>OW121849.1:32686353-35186353 GCA_933228895.1 Platycnemis pennipes
TAAATATTTCGTCAAACATGCTCTGAACTGCTGCCGAATGAAGTCTTTACACACTAGAAACTATCACGCTGGAAATTATGTCCAAACCGTTACACATAAGAATATCGTCTTTGATTTCGAGAGAAAGGTAAAAAAGTAAGCCCACCAAGACCTGTGGTTACGGCACTGAGCAGTGGCGTACCGGCGGGGTTTAGGTTTAAAACACATCACCAAACATATACCTGTAATTCAGTAAATTTTGCACTAGCGTTAAGAATTTTGCTTATTGGGCTGAAAAATACAATTAAATGTCTTCATGGAAAGGGAATTTTAATTTAACTATGTTTTTAGTGAATAATAATCTAAATATCATTTTATGATGATGCACATAAATATTAATGAACCACCACAGAGGGAAATCAGACGAAGGAAATCTGTAATCTAGCGTACGCCACGGGCACTGAGATGTTACGACGCACTGATTGTTAAAATTGAAAATTAATGAATAGATTAAATAAAACAGTGAGGTCTCCTGGGCTTGGCATATTGCATTATTTCTATTGAATACATGAGCATATCAATGCCAAATATTGGTTTAGTCACTTAATAAATTTTGATCAGTCAGCTTCAATGCCTCACGAAAATTTTAATCAAAATCAGGACTGTTTCTAATTTTATTTACTAACCATTTGCCAAATATATCTTCCTTGATTCATTCATTAACAAATATGCATATCGTTTAGGCACTATAAGAATACCATGCGATACTATGCATCTCCGTACTTCTACAACATCTTATAAAATTTTTAAAAATGGCTTCCTAAGCTATCAAGAGAGCGATTCTTTTTTTAGCCTGAAATACTCATAAATTGGTTAAAAAAGTGAAATACTTTATTTTCGGCAACATTTTAGTTACAATAAATTACTTCTTGCATTCACTGAGTTTTTAGAACTGGAAAGCTTTGTTAGAAACCTAACGCGGGTGCAATGCCCGACTAGACTACACCCAGTTAATTCACCGGGATATCATCAACATTTTACTGCCTAAAATATCTCTAGAGTTATAATGCAGTATCGTTATATTTTACGAAGGATAATTTAGAAACGCGTTATAATTCAAAAAGATGTCTCTTCTCTCCAAAATGTTTCGCTTGTATTATTTATTCTTAAACTCCAAAATACTCCCAAATTCCCTTCATTATCAGTTTTTGAAAATATTTACTGCTGTAGGATACTTTATTAGATTGTCAAAATACATTATATATATATTAAAAACTATACATAGATAGGCGACGAATCTTCTGCGCTTTTCCATTTCACCAAAAAAGTATATACGACCAAAATATGAAAAAATTAAACATCGTTAACATTCGGGTGAGTGGAAGTATTGTTAGCAATAACCGAAATCTTATAATATGTTGCTATTCCTTGTAATGTGTGAACTTTAAGTGATAGCAGAGGAACGATATAAAGGTTCTAGTGTCATGACAATTTCATGTAATAAATAAATGGATGTACGACGGGTGGCTCAGTGTGGAATGCAGCGCACTACCTATAAGATGCGCACTAGTCATATATCTCCCAACTTATTGACCGTATTGAATAATTCTCATTCGCTAGCAAGGTACTCACAGATTGAATAAAAAACGTCAGATATTCCGGAATTGAGAAATGTCCATCACAGTCTACAATGTATTAGAATGGGATACAAACCAAACAACCATCACAATGAGAAGTGCTTACGTAAGGGAAATTATGAATGGAATCATTCACAACAAAAGCAAAACTACACAAAGAAAACCGGAATGAAAATGATGCATTAAACAGTGCAACCAATATTAAAGAGTCTAAGAAGACTGAAAATGAGATGGTGAAGCCGGACCGGACCTTATCTCATAAATTCAATATGAATGGTTCTGTAACACATAAATGTCTTATGTTTGAGCCATACTTTGTTATTCAACTGGGTTTTCGATGAAATTAAAAATTTTCAATCTTGACTTAATGGCACTGCTTAATAGAGAAATAATTTGACATATTTATAATTATTTTCTTTGCGTTTAACTTCTTATAAATATATGAGAAGGCACCCGCTATAATATTTATAAATATTTTTATCCAGGGATGAATATGACTGCCGTAGGACACAAACACACGCAAAACTTAATCTAGGTAAAAATATTTGGCTCAATCGATAAAGTGTATCACAAATGTTCCATAGTTCTGAGGAAATTCATTTTTATGACCCAATAACCTATCCTCAACTCAATACATTTCTCAAATTCACATTACTCAATGTCACCCTAAAATTATTTGTTCGTGAGAAAATTTATTGTATAGCTCAACTGTGAGCTTAAAATTGTTGACCGCCTATCCCCTTCTAGCTAGGAATCAATTTTAGTTGCCAAAAGGCAATATTTTATTCGGTTATATAGTTTTTCCATGCTTCTTCCTGTCACACTCCTGGCACGGACACGTTATGAAAAACTTGGCAGAAGCCGATCTTCCAATTTGAAGGCGTTCCCATTCAAAATCCGTTCCCTAATTTTTCCCACCCACCATTCACTCCTCTATGTTTTTGTTTCTCTCGTCTGAGCGTGAGACCGTGGTCGTCTATCCTTGTCCTTTCCCCTCTACCGTCGTGGCCCCGAATCTCTAACCCTGTGGTAACTCGATATCGGGAAACTCTCATTCCCTCCTCACCCTTTCCCATCCGCTCAGTCTTATGCAGTGTCCTTTCCGCATCCATCATGCGCCTTAAGCCGCCTCCCCAATTCCCCCCCATTAAGCGACTCACCGATCAAAACCGTCGCCAAGACGGAAGGAACGGAGGCCAGGCCTTTCCACCTGCCAACTCCGGCGCACAACTTCTCGAAGGGCCTCCCTCGGAGAACAACGAAATAAACTTAAATGACTACGTTCAGAAAGCGGCTTTGAATCGTTTCCTTTTGCTTTCCTAGACATGCTGTTGCTCTCTATGTGACCATACGTCATTCACCGCCAGTGCTTATCACGCAACGTTGCAAAATAGCACGGTTAATTTGTTTTGCATTTGAATAACGGAACTTGGCAAAGTATATCTCGGAAAATACTAGATCGTGATACGAAGTAAAAAATAAGTCTGAACAGTCCTCTGCTTAACTTCTCTGAATTCTATCTCCCTGTAAATTTAAGCGTTTTCTTAAAATGTCTATCTGGCTAGTGTACACTTTCGCAATACTTCTATTAGATATGCAGGCTCCTGCGGAGTTAATTAGTTCTATAGGTGAACAAAATGTTTCGTAGCTTCTGAAAATGTTTGTGTTTGGTTAGTATATTACCAAGTGATCTCAAAGTAAATCTATAGATTTTACCACAAGTTAAACAAAACTATTTCTTCACCATTTTATTTGAGAGTCCTCAAATGTTGCTGCCAAAAGTAGCAGAGAAATCATTCGTCGCAAAAATCCGTTTATCAATTATTCACCTTATATGTCCCATCACCTCATGGTACGTATCAGGAAAAAACTGGGAGTGATAATAAATTAGGAACTCATAGTTTTACGAATATGTTGCGCTCTTTAAAATTGCTACTATAAGTAGATTATTACGTCACCCTTTTGACAGATTTTTAAAGGGATATGTTCATATAACACGTAGTTCATCATAGTAAATTAGTTCGTGGGTAACAGATTCGTAGATTCAAATATGTGAGTTAGTTTCGTGATTACATTACGCAGCAAAAGAAGACAGCCGTCCAGAAATCCTTCAGTATGCACTGACGCTTTTCCTAATTTCATGATCTTGTCCTATTACAATAATACGCTGCACTTGAGCATTACGATGCTCCATAAAGAATTTAAGAAATCACGCATAGGAAAGCATATGTGCTTCATTTGTGTTAAGGATCGGAATATAAAATATATCGTTTTCAAAATTTGGAAGTCTCAAGGAAAAGAAATATTATTTATTATGATGTCGTTTCACATTCTTAGACCTTATACTTGGAAGTTAAAGTTATACCTTGTTTTTCTTAGGCACCAGGCGGAATGATTACGATAAATACTAGTGCTCATTATTGGTGATAGGTGAGAACATTTATTTAAAAAAAATATTAATTGCGTAAGTAAATTATCTCTTTACCATGAAAAGTTCGAAAAATAATATCACTCTTTACATTCACAAATGGTTGAATTGTATTTCTAAGGTTAATGGTTCTTGTCATGGTTATTAATTTGAAACAATTTTGTACCTAGGGTGAGATGGATTAAAAATTGAGGCTCCATTGAGCTGTTGTTTGAATTAAGGGACAATTTCAGCTATAGGAGGCAAATCTAGAAGTGTTTTATCGGTGTAATCAACACAATTATGGTGCAAGTGAAAAACGTAATATATTTCCCTAAATTAAGGTCTAACTGCATCCCTCTTTGAGAAATTTAAAAAGCAGCATTTCGTGCTAATAAATATGATACAATTCCCCTCGAAAATAATGTTATCACTGTGATTTCTTACGGGAATGGGTGCTATTGAAACTAATTATCATTTCAAATACCTTTTCTCAGCTAAGCGTGAATAGTTTTCCCACAGCCATCTTTATATTTTTCAAATTCTCTCCCCCACTTATTCGTTCCATATCGCTCCCTCCGCCAACGCGCTCGAAATAATTTATGACATAGGATGACACCAAGCGCCCTCTTTGGGACTTAAGACTTTAAAAAAATCTTCCTTCCCCTCCCCCCTCCCTAACCTTCCCGCCATCCCTAGCCTCTCATCCCCTCACCCTCGATTCCTTCCACCTCTTCCGCCTTTGCTCCCCCATTCTCCCCTTCTCCCAACTTTCCCTTCTTGCCCTTTCATTCCGACGCAATTAGTCACTGCCAATTAAGTGGCGCTGTTTAATTAGTCTGGGTCAAATGCTGGGTGCCGGAAAGTCAGCTTCGCTCCGTGCCCTCACGCTGATATCGCTCTCCCCTACTCCTTATTCCTTCTTTTCCACGCCTTCTCATTTCTTTCTGCCCGCTCGTATATTCCCTCAGTCGCTTCTCATTTTTCTTTGATTTAAATGATTTTCCATCATTCCAATACTGTCACGCTGATTTTTTTGAAACGACCACATCAATCCTTTAGCTAATGGAATCCATGCCTTTCTCTTATGCCCTTCATATAGCTTTCTAGGACCTTGAAATGAAAATCCGAAAACCAAACTTTCCTCTCTATTTTAAGAAAACTTTCCGAAACTTTCCATGAAAGAAATCATACCAGATTGACTTAGGTCAGACAGACAGACAGTTTATTAAAATTTTGTAGAAAGAATAAATTAATCTGCCTGTATTGGGGCAGGTTTTTTCTATGAACTCACTCTTTGGCTAAAGTCAGAGTGGTCAGAATTAACATGATATCAAGAGGAGAAGGCAGAATTTCTCAGTAAAAAAAACACGTCTCTTTTTAAAGATCCATGAAAGACCTCGTTGTTACCCATTGAAACGTTGTATCAATCCATACTTTCCATAATTCCTCCTCATTATATATTGTGCTACTGTACTGTTCACTTACACAATCCTACTGTATTGCTCACAATATTTTTAATGAGATAGAAGCAGGTAGATAAGTAATACTTTCAGGTAATGTCATCCGTTAATCCCTAATTCATTTACTAAGGATCTCTGAAGTAGTGTAATTGTAATGAACATCTGGGGGGATTAACAGGCATACAAGCTGAACTTTCTTATGACTTGAAGAAAAACCAATGCAAACAGAGTACCGAAACGCTTAATGTTCCCAATCGTTATATAGATACGTTAGTCAGTACTGTGGTAAGCACTTTTTAAAAGGCTGTGTCCAGAACGATAACACTAATCTGAGAATATACACACATTAACGAAATAATGAGAAAATAACACAAAAAAAACATTAAATAATCTGTAATGATGAGAGAACTTTCCTGGGAGGATCATTTTTAGCATCTTCAATGCATTACCTTTATAGGTATAAGATACGATTCACTGCAAAAAATAATAAACTTAAAGTGGTTTAAAAAAATAAAAAATCTCTTTGCATTCCCCCATAGTTTGTAATTATAGTATTATTATTAATATAGAAATTGTATTTGTAAGCTTTAAAGCTCTTATCATGGTTGTTGAAGATAAAATATTAGGCTTCATAGAGTTGTTGCTTGAATGAGAGGTCCACTCCCTTCATCAAACCCACACATCATCACCATACGTCATATTACCCACCCAAGTATAAACTGAGTAATTTCATAGTAATGTATCACAAAATTATGATTAGCACACGACTATAATACCACTGAAGTATGATCTAAACCGAGAAGATATAATGTGGAATTGGTGAAAAACTTTTTATTTTAATCTTCGACGTTCTCTTTTTTATTTAAAAATGTTTTAAGACGACACTTTTACCATTTTATTATGAAAATAACGACTAAATAAGTGACGAAGAAGGCAAAAGACAAAGCACAGACACGCAAAATAATTTATAGATATTTGAAACTGTCACGTAATTTGTGAACTAATATTACCTCTTCTAAGCTAAGATAGCTCGTTAGAATCGTTTATCTTCGAGTCTAAAATGGGAACTACTACGTCTATCTATTCCCGCTAAATGTGTATCATTGTACAAAATGATTGAATTTTAATTCTTGGTTCACCTCTATTTCTAAATAATTCTTCTTCTATGCATACAAAATTAATTTTTCAAATGAAGAATGCCTGAGATTTCTCAACGGTAAAGGCATTTTTTTTAAAGCCTATGAACTTTGCTCAATTAATGGCAGTTGTAAAAAAACGGCCCAACTATCATGAAGTATACATTCCTTCAAAAGTGTATTTTTATAAGACTCACGAAGGATATCTACACAGAAAAAAAATCATTTGATAAATAATATAGGCCCAGCATATGTTCACAATGAGAATGCATCATAAGTTAATCTAACCGAACCTAACCTAAAGTATCTCACTCAAAAGTGCTTAGGATCAATTTAGAATCTCTCTAGATTTATAAATTCACAAAAAATAAGTTGATAAAACCTTTTGCGTCAATAAGGTATGAGAAAATCAATATTTTTCGTGTTTTAAATTAAATTAAACCCATTGGTGTGACACATTTACGCAGTATTCACTTCCTTATACATATTTTGTAATATTTATAAAGGATTTTCAGTGCATAATAAAATTGTTATGAGAGTTTTTGAATTTTGGGCACCCGAATCTCGTGCTGGTATCCACTTCACAAGCATAGCTTTCTTATAAGTTGGAGGAAATAATGCTAAATATTTTTAAATGGCTAACTAAAAAAATGCAATTTTTTTATAAGTAAGTACTCATTTCATATTTAGGAGCCGCCATTAAGGTATCCGTCGGCATTCCTTGCTGAAAGAGGGGGTATAAACTTGGGGACATACTTTTAACGACCTGGTCAAAAGAGAAACAGACGATTTACATCTTCCTGGCAGTTGATGATAAACATATGTCCAGCAGCCACCGACATGGATGTTGGTCAATAAACCTCTAGCTCAGAGTTAACGACACGATGCATGAATGTGATACGGAGTCGTGGGGAGAGGCTCATGAGTGCTCCAATGATTTCTAATGAAAGGGTTCCCTCCGGCAGTGGTATTTTGAGCGGAGGATGGATTTCTTAGAAACCGCTTGTCTTCCCGTCCGTTTATCCTTTTTGTTTCACTAAGCTCCCTCCTCTCTACGCGGACACAGTTCTCTTTTTGATCTCCGCCGCCAGCCTTTGAATATCATTTCCGTATAAGCCCTTACAAGAGTGTCGTTCGCATGAGTTATGCGGCGGATAAAAGCGATGACGTTATCGTGCGCGCACAAACAGACGGAGGACGGAGAAGCCGTTAAAATAGCTGCTGGAATGGACGTAGGAAACGCCTCAAGCTCATATTCCATTTAATTACCAGCTTAATCTAAATGTAGCGGACTATGAAGTTCTTATTGGCGCGATAACTTTACTGAGTGGCGTGAACACCGCGTGAATTATGGTGTCTTTCTTTTAATCGTCTTATTACTTCATCTTTAATTTTGCAAATGACTTTGCCCTTAAGACCTCGGCCTTCTTTATTGTTGACCATAAAAAACATTGCATAGATAAGATATAAATGTATTTTTTTTAATTTCGCCGATAGATGCGCTTCATTATATCAATATTAGAGAGATAATTGAATTGAGCAAAAGAGATTATCCAGTCACAACCTTCTTATTACTCAATGAGTCCATTGGAGTAAATCCACGGTGTATTGATCGAATTAGTATTGCTTCTGAGGAGATTTTGGATAGTATACAATACTTTATTAGCATTTAATATTAACGACAGCAGATGAATTTATTTCATAAGTACTCGTTTAATTAGGTATCTTCATTTATTGGCCTGACTAGCGCGAAGTAACTCCTCTCCTTGAATTTTACATACACTGTCCCACAACCTGTTCCATGAAGCCAGGTTTCTTTAAGGTGGAGTTACAATTCTTTTATTAGGTGTTTTACATGTTGCTTGTTGGTGACATTCCAAAGTATTTAACTTGTTCCGAATTACTTAGTTCGAAATCGCACATTTTTATCTGGTTTATGTTCTTAATATTATCCCAAAAAGTTCATTTCTAAGCCCTTTTGAATGTACAGTTTGAATCCCATATTCCTGAATCAGATTAATTTTTTGTTCAAGCCTCGAACTATTAATGCACAATCCTTACATTTTTCATTCCGTCTATAAGTCACTGTATCATGTGAAAATAATCTAATGCTGTAGCTTCTGCTGGAGACTAAGTCTAAGTAAAAATATTTACGTGATAATATAAGGATCAGGAGGGGTCCTAAAACACTTTTCTATGGCACGCTGAATATCTCACTTTTGTCAAGTTGAAACCATCGAGTACTTCTGGCCTCGGCCTGTTGGTTTCTTGATCTGCCTGCTCTCCGTGAATCAGTGTCGGTTTGAGCTAAACAAAGTATGTCTATCGGGGAAGGACATTACATTACTGGATATGATATGATCTACGATCTGGCAACATATAGAGGTCAATGAAGTTAATCCGTAATATTATTGATCTTTTATGATTCCACCTTACAGATAGGTTTGAAGTGAGCTAGTTTCCAGAAGCGAGGTACTAAGTCCTCTGTAATGTAATAGAGAAACACTGCCTCGAGAGTTTAAAAACTCTTGTAGGCATTATTTCCAGGCCTAGCGACACGTACTTTAACCTTCATAATAGTATACACTTATCCTGATTATATTATGAGGGAGGAAATGACAAATTTTAACGGTTTCTTGTGTCCTTCGCTTGACTACCAGCATTTCGGGTTATCATGTTGCTCAAAAGTGTGGAACGTATCGCCGTTTTCTCGTAGTTTCAATGAAAATAAGAATTTTTTTGGTATTTCTGCACATAAAATTAGATTTTCATATCTCCTAAGATACTGCAATAGTTAATGGAAGCGTTGTTCATTCATTCTAAAAGAAATAAGATGGTGATCAATCACTGAAAATATCGGGAGAAAATTTATATAATAATCCTAGCCAAGCAATCGCTGGAAATGCAATAAAACAAGATCAGTTAAGTCAATAGGAGTTGAGCTTTAGTTGCATGGACATGGGTGGATATAGTACCCTGAATTTGATTGAGAAATGCGTCCAATAAATGGGAGTTTACCAGCAAAAACAAAGGGACCGAAACCATAGATATAATATGAAGAAAATATGGAAATGTAGAGTTTCAATGACCTGATATACACGTAGCATTGTACCGTTCTGAGACAAGGACTTTGAGGATGAATAATAAAGAAATATTGGCATATTTGAAATGAGAGTTTGAAGTCGGATTATGAATATCGATGAATCGAAAAAAGAAAAAAATTTGACACACTTGTCATGGTGGAAAAACGGCAGTTGCTATAGCCAATGATGCGGTCAAGTCAGGTCAAAGTATGAGGATGGAACAAGTAACGAAGAGTGCCTATCGGTGCTCTGAAGGTGGCCGCAATAAATCTAGAGAAGTGAGAAAGTGGAGAAAAAATTGAATGGACATTTTACATGGGATGAAAAAAAGATGGTGTATCTGTTGATAGAAACAGCGTAGTGTAAATATCATTTAATGATGGAGAGGGGGAATGAAGGAAATAAAGTAGTACTGCATCTAAACCTTCCACAATTGCTGCAATAATAATTAATTTACAATAGCGTCATTATATCAGAAGTTGTTAAGCATAGCATGCGCGTAATTACATTTATTCACGTAAATAATTAAGTTACATTTAGATGTAAGCATATGGATAAATAGTCCGTACCAAATGCTTCAGCTACCACGTTAACACCATAGAGGTAGTGTATTTAAAACTTCATTTCCATTCCTTTCTGCACGAATGGTGTATTCTTCGAGTAAAAGACCTCATTCTACTATAGCTTAATCAACAGATATTTCAAAAGGTATCGATGTATCGTTCACATTTGCCAGTATGCCTTCCTTGGGGCCTCGGAATGGAGAAATTTAGTATCTTGAGATTCTAACGAGAAAACGAATTACCGTAATCAGCACTGTTTCATTAAAAAACCACTTTTTGGAAGTTTCGGATGACAGGAATTTTAATTTAAGAACTCGACTCTATTCAAAGTATGCCCGTGAACAAGAGAAACAACGGATAAGAAATATAGCACGTTTTGTGAAAGAATCCTTGCTGTCATTTGGCAGGACCATTAGCGCATCCTTTCATTCACTCGACTAAAAACACCTAAATGAGAGAAGAGAAAAATCTTCGTTTGACTACCCACTCTAAGTGACTCCTCAAACATCCCGTAATACTCACGGCGGGAGAGGGGATCCGTGAAACTTACCTCGCCGATGGCCCGTTCCGGTTTCAACCGCAATTCAAAACAACTCCGTATCTCTTCACTCCTCGGGGAGTCTATCACGCGTGCTCAGAGTGAGGGAGAAGGCAATTAAAAAGGACGTCGAGAGTGGTGCATGGAAACTAAGCGACCTGATTATCTGGACTTCTTGTTGTGGTGACGCAAGTGGCAATATCGTCTTTAAATCGTTTTCAATGGCTTGTAACTGCTGCTATTAAGTGTATAGTTCCACAGATGCGATAGATAACAAATGTCTCAGCGAAACTTGCATCCGCATGAGTTCACTACTCTCTGGTAAATCTTAAGATTCATAGTGCTAGATTCCCTAGGAATCATGTTATAAAGTTCAGTTCACTACCTCACTCAGATAAGAATAAGAATATGCCAGAAAAATGGTATTCGGCACTAGTTAGCATGATTCAGCTTCAAAACCTATGATCAAAATGATTTTTTTGCATTGAAGTTTGATATTTTTGCGCTCAGTTAAACTGTGACTTAAAGTATATGATATAAAAATTCTTATTTCGTTCAGATGCGCGTCTTTGCTCGTGACACGTACACTTCCATTAGTTAATGTTTGGCAATAATAATAATAAATCTGAATTCATGATAGGTGTTGAGAGTGAGTTTATTTAATTCATTCTACACTTAATGTTAGTGTTAGAGATAAATCATATTGTCACTTTACTCAATCTCATCAGTTTACACATTTGAGCAAAGCAACGCTTTGCAACTTTACAAAGAGAATATTTTGGAGTTTATTCAGTTTCTGTGCCGAATTGATTTCAATGTCTTCGATGTTAAAGGTTCAACACCCCTACTTACAAAATGTAAAAAATGGAAGTCTCATCCTCATCTGGAGATCTTACGGACAAGCTGTGAACCGCGAACGACAGAATACCAGCGTTTCTGATGTTAACAATTTTTTTCCTGAAAGTGCCTTCAAACAATTGACTCCATCCTACACAGGCAATAACATTTAATATCTGATGGTTGAATACTTTTGACCCCGAATCTGGTAGTATGTACAGGCGAAAAGTGACAGTTTTCCAAATAATATTTGATTTGATATCTTACTTCTTAAATACTGAATGTTGCAGTCTTTTATAAATATTACAGGTATTCTATGTAAAAATATTTTTTTAATTTATAGCCGAACCAGTTTCTGATGGACAACTCTTCCAAAAATATATTAAGATTAGATAGAGATCGACTGTTAAACCGATAGATTTCAAATGTCATTTTCTCCGAGTATCATTATAGGACATAATAATATGCAACATGGTTAGGGATAGTATAGTGAAATATTGTTATCATAGTCTGCAAGTACATGAAGCATGTTTTAGCATTACTAACTCATATATTCTTGGGGAATATACATTAATATATTCAGAGAAATGCACACCCAATCAGTAATCACCTCATTGCGAAGTGGTTACTGACCATTTAGTTGCACGAGACTCATAATTTGCATTTTTTTCAAGAAGTTTCAGCATCGTACTTTTTAGCATCTATCACGTAAATATTACATGAATAGTGATTTATTAACCTCCTGCCACACCCTCGCCCTGATCTTAGGGTATTATGGAATGTAAAGTCATTGTTCACAGCATCAGGCGTCACGTAGTGGAAGTGAGACATATTGGATGAGTAAAAATCTTTAGCATTTTCCACAATGTATTTAGAATAGTAAAATTACACAACACGTGTTTCGGCTTACTAAACCATCATCAGGTGTACACTCATGAGTGTACACCTGATGATAGCTTAGTTAGCCGAAACACGATTTGTGTAATTTTATTATTCTAAATACATTGTGGAAAAGTGCTAAAGTTTTTTACTCATCCAATGTAAAGACATGACTTTTTCTTTTCATAATAAAGTTCGAACTTCCATGCAAAGGCGATATTACTCTATTACTAGCGAACATGATTCTTAGTAATGCTTCTTTAACTCTGCTATCATGCCATCTCAAAAGTATAAGACATTGGCACATTATTTTAAAAAGATTTTTGATCACGGAGCATAAATTAATTAATTTTTCTATCGAAGATAATGATCTCCTTTTGAGAGGTTTACTCTTCAGTTCACTGGGCTTTTTGCATTGACTCTTCGACGCACAGCACGAAGAGGTCGGAACAACAGAATCAAAGAAGATATCAGCTGTGATAATAACTTCTCATATTACTTACCAGTTTTTGTAATGCATGAAACATGTTGTAGTGAACGTGTACGTTTGATTAAAAGAGTTTAAGCCTATCATTCTAATTTAAAGATTTCCAAGCTTGCTTATAATGAAGATAATTCATTTTTACTTTGAACGAGACCCATGATTTAATCGCAATATTTCAACTTACTAGTGGCTCTCGAGTTCACATGATTAGAAAAAGAAGCCCTTCACTGGCGTTCCTTAAATGACAGCTGCTTTTAAGACGTGAGTTGTAAAATGAATGTTTCTCCTTTTCATCTTTCTCATTTGTTCTCACAAACGTGGGCTAAATGGTGCGCTCTTAATGGCACCACTACACTCACAATTGAATCCCGTCACTCGGAGATGTAAACCGTTTTCTCTTTTGCACCCATAGAACGTTGGTATCTGTTACTTACGGCCTGAGGCATTTGAATAACTCTTTAGAGCCTAAACAGCTAAGTTATCATGTATCCAATCCCGAGAGAATCCGAGTGTGAGAAAGTTTTGGGAAAACGTTTCACCCGTATTCATTCCACTTACTGACCTGAGAACGATAAAAAAAACAAATGGCATCAACCGGTTACTTTTACCAGAAGGCTCGCACAGGAGAACGGCGGAACTATTGGCATGTACAGTGAGGTGAGAGATTGGCGTGGGGAATTCTGGGATGTGAAACAGAGGGTCACCCATCAACGTGAACTTTTACCTATTCAGGTGGGGGGGAAGAGGAAGGGGGTGTATTGGCCTCGTCTGCGGCACGTCCCAATGAGTCGTTTGCTGGCAGATCACATTCGAGGGTCAAACTGTAATTATGTACGATCGTTCCCGAATAGGATGTGGATAGGCAAAGGGTATATGAGCCAAGCAGATGGGTGCTTGGAATAGAGGAGCGGGTTTTCTTTTAATTTCTTCATTTCATGCTCGATTACGCTTGACTGTCGAGAGAAAACGTTTCCACTAATTGGCATCTCCGACCCAGGTGGTTAGGAATGGGGAGGATGTTTTTATATTTGCCTTCGAGACGAGCGTAATTAGCGCTAGGTACTCTAGACTGGGAGAGATGTGAGAGGAGCAGTGGAAGAGACCAGAGAGCATGGCTAGTCTTCGTGGTGCTACGGTCGAGATACCTCTTCGACGTCGCCACCGCGGGATATCGCCGCGCCATCTATCAATCCCCTACCGAGTGAGTGCCCTTTAATTAGGCTTTCCGCAACAATTCCATTCACCCATTCAATTTATCATGATCAGCTGTCATTTCAACTTGAATTCTTTATGCACGGACCGCACATTTCCTGCAAACTTCCTTCTCTGTTAACCGTTAATTTACCAGTGTAGCTCGATATTTCCCACTATCAAGATTTTATGCTACTGCAGTCCTGAGTATTCTAAACCAATCTTACACCCGTCATAGTAAAATTTAGCCACTTTAAATCTAGACTAATTAATAGTAAAATAATTTATTTGCCATCAGTATCACCCATCGCTTATTACTCTTAAAGCGAATAGCTTCCTCCTACTTCTACAGTGCCATTAAATTGATACTTTCAAATTTGAAAGGTCATACTTTGTCATATTTGTATTTATTTTATCAATTACTTTATGCTTTCGTTCTCAAAGTCATTCTTCCCTCATTTTTTCCTCCATTTTTCATATATTTCACGAAATTTTACATAATTAAAATCCGTAAATTAAAATAAATTATAATTGGATTTGTTGAGCAACAAATTAAACGCAAAAGAACTTTATTTTTTGACCGAAGAATATCCATCATTAGCTGCTAAATTTTAGGGTTCATATGCTTCACTGTGGGCGTTATTTTAAATCTAATAGACCCTTTGGAGCAAGGAAAAGATACTGCAGATTGGAAAATAAGATAAGCCAAAACATTTCAATGACAAGGGTCACTAAGTCTTAGCACTTGGGCTTGAGCTCGAAGCCCACCTGTTTCATCAGGATAATTTCGTAACGTGCCGAGTATTATATTGTTATGGGTGAACTCACTCTGGCACAACTGCACAAGGTGTCAAATAATATATTAATGACGGTATTGTCATTAAAAATGTTTTGTGAATCTCGAGTAAATACGATAAGAAAAATCGGAGGCAAGTTATTGTTTATGGCGATGATCGGGTTTTATGTTAATGAAGATGCTTCATAGCTCTAGCAGTTTGTAAAATATTCAAGTGATTAATATGTCATAGAAACACATTCTTAATGAATTCAATTATATTTTACTATATGCGTGTTTCTAATTTTATTTTAAAGACATAGTCAGTCGTTTTTACTAAATTTTTAGAAAAATTTGAATGAAATAATTATAGTTCATATTACATGATATGCAATTTCAAATCCACAATGCTTTCATTCAAAAATCAAATAATTATAATATTAATAATACTTGAAAGAGAGAAATAGGAGAAGGGATGTGCTATAGTTACTATAGATATTAAATTAATCAGAAATATTGTTTGTGATGCACTAGTGCATCATTATTGATGATTCAGCGCATTCTTCGCACCGTTGCCTTAAGAATTTCCTTGGAATGTGTGGTGCATTCCTTACGTGATTCCTCGACGGATAACGCGCGTAAGTGCAAGGAAGTTATTTCTTCAGCGTTTTTCCCTCAGCTCTATCTACCACGCCGCCGAAGCCTCTCGCCACGAGGATAAACTACATCCAATCATTGCAACATATTGTTACCTAGGTGCGCGTGAAAGTGGCAATTTATGGCCATATGTTCGCTTCCAATGGCCTCTGGCGCCCTGCTCCGAACATTGCCCCTCTTTTCGCCAAGTCAAGTCCCTGTTTCCGATGGGAGTGCTTGGCGTACACGTCGGGAGTGCTTCAACTTAGAAGGGATGAGGAGGTGCTTTTTTTTCTTTTCCTACTCTCCCAAGTCTCCATCCCCTCTCCGATGTGCCGCCACTAATGCGAAGCCTCAATCTATGGTGCTAGGCCGATTAGCGCGAGCAATTCTCGCCCAGGAACCCTTGATGACGGTCATCATGGCCTGTCCGTGTTCTCACGTACGCTCCTCTTCCCTCGCCTCGTTCCTCCCGTATCCACTCCCATGCACTCAACCATTTAATCTCTCAAAAAGCTATCTCTTGTCTCCCACTGCTTTAAGTTAGTAACGACCAAGAGTGTCGAACTGACCTTCGGCGATGTCGAAGCCATTTGTGCTCGCATAGAATGGGTTTGTGTCGATGGATGAGTGGGGCAAAGGAGAGAACCATGTGGCGTTCCAATGCTAACTACCGCCTCCGACTACCAAACACAACCTCTTAAGCACCCATCCCGAAACTTTTTATCGTTTGGACGCCCTTTCGCTCACGATCGCTTCCCCAATCATGCCGATCGGCAATTAATGCAATTCGTCGGCGATAAGTGAGGCCGCATTAAATAAGCGGCATTTGTAAAAAAAATATGTACACGTAGTTTAAGAGGTGGTAAAATTGGCTTGTGGACGTCTTTATTGGTGGTTTTGGAGGAGAGAAAATTGAGGATCTTTATGAAAAAACGAGGTGGAAAAGGGGTTAACGACGAAATTGCCTGGAGACTTTAACGGGCGATTAATGCCTTGCCATCGGTTTTCCTGCCACTCGCTGTTGAGGAAGGCTGCGAAAGTAGTGGTCCACGGATGGAAGATTGGGAGAATAGATGGTGAGGTAAAGAGGGCTAGATTGAAGGTAAGTTCGTGCTGGATGAAAGAGGTCAGGGCTTAAACCGCTATCGATTCGAGAAGGTCGTACATTGGTGATCATTGGCAAAAGATTGTCTATTGCAATAAGCTACGTAACGTATTTCTGGAAATAAGGCCACTAATATGCATCATTTTTCCTCCATTATTTACTGACGCCTGGATTTCAATTAAAGCGCAAAAGTGTGATGAGTTTATGTAATATTTTACTGCTTGTTTGTTTGTTATGTAATGTTTTACTTGCACCCTTTTCCTTTTCACGCCAAGCTAAGATCGCTCATTATGAAATTCGGTGTGGCAAGTATTTCAATGAATATTAATATTTGACGGCATTCGTATTTCTTTTACGTATTAACCCAAGGACTTGGATTCATTGAGTTTCATATAGATGGGAAATGGTATTTTACTCCTAATTTTAATCTCGTTCTACACTTCTTCAACGTTGATGCACTGATGGGGATATTTTGACCAGACTTATCTAGACCGTATTTAGATTTTATTTAGGGCTGAAATATTTTAAATAAACCATTTTAGAGTACTTTTTTCAACACTGTATTCTCTAAATTGTGTGGTTGAGAAAATATAACTCAAAGTGGCCGCCTTATTCTCTAGACAGCTACTAAATAGCGTGACTTAAAAAAGTTGTGAGTTCCTCAAGGATCTTAATCTAATACATTCTTCTATTCTGAACTTTTAGCGCATGTTTTTCTTCAGTTTAAGCTAATCTTCATGAACGGAAAAGTTGAATTAAGTGTAACATATGCGTACTTTTTAATAATTTGCGATGATTCAGTTTAGAGATAAAATACTGGAATGCTAGCATAATTCCAACTCCCCGTTTCGTTTCTCTCAATTTAAGCGGCAATCCAGACAGCATATCTAACTAAACCTACCGGAAATATACAGGGCAGTCGAGTTTCCCAAAATGTACATTTTTTAGCTCTGACACTGAATGAAAAAAAACAAATAAACAAAATTAATTGCGAATTCCCAAACTACCCCACCGCACGCTATATTCGGTTTGCAGATTCATGATCTATCATAATAATCTCCTTGTCCTATGATTTTAAATGAAAAAATCTAGTCCTCACCTGCACTTAAAAATTCGGTACACTCCTTTGCATTTCGTCTTTATTACGCTGAAAAACATCGCTGACCTGTGGTTTGATTTCAATTATTCCCGTAGGAATACAAAATCCAAAACCGCAGAATAAACAAACGGAGACAATTTATCTTCTAAATCCTTCCTCTCAGTTCCTCAGTTGAATTACTCCTTCCGGAGAACTCAATTATATTCATTGACCTTCGATATCCCACATCATCTCTCGAATTCAGCTCTTGGTCGTAAATCTCCAAGTCGTTGTCGTCCAGGAGAAACATGGAGAGAGGGAGAGACTGAAGACACGCAGCTCTCATCCAGCCGTGATGTGGACGACCACCCGTCACGAGACCACGTCCAAAAATAATCGCATCAGGCGGTGCCAACGCGGAATAAATAAACCCGAGCGTTCCGAGAGATCGCGTGTTTGCCGAGGATACGCCGTGATTGTACGTAGGCTCCCGGCACTAGTTACCACCGGATTTGAAGCGAATCGCTAAAAAAATTTAAATTGGCACCGATATTCCACGTTCGCCCGGAGAAGTCACCGTATCTGGTCGGCGAGGTTCCCGCACAAACAGCACTCTCGAAATGATGGTAGTCTGCGATGCGTCACGACCAGGAACGGTTGCTGGCAGAGTGCTCTTCCGAGAGAGCGGAATCAATTCCCTTTTCACCCGATCCCCAATCCGCGAAATCACTCACGGTCCTCTCCCCTCACAGCCCGTTCGTTTTGCAATTCCCTCGGCGTTAAATTACGTTTAACTCGCCATCGGTTTCATTAAATGATCGGCCAATTACGACCGCCCATAGCTAGTCAGGCGCGTTAGAAATGCAAATGGGTTGTGAGAAGGCAAATGAGCGTTCCAATGCTTCGTCCACCATCGCCGTGCTTACTGTCAGAAATTCTTCCATCTCATTTCCTACTATTGCGAAGAGCATCAACTATATTGGGTATTTGTTCACTTGCAGTACCAATCCATTGAGGAATCGGCCAATTACGCGTCGGCGATTCTTCCAATTCAGTTCCCACGATTGGTTGCAGATGATTCGGCATTTCCTCGACGAGCCAGTCGTTCCAGATCCCAAAGATATCTTGCTCAATTCTACTCTCGTATAAATAGTCTCATTTCCCGGGGTAAGTTTTTGAAATAGCTTAATTCATTAATGGAATTTGTTTTAGTGCATATGTAAATATATTTTAGTTACATCTTTTCACAACGAGGTACTTTCAATGAGTTACATTTTTTCCGAGATAGAATTAATATTTTCTTCTCATGCATTGATTCCGTGCATAAAAATAAGGACCGTTTATTAAATATTACAACGCTATGCCAAAAGCCGATTTAAAAAATCCTATCCCCTGATATCACAGTGATCGCTGTAGGTTTTGTATTTCGTGAAAAAAAATGGTTGTTGGCAACAGAAATATATACCTATGATTACTTTGTGTCATGATGTAAATTTGATAAAAAAATAAATGATAAAAAAGGAATTTTCTCGGATCTCAACCTGCATTATTCCAATACAATGGCGGCCACATTTATGATAAAAAAATTTCAATTTCTTAACCTTTAATTTCTAGCAACGAGTCTGACTATTTTCATCATTGACTATATTTACGTAAATTCAAGGATTGCGAACTTGCCGCAAATTCTGCTATTGTTTATATAAATTCTGCAAACGTTTATTTACATTAGTGAAATAACCCATTTAGTTATAAAATGAGACATTACGCTCGACTATAAATAAGTTATAATGATTAAAATATTTTTCTACAAATGTCATTATTTTTCAATTAAGTTTAGTTCATATTTTTTCTGTGGGTCTGAATGTCCTTCTTCCGTAAGTCAATATTTTATTTTTAGCCTTTAGTAAATCGGAAGAGTTTAGAATTGCAGTGATCTTTTAGTAATGTTTTGGCGTGTCGATGACCAAATTACACAAAATTCAAATATGGCAAAGTACTATGAGAAGATCCGCATTATCCCAATGCTATTTTTATTTGCCTGTATTTTGGACAGTGTCACATTAAACATTTTTGTTGGTGAAATGGTGACATAGCTGGGTTCAGAATTAGCTCTATCAATTTAAGAGGTAAGCAAGCGAATAAAGTGATAATTCTATGTCCCACTTTGTGATAAATGGGGACGGAAAATTAAGAAGAGTCTCATTTGCAAAGAGGTGTCTTTGCTTACGTATCTTTGCTTAGGTTATTCACGTCCGATACGTCACATGTTTTCATCGATATAGCATTTGTGGTAGCATTTAGAGGGTTTATAATAGGATCTAATATGAGGAGCTAACGGAGAGGATGATGGAATAATTGGTCGACGAAAGTGCTGAACTCTTATTCAAAGCAGCTGTGGCTCACCCGTCACTGATCCCTTTAGCAAAGGAGAAATCAATCTTTTGACAGGTTTGCGTCTTAAAAAAATACCGGAAAAACGGAATGCGAATCGTACATGGCCACCTGAAAATTCTTAGTATAGTTTAAATTATGTCAGTTTACCGAATTACCATACCCACAGGAAGCATAACTAACGCCAAAATAATTTTTTTCAGCCCGGATGTTAAAGTTTTGCACCTTGATTCATTGGTGCATTTGGTATTTCATGCCATTTGTCCTAGCTCTAACAGAGCACCAATTTTGATGGTATTAAATTTTAATTAGCGTAAAATGACCTCCCTCACTTTTCTCACAAAGCTTACAAAGTCAATCGTATTATAAATTTTGGGTGGAAAAAATTTGCTATGAAAAACAATACCGTGATATGCACAACTTTTTGGCCCTTTAATTATGTGTAGTTCATATAATTCAGTCATAATACTTCTCATAAGTACATAACTAAATAGTTCTCTATTTTTGCCAAATTTTACTTCGTACAAGAAAATAGTGGAAATCAACACAGAGTATCGAAAAAAATATTTTTCTATCGCGTGGGGTAGTCCAGTTTGGCCCACCAGCAGCCAAGTGCACATCGTAAAGACTAGTTCATGTATATACAGGAATGTATTTTGACCAGAGAAAAACTTAGTAACAGAGAAATCATCTTATAAGATTTCTTGTATTGCATACTCAATTACAAAGTCAATTATATGTAATAACACTTAACAAATCTTTCCTTTACAGGTTCAGATAAGCTATAAAAGAGCTTGTCAGTAGCTTCCTGCATTAATATCACAAATTTTGTCTTCTATATGATGACTATATAATTTGAGTTGGTAGAGATTATGAAACAGTCAGCAAGCCATATCTTTAACATTCTAAGAGCTATTGTTTAATTTCTTTTTTAACTTCACTAAAGGTATTTAGTTTTTTTAAGTTATTGGGCATATTATCGAATATGGTTTGTACTCTTATCGTGAGATTTCCTTCTCCATGCAATATGAGACACTTTTTTACTAAGTATCTAGTATTACCTACCACTGAGTGCTGATTTTTTTAACCTTATCCATAACCTTATATTTTTCACTAAAATACTTCTCAATAATAATCACATACGTAAATAAGAATTCAACTGCGCCCCCAGATAATTAATATTAACCCTGATAGTGCTAAGCATTGCAGTTTACGCATTACGTTTGAAAGCATGTATGCGTCGTGGTACTAAAGGGGTTAAATATGTTAAACCTTATAAAAACTCTCAGTTGTTTCATTTCTTTCAAATAAAATATTATATCTATTCCTAAGTTTTTCGAACTAACTTTATCATTTTAATTTGGGTATCATCCAACAAATCTCAATGTAGAGCAATAAAAATGCCACAAAGCTCCTACTTTCACGGTTATCAATATTAGGATTTTTTACTCATCACACAATTATTATTAGATATTAATATCATGCTAATGTGAATACGAGTGTAATTCAAACATGCTCCATTACCGTTGATATTTTACCATTGGTTAAATGAATTCAGTGTCATTTATCGATTTTCTTGAACTTTTAAGTGTATTGTGAAAATAATACTTATTTTTCATCGATCAGAATTTTTGCTAGTGGGAGACTATTACAAAAAAAAAGTGGACCCTTTTCCCAATAAGAGTTTTTCAACCTCCTCTTTGGATACCTAGGAGGGAGTGAATTAGCGTCCATTATTTTATGAGCGCCTTGTACCTCTTTCTTTTCCCCCCATAATCTCTGATGCTCAACAATTGACCTGCTTTCAGCTGGACTTAAAGCAAACTAGTTCAATTTATTGCTGTGGATGAGTACATAAGGTTGACAACCACAAGTCCCTTCATTCAATGGGAATCATCCTCAGTTTCCCTTGGTTAGTTAATCATTCTAAGCTGCGACCTCGTAACATTGAAATCCAAAATTCAAAGCGCACTAACAGCGGTGGAGACGAGCCCATCCAACCCTATGGGGGACGTCATCAGAACTGCCGAAGCGGACGCCTTGCCCCCGCTGACTGAGCACCATTAATCCTCGCCTGTCAGAAAGGCATCCATCTCCTGCCAGCCATCTACCGTCAGAGACCGTGTAACCCCCTCGAAAGTAGACTTCTTTAAACTTCTCCTACATTGTCAGTCATCCCGTCTGGGTCATTCTCTCTCGCTCACGATATAATTTGCAATCCAGGGAAAGGAGACCCGTTTCCTTATTCACGCCAGTTCCAAAAGAAAAAAATAAGGATTTCCCTCCTCCCCCCATCCCTCCTCAGTTTGCTCAGGGAGTTAGACTTCGGGTGCGCAGTGCGGCATGGGGCACTATACTCAATTTGACCAGCTCCGCCCATGGCGACTGTCTGGCGCCCCCAGGACCAATGGGGCGGGAAACGAGAGTTACAGTTGCTCCCCTCTTTCCGAAACATAGTCACCCTCCCGACACGCCCCCTCATCTCCTCCCCACTCCGTTCCGTCAAAGAATCCATGACCAGGGCCGGTCTGCCAAGCAACCAGAAGGCATTGCATTTTCAAGCTGGGCATGACCACCTGAAACCTCACCAATGAGCATGACGATTTAACCGTGGATGGATCACGGTCAAGAAATTACCAGCCCTGGCGCCTTAGCCGTTTCCATAAAACGCTTGCGGGAAGCTAGGAATGAGGCGATCGACGTCTCGTACGCCAAGAGAACGTTGGTATTGTCAGAACAGTATTTTCCGAGCCCAACCGCTGAACATTTCGGTCACTAATGGTGACGGGGAATTTTTCTACCAGCAAAAAATACAATGCGTAGTGCTACACCAAACATATTGGCAAACATGTTGCATGAGTTGATGTATGATCGGCAAACATGTTGCATGCTCTAGTTGTATGAGACCCTATAGTTGCTTGTTTGCATGGTAGTGCATGGTGCATGCCTGGTGATCTTCACCCCCTGCCACACACCCTCGCAGTGACTTGCAGGGTATCGTGTAGATGTAGATGAAACATATCAAAGTTTTGCAGAATAATTTCATGGTCAGCATGACAGCATTCAGCTTCATAGGGGGATGAAAACTCAATGTTTTACATCAAATGAGGCTATATGAGTTCTTATGAGACATTAAAGTGCGAAACCAAGAACTCAACATCCATTCAGAGTACTAAATGGTTTATTCACCCAGTAATATTGTAATTGTGACACAAAAATAATTATTTATTTAAATTAAACATCGAAATTTCTCGTCATTTTCAACGCCACCTTTTGATACAATCTCATGTACCAAGTTTTGAGCATATAAGTGTTATTAGGTTAACTTATCCTCCCAATGGCATACATCAATCAAAGATTTGCTTGTCTACGCATTTCAACGCCAAGAGGCCAAACTTTTTGTTCTTATATGTTCAATGTTTTAATTAGGAAACCTGATAAAATATATTCGGCTTCCGGAACATACCAACCATTAAGGATTCTGTTTTCTGTAAAATATCCCTAACTGTGCTTGCCTCCTGCTTGTTGAGCCAAGGTGCTCATGTCCAGTTTTATCCAAATAACCTTCGGATGCTCTAAACATTAGGGAGTGCCTGAAAGGCTCCGTTGAGGTGTTAATGACGGACAGTGCAAGAAAATTGCGGCGAAAATGTAGGGAGGAGGACGAAATAACATAACCATATGCGACTGTGCCGTATTCCATCTGCCGGTTAATTAAATGCCGGCAGTTCAGAGTTGGGTTCTAATCGATCCAAGTGCGAAGCCCAACGACTTTTCCGCCGTCAAGAGGCCTGGGGCGAAAATTGGGAAGACCAAACCATCAGACATATTATGGACTGATTGCTTTCCGTGGTCTTCTCAAGCGGCTCCTCGGCCCTTGTTGCAGTGAGAAATGATGTCCATAAAAACCATCCCACGCCCTTCCTCACCCTCCCCCTTTTCCACCCCCAACTTTCCTCTCCCCATTTCGAGCCTCCCTTCCCAACCTTCCCTGCAGCCCTCGGCACTCATCCCTCCAGACTGCCCTCTTGGCAGCACCTCACTAATGATGGACCACTCGACGCCCCCGCATCCCGCCCTATCCCTCCTCCCTTCATTTGTCTCTAAAACAACCCCCTCACACCTCCTCCTCCCTCAACCGATCCTCATCAACCCACAGCCCTCTCAAATAGCCCGTAGGAAGTAAAACCATAGCCATCGTCAAACCGTACATACGAGAACTCTTTAGGCTTTAACACGATTATTGTAATTGTATGTACCGTATAATGCACGGAGAGATTCGCAGAAAGGTTTCCTCGTGTAAAGGAACCAAATGCGAGGAAACTTCGCAAAAGTATGGACGACGTGTTTCCACGCACATATCAATGCAATTTCTCAGAATACACGCCGCTTAAAAACTGAATAGTTTTAGCTACATGTGAAAAAGACTAAAAGTGAGATGTTGCGCTCCAAAATTTCATTTGATACTTCAAACACAGAAATAAATTACCACAAATCAGTGAATTTCGAACATAAACACTTCTTATATATTTTTAAAGTCTAATTTTTAATCGTGATTCCTCTATCATATTATTCCATTACGACGGTAAAAGGCTCAAATTAACCTGTTTTCCGATGAATATATACAATTTAGATAATACTATATGCAAGCTAATGCATGCTTGGACTCATCTAAGTTTTTGCTCTACACTAAATTAATTGAAGAAGTCTAGGTATCAGCGTGCTATTTTTTAACTCCTAAATTCTGTAAATATATTCAAATTAAATAAGCTTTGCAGTACAGTTTTAGATATAGTAGGATACTTTCCTTGATTTCGACATAAATATTGCAGGTGGACTTAACCAGTTGCTCAAAAAAAGTTTGGTACAAAGCTTCGGCGGTACTGCATCTTGCTAATATTATATACAACACGAACTACGCTAAGATTGAATAACTTGATATGGGATTTATTGGAACTGCTCCTCTTTCAGTTTATAATTATGATGCTTGATCTGATAATAATATGTATTTTCATTGAAGAAGACAATTAACAAATCGGCCAGCACATCATTAACTTTAGATGTGATGTCTGCAACACTACTATTAGTTTTTCATGCTTTCAGACGGAGTTTTGTTTACACTGAGCAATGCAGTGTGGCTTAAAATCCATTGAGCATAGGGCAGACCTAAGGTTTCATATGTTTTCAGCAACTTTCTAAAATTTTTGAGCTTATTAAATCTTATTAATCAACAACTTTTAAGTATATTTGTTGCATTTCTTATTACTGGCACAAATTGATTTAAATAAATGCCGTAGACAAACTGTAACAGTTTTATTACAATTATTTCTGATAAAAGGTAAGTCAAAAATTCAGTACGGCCCAAGATTTGGACACATCAATAATCCTTCTTCAAATAATAAGTCTACAAATCATCATTTACTCCAAAACCACCAACATAAGGAAATATTAGAAAATGACGTCCGAAAGATAGTGTACATGTATTATTTCCAGAATCTCACTGAATTCGTTATTATTTTTTCATCTACTAATTTTATACTGATGCATCAAGGAATAGCGTTGCTTGGATCACATATTGTGCAATTTATAATATTTTTGACTGTTTCATTTTTTGCACGGAAACTCATTTCTTGTCGAATCCCTCCTCATGAAAAATACAGCACACGCATCATTTCCCTAAAGACACAGTGATGAAGTATCTTATGTCATGGCACCACCAAAACGACAGAGGATAGATAAGCGTAACATGGAATATGAGTCGTGCAATGAGAACACTTAGTACCTTCCCTTGGGGAGAACCTCATTTCTCGTAGACTCCCACCGAGATACATTCGTAAAAACCATTCGAATCCCTGTTTCCACACATAATGTGTGTTTGCCTGGTTGGTCGGTACACGCCTATCTTCCCTCCCCCACCGAAATCCTCCCGAGCCCTCGTGTTTTTAACAGCCACGTCTCCTCCCTCGCAACACCCTCCCGGAGGCACCTCTTGAAGGGGAGTTGGGTCGCCGCAACCTATGGCCATCCGCGGCGTCACAACCAGACCGTGTCCCCCGCCTCCACTCAAACTGCTGAGGACCGACCCATCGCAGCCCGACCGGAGCTGGCGCCGGCCCCTGGTCTCCCGAGAAACGCAACATCCTGGCCGTGGAGAATGAGAGGGAGCCGCCAAGTCTTAACAACTCGTCCACCCAAACATCACTCAAGCATCCCCTTAAACCAAGAAACTTATATTTGACCCCCCTCCCCTTCCCCTTTCAACTGAAGTTTCCGATCGTTTTGGGTGTAACATGACAACGCTTTGCTTCCTCGTCTCAAAATTTCCTCCTCTCTCTCTCTCAGGCTTGACTGCGCCCGAAAAGGAATTCTTTCTAAAACTCTTTCTAAAACACTATCATGTTTCGCAAAAAAAACAAATGCTCAGGAAGTCTCAGATATTGCTCGTAAATCCCGCCACTCATTTCATAAACATTTGACGAAGAGGTAATACATCGGGGATAAGGAGGGATTAGCACTAAAAATCACATGATCTTATCTATAATAGAGAAGATAATAATAGATTCTAGAAACATGTAGCTTATACAGTTATGTCTTCTCGGTGATCTTACTGAGATATTTTTAAGCTTTGAAAATATATACTGTTTTTCTCAGCCCTTGAATTATTAAATGATTTACTGTACTTACCGATGACCAACAGATAGTGTGCCTATATTTAAAAAATTAGCTCAACTACTTTCAAACAGATATCTTGTTGAAAATGGATCAACAGAAAGTAAAGATGATTATTTTATAGCTAAATTTTTACCTTGAAGTTGATTACAAAACCATGGAGCAGTATCACCGTGGCTAAGAACGTGTGCATTCAACGTCATCCCAGGCACTCGCCATCACTCGTACGTACTTCTGACCTTGCATCAAAGTTTTAATGCCTAGAAAGTAAAATACGAGTAGGTTGAGTATTAAAAAATATGAATCAAATATGCGCAACGTGTTATATTCTCAAGTCTCAAAAATGCAAAGCATTAATTTCTATTGAAGATTTTTCAGAATAGTGAGTTATAATGCTTCACCGCACGGTCTATTGGGGAATATTATTACATTTTTGCAACCATCAAACCATTATTAGCTGTAACACCATGGATAATATATTAGCTTGTGTTATCCTCGATTTCTACTCTCATAGGCAAGGGTTTTTTTAACCTTAGAAACTCCGTCTTGTGTTGGTCCGAAGTGTCTTCTAAAGCATAATATGTGATTTTAATTCTTGCTTTTCCTCATTACACAGATAGATATTGCTTCTGCCGCTAAAGAAATTACTTCAATATATCCTTTCAGATAATAACCTTTTCCATGCCTTGAATCTAACCCTATCTTCCCACCCGATTAATAAACCGACAGAACCCGATAAACTTATCAGAGCGTTTTTGAGTTTAGCCAAGGCTTTGAAAAGATATTCGATAAATTATATAGAAAAAGCTCATGAAAAAGCAGATAATTCTACGAGTGGACATAGACGTTCAATTGGCTAATTATACATGAAACAGAGGGCACATGGAAGAATAACAGATGAATAATCTGGATGGATGATATTGAGTATGAAGTAAGTACGAAGTAAGCTTGAGCCAGGAATTTCCGATGTAATTGCGTAAAAGTGCAAACACGAGAAATAGTGAAAGGAAGAAGCCCTTAGGTGAATTTGATGCGAAGATATGTGTGGATACTCCAACAAAAATCCACAGTATCTGTCGAATATTATAGATCAAATGTGAGAAATTCTAACGAGTTTATCATAATAAACAATGAAAAATTTATCAGAATGAATATAAAAAATACTGAAATGAGACCAAGGGAGCAAGACAGTGCTCAATAATGCACAGTTGTGCTAACTAGGCGTACGACTTTAAAAAAATCTTTCCACCACGCGCTATCGGATTTTATCTACCTAAACACTCCCACGGCTTCGCGATTTGATTGATAATGATAATATTTTGTACGTCAGAGTTGCTTTAAATGGAGTGTTTCGACTCAAATGTGAATATCCTTCATCTATTGTCTCCATTCATACTGTATTTTTATCTTCAACCCAGCATAGTCCCCACCTGTGTTCGTATCATGCGTAAAATCTTTTCTATTTCTTCCTCGTCCTCGCTTACCCAGGATTCTACACTTCATAACGACCTTTAACACTTCCTTAGTACCTCTTATTTATATGTACTTTGCCTTCTCCTAATTTCTGACAGCAATCTTCTTTCCTACCCGACCATGTACAGCACCTCTCCATTCGTCCGACTCTCTGTCCATCTCACCCTCTCCATTTTTCCCCACACCCAAATATTTAAAGTATTCAATCTTTCTCCCTTTCATTCCCCAGAGTCTCAAATCCATCTCAAGCCATGCTTCATATCAAGGTCTTCACCAACTCTTCACATCCGTACTCAAGGCTCTCGTTTCGACAAGTTATCTGTTGTTGACGAACACCTGCTTAACGAAAACAAATTTTCTCTTTGCATCATTACTATTCCATCTACTTTCGTTGAATATGCTGCACAAGTAACATAACCATTCCACCCATTCTAGCCACTGTCCTCCCACTCTAATTAATGTTAATTTTTTTCATTTTTTTCCTCGAGAATCTTCTAGATTTTTTACTGGCATTCATACCAAATCTATCGCACTGAACCTATAAATCATCTACCATCGAATGCAAACCTTTGGCTGTACCGCTTATCAACGTCTGGCCATCGGGAAAAGAAACTGATTTAATTACTTCTCTTCACTTTTTATGTCTACATCTAATCCCTTCCACGCCACTTCAACCGTTTTCTCCGTGTATATGTCTTGAAAAGTAGATACAATGGACAACCCTGCATAACTACCCGACTTATTGTTGCCCATCTGGAATCCTCATCAAGCATGACTGCGAAATGAAAAACAGCGAGAATTACTGTTCCATCGCTTCCTTTTCATTCTCTCTAAGTTGCATCTTTTTACTGTTCAAAAGTTCCTGCAAAAGAATATATGATGGAGGACTTGAACTCTTTTGCTTACTTGACGGAGGTTTTGCTTACTCCGTTATCTTGCTTTCTGAGCCAGAAAATGCTTAATGTTTCCGTCTACTATTCCTCAAGTAAATTTTTATCCCATTATTTTATTTATTTGTTCTTTTTCCCCAAGTGCACCTAGCCGCTGGCCGACCCCCCACTCTTCCCCCTCCCCATCGCCGCCGCGCCGCTGTTGAATTCTGCTTTTCTGAGACCCTCACACGTCCTCACCCCACTCGCCAATTCCGAGCCTTCCCAAATAGAGGTCCTTGGGACCTTCCCTTAATTAAAAGCAAGGCCCTCTCCCCATCGTCTTCTCCATTTGCACTCGCACGTCCCCGTGATCCAGGGGAAGAGAGGACCTTCGCAGTGTCACTGCTGCTTCCCTTCGAGAGACCCATTCTCCTCCTCCCCGTGTGCTGGGCTGCCTTTGATGGTACCCGTGACTCCGCAAACAAGAGTAAGGCGGGGGAGGAGGGTGGGGGACAAACGCTCGGCCTCCCCTTTTGCCCATTAATATAAGCGCCGCAACCCTCTCATCCAGCCCTCTTCCAACCCCCACTCTAAGGGACGCCACCACCCCCGCAGTCCCTTCCCACCCGCTTTTCTTGGTTTTCCCACACCGGTCCCTTTCCCACACGATGGCGGGAGGAGCCAGAGACTCCGGTTTGTGTCGGGTGAATATACAAACAAACCAGGGGAAGAAGAAGGGGAAAGGAAATTAAAGAAGACTGCCAGTGCGCTTCGTCCGAGTATCCAACTTTCTCGTCTCCGGAACGACGGCTTGCGGCCATTAAATGTTCATTAAGAATCAGATACTCGTGATCTTGTGGGAAATCAACGAATGGTAGGGTTCGTTGATGTTGTTTGAAAAAAGTCTTGGATGCTATTGCAGGGAAAATAACTACGGTCAATGGAAAACAAATAATGGCATGGTTTCAGCTAATAGAGGTCGTCGGGATTACAGTAGAGTTTATTAATCAAGAGTAGATAGGGAAGGCAGTGATTCTGCTCCATAGCTATGAGGAAAGTTCATTTCTTAGTTCAGTGACATAAAAAATACTAGTTCGAGTCATTTATAAACAAATAATATAATAATATTATTCCAAGGATTGGTAAAAATGCAAGATTCGATGGCATAAGGGACAAGAACGGAGAACTTTTGATTGAAAATGAAGAAAAAGTGAAGACTTGGAAAGAATAACTGGAAGAGTTGTGCAACTGAAACAATCTCAGCACGATAGTGATCGAAGAGGAAAGGGAAGTCGAAGAAAATGATATGGGATCATCAATATAAAGATCGGAATTCGATGCAGCAGTAAGAGACCTTCGCATGGTTAAGACTTCTGGAATTGATGATATTTCTGCAGAACTAATTAAAAATGCAGAAAAAAAGCCATAAATCATCTTTAAAAGACCATCTGCGACATGTACTCAACAGGAGAAATACCCAGGGACTTCGAGAAAAACGTTATAATTCCTATTCCCAAAAAGAAGAGAGCGAAGAAATGCGAAAATTTTAGGACTATAAGCCTGCCGACACATGCGTCGAAGATATTGGAAAGCATCATCTACAGAAGAATAGAACGAAAAGCTGAGGAATTCATGGATGAAGATCAATTGGATTCAGGAAAAGTAAGAGTACAAGAGAGGCAATATTGGCCCTCAGGCTGCTCATAGAGAAGAGAATGGACTTAGAGAAGGCTTTTGACTACGTGAATTGGGATGCAATGCTTGGAATTCTGAAAGGAATTGGAATTTCCTACAATGATCGAAGAATTATCCACAGTTTGTATAAAAACCAAGTAGTTGTGATTAAATCTGGACCCAGCTCTGAAGAAGCAAAAATATGTGAAGGAGTGAGACAAGGCTGGGCACTGTCTCCAGTAATGTTTAATGTTTACACCGAGAGAGCCATCAATGAAATCAAAGAGAAGTCTTCTGGGGTGAATATCCATGGAAAAAAATTAGCATGCTACGATTCGCTAATGACATAGCACTCATAGCAGAAACAGAGAGGGATCTGAATTAGATGCTGATAACCCTGGAAAGGACAATGGCCAGATATCAGCTGAAGATCAATAAGAAGAAGACTGAGATATTGGTGTGCAGCAAAAGAGATGAAGCCAAAACCAACTTGAAACTAGGGGAGAAGCAAAAACTGGAGGAGTTGAAAGAGTTCTGCCTCCTGGGAAGCCGAGTAACCAAAGATGAACGAAACAAGAAATAAATAGTCAGTAGAACAGCTCAGGCAAAGAGGCCATTCTACCAAAAGAAGAACTTGCCTACATCTGGAAAAACAAGCGTGTAAGTAAGGAAACAATTCATCAGAACGTACATCTGGAGCCTAAAGTTATTAGCTATAGCATTTCATGTTTAATACATGCAACTAAATTGAATAGATTTGTATTTTATCATCTTGGACCTAAATTTAGCATAATGTGCTTATTTTTCCTGTATCCTTAGTCTAATTAACTTCTTACTACAATTAATCCTTACACATATAAGTAGGGAAATTTCGAAGATTATAATTTTTAGCATCACAATCAGACACAGTAAGCTGTATAATCCGAAGTAAGTTGTACATATGGTATAGTAGGTACATAGTATGGTATCCGAAGTCACTTGTTCCGTTGCTAGTAAATACATAGCAAAGAAGGCCGTGTTCCTCATTGCATTATCATCTATTTCCTCAGAAAACGCATCTGTTGATGAACGGAGTGTTATTTATGGATAAAATACTGAACGATTAGCGGCGATCGAAGCACATTCTAACCAAACATTGTCTGAGGCGACCACATGTCCCTAGTCTATCACAACGGTTGAACTAAAAATGAGTTCCCCAAGCGATGGTTAAATCTGCCCACGGTTGACTTGAAGATTACTATTAATTTGAAAGCGACAGCTTGTAGACGCGGCAGGGTTTCAGGCTTCTCAGAGATATAAGACCCTTCCTCTCGTTTCATATTCTAGCGAAACCATTAGAAACTGACCTTGCTGAGCGCAGGCTAATGAGGGATGATTAATGATAGTTGTTGCCGAAGTCCCAATTCCAAGATGTTTTTCATGCTTTTAATGGTCATCACGGCAGAAGAAGTTTCTGGCAGTAGTTTATCCAGTGGGAATGATTGGACTGTTTATTATTTTTACGTTCTTCATGCGTTGCATTTTCTTGGAAGTGCATTTCTGAAAAATGTCAACCAGGGAAAATTACTGAAAACCTTTCGTTTTTAATATCCTCACCTCTTAGCGAGAGTATTTTGGCTTCATGAGATATTTCACGAAGACCAAAACAAAACTGAATCCAAAGTGGTGAAATTAATCATTTTCATCGAGAATCCACCCCTTACATTCTGACCAATATCGTTAAGTACCGTGACAATATCGTTGAAGACCAATGGTCAGTAACTTTTGAGACGGAAGAGCCAAACCTGTCCTTTATACAAATTTTCAGCTAATCCAGGGGTCATAAGTTGTTTTTTCATTAAGGTAAATATAACTTAAACCAATAGCAAGTAATAGTATAAATTACAAAATCTTATGTTGAAACCGATGGTTGGTCTGGTTGGTAGGGTGGCGCTCACCGAGTATGAGCATTCCAAATATAAGAAAAGGGGTCCTCCTGCTATTTCCAGAAATATCTAGTATTCAGAACAGACTTTTGGTTAAAACTAGATATTTCCAAATGCCTCACCCTGTATGCGAACCTGATACCTCCGGTCAGCAGGCTGAAACACAACCCACTGGGCTACTACGCTCCTAGAGATAATTATGTCATTATTTAATAAGAAAATACACATACAGAAATCTCTCTCGTTGGATTTTAGCAGAATCAGCCATGGGCTTGTACCTCCTGAGAGTATATTTGTGTGACCAGGGTGTGTAATTTGTCGTAATCAATTTAAACATTGATTTCAATTTGATACCAACAAATGCAATTATGATAGTTATATTTAATGAAGGAATATATGTTTTTTTAAATGGAACTATGAAAGTTTTATGTTTGTTTTCAGCATTTCTGAGCCAAAATGACATGAGCTACATACCGTAGAGCCGTATTTAGCTCGAGACCCTAAGACTATTAAGAGCGATATTTGTTGTTGGAAGAAGCTATCGCGGATATTTGTCGCAATAGTTTCTTCAATAATTGTCAGATGGGTAAATTTGAAGTGAGATATTTAATTTACAAGGAAAACTATTTTGGTACACTATAGATAATATGCAGGGAAAAATATTGTGATTGTATTTAACCTCATATCTCAATATGTAAAAAAAGAATATAGACGTTCAAATCTTCTTTTAACTTACGCAGTTAAATTTTTCTTCGCCAAGACTCTCCTTCGATTTTATCTTTGATATTTTATAGTGAATATATAAATAATTAAGGCAATGGAGCTACGCAAATATGTGAACAAATATACGTATAAAATTGTATAGTTTTAAACATTTATATTAGTAATAGAGATTAATTTTGAATCTGGGTGGATGTAACCTACAACTTCATTGCTCTTTAACACCATATGTTACCAGGCATAATGGTAGTCTCCTAGTTATTATTTGTTAACCTAATTCCACCGATTAGTACCAATTACCAGTTTATCTCTTAAATGCTGGATCAAATCACTGCAAATCCGCCTGTTGATTCAAACCATTATCGTGCCTTCTTTTAATGTGAGTGCGATTGCGTATACATGTTGCTAATTTTCTCTTCGCGACTACGTCACACAGCCTGTTATTAATTTCAGCTCTTTTCGTTTAGCATTCGCTGTTATTGGCCTGGTGGCACATGTTGGAATGATAATTTTTCATCCGGCTGATTTTCCGGTTCTATCTGGTATAAACTGTCCTGATTTTTCTTGATTCAAAACTCTACGCGCATCGAAGAGGGATGAAATGCAAAAATACATAGGTGTTAAAAGGAAGCTAAAAAAAAAGAATTATATTACGCATGGCCAGAATATTTGTCATGCGAAATGCGTAAATTTCCCATAAAATAGACATTATAATGGAATGGATTGGAAACAATTAATGAATGCACTGGAAAGATTAGGATTTATCCAAAGGGTATGACTGTTACTAAAAACCAGACCTCCTGCAGTACTCGCTCTATATATTGTCCATTTTCACGTTTACCTTGTAATTTTTAGTCGGAATATATAGTTTAATAGAGAGATTTAAATAGATTTTACGGAGATTCATGGAAATTGAAGGAAGTAGGAATGAAGTTAGGAAAATAACTGATTAAGCCAGTAAAATGTACCAGTGATTAATCGTTAGTTTTTCCCATTAACAAAGATTTATACGCAATGGTGCGTGTATTGCATTTAAATCTACATAATACCCTGCAGGCCACCATTAAGGTGTATGGCGGGGTGTATCTACCCCAAACACGCTTTATCTATCATGCTTAGAGAAGCTATAGGTACTAGCTATATTCTCGTCGAACCATTACATTTTACAAAATCTTTAAAGAGCAAAGTAAGCGTGGGCAAACGTGCTGTTTGTTGAATTAGCTTAAATTCCTTATGGCTACATGTAACTTAAATCTGTCGGGTCGACAATCAATTTCTCTTATTTCATGTTCATGGTCTATTCTAGCATAGTAATTCGAAGTTCAAAAAGTGTATTTAACATCATTAGTAGAATTATTGTCTTTGAATTTATCTGTGAGATTAAGTCTATATTTTTACCTACGGTCTGATAATGATTCCTATAGCAGTTCTCCTAACAGACTGGTTATGCTAATATAATTTCATACCGTCAATTTACAAATCTTGCCGATATTCGCTGCAGTCGCTGCTTTTAGTTTTTTTTAAGCCTATTTCGTACAAGGATCATATATATTGGCAGGGTACCTATTTCAAATGAGTTCTAACAAAGAAAAATCAGCTAAAAATTAGTAAAGCAGTGTGAAATATATAGAGTGAATATAAATCATTTTCAGGCAAAGGTACTAAGATTCTCAAAAAGTGAAAGAGGCTAAAATAACCATTAAATTTTCTGGGATGTATAACTTGGTGTTTCGCTGACAAAAATAAATGTTGTAGCCGGTAAATTCGATAAAACATTCCCCTGGAGATTTTTGGCTAATAAGTGCTTTTCTTTCCGAAAGAGAACGAGAGGATATTGGAGACGTGTGAGAGAAGTGGTTGGGGAGAAGAATAGTGCGAATAATCTGGATGGAAAGGAGGACAAATGAGAAAGAATCAAAGACAGTAGAAAATAATACAGGAACTATCTACAAACTTATCAATATTTCTAGAATAATTATGAAAATTTAATATATGTTTGGAGAACTTGCAGCATCCCAAATACGTTACTGCTCTCTTTCGTATTGGCCGGACCAGAATTGTGACCTTGAGCCTAGAAATATTACTCACAGCCATGATACTTTACCAATTGCATTGGTTAAGGGCTACCAAGAATTTAAGCTATCAGTCTTGCCTTATGTGTAAAAAGTTCAATTGTGGCATTGAAATTAACATCCCTACCCGAATTGGTTTGACAGGCCTAAGACTTCAGCGTAGCATGAATTGTGACGACCGGTCGCGACCGCCCCTAATATTTTATTACCGGTTCTCACAGGTGGTAGCTGGTTGTCTGGTTAGTCTGGTCGCTGGGTATAAGTTAAGCTTCCTTTGTAATATTAAATTGCTAAATTTCAGTCTATTTTTATTAGCAGTTTTACTGAAGACATTTATTTCATGAATCCTGGTGACATGCTCCAAAACCAGAGCTAGTGGCACTGATGAGAACATTTCTATTCATAAAATTTGTGATAATGAATCTATAACAGAATTAGGATTCCTCCGTTGACTTGGATGAGGAATTTCTCAAAATGAGATTAGATATTGTAGCGTGGTTACTGCGAAAGGTTGTAGATTGAAGTCACAGACAAGATTTTGGAAACTTCAATATGGTCTATACAACACCGGCGAGAATGGCTAGTGGAAAAACTAAGGGTCATATTTAGAATCTCAACTACAGTCTCTCTTCTACTGCTCACATCCTAAAATCTCTATTCCCAGTCAAATCGGTGTGCAGTATCTACCTACAAAGGTGTTCTTACTACTCAGAGTGATGCTGAAGGCTGAGTTGAGATTTTGAATATGACTGGGCTATCTTCAGACACTCAACTTCAGTCTCACTTATTCTGCATACGTCACTATATCTCTATTACGACTTTAAAAGGGTATACAGATTCTCCTTCTAAGGTTCGAAGCAGTATACAGAGTGGTAATACCAACTTTGCAGCGTGAATCTACATACCAATTTGACTCGGGGAAGGGATTTTATGAGTAGTGGAGACGCAACTGTGGTTGAGATTCTGAATATGGCCCTGAGTGAGCAGCGATGAAATGTGTAGTATCACAGGATTATCCGAATTCTCTTTGACGCTTCAGCATATTTCCCGAGAAAACAGTCTAGTTGGTTGACATGATATTTGGTTTATGTACCTGCAAAATAAAGGATAGAGCTGATTAAAATATTTGAAATTACCGATAATTGTCGGTAGCCCAGCCAGCGACGGAATGCCAGTCGCAGTTGTGAAGCTTGAGAAATTGTGTGATATTTATTGAAGTACTTGTAGTGGAAGCCGATAGTTAAGTAATATGAGCTTAGAACCTTCATGATGGTTTTAATAGCTTAATTTAACTCATCTCCATCTACAAACACGCAATACCCTACAAGACATCGCGAGCGTGTGTGGCATGGGGTGAAGATCACGAAGCATGCACTACGCTACTAAATGGAAACACGTGAGATAATAGTGTCACATGCAGCTAGATGGTTAGTATCAACATGGTAATAAATGGATTATTCAATTATTATCTTCGTAATTTTTTGTTATTATATATATATTCGTTTGAATTACAATTTATTTCAGGATTTGAATCCACAGGCTCGCGTCCACAATGGCATTTCATCCATTCTATATGCGCTATGATGTGGTCGAATCACTGGTTGCGAAAGTGTGCTTTTTCACGTATCCTATCTTATGAGAATTATTTGATTAAAATATTTCTGAGCAAAGCTATTTACCTGTTTACCTTTCATCTAGACCACATAGTCACTTTTTCCTACTTATAATTCTAATTGAGTTCAGAAAAAGTCTACACTTTACTTAGCAGCAGCCCCCGCCATGGAGATAATCTATCGAAACTATTGATTCGGGATAGCAGTTGTAGAAAACCGCTCAAAGCTTTTATCAAGCTCATTAATTCCCTTCAACGAGCCACAGTCTAAGGAAATTTCCACAGTATTTTATGTATCTCTAGTTATTCAGCTACATATAATGCGTTCGGCCTGATTGTTGTATTATCTCTCTCAGCATCTACCTTTTTTCCTTTGCATGCTCTCCTTGAATTCTTTCAAGCCAACATCATCATTATGGTCGTTTTGAACACAAGTTTCATTCCCGTTCGATTTCAAGCCTTGTTTTTGCTTTGAACGGAACTGAAAAAACTACATTTCTACTGAACGTTCCAGACAACCACCTCCGTAGAAGGACATATCCGTCTCCAGACCCAGATTAAAAGATAACGCACCATGAGTTATTGTTACACTTTCTCAACGCAAGATCCATGTTCTCTTTTTGCTCTTTAAAATAAAACCGTGGAGACAGGTGATGCAGCTACCGTGGAGACATTCGCGGAGAAACAAACTGGCATCGGATCCTTTGGGCCAATATTTCCAGCATGTAAATCAGATTCTAATGAGGAACGGGTCTCCTCGAAAGTTCCAAATAAACTCAAATCGCAAACACAGGATAAATGAAAGCCTTTTTTTAGCGGAGTTTCTTTGCATTTAATCAGCGTTCACACCCGACTCATAGGCCTTTAAATGAATATATGAAGATGAATGTTGGCATTTTTAGGAAACTGGGGATTTGTGGCCATTTGTGCCATTTACGTGCAGTTAGGATCTGGGCATATATGGGCCGTGAACCAACTCTTTGGGATGATGTATATCGATTTATTTTATGGTCGATGACGAAGTTATCTGGGCTGACCTCGGTAGCCAGGTATGTAACGTGTAAGCCTGGCAATACAAGGGTGGCGGGTTTGAATTCCGCCCCAAGATTGAATGTTGTGTTTGTCTTGGGCTTAGGAACGTCGGTAAGACGGTGTGAAATAGCCAGACCCGAAGAAGCACCCAGAACCCAAGAGAGTTTCTAATTCTTTTTGTGTTAACATTATGACCCTTAATTTGGCACTGATACCGGTGTCCTTTAATGTATTAGTGATGACTAAATGTGAAAGAGTCGCCATACCTTATGCAGTATATTAAAATAAGGCATTTTCTCTTTCACTAAGTCACTCTTACTTATTAAAAATTACTCTTGCATCTTTGGTACTTATTTAAAATAACATGATATGCTTCATGGAATAGGAACAGAAATAACAATTTTACCATCGCAATTAACTGAATACCCCATTATTGAACTGGCATTATAATAATATCAACTTAAGGAGCCGAAGAAAATTACAATAAGTATTTGAAAAAAATTTAATCTACGCCGCAGTTCGTTATACTCGAGTCATTACATGACAGCGACACAAGGCGAAAAAACGCTTCGAATAGTCACTATATTTTGTGACTGCGGTAATGGTTTTTGTTTTGCTCCCAAAGAATAAGAAATGACTGTACCACGACATTACTCTTCAATCCATTAACTCATATCACCGTGTGAATAAACTGAAGATCTTTTTATTTGTATGACAGGTAGAGTTAATCTTTTAACATACCCAATTGGGGTTCAAATTGAACTATACAGAACAAATGGAGAGGGAGGTTTTCCTATCCTTCAGGCCCGTACGGTCTGTCTATGTTCTAAGGGCAAGGAAAAGAACTACATGGTACTTAATTCGCTGTGTTTAAATGGACCTCCTCTAGTAAACATGGGCCGCAATTAATTGGGCATCCTTCTAATTAAGTACAAGGATTCTTTTGAGGAAGAAATCTTTCACTTAGACCAGGAATTGGACCCTCTTAAGCTTGGACTGTGAGGTATACCCAGTTAAATTACCGAGGCGTTTTCCATTACTGTGGATTTCTATGGGCCTATATTAGCGAACTTCCTTATACTGAAAGTTAGCCGTTAGCTTAGCTTTCCAAGATACTGGGCGCTTACTGGGGTGTCCGGGTTGAAGTCCCTGTGTATGCGTAGGTGATATATTTCCTCATTTCAATGCATACGCGAGTGTGATCACTAAGGGATGAACTGCGTTTAGGCATATCGTGATAAATGTACATATCCTTAAAACGTACGTTCTAGATTTCTTACGCTTAAATAAATTTTCACTGAGAGGAAATAGAATATGCAGGGATATTAAATTGACATTCCCACTTAATAAACACTCTTCAGGCGCGAACTTGAAATGAACATGACATATATTATCGTCGCTCCTTCTGGGACGATTCTTGTTAATACGAGGTACATCTCCTTAATATTGTCCTGAATTCATCAATTCATCTTCATGGATATTCCATTTACTTTGAGATAAAAAAGGTTGCTTTTGTTTAATATGAATACATTTATTGTGTCTCCAATTATTATCTACGAGATGAAAACGGTAGTACTGAAGTGAGCACTGAGAAATGATATTTCTTTTGTTTCTTATCTTTTGAGATCATTTAATCTAAGCTAGATAATTATTATGCACGCTTATACCCCGTTATTGTCTTTCATCTTTATTATTTGTGTGGTGAATATACAAGAGAAAGTCGTATACAAAAGACGTAGGAAAATTGATGTAGGAAGGTAATTGGGCACCGACTTATTTCCCTTTTAAATTTTGATTTCAACAGTAGTCAGTCACATAGCTTATGTCTCCCTTCCCTTAGTGGCAACTAGAACGCATATTCCTGGGAAATCAGGAAGGCAAAATCAAGAAGAAATCAAGGGTTAATTGCATATGAAAAGCCAATGCGAATCTCCTACGTATTTTTCGTCTCTGACGCAAATGGTTACCGGCGAAAACCCTCCCTTGATCCCATGGAAAGTGGCGCAGGAGAGAAGAAAGATCTCAGTTGGTGGGACATTAGACCACTAAAAGCAATGAATTACACGAGAAGCTCAAGTTGAAAACCCCTTCCATGTTCGTGCGATGGAAGCATATCGCCAGGGAGGCGAAATATATTGCGCCTCTGAGGATAGATGGACCGCTCGATTAGGGGAAGGACACCCACAATGACCGTCGTCCACCAGTCAGTGGCCAGGCGGCTCCGTACAGGGTGGCCAGTGAGTCGTTACGATTGGGTCCAGCAGCACCCCTGCGAGCAGTGCCATTTAAAATCAAATTAGCTCACACCTCATTGACCCCGTAATCTGCAGGGTAAAGTGAAGGACCCCCGCGAGTCCTGGTAAAGGGAAAAGGGAGGTGGGGGTCCGAGAAGAGAACTAGGTCCACTAGAGCGAGCGAGGAGGAGGAAGGGGATGTGAAATGGAAGGGTGGTGGTGACATGGTCCAAGCCAAGGGAACGCTCGGTTTAGGGGGGAAGGGTCGGAATTGGGCGGCACACTGTCCCATCAAGAGGGCAGCTCGAATCCTCGCTTGTTCGCTCCACGGGGCATTGCCGATGTGGGGGATGGGGGAGGAGGAGGTAGGGTACTTGCGTACAAAGACTTGCAGAGTGGGAGGGACCGGTGTTCGCGACGAGGTTGGAGATGGCCGCGCGAAATGTGGGAGGAAGGAGGTGGGCGAGCCTCGCGGGCCAATCAGAGGGCCTGCCTCGCGAAAGGCAGACCACGTGTCCCTCCCACCGGTGGATGCCCCTCTCCCACCTCCTCCTCCACTTCTTCTATCTCTCCACTCTTCACTCCTTCCCTTCGCCACCACCCCTAAAGACTCCACTTCACTGGGCGAGGTTGGCGGAGCGGAGAAGAGAAATGGGTTGCATTCAATGGAGGAGGACGATAAGGCGCTGGGAATGGGAGGATATTGTGAAAACCCGACACCAAAAGTAAGTCGAATGTAGGAGGAAAGACAGGAAAATATGAGAGAGTTCGATGGTTCACAAGCTAAACTCATAGCAAAACCAGTTTCCTTGCTCTTTGAAAAGCCAGTTTGGAGCATCTAGTATTGGTTGCACAGAACGAACTGCTTGGTTGCCAGTTCTGCAACTTTATTTAGAGTTCAATAAATGCTTCACAGAATAGTGCAATAAATTAGTTCTCGCAGAGCAGCCCCTCGCTTAGCATCAGAAGACCTATCAGTCTGCTACGATTAGCCTAGATAACTAAAGCCTACAGGAAGAACTTTTCCTCATTCACTTTAGAGCACATCTGAGACATTTTTACCGGAAATCTAATTATTATTTATATAGTACATGATATTACTGCATTCTACTGTTTAATTTTGATTACTAAATTATGAGGCGCAATTTTAAAACTTCATATTTACTCTAAAGGTTTATATTTTATGTTTTTAAGGTTTATGTAGCCTTAAGGAATTGAAAAGCAAGATAATTACAAATAAACTTTTTATAAGCATGGAAGCCGGTGATTTCAGAGAAGTTTAAAATACTGCTTTTGGTTTTAGAATATTCTTCAGCCATATATAGCCATTGGTGTGTGCTTACGTGTTCCTATAGTGCATTTTCAAAAGGATGAAGTCGAAACAACTTGGGTGAATATCTCATATTTGCCCAAAATGTGAATGAATATTACTGCTAACAAGATATTGCTAATTAGCCTGCATCATAACAAAATTCTACATTCTTTCACTATCACACAGTGTAGTTCTTGCTCAAGTAAATAATGTTAGTATAACTAGGACTTTTGCAAGTAATTCCAAGTTCAATACACTAGTGAGCTTTCTTCGGTCATACGTTCGCCATTTAATAAAACTCGTTGGGCCTATATGACATTAGTCAACTGGCGATGAAAACTATTACTGATATAAACATGACCAAATTACTTCCTCTTAATCCCTGGGAGGAATGGAGTAGGTATTTATTTATGTGGTACATGGTGCATTAATGGACTGCGAGAGGTCTTAACCCTCTTTCATCTAGCTTTTAAATATATGCTGATGCCTTTTCTTCCCAACCTTGTGATATATTTTTGTTGTTATCTAGTCTCTGGTAGTTGTTGCAATTCAACCTACATCCTTTCTTGTGATATGAATCCTGTCGCCTTCTTAGCGTCCACTCATTTATCGGTTGCATCTGCAACTGTTTTTCCGTAATTTCATTACGAGACGTCTCCCTTAGCGTCTTCCCACACATCTTCCTCAGTGTTCCTCTCTCCTCTTTTTTTAGAAGTTGTATTTTTATCTCGTTTCAGCCTGTCTCAGCCGCACACTTGAGAATTTTCGAACCGCTAATTTACATACTTATCATGATCTTCTATTCCGGGTCTCAATATTGGTTTTTCTAAGTGATATAAATCAGCACCACCGATTGCAGCTTTTAATTATTGATGTTTCGCCTGGCCTCTTACGATATCATTCCTTGTGATATTAATTTCGAGTTGTTTGAAGATAGATACCTACTTGTTCAATAATGTCGTTCTCGACTTCCAACCTACTTTTCATTGGCTTTTTACTTATGCTCATCCTTTTTGTCTTCTTTCGTCAATATTTTCAATTTATGTTTCCTGAGGGCTTGTATCCTTTACATCAGTTGCCTGTGCTACTGATATTCCGTTTCTGCAATAAGGATTGTAGGATAAATGTTTAACAACTTCCTTCAAGGAAAGTGGTTCAAATACAGTAAAACCTCTCCCAACGGCCACCTCTATTCAGCGGTCACCCCTGTAAACGGCCATTTTTCCCCAGAACCCTATCTTCCCCTTGAAAAATGACCCCCTATTCAGCGGTCACCTCTCTTCCCGACCAGCGGCCAGAGTGTAACAACAAGATACGGCCACTTCCATGAAATCTCAAATTCAAATCTCTCTCTGATTGGCCTTAGAGGAGCTTCATTGCCCATGCTCACATGTACACTTGATACACTTACATTGACAGGGCATTACATTGTTTCGTTCCCTCTGACGAAGGGAATATCGGGGACATCCGTCCATTCCTCGATTATACTTACGAGCTTACTTATAACCGACTTACATTGTAAGCTGCTTCCTATTTCTGCTTCCGGTCCGACACCTCAAGCAAAGGAGGCAAAATATCAAACGTATTCGCGATTGGCACGGTGTGTTGGGCGGTTGGAGCTTACGGAAGATTTGGCAGTGGATTGCGAAATGAGCAGCAGAAGCAAAGTGGTGTTGTCTTTAGAAGAGAGAAGAAGTGTTATTTTTGACAGTGATAATGGGATGTCAGCAAGGAAAATTGCCGAAAAATTTAAGTGCGGAAGAACACAGATAAACGTTATCATTAAAAACAGGGACACTATTCTACAAGAGTGGGAGGACAACAAGAATCGAGGGATAAAAAGGAAGAGAGATCAGAAGTTTAGTGAAGTTAATGATAGGTTATATGAATGGTTTAAGTGTGCCAGAGCAAAATATTTGCCGGTTAGTGGTCCAATACTGCAACAGAAAGCTTTGGACATTGCAAATCAACTTCAGATTGAGGGATTTGCAGCTAGTAATGGTTGGTTGGAACGTTTCCAGACCAGGAACGATATTGTTTTTAGATCAATTAGTGGTGAAGGAGGAGATGTTTCTCCAGAGACTGTTAAGGAATGGAAATTGAGAGTGTCGTCTATTGTGGAGGGTTATGAGGCCAGAGACATTTTTAATATGGACGAAACTGGTCTTTTTTACAGAGCCATTCCGAACAAGACACTTTCTTTGAAACATGTCGAGTGCAAAAGTAGAAAACTAAGCAAAGAAAGAATAACAATTATGTTTTGTTGTAATTCAGTTGGAGAAAAGGAGCCCCTATTAGTGATTGGAAGAGCACTTAGGCCACGGTGCTTTAAAAACGTTAACATGGATCTTCTTGGCGTGAAGTGGTGTGCAAATAGTAAATCGTGGATGACTTCTGCAATTTATGAAGAATGGTTACGTGCCTTGAATAAAAAGATGATCCAACAAGGAAGAAAGGTTATTTTATTTTTAGATAACGCCCCTTGTCATCCAAAAATACATCTTTCGAATGTGAAACTTCAGTTTTTACCGCCAAACACAACAGCTCGCCTTCAACCCCTAGATCAGGGGATTATTCAATCTTTTAAACTGAGATACCGGCGAAAGGTTCTACGCAGCCTACTGGCAATGATGGACAACGCTTCATGTGTTAGTGATCTCACCAAAAAAATCAATGTGGGAGAGGCTGTGTCATGGTCAAAATCGGCATGGAATGAAGTCGAGAAGGAAACCATCAGGAAGTGCTTTGTTTCTTGTGGAATAATAGCAGGTGAAATCTGTGAAGAGGAAATTCCCTGCAGCTCTGATGGCAACAATGAGCTGCACCAGGAGCTCCAAATGTTGGCGTCGACTGCACGAATATCATACGATACCACAGAAGAGGCGAATGTAGAGTGCTACGATGACTTGGATGGAAATTGGGAGTCTCGCATTGGTGGCAAAGGTAAGGAATGTACATTTTTCTTTCGAAGTCTTACGAATTTCATCAAACCAAGAGATCATTCATAACAAGCTGTTTCTTTCTTTATTAGATGCAGACATATGCGATAGTGAAGAGGAAGAAGTGGAAAATGAAAATATCACTTAGATGAGCGTAAAGGAAGGATTAGATTCACTATTAAAATTAAAATCATTCTTCCAAAAAATTGACAAGGATTTCAATGAAAATTCAATGGAGTCCTATGAAAATCTCCAAAATTGTTTAGAATATGTATTAATTAAAAGAAAATGTAGCCAATTGAAACAAAGTACTTTGACAGGTTTTTTCAAAAAGTAATTATAAACCCTATTTGTTAGCTGAATATGAAATAAAATGTTATTAAAAATAAACTTTAATGCAATAATTTTAGAAATGAACATATGTAAGTATTTTATGTAATTTATCCTGAAAGCCCCTATTTAGCGGTCACCCCTCCAAACGGCCACTTTTTTCTGGAACCGGCAGTGGCCGCCTTAGAGAGGTTTTACTGTACTTAATTTAAGGAAATATCTAACCTGCATCAGTTACTGATTCCAGAAAAGGATACAAGTAGATAGGAAGAAAGGCATAAAACATGAATTTCTAAAAAACATATTATCGCCGCGTTTTCTGCTGTATGTGTCAATACCCATGTAGGTGAACGATTCCGTTTAAAAAATATTTAACTGTTATGAAATAAACATAAACTTGAAAAATATATTGCGTGACATGGGTGAAATTTTACTGAAGTTACATGTATTATTTAACATAATTTTGGTGGTAAACTATTCCAGTTCCTGCGAAGTTCAATAATTTATCTATTAAAACATATGAGTAGAGTAATCGGTTGCAAGGAAACCAAATGCTGTTAGCAATTTTTAAAATAACTAGAGTGCCAAACACAGATTTGTAATCTCCCAATAGGAGTGAATCAAAAAAGTTGATAGGCCTCAAAACTTGTGAACTTTTTGCTCCTTAGTAGAAGTATTAGACTTTGGTATTAGCTGATACGAGCTGAAGAAGGTTTTTAGCCCCGGTCGCTAGCTCGGTGATGTGCTGGCCTTGCATCCCTAAAGTTGCAGGATCGATCGTCCCTCTTCCCTATAAATTGATCATGTTTTGGTTAGTTGGTGCGATTTAACCTCAGTGGCAGGAGCATCTTAATATAGCTATAGTTACAGCTAAAATAGTTACAGCTTCTAGTGCCTACGTAGATTTGTTCTCTATCTTTTCTAACGCTAATTGTGATTGTCTTATTTCTATGAGATTATTCTTAGAACTTATACTCTTGGATGTGATTATTCATTGCATGATGCTTCACCCTCACATTCACATTTGCAGAAGCACTAGGTACCTCAAAGAAATTAGTATACATATTCTACTGAAAATCAAGTATTTTTATTATTTATAGCTTAACACAAACTTTACACCTATGTCCTCTTTCATCCCGGTTAGATTGAATATCAGATAGATCGGACGCTTGCATTTAAAGATTATACGCGTGCATATATTACTTATGCCTTCAATTTCATCCTCTCCCACTAAAATTTCTGGAGTGATTTGACCTCCGGTATTCATTTGCGTGATCAACAACGCAGCGAACTCAAAAACGCCTCGTCCGTTCGAGCTAGTACTTAGCTAGTACTCGAGCTAGTACGAGGAGAAAAAAGACACCGAAATCCTTTCCTTGGTAATCATGTGCGGAGCGCCTCGCGGATCCTCCATTTAAGCCTCATCCTCTGTTCCCGTGATGGACGGTCCGTCCGAGTGTGAGAGGGGATGGAGCACTGGTTTCCCTTGGAAATGCCGGGGGATGATGCGGGAAGGGGAGGGACGGTGACGCTAATGCCCTAGCTAATGATGACACCAATGGGAGAGCCCTCATCTTTGACGGCGCGGCACTAATGCGGGCGCCTTTATTTGATTGGTCTCCACCCATCCGAGGAGAGGGAGGAACTGCGACTGTGCGTTCGTTTCGCCGAAAGGGTGGCTGGCTAGCAGAGGGCGCGGCGTACGGTGCGTGGATAAACCTCCCGCGGGGTGGAGTGAGAGGCCAGGCAGGTGGGGCGAGGAAGGAGTTGGAGCGGAAAAAGGGATCCCTGGAGGGTGGGGGAAGATGAGGACGGTTCCCTTTCGCCGAAAAGGATGGTATATCCAATCCGGACGCTCTGTCCGCCGGGTGCCGCTCCTATTTCCAAGGAAACAAATCGTTCCCCCCTTTATTCACCCCCCCCCCCACCTCCTTGCCGCTCCACACACAGCCCTCCCATTCCTCCCTTCCCCCTCTCAGACCCTTATACCGGACTTCCCTCCCGGAGCCGTGATGCTGGTGCGGCTGGCTGCGGCATCGGTCGGACCCAGGGCGTCGATTCCGCTCCCTCCTCCCCTGATCCCCTTCCCACAAGTCCCTAACTCCTCTTCCTCTGCCGCTCCTAGTCGCCGCGGCCAGGACCCATGAAAACCCAATTACCATAAATCTGTCGTTATAATCGGGGGATTTCTGTGGAGGTGAGGCTGGTTATGAGGACGTTCATGGGTCGGGGAGGAAGGTGTGGGGGAGGGAGGGAGGCGTCGGGGGGAGGGTTGAGGAGAGAGGATACCGCGCTGGTGGTTAAAGAGGACGGCGTGATGAGTGAAGGGGGTGGCGGGGGAAGGTTTTCAGTCCCATAAACTCCCCCTGAAGTACGCCATGGGTCCCCGCCCCATGATGTCTGTGACGCCTCTCCCTCGCCCTGGCCTCCGCTTCTGCCACTGGTGGTGCATTTGCGAGTTGCTTAATGGCCGTGAACGACACCCTTGATCCTTTATGGCAAGGGAAATCGTTTAATCCAAGGAAGCGTGAGCGTTAATTCAATGCCGACGTAGGATTGGACGTCAAAAGGCACAGGGGGTGGCACGAACGGAAAACTGGTGGGGGCGCTTTGGGGAGCGGGTGGTTCTCCGGAGGGTCGGGGTAGCCAGGGTGCGATGTGGAGAGTCGGGTCCATGAACCAAAAGGGAGAGAGGGTGAGTGCGATCATCTCTCCCTTATATTATTTTCGCCACATTCTCCCGCGATAAGATTACGTCGGATTGAATTTTTATTGATGGGGACATTTCTTTATTGCGGGTTTTAAATCATCGTTTGGGAAAGCGGGGATAAATGGACGAGCAGGAGAGTGGAATGGAGAGAAAGAGAGAGGGAGAGAGTTGAAACGAGGCTCTCTCTCCTTCCCATTTAACCTCCTCAATCGCCGTTCGCCTAATTTATAGCAACTGTGAAACGCGACGGAGGAATCAAAATAATCGAGACGCATCGCTTTGTGAAATTATTTTTTTCGCATGGGATCTCGCAATCAGCCGTGATTCATGGGTTGGCGTCCGAGGGTGCAAATTAATCCTAGCGGAGATCCAGGTTAATCGACTCGACTGGAATTACTGTCGTTATCAGGTAAGCTCATTTCTCCAAGTGCATTCGGAGCGACCCTACTGCTGGATGGGAGTGTTCGTTTAAATTAAATGATGTCGCCGCAAATCTCTCGTAATTTGCTGATCGTTTCTTACAGAGTGATATTATGCTCGAACCCTATCTGAGTTCCGTAAATGCCGGCAGAGAATATATTATGGTTCATAAATGAATTCGCCAAATGGCGTGAAAATGTTATTTTATCGATTTCTGGATATTTTGCCTTATCATTATGTAACTTATAAAATATTTTACTTTAAATCCCATTCTTTTCGTGGCCAATATTTCAGAATATGGATTTTTGTAAGTAATTCGCGTGACCCCAGTCCTTTTAGAGGTTCACTGTAAAAAATTAATAAATACTTATAGCGTATAACTCCCATCGCAAATGCTTATATGATGCCAAAGCTATATAAACAGCGGTAAATTATAATGAAAATAAACATTTCTAATATTTTGTTCGTTAAATTAATTTATAACGGTTGAACATAACCTCGTAGATTATTTTTAACGCTTGATACGGATCAGTCAACCATAGGTATTATTTGTGAAATTAGATATTTTTGTGTAGTTGGTATACTGATAGTCAGCTTGGAGCCAAGGTGCAAGCTGATTCAGCTCTCAGGGATTTAAATAGTAGTGCACGAGGGACCCAGGTGTGTAGATGTTCACTGCTCTTCTAAAACGCTTCGAGAAAAAGAAAAAAAATCCCTTTCTCCCGTTTTTCCATTCCGATGAGTTGACTGCGTCCAGGTTTTAATGGTGGTGATATTACCCATGTCCCAAGCATAAATTTATGGCCCAGCGAAGGCACCAATAAAAATTTGTATAAACATGTCTTTCCTATATTTTCAGCTAGGTGTCCCCTTCTTATGCATACTATTTCACAACGGAATTACAAAGTGCGCGTTAATAGAGAATATAACATCTCTCCAGGAATTCAATCCACCATTTCACGGTTTTTGTATCCAAACACATCCCATAATAACGTACATCTTCACCTTTCCTGCAGAATTTGGAATTTTTTACATCAAACCTTGTTGAATCACAGGACCGATTTTTTTGGAATTCGTTCCTCTTGGGTACTCCTTCGCGTCAATGCGACGAAACATTCTTTTCCGCTCCCTTGGCAGTGTCAGGGTCAGTAATATATATGTTACTCTGGTGTATCTTGACGCTCCTCTCCCTTCATCCCCTTTTCATTTTGGTGGCCTCTCTTGCGCCCATTCTAGGTTCGCCGTGGAGGAATGGAGGGAACGGACAGAATAGGGGTGGGGGAACCCACGGAAGGTGACCGGGTATTCACGTTCATTCGGTAAAACGCGGAAAAGAGTCTATGAGATGAGTCCATTCACGAAATATCCCTTTATGCGTCCGTACGGGTTGTGAGTGTGTATGGTAGGGGGTGGACACAGAATACGCGCCGGACCCGATGAGCTTGTGCGTGTCAACTCTGTGGAGGGGGAGAGAGGAATGAGGTTACCTGGGTTTTGAATCGCGCGAATCTCAAGAAAGGCACGGGCTTAAGATGATGGACTCCCGAGCGAAACCAGAAGGGAGGCCGCCCGGGACCAGGAGGCAAAGAAATGCCCTCTCTCCTTCATTTTCTCTCCGCGTCCTCACCTCCCTCACGTCGCCTCTCCGCCTTTGTCGCGGATACCTTGGCTTCTCCCCGATGAAAGACTCCCTCTATCCGTCCACCCACCTCTGGGTCCCTTCCCCTGTGGGTACCACAACGCCGTCGGATCCACCGGAGTGGAAAGCGGTGTGAGTCCATTTGCAAAAGGCCGCGTTCAACCCCATTGAAGGAGAGCAGTGATTAATAATGATAAGGCTTTCATGGCGCGCCGCCTGTGCCTCGCCCTCCGCTGCCACGGTCCCTACCTTGAGCTTTCCCGGCCACACTGAACGCGCCGCCCTCGCATAATCCCCGCTTCCTAACTCGTTCTCCGTTCCGACAGCTACGCTAAACTCACCTCTCCTTGCCTTCTCCATTTGCCCATTATAACTTCTTTCGTCTCTTTCCCGCAAGGAATACTACAACATGTTACCACAATCAGGCGCATCATACACAGTGCATACACATGGCATCCAATGGTTGCATTGGCGAATTAAAAACTTCCAATATTTCTTTCTTATTGGTAAAGTAATAATCTGAAGTGGTGCAGATACAACTTGGTAATTAGGAACATCTTACCATATTACGCATTTTTTTCTATCAATTATCAAGGAGGTCAATTGGTGACTCGTTGGAAATATTCCAGGTTCATTTTTCAGGAGCTGGGTTTTCAAAGGATTTTCTTATCGTTTTGATTTTTATGGGAGGTACAAATCATTATATCTACTCCTTGGTGCCCGATTATTTATTTATTACAATATATTGAATGCCGTCAAATATTTTAAAATTGATTAATATTTAAAAATCTAGTTAGAATTTATCGCAACCTAGAATATTTAGCAATGCTGGCAAAGTTCAGGTTGATAAAATATCTAGATAAAATTCAATTTTACTTCAGAAGTGGGAGATCTATCGAAGATCCCACGAAAAATTTTAACCCACATGTACAACTCTATAAATTGGTCAAGAAAAACACCATGATTGTTTATCCATACACATATGACCTTTGATACCTTAGATATCATTATTCCATAGTTTAAACTGGAAAAAGCTGAGATTTGTAAAATGCCTCTGCCTATGGTTCTTGAATTCTTTAGCTGAGCGATCCCAATGTGTGAGGAAATAAAATAACTGCAGTGGTGACTAATGTTTCTTATGTCCCTCAGGGTGTAGTCCTGGACTATATATCATTTTTATTTACGTGAATTCTCTGTGTAACTATCAACTTAGACGACAACAACGATATGGGACAGTTCTTGCTGACAATTTTTCCATATGTTACGATGCATCAACTTGGGATGAAATTTTATTGACGTGTTATAGGATTTATCTTCTTAAAAATTTGGATTTCTTCAATCAGACTCAATGAGTATAAATAAAACAAAATATGTGTTTTATAATAATTGTAACAGCATTAAATTTAATTGGAATTCACAATATCATAATAATGACTGCCCACCAAATTCAAGCTATGAATGTCCTATAATTGAACACGTTAACACTATAACATATCAGGTATAACCTTAGATCAAGGCTTGAGAAGGACGCTGCATAAAGACTAAGTGTACTAGGTCTTGGGATGCTTAAGTTTTGAGTTACGCCCTTACAAAGTTGTATTCTATTTGCAACAAATATCAATTACGAAATCTGAGGATATTTTACAATGCTTTTGTCCATCCATAGTTAAATTATGGAATAACCGCTTGGGGAAGAACATACTCAACTCGGTAAAATTTGCTGTTTGTTGCAAAAGATATTAAAAACTGACTGTCAAAACAATTCGTTACAAATCTTCCTTCTTTATTCTTTATTCTTCCTTCCTTTAATTATAAATCTAAGGTTGCTTCCACTAAAGCGGGTGCACGATTATAAAGGGCGGAGACTTTTCTTTTTGAGGAGTGGTAACAAGCGTACAAGCGGTCAAGCCTACCTCACACAGCCTATGAAGGGAATTGCTACCTTCATCCAGACCTAAAATTACACTGTTCGGGCAAAGTTTCTTACATGATTGATCGAAAGTGTTCAATGTTTGACCATCAGTTTGGAAAAAGTCATTAAGCTTAACTTTCTTTCTCAAAAGTGTAAAATACTGGTTATTTACTTGAACAGATATAGAAGATATATTTTGCTAAGAAGTACGCAATCAACTTTTTGATATATTTTGATTGTTATGTACAATGTACAATGTATATTTAACAATGATCTGAATACAGGTTCCCCTCCGATGTTATCTTAAGCCCCCTATTGGCTGCAGTTTCTATTTCTGCTATTCATTACTTGGGAGCAATTAAAATTTATTATTACTAACCTAAATAAATATTGGTTTTACATCTCACCATCTATTTCTAACTAAAATTTAGCTAACAAGTACTGATACCTACATTCAAACTGTGCATTGGTTATCAGTTTTTAATGTTCAATGGTGTCCTTTGTGCGTAACTACTTATATCTGTGGAGATGATAGAAAACTGTTATAAATTACTGAAAAATCTATTTCGTTAAAGCTCTCTCACAATACACTGACCCAGTTTTTCTTGTCTTACAAGGGGAGTGTCCGAGTTCCGGGTCTAGGATTTTGACGAAATTTGCCAAGCAGGTAGTCCTTGATAAGTTATTTACGAATCACCCCCCATATAGGGTTATATATCCAGAAACTTCGTCAAAAAACGAGTTTGAAATATTTGATTGCAAATATAAAGCCAATAATTAACCATGTTTAATCAGTGCAGTTTGGGTTAGGGGTAAGGTACTCGCTTCACAATGTTGACGTCCCTAGTTCGAGACTTTTCGAGTCCAATTTTTTTTTCATCGCAATTTCGTCGTACGACTTTCCCTGGTTTTACATATTTTTAATCTGTTTACCCGGGATGCATTTTAACTATTTAACGTAATAATTACGTAATTTGCTAAAATTACGTAATTAGTACGTTAAATAGTTAATTACGTTATTTACCTAAATCACGTAATTAGTACGTGGCGGAATTACTTCCGCACGCCCTGTCGTTTTTTGTGTATGAAATTAACGGAAGAGAATAAAGTGTGATCGTGACTTTGAATTTCCGTATCTTTGGCTACGCAGTCCCGACGCACGTACAACACATGTTCTAATTCGCCTGGTGCCGTGATTTTCCAGCGCTGTGCTTTTTTGGAAAAACTAATCGCAAGAGAAAAAAAGAATTTAGGTTTTGTAATCATACAATTGTAAGTGACTACCGAAATGTTCGGGTGATTCAAACATGCTCCTGAAAAGGTGCAATACATTAATTCTTCAAAATTAATTGTTACCTCTGGCTTTTTATCAATTTCCAAGCGACGTCCTTGATTCGAAACTCTCTCCCACCCGAATATTTCGCCCGATCACCCGAACATTTCGGTAGATACTTACAATTATATGATTACAAAGCTTAAGTTCTTTTTTTCTCTTGCGATTAGTTTTTCCAAAAAAGCACAGCGCTGGAAAATCACGGCACCAGGCGAATTAGAACAAGTGTTGTACGTGCGTCGGGACTGCGTAGCCAAAGATACGGAAATTCAAAATCACGATCACACTTTATGCTCTTCCGTTAATTTCATACACAAAAAACGACAGGGCGTGCGGAAGTAATTCCGCCACGTACTAATTACGTGATTTAGGTAAATAACGTAATTAACTATTTAACGTACTAATTACGTAATTTTAGCAAATTACGTAATTATTACGTAAAATAGTTAAAATGCATCCCGGGTAAACAGATTAAAAATATGTAAAACCAGGGAAAGTCGTACGACGAAATTGCGATGAAAAAAAAATTGGACTCGAAAAGTCTCGAACTAGGGACGTCGACATTGTGAAGCGAGTATCTTACCCCTAACCCAAACTGCACTGATTAAACATGGCTAATTATTGGCTTTATATTTGCAATCAAATATTTCAAACTCGTTTTTTGACGAAGTTTCTGGATATATAACCCTATATGGGGGGTGATTCGTAAATAACTCATCAAGGACTACCTGCCTGGCAAATTTCGTCAAAATCCTAGACCCGGTACTCGGACACTCCCCTTGTTAGAGTGAAAGTAATTCTTTCCTTGGAGTCATATCATGCGTGTTGCGAATGAATGCCAGGACTTACAGAAAGTGACGCATGTGATGATCAGGTTTGCAGTAAGAACAAGAAGCTTTGCTTGACATTTTATGAACCCGCAGTTATCTACCTATGAATGATTATGATTCTGATTACTACATGTAACTACTAGGTAGCATTCTATTAGGTATTATCCGTTACACTGTAACGGTTGGCCCCGAAGCAAGTGAAGGTCAGCAAAGATGCCCGGAACTGTAGGGCTATCGAAATAAATATCTCTTCATCCTGAATCAAAGAAATATCTTTGAGACGTTGTTAAATCAGATTTGCCTTCACTTTAGAAAGAGCTAATTATTCACCATCAATGGGTCAACGCAGGATTTGATGACAAAGTACCCTTATTAATAAGAGTATTTACCTCTTGTCATTCGTTTAAGTGACCACATTATTCGTACCTTTTCCTTTGTGCAAATCCTATGCCCTGCCAGTTGTGCAGCTATGCCTTTTGCTGACCACTTCTCAAGAGACTTAGATGGCCACAATTTCGGCTGAGAGTGGATGGAATGATGGCAGGCATGCAGCTCCAAGGGTCATATATTCCCTTGATATATCCTCTCTTTAGTTTTCTCCATCTAACTGAACTACCCAAAACCATCTTTGACATCGCCCTTTTGGCCCCGTCCTGGTTCTCTCCAAGGGCTTCCTCGGATGTCGCCACCACCGTACACTCTCTACAACGAAACCAGGATCCGCCAAGGCTGACTATAGATGCCGTGCGTCTGGTCAAGTTCCAAATATCCCAGTCATCAAACCGCCAAGACTTAATGATCCAGCAATGCTCACAAGAGAGGCCCGCCTAAAGCTACTCACTCATTCCACATGTACTCAAAGAATTATGTAACAATTAACTCGGTATTTCCCCGAAATAATAATGTGCGATTAATTTGAATGGATGCATGAACTCAAGAAAAAATATTAATGACGATAAATTGGATTTTACCAGGGCTTGACGTCGTCAATGTTGGCGATTCCTTTAAAATAACTGACTTAGTAATCTCCTACAAATACTTTCAATCCATGAAAGGTTGAATAGTTTTTTTTAACTTCCAAAATGATGATAAATATACGACTACCTAACCAACTGTTAACTTGTTTGTGGTAAAAGATTTAACCTCTGGTTAAATGCAAGTGCATTTGTTTTCGACGATTTCCCCGAGATGGATGTTCAATTCAGAATCGCAGGATATTTATTATGTGGGGCGAAGTGCTCTGATTAGGGATGCCACATCGGCTAAAAAACATCGAGTGGTCAATGTTTCGATGTTTATAAAAGTACTCACCACTCACTCATTATTCATCGTCAAAAACATCGATGTTTCGAGTTTTTATGCCTTCATATCCTAGGTTAGGTATTATCATACAGGTATTAAGTATTATGCATCAGAAATTTTGCATCTTCTTAAAAACTTGCAATTTTGAAAATTATTCGAAAATCGGGGCCTTATTTAGTAATATTGATAAATTATGCGCAAATATTTTTCCATTGAATTTATTTTTAAACATAGAAAACATATCACTGTTTCATAATGAAATAAAGATAAATAAACATAATACAACAAAAAACAACTAACACAATAAAGTGGGTGTACCTGTTCCCTAAAAATATTCAAAGCTTGGTAGTATAAAAAAAATCAAATTGAAAAACAGTGGGTTTAAAACGTTTAAACTTCCTAGTATCGGTAAGGAACACTCTTTGCTTAATATGCAGCGACCCCAACCTACTCCTGTCATCTTGTACCACCAAGTTGAGAGCTGATACAATCCTCTCAGAAGGTACTGGTGTAGGCATGGCGGATCATGTTCTTGGAAGGCAACACTGGGATGAAAACGTGAACGATTTTATACCTTCACTTGTTTCCTTCCATGCGAACGATAGATGGCGTAATTAGGGAAGGTTCGTTCGTATTCTTAAAAGGCCAATGATAATCAGAAAAGTGAATTATTGGTCAACCATAAACATTTATTATACCGCTATTTTCCTAAAACATCGCTGCAATGTTGAGTGTTTTGAAAACATCGAGTCGATGTTCCATCGATTGTCTTACCACTCGATGGTTTCAATGTATCGGGAAAAAAACATCGAGTAGTCCGATACATCGATGTCGATGTGACATCCCTAGCTCTGATACATCTCCACCCAACGTCAGCCACCGCCACCGACATGACAACCGCCAAGTGTGTGGGACCCGCTTTGGGCGGACGACTCGCGTTACTTTCGTCCGATTTGCCGTCTCGCACGGAAGGCAGCGCATAATGGGAGGACGGAGGAGGCGACTGTCCGCTCTCGCCGACACGATATTCTTCGGGACTGTCGCTGGATTTGGACGCGGGTGCGCACGCAGCGGCCATAGGAAAAGGGGGACTTCCCACTCCTGCCCCAGAGAGGGCGTTTAGAGGGAGGAAGATGCCCCGCGGAGCCACTCGAGTGGATTTTAAGTGCATCCGGATGAATGGGGAGGGAAGAGGGATGTACGGGGTCTTTTGGTTCTGGGGCGCGCGCTCGGCAGCGTGGAACTGAATAGTGTATGTGGAGTGGGATGGGGCAACGCACCAATGGTGTGGGATATGGCCATATAATGATGCTAATACTCCCTTAAACGTCATTTTTATCCAGGCGGCGCACAAATGCCCTTTATGTTGCGGAGTGATTAATGGATTATCATCCGCGTGTGACCCTTCTGAGGAGGGCCTCGATGCGAGATCCAATGTCACTACCGTGATCGATAGATCGACTGATAATTGAATCAAGGATTGTCGTCAATAAATTTAGGTTTGTCTACGCCTCCTCTTTTTTTATATATCTCCAGCCATAAATCTCTCTGTGACCTGTAATTAACCCTAATCACTATAATTCTCTTAGCTGCTTAGAGTGGTAAATCATAATTGAAGAGCTAAAAGTGAACTTAAGTTTGGGCTTAGACTTGATCCGCTCAACCAATTACCAAACAGAATGGAATTACCTATTTGTAACTTTCGTCTCGTAAACACTGACCTAATATCCGAAGACTGACCTACCTTTACTTTTTTATGAATCATTAGAGTGGTTCATTTAGATGTTTGTCGATTTCTGGGACAATTATCAGTTCTATGGCAGGGTAAATAAGGCGTATGGCCAATAGGAAATCTCTCGAGACCTTTTGAATCAAAAATGGTGTTTCTGCTCATGTAAATGCGTGTAACTGCATACTTTCCGTCAGTCGCCTTTTGCATTTAGTAATTTACGTCATTTTCTTAAAGTTGCGTTATTTTCACAATAAATGTTTAAAAAAATTAGTTATCCTTCACTCGGAATTCATGAGCGGTATCTATTATTTATACCTCGCAAAAAAGGTACCTACTTTACTTCTGCTTATGATTAATCATTGAATAACTCAACGAATAAAGGTTTAGGTATATAGTGTTTTAAATAATACCTATAGCTTTTTTCTCAGTAGGAAGCATGAAGTTATAATTGTCTTTCTCTCTCACTTGCATGAAGATATTGTTACTGCTTTGGAGACAAAAACATGAATAACATCAAATATGATTATGGAATACACATTCCAAGGAGCATTTCTAGGTTTTAACCAAATTCATGATCTATTAGGCGAGCTCACCATAGAATGAAGGTAGTGTAGTTTGGGGACAAAGGAAATAAAAATAAAAACATGAAGCACAAGACTAGTGCTTAGTCTTATGAGTGCTACAATCGGTAGCCGTTAATGGCGAACGAGATCTATCTCTTATAGATCCTCATATAAACTTGCATTTAGGAACAGTAATCTTGGTAATATGGTGGTTAGCGCATTGTTCTGGCTTGCCAAAGGTCCGTGTATCGATTTCCAGTTCAGAAATTCTTTTTACATTATATTTTTCCTGCTGTAATAAAGGCGAAACTGTGGTCCCAAAAGCAAAGACAAAGCAGTGAAACCCGAATGATGTAGCCTTCACCATCTACGCACCGCGGAAGCCTTCGCGCTAATTTTATAGCGTGATAAAATGCATGCACATCAATTACGCTCTTAATAGATCGTTTCTCACTACTCTCCAGCGTTTTGCATTAGAATCAAAATTTCCCAGAAAACCTCCATTTACTCAATTCTTATCTAGAATATATACCTAATGTTTTTAATTGAACTTGAAGTTAATTAAGAAGTTTTGAAGAGATTTCTAACTGTTTATAATATATTACGAACACATACTTTAACGAACCCCAGTATGAACTGTCTTCATCCGTTCGAAAACTCAATCTTGGTTAAATTCCAGCTTTTGATATCTTGATGCTCATTGTATCTAGCAATATGGTGTGGTAACATTCTGTGGGGTACCATATAATTTTCTCACAATTCCTTCATAGCTGCTGTTTTTCAAAAATGGAGCAGATCCACACATGCACATGATTGCATTAGTAACCAAAGGTTCAATTATGATTTCTAAATTGATGTGGAGTAATTTTTTTTAAACTCCCATTCCCGTACCATAAAAGCATTGTAAATTTAAATGATATCGGAGGTGAACGGCTGATTTGCAAGATCAAATAGAACAAATAAACTAGCTCAAGTGTCCCATGGCGGAACCAGCTTACAGATGGAGTCAACTACAAATCTCTGCCAAAAAAAATAATGTACTCTTCGGCACAAAACGATCCCAAGCAGAGCACGTTTGACTGCCCTCACGAGATGAGGGGAATATGACATTCATGTGTCCGTCCCTTTTTTGAAAGCTTCCGTCGCTCTCCCTGATGCCGTCTCCATCTGCTGCCACAACCGTCCTGATTCAACGCCCCGCACTCCCCTCCCCCCCCCCCTCGCTCTCATTGGCCCCTCCCCCTCCCTCTTCGACCTCCCAAGGGCGAGATCCTTTACCGCAGGCCGTGAAATGGAAAGCAATGAGGCTGCACGGAGTCATCACACGGCAATGGCGGCGGCGACAGCCACTAGAGTGGGGTTGAATCCGAATGTGGGGGGAGGTGGACGACGGTGCTGGTGGCGAAGCGAATGGCTCCCCATGCGAGTTGTGCGTCCTGGTTGAATGGGGACGGGCCAGGGGTGGAGGATAGGAGGGAGGTCGTTGAGGTGAGAAGAGGACGGGGGTTGGGGAAGGGGAGATAATGGGAGGAGGTATATGGCCCACGGACTCCCGCAGTTCCCTTGAGCACTGGACGTGCGTGTGTGTGTTCTTCGGCCATTTCTCATCCGTGTGCACTGTAACTTCGTTCGTCCTCGCTCCCAGGTCTCTTCCTCCGTGAGCCACCATCCCATTTTACCCTCTCTTGGCACTCCTTCCCTCCATCTTTTTCCGAAATCCTCTCCCTCAAAATTGGCCCTGACTCTCTTTCCTCTCCTCCTGCTTTCTCCTCCATGCCTCTTATAATGAAGACTAACTGCTTTTTCGACGACGAAAAATGCAACAAATAATCCCGCCTGGGGAAACTTGAACCCCTAAACGCCTGGAGTGGAAACAGATTTCATCCGGGACGCGCCCCTGTGCGAGGCGAACGAAATGCGCGCTCCCTACTGATAATTCTTATTCGTTCCCCTTCGTCCGAGCTATCTCGTCAGGGAGCAGAACGGTTTGTAATCCAGCAACCCGGGTCTCCATCCGTCCTTGGACTTGTTTTGCTCAGCGAGGCCATAAATAATATCGCGCAATTATCTCGGCAAGAAACGTGCTTCTGTGTTTAATTTACGGTTTGAGTGATAAATTATTGAGCACAGAAGTCACAAAATAAAACTCATAAAATGTCTTAGAATATTATTTTTATCGTTTCACCATTAACTTGGTTTTACTGTTTTAGGCCTTTCTAGTGAAGGTATAAAACATGCTGAGAAAATGTATAAAGTGCATCTATTACTAATTAATCTACTGCCTATTTCTATCTTAGGTATTATTATATTGTCTTTTTTTCGGTATCTTATAGAGACTCCGACAAGCTGTAAAAAAAGTTGAGAATAAATATTTTTACTGAAGAGTTAACGTTATCCTTGGAGATAGCTTATATTTTTACATTGAATTTATGATTTTGCTTTTGATTTGCAGTTTAATTATCATTTCTAATAGAGCATGTACGTAGTTGGATTCTTTTAATTAGCAGCTAATTATTTACTGTATATCTTGAGATCAATTGACAATTCTAATTTCTAGTATAACAACAATTAGTAACTTGAACGTCAAATCCTATGCACAAAGAGAAAAACTTATTCCAATAAATGCATACATTTCCTCTTTTAGGATAACGGCCGTTGAAGTCTCTCTTCAGTTGCTAAAGAGATGAGAGCCAGAACTAACATTATAACCCTCGTAGTTTTGTACGGTAAGCCGCAACGGCAAAGCAGTAATTTAGGAGTGTACAGCCGGCCAAAGTGCATTTAGAAGCTATTTTCACCCGGCGTCAAAACTAACGACGAGGGATTCCCCCACACGCTCAACTCATCATTTGCTGGACGACGCGACGCGTCGGATCGTTAGTGCTAGATAGTTGGTCTTCTAAAACCTTCACAGATTAATCGCGTGCTAATGGGTCAATTGAACGCTTACATCCTAGAAAACTCTAAATAACACTACCCGTACGCCTCGGGCATAGAAAAAACTATGAAAGATGAATTGAGCTGAGGTTGGATTATACGTGGCCCTCCCAACCCTTCCAGTCCTCCAACTTTTCGGGTGCTCCCATCGAAGGAGCTAACAACCCCTTGCGGAAAAAAATCATTCAAAACGTCACGTCCTCCCTTTGCCAGTATATGCCCACGTTTCACGTCCTCTTCCCTTTCATGGATGCAGGATTGTTCGTTCTTTCTCTCTGCGTGGCCACCATCTCCATTGCTGCACCCTCTCTCATGCGCCTCCCCCCTCCACCTTCTCTCTGCCGTCTCTCCTGCCCCCTTCCCCATCCCGCGTAGCCACCTTTTTTCCGCAAGCTGCTCGTCACGGTTCGCCCACCAAGTGAAACGTCATACATCAAACCCTTGCATACACACTCACACACACGCAGGCAGACACAAGCATCCAGACAAGGGCTACCTGCAGCCCCTTCTTTCCACCTTTTCCATTTTCTCCTTTCTCTCTCCCCTCTTCCTCGGGTTCTCTCACACTCGCTCTCCCCATCGCTCTCTTCGTATCTCTCTCGTTCTCCGCTGTTTAAAGCCGACTCCTCTCCTCTCTATGCATCGGTCTCCCTCCGTTTGAACTCTATACCGCTGGTTCTTCCTCTTGAGGCTTCGAATAAACTGTGCCATTGGAGAAATCAAATTTTCCACCACTCTTTACCATAGTTTTTCCGAGAGAAAGTTCCCATATTGCGTTTTCTCCTTCGAAGGATTTCAGGAATGCATCATCTATGGTTGGAGCCGTGCAAAGTAGAAAATATTCAGTTAGAACTCTTGAACTCCTATTTTCCCGGAATCAAAAGTGACTCCATCTCATTGGCAAATGTTTCAAGGGGATGTCAAGAAACATCTTATAATACTTTCAAAACGGCAATCGTTTCTTTTGAGCATGTGCTATTGTGACAATATTTAGAAGGAAATATTTGATGGACTTAATGTATAAGTCATCTTCTTCTAAGTTAAAGCTGCAATCCCACAAATCTATTCGCGAAGGCCGGTAAATTTTGACTGGTAAACGTTGACTGGTCCATGCGAGTTATGGTAAAAACGGTTTTTCCCAGCCATAGCTACCACGTAAATCGCAGTCCCAGGATAAAATAACTATATTGCTGCGTAGCAAAATCTGTGTAGCAATGCTTTTGCGTCCCACTAAAACTTTGGTACTGTTAGTTTCTCAATCACAGTACTACCCTTTTAATGAGTGACATAGCTAACGGTTTATTTAGCTAGCTATGCTTTTATTGGCCGTTTTTCGCGCTCAGCAAACAAAAGTTTTAGTAGATGAGGTGCCAACATAAAAAGTTAACTTTGAAATTTTTGGAGAAGAATAGTAAAAATGTCGTGTATATGCTTTCAGTTTAACACACATTATAACGTGCATGACGTATTTTCAGTATGCTATTGTAAATATCGTCCGTTTCACTTCCTATTATTCTTTATCTTATTGGGTAGATGTTCATCTCAGTATTTTCCCTTTTTAGTGACATTTTTTATAAAACTTATCTTTAAATAAAGGGTAGCATCCAGGATGAATTTAAAATTTGGTCTATCAATACTTGAATGGAAATCACGTTTCTGATTACGAATATTTTACGTTTACGAAATTTGTCTCATCGCCTCTTTACAAGCCGCTGACAAGTTATTTATCACGAATAAATCATATATCTCCATAATGCTAAAACAAAGTTATGAAGAAGTAGTTGGAGTTTTCTGAATTGATGTAATGGTTTATCTTTCCGATACAGTCAGATTCACTACAACTCTCATCCGCTAAAATTACAGCCTAATATGTAGCCTCAATGCACACAACACCTTTTAATTTGAAAAGTTTACGGAAAATAAGATTATGCTGTTATGGAAGTCAAAATTGTTTCTTCGCCTTTGTATTCATTAGATTCTTCAACAAAATTCCCGTGACCTCAGCTCTTTTAATTTTCCTTTTTCAGACTCTTACACTTCATAATCGAATTATATTCTATAAATATGCTCTCAACACTTCTTTGCATCATATCCGTTAAACGAATTTTCGTCCTTTTTCTCTTGATATCGTAAGTTGATATCTGGATATTAGCTAGATGAAACACAGCACAGTGAAAAATAATTTATCTCGACCGGTATTCAAACCCAGAATTCAAGCCCAGCTTTCTGGCCTGGACCTTAATCAAATTAAGCTACCCAAATTTCCTTACTCCCTGTGGGTTTCGATAGATTTAAATGACCTAAATGTTGATACGAACACCATTACTTATAATATCATAAGACAGCCGTAATTATGCGAACTGTGCACAGTCAACGAGGTTAAAGCTAGCATTAAACACTAATGTGACTATTTTAAAACCAAAGACTGCAAACTAACCGAGTAAATCCTTAACGGAGTGACCCGCCGATTTCATCTCTGGATTTTTTCTCCTGTTTTTACTCTCATTGGTAAATTTACAAAGAACTGCATTCCTTCAGCTACTGCTATTTGCTGTTTTTCCTATGGCTTCACATTTACTTGTGGTTTGAAAAGACGTACTTTCATCAAATGTTCACCTTTAACATCGTTATTATCCTTTACCACCTTTATCATAACGTTATTTCATTCTATCTCTTGCGCTGTTTGTGCGCACCAAAACAAAGACATAGAGAGCTCCTAACTTTTTTAAAGGAAGTATGTTATTTGCTTGGCTTGGACGTTTCTCACCGTAATCCCGAATATATGCTGAGTGTTCCTTTTGCAATAAATACATGATATGTTAGCACTATTATTTCTTCCCTAAGGTCAAGTTATTTCTCTAATTCTAGATGCGCAACTACATCCAGAATTTCTAATTATTTACGCCATTAGGTATAAATTAGCACCTTAATTCTTTACCAGAGAGGTTTTCATCTTTATTTGTAAGTAAGAATTTATGGGACAGAGAATAGTTATGGCGCCTTTACATTAAAAATCAACGACTTTCCGTTGATTTGGTACTCAGCAACAGCTATAAAAACTCTTTCGTCCCACAAGTAATGAAACGTCAAGTAATAGAAAACCAACTGTATATGCCTTATCCTTCACTTGAAAACAGGAGAAATAAAGTAATTTTAAGTAAGTAAGAAAAATTTTTTTGGCGCTTCTAGGGTCACTTTTCAACTTAAAGCATCAATCCTACGCCATATGCAATATCAACATCGAAAGTCGGATCTAAATCCGTAGCTTATAGCCGCGTCAGTAGCTCTGAAGGCTGGGAAGCGTAAACTGGAAAATAATATCTGGTAATTTGGATGGAATGCGTCATCAATTCCTACAGCATTGACAGCATGGAAATAAATATACTAATATAATTGAAAATTGCCTGAGAAAAAACTTTCCTGGACCGGAAATTGAACGCTATCCAGGACTTCAAATCAAATTCAAAGATTTTTTCGCAATAACTCGGCAAATGGCGTCTTTGAATGTTCGTAATGAAGAGATCATCCGGATTCTATACATTTGGATTGCATCAAAACCAGAATGTATCCGAAGACGTTCTGTTTGAGTTCGGAAGTCTTCAGTACAAATCAGTTCTCTGTCGGTGTATATGGGCCGTTCCTGCACCGAGTGATGATGATTTGTCATTAGTGAGAGTATTTTGAATGCATGTGAAGCTACTTCGTTCCTTGAGTCAGTGTAATTGACTAGAGAGTTACCGGTGTTGTAGCTATTACTATTATTATAGATTGGGTGTGTGACGTTAAATCATACCTGGCGTGGAGTCAACACATTCTCACACACCTGCCACACACATATGGTGGTTTTTAGGGTACCGTGTTTACAAAGATATTTACCGACATTCGTACTGATTTTAAATGGGATAGGTCGCGCCGTGGAATAAATCCGTAAAGTTAAGACGTCAATAATTGAAGTATTAAATATGGTAATTTTCATTCTAGTAAAATTTAGCACATCTGCTGAAATTCAAGTTTTATGACCCAAATTGTTGTCTAGACAATATAGTGAAAATTGAGGAAAAATATGAAAAACACTTTTGAAATTTCACCATTATACACTGATACGATATTGCATTAGTGACAGTCATTTTCCACTTTCATTCAAACCTCACTCAACCAAATCCTAATTTGAGTACAATCAGTTCATCGAAGAAAAAATGCTCCAGACAGATTTACGTTTCTAAAACTGGAAACAAACGTGACCTTTCCATAACAGCTAGTTTTTCCTTCAAGGATTTTTTTCAAAAGATTTATCAAAAGTTTACAAATGGATGTACTTTGTTTGTTAAACAAATGTATAGCATTTTCCCGTAAATTCCTGTCATGACCACCAGGCAAGAACAACTGTGATCCTCATACCATTTCTTATGCTATTTTTAATTCCAAAATGCCCTATGAAGAAAGAAATTGCTATTGACCAGTCTTATCTTAATTTTCCATTCGTTAAGTCCACTATAATCGCCGTGGGACTTAAAAAACATCTTCCACTACAGAACTTCTTCCTTATAGATTCTTATATTTTATTAATGAGTCCGACTACGACGCTTAGAAATAAGCATAAAAGGAATTGAGATGCTGTTAGACTTCTCTGAGTAGAGTTGTCAAAATTTTTCATCCATGAAATATTTAATTGAGGCCTTTATTATCCCAACGAGCCCCGGCTTTTCCATTTACCGAAAGCAAGGGAATAAGAACTTTTTTCCTTAATTCAAAATAACCATCATAACGTGAATTTATGCCCTACTAGCTCAGTCCCTCCTCTTTTTCCTCCTCGTTTTGGGAACGCTTAAAATGCTGTTCCTGCGGCACTCCTCCATCTCTGGCGTTTTTTATATTTTCTGGAAACGTCTGGGGCAAAATGGGTGGAAGGGGGGGTTGGAATAAGACGATAAAAGAAACGGGCGCAATTTAAGGACAGTGGGCAGCAGGGGAGAGTCGTTGACAGACGGTATAGAAGAAACGAGCAGTTGACAAGCGTAATGGGCTGGTGGATGATTGGACGGTTTTGGAGGAATTGGGAGGGTACCACACTCGAATTCAGTGAGTGGCAGGATGAGTAAAACTAACGGCTGCGAAAGTGGGATGGGAATCTTTTGGGTTTCAAATATGACACGAATTATGATTATTAGGAGTACCACATCCATTTTCACAGCCTGTTCCAACCTACATGAATCCCAGTTGGATCGTCAAATCCCTGGGATAGGCAGGAAGAAAGAAATATATGTTTTAATTCACGTAAGAAATTATTGAAAAGAAGGTCCTCACAGGGGTTAACTCCAAGGAAAAATCGTTGTTAGCCCACAAGTGCCCTACAATAGAGGGAAGGCTTCGTTCGGACTGACAAGAGGTTTTCACCACTCCATTAGCCACCTTAAAATACGGAAAATGTCTGGAGGCAGTTCAGTGACCTTCTTTCCATATCTTAAGGTCTTTGAAGAAGAGATGATATCAGGAATGGTGATGTTAAGTAAGAACTTTTTTATTCGTTAGAACTGAATAGTAAAATATGGATACATTATACTTATTGAGATGTTGGCTCTTGAATGTAATTTACCATAATTATTGAATTATTAACATTATCATTTCCATTCAAGACCAGTGATGATTAGGTTGATACATTTATAAGGAACAAATTAGTCTCTATTTCAGTCTGCATGCAGAAAACAAAAATGCTCTTCTCCGATTGTGTTCCTTACATCGAAGCTAATATTGGCAAGTTATCATAAATGTTTCCGGAGTCTGATGAATCTCAGACTATGAATTTCAATATTAGTCGTATTAATATTCAGTCAATTATTATGAATGACAATACATCAAAGTACTTCACCTCCACACCTGAGAACTGAGACATAACGGAATCGTGAATATCGTAATGGAGGATGAAATATGTAAAAAGAAAAGTCTTTCGATGAAAAAGCAAGGGATAAAAGCCAAAGGCAAACCTTAAGGAATTTCGGTAAGAAAAATTGTAAAGGTATATTAGTTGGAATGGAACACGGAGAATGGAGCGCTGCAGATCACCAATCTTAGGGTTGATACACTGATGTCACCAGAGACGTCCAGACAGCATGTGTTCAAAGTATGTACTTATATTCTTTAATAGAATGCTCGATCGCACATTACTTAAATTACCATACTTTGAGTTTCAAAGAAGGTACATGCTTGCTACTTTTTCTTGGATAACTTCTCATTTTATATATAATATGCCTTTTTATCATTATCTTAAATATGTGCCTATTTACGTTCACCTTATAAGAGTCCATTCCTGTAGGTAGTACTATTAGTTCGGCCACCAATAGCCAAGGAAATCTCCACCATTGAGGTTGAGTGGGTATTTGGGAGAAGGAAGGACTGTACATCTAATCTACATCTACACGATACCCTGTAAGCCACCTTGAGGGTGTGTGGCAGGGGTGAAGATCACCAAGCATGCACAACCAATATGCAAACAAGTAACTATAGGGTCTCATGCAACTAGATTGTTAGTATCTATAGTATTTAAGGGATTAATACATGCATCATGCACTACAGACTCTTCTAAAATATTTCACCTACCTATCCCTTTGCTATGCTGCTTGCTATTCTGTTCTCTTATAGTACGGGGGAAAAGGGATATTTTGAATCTATCAGTACGACAGTCTATCTCTTTAATCTTATTTATCTGGTCGAATCTAGCATAATACGCTGGTGTTTTTAATATATGCCTAACATCTTCAGTAAAGTTATCCGATTGAAATTTCTCTGATAGATTTAATCTGTACTTTAACGTACGCTCTGATAATGATTCCCACCCTAATTCTTGTAATAATTCTGATACACTACTTAACCTATCGTAACACCTTTTAACGAACCTAGCTGCTCTACGCTGCACACTGTCTAGTTCTCTGATCAAACCTAATTCATTCGGATCCCGTACACTGGCTACAAACTCAAGGTGGGACCTAACTAATGAAAAGTAACATCGCTGTTTTGTCTTCTCATCACATTTCTCAAGTATTCTTTTTATAAATCCTAGCTTTCTCTTCGCTCGGCCGCAAATTTCCCAGATGTGTCTTCCCCACGATAAATCATTAGTGATTGTTACACCTAAATATCTTACGGTTTCAACGTTTTTGATCTTCGTGTTACTAATTTTATAGGATCGCTCTATTGAATTATCGAATTATTCCGGGAGAAACCAGCAATATACTGCTCTTAACAAAGGTTTTAAAAGGGTTCTCTGTCTAAACCTCCGGACGGAGCACTGAACTTGAAGTTCCCTGCTAACAACATGGGTGTAGGGATAGAGTTTACATTGAAAAATCTGACCATGTTGGGATTTGAACTCGAGCCCTCGGGATGCAAGGCCAGTACTCTAGTCATCAAACGAACACAATACCCGTCCATGCAATAGGTTGGAGTGCTGCATGTTATGTTTCTCCCCAGCGTCAGTTTTGCTTTCCGGTATCACCAACACTTGTTCGATACCTTCGAACCCCCTTAAGGCGCGTTTACACGTAGCAGTTGACTGCTATGACAGTCAACTGCTAACAACTGTTAAGTCCTACTCGCATGTGTAAATAGCAACTGCGATGCGATTTCAGGTGGATACTGGATACATGTCGAACACTATCGATCCTAGTTCGAGCTATTAGCAAAGTTGAAGCCCGCCTACTTTCCAGCGGAAATGTATCCAACACAATCACAACAATCGCCAACGGAAACCAATACACGACGGAATTTGGATATAATAACAAGGATATCCCTCCCCAAAGAGGAGATTCTGCTCTTTAAAGAATGGGAACAAAAGATAATCGTCATTGGAATTTATTGCTTGAAGAATTTCATGAAAATTCAAGCATCAATCATTATTGAGATAGAACTCTTTTTATATGTTATGACAACGCCTAAATAGCGGCTTTAAGCTGCATAGAAGTTGATGCAGACGCATCATAGCAGTAGCGATGTAGATATATCGCGCATTTCGCGACTGTCATAGCAGTCAACTTTCCCAACAGTCAACAGTCCCAATCATTCATTCTCTTCCATTGTTTCTTTTCTCTTATATGATGTTCGACTTTCTTTCTGCTGCTACAATCCTGCCAATCTTTCTCGCAAGCAGTCATCCAGAACTTTGCTTCGTCTATTTTTTTAAAAGATTGAATACCATATTACATCTACATAATACCCTGCAAGTCACCATAAAGGTGTGTGCAGGGGGTGAATTCACACCAAATATGCATTACATATCATGCTTAAAAATAATATGTAAGTAAAACAAAAATAGCAATATTAGTGTGAGTTGTGGTGGCCTAGTGGGTAGAGTGTTGGGCTCGGATCGGAGGGTCCCGAGTTTCAATCCCGGGCAGAAGCTTTCTGGGCACCCCCAACTAAGAAATAGTAACGACTCTATTTTCTCTGCGTCTTAACTTCGTAGTAAGTCGCAGGTGGTCCAGAGAAAGGAATCGCTCCCCCTACCCTTAATGTGTAAATTTCACACGCAAATGGCTTAGTAGGGGATGAGCTCTACCCTCACCTATCAAAAACCAACCTTCGGGTTGGACACTTATTTGTCCCATCAATGAACATGTGGATACGTTGTTGTACGAATAATACACCATCAGTCACGGAATACGTTTTTCATTTCAACCTGGCCTAATAAAGCTATTATAACGAGGAAGAAACTTTATTAACTACACCTCAAGTTGACTTAATTGGTACCATACAAGTGAAGGTATGTAATAGCTATTCATTTCGGAATTGTTAGTCGGAGCCATTTTCGTTGCATTTACCTCTTTGCATGTAGAGTGCTGGTTCAGCCTTTAATTTCCAAGGAACAAGTGTGACTATATGTCTAATAAATCATATGACTAATTAGGGACTACTTTGGAATGTGATAATTATTAATTGGTTTGGAAATTATTAATATTTTTGGATTATTGATTCTCATTTTGAGTGCAAGAGGTTAATATGAGTTAGTGGCGTTAGGAACATATTTCTGATGTTTTACAGATTACTCTACCTATGCCCGGGGATGGAAGAATTAACTCAGCTATTCCACATGGTATAGCATGTAGAATAGAAGAGTTAATTCTTCCATCCTGGACATAAGTGTATTCCACCAAGTGAGGCCAGAAACCATCTTCTACTCTACCTATGTTTGACCTATTACCAATCCCATTTCTACATTGCCTGCTATGATTGAGAAGAGGTTTAGTGACTTCTTTTGATGCATTAAGCTTTATGCATTTAATTCACGCGAGGCTTAAAGGCTTTTAAGCGCACAGTTGACATGATTTAGTATGGCTACATCTTTTTCATATTCGCCATAGGCTTATGACATTAAATACAGATCACAGTATCAGGCGTCACGTAGTGGAATTTAGACATATTGGATGAGTAAAAAACTTTAGCAATTTTCCACAATGTAATTTAAAATACTAAAATTACACAACACGTGTTTCGGCTTACTAAGCCATCATCAGGTGTACACTTATAAGTGTACATTTATAGTATTTTAAATTACATTGTGGAAAATTGCTAAAGTTTTTTACTCATCCATTATGACATTAAAATCACCCATTCTGTCATATTTTTGCCTATTATGATCTCTTAGTACACATGGGAGAATGATATTTTAAATCTATCCGTACGTTGATGCATCGCTCTATACTTGTTAATTTTATCGAACTCGCGTGAATCTTTTCTAACGTCATAGATAAACCGTTTCAAATTAAAGTCTGCCAAAATGCTAGCATGAGGTATGATAGCGATTTTCATTGGATTCCTCTAGTAAACCTTCAGCAGTTACACAATTATTATTAGGAGTTTTCACAAATCTCACCGATCTCCTTAGCATATTTTAATTGTTCCAACACATTTCTTCCATACCTGATGTGATTTTAGCGTCTCACAAATATGGTGATAAACAAAAGTTCCTTTCACTGTAGCTCCTATTCTTTCAGTTGCATGCACATTGCTCGTCAAATGATGAACACCCACCACCACCTTACAGGTGGCTTTCAGGGTGTACTGCACTCAGCTAAGACATAGTTAAACAGTTTAATATTTCGCTGTTGTCATGTCTTCCACACTTCACCCCTCACGGTAGACTTAATTCAATTACGTCTATTTTGCATGGCTAATCAGTGAATAATGCATTTTCGTATATTATCGTTGAGTGATACAGATACTAACATGCTTTTGAATATGGATTTCTCAAATTATTTCTTTCATTACTTTAAGCTCATTATTAGAATTCTCTTTTCCATCCTTTTTTACAGACTCCTTAATTTAGCCTCTCCCATAGATAACGTAAACCCGCCTTATAAATTAACGCTTTTGAAGTTCGGAATCTTTTATCTTCCCATTTCTCAAATATATCGTTTCTTCTCAGCATTCGCAGCTGCAGGAGGAGGCAGCATTTGGCATTTGAAATTAAAATACGCAGCAATCTAGTTTTGTGCATGCGCCGTTCGCGAATACATCAGCATAATTCCTCTTACAAATGAGGTTGTTAACGACCCTTATCTTTCTCCGACGAAACGCATTTCAGTAACCCCCTCTCTTTGTATCCCTTACGTTTCTTACTTATTGCATGAGATAAAATCTCGATCGCGTGTTTAAAAGACTCCTTTTTTGTGAATTTTTTTCTCCCAGAGCGTCCCGAGTTTACATTTTCTCCGATTTTTTCCCCGCCTTTATCATTAATTCCCAAACCTTGGAGTTCTATATATTTTTTCGTGAATAACGAATCAGTTTATGCTAGGGAAGTGAAGTTGAACGCCGCCGTCAAAACATGGCAATCATTTGCTAAATCTTAAAACAATATCATCATCAATTACCCTAATGAATAATATCAATTCTGTAAAATAATGAGTGATTGGTCAAATATTTCTCACGGCTGTTTTACCTATTCCTATTCTTTCTGTGTAGCGGTAGTTCCCGAAGTGGTAATTTTCTCAATATTTTTAATACTTAAAGGCTGTAATAACGATGGCCAGTTGCCATTCGGACACATGGCAATCCTATATTACTGCTAAACTCTCAATTGTAGTGGTTTTTGTGAAGGTGTAGATGAACTCAATATCGCGCATAAAGATTCCGTTTAGGTAAGGTTTTCAGATTTAGAAAGAGGTTCCTAAATTTTTTCCTTATTTTATCTCATGTAGTTAACTGCACTCGCAATATGGCACCTCAAAGCATCTTAATACTAGTTATCAAGTCTCCGGGTTTAATGACATCGTTAATTCGTGCATTGGTCGTACTTTTTTCCTCTAATAAATCCTTCTCTAACTTTCATTAATATGCATTTTCCTATATTATCCCATTTGTACCATTAATTATCCAGTGTGAGCACAGCAGGTTTTAAAACATTCTAACATTCACAAGGTACAACTATTTATGCAATGAAGACGATGAAAATGATACTATCATCATAGCCTCTGTTCAGTAAATATCGGGAATGGATTTTGTTCGATATAAGTTAATATGCTCCTTTTCAACAATAGCAACTGCAGATAATTTTACGTGGCCAAAGTAATTAACCCAAATATTTAGCTACAAAACTTTATGTGTTTAACCGCAAAAATTTTGAACTGAATACTTTTATATCTATCTATCTATCTACATAATACCCTGCAAGCCACCATAAAGGTGTGTGGCAGGGGGTGAACTCTCACCAAACATTCACTACATATCATGCATAAAATTTGTAATTAAAAATTAAAATAGCAAAGCATACATGCAAAAACATCCTGTTAGTTGGGTTAGCTTTAAGTTCTTATACCAACATGCAGCTACCAATGTTATCCATTGCTACACTCGTACTAGATACATTTACCGTTATTCATATCCCTAATAGTACGAGGAAAAAAGAACATTTTGAATCTGTTAGTTCGGCAATCTATTTCTCTAATTTTGTGATTATGGTCCAGTCTACCATAGTAAGTTGGGGTCCGCAAAATATTTTTAACATCATCACTGAAAATATGGTCCTGGAATTTATTTAAGAGATTAAGTCTTAATTTCAACCTGCGTTCTGACAATGATTCCCGCTTTAATTCATTTAATAGACTGGTTACTCTAATAAGGTTATCATACCGGCCCTTTACAATTCTTGCCGATCGTCGCTGCACACATTCAAGTTCGTTATTTAGACAAATTTCGTATGGATCCCATACACTGGCAGCATATTCCGAATGAGGTCTTACAAGGGAAAAGTAGCTGATGTTACGTACATGATCATCACATTTACCCAGTACTCTTTTGACGAATCCCAGTTTACAATTCGCTTGACCCATTATTTCACGTATGTGTTTACCCCAGGAAAGATCATGTGTCAGTCTTATTCCAAGATATTTAATGGATTCCACGGTTGTTAATTCATTATTACTTATTTTTTAAGTGCTAGGAGGAGAGCTATTCTTTTTCCAAAAATTCATTACAAGACATTTTTTAAAGTTTTATTGTAACTGCCATGTATCACACCAAGTTTTAATTGCTTGTAGGTCAATATTTAAATATTCTTTGTCGTTTGGGCATAGAATTTCCCTGTATACTACTGCGTCATCGGTAAATAGACGAAGCTTACTTTTTACCACCTTATGGATATCATTTATGTACAAAAGGAATTGGAGTGGACCTATCACACTACCTTGTGGGACACCCGAAGTGACTTCAATTGCCGGTGAGGTAACACCGTCCAAAACAACCCTTTGCACCCGATCATGCAGAAAATCGTTAATCCATGATATAATGTTACTGTCCAACCCATAAGATTTTAATTTCAAAATTAGTTTACTATGAGACACTTTGTCAAAAGCTTTCTTGAAGTTGAGAAATATAGAATCCACAGGAATATTATTTTCGCCAGAAACTAAAATATCGTGGGAAAAGTGAGCAAGTTGAGTTTCGAACGATCGGCTCTTTCGGAAGCCATACTGAACATTGGACAATAAATTCGGGCTATCTAGGTGTCCCATGGCTGAACTGACAATTATATGTTCTAGGACCTTGCATGAAATGGATGTGAGGGATATAGGTCTGTAATTAGATGGCTGCTCCCTATCGCCACTTTTAAAAATGGGTGTTACATCGGCTGCTTTCCAGTCCATTGGTACGACGTGTTCGGTCAGGGATTTCTTAAATACTATTTCAAGGTAGGGGGAAATTTCGCAGGCTAACTCTCTATATACGCGGGAGGGAATTTGATCAGGGCCAGGAGATTTGTTGGGGCTTATATCTTTAAGTAACTTTTCAATACCTACCATTACAGGAAATTTCTATTGGTTGCATCAGCCGCTGATAGAGGTCAGGTAAGACGACAGTTGAATCGCCGGAAGATGGTTTAAAAACGGTTTGGAAGAAGGAATTTAGCAAGTTTACTTTGTCAAGAGTGTTTGTGGCCATTTCCCCCTGATCATTTTTAAGTGAATGGACGGCAGACTTATGGCCTTGCACTTCCCTGACGTAGGACCAAAAGACTTTTGGATTTTCCTTCAATTGTTCCCCAAGTGTTTTTCTTTTGAATTCTGCGAATGCATTACTAAGGGCTGTCTTTGCAGTGGATTTTGAAATTTTATAATTTTCAATTAGTACATTACGCTCATCAGTGGGCATATAATTACTAATTCTTTTCATTTTAGCATGACATTTTCGCTGCCGTCTCAGGGATTTTCTCACTTCTGCATTGTACCTCCTAGGTTCAGTGCTTTCTTTTTTGAATTTACTAGGGATATATCTATTGATCCCAGAGCGCATGATATTAATGAACGACTTCCATGAATCGTTGGTACATACGTTTATGGAAGACTTTTTGAAATCCGATAAGGAATCAATAAATTTTGAAGTTAGCAAAGTCTGCTCTTTTAAAAATGTAAATCTTTTTTTTTGTTTAAAATTTTTATCTAAAGATAGTGAGAATTTTGCAGTTATAACTTTGTGGTCACTGATTCCATCAACCGTGTCAATCATTGTCACAGGTTGTGGGATGTTGGTTGCCAGTAAATCAAGAGTGTTATCCCCTCTATTAGGTGCTGTAGCTAATTGTGTCAGGGAGTTATTGGAGAACACATCTAATAATTTTGGAAAATCACATTTTTTTGAAAATCGCAGTTGGCACAGATAAAGGAACTTAAACTGGTGCGTATAGGATTATCTAGTAAGCCCTGACTTTTTCCCTTGTAATGAGTTTAACAATAAACACTTTTTACAGCTATGTTTCGAAGGCAGATCTATTTAACTCCACAATAATGCAGGGCAGATCGAGGCTAACAGTAAGATTGTGTAGGCGAAGGTTGTATGCCTGGTGTGGAGTACCCCTGCAACACACCCTTGCTTCCTGCATATGTAAATATCATCGATTGTGCGCACTTTCGTCTTTGTAGATGAAAACGCCCTAGCAATAATGCGTGCTTCAGCTATGAGATTTCGCAACCAATCTACCATTCTAAGAGACCTGGAAGAAAGGAGACATTGAGTGGGCGAGAGAATAACATCACGCTAGGATTGGAAATGAAACGTCGCGTTGTACCTTCCATATACACAAACTTTATTAATATTGACCGTGTTTTCGACATGTAAATGTCATTATCAAAGTACGTACATGTCGACATGTAAATGTCATTATTACTTGATAATGACATTTACGTGTCGAAAGTATGGTAGATATTAATAAAATGTGTGTGTGGACAACGCGTTTTTCATTTCCAATTTCCAATTTCCATTTCCACAAAGTTAAGCCTCAAACGTTAAACTGTGAACATCAAGCTCGTTGGTTCGATATGCGAATGACATCGGCCGATGCCTGCGCCGAACACATGGCAAAGAAATTTTCACCTTCCCCCGGATTCCACAACCAGAAGGGAATTTCCCTCGCGAGCAATTACCTCTTCCTTCATTTTTCGACAGCTCCGGCTTGTCACCTCTCCGCACGACGTGAACAAGAAGAAGGACACCAAATCACTCGCGTGTTTTGTTTCGTGTGTGGTTAAGTAGATTACCCATCCGCAGGGAACTGGGCAAGCCATGTGCGACGCTCGTCACATTCGAGACCTCTTGCCTCGGAGAATAATACCAAGGTGGTCTCCGAAGATTCCTGGCCCTTGTGCGTGTGCGACCCTCTCCGGCGCGGGTGTGAATGCTTTTGTTCCTGGAAGTCAGCCGCTTCGAGTGGCATGCGTGCCCTCGAAAAAACCCCTTCCCACTCCCCGCTCGACCCACCCATCTCGTTCTACCGCAAGGGTATCCATCACGGGGATCCTCGCGATCCGTGTAATCCCTTGGTTATCCCATTACAGTGCCCAGCGGGGAGAGCTGAGGGGGGATTAGGGTAAGGGGTTATAGGAGGAAGGGTCTTAGAAGGTTCTTTTGCCATCTTCCCGCTCTCCGGCTGAGGAAAACCAGTTTAGAATTCTGTCCCTTTCCCTGGATGTAAATCAGAAAGTAAGTGGCAAAGCAAAGTTGGTTACGTTTGCACTAGCGCTTGTGTGTGGATGTTCATCTGTGGATTAATCCATTGATAACATCCCGCGATCTTGGTCCTGATTATTTATCACAATGTTTTCTAAGAATTTAGTCTGATAAATATTAGAGTACAGTCAAAAAATTTACCATTATTGTACATAATAATAATGGTAAAGTCTTTGACAGTTCGTACCTGATTTACCACTTTTAACTCCATGATAATTTCCGTCTCTTTCCCATGTTCTTAAAGATTTCATGTCTTCTGCCTTCTCTCAATATGTTAAAAACCCTAATTCATTTCCTCGCTCTCCTCCTATCGCCGACCATACCTCTCAACGTTTTGATTATTTAAGCAAAAGATCTTTCATTTTTATTTTAACATTTGTAATAAAGACTAAAAGAGTTCGCTTTTGGTGTCACTAGCTATTGAAGGCATTCCTTTGACAAAGGCCTCGATTAATTTACAAAATTAGCCTCAAACATTTAATGCATTACACTCATTTTTTTACACACGTGTCACAACCTCTAACGACAATTACCACACGTTTGTGGTTGTGTATAATTTCGTGCAAAGCAAAGAACCTGACCGTGGCAGTTAGGTTGATTACCCGCCGGCCTGATAACTCTAAGTTTGCGTGTTTAAATCTCGCCCCGTGGATGAGTTTTGTTATTGGCTAAGGAATAAGTCCAAAAACACAATGCAAAATAATTGAAGCCCTTGGAGCACCTTAAAATTAAATTCTAATGCATTTCATAAAAATCGCCAGTTTTTCCATTAAAACCTAAATATTTAATTATAGCTACAATACAAATACTAAATATATAGTGTTTCATTTTGAAATAATTTATTGAGTAATTGATTTGGAAAAAAATGAGTCATCATCATTAGTCATCAATCCTCCAATTGGTTTGACGCAGCTCTCCACTGCGTTATTCTATCGGCTAATCTCTTCGTATTTCTTCTCTTTCACATCCTTCATCAAAATGAGTGTAACATATGTGTAAAAAAAATGAGTGTAACACATTTAATGTTTCAGGATAATTTTGTAAATTAATCGAGGCCTTTATCAAAAAAAATGCCTTCAATAGCTAGCGACAACAATTTTTTTTATTTTTAAGGAATTTGAATTACATTTTCGCGGCATTAAAGGGATAGTAATAATAATAATACGAACAGACATTGTAAATTGTGATTATGGTAAATTGATCCGAAGTTTTTTTTCATTTTCCACGCTATTAAACTATTTATTCTTTTCATGCAGTCACGAATGTAGGCTCATGGGATTAGAAACTCGATATTATGATTAATATGATAGCAAACGCTCGCTAAACTTTTGACATTCTTTGCGGTTACGCCATTTCATGCAGCAAATAGTTCGCTCAGGTAGAATTTTTTAATAGGACTCCCAGCTTCACTGTGGATAATTCGCGGAAAGAGAGACAATCCCTCCACCCTTCGCCAGCACAATAGGACGTTTGTTTTCCTTTATGTGGCCACCGTCATTGTTGCCTGTCTTCTCTTTGGGAAATCAACTGTTTTGGTGTCGTTCAACTTGACACGTTCTAAGCTACCCCACCTCCTTCCCTGTCATAATCCTTTCGGTTTCTTTGCCGACGAATGCCAACGAATTTCCACTCAAACACCTTAGAGACCCAGAGAGCTTGCCTGATCAGCAGTGAAAGCTGCGACGCTCTTTGTCATCGATATTAGGTTCTTAGTTTTCTTTCTTAGTTCCTCGAAAAGACAGGGCTCAGTTTCAGTCTTCCGAGAACTTCATTCAGAAGGATCCAGTTTATTTTCTACTCTTATGCCTCTGGAAGGAATTTAACTTTTAAATCCTTGGAAAAGTTTGCTAGAAAACTGTATTTTGCAATTACCGAAACAGTCACGTTCCCTTCCTGTTCCACTTTAATTTCTTCAAGCTCATGACTACGTGAGTTCATGTTTTTATAATATTCGAAATGCATGTAATTGAACGGCGCATAGCTCGAGTGGAAAACTTGGGAATTAACAGAAATTATTACTGCATCAGGATCGTTAGAAGAAATTTAAAGTCATGTTGCTTCAAGTGCAGGATTCCACATCCACGATTTCTCCTTCGATTTATTCTTGTCATTTCCCGGCTTCCCTGTTCAAAATCATGTAATTCCGGATTGACGGTCTTCTTTCGCACTCACCTCTTCCATTTCGCGCAGGTGAAATACTTTTAATTCTGTTCCAATCTTAGCATTATCCAATCTTTCCAACAGCCAAAAAATGTCATTTTTAGATTTTCCACTGGAAGAGGTTGCACGTGTTTGGTTCAACGTGTCCCACTTGGGTCCCCAACGAAAGCGGAAGACGAGGAAAGAGAGTCCCAAAACCCAAGCTCCTTCTTTCTTCCACCCCGTCAGACTTCTTTCACGCGAGCTAAGTCTCTGATGTTTCCAGTGCATTACACTCGTGCCAAATAGTTCTCCACACTGACACCCGCAGCGGCTTAAAAAGTCGATTTTCTTCGAAAACCGCAACCACTCAATCATTCCATAATTGAAAGGAACGGGTTTCATTCGGGGAAAGATATTTTCAGTGCGCCTTCCCTTTCCGCTTTAGCCTTATTATGGTTGGCCAGGGGAAGCGCCCGCATTTTACCACCACATACCGCCATTCTTGCCCCACATCCTCTTCTTGCATCTTCTGATGGCAAAAATACCTCGGTAGTTCCACAGGTGACCACACTCTATCTCCTTCCTTCACTTCTGAACATATTCTTTCTTACCAAAATCTTGCTTCCCTATTTTTTACCTGGTTAAGCATAAAAATGAAATTGGACATAAAAATTCTTCAGCGCCCAGCAGATGAGAAAAGATTCCAAAGTACCAAACAATCTTACGCTGAATTTTTATCAATTTTAAAATATCCATGAGTTTACATATTTGGCATTTCTCCCATGCAAATGCCAAATAGGCAAACACGCTGTTCAAATGGTTATAACTCCAATTTTTCTTGTCCGTTGTAAATTGGTGTTCTACTAATAATTGAAAAAATCTATGTAATGGTCTTTACAGCAATATTCGTCAAAAATGCATTGAACCTGCACTAAAATCTGGATTAATTGCAGTGATATTCATTTTATTTTGATGGCAATCGTTTAGGCAAACGACATCGATACCAAATGAGTAAAGTTAGAATATTCCGCACTCGTGGGAATCCTTGTAAATTGGGATCTCCCAATTTTCAGGCCTATGTAAAGAAGTCGCGATTTTTCACGCATTCAAAACTCCAAAGTCATCCTACCGATACCTTCTGCTAGCAAATTAAGAACTATAGTTATGCCATGAATTCCACAATCATTTCTAAGTATTCATAGCTGTTACCGCCATACTTATCGTCTTTGAGCCGGTTATGGTGGTCAGGTCAGTTGGTAGCTTGATAGCCAAATGTCTCGGTTTCCAATCCCAACTCGGGCTTCAATGCTACTTCTAATAGTACTCTGCTAAAAATTGGGTTAGTTTAGATGGTGTGACATAACCTTAGCTGTTAGAACATTTAAAAACTTAATTCTTCCACACAATATTTTTGGAGTTGTTGTTCTCTTATCCTTACTGCACTTATGGGGTTGATTGTAAGTTGAGATCTCGCCATTTTCAATTTTTCAAATTATCGTGATTTTTCATGCACCCAAACTCCTTTCAATTATAAAGGTCGGCAAATGAAATGATTTGAGGGCGGTTGATAAGTTGATATATATGGGCTCCTTGCTATTTTTACAGAATTTTCTCCTGCCGGACGACCAGATGAAAAATTGTAAGTATGCTAAGTAAGGAACCCTATTTTTGAGTAAATATTTGGAAAATATATGTATATTGGTGTATAATATATATTTTACTGACTCTACCCATTCTACAGAAACAAATGTGATATGCAGTAGGATCAAAATATTTCTAACAATTATGGAAAAAATAGGCTCAAATTGTAATTAAAGTATCACATCTAAGTTGCAAAATACGGTCTGATAGTTATTCCTCTCCCAGTTCCTCCATTTGGCTCGTGAAATAGCATAAATCAATTTGGTATATCGCAATACGCAATTCTCTAAGCCAGTTAAAAATCGTATGTTTCCTCTCAATGATGCCTCCTGTGGGCTGGACCAGAGTATTACATATTATTTCTTATTTTACACTCGATATTTAATTTTTTATGCAGTTAGTATTTCGAAGATAACTTCTTCTTTTACAGTATATGAATGTCATGCCTTTTTTAGGATATTATTCCAACTACCTGGTGACTCAATAATATTATTACTTTTAGACTATTTGATCTCTTATCTGCTTCATTTTGAATACAGCCGCGCGCCTCCGCGTCATTGGAAAAAGGGTAGCTTACTCTTAACTACACCATTTACTTCGTTAATAACGATAATAAATTTATGAGGGTATTTTTAAGGGATAACCAACGTATATTTAACCATAAGTACTACATGGCAGCTGTAACAATTCACCTGCTGCCACACGCCGTGGAGATAGCTCTATTTTGCTGCAGATCTATATTGGTGTATGTCTCGAAAAACGTATTGCATGTATTTTAGGTCATGTTGTACCCATTTATATTAGTTTATCTTACTTCTTTGAAATATCCAAGACTGGTAATGCCTACTCACTTCTGGATAGTGATTTGTAAAGATTCTAGTAGAATTCTTCGATTCCCAGCGCTACTTCAGATGGTAACGAGATTTTTGCAGTGATTGGTGAGAAAAACACCAACCGGGCCTCTATTTTTGGTGGCTCTAACCTCCTATAGGGAGTAGGGATGCAGATTGAAACTATATGTAGGGAAGCTGGAAATCAAATTAGGACAATTAGTGGAGCTAATGAACATTATAAAATACGGAAGAGAGATACGTACAATACGGATGAGAGCGACGCTTGGAAGAGGAGAGAAAAAGAACGCCAAACAAAAGGGACTTTCAACGTCCACTTTTCTATTTCACTTTTGCAATTACAAACGAAAATATTAAAATAGTGCTTAGGTCTACGACTCCATATTTATTTCATTTTTAAGCTGCAACTTTGGCTGTCTGCCTGACCGTCCCCCCTCTATGCCTGAGATGATTTGTCCTATTGATTTGTATAAAATCATATAAAAGCGTTATATTTCGGAAACCAAGTAGGTTCCTGCATACTTTCATTTTTCTAAAAGCGCGTGTACAAATCAATTAGCACAATCATAGTAACCATTCCAAAATTCCTGAACTATACAAATGTGAAACTGGTTTGTCGTTATTCACAATAAAATCTATTCGATTTCTTATTTTACCGGTGATTTTATTACATTACTTCGAATTCAGAAAAATATTTAGGTATTTTTTAATAAATTGCGTGCTTCTTATTCCATCTGCATAGACAAGCGCATTAGTAGCTTTCATCAATGGTTGAAGTACCAAAACAAAAAGGCGGGAAACCTTAAGACGAACTGCTTTGTTATGAGGTATTAAAAAAAGTCTGCACTATGTACATACATACACCAATAGTTATCATAACTCAATTAGATGTTAAAATTAATTTTTGAGGGAGAGACACTATAAATTTCACTTTTTACGCAGCATGAAGTATATATTTAAGAAAAGCTGCACACTAGTACACACATGTTAATTTTCTTCCTGGTAACCTCGGTTAAATCTCTTATTGCCCCTTATTGTACGCAAACTAATTCGACAACTAATGAAAACGTTTACCGATTCTTTGCCGTGGCTGAAAATTAGGTTCACTAGATACACCATGTGCTTTGTTTGTTCTTGAGTGAAAGCGTTAGAAAGCGGTGCTTTGAAAACGTTTTCAGGGACATTATTGGTTGTGAAAAATAAGGATAAAAAGGATGGAGATAGTTTTACTGTGTTAGTTTATTTATAGTTAGTTTATTGACAATTTTATTTGAATATTAACTGAGGGAAATTGTAGTGGCTCTTTTAAATTGGTTGTTTTGAAATTTTCTTATGTATATCTCTTTCTGTTATATTCTTACTCGGTTCATACCGATTCATGTTACCACCCGACCATATGGTCGACTTGTGACTACTTTTTAATAATAATAATATATCTAACCTAAGCAGTTGTATCAGGTAAAACCTAGTTCTAGTTCTTCATATAAAATAGCAAAATGATTTTACATCAATTCAAATCTCACTTGCAATCACCATTCTTTCTCGGCTCTTGCGTTCAACCGTTTTTCAAGGATTTATATAACTAACACTTCAACTCACCTATTCGGCAGCACAATTGTATTGTCACATCCCCTAGATTCCGTAAAAGAGGAACAGCTGCAGTTGAATCGGTGGCGAAAAGATATTTTCTGCATCCGCTACTAATCCATCGTGCATTCGCAGTCTGAAAACCAATTTGGAAGATATTTAGTTCACATTAGGTTTATTTTAGCTCATGATTCATAGAATATTAAAAGAATCCGCTCATATCCTGTTTAAATGAATTTGAAAACGCTGTTCTCTGGTGCCTTTGGTCAATAAATTCACTTCAGATTCCAAAACACTCCACATGATTCCTCCTCTCCTTCTCATATTTTATCCTACCTCATTCTCTAACTTCTTAAGGGCCAAAAGATCTTATCAGTAACTCAGTAGGTGTGAAGTCTCCACCTCACAAACCTGTCCTAGATGATAGCGAGATCAAAAAGAGGGTTAATTTCGAATGTTGGTCTGTTTGGTGAAGTTTAAGCTAACCAATTACTAAGACTAACGGCGTGGTAATTACATACTTCGAAGTACGAAGTTAATTCCGTTCTCTTTACCAGCAGCGGATCCTCAGAAATCCATCAACCCTGTGTTTTACGGGAGGTTCCCAAAGAGGGTTCTCCCGAATTTAAACTCAGGACAACCAGTTTTTAGGTTTCCTTACCTACACCCTAGGTAGTATTTTTAAGTAATGAATCGTCCCGGGAGTAGTATAACGCTTAAAAATTAAGATACCAGAAGTGACCCTTAAACTCCCTTGGCTGTAAAAAAGTTACTGTGTTGATTTACTCATTGATTAAATATCTATAAGCCACTCCTCGCCCTGCTGGCTCTGATAGATGAAAATGATTGTATAGACACCGTTTAACGTACAGGCGAGTTGATCAATCCGCCGAGACAAACACATTCCCACAAAAATGTGGAAACAGGAGGAGCTAGTGGAAAAGGGGATCGGATGAGTGGGTCATTGCATTGGTCGTGGGTGGGCGGCCACGGTGCTGAGAAAATGGAATCGAGAGAGGGGGAAGAGTTGTCTTGGAGGCGTGGTGGAGGGTGGGAAGGACCTCGAGGTCTTAGGAGAGGGAGAAAACGAGAGGAAAGAAAGGGGGGTGTTGCTGGAGGGAGAGAAAGAGAGAGAAATGAGGCGGGAATGGCGAGGTTTGTATAAGGACAATGGGCTCGACCCGGGAGGGCGGATGCCGCAAAGGAGCGCATCTAGACAAGAGATAGCGGCGGATGAGGAGGTCAAATCCTCGAGGCGGGTTGGGAGGAGGAGGGAGCAAAGAGAATGGAGTTGTGAAAGGCCGATCTGAGGCGAGGGCGGGAGAGATGTGGGATGGGGGTGCCAGGGTTCAGGGGGCCCTTGGGAAAAGATGGAGCCGGGAGAGGAGGTGGAAATGGTTGGGTGGGAAAAAGTGGGGGGAGGGGGTTTGTGGGACGTGGATGGAAAAAAACGAACGAGAGAGGGCGAAACAAAAGAGTGGAGACGATAAAAGTAAATGGGGGAGGGAGGGAATAAAAGGGAGAGATAAGACGACGCCGGAACATCTTCATTTGTTTGAGCCGCTGCGCGTGCGTGTGTTCCTGTGGGGGTCGATGGGAAGGGTTTGGGCTCCGGGAAACGACGCGGCGGTGTCTAGAGACGGAGAGCATAACCCAAGACCGGTGATAGTAGGTATTCATTGGCTGTCGCCGTCCTCCCCTCGACTATTTCGCGATGTCCAGGGCCGTCCGGCCGGCGGTCATATCCTCCCTCGCACAAACATGTACTTACGCGTATTCCCCCACCCACAAGTGCATGTTTTCGCGTCGCATGTTGTCTATATAACTTACGAGTATTTTTCTCGTGTTTCTTAAATGTTCCTCCCCTTTCTTCTTCTTTCAATTGTTTTTTTCTGCCTCTCCTCCAACCGTCTTCTTTCTCGTGTTTTTGGCGCTTCATTCTGACTATATTTCATCGCTCTCTCTCTCTCTGGCTAGGTAGATAATTCACCCTTGATTTCCTTTAGTCAGTTTGCTTCTCGTTGGTCATGCATATCTGCACAAAGCACATTAAGACCTTAGAAAAGTGAATTCAATATTACCTAGGTTTACTTGTGATAAAGCTGGCATTTAGCTTGATTCTTAGGATCGGGCCCTAAGAACATGCATAAAAAGAAAAAGTAAAAGTCCCCAAAGCAGCTAAGCAGAGCATAAAAAATTTTCAATTAATTTGGATAATGTACGCTTTCCTCATTAATGTAACGTCGGACGGTCATAATTTTGATGTGAAAATACATCAGTAGTATGGATATTACTTTACTTTTCTCCTTCTTAAGACAATAGGTATTGAATAGGATCAACTATTCATTTATTTCATCAATACTATTTTTTCCTAATAACACGGAAAAACATTTTCTTGACGATATTTAGTTTCCATAGAAAAGATAATTTATATTAAACCTTGCTACGTGAGCGCAAAACTAGGCGTCATATTTTAGGCGTTGAACGTTGATTTTAGTTTCTAAATTCAATTGACTGCTGATGTGGAAAATTTAATAAGGGTTTGCTCTCTAACTTACTGTTTTCCAGCATCCTCCAACCATTTTTAATTTCTATTTCTTCCTAGCGTCTTTAACAATAAATAGCACAATGTCATCTGTTTTGTCAACAGTAGTGCCCCTATATAAATAAAACAAAACCATGTTCTATTCCACACAAATATTATTAAAACCGCTCAACCGGTTTAGACTTCTTCATGTCAAAAAATGTACTCAACTCTAGATAATGTGTATGGATATTACTTTACCTGACCTATTATGACCTGGAGAGGTCGTAACCAGTCGAGCGGTATTGATAATATTTTTGTGAAATAGAACAAAGTTTTATTTTATTACATACTGTCGAAATTCCACCAAGTCAATTTGCCTGCCATGAGCATGCTCCTATTTATCTAAAACGGAAAACTTATAAGAGATGTAAAACGCTTTTACCACGATAAGCACCGGGATAGTTATCATCATTAGTGCACTCAATCTAACAAGATAAGTGGAACATGCGACGTAAATTCTTTTATTATGAATAGAATTTATTCATGAATTGTATCATCATAGTTATGACATGTTATATGTAGTTGTTTCATTGCAGCGATTAAAGTGTTTAGTTCCTTAAACTACAATATGAATTCTGACCATGGAAATGATACTTGAGAGTTATCATTGGAAAATTTATCTCACTCAGCACTTCCGTTTTATTTAGTTGATACCTCCACTCCTCCCCTGCCTTCAATTGAGCTCCGGGGACCACCTATTTTCCCACTCCTTTTCGGTAACAATTATCGTTCGCCCTCTTCCACTGCTCTTCCACTTCTTCCCCTCCCTCGCCACTTTCTCGTCGGCCTTCTATCTCCTTGCCCTTCTCTGCCTTTACGCTCCTTTGAAACATCCTCGTCCTTCGGCACTTATCTTCCCATCTCTTCGCTTGATGGAACAAACCGCGCACGCGGAACAAGGGTGTTTTTATGCGATCACCTCCCCCGAGATGACATTTGCATTTATATGACGGTCATTCCTGGGCCTCGCGATTATTTCACATATCGCCGTCCTCCGGACTCCTTTATCGTGCGCGCGTCTATCTATTCATCCGGCGATACTCTTACTTTTCTTCCCTCTCTTTCTCCTACATCTCACTTGTTCATAACGCAAGCGGTTGAATTCGAACACACGTTTCTATGCACTTCCTCCGTGACTCTGTTGCCAAGCTTCTAATGGATTCGGAATGAGCAAGAGTTTGTGCCTTGACTGGAATTTTTAGATCTCATGCCAATTTTTTCAGGGGTATGGAGGGAATGTAATGCGATGATTTTACTACTAAAGTGTGCTCCGGCAAAGATTGCTTGGAGTTCCTAAGCAATGGAGGTTGGTATCCATCTCTTTCCAAACGTCAGAGATCCCGCTGGAGTTCTTGTTGCGATGAATTCATCCCCACAAGTATGCTTGTAGTATAGCTACGAACATATAAAATAGGATCTCGAAGCAAGAAACTGAATATCCAGGTAAAATCTTGTTTCTTCCAGTTATCATTATCCATTAAGTATATAGGCATGTCGTCTGGGGCCTTTGGATACTTGAAAATAAGAACAAACTTTGTAATTTTCCACACGACTTTAATTACCCTACCGGTTTCAACACATTGATGATTAAACAGGGATTTCACACATCAGGGATTAAAATTTCAGGGCATTGGGAGGTCTTAAGTAGTGCACTGGATTGGGGGGGTTATGTTTCTTTAGGAAGGGGAAGGAATTTGAAGAAACTCTGAGGTGTAAACAGGTTGGAGATTAAGATGGGAAGGGCAGTGAGGCATGGGGATACATCAAAGGAGGTAGGGGGGAATCTATACAGAAGGTTAGGTCAAATATTGGGTTGTGGCGAATAATGGGGTATACAAGAGCATGAGGCCAGCGGGGAACTTTTAAAATCTGTCAAATCATTCAAAAGTACAATATCGGGTGATCACCGTCTTTTCAACTATTTCATTACATATTACAAACTATTTCAAATTTTTCCAAGAAGTTAAGTTTATCCTGGAAATGTAAAACTTTTGGGTTCAAGTTTCCCCGGTGGCCAGTCTCTAATAGATATTTAGGGTACATTAACGTCTCATCACAGTATCTAACACAGTTCTTATGTTCATTTACTCTGGCCACAAAAATTCTGACCCATTTGACCCACACACACTGCGCTGTAATCACCACAATGTTTTTGCCTTTTGATACTTTATGAGATTGCCAATCATTTTTAAAGTACGTACACCTTTTTCCTTCTAAACCGCTGAATATAAAACAATAGTTCTTCACCTTCTATCTTCCAAATATATATTGCTAGAGAGCCCAAAGTATCGTTACTGGTCCGCAATCGATGATGTAAATGTTGCTGACGAAATAAATGTTAATGGTCGATTCCTGAAGGGTCAATTAGGGTCAATTCTAGGAGAATCTGTCATCTACAACTGTCGTTTAGTAGATATTTTATTATTCGTCAAAATTTAGGTAATTTCTACTTTAAAGGTTGATATCAAAACCATTTGTTATTAGTTAAATTCATTCGCTGACAAACTGCATTTATATTTTCAAATTTAAACTTTATCATTACCTTTAAAGTTATCTTTCAATATAAATAAGGTTTAAAACCCAATTTCTTCTAATTCATTTTGTTGGTAGGGCATTAGCGTAGCAAAGGGCATCCAGGTTCAGTAAAGTGATTTCTCTCCAGTCGCACATCGATCGACAGGATCAATTATCCTTGTGCCTATTTATATACTAGAATTTTATTGTAGTGCGTCGTCCAAAAAATACACACATGGCAATCGTTTTGAAATCGGAACATTTATATTACTAGGCATAGATTTTTCTTACTATCGCAGGAATGACCAAATTCATATGTCATTCAGCAGGCGTCCAATTTATTATAATTGACAAAACCTACCATTTCCGATACATAACACATTCACTCCATGTCTTAAAAAAAACTTTTCTATTCCCCTCCAAAAGGTCTCCGGCACTGCTTAAAATTGTATCCTAAAAACCACATCGCTTCAAACATACCAATGATTTTCTGTATCGCGGTTGACTTCTCCCTGCTGAAGCTCATCGGAGGGCAAACCATCGGTCAATTCTCCAACACCCATCCGATGCCCTTTATTATTCGATTCCCTGTGGCACCGCTTACACCCCCGCCCCTTCAAGGCCCACCCACTTTTCCCTGGCCCTTCCTCCTTCCCCTCATTGTGAACCCTCCAATATCCATCTCCTCCCTTCGCTCTGGTCACAAAACCTACCCTCATCCCGCGCCCTAACCCTAAGAAACTCACCCCGCCAACAGCTCCACCTACATGTGAAGACACAATGGCCACATAAGCTTCTCCTTCGCCCACCACCCCCGCTGCCGGCTGCCGTTGCTAACTCATCCTTTTTATCCACCCCCCTCGCCCTCAACCCCAACTGCCCTCCCTCCCGATTTCCGCACTCACCCCTCCTGCCCTTATCCCATAAAAAAATTACTCCCTCCCACCTTGCCTATCCCGATGCTCTTCCACCTTCTCCACGGGATGACGTACGGTCCATGCCAAGGGTGAAGGATGGAGCGGTCTTTCAAACGATGTTACCACTTCCACCACGTCCCCATCCCGTTGCCATGACTCCTTCTCCCCCTCTCCGACTCACCCTCCTGACCACCACCCCTCCCTCTCCTTCTCTACGTTTTACTAGCATTCCTTCGCCTCCTCCTCTCTCCCTCTACCATCCAGTCCTCTTCTCCGACACCCTGGCTTCCCACAATTCCATTCTTTCCCCGCAACATCTTCCTACATCGAAGGCGAGAGACTTTGCGGGAGGAATTTTGTCTCTCGAGATGGGGAAAATATTCATTAGTTTGGTAGTATTCAGTACATACATTGGGTTTGGACCTCATGAGCTCCCTAAAGGCTATTTGATAATTGAGTCACACATCCCTGCTGCGAACAATTGCACCGTCACTTAGCCTAGATACTAAAAATATTTGAACTTATATAAAAAGCATTTACGTAGGTATAATGATTTCCTCGTTATAAATAATAATAATTCAACTCACAAATATGCCATTTTTACTCAAAGATATACTGCCGCATTTTTGGCGAGTTTATTTTTCTTGCCATGAAATATTTAGGGGCGTAGGTATGCCGTTCGATCCCAAAGAATGTGTTGAAGTTTTTCATTCTCAAATAAACTTGAGAAAGAAGACGTGAAGAATGTCTTTGCTCACATTAGGGCATTTATTTCACGTCTTTGCCTTCAGACTTGGTCTTCCATTATTTTGAGCCTTCCTAAAAATTTTGAAATTGTTAATGTTCTTACTTAATCTGATGAACAGCCACATGCTACGGTTAAGTAATGCCTCATCTTCCCCGTGAATCATATTTTTTACAGGGTGTCCAACCCTCTTTCTATATTTATGTAATAATATGGTAATATTTGAGCGTAATGGGAACTGCACTCCCATGCACATACATTTACATATATGGAGCCTCTGATATTTCTTATTTTTACTGCCGTCATGTGCAATAGATCTAGGTAGGGCACAAATGACTTTTATCCGTGGGCGGACTGAGTATGCTGGGGGTGTCGTGTGGTTGCTTGAATATTTACCTCCCATCCATAGAGTCTAAGTTTGAATCCCGGTGGAAGGAGATTTTTCAATGGTATATCGGCTCCTAATTGAGTGCTGTGCGGAAGAGACTTTAAGCTCAATACTCAATCCTTTGGTTGGTGCGTAAAGTAGTGTACCACTTAGCACCTTTCGTTAATCTGAGTATAATTCTTCGGGTTCTCTCCACCCTTTCTCTCCTCCCTACATTCCTATCTCTTCTCAAATGCCCACCTAACTTAATGACGCGGATTACCTTAATGTCTGTTTCCTCTTGCAATTGAACTACTTCATTACTATTCAGGGGATCAGTCTCCCTCATTCTCCATTCTTCCCTACGCCAAAAGTGAAAAAAAATTTTCTTTATCGAATGCGCAACTCTTCCATTTCCGGGAACTTTTCCTCCCTTGGTTAGAAACACAGGTCATATGTGGCAGAAATTGAAGCCTGTGAAAGAGTGAATAGCCAGGATTAGTCCTCGAATGTTATTTTAGCTTGGCAAAGTAAAATTTGGAGCCGGGTCTCAAGCGCTTAATGTGCAGCCATGAGTAATGGATCAATTCCCTAACGACCGATCCGTTTCTCCTTCAAGATTGAGTCGCACTTGATTGGCCTTCACCTATACAGAAGGATTGTACCAATTAGTTCAAGTACGTAGTGCATTCTTGATGAATTTTCACTAACTGCCAGCCCCTCTGTAGGGTGATCCAGAGATATAGATGGATGAATCGCATTCCGTACGATAAATTAGTAAAAAAAAATACATTTCCAAAAAACTGTTTTAAATACAATCAACTACGGTTATTAATCCGAGGGATGATCCGAATGGAGAGAGTAAAGCTCAGCAAGTATTAATCCCATTAAAGAGGGAAACGCACAAATTTGTGTTGGGGTCAATTCCTTTACAGCGCCACCTGTGGTTTCCCAGAAAGATCAGGTACCCATAAAATGACACGGCTTAGATACAGCTGGGCGCACTCAAAACTCTCCTTCTATTTTGAAGCTGGTAGTTGTAAGTAGCCAAGTGCATTATCCACTGGGTTACTACGCCATTTAAGAGCGTGACGCAAGCAAGAAGGTATTTAGAAAGTATTCATGGGGAATAGATTTGCCGTGCCCTCTCTACAACTTTTGTGATACACACCACGATTTTTTGCTGCCTCTTCTTTTCTCTTTGTGTTCATCATCTCTTGAGTAACCCTTTCCACACATTTTAATCTTTATTTCCTATTTATCCTAGAACGTACCGCTGGCATTCGCGCATTTTCCTCCACTGTTCCCCTCTCAGTTCCCTCGGCGGTGCAATGGAGCCGGCAGTACGTACCGAAGTTGTTTCCAGTGCCCCCTACCTCCACCCGTCCACTGCCTCCTCCTCCTCACCCCCTGTTTCCATATCGGGAAAACCCTCGTTGACCAAGATGGCCGACAACGCGAGGTACGCCACAGTGCATTGTCGAGCGTTCGCACGCATTTATGATGTGTGGCCCCTGTGGAGACTGTATCTCCGGCCCGGTACGCTGTGAGCAGGTCGTGATGCCGACGGCGCTCCGTTGCCTCCGTCGCCGCGGCGGCGCCTCCGCCGCTCGCAGAAACAGGGTGGGGGAGGGGGGACGCCGCCTGCGTGCGCCGACGAGCGTCGAATAAAACGCCATCTCCGCAGGGAATCGGGAGGCAGCTGGGATCGTAATTTTTCGGATGTTGTGGGATCAGCCAGATGATCGTCGCGATAAGAGGGTCTCTGTATTCTTTATCACCTCTCGGCGGAATATTTTTTTTTCCTAGCGAAATTCGCCCTTAGTCTCCATTGCGAGGATGGTGGTGGGATTTGGGCTCCATTGTTGCTGCGCAAAGACAAAACCGCGATACCTGACCTTCAGCAAATAACAGCCGTACGGAAATGTCGAAGAAAATTTTTGGCAAATGTACTTCAACAATGAGTGCAAACTATTATTCTGTTATGGTTATTGTTATCGGTTGACTTCTATACTGTCGTCACTAAAACAATAAGCTGAACTTGGGCCTCGTGATTTTTTATGAGTTCTACTGGCCGTATTTTCGCTGTTCAACATTCAACGATTTCAATTCACTGAATTGTTGATTTGGATTCTCTACAATGGGGCTATCTGCAACTTGTTGAAAAGTTATATTTACATGAGGCTTAAAAATGACTAGTAAACATGAATAATGCTTTCTTCATAAAAAAATATATATACTGGCGGAACATTATGGTTGTACGTATTTCCAATGAATCCATTTCTTATAAATAATTCAGGCATTTCTACTGTTGGTGAAATAAAATAATGGATGTTTTAAAACATATACTTGGAAATGCTCCACTAGTTACTTTTCATTACATTTAACTGACATATTTCAATATTTCAGCGTAACCATATAGGTACATATTACTCTACCGGAGAATTTGTCAAGCATGCAACTCGTACATTGTGATTCATTTGAGAACAATTATGATGTTATTTGTTTACTATTCTAAATAGTCATAGTTCCTGACATTAATTCACTACTAGTTATGAAATATGTATGAAATATGCTCAAATATAATATTTGATAGCAGGATATGGACAAAGAACCTATTCCGTTTTATTTTTCCTCTATAGTGCACTTATTTGACTTAAGTGAGCAATCATAGTTAAAATCATAGTAATGGAAAAGAGTATAGGGAATAGGGAAATAGAGTTCTGTGAATTTTAAGTGAGAAATTTTAATTTAACTAACCACGTCTCACTTGAACGAGCATGGTTTTTCATATAATTTGCCAAAATTGTATGTAGATACATTGCTTCCCATAGCGAAAAGGATTTTGTATGCGCCATTGCAGCCCCTTCTTCTTTCTCTTATCTCTTCCGATTCTTCATACTCATTATTTGCTCTATCAGTTTAGATTAAAGAACATTATTGTATTAAAGTCTATTCCTCCGTATTGAAGATTGGTCATGAGGGCTTCATTTGCCCGTTCGTCATTCCCCACATAATTTCATTATCATTCACCCCTCCGAGCGAGTGATATCATTTTCTGTTTGGTATGTCACTGTGATAATTTGTACATATATGATGCACAACGCGTTTCATTTTTAACTCTGAAAATTCTACTAAAAACAATAGCAACGAATTATTTCTTTAACTCGAGCGCTACTTTCTCTCTTCATCCAGGTTTCTCTTTCTTTCTATCTTAACGTGGCCCTCAGACTTGTGAAAGTATAAAAGTTCATGAAAGCTTTAAATCTTAATTCTCGAGAGAGATATTAGTAGGGTTTCGATAGCTGCAAGAAACGAAGAGAGGTCATGAGAGGGAGTTTTACTACAATAAAACTATTTAAAAAATTGGCACTGTGCTATTTCCTCATTTTCACCGTGGAACATAGACATCTAATTCCCCTGATCAGGTTTTTCTGTAACGAATTTCCAAAGAATGTAAAAGTATGCTGAACACTAGATAACAATGTAAATATTGATATTTTAGACTTTCGTTGGAGTGTGAAGAGAACGCTTCACATATGAGCAAGGAGAGGACTGTAATACCTTTCGGGCAGATAAACAACAAGGATTACCTACGTATGGTATCAAGGAAGAGGAGGAGTTTTGAGTAAGGAAAAAGGTAAACAATTTTCTAGAATGTGTTATTAAGAATGGTTACATTACAAGTTGACGAGGTCCCAAATAACCGTAGTTGTAGGTGAATTTAAAGTGAGGATAGCAAGATGACCAATTACAATGAAACTATGTAAACTAAACGGTATTTAGCATAATAAAGTAGAAATAATTTGGGTAATAATAAATTTTTATTTAGTTTTTTAACCCGTTATTACAACATATTCGTTGTTTTTAGCCGTTAACCGATAGTGAGCTTCAGCATGGATACAAAATATTCGGTTGGCTTATATTTCAACCTTCTATTTGGGTATTTCCACAGGCATTTACAAAGATTCTTCTCCATTCCATTCCCGCCATTTTAATTCCTTGTAATTCTCCTTACCGAGATCTCTTTTGGTTTGTCCGAGTTACGTGTCCCTGGGTCTTCCTCGAGGGTCTCACTTCAATTTTCCCCTCCAGTACTATGCTATTTTCAAATTCATCGCGTGTCAATGTGAACCCAATCCATCCTGCGCTCGTTTCTCCGTATTCTGTTCCATTGCCTCCTTTCTTCTTTGGCTCTTCTGTATTCTTCCTCATTTCCTACTCTTTTCGTCCATTTCATCCTTTCAGGATTACTAGGATTCCTCTTTAACCCCATGTTTTAAAGCATCAATTGCTTCCAATTGTATTCTCTCTGCGCAAAATGTTTCTATCACCACTATAGGTATTGTATTTAAATGACCAGAGACTGGGTCAAAGGTCGAACCTACGTCTACTTCCGTCAAAGTGCTAGGTATATTATTGTAAAGTAGGAAATATATGTTTCCAATATTTTTTCCACGTTCTCTCGTCTTGAGCACTAAATTAGTTTTGCACACTAAGGCTGTTAAGTTATTTTATCTTAAATATTCAGTTTGGATATTTTTCACCGGCATTTAGGAAGATAGAAATCTACGCGCTTTCGATCATTTAAAACATGATATTACTAATAAAGTTCTCTGTTATAATATATTTTTACACCATGTTATTGCTACGCCTTTAAGGTAGAAACTAGTATATTTACTCTAAGTTTAATAGTGGCATTATTTAATCTCAATTCGGATATTAGTTTGCATGATTTCAAAATTTCTCTTCTTAAAACTCATCCTAGTAATTTCATAATTTTATAATTATACCATGCCCATAGGACCGCATAATTCAAGCGCTGGCTTTTTTTCCTTAAGTGTTTGAACACTTTAATTCAAAATGAATACGAGTTTGTAGTGTAACTGTATTCAACTACATATGTTAGCGAAACACGAGACTGCGGTGGTTATAAGATCTGCGAAAGATACAACCTACCAAGTTTTTACTACCAGTTTTATTTTCTTTTTAATAAAGCTATTTTAAACTCCATTGGAAACCTCATAAAAATTCTGTCGGCTTTTCGTATGGAATGAAAAAACTCGAATATCTATGAAATATTTCTGCCATCTTCCGTCAGCTGTCCGTCAAATCTAAATGTGATCTTCTTTTGGAAATGTTTCCATTCTTACGCGAGTAAAAAACCATGTCCAGGGCCATCGAGGCCCCACTGAATTTCCGCGCCATACATTTCTGCCGTGCAGCAAACTCGACGAAAGGAATTAATGATTTCTTTTCCATCGACTCTCGTTTTAATTGGATGTGACTTTCCCAATAACTCATAATTAATGAGGACATCCTCCTGGGAAGTCTTCTCGGAATCACTATCTTACCACCTACGACGAATTCGAGGAGGCAAAAAGGAGATCCAAAGGCCTCTCATCGACACGACACGGCTTTGTGGGAGGAGTATAAAGGCGTTGAAATTATTCCGCTTGATTATCCGCGAGGGTGACTTTTTATACAATGACGGGCGAGGAGACGGGAGGTTAAGGGAGGAGGGTTCTTTAAAAGCGGTCAATTCATTAGGATGAGATTCCGATCCACCCACCCACTTCTCATTTTCCCCCTCCCCCTCGCCATCATCCCTATCAACCCTCACGCGACCCGTACCGCAATCGCCCAATAATCAACCCCCATCCATCCAGAACGGCCTCCCTTTCCTCTCCACCCTCGTGCCCGCCTCGCATCTCGGAAACACGCGACTCCGGCAATCTCCCGTGGCAGCCCCATCATCATCGCCGTCCCCTTCTGGCTCCCTCACATCGCTGCCGACCGATAATTAGGAGCCGTACGACAGTTGCGCTCACCCTGACCGCTCCCGTGCATTCCCCAAACGTACTCTTGACGAGAGATCCGAGAAAAAAATAGTGAGTGGAAAAAAATTGTGGAGTAGTTCCTTCCACCGTGAGCCATCTCCGGAAACAAAAGGTGGTTGGGAAACGTGGGACGACAGATGCGCTGCCCCGCCTGTTTTTATTATTATTGTCTATTTTCCTCCACGTGAAGAATGCCCAATCAAGCCGTCAAGCGTATTTTCGATTTTGCTTTAGTTCGGGCAATTAATCTCTCCCGCACACAAACCCATCCGCGCGTTATTTCTTTTCCTCTGCCCTAATGAATGAATGTCTCTCCCCGACGGATGCGCGCTGCGTGCCAATTGGTGGTTCCCAATGCCTTACACCCCGGATCACCCCTCACCAACAGGCACCGCAGCCGTTCGCTTTCTCTTCAGCCCAGTGCTCCGCAGATGCTGCTGCTGCTACCGTCGCTGAAGTAACCTCTAGTGTTTTTTTTTTCATTTTTACGGGCTTCGGCTCGAATAATTTTTCAGTTTCTGTGGGCACCTTATGAGAAGTTTTGAGTCATGCCTTTTTCTGTCATATTTGGTCAGTTAAATTTCTCTGTACATTAGACTTGCTCTGTAGTAGAGACCAGAGAAGGACGAAATTTAATCAGAAGACAGAAACTGTTATAAATAGCACGTGGTGTGGAAGTTCTTTCAGTAATATGAGGAAGCTGGAACAGTATTTAGTGGGTATATGCACACGTGAAAATAAAAACATTTGGTGGCTGGGTGATCAGGTGAGTATAAATTAACTACCTGATAAAGAAGGCCCTACAAAAATAGTCATAATCTATTGGCTGTAATAATTAATAAACAGTGCTCTCTTAAGAGTGCTTTAGCCAGAGGGGTTGAGGGATAGGAGAGACAGGAGAATGAATATATGTTCGAAACGGGAGATGATCCTGCTGAAAAAATTGTGGACATATCAATCATAAAAACTAGCGATTGATAAACCAAAAAACGTGTGCTATAGCCACTAGAGTCGTAGGCGTGCACATATACCTTGGGAAGTTGGATGGAACGCTACTAGATTACATTTGAAAAGGATTCATAAGAAATGCAGAACAAGAAATCCGAGCTAGACTTAGGAATAACATCAGCCATTTGCATATTTTCTTAGGTGCCGATACAGATTCAGTCCACAACTTTGTGGTCATGAGATATTACCTCAAATACCAATGGATTAAAACGAGGAATGATGAGGCATTTTTTGGGAGTAGAGGCAGTACAGATTTATAAGCTTTTTCTGTACCGGATTGCACTGATTATGAGAACCTAGCTTGCAGTATTTTGGGTGATAAATGGGAACGGTGGTAGAGTGACAGAGCTTGGAAAAGTAATAAGGCCTTTGAAATGAAAGAAACTAAAGGAGTAGTTCACCAGAAAGATATACAGTACTTCAAATCAAATGACGAGAACAGGAGAGATAAACCAATAGTACTTGGAGAGGGAGGGGGATAGAGTTATTTATAAAAATGGGGCTAAAAGGCAGAATAAATCCGTAAAGCCAGCAAAAATGAATAGGGAATATTTTGAGAGGAAACGAGATGCTTAAGAGAATGATAGGGGAGAGAATGCTTGATGAGTTTGGAATAGGGAGGGTTGGAATGAGTATTGTGGAGGCATTGAGGTTCACAGGAGAAAGGATGAACTCTAGGAGGACTATCAGCAAGGAATAATGGTACCAATATGGTGTCGTAGGTGGTACAGGTAGGCTTGTCCCAAGACCTATCTCCTTTATTTGATGCAAATGTTAATAGAAGTTCGGATGTTAGAGTACGGAGCTGCTTCTATGGCCAATGTCGATGTCTGTGAATCACCTAAAAGTTTAATGTACATTTTAGCACCCTTAATAAACTAAAGGGAAATGTTTTTATAGTAATCTTATTTTTACTCCTGCATTTACCAATAGATATTTCAGCGCGCTTTTCCTACCATTATTCTTCCTAACGCCATATGCCATTTGGTGATACGACGCCGTATATTCTTTGCATCTTAAGAATGATAAGATCAATTTCCGTATCAATTATTCGGATCAAACGATTATAAAATAATAATTTTGAGGGATAGCTACTATTATGAATGCACACTTGCTCCACCAAGAGCCATCCAGAAATTTTTAAGCTATTATTCGGAATGCCTTCAATGAATGGAGTCATCATTCCCATGTAAAAGTTCAGTTAATCTTGAAGGAGGCTAACCCACTAAAATGTGGGTTATGATTGGTTGTCTGCTTTATTTCGTGTGGATTATTTTTCTGAGTATTTTGAGTCAGATGATCTTATGTTCGTGAGATGAAATGGTATTTTCATTTGGATCGGTTTTACAGGCTATGATCAAATAAATCATAATGCATTGCTACAAAAGTTACCGCCAAATGATATCAGTGAAACAGTCTTCTTTCGTAGGAGAAAAGTAGTAGGAGAACAGTCTTCTTTCGGTAGTGCCCTTCAAAACCTGCTCCCTTAGAAATATATTGTTCAATTTATATTTATATTTGGTTACCCTTAAAATAGAACAACAAAAATTGGGTTTTTATTGAATGTTCTGTAAGAATACAACTACATTTAATAATGCACTAGAGAGTGATGTAATCTTTCATTTTTAAAACATGGATAAAAAATATTGAACCTCATTTATTCAAATACCTACATACCTAATTTTAGTAACAACAACATTCTGGCTGAGTGGGCTCAACCAAATTGTCGGCACAAAATTTATCCTCTCCTCATACAGCTGAATGAAACTGGTTTCGTGAATCTTGAATGTTTAATGAATAAGAATGTCACAAATGAATTTTCCGTACTGAGCAACATAAAGTTTATAGTCCACATTTAGCTCTCTAATTGAGGCAGCAAAGCGATTAAAATTCTGTTTTTTTATAAATCACAAAACGAAAATTCTCAATCATTCTCTTTTTTGCCATGGGCCTTTGCAAAATGACGCCTGTACCAGTATGTACAATGACAAAATTGATGCAATGGAAGAAGCGGTATTCCCCAAGTCATGTATTTTATACGGCGCATAGATCACTGATTTATAGTAACTGGATGTACCATTGCATTACTATTGATAGAACTGAGTTAGAGATCTTCCAATTGCTGTTATTTTCACACACCATATAACCTGAACATAATGCTAGGACCAGCCTGATAGTTATGCACAAGGATGGGTCTCTTCTCTTCCAAAGTCAGTAAAATGGCTAACGGATTGGGGTTATCTTAAATTCAGAGGTTTGGAGGAGATCGGGAATTAGAGTGTCAAATCATAATTGCATAGCCGTTGTCTTATATCCTTAAAATGAAAGAAAAGTCCTTCAAAGCTCAGGTTCAACGGGAAAAGGGCTGAATCTCTTTTAATGAATCCTAGGTTCATTATATACTAAAGGATATACTAAGTGATTTCAGCTGTCTCACATGAAAATAAAATATCTGCTATTATTCTCTCATTTAGGGTCATTCCCTATTACAGCTTCCTCGCCAAAGGTCAATGAGCTGATGCCAGACCCTCTTTTATCGTAAATTTCCTGGTCTATGAACCAAAAATGCCGGATTTTACACAGTGAAATCTTTGTTCGTTCCGATGATCAAATTGACGGATATGGGTAGAGCGTACGAACCATTACATCCAGTGACTGAGTTCACTAATCAGGATGTCTATTCATATAAGAGTACCCGGCGAGGTCCTTGACCAGGATGGTACCACCTGGAAGGTGTGTGGCAGGTTGTGTATCATCACCAAGCATTCTATTGGGTGGACGATTAACCGTGGTGGTTTCTCTATCAATGCCGATTTTCTAAATATGGAATACTCTCTGCACCTCGCTTAAGTAGAAATCGGTATGCCACCATAAAATTAAAACCTCAAGAGCATGAGCCTGCTGTTAACAAAGGTCAATAGTAATGCAATGGTATATCCAGTTACTATAAATCAGTGGTCTATGCGCCGTAGAAAATACATGACTTGGGGAATACCGCTTCTTCCATTGCATCAATTTTGTCATTGCACATACTGGTACAGGCGTCATTTGCGAAGGCCCATGGCAAAAAGAGAATGATTGGTTTAAGGTCCCTCCCGAAGGACGGAGTATTGAACTCGAAGTATTCTTCACTTAGCACTTAACCAGTAAACCGATGAGAAATCCCTTCCACTGCCGGGATTCAAACCAGAACCCTCAGGATGAGATGCATCACTCTAGCTACCACATCAGCCCGATTCCACCTCATAAAATTTCAACTGAAAATGACTGAAATAAAATGGACTGTCTCTGAAGGCTTAAATCAAGCTTTCGAACATGTATATGCCGTTTTCATTTTTTAAAAACAGGTTATAGAAATAAATCTCTTTCTTATTGGTCAAAATGTATGACTCAAGGGTCAATAGGTGGTTTCCATTCGGCGTCAAAAGACTACTTGAGCCGCGCCGTTCGCTCACCCTCGCGAGCTCTCAACGCCAGGATGTGGTGAGGAGAATGGCGTAAAAGATTTCATACCCGAAAGAGGTTCTGTAAGGCCAGAATCGGTATGCATCCCTATAAGCTGGGGGAGATTAATGATGGCGTCACTACCTTCGTTGTTCTCTGGAAATAATTATCAGGAGCCGAGATATATCTCACAAGACGACCCTTTCAGAGCAGTGGCGGAAGAATATGTTGATTTAGAGCGCTAGCAGAAAAGGTCTCGAGCACCTATTCTTGCCCCTCCTCGCATCTTTCCTTCTCACACGCCACTAGTCCTGTCCCCTGTGATGGTACGACAGTTCTTACGACAGTCGACAGTCCTCGGTTTCGGATGCCCTTCCCTCGCGAGCCCTCATGAGAGAACGGTGTGAGAAGAAGGGCCGCCGCATTCCTTCACACGATTCCTCTCTGCCTCCGTCAGTCCTGAGGAAAGCGCACTGGATCATTGCGAGGTGAGAGAGAGAGAGTATTTTAGCATCCCGTTCGCCTTCTCACACGACCTTTTCCTCGCCCCCGTAGCAAGGCTCCAGAGTAACTTGAGAGACGCGATGTGGAGGCAGCGAAGAGAACAACTCAGGAGAAGGGCGGGAAAGATGAACGCGTGGTCCCAATTAGCCGCCTAACATAAAGTCTCCCTCTCGTCTCGACTACCGGTCCACCTCCTTTTCTCTCCCTTTTCACCTCTTCTCACGCACAATCTCCCACTGCACCACCTCCCGTGTCCGTATCTTACCTATTCTTTTCCCGTCCAGTTTCATCTTTTAATCCAATCCACTCGGGCGCATGCGCGATCTCCTTTCGGCGTGCAACAATGAGTCCCGACCGCCATCGCGTTCCCGAAGGGTGCGGCCTCCTTTCGAGTCTCAGCCTCGGAGATCCCCCTCTTTCTCAATAAATAAATATATCTTATTAACTCCCTCCTCCTTCCCTCCCAAGTTTCCCTCTGCTCCCGCTTAGGCGGTCGCGGTCTCCTCTGCTCGAGCTGAGAAGGAATGAATAACGCGAGAGCATGGGTGGGGATTCATTGTGGTGCTGTCCAAGCAGTTGCGCTCCACGCCCGCTTCCTCCTCCTGCTCCTCGCTCTTCCGCTACTTTATTTTTTTTTCAATCCGTTGGGTGCGATGGTTTTGGTCAACTTCATTGTACTCTTGTACCCCCTTTCCTTTCTCTGAAAGGAGGCAGAGCGGCGGATGAGAGGTGAAAAAAGGAGAAAATTCGCCGCGGAAGACCTTTCCATAACTCTCTCAATCTCCTGCTAGTCCCCCCGCTTCTTTCTTTCTCTTTAGCATTCCCTCGCTTTTGTCGCCCTCGCCGCTAACGATTGTGCAAGCGCGGTGCGGCGAATGCTTACCGAGTCTATAATGTTTGCCACCGCTTGGCCGACCGCACTCCTGCCGCGCCCCTTCGCGTCGCCGGACTCCGGGTTAACGTCCCCCTCTCGTGCAGTCCCGGTGTTTCATCCGACGAGGAAGGGGATGATATTTATTTTCTCTCAAGTAAATTAGGCTTCGCGCACATGCGTGGGATACTGATGGATGCGACATAACTGAATGCCACCGTCGCTCTGAAGGTTGTTACACTGAGCTTTCCTGCAGCTCTTGCAATCATGGATTCAGCTCCGGAGGTAAAAGCTCTCCTCCTTTGGAAAGAGTCTGTACTTGCATCCAATAGCTTCTTTAGCAAGAGTATGGAATGTAAAAAAAAATTGTCGCTCTTCATCCAAATCTGCCTCATACCGTACATGTCGCCATTAGCACGTAAGGTTCGTTAGATTGGATCTTGAGGTATTGGAAAGGTGGAGGGAAGAGTAATAAATAAAATAGGAGCGAAAACTGAAGTGGGATGCACTTTTTTTCGTTCTTTTTTTTGTTTCCGAGTGTTTTTCTGTAAGGAGAATGTCGTCGTGAATGGCTCGGTGAAAAATTTTATTCTTCACATATTCCTACTACATTTTATCTCAACTATTATATCGTTTCCATGGCCTGTATTCGTACATTTCGGCCAGATGCGTAGTTTTTCTTGAAACACCAACTACATGGATTTTTCAATTAAACTACGTTCTGATGGCAAAAATAACGTCTAAGTGTTTTGGTACTTCATCAGTCATTCGACGAAAGGAACGACTTCTGGAATTTTGACCGTGATGTCACACATACGGTTGAATAGTCAATAGTAGTTGAATTCCGAATGATGGATGCGCAGTCTTTCTCAAAGTCAGGTTTTTCACCTAAAGTGCATGGAATTTTCATCCATACCGCGGCTGGAAAAGTTAAATAGGCATTACGCAAAGGCCGAATTGTTTTCGCACGTGAATCAGTATCTTTTTTCAAACTTCCAAACGATTGTTGCTGTTATTATGGTAGACTACCGACAACCACAGTCATTTGCACCATCATCCAGCGGAAGGAAAACTACATTTGAAGGTTACCCACACAGCTCTCAAATAGGGACCCGTTCTTTAAACCGAGTTCCCGCAGTGTGCTTGGCTGGCGCGTCCATCCCCCTATGTATACCGCCCAATCGTCCCATCCCGATGCGTGCCGAATGTAGCATCGCCTTAATGAGAAGGATTTAAGCATCGGCACCGTAGTCATGAGGTGTTACCTATGTTCGTTTTATTCTCACCAGCATATCGCTTCCACCGCGGGGATGCATTCTGAGATGTGGCGGTTAATTGCTTCTCCGGTTGTTCCACAGGGGTAGGTGAGGGAAGAGATGGAGAGGGTGCAATAATTCACGCCTCTAGAGGACATAACTAGGAGCAATTTATGCCCTCTTCACTGTGGAGAATTCACGTCCGCTAAGGGGCTCAAGGCGGTCATGAGTGCATGAGTGATTTGGATGGAGCGAGGGGTTAGTTTCGTGCAGGATTCACTTCGCGGCTAGTGAAAGGGAGTTGGAGCGTCACTAACACGTAATACCTTTGCCAGAGTTCTCCTATCGCCCTAAATTATGTCCTGGCGATGAGGAAGGTGTTTGAACTTTGCTGCTTAGACAGTCGAGGTCACAACTCACCATGCCAGTCGTCCTTAATTGCATTTCAAAATGACACACGTGTTATCCGTTTCCAAAATCGGATTCTCCGCTGGTGAGAACGGACGAGTATGCCGAGTACCGAGTAACTTCTTACCGAGTAAACTTCACCAATAGCTGAAATTACACTTTGGTCATGCATCATACAATAGATATAGCTATTCTGTGTCGTTATTTCATCAACATGCCGATGGTTGCGACAAATATGTTGCAGTCAAGAGTTTCCTCAACCTGAAATCAAGTCTCCATGTGCATTGGATCAAAACTGTCTCAGGAAAAAATTCTATGAGCAAGGAAAATATCAGCAGTTAGTAACAGCATTCAACCAAGCTTATATAACAATAAGGTTGTAGCTCCCTTGAAAGAAGCCAGAGAGTTTTCAGCTGCACTATTTTCATCATCTGAAATTCCCTCTTGGATCAAACTCATTTCAAAGCAATATTAGACAGTGTATAATTCTTTGTACATTGTCTCTTTATTATTTCTCAATCTCTCCGTTTATGATGAATACATTTTTTTCTGGGCAAAAGGAACGCATTTTGGAAATGGCCATTTCAACTTCATTCGAATGAGGCTTATATTATGAACCCACGTCCTGACCAAACAAGACAATTACACGTATTCAATTCATTATTAAGTATTAAGTTTGCCGCGTAACCATTTCATTGTACATTCAATATGTTACTACTTGCCGGGGATTCAGAAAATTTGATGAGCAATTTTCGAGTGCACCTTTTGAGAAGTGCTTTTTTAATCCCATCAGTAACGTTTCTGGAAAAAATAATGCTATCTTTGGTAATTTTAAAAAATGAGCTTAAGGCACCATAATCCAAGGATATATTTATTCATTGTATATACTCAGGCAATTAACAATAATAAACGGAAAAATTTTCGTGAACTTGACTAACTATAACATTGCGAATGAAAAGCTGTTTTTTAATGAACCGATAGTCAAACATCGGTTCAACAATGTAAGGATATGTAAAAATATTCAGTATTCAGTTCGGTAATACGATCACGCAGCTTATTGTCTGAATTATCACGCGGTGCTGAAAATATGATACGTGCGCTGAGCGAAAACATCAAATCATTTTTTACATCTGGAAAAGAGTTTGCGATTACGTCGTATTTGCGACGGTTGTTTCATCCGTCGTCGTGCCTGTTAATATTTATTCCCAACCCGGTTAAGGAAGCTGTTTTACCCGATTGGATTCGAAGTGAAGTCTTAAAACAGCCATCGCCTCCACCCCCTCACCCTCCGTCCGCCCTTTTCTCTATATGTTCCTCTATTTCCGATTCCATTTCGCGTCGCTTTGTAATCGAGGGGATGACCAATAGCCACCGCCAGCGTGCAAGTAAATGTGCGTGAGTGTGTGACCGTGTCCCGCGTAGGTATTAACAAAGCGGTCTCTGGCCCTTACCCCCTCCCTTTTCCCTTCCTCCCGCACCATTCCCCCTCCACAATATGAAAACCGGCCGCGTGGCACCCGGGGAAGGGGGGAGCTGAGGAACAAAAGGGAATCGCCGACCGCACCTCCCCAAAGCAGACGTCAGAGGGTCGCGTGCATTTTGAATACGACGCCGTCCTAGCACATGACGCACGGGCTCGCACACATACTGACGGACGGACAAAAGGAGGAGGTCGAAGGAATATCGGACGTGCAATGCGATTGGATTAGGGAGAGTTCCTTTTTAAGGGACGCGTGCTGCCTTGTTTACACAGCATCCCGATGCCGGCGATAAAGGGATAGGAGAGAGGGGCGAGGGGAGATATGCGAAGGGTGGGCTTTGGCGAAGTTTATCTCCGGCGCTCGCCCGATTAAAGGCTCCCACATCAATAGGGAGATTTTAACATTCCTTTCTCTCTTCCCCGGTGTGCCACCCTCTCTCTCTCTCGCCCCTTCACCCCCACCCACCCCCGTCGAGCGAACTGATTCGTAACCAACCCCTACTCTTCCTCCCCTCTTAAACCCATTTCATCATTTACTTACCCCTCATTCTCTCGCCCTCCTTACCGTCTCCCAAATTCAACTCTCTGACACCCCCTCCGTCTTGCGGCACACTTATCATGCAATACACCCAGGCGATCTAAAGTACGAAACGTCTCCCCCTCTCTTTTTAAAAAAAATCGGCTCCGTTGCTACTCGACCCTCACAATTCTCTTACTGTGTCGATCTTGACCCCCTCCCCCCTCCCTGCGAGACCGAAAGTAACACCAGCATAGAATTCACTCACGTCACTATTCTGTTCAAACACGGATCCCTCAATGATGCAGGATACATTTTTTTCAATTTTTATTTGGTTCCCGCCATCAATCGCTCGATTTTACCTCTCTTCCCCCTCCCTTCCCATTTGGCATTCCCTAAAGGGCACTTACCCCGTATTTTATTTTTAATTAAAGCAATCCCGAGTTTCAATGTTCGATCGTGATAAAAATAAAGGAGGATTACACTGTCCCAAAACCGTTTTCGTTCAAACGCGCTCCCTCCCCGCCCCTTGGAGGTCCCGTGCTGAACGGCAATCCCCACAGTCCATTTCCTCTTGCCAGCACGTTTTCCTGCCTTTAATAGTTCGCAATGGAACTCGCTTTTGTAGTTTTCAACCTTTGATCTCTCAGAAGCTTTATCACTGAACGCATTACATCATTCCAATCCTATATCCTTGCTGTGTTTCATTTTTTAAATAAATCTATACAAAGGATTGACAAGGTTCTTCGGGCTCACAATTAATTTCATAAGCGAAGACCGGGAGTTGCCCATTCTGGAAATCTATATTCAAACGAAAGCTATGGACAACCTTAATGGAGCTTACTACCGTTTATGCTAATAGCGTGAGTAGCTTCATTTCGGGTAGTAAAATAATATGGTACATCGTCCCCCTAAGTAGTCTTCCTTCTTGGCCTATAATAAAACTTTAGTCCTATATTTATTCTCAGTACATTGCATGGAAATCAATCTTCTGAAAATACGTATTAGATGTAGTTTTGGCTGTTGTTTAAGTAAAGTATTTCAATTTCCATACCTCTTCGTCTCTACAATATGTCTTTCTTAAAGATATCTATTTATTTTCCTTCCTGGAGGATATTTATCACATTGCGAGTAGGTGGCTAGAGTTTCGTGATGTTTAAGTGATTGCACGTGATAACTCATTTCAAAGACAAATGATCATGGTAGGCTTGTATTTAGGCCACATAAAAAGCAAGTGTAACCTTAGGTGCGAAAATAACAAATTGATTTAAGAGAATAGTCATGAACACATGATATATTGGCAAATTAAAAAGAAAATCTCATAAACGAAGCGTGTATATATGAGGTCACTACCTAAAATACACTTTTCTTTTGTTATTTTTTACCCTCCGTTACATACTTTGCACTCCGTCTTATATATAAATCTAATTAGTTTTTCAGCCACTGTGTACCTCTATAATACTTTTCTTTCAGATCCTTATGATAATTATGAATAGCGACTTTGTGTTCTACCTTTTGCTACTGCGCACAATGTGGACCGCGTTACAAATTTAAAAACAGGAAAATTTTTAATGCTAATATGCCCTAAATGCATGCCAGCGATAAGGATATTCTCGTAAAAAGGTTAAATTAGCCTATCCCTTCTCACCAAAAAAGCATACAACATACAAAAATCTTACCTGAGACCAATTTTTGCTCACCAAATTCTGAGGTTAAGAACTCCGCAGATACTAAATTTTCAGATCACCTCATATAGAGCTTCATACTGTCATTTTATCATCTTCTAGCGCTTTAGTGATGCATAAAATTTGATAAATGCTATTACGTTTACAATCAAGATAGATAGATATAAAGATACACCACATATTTGGGTTATACGAGGGAAAGGATTGGCTTGATACTAAGGGACTAGGGAAGCCATTTTGAAAAAGGCGTTTCGTCCATGGATGGAATATAAGTTATGTGAGAACATGATGGCAAAGAGAATATAAAGAATACTTTTTCATGTTTTACATAGATTGGATGTGGATGATGGAAGACATTTAAAAGAAAGAGTAATTTCGTATTAACTATTTTTTTCTGTAAATGAGAAACGCTGAACTTTATTCTATTTTAAATTTTTTTTAGGGAATTCTGAAACGCACAATTTACGGTTTTTTAGCAGTTTAGAAGAAAGATTTTAGGTAGTTGCTTATTTTAAATCACTCTTGGACTGTGAATGAAAAAATGTATTCATACTTTGAAATTCATTTTCTTTTGACTTATAAGATTTTTCAATATTTTATTTCATTCTTCACAAATCAATTCGGATTCAGGAAAAGTAAGGGTATAAGAGAAGCAATTAGGATTCTCTTGTGCCCTTACAAGCAAACTTGTGAAATATCCTTACAAGCAAAGCAATCAGGCCTTAGGCTGCTCATAGAGAAGGGAATGGAGAAGAACAAACCGACCTTCATAGCATTTGCGGATTTGGGGTAGACTTTTGACAATGTGGATTGGAATTCTATGCTTGATATTCTGAAAGTAATTAGAGTGTCATACAATGATCGAAGAATTATACACAGTTTGTATAAAACCCAAGTAGCTGTGATTAAATCTGGACCCAGCTGTGAAGAAGCAAGAATAAAGAAAGGAGTGAGACAAAACTGTGCACTGTCTCACTCTTTATTTTATTATTCTCCAAAGAGAAAGACGAGTTCAGGGAAAAAATGACAACCACGGTAGCTAGGTTGGCAATGTTCCTTCGTGGCCATCCAAGGGTAGCAGGTGCCACCTCAGGTATGGGTGGATGCCTTAGGATTAAGGCCTTAGGTTAGACGATTCGGTATATCTTTAGCCATTTGAACACCTTATAAACCCAACTCAACTACCACTACAATGGTAGTCCTTCGTTTAATTTCAGTCTGATTGGAATGACCAGAATCCAGAAAAAAATCACAAGAAATTCCTGGGATTGACACTAAAGAATAAATATCTATGACTAAATTACTTAAAAAAACGGCACGAACTTTTGTATGATCCTAAATGATAATCTTGGAGAACATTAAGAAATGAGATCATTATTCTTGGCTTATCTCATTCAAAATTATTTTCTTGTTGCATACAGCAAACTCCCGATTATCCGTGCATCGCCAATCTATTTAGTGTATCGGCAGTGATGAGTAAATTTTTGTTATTTTCCTCCAATCGTGACTCTCACTGTGGCCCTACCGACAGGTCCAATGTCTTACAGTATGCTTCGTGTCGATTCCCGAGGCTTGCGAGCACTTAATTGCGGCCGGGACAGCTCTTCTGGATTCTTTTTTGTCATAAAATGCTATTATATACATCGAGGATCATTTTATTGGCAGATTGTGTTATTTTCCTAGGGAGTTCATTTATTTTGTCGGCGCACTGTAGAGAAATGAAACCGGAAAGAACCAGACAGCGGATTATCCGTGTTTCCCGATTATCTGTACACCCTTTACCAGTCATTAGCACGGAAAATAGGGAGTTCACTGTACATTCTCTAAAGCGAAATTACTCTTTCTTTTAAATGTCTTCCATCATCCACATCCAATCTATGTAAAACCTGAAAAAGTATTCTTTATATTCTCTTTGCCACCATGTTCTCACTTAACTTATATTCCATCCATGGACGAAACGCCTTTTGCAAAATGGCTTCCCTAGTGCCTTAGTATCAAGCCAATCCTTTCCCTCTTAACAAGTTCTTCCCACTCCAGCATCTTTTCGGAATCGTAAAATTTACTTGGTGCATGGCTTTCTGGCTAGTCTCAATGAGGCTTGTTCGGAAGTTAAACGAATACGAGTGTTCAAATCCATATTCATTTTAAATTTGTTTCATAATTAATTAGGAAATATTTTGAAGTACATTTGCTTCCTTTTGGCCTACTATGAATGTTAAAAAGTCTTCAATCTCGTGATGTCTTCAATTAAACTAAACTGTTTTCTCATCAGCGGAGGCTTATTTACTAAATCTGTTACTCTATCCTTGAAACTCTCTAAAAGTATCCCCGTTTCATTAGAAATTTTTAAAAACACGACATGAATTTGGTCTACATCAGTTTTGAATGTTGCTAAAGATGAGAAGTCCCTTCAAAAGTTACTTGTAAAGATTAGTTAATAAACCGAAAGATGTGATTATTTTTATTTATAATGCGGCCATGCATAATGTTTAATGCGGCATGTTAAATTAAGTTTGCTTCCATTGCTCAGAGACAGACGTAGGGATGAAATTAAATAAATATCAATGATGACAAAGGACTTCCGTTTTCATTGCTATTCATTCTTGTTATATTGCCTCTTCGTGGCCTCCATAGTTTTTCACATGTATTCTACTAGGTGATATTTGAGAAGGCACCGTGAAACCAACCTCATAGACTACCTAGAGACTGATGAATACGCAGAAAAATAGTTAATTGTTTAACCTTTCAAACTCCGAGAACAATAGAAATATTTTAAAATTAGCTGTCAGAAAATCTTTCAATGACATATACCTGCAAATATCCCTCGGAGGAGTTTGCTTTTCATTGTCAAGCCACACACTTCCATGCTTCCTTAGGGCTTCAATCTTCGAGTCTAATTTTGTAAGCAGAGGATCTACCAACAACCAACGGGTGGTTACGTACTCGGCACAGATTCTTCCTTCGGAATTTAAATACTATTTTGGGAGATACTTATTCCTTTGTCGATACTTAGTACATTTTTATGTACGACTTACTTGAATAAATTTCCCTCGTCCCTTCAAGTTATTTATTGGAGCAGAAACACTTGTTTAACCTTACAACACAAACATTAGTTTTTGACGAGAAAGCTTAATGACATCGATATTCTTTGGATGGAAGAGCCTTTTACCCACCAGAAGAGGCAATACTTTTTTTTAGTTGTCGATGTCCGCATAATTCACAAGAGTGGAGCCTCTTATCAATTTATTGCCTGCATCATATATTTTGTCATTTTCACTTTAGGCATCGTATCGCAGCGCCAGCGATCCAACGGAGAGTGCTTCTTTTGTGGGGACCACTTATGAGCTAAACATTAGCAGGGGGTCCGGGAAATCAGTGTTATGGGAGGGTTAGAATCAATGAGGCGCTCCGCCCGTGGTCCGGTAATTTTTCTTAGCGGCCGCAGCCCACGCTACTTATCTTCGACTCAGCTTTTTTATATTCCTCATCTTAACAGCATCCCTTTCCATTTCCCTCCTTAAATCGTTACCCTCTCCATGGCTTCCGTTTCCCTTCCGCCCTTTACCCTGCCCCTCAAGATACAATTAATGGGCAGTTTGAAGAATTTAAGGGGCTCTGAGCGGCGAATCCAGCTCTAATACTTCATCATTTCCTTCCTCCCGCCCACGTACCAACCTATCCTCCAGTTCTCTTCCACTCACCCTAACGCTCTTTGTTCTTATCGGAAGGAATTTAACAGCTTTTAAGCGAGGACTAAATGCGGACCAAGATACCCCCTATCCATCCCCCTGTTCTTCCAGCTCAGTCTCGGGAATCACCGATGTCCTCACCACATCCTCCCTGCCCTCCTTCTTGAAGTCATTAAGGAAGGTCCCTTCCTACCTCATCCCACGTCCACCATGCTTCTCCTCCATCTCCTCTTCTTTATATGCATGCGTATAAGGAAGGATTCGAGAGCAGATTTTCCCTCCTCTTCCTCACCGACGGCTCCTTTCCTCTCCCTAACGCTCCCAATCCTCCGCTTCGCATCATTATGCAGACACCGTCGTGATGTCCAAGTCGACTATGGTTTTTACAGAGAGAAAAACGTCTTTATGGTCCGGGCGATGCATTAGTGTTATCCAGCTTCTCTCGGATGATAAGTATGAATTTTGGATGCGTGGAAACATTTTAAAAGAATTCTAGGGTTGTGAACTAGCCGAGTGAAGGAGAATTATTTTTTCCGTGAAAAATTTGCTTTTGAACATTTTAGAAGTTATAGTGTAGGAAAAGCAAGGAACGAGATTGAATTTTAGTGGTAATACCACTTTGAAGACAAAAGCATCAGTTGCGGCGAAAATGCAAGAAGGACGCATATTCACGTCAACCTATTCGGTAATATTATTAAATCTTATTTCGTTTATTCATTTCTTAGCTTTTTCTCCTCGAGTTTCTCCATAAATGTCAGAATTGTCGTAACTTTCAATGGAAGTGTTTCATTATGATCTTAATCGAGCTATTTTGTAATTTACCGATCTTCGAATTCACGGTAACGATTGTATATTTACGACAGCAGCTCGCTATTCATCAACAGCCTATTGTTTTCCCAGCCCGGAAGATGTTGCACTCAGAATTTTCAACATGAGGTCTAAATTATTAACAGAAATCTGGTTTGTTTATGAGGTATAAACATGGTAATAGCCAAAACAGGGATAGTTGAGCTCTACGGCCTCTAATATGTAAGGCAAAGAATACTCCAATGACCGTAATAGTTTTGCATCACACGAAGGAGAAAGGTTTAACTTCATTTTTTCACTTTTCTCTTGCCCTATCTCCTTGGTGTTGTGCAAAACTATTACTGCTAATGGAGTTTTCTTTGCCTTACATGATAATTGCCGTTTACATTCAAAAGTCCTGAGCATCGCAACCTATCACGCGGTAAAGTATGAGATATGAAGGAAAGTTGAATCCTAAATCAAAAGGTATTACTGCTGATGTAGCTCTGGCGCAGAAGAGAGTGGAATAGAAATGAAGTTAATGAATAAAATTATGGTGTGATGCAATATTATCATTATAAATGGTGTGGCTCTTATTCAGTTATTCAGTGAGTATGACTTCGTGGATACATTTCATGTACTACAACTGCAAAGCAATCATACTATCTAACCCGTAAAACAAAATGTAAAATTACTGCAGTGCGGATCAACAGAAGTCTATCTTTTTTATTTATAGTTAGGATAAAACAGAAGCATCGAATTTTTGAGGATTCTAGATATCAATGAATTGTTGATTACCACATTGAATTCCTAAGTGCTTATGCAAGTGCTTAAATATCATTGATTGGTGAGCCACAAGCTCACTGGGAATGACTTGGTAAAGTTTATATACTTTCCTTTTACTGCCTTTCATGTGCTTGAATCACTATGGCTTCCGAGTAACCCTCTGACAACAAGTCGCGACTCCACTTATAGTAAGATCAATAGTCTAACAAACTTTGAAAATTCAACCGTAGAGGAACCAATTGTCACAACCAATTGGGCAACTCTACCGTTCATATAAACCTTAATTCGATTATTTTACCTCTGACGGGATTTCGTTTTCAGCTGATTATTAACTTTAAGTCAACTACTTATGCATCGCCACTCGAGTTTTCCTTACCTCCTGCGTTAGCGACTATTTTATTCAGCGTGGGAAAATAGCAGGTCTGAGTTCAAGGAATCCGTGGCAAAATGTTACTTTTGATAATATCCATTCGTGCGTAACCAAAAACTGAGGGTCGATCCAGGAAACTCGTTATTTGGAAAGTAATTAAAAATGATATACGAAAGAAGTTAGAAGGTAGTCCGCGTTAATTTTGCTCTCAACCGATGGAAGGAACTATTCTACAACATTTCTGAACTAATTAAAGAGCTTACTTTTCGTTTTCTATCGCATTGTATTTGACGTTCCATAGAAGTAATATATTTATATTACACAAACCACTGATGATATAACACATAGTTCAGGCTAAAATTCATCCAAAACAAAAAAGCATTCTTGCCGGAGGTAACGATTTTGGCCGTGCAGGAACCTATTTTTAGAATAGCCTCTTGTACTTACCAGTTATCACTATTTTATTCAGAGAATTCAATTTTATCATGATTATTTGGTAGAAAACTCCATACAAGGAGATTTTGCACAGTAAAGTAGCTTAGAAAAGTTGACTTCACTACCAATTCCTTTTCTTAAAATAGCAATACAATAACTAGCCAAGTATTATGAATGTTTAAAACCTTTGACATCTGAAAAGCAGGAAAAAGCACATGCAATATACCGTCTAAATGTTTCTTCAACGAGTAGGTTTCCGTGTATCTCTTTCGATAGGGCACAAACGAAATACTTAATTTGTATTGAATATCATAAGATTGTTTAGTTTCCAACCCGATCTATGAGGGCTTTCTTTTATATTAAATGTTATGGTTATGAGGGTTTTTCCAAAGCTATGAATACCAATTGCTTTCGTTGCTACTCACTTTGAACACATTTAACTTTTATCGCTTTAATAAATCCCTAGCTTCCGTACAATATATTTTAGTATCAACTTTTCCCTGAGAATTTGAAGAATCTCATGCTTAATTTTATCTTATCTGCTGATGAACGGAATAGATGCTCAACACATTAGTAGTTATTGAATTCTTTCATACTGCCAAAGATGCATTCACACCCCAATTTTTTGGAAAAATATTGCAATGTTTGCCTCTGTCTTCCAATAACCTTTTCTAGGTAATTTAATTTATGCTTTAGCTTTAGTCACAGAATAGCAGTTAAAGTATATAAAAATTGACTGTAGCCGGCGTTTTTTATGTGTCACTAAGTACCACTAAGTAAGTATAAGATGATTACAAATAATATTTAATCGTGTCTTTTGATATTTACAAGTAGTACTTGGTCGTATTTTACTTGTGGACGTGTATTTACCATAGGTATTGGTATTCCCGGTTCATACTCCGTTTTGTAAGTTAAGGTTCATTTCTTTTTTTTTCTCCAGGATTTTTTTTCAACCTCTGTCAACACTGCTCGAGGTAATTCATATTTTTTCCGCAAAATAGATCGTTTTAATTTGAATCACATTTAAGAGCAATAAACTTTTTCAAACTCTAGGGTATCTTCAGAAATTCAACCGCCATATTAATGCACATTTCTTCATAATATTATTTTGCAAATGTGCACTCTCTGGCCATTATTCTCCAAATGTGTCAATTTATGCTCGTTTAAAATGTACATTGTCGTTCTCTCCGTCATCATATCTCTGCTCGAACGTTGGTACAGAACTCGTCTCCTTTCCTACGGTTGGTATTTCCCGTGAAGTACCTTAGAACTATTTCTAGCCCATTTCCCCTCTCTGCTGAGACAGTATTGTTGATCGCCACCGACCCGATTAAAACGTCGAAAATCGAGTGGAAAAAAGAGACGCCACCGTTCCACTCATTCCCGCCACCCACCTCGCAAACGGTCGGAATTCCATTTGCGAGTACCACAGCCCATTTAACTCTCTCCTCGAAGGTACCCTTCCAGCAACCGTCCTCTCTCCCTCTTTTCCCCCGATCCCTCCCCTTTAGCCATCCCAATACGCCCACCCACCCTTCTGCTGTGGCGGAGAGAGGCGAGGGGGACACTCGGAACGGAAGGGGGAAATATCTCACTCCGCGCGGATGGTTTGAGATTCCTGGCGGAAAGTGATCGGGGAAGGAGTGAGGAACAAGGGAGCCGTGGATGGATACCGAGGGAGAGAGAGAAAGGGAGGTCCTCTCCCTTCCTCAAACCCACTTTTCCTTCCGCTTTAGATCCCCTCTCCCATTCTTCCTGCCTTTATCTCGGCAGCCATTATAATGGCCGTCTGAAGGAGTTTCCGGAGGAGGCATTTTGCATGCCGGCTTCCTTCGGTCCTTCCGATGAGGGAGGTCAGGCCAGAGGGATTGAGTGTGTGTAGAAGTTGGTTCGAGAGGTTTTCGGAGGGAAAGAGGTGGCGGATATCTGGGAAGGGATGGGGGATTTCCTAAATATGCTGATGAAGAAAGGGTGGTCCGAGTCTTGCGCTGGTGTGTGGGAAGGTGAAGGAAATCGGTAGGAGGTGGGAGGAGGGGTTTGCGGCGGAGTTCGAATACATTTACCTGCTGCACCCGAGGAAGGAGAGTCCCTCCCTCAGGAAGAAGTGGAGGAGGACTATCCAAGCGATCCTTCTCCCCATTTCCTCCTACGGGCCCCGATCGGAGTTCGAATACGTCTCCATCTGCTGGCAAAGTATAGGTGGGGGGAGGGCGAGGGGTTCGTGGATGATAGAGGGAGCTGAGGATATTGCTCCGCATGAAAGCACTCGGCCATTATGGGCATAATCAATGTGCCGCTTTTAGCGTCGTTACTTGCGGCGGGTTGCCTCGCCATCCTTATCTGTAGATTTATACTCCCGAAACCAAATTGAGGGGTTCATCTGAAGGAATCTTCAACCGCAGGATTGATGAAGATGTTTTGTTTTTCGATCAGGGAGACGTAATTGGCTACCGGGATGGAGAAAACATGGAACGTGACATTCATTTTAAATTTGCCCTTTAAAAAGCAATCCTCAAACTCTTTCGTTTCCTTATCAAAGGTTTTACTAATTTTTATGCGTTCGGATACTACTATGATTCATTGCTAGGATAATGATGGAAAGAACTATGATTTAAAATTGGTTTAACCATTCCAATTTCTGTTATTTTCTTCCTGTTATGTAAATACTTTAAATACTCAATAGTGGAGTAGAGTACTCTTCTTCTGAAGAAGTTGGAACTGATTCACGAATCTTTTACGACATTCTCTACAAAAATTTAAATTGTTATTTAATTGAATTAATTGTGAAATCCATATTGTTTTCAAGGGTAATTTAAATTCAAATATTTATTAACAGAAAATATTAAATCAAGTTTATACGATTTTCTCAGCTAAACGTTGAAAGCAGTTTCCCTACTTCTTATTCTGCTCCATAGGTCCATAGTGACGATTTTTCGAAGAACAAAAAATCTTTGCCGCAGCCTTTTCATCTACTCCCTGTGTCCATTCGATTTTTGTGATGAATTGTTACTAATTTTTATCCGACTACGGTCTGTTCTTCGCACCGTTGGAGTCCAATGCTCTATCATGCTTAAAATTAGGTACACCTAAGATATTTGGATAAACAAAGTTCTATTGTAGGATATCGGAATTAAATTGCAGTATTGTGAAACTCAATAACTGACTCAAATCTGTAATTACTAAAGATATGTCTCCTACCGAGTTTAGCAAATAAACTCAAATGTTTTTTAAGATTTGACTCATGTCGGTCCGGATGATGATAATTTAAAATCAGTAGCGGTATCGAATGCAAAACTTCAGTGCTCCCATGTTGTTTTTTATTTGTTCTTGGCTAAATGGGTTATGTAGTTTTAGCGTTATGTTGTTTAGTAAACTATAGAACATGGAGTCTTGCATAGAGTTTCCCCAACGCATTTATTTGTTCTTGGATAAATGGGTTATGTAGCTTTAGCGTTATGTTGTTTAGTAAACTATAGAACATGGAGGCTTGCATGGAGTTTCCCCAACGCATACACTTGACGCGATTTATATACACATGCAAATAGTAAAAACAGTCCACATCATTAGTGTGCCGATCGGGAAACCCAAAGGTAAAGAGTTCGAATCTCGCCTTCGGCATGGATGTTGCGCTTATCTAAAAATTTAGCTCAGGAATAAGTTAGATTAGACGGTAAGATACAACCACTGCAGTTGGATCACCTAAAAACTCAATTATACGACTGAAAACTCCAAATCTCCAATTTTTAGAAACAGTCGTCAAAAAATTTAGCTTTCACCTTTCATAAAGACATCAGTCCTGCGAATAAACATAAATGAGGACGAGTTTGGCCCCAGAGCCTATTAGTTTGCCGTTAACATTCCGCGTGTAGCAGGTTCACAGCGAGAAATTCAATCACGAATATCCACTCTTTCCCGTTAGTGGACGAGGAAGGAGGCATTTGGGTGGCGACATGCAAAGTAGCTGGTAGGTATCGAAAGCTGGGGACCGGGATGGCGTGGATGGGAAGGAAGGAGCGGACTGGGGAGACAGATGAAGGCGCGGTGGGCGTGGTGGAATCCCTGATGAGCTCTGAAGTCCGCATTCGTCCCATCCCTTTTTTCACTCCCTGCTAACCCCAAATATTCTTCCTTCTCTCCTGAAGATTAGTAATTCAGTTCGGGTCCCTCCTTAGCTCCCACTGAGACTTCCCCCTCCTCCCACTTCCGCCCTTTATGCCGACTCTGTTTCTCCCCGGTTTTCTTTTCTTTGGTGGAAACGAAGTGGGAGGGGGGCCAGCCGAATTCACACTGCCCTTCCTGTCTGACTCTTCCATCCGCTCCTCATTCCTCTGTCTCTTCTCTTTACTCCTGGATCACTGAGGTGAATGCGCGCCTACTTCACTTATTTTTTCTATTCTTTCAACTCCCTTCCCGAGAGAGAGCGCATCAGTTCTTTTTAAGCTATTCGTTAATTAATACCGGTTCACATAACCAACTCCAATATCTCACTTGCGCAAATATTGTTAACAAAATTCCTGATAGAGTCACCTGCGATGGTTTTCTTTTTGTTGTATATAATACCGTCACTGAAAATGGAAATTAATTAATGGTATAATCTTTCAATGATAGTAGAGTTTTCATCTATTAGAGGACTAGTTGCCCAGGAGCCAAAGTTGTTGAGCTCCCTCTTTTTCTGTAATTATGGTGGACATTTCCATAGTTCACTTAAAATTACAACCCGTGACTGATTCTAAATAACTATAGATCACCCATTTTCAGGAGGAAAAAAACATATTTTTAAAGTAACAACGAAGACTGCCGAAGTTTTTTTTTAATTTCTCATATTATTGCCCCACACATTGGCACACTCCCACTAAAGACATATCTAATTATTCTGCTTTGGTTTGTACTAACACAGTAGAGATGTGGACAAAAACACCTCTACTCACCATTTGAGGTCAAATATTATTGTGTATCGTTATTTTCAACCCGCTTTGATTATTTTATTCGGATGGGACCTTAACAAATTTAACCAGAACTCAGTGCTGACATATAAGTTTGGAGTGGAACGCGGAAAATATTCATGCGACATCGCGTGTGGCCACAGTACGGATATATTTGCAAATTAACTTCATTTAACGTTATTGATATGTTATTCAATAAAGTTACCAGTGGGTACCACGACCTCTAATGCTACTAAGAGCAAAAATTGGTTGGCTGCAAATTATTACCACGAAGAATTAAAAAAGTGTGCTCTTGTTAGGTTAAGCTTAACTTAAAATCAATCAATTGTTGTTATCGTTATCTCCGAAACATTCACGACGGTGAAACTACCTTGAACACCTTGAAGTTCACAATTTGATCAGCTTAGATGTATTAATGTTAATCCTCTTTATTCCAGTCTTAAAAGTAGTTTTTTCTTCAGGTTTCAATATTTTACATTCGTGGCATATGATAAAACATCAACACAAAATTGGCGAAACATATATCATGCTAGCGTTCGGAGAGACTAGCCTTCCAGTACTTTCTATTTATGGAAAAAATAAAGGGAGAATGAATAGAGCGAAGGAATGAATCTGATTTAAAGCGAGGAAAAGAGTAAGAGCTAGAAGAATCAGCATTGATGCCTTGATGAATATGATAATTCACGAGATAACTCCTCACTTTGCATCTCAAGTACTTATACAGCCTATCACGCCGTCGTATTTTGAGAGCAATCTCCATCTTCAAACACGGAAGGTGACCCGTAGGTCTCACATCTCCTTAAAAGACTCAATAAACAAGCATGTGCACATATTAATTGAATGCGCTAGATCTCCAGTTCTTGCATAAATTTATGAAGACATAAACATTCTATGAACATGTCTTAATCCATAATGGAAATCTTCACAATTGAGTCGCCCTTTGGTAGAACATATATCAAATTGTCGTCATATTTAAATACAAGCATCCAGTATTTACATCATGCCAGAGTGCTGTGCATTATTCGTCTGCACATAACCTGCTCTATATAAAAGCGTGTTAGTGGGAATAAACAACGGGAAAGATTGTCGATGGATAGCGAGAATAACCCGTTCTTCATTTTGGTGCACCTCAGTTTTCCGATAAGCATCATGTCCTCATGTTGGCAAGTATTTGATTTTAAGTATTTTCATATGACTGACAAATGGCTAAATTCTTATTAAAAGAACTACATGAGAAAAAACTGATTATAGCCGCATAAGGTGACGAGTAGAAGTGGAAAATTATGAAGAGTAAAATAAAACAATTTAGATAAGAAAAATTCATGAATTTAATTATGGTCGACATTAGTATTCATTATTCGTTCATACCCATTCTTAGTAAATAACATACAAACTCTGGCTGCAGGGAAGAAAAATGTCCTTATAGAAAGTGAGATGCATAAAATTGAGGCTTCATCGTACACTTCTCAAGTTTTTATTTATTACTCTTCAAAACCTCAAAACTTTGATCCACAAAACCATACAATATGTGGATTTCGATTCTTTATCATCCTTAAATTAGTGTTGTTAGTTCCATAGTATTACAATATAACGAGAAAAAGAGGTGATCAACGGTTAAAAAAGCTTAAGTAACTTTCGTTACTTACACTAGGGGCAGTTCTTCGTAGCTTGTAGTAAGAATTAAAACGTACTCTCATTGGAGTTATATTTACAGTTATCCTTCGTATTGGTACAAAAACTTTGAACGCATGGAAGGGCCTCCGTGTCTCTCTGTCTCACTGCACTTACTGTACTTAATGGGCAGGAGAAATTACTATTTCTCCAGGTCCGACTTCCTGCACCAGGCAAGTTTAAGGGTAGGAACCAGAGGAAAGTTAAGTACATAACTTACTTTTCAGTAAGGCAGTTACAAAAAAGCTTTTCACCCCAATGGTGTGAGAAACCTATCAAGAAACATGTAGTGAGAGCATGAAGGTATTAAAATGTGTCAAAGAAAGATACTATTGGGCAAATCAAGGGTATCCGTGCCAGTTATTCTCCCAAAGTAGACTTGGATGCATTAAGGGTGATATTCTGAGGAGGAATTAATATTGGTAGAGGTAATGATTGAGAGGTAACGGAATGCTACAGAATGTGAACGGTGGGGAATGCTAGGCAAACGTGAAATAGTTTGATAAAGAGAAAGGATTTTAGGGGACCTGAAAAGAGTCGTAGGGTAAGAAATGGAGGGTAATGAAAGGAATGTATGTTTTCTGAGCTGATGGAATTTTTGGAGTTGGAGTTTATGTTTTTGCAGTGATCAGACTGGTCTCTGAGTAACCATCTAAAAATACGCATACTGCAGTCTCCTGCCTCCATGGTGCGCGTCTGGGGTTAATCATTACCAGACATATACGAGACACACGTAGCGAGAACGTAGGTACAAAAAAACTAAGAGAAACTTGAATAACTAGACGTTAACCCCGGGCATTTTATTAAATCAGGTGAAGCAGGCATATTCTACAAAACTATACAGGATGAAAATTTTAAAAAGTTTAAGCACCATTTCGTATTAATTACCTTATTCTCGCGGCATTCATGAAAGGATCTAATTTCAATAAGTTATTATAGTAAATAGCTATTTTTAGATGTACATACTGCCAGTGAGGCTACTTACATGTATGTCCACCTATTCGATCTTTATGACTCTGACTCCACGTGATTTTGATTTTACGTGGGTTGAAAGCGCTTCATTTATACGTAATCCCTATTTCTTATTCATTAATTACGTGATATAATTACACAAAATTCCGAACCAATATATTTTAAACGTTTGAAAACAGGTTTCCATCGAATTTGCTCAAGGATTCGTTCTAAATTTTAGTCTGCATTCTGATCACGATAGCAATTCTAGTTCTTGCGGTAGCTTTCCATGCAGACACCACTGTTGTGACACCTTTTGAGATAATTTTTCCAGTTCTCTCTATACACGTTTCAACTCGTTCGAAAAGTTCAAAACCACCTCTTTCGGATCCCAAACACCAGAGGCCAGTCGGTGAGAAGATACCACTTAAAAGAAAGTGCTATAGAAAGGCTTATCTGTGGAATATTGTGATGGCGGCTTCCTGCATATCTTGGCGATACCTTCACCGAAATCAGAATTCTGTTGATCACATTTTAAACATGTTATTAAATGATCAGCATTTATTCCATATTATACACATGTCTAGCGTGGCTATCACAAACTTGTATTCAATCACGTAAAACTTTCTATTGACAATTTGACTTTGAATTGGAATTGACAAGAATATTATTGCATGTGCAACATGCTATCATAAATAAAACCTCGAAATGCATCTCTTTGGGCTCATTACCTAAATATTTGGGGCATTTGATCTTGCCCACATTCTCGTTCATTTCCCTTTTTATCAAGTTCTTTTCTTCCTCTGATGTCCTATCCATACACGCAACTCAAACCATCCCTCCCGTTTTGTAGTTATTCCCGTTGCAATCGCCACCTTCTCCTCTTGCCATTTCATCCCTCCCCCTAAGTCTTCCACAGCGTAGGCTTTTCGTGTTCCCCTTCCGCTCCTTATTCTCCCTCCCTCTCGGCCCTCCCTCGTTTGACGCCGAGGCCTTCCCTCCATGCCTCTTCCGCCTCAGATAAGCCTCGCTGTTTCCGTTGAGTAGACTTGCCGTGTGGAGAGGATGCTTCGTGCTCCTAGGTTGACAGGTATTAAGGCCGGCAAACAACTCAATGATGATCGATGGTTGCGCCATGCTTTTTGAGGAGATTTGAGGTGAGATTCCCGTTGAATTTCAAAGAGTCGACTCCCATGTTTAGATCCAAGTTTAGATTCGAGTCAACACGAAGGCTGCGGAATTCGTCTGAAAGCTACACGTGTTCCCCTGAGTTTCGGCGAAAATGTGATTGAGCCACCTCTACCATAAGGCCTTTAATCGGTTTCAAATTAAGTTTTCTTTGTACTTTCTCTCATTGAATTGTTGAACAAAATTCTACGGGACGCAGGTGACCAGTGTTTAATTAAGGTGTGCAGTAAAACATCCTCTTTTACCCTTTGGGTGTTAAAATTATTTGCAGTCTGGGTAATAATTAACGATTAGTTAAATAGGTATGTTATTTCGTTTTTTTTTTATTCCTCCAAGAAGTTTAGTGATGCATTAAGCAGGAAAAGAATGATGTAAAAGTTTTTACGGTTTACCTCAATGACAGGTTGTGGTGGTTTTTATAGCAACCATGATAATTAACCATTAATTAACTTCTGTACATCAACAAGAGTTAAAATTTTAAATTATTCATTGCTGTTCATTCTCGTCCTCTTTCCCACTTACGTTAAATGAAATTTTCCATAAAAATAATCCTGCCAACAAGTAATTGATTTTGATTTACACACAACTCTTAAGCTGATGGGCATTAAAATTCCCACTGTATTTACCTAGGGGCAATACACCTAGGAATGATAAACAATTCATTTTATGTCCACGACATCTTGACTCAGAGTCGTATATTACTTTTACGGCAGTCTTAATGTATTCAAAGGTTTTATTCATATCTAAACTACAAATTTATTCTCGTCGCTTCCAAAGTCTTTTTTCTTACAGGTTCTGAGGTATATCCTACGCCAATAAAAGCGAGGGACTCCGTGATCATTATTTTCCGCAGTAAAACCTGGAATGATGATTATGTTGTACGACCGTGAATAAACTTCCTCGACAAAACGCAAATTACCTCGTAGTTGAAAAGTTATGCAAGGAACGCATTTAGTAGAGAGTGGGGAAAATCACGAGAATGAGACACTTTTAGGAAATACTGTCGGCATGCGAGTTTTCGTTAAGTATGGTGGAGTTTTACTTCCATCCAGGTATTTATCCACCATAAATTGTGTTCTTCACCGAAGGGAAGTCTCATGAGGTTGTCTCATGTTTACTGAATGTGCAAGCTATTTCAGGGTCGAGGTCTTCGCTAGATAACGCAACAATTGCATAAAAATTGAGTAAGTAATAGATATGAGGAAATATGTAGAGTTTTTAGAGATATGCTTGGCAGTTTCGTATGGAGTTTTGCAAAACTTGTACACTTAAACACCCAATTTACTAGAAATATAATTTTTACCCAATCCTTAAGGAAGATAATAAAAACGTGAGTTTTAAAACATTGCCGGAAGTCTGCATGACACACCGCTTTTTATTATATTGAAGTATTAGTGCTAAAGCCAGAGATATAGATCTACACGTCTGATGTTTAATTTCATTTAAGTGATATTTAATATGAATTAAGAAACTAAAAATTAAATATAACATGATTTTAAACTTGAAATTAAACGTTATAACTGAAAGATAATCTAGCACATTACTCATCGTCAATTATTTATATTAAGCATTAATTGATGTTGTATTATCAATGGGGTGTAATACAAAAAAGCGTGGCTCAATAAAGCCCCACTCACCTTTATGGCAACATCATTTCCACTCGTTTTGTAAATTAAACATAGAATATTTAGCCTAGTTGTTGATTAACGCAGAGGGTATATACTTCTTCCCCGATGATAATGTATATTCACGGCTTAGAGAAGTCTTGCCTTGACAAGCAGAAGATTTTATGAGCTATAGGGGAATATAATGTGTTTCCATTTTTTACTATTCAATTCGGTTATCACTATTGTGTGCAATAAACCACGGTATTACAATTTTAACTTTGATAATCGATTATTTACCGACAGAAACGACCACACGATCGTTGCAAATATCCGGACCAGGCTACGGATTCCTTTAATGCTACTGTACTTTGACATCATGGATGCAAGAACTGTATGATTAATTGAAACATTAAATGAAGAATCAAATAAAATTACCAGTATTTATACTGCCCTCGAATATATATTTCAACCTGGTAATGACGCAAATCGTTGAAACGTGTCGTGGTTAAATTTTATTGCTGAGTGAATTTATTTCATTCCTATAATGATTAAACTGTTCCACAAAATCAAACCTGAATCTGTAAACTTCTTAGACACTCCATTCGGAAGAGAGGATTATTGGAATTCCCAATTTGTTCCATTCATTGTGTCTGTGATCATCTTACAGTGAGCCTTTGACACGGCGAGTTCAGGGCCGTGAGTTAGTGAAGACTGCGGTCGTGGTTGATTCAATTGTTGCTGGCATTGTAATTTTCAATCAAAATGTCAACAAGATAAGAACATATTATTGAAAATGGAGTATTTTTCTCCTCAATTGGATCATCGGGGAAGATCTGCGGCTATCAGCGGCAGATCCTCGACTCCCATCATATCCCTAGTAACCGTGGGTAATTATGCTTCGATGGAAAGGGCTTGTGAATAAGCAACGCCACGAACTGTTTGCTTAGGCCTGTTACCAATGGGTTGACGTGACTGTGAAGTTCTCTCCCCCAACGCTCCTTCCTAGTGACTAACCCCTTACAACTCCACACGCCCTGATAGCTGGAGCCCCTTATTACGAAGATTGAGAGTAAGGCCGGAAGGTCAGAAAGACTCGAGGGAAAGGTGAATTCGAGAAAAGAAAGAAGATGCTCTCTCGATGGAGTTGTCCTACCCCCGGGCACCCATGTCTTCCCGACACGCAGCGTCGGTGCACTTAGCTCACCCCCCTCCCCAGCCCACCCAATCCATGGGGGAGGTGAAGGAGGACTGGGGGCCCTAAAGGGGCGTTTAGAATAAGATGAGGAAGGGAAGTGATTCCCGTGCTCCTCAGACCGCCCGCGAAAGCAACGCCTCTCCCCCAACAACCCTCCTTCTTCCAAAACCCCCGACCATCCGTTCCCCCCACCCCCACTCCCTGTGAGAAACAATACCCTCCGAATGCGTGACTCCTAGCCGTGACGCCACTATCGATGGCACCCGTGCTGGCATAAATCCCGCGCTACCCGCCCCCTACCGCATCCCTCACCCCCCTCCACCTATACCCCTTCACCCACCCCCGCACACCCTCTACCCTCCCCTTCCCGGGCTGTCTCGATAGGCCACCCATTCCTCCTACCCTTTCCTTTATCCGCCAACTCACATTGAATTAAGCCCTCAATAACAACCCTCTTCAGTCTTGCCTTTTTGCACCGTGGCCGGTCGGATTCTTTCTTTTTTTTCATTTCGCGAAACCCTCCGTTTTGAATCCTATAAGAATCTTTTAGACGGTTGTAACTCGGGGCTCATATCTATATTTCAAAGGATGACGATCGCTGTTACTCGCATCCTTTCTCTCCCGAACCCTCCGCTCTCTCCGGAGTGGTATACTCGGTCCACGCCGTATCTTCACCCCGTCCACGCACCCTCCTGTACTCCTTTCTTTCCTTCGAGTGCACGCTTATGATTCGTCTTCTCCTTCCATTGCATCCCACGTTCTTCAAAGACGTACCCTTAGCAACCTATCGGACTATCACGGTTTCAATCCCTAAAACACTTAAACAAAATAACTACTCTATGAATAAAGGACGGATAATAAGACAGTCGTTTCATGAAACCCACTTATTGCAAAACATTTCTCATTCCTTCTCCTCTTGGGCCTCCTTGTCCAATTTGGTGAGCTTCTCGTAATTTGATGGGGGAAATACGTACTTGGAAAATGTATATTTTTGAGGAAAAGATCATTTTTCTTATTCTCGTAGAGTGTTTAATATCTAAGCACGCGATCAATATAAAATGCCTCTGCTGAAAAAGCTTGGTAGACACCTATGAACGAATTATTAACATGCTAACCATGGGTGATTAATATCAATAAATATCTTCAGTCGAAGGATACAAAGCAGGAAAACCGCTTTCAATACCAATGGAGCATAAGTATAACAATGCCAAGAGGAGAAACACTGCATTCCAAGTGGCCCGCAGAGAAGAGAATGGGTACCGACTTCGACACTTACCAATGCAATTACCATTAGTTTTACTCTACCATTTAATTGTGTTTGCTGGTATTTTCTGGGTTATTAATATTTTACTTTTGAAACTCTGCTTTTGTGACGAATTCGACCGATGTAAAGCTCCCCATAATAATTTTGAGCTTATTAATTTTCAAGATAATAGCCAAAAACTTCTAATAGCCTCATCCCGTCGTGATGAAAAAATATAAAAAAGAGCATGTGATCGATTAGCATCTCATATGTTCTTAAGCTCGGGAAAAGGTATGGGATCGTTAGGTGATTTCATTTGATTAATAAATATTTTCATAATTGGATGCATATATTCATTCTTTACTAACTTAACAGATTTTCTTAAGAAATTTTCAATAACTTTGGAGATTTTGTTCCAAAGAATCAGGTCACAGATTAGTTTTAATGATAAATTATTCGTAGTAACAAGGCAAAAACAGTTAATTTTTTCTGTTCATTTCGGCCACTATTACTTCAGAGAGATTTTCGTAAGTCGGAAAAATGAAGGAGTTCATATGGTTTGTAATTTCTTCTAGGCATAAATCCTACATAAAAACACTCAAGTACAACACCCAGAGGTTCATTATTTGCCAAAGTCTGGGTATTGTCTTTCAGTATGGCTTGTAACCTCTCGTATATGAACCCTGCTATGAAATTGATGGCGACTGTTGCATTGCAACGGCGTACTCCTACACAAGCATAGGAATATAAGAGCAGTTCTGTGGAATGATTACGTGGATGACTCAACAAAGCGAGTGACAACCACTGTTGTGGAACTGTGGAACTATATAAAGCTGTACTTGTGGCCGTGTTCTTATTGACTGCATTTAATCTAAAAAGTTTCATACATTGTTACCAACGCTCCTATATTCCATATTACCATTTCATCCTCATTCAGCAACTGATAGTTCTTTACGCTATGGTTATGGATAAATAATTTGATAACAATGCTTCCGTGACTTCACTAATAGATCTGAAAATTCAGATGCTTTATCGCTCGGAGCTCTTTCAGGCACTTAGATCACGTTTCTACCACAATATCTTTAAATGAATTTATACTTTACGTTAAATACACACATTATGATTACACTTCATGCACGAAAAGCATTAATTAATGTGAATAGGTGTAAAAACTGAAATTCTGCGATTGATTGCCCGAAAAAAAAGGATTTCATTTAGTTGCTATGACACATAAAGGCAGAGATGAGGCCTTGTATTAAAAATTTTACACGTTTATAAGATTGTACATTTTCACCATTCGTAACTATACCATCCTAGGTTTTTGTAACCTATAATCCAGGATTCTAATTCTTTTCTTTTATGAAGAGTTTCAAATCAGATTCACAATTAGATTAGAGAAACCATTTATTAAGCTAACACTCGAAACCACTGCTTACAAAACAAGTTACTTAGATTAAAACTTTCTCGGTCCATGTCTTCTGAATGATGTAGTTTTTGGGGATTTCTCCAAGGATACGTGGTTGTCTACCAACGTTTCCCCTCCGCTGCTGGAGGCCTCTTCAGGGTAAGGCCTCCAGCAGCGGAGGGGAAACTACATCATTCAGGAAACGAGCTACTGTCAATAAAATTCTAGGACATTACCCAAAACAATAGTTGCATTTTGAAAATATATTTTCAGCTGAAACAATAGTTTAATAAAGAAATATTCTGTTCAGTTTATGAAATTTTGGAGGAGGAATAATTCGATAGAGCGATCCTATAAAATTAGCAACACGAAGATCGAGAGCGTTGAAACCATAAGGTATTTAGATGTAACAATCACTAAAAATTTATCGTGGGGACATTTTTAACCTACGCTCTGATAATGATTCCCACCCTAATTCTTGTATCAATTCTGATACCCTACTTAACCTATCGTAACACCTTTTAACGAACCTAGCTGCTCTACGCTGCACACTGTCTAGTTCTCTGATCAAAGCAAATACATTCGGATCCCATACACTGGCTACATACTCAAGGTGGGGCATAACTAGTGATAAGTAACATCTCTCTTTTGACTTCACATCACATTTCCCAAGCACTCTTTTTATAAATCCTAGCTTTCTCTTCGCTCGGCCGCATATATTCCCGGATGTGTCTTCCCCACGATAAATTTTTAGTGATTGTTACATCTAAATACCTTATGGTTTCAACGCTCTCGATCTTCGTGTTGCTAATTTTATAGGATCGCTCTATCGAATTATTCCTCCTCCAAAAATTAACAGCTACACAATTTTTAAGGTTATGTTCTAACTGCCATTTGAGGCACCACTCTTGAATTGCATCTAAATCCTTACTAAGCGATTCCCTGTCTTCTTCTTTTAATATACCCCAGTACACTACGGCATCGTCTGCAAAAAGTCTAAGCTTACTATTAACCATGGTACTCAAATCGTTTATGTATAAGAGAAATAAAATCGGACCTATTACGCTACCCTGTGGAACTCCCGATGTGACTTTGATTGTGTCCGACATGATGCCATCTATAACAACCCTGCTCTCGCCCACTTAAGAATTCTTTTACCCAACATAAACGTCTTTATTTATACCAAAACTCTTTAACTTCAAGAGAATTTTATCGAATTCCTTTTTAAAATCATAAAATATCGCATCAACTTCAGTACTGTTTTCGCCGTAGACTAAAATATCGTGTACGAATAAAACTAATAGTCTCGCAAGATCTACCTTTCCGGAACCCATGCTGGCTGTTTATGAGCAATCCCTGACTATCCAAATGCCCCATGATCGAACTGACTACAATGTGCTCAAAATCCTTACAAGATATTGATGTGAGTGAGAAGGGTCTGTAATTACTAGGTTCTTCCCTATCACCGCTTTTAAAAATAGGTGTAATTTTAGCTACTTTACAATCCTTGGGTAGGTAGTGTGTGGCTCTTTAGTGTTTTATTGAATATTATTTCTAGATAGGGGGCTATTTCAGAAGCTAATGTTTTAAAATCGAAGTTCGAAGCATTGACGTGGTGGAAGGTTGTCATGATGTCAACTAATAAGAAACCTTAGTCACTTCCACAGGATTTTTATTAAACATACGACCGGTTTCGGCAGTTACGCCATCCTAATGTTTTATAAACTCTGGATGGAATTTTATCGGGACCTGGTGATTTGTTTATACTAATGCTTTTTAACTGCTGCTCTATTCCGCGACATAAAATTTTTATTTCGGGCATTTGCTCACTGAAAGTGTTCGGCGGTGGTTCAACTGCGTTGTGTGACGATGAGTTGAATACGCTTTGGAAGAAGGTGTTTAAAGAATTGGCTTTTTCTACACTGCTTGTGACTCTAATTCCTTTTTCGTTTTTAAGTGTGTGCACTGTGGACTTATTTCCCTGAAGCTCTCTCACATATAACCAAAATGCTTTAGGATTGCTATCTAAGTATTCTCCTATTGCTCATGAAATGCGATAATGCTTGCCTACATGATTTCCTTATTAATGCTCACGATTTTTTTTACTTTTGGACTAACTCATCTTTTTCCTCTACCGATAGACCCTGTCCTGCAATCTTCATCCGAACGTGGCATACCCTCTGTCGCATTAGTGATTTCCAAACCTCCGCGTTATACCACCTTGGCTCTGTATTATCACTTATTAATATACTTGATGTATATCTGTTAACTGCTTTACGGATGACCTCAATAAATCCTCTCCACGAATCCTCTGTATCTAATTCTTTACTTTGTTCACTAAATACATTAAACGATTCTCTTAATTTCTCTTTCATACCATCGTAATTAGCTTTTCCAAATAAGTATACCCTCCTCCTTGGTATATAATGTGTTTCGACACCTAGAATAAATTTCCAATGCACTAATTCCTGTGTCTGTAACTGTATTTAGAGCTTTTTCGGGTGTATTTGTTGCTGATAAGTCCAGAAATCTTCACTCCCTGCCATAAACCCTCGCGGTGGCTTGTAGGGTAACGCGCAGATGTAGATGTATATTACTAGGCAGCTTGATGAAGGTTTGATAAAACATCCGAGTGGACGTTTGTGCAAACAGGGTCTTGAAATCTATTTGTCAAACGAGGTTTTTTGGACTTTTTTTAGCTCCTCCACTGCACTTACTTCAAAATGGCGGCCCTATTTATAGTAGTGTTATATATACGATTAATCAAAATATGTTAAACTTTACATAATTTATAATTAACGACACGCCCCAAAGTTTTACTAATAACTAGCATCAGAAATGTGTTATGCATACCGTTCCCCCTATTCTTATTATTCATGATTCTCCTTGGCTGTGTCTTTAAAAAAACGTGAGTCAATGTTTAGAAAAAGCATGAGTATTTATCTCCATGAATTCATTCTCGTACATTACGAGATTTTATGTACAATATTTTACAGGATATTTTGAAGCACTTGCCCTGCCTTGACTTCCCTACTAAACTTTTTCACTCACATAAGATATCTTAACCCGAGGGTTAATATATACCTACATACAACCCGCCGTGCATACCCGTGCATCCATATTTTCTGTAATTTCGGCTCAAAATCAAACATTCAAAGCATAAAATCAATGCACGATAATGCACACTCTTAAGATAATAGTCAAACCAATGCATGATTTGTCATCTTATGTGCAAGATCCCCTACGCACAAAGAACGTATTGCCTTTCTTCATTAGTATTTCCAGGTAGTCATTATTGCATACTACCCACTTTATTCCACTTCCTTTTAAATGTCAGTTGATTTATAATTTCTAGTTTAAACATGCATAAACATGCTCTTTTGTGCACTTGTATTTTTGCATCTTCAATGCTTCAATTTCTCTTTCGTGATTATAATACAGCTGGTGGGCAGTGGATTCAGAAGTGAAAGCCATCTATGTGAGTCTCAAAATATGTAAATATGCATTTGAGTAGTTGTATCTTACTGCCATAACATTAAATCAGTGGATACCCACTTCATTGTGTTCGATGAACCACCATCAGCAAAGAAGATGATGGATTTTTAAAGCGTCTGATAGAAATAAATCGAAAACATACAACGTCGTGCACGATCGTACTCCTGTATTTTTATTAACCTCTTATTAAAAGATACAACATCATCGTTGCCACCAGAATTGAGAGATTAAGAGAGATCGTTAAATAAAGTAACCAATGCAGTCTATGTGGTAAAGTTTTACGTCCACGCAGGTTGCAAAGATTTTTTTTCTAAATGAAATAATTTATGTTTACAGCAGCAACATGGATTGCTCCCCGGCCTTGGTAGTGGGATTTGTTTAAAGAATATAGGTATTTATTCTTTCATTCAAAAAATGTTAAACTTCACGATTTTGGTATTATTTTCATCAGAATGTGATGTTCATCCCCTAACTTTAATGTTAGTTTTTACTTCAAAATAATAGCGCATGAGCCTCGCTAAACTTAGAATGAAGATTAAACTCTTCAGCTTAGCCTTTATTCTATTTTATTTAAGACTAATGTTTTCATTCACCAAAAGTTGGTGTTCTTCTTCTGCATACTACCACAGGTTAGCGTTTTGACTTTGCTGAGACATCTTTCTAAAATTTCCTATTTTTTTACCGTTCTTTATATTCACTTTGGGTTTTAATAAGATATTTTCGGAAGCCAATGGCATAATGTAATTTGTCAATTAATCGCACAGTATAAATTTCATCAACATCCTTTATATGCATCCTCTTCACACCCGTCTTTCCCGCTGATATTGCCACCAAACGAAACATGGAAAGCAGTTAATCCTAATTTTTTTTTCAAATCCTTTCATTTATCATTAACGTTTCATTGACAGTGATTTTCAATGGTATCAATACATAGCAAATGTGGTCGCTATATTTTTATCAAATTTTTTAAGGGGCTTCCTCTAATCCTATTAATCGGTTGATAGTTTTAGTGATATGTTAGTCTTCTTAGTTTAGTGATATTCGACTACAAATTTGCCGAATCCATCAATGGCTCTCAATCATAAACTGAAAAAATCATAAGCACTTTTCAGATTCCCGCCCGTATCCAATCTCTCGGCGCCTTCGCCACTTCGCTCATGCCTCTTGCTCTGTGCGCTCATGCCTCTGTACTGGAATATCTCTTATTCAAGGATTAATTTTTTTCGGTATCAACCCACCCTCCACCAAATAAATCCAGTAAGATACACATACCACCCCACAAAGGTTATTCATTCTTAGCTTGTTTTCAAAAGTACTTGAATTACATGACGGTCTGGATTATTGCATTTCTGGATACTGTACAATTCACATTTTGCTCTCTTTTTAATCCTTCTCTACGTTTATATATTGCGGCCTCTTAATGGAATATCATTATCCGCTAATAGAACAGTACCTAGCTATTTTCCGGTATTTATATAGTTAAGTATATTCAATTATTTGATCATGCCTTTTACTTTGCCATCTCTCAAGGTTAAAATGATAAAATTGTTAAACATTTTGTAGCATGTCCTCATCATAAGTCAATGCAACTATAAGTACACCTTCGATTGCAATGTTCTCTCAGGTCCTTAAAGCTAGTTGCGAACAGGTTCGTAAAGTCTTTTGTCATTTTCAATTTCTCCTGTTCTTCGTTTGCTTAATTATTCTCGTATTTTATCATGAATGCACTAAATTCAATGATTTCTTTGATGCCTTTGCTGATTCATTTCATCAGCAGTTGATTTTACTTCACCAGAAACTTATCTCGGCATGGGATTGGCTCAATTTTATCCTCTAGACTTCTGTAAACTACTTTGATCAATTTATTTACCCTTATCCTTTAATTCAAGATAAGTATGAATTAATGAGTATATATAACTTTTAAAATCAAATGTTTGCTCATTATTCCCCATTAACGATTGTTTCTTCAAGTGATCAATTGCTTTCAGGGTATTTTCATAGTATCTAGGTATTTTTATTACGTTTCTGAAATAAATTTCATTGATACGAGAAGGCTATTCTTGACAATTCGATATTCCATTGCCAATGAACCAAGCATGAACCAAGCATAAATGTAAATAACATGGCGCGAAGACGGTATATTGATGCTTAGAATGGCAGTTACATTCAAATAGGGTAAAGGGGGGTGAATCGGACCAGCGGGTGAATAGGAACGCTTTTCAAAAAGTGCGCTCAGACCCGAAACGGTATCACTTGAGACTGACTACGTTTTAGGAATTGCTTCTTTGTAATCTTGTCCTTCTAGTAGAGTGAAAACGAGAACTCGACGACTGAATTTAAGCAAATGATACTCTGTCGAATGGAAGCCTACCATACGAGAGAGGTGTGAAATTGGGTATTTAGAAAACCTCGTATAGATTCAAAGTAAGGTGACATTGTAGCGCTTACTCAGATTTCAAGTTTTTCTTTCCTGAAAGGAAATCTAATACCATAGCTGCCACATTAGGTTACTTTTTTGAGCCTTGTATGAATATCGGAGTTACCAAACATGATACAAAATCATATTACTTAGTCGGGTGAAAAGGACCAGCACGCGCAGGAGTTCAGTTCCAAGCCGCTGGTCGAGGGTGAAGCATTGAACCAGTTATACTCAACTGACACTTGGAAAAATTCCTTCTGCTACTGAAAAGTAAGTAGATATACAACTAATATTGATAAATTGCTTACTTACACTTAATGTTTTACATTAAAAACATCAAATGTTTATAAGAATGTTTGAGCGAAAGTGGCTAAAAATTTGTTTTTAGGCCATACTCTTTTATTTAAGTATTATAAGAAGTTTAATGGAATAAACCTATTTTAATGCTATTCTATATCACGTTATAGATATTTACTACGTATAACGAGGAGGAGGAAAGAGATTTTCCCCGTCATAGAGGTGAATTATTACGGCGACGAGCACGATTTACAGGCTGAGCGAGAGGTAAGCTACCTTCGTTTGATGTAACATATGTTGTGTACTGTTCCATATATATTAACCAATTATTCGCTGAAACAATATCATAAAACATACGCATTTCGTGATGGAAATTTATTGTTAATAATTCACATTGAGTTCCATACCTATACATTCTACATTACTCAGTGGTCTATATTTTCCAATCTGAAAGAAAAGGAGGTGATATAATGTACGTGATAGAGGGATTGCCAGAGTATTAAATATTATATATGGCAACAGAATTAGTTGTGGAACGCCTTACAACCTCCTTTTGATAGCGTAACATTAGCAAAATTTCATTTAAAACGTATTTATGAAAGTGATAATTTTCGCTTACCGTTAATGTTTTTCCTTTTGGATTAAGATGGGGAAGTACCGGCGAAAAACGGAACAGACTTGGACAGAGGAGGATATGAGAATGGCGCTGAAAGCTTTCAGAGAGGGAAGAAGCATGAGGCATTCTGCCGAACTTTTCAATGTTCCCCGTACTTGCCTCTATCGTAGGATAGTAGCGGATACGGAAAAATTGAAGACAAGAGGGGGGCAAAATGTCTTCTCAGTGGAAGAAGAGGAAGCATTAATTAGAATAATTCTTAGGTTATGTGAAATTGGGTTCGGATTGACAAGAGATGATGTCATGAAGGTGGCATATGAATTTTCCATTGAAAACAACATAAAAAACAATGTCTGTGCGTTAATAAAACGAACAGGCAAGGATTGGTTCTTGAATTTTATATCTAGACATCCTTTAAGTCTTCGAAAACCCGAAGGTTTGTCAGTGGCTCGAGCTGAGGGTTTAAATAAGGAAGATGTAGACGATTTTTTTTCAAAGTTAACTATTTCGATGGCTGAGGCTGGAGTTGTGGATAGGCCCCACCTTATATACAACGTTGACGAAACGGGATGTGTATTAAATAATCGCCAAACCCAAAAGAATGTTGCAAGAACAGGATCTAAGGTAGTCATAAAACAGACGTCAGTGGAAAAGGGGGAATTGGTGACAGTTGTTGCGTGCTGCAATGTAAGTGGACATTACATACCACCTTTTGTAATTTTTAAGGGGAAAAAGTTCCATAAGGAATGGGAGGATGGATTTCCGTTGGGATCTAAAATTTTTATGTCCGATTCAGGGTGGATAAATGAGGATCTTTTTTTGGAGTGGCTAAAGCACTTTCAAGTAAACAGGATTCCTGGCCGATGCATTTTAGTCCTCGATGGCCACGCATCACACAAGACTCTTCCTGTTCTACTGTTCTGTGAAAGGAATGAGATCACTCTCTTATCACTGCCCAGCCACACTACACAAATGTTGCAACCTCTGGACAGGTCTTTTTTTAAACCATTAAAGAAACAAATGCGTATATGACAGTTTGTAAGGGGGATAGAAAGATAACTAAATTTAATTTTGGTCGGCTTTTTCGAAATGCATGGAGCAAAGCCGCAACAATCGGCAACGCTGAAAATGGATTCCGATCAACAGGAATATTCCCTCTGAATCCGGGTATCCTGACGGAGTTAGATCTTCATCCTTCTAATCTCGGAAGCTCACACGCCCCAGAAGATGCATCAACTCCTTTTTCGACAAATTCATCTCCCGATCAAAAATTAACTGCCAGTCCCTATGAAGAAAGCCAATCCTCGACATCAACATCTGAGGAATCGTCAAATACTTTGGATAGGTCTTTCCATAATTTACTACCTACACCAGAAAAAAGAATGAAAGTCAATGTGAAAAGGTCAAGAAAGCAAATTGCTCAAATACTTACTTCTCCAGCTGTAATAGAAGAAACAAAGCAACGACTGAAGAAACAAAATATTAGGAACGCGAAGGGAACTTGCAGAAACTTATATGAATCATCTTCAGATAGGGACGGCAATACTGAGAATGGGGAAAACTCAGCTGATGATACGCTTTGTGGCTTCTGCTCCAAGTCTTATAATTGTGCGAATTCGTCAAAGTTTAGAGACTGGATTAAGTGCATGAAGTGTAATTGTTGGTACCATGAGCTGTGTGTAGGTGCTAAGGGGCGAGATAAATTTACTTGTGGTAAATGTGCTTAATTGTTTTGGTAAATTTGTTCTATTTTGTTCTATATGTTCAGATTTGGTGATGTATGTCTATTTGTAAAGTTATGTTTGACTCTAAGAAGGTGTCGTCGAAATATCTCCAGACTGCACTACATTGTTAATAGCAATGATGCAAAATTTCAAAATTTTATGGAATAAAACTTAAGAAAACTAAAATTTATAACGTTATTTTACTGGTCCGATTCAGCCTCTAATCTGGTCCGATTCGCCCTCCAAGTCGTCGGGCGAATAGGACCATGCAGTCTCTTGAAGAAATTGCTCCAGGACCGTTCTATTCAGAGCAACCACGCTGAAAATTGCGTTTTAAACTGGAAAAACATCAAGTCCTTTGCTGATAATGCTTTCAGAATGTAACTGTTTACACAAACGAGGAAATCGACGATTTTCCTTTTTGTGGCCCGATTCACCCCCCTTTACCCTATGCTCTGCGTCTTCTTTAGATCCTAGCAAAATATTTATCTAGGTCACTTAATTACCTGCTTTAATTTTTATTCTCATTTTTCATTTGAGCCCGATGTCAGGCACTACGACTTCCTGAGCAAATGACATATTTCGAAGTAGTTTATGACAAAGGTACATACGTCGTCTGGAAAGTGGTAATCTTTCCAGAATAAAATGGGTAGGATTGAAATTTGTCTCAAGCCAGGAGCATTGGCATTCATTAACACCGGACCGATAACTGAGGAGTTAGATTTTGAGGTGAGCTTCGTCACGATGTTAATCGTCCCTCTTTTCGATACCATCCAATTGATACCGACCTTAAACCCCCAGGCTAGAGTTATGAAAAAGTGAGCGTCTGACTGCCGTAGCCACGGAAACCGCAACAATGCCGAGATTTCTCGTTGGCATCGCCACAGTTGACAGAGCTCTTTAAACCCCATTTTCCAACTTGTCCTCCCATCTTTGGACCATGCGAATGTGTCCGGTAGAGTGGGTAAACCACTCACTCCGGGTACATCTCCTCTCCTCCGTCCCCTTTGTCCAGGCTGAGCGATTAAGGTGCACTCCGAAGCGACGCGGACAGGGGTGACGCGTTCCCCAAGTTCACTTTTGATGGAAAAGTCTCGGGGGGTATGTGTGAGCGTACGAGTTGGCGGGTTACCCACGCCGTTGGCTTGGCAGGGGAACGTTGTCAATCGCTTGCCACGGGGACGGAATGAGGGAAACGTCACTCGTCTCACAGCCGGGAAAGGGATGCGTTATTTCTTTTTTTTCCTCCCCACTCCCTTCTCTCTCCTTTCATTTTCGTGAAGGAAGGGTCTTCCCCCGATCGTCCCGCGCGTACCTCCTCATCCTAAGGGGTTCGAGGGTGCGTGTCAGTGTGACTGGCTTGAGTGTGTGTAAGGTCGGAGTATGTTTTGGGGCGGACAGGAATAGGTGAAGGATTCCCGGGAGAAGTGTGTTGAGGTCGCTTTGAAAGGCTGTGGCGGGGAAGAGCGTGGGTGGTCCGGGTGGGCGGGGTAGTAATATGCGACAAGAGTCATTGCAAAAACGGCAGCGGGTGGGGAGGAGAGGGCTTAGAAATGGGAATGTGGGGTGGGGGGCGGGCTTCAGGGGGGGAGGAAAAATATGGAGGTGGGACTGGAAGGATGAGTTTTTCCCTCGGCCGCTCAAAGTCCGCATGGCCATACAAGGGGAATCACATTTCGGATGTTTCCGTGAAGGATTTCACACGCTCGATTACCTTCTGGAGGAATGGATGCACAGAACGAGAGCAGCGTAGGTATGTACCCTTTTAGAGCGTAGTCCCCAACTTGAATTCATTAACACGATAAATGGTGGGCGATGGAAGAACGGTCAATGCCAAAACAAAACGACATCCACGTGTGTTTTTTTGACGGGAAAGATATAAATTATGATTTGAAAGAATGTTTTCTCCGAGTGTGGGCCCCATTCACATGCGCATTTATTTTCACAGAATCCAAAAGCTTTAATTTGAAGAAACAAGGTTTCACCTAACTAAAAACTTTCTGTTCAATTATAGTGTGCTTTATTTTTTTCCAAAGTCACAAAGCAACTAGTTACATTGGTAGTAGTAGTAGAATTAGTCTTGGGCTTTAGGTGTTCCTACTGCTGAGACTATAGTCCACCGTCTAACCTGACAGCTAAATCAATCAACCACAATCAAACAATCATAATATTTATGTCCTGGGGGCATGTGAATCGTTCCAGATAAATTTCGTTACATAACTAAAGACTCACTCGTATAAAATCTTACGAGTCCTTAGTTACGTGCGTACATAAATTATTCTCCAAACAATTCAAACACACCCCATCGAATCCGAATCGCGTGGCAGGCAATTGCGTTACCGCCTTGGCTACTACGGCCGGCAGTGTGCATTATTGGTGGTAATGAAAAAGTTACACATATAATACCGCACATGCCCGAATAATCAACTTCTCAACCTGCCAACTCCATAGCTTAATAAGAAAGAAAATTTCGTCGCTTTCATTCAGAAATGTAAATCCTCTAGTCTCAAAGATACGGGAAGCTGCAAAGACTGTTTTCCCTACAAACTGCTAAGGCTCTCTTTCCCTACATCTATATTTACTACGGTAAATTCAAATATTCGTTTGTAACATTAACGTCACCCACACTGATATCATTTGAAATATATTAACTTCATAAATGAGTAATCATGTTGAGCCAAAATTTTTGAAAACGAAATATGCGCAAAATAATTCTCAGCAGGTTGTATTGACGCAAACATTCCTTCAAGAGTATTAAGGGAAAACCACAGTCATCGAATAAATCAATCCGGTGCAAATTATGTACATTCTAAGCTACTTTTTACTTCTTCCCGACGGAGTCGTTTCTGACGATATAGCATCATGCAAAGGTAAGTCTAGTATGATGACAGCTATAAGGAGGAAATCAGAGATAGGGAGAGGAGGAATATCGTGATCAGTTTTTCATTGAAAATACTCTTCTTCCATAATGCAGTCCAAGCTACCAACTTTCAGCTAATTTTAAAATTTAGATGGAAAGTCATTTGTTTGCACTAAGGATATCACACAGCTCAGTGTTTTTAGACTTTACTTACTCAATCGCAACTCATTGACAGCAATCTATTAGGAGTGCAATTTTTTCCCTATTTGCAAGTTTGTATATATCAAACATAGCGGTGTGAGTAGAATAATCGATAAAGTGGAAAACTTAAACACTACCATGCTTTCCATGCTTTATTACGCATTCCGTATTTTCGTGTTGTAGCTTCCTTATTTTATTATATGCGGCATATGTAGCAGTTTTCTTGGGTAGATACTTGTGTTTCTTTGAGGGAATCAAACAAACATGTTCCCTAAATTGGGAAAACTATCCATCTATAGTTTTGTTCATTATTTAAGATATGAGAGCTTGCCGGCGTAGAAATCCATGTTTTTCAATGAAACTTATCAGTGTTCTTTAAATTATAAATAATAATAAATCATGCATCTATGGTATTCCTAACCATTATACACAAACGCGAAACATTCCTAGTAGTTGTTAAGAAAGTTACAAGGAAATGAGGTATTCCTTCACTTTCGTCAGTTATCATCGCTGTACGTACTGGCTATTTAACCTTTCAATATTCTTTTTCTCCCGGAGGAACGTTCGACGAGAAGTTCGTGGGATAACAGGCACCGGCCGAAATATATCGTCCTTTGACCCGTGTGCCACACAACTCGAACCCTGACCGTAAATATTAGCTGTGGCCATAGAATGGACGGGAGGTATTTCCCACGGACGGATGGTTTCCGAAGTGTAACTTGTGCGCCTATGTCAGTTTTTGGGGCCTTGGTTGGCTCCGGCGCAAACGAGGCTATTAGGGGCGTGGTGCAGGGGGAGGGCAAGCACGGAGGGAGGCTGCAGAGATGAAGAATATGAGAACATATAGTACGGATCATCAATTGTTAGGAATTCCTTTTTGGTGAGAATCATGTTTTCAAAAGCTGTTCAAAATCATAATTAGACTCTTCAAACAGGCATTGAAATTCGGTATCACTCCCAAGGGATTAGCATGATAAGCCTGCTAGAGATGATGATTAGGCAAGATTTACATGAGATGTAATCATTTTACATTGACGTAAGACAGCATAATAACATAAGAGCATGATAAGGACATAAATCAATAAATTATTCATCGTTAGACATCACATCTTCATCTACGTCTACATAATACCCTGCAAGACACCATAAATGTGTGTGGCAGGAGGTGAACTCTGACCAAACATGCACTACATATCATGCATAAGAAAAGGATTAGTACTTGCATATGTACTGTTCAAAACGACGCTATTTAAAAAAGATTAAAATATCATTGTGTGTCTGAAGATTAGTGTGTCTGAAGAAGGTACCTTGACCCTTTTACTGCCAGTGGGCCGATATATCGGCCCTCTATGATTGTGCGAAAACTGCCAAGGGCCGATATATCGGCCCACCTACATTACATCATCATCTCTTTGTAATGGTTACAATCCCTTCAAATCAGAGACAGCATGAATAATTTTTTCATCCTCTTAAAAAGTGAAAAATATGATCAACATTGAGAAAATAAAAATTCATACATTAAAATTAAGTGCTTCAAATATAAAATGTAATGAGCTTGCCCATTGGCTGGGCTTAATGGGCTTGGCAATTTTCGCACAGTCTACTATAAAGGGGCTGGCAGTAAAAGGGTTGAGTGACAAATTTCAAATCAAATTTAACCGGATTTGACCAGAGTTTTGCGTAGACCTTTGTAAAATTATTTGATCGATATTTATTAAAAGTATATACCTATATTTTTTAAACCATTGCTTTCCGTTAACGTCCCTTCTGACGGACGGAGTAATGAATTTAAAGTGCCTTCCAAACAGCACGCAAGTTGGACCGGTAGACTACTGAGGAATTTATATCATACCGGGACTCAAAACCAGCCTCGATAATCTCCAGAGGGGACGGAAAACAACTAGTTAAGCTACTGCACAAACTCGCTTCCCCTGATATTGTGGCCTACGTAAGTGGAGCGTTGTGCAACTGACGCAGTTAGTTGATATCGTAATTTCATTACTTTGTGTCGATTATTATATTCATCATTCCGTTCATCTTCTCTTTCTATTGATGTGTTTCTTACTCCACGTGACGGTATCATAGTCATATCGACCAGTATTAAATGAGCTTATAAGATTTCAATTGCTATAGTGTTGTGCGAGAGGTAAATTATTGTCTCGAACAAAACGTAGGGAGGCAAAAATATAAGTTCACGTATGAAATTATCTTTTTGGTTAATTACGAGTATTGAGAAAAGAAAAACATTAAGAATTAATTAATGACGCCAATACCATGGAACGTTAATGTGTTAGAATAGAAATTTCTCGAAATTTGTCAATGGTTCTCCATCGGAGAAAAATATTGTTTTTTTCGTAGAATGGCATTCACAGTGTGCATTTATTGATCAAAAACTTACAGCTAATTGTTCTCATTAGTTCTAAATATAATAAAGCTATTTTAATAATCATTTGGCGTGAATTAAATATGTATGAAAAATCTCATCGTATGAAGGAGTTTAATGGAATTATATCTCTAAAACACTCAGTCAGTGAAGCATTCATGGATTAATTTTATTTTTTGCAGTATTCTCAACAATAGAATATCTCAATTACGTAATTATATGCGTCTGATTCAAGTAATTCGTGAACATTTAAATGTGAGAGCATCTATTATGGGGAACGGCTCGATTGTTTGCTAATTGTAAGTGAAATACCTATGTATCTGAGATAAAAAAATCTTCTTATGTTTACTTTTAAAAGAAGACATTTAATGAGCAAACAGATTTTATTTATGGTTTGATTAGTGAACGAATTTCTGGTTAATTTTACTATTTTCTATTTTTTATATTTGAAATAAAAAATTATTACCATTGCCATGAGTTAGAGTGAAAATTTGGAAAACATCGTCAATATAAGTTGTTTACAATTTAAAAGTAATCGTCATTAATAAATAAAAATACACAGGAATACCTAAGCTTTCCGCATCATTAAAAAAGCAAGATTTTAAATTCCTGAATTTCCTTTTGCATAAAAAGAAAATGCAGAATAGGGACGATAATTGTTCGAAAAATTGGACCCGTAATACATAAAAAACGAGGATTCCTAGTGAGTTATCGCCAAGACCTCATCTGTTCTGGATGGGCACTGAGACCGGGTGGAATAAAGGTTCGGTATACATTCGGAATACATTCGGTGGTGAAGAGTGGTGGTCCAGATAAAGAGATGAGAACTGAAAAGGGTTGGTGATCTTAAATTAGTCGACACTATGATTGAACTGGTAAATTTCATTGAACCTAAGGAAAAATTTTAATTCCTTAGTATGTAGCGGATTGCTGTTAGCAACTCATATCCATCCTGATGGTGCATATGCACTGCGTTGACAAGTTGTTATTTTCAAATATATTTCATTCTCGATTGAAATCCAAACAAATCTCATTTACAACTCTCTACTAGTAAAGATAACCCTATGCTCCGGACAACTCTTTTGCCAATTTCCCTCCAGAGTAGCACTCATTCTTCCCTCAAATTTTCTTCATTTTTTCAGTAATGTTTTCCTTCGTTTCTATTCCTATACATATATTAGCTGTAAATTGCAGTTTTTTCTATCAATATTTGTTCATTTTCTGAACCTGAGTCACCCTTGTTTTGTTTCTTTGTTGTTTTCTCGTTTATCTTGCGTACTTCATTGGTGGATTATTCCCTTCGTATAACACTTAAATTCAGTCAAAATGCATATATGTACCTATATGCTTACACCGGTGGTAACAGTGACGGAATTTTATAGTTATTTCAAATTTTAGAGTACCTAATGTCTGTAATAAGCATTGAGGGATCTAACCAGATAAATCACTTGCACGAAAACGTGCAATGCAACTTAATTGGTGAATAATTGTTTTTTCGGTGACTCTTTGAATTTTAAGCATTTAAATAAGATTATTTTGATAATAGAGATGGAAATTTTCATTATATACCAGTGACATGAAATGGGAAAAATACGCCGCGTAAGTAATTATATTACGATACCTTATCACTTTCGATGCATGAGTAAAATGTATTTTAGTGATAAACCGAAGAATAGCTGGAATCATACAGTTATAGGTACATTCTGTGAGTCAGTTTTCAGTCATGAGGAAACCCCTGTGTGGATAAATCCAGGACGTTAACCTACCAGTTTGAGAACATTATCATCAATTAAATACCAGGCCAAAGAGAACTCGCAAAGAAAAAGGAAGCTTAGGTCATTGAGCACATTAAGGTTTCAGTCATAAATTTGCGTGTGATTCGTTTTCACGCATATATTGGGGATTCATTTTTTCACAGCAATTCTTTTTGTATGTCGGTTCATCTTTTACGAATGGAGTCCTCATCTATATTCGCATATTATTTAGTGTCTGAAAATAAATGGCATTATTTTCCCTCTTTTATGTGACACACGAATATAAAAATGGATTTCCAAGACTCCATTATTCGGCTAAAATCATGAACAAAGACAATGCTCTCTACAGAATTACAATCACAACATTAAAATCTTCTCTAAGGAATTGCATAGAACTTAGTGGCACATGTATGTAATACATTGGTCTTTATGCTATACATAGACAAAAGAATGGATGTGAGAAAACAGACGTTCGTTGCATTTGTGGACTTGGAGAAGGCTTTTAACAATGTGGATTCAATGCTTCTAAAAGATTATAAATAAAATTTTTGGGTCAGGCAGCAATTGGAAAATTATCCAGAATTTGTATAAAACCAGGGGGGTTATTTTGTAATCTCACTTTAGTGAGAATACGTCATACAATGTCACTTTTTCGTAGTTAAACTCCGCCACCCAGGCGGCGTGACCATCTACGGATCTCAAGCGGTGAACTGCCGGTCATGTGCTGGTCTTTCAGACGATTCATCCGCTCTGATCCGTATCTTTCGACTCTTGATCCGTTTCATTATCTCCGCCTGACATTAGTTCCCGTCTCATCTACATAAATAACGTGGCATGGAGCCACCATCGTTTCCACTAGAAGCTTGAGTTGGAAAAAAAGGCAAGAACGAGAAAGATACAATCGATCGATTTTTAATTGTATTTTTGGAATTTGCACAACGTGAAGAACTTAAACTTTCTTAAATCACGAATTGTATCTTATCAACAAATGATTTCTTGAATGGAACACTATTGAGAAAATGAAAAATGATGAAACACTATTAACGTAAAATGTTGCGAGAAACAAATGCAAATTCCAATATTGGTATAAAGGAAATTATCGGACATGAATTATCTTGACATGCCATCCGAATAATTAAAATGATATGGACAAACAATTTTTCACTCACCTTCACCGTATACCTCCATTTTTGAAGAAAGCGGTTGCCGTTGCCAGGCACTTGTTTGTTTATTCAACGACAGAAGCTTCGACAATTCACGATCCGTTCGTGAGCCGATCATTAAGAGAGCGAAACGGATCTCCCGCTTTCCCGCAAAGAGTCATTAAAAAGGTGAGATTACAAAATAACCCCCCAGGGGGCTGTTACTAAACCAGGATCCATAAATAAAAAGGTAAGAATATAGAAAGGAGTGAGACAAGGATAAAGCAATGTCTCATTGTAAACCTCAACGTCTACATCTAGTAAGCCGTCAAGGAAATCAATAGAATGCTTCAGGAGCGAAAATCAGCATGCTCCGATAGCCAATCGGTGGTCATGGCAAAGATAGAAAGAGGCTTAAAGAAGACTCTAATAAACATGGAAATGAAAATGGCCAGTTATCACCTGAAAATCAAGAAAAAGAAAACTAAGATAATAGTATGCAGTAAAAGAGGCCGAGACCTACGTTCGACTAGCAAAACAAACGCTTGAGCAGGTGAGAGAATATTGCGATTTTGGAAGCCGAATATACAGCGATGAATGGAGCAAGAAGGAAATAGCCAGTAAAATAGCCCAGGAGAAGAGAACATTCTACCTGAGTAAGTAATCTGAAATTGAACTGCGGGTTCCAACCTTAAAATTAAAAAAAAACATCAGCTGAATAAAGAGCTTAAAAAGTGTAATTGGAGTTTAATTTTTCTATGCAATTAAGTTTTGCTGGTTCTTCAATTTTGGGACCAATTGTTTAGAGAAGCGATTAACTTTGAAATTCCTCTTCTGGGGGTCTCACTCGATACCTGTTTCAACAATACCAGTAATAGGTCATTATTTTTTATATATTTCAGCCTGTCGTCAAGCCATTTTCCAAAATGTTGCTCCTTAGTCCTCAGGATCAATTGCCACAACGCCTCCACTCAACGAAGGGTAAAACAGATGCTATTCCTTTTACTCACGATCAACTCTCCGAAGAGAAACGTACACTCCGGGAAAGCTCCAATCGGTGCAATATCCATCACCCGGTGAGCCCGATAATTTTCACCCCTGCGAAGGTTCTCTGATTGCTAATCAATTGAGTAAGACATACAGCTTCGTTTATGGGACAGAAGTCACTTGAATTTCCCTACGCAAGGAAAATGATACATTTATGAAACTGTTGTATAAGAAATGATATGAACGCAATGTAAACTCACATTTGAAATAATTCCCCAGAGAAATAACCATTCGCCGAGGTAGGACTCACCGGTTAAACTCAGCATATAGTTATTTCATCCGGCGTCATCTTGGCAAATGATTTTGTTTCCTACTTGGGACCCTTGGTCTGACGTGCGTAATTAGTGGTTACTCCTTTAAGGCACATCACGCCAGGATGCGGGTTAGTCGCCATTGGATCCTGTCTGCATTGTAACCTAAAAATAAAAGAGAGATGACATAGCATTGTAGTAATTACTGAATGCATATTATCACCATGTTTATATGAAATAATATTGGCACATATAAGGGAGAAGGTCACGTTTTAAGTGTCTTTATATTCATATTTATCACACCTAGGTACTACTACCACTTGAATTCTCTCTTTCTTGAAGCAATATTCATTCTTATTTTTCCCGCAATAACGATATGCCGATGTGACGGAGGGGTTACCATGGCTTACACTCTGATATGGAAATCGTAGATTGGTGTACTTGTGGGTATTATTTGGAATATTTTCCTTATAAGCCAGATCCCAATTTTTTTAATGGCATTTTCTTTACGTGTAGTTCTTATGCCATCTGGGTTTATTGAACACTTTATTTAACCACTGAAGATAGTAAACTTACCGATATGTGCATTTTTTTATTCATTTAATATATTCATACACTGTCCTGATGATTAAGTGAGTGAAAGATGTGGCTACAGTGTAATGAAATAATAAATGATGATTGAGATATGCTCATTTAACGACGTCATTGCAGCTATTTATATTCAACGCTACTTGCATGGAAATTATTTGGGAAGTCTTGCAAATATATTTAAGAAGTCCTACATAATTCTCGCCACGTGTAGATAAGCAATGTTGCACTGAGTGACGCTTCATATTGGTCCTCGAAGCATGATGTCTTGCTTCGAGCAACTGAGCCAACATCTGTTTCCACCGAAGGATTTCCCCACTTTTCGCTTTATTTCAACCATTTCAACGGTAAAAAAGTTGACAGTATTTTCCGTTAACTCATTTATTTTTCGGCATCTCCTCAGCGTAAGGATTCGAGGGTGATAGCATCGTAAAATTTCCCGACCCACGGGGCAGGCAGTGCGGGGATGCATTATGAAGTGAGGCGTCGGCATCAATCTCGCCGCGGTGCGGGGACGCTGGCCGACGCCGCCGCAGGGGCAATGATCCGAGGCGGCGTCGGCGACGCTGCCGTCGACGCCCGCACTCGATCCCATGTCCCCCTCGCGGGGTGCTGGGCGAGAATGCCCCCGGCAGCATCCCACCACCCTTTTCTCTCCCCTCCCGCCCCTCATCCTCCTCCTCCCATTATCTAGTCGAGGAGATACATCCCGCCCCACCCCGGCCGAGATGCCCCATCCTCCCCCCATTGGCCCGCATCAGGCCACGCCCACTTTTATCTCGGGGCGTGGCCTTCGATCGCCCGCCGCGCTCTTCCATTCGCTCCCGGCATCTTCCCGGTGGGAGGAGTTTCTTTTCCCCTTCGCAGCCCCGCACGAGGGCGGGGGGGAGCCGTACGCTGTAGTGACCGGGGAGGTGGGCCAGAGGAAAAACGGGTCGGAAGGTGGGGAGGGGAGGGCAGCTTACCCGTCGAAAACTCCAGACTCCTTGGGTGGCGGTAGTGTGTATCGAACGGCTCGAAAAAAATTGAAATTACGAAAAAAAGGAGGATATCAAGCCGGGCGAAGGAGGGGTACGAAATGGTTTGAGGGCAAGCAGGAATCGAAGACCTATGGGGGAGGAGTCCGCGTGAAGACGGCGTGGGGGAGGGGGTTGGGGGGCTGGGAGGGCAGGCGGAATAGGGGGGAGGCGGGGGAGGGAGGTTGGGGGAGGGGAGCAGTGGAAATGAGTTGGCAAGTGGTGTTTCCTTGCCACGACCGTTTTACTTGCCTCGCTCTCCTGCCGACGATTGTTGTGTCACGGTCCGTCTCCTCTAAAAACCTACCTCTCTTCTCCTTCCTCGCGCACCTCTCTCTTTCCCTCTCTCCCTCCCCTCCCGCCCCCGCCTGCCCCCTGCGATCCCATCCCTTCGTCATTCCCCCGATCGCCGCCTCCGTTTTACAAGAACTCATTCCTCTCAAGTCCTTTACTGGAACCCGTGGGAGAAGGGAGTGCCAAAGCACGGGGTCGCACACGGGATCTCTCCACCGTCGTCCTCACCTCCCGGGTTTTTGCCGCCGGCCGGACAGCCCTTGCGTGCGGCACACCACCAGAACCAAGTTTCTGCCGGACTAGCGGGTGCGGCACCGCAGACCTGCCGTCGTTCCACTCCGACGAGAATCAGACTCCCGTTCGCGCCACCGAAGGAAGTGTGGAAGCATGGAATCGAGGAGGGAGTCTGGAGGCGCGGCCCGCGGTGTGCGGCGCGGAGCGGCGAGGACCGCGCCCGACGTCTCGGCTTGAGCGAGTGAGGCCCCGTGCCGGACTAGTGAGCGCAAGGAGACGGGGAGAGAGAGTGCCGTATATTTCTCCCGGAGACTTTATTCTTCGCTAAGTGACCCACAGGCCCCCGTTGGAAGCGCGTGACCCCGCGGTGAGACGGCTCCGCGCCCCCTCGACCCCCGCCCGCTCCGTCGAGCGACCATGATGACGACGGACGGCGGCTCTGGAGGCGGCGGCGGCCGCTGGGAATCGCCGGCCGAGTCGGGAGCCCCGCGGCGGGGAGAGGCGGCGTCGCCGGCCGGCAACTCGTCTCCCGCCGCGCCCGCCACCGCCCCGTCCCCGCCGTTCCCCAAGCAGAAGATCTCGTTCAGCGTGGACGCGCTGCTGAGCGGCGGGTGCGGCGGCGGCGTCAAGCGGCCCGCGCCCACGTACCCCCAGCTCCACCCCCCCGCCCCCCTGCCCCTGCGCCCGCCCCCGCCGCCCCCGTCGTCGCCGTCGCGGAGGCCGTCGCCGCCGCTGGCCGAGGAGGCCGAGTGCCGAGTGCAGAGGGCGATGCCCGACGAGGACGAGGAGGTCGAGGTGACGGCCGAGGAGGAGGACGAGGACGAGGAGGAGGAGGAGGGCAGCCGGGGAGGGTCGCCGGGGGGGGGCGTCCTCGACGGCCGCGCGGCCCCCGACGGGCAGCACCAGAGGCACCACCACCCGCCCATGGACGGGCCCCCGCACGTGGCCGCCGCCCCCGGGTGGGCCTTCCACCTGCCGCCGTTCGCGTGGATGCCGTACCACAGGCCGTCGTCGCCATCAAGTGAGTTCCCACTTCCATCACATATAATGAACACGCTATTAATTGTGTTGAAAATTTCCAGAGGAAAAAAGTTTCCTGGGCTGGGAATGGAACCATGGACCATTGAGTTTCCGCGCTAATTCGTATACCACCATACTACCTAGGATTCCCAGTCCAGCACACCGGTCAATTTTCAACGCTCTTAATTGCTGTGTATAACGGCTAAATAAATGTTACACAATTAATTACCTTTCGTACCTAATACTTGATTTGACTCTTTACCTCCGAATACTTAAAATATTACCTACTCTCACATTTATTAAGTACGACCATGGTTTCGTAGCAAGGCTACATCATCAGGTGAACATTTTAGCAATGATGTAGCCTCGCTACGAAACCATGGTCGTATAATAAACGTGCATGTGGAAACAGCAGAGTTGATACCTTTTCTCCTACTACGAATAACTTCCGCAAAGTTTTACCTGAGACTGTGTCGTATAGTACCTACTCATTGCAACTGTAAGACAGTTGATTCTTTGGTTGTTTCAATAAATTTTTTATCCGAAACTTATTGTTTACTAGATGGCCTTCACGTAAACGTTAATTGAACTAGTATAAGAAATAATTTTCTAATGTGTTTTTCGTATATCATTATCGCATATAATTCAACCTAACACCTTATGCGTCTTACCTTAGTGCTCGTCAGTCACATTAACGCTAACATGACAGCCATTATTGAGGATATGTGCCCGACACACATTAAAGTCATCTCAAACCCCCATATTCGAGGAAATAGAACCTCATGGTAATGATAAATGGTTTGCTGTCATGGTAATCATTATGGAATTATTTAGTACGATAAGGAGTGTTGTTATGATGTTTGATCTTGATTTATAATGCTGTTATATTTAATGTTGACAATGATCAGATCAGATCATGAATAAGGTAAAGGCAATAAGCAATACGTAAGAAAGTTGCATTTTTTCTTTAAAAATGCAACTTTATTCGTATTATTGTAGAACGAGAAACATAATAGAAGTAGTAAAATCAGGGCACTGCTTCTTTTCCTTATGCGATGGACTTTTCCAGCATATTTAATCATTTATTAAAGAAGTTACTTCTTTCTTTAGTGAAATACTTAGTTAAAAATGTCAAAGATTAACTTTATACTAAACGTTTTATGGGTAATTATAGGATTATACTTCTAGGTATTTTAAACACTTCAACACCTGAATTGATTCTTTTACTACCCTTTCGCACAAATTTTCTTGTATCTTTCCTTGTATCTCTCCAATAACCGTCATCTGTGAAATAACGTATCTTTATACTAAATGTTTTATGGGTAATTATAAGATTATCCTTCTAGGTATTTTATACACTTTAACACCTGAATTGACTTTTTACTACCCTTTCGCACAAATTTTCTTGTATTTATCCTTGTATCTCTCAAATAATTTTCATCTGTGAAATAACAATGCGTATGTTCGTCATTGCATTGACACAATTTACCTCGAAAAAAGTCTCATAAATCCAAAACGTTGCCCGAGGAATGAATTTTTGGAGTATGCCATTAGATTCACCTTTTTTCTACAAATTTTTGTCAAACACCAATAATGTTTAAACAATGAAATAAACGCAAACAGATATTTTATTCTATTCCAATATGTCACCTATCTTTATACAGATCTTTTGAAATGATAATAAAATAGAACACTGACTTGAGTTCCTCATGGTAAAGGATGTAAATTAAAAACAATAATTGACGATGAGAACCAGCATACGCATAATGTACAAGGAAGCGATGTATCTCATTTGGAATTATATCCGGCTTTCAGAAAATATTTTTTTTCTTGTCTTGTTATTAAGGTGAATACATAAAAAATATTTTTCTATAGGCTTCAGTGCTCAGTCACATTAGTTGGTTCTGTAGACACATTCCAATTTCGTAATAGTTATGTAGTATTTCCTTTGCTTGGAGATGGTAGTCGGTATTTAGCAGAATCTTACTCTAAGGTTGCGATGATTACATAGTGGTTGAAAAGAAATTCCTTAGAAGATGAGCAACTACGTATAATGTTCAATTATCGATTCTAAGGTAGTTATGCAATGAAGTAAGTGAAAGAAGTTGCCACCAGGAAGCACAGCACTTGTTAGCATATGTCAGGAAAATCTACAATCATCGTGTTTTCGTAGATAATTCTCGAGTCACTACGCTACATAATATAGTCCGTGTTTTTGAAAACCTGACTTACCTATAGGAAAGGGTGAAAGTTAAATAACATTCACATTCATTCACAGCAGGAACTTCATTTCATTAAGATTCTCCTGGTAACGGTTAAAATTTTCCAATGGTTAAAATTATGCATGTCTGTCCTAGTAAATTCATGAGGCCTTTCGCATTTGATTTCTCCCGTTTCTCTTATTCAATTTCTATGACTGCATTCATTCATGATTAAGCCATGAGGTATAGCTGGCTGGTAACTACTTTTATGAGAAAAAGTATTGAAACATTTTTAAAACTAAACTGTGGTGAAATAATCAACAGGCCGAGGTTAATTAATTAACTGAGGTGAAATTCTACTTTTATTACGGAACGATAAGTGCTTTTATAGTAAAGCCTTAAATACACCAAGATGTATTTAGTGTCAAAATACACTTTAGGGTTTCTTTTGAGCACATACATAGTTTTGCCACACGCAAATTGGAAATCTCAAAGCCAACAAAGATCGTTCCAATTGCCTAATTATTTGAGGGTTACTTAACAAACATAATTCACTTAAATATTCACCCTCGTATCTAACCCCGTGGTCAATAATTTATACCAGTTTGCCTGTTAATTTATTTCGCTTTTCAGTATGTGTCTCTGTTTCCAGATAGAAAGTTAGTGTGATCCCACTAATTTGACGTGATAACTATTCAGCTGTCTGATAAACTTAAGCTACAGTGTACAAATAATTCAGCACATTTCAAAATCAAGGCATAAATTATGTAATTCCTATTTTATGAGAAGACGAGGCTTTAAAATTTAGAGTACATTAAACATAGATTTATAGGTAGCAAAGATGGACGAAAGGGAGATGTCTCTTAATTCTATGGATATGCTGAGTCCTTATATTATTTACTAAGTACTATCAAAATGTACCTACTAATCCATCGTACATCAAATTATGTGACTTTTTATAAAATATATTATGACATTCGCTAAAACGTGCAATGTTATCACTAAGATAATGGTTACTTTGCAAGAAAATGGATTAGTTGATAGAGAACATTTTCTCGACAGTAATAATTATTTGTTCCCACTCTTGATTCACCTCACGAAAAGTTACTTACATATTGGCCAAACAATATTACTTAAATACTGAGTATGGTAGCCAATGGATCATGTGAGACGACCTACTACAAATCCCTCTAATTATTATTAGTGTGTTCCATTTAAGCAGAATTTTTACAATGTATTTTTTATTCGAAGTTCATGTCTGTTCAAATTTCTCTTCAAAGTAAAGATCAAATGTCAGTTATAGATATTTTATCGATATCCACCGGCCATGCATTAATATCTCTTTTTTATGCTTAATCATTGCCTTATTAGATTTTTAACAGTATTTTCCGCCGTCATTGCATACTAAGACCGGGCAATTACTGGATCAAACAACAAAGCACACATTGTAAGATCTATGATATAAATTTTAGTAATGTTCAGTTATTTAATTTAAGAAAATAATACATTGCTTGAATGTTATCAGGAAACTTATGCTCACAGAAATCTTTAATCCGACAGTACACTAACAAATATTAACCAGCAGAGCACATTTTATAAATTCTTCATCCGATGCAGCTCTTAAATTGAAAAAGTACTCCAACTACATTCCTCTTAATCTGACCATAGTTGCCTTAGGTTAAGATTGAATATAGCAAAAACGTAGACTCGTAAATTCTTTGAGCATAAATCTCAATACTAATTTATGGGAAAGAATGGTAATAATTAATGATGCTTTTACCCTTAAAAATAGACACCCCCTGCGAATGGTGTCTAAGGGATTTTCGTTTTAGCTTGGATCACTTGCAATAAATTATCGCAATTGGTACAACAGTCATAATAATTGAAACCCTCAGACTCATCGACGACAAACCTTGCAGCCAAACGTGCCAAACAAAAACACTCTCCGACCTTTAATATTTTACCCCTTGGTCCCTTGATTAATTCTGAGTATTGTGCAAGTACGTGGTTTGACTGTAGTCGTTGTTGCTCATATCTCACTCACATCGAGATTGTCGTTGCTCATATCTCACCCACAGCTCCCGATTGCAAACTCTATGGGAAACTCTGCCTGCAATCTGTGGTCGAATTCGATCCGTGTCGGCGAGAAGTGTGACGCTGTGCGACAGCGCCACGAGACCACGAGAACGCCTCCCCCCGAGGGATTTCCTTCCGTCCACGCGATCATTTCAATTCTCGGAGATAAAGCGCGAGAAATCAGGGGGGGGGCCTGCAGAACGATCCTGATACGTCCCCGCAGAACCATGGGATAGAAAAATTGAAGTGCTTAGTAAGGGGTGGGAAAGGCGAGATGAGGGGTGGGGCGGCGTTTGCTGGGGGGTGGTCTGCGAAGAAAGGAGTGCGTTTAAGGGTTGAAATGGAGGGGAAGGGTGGGAATTGGGGGAGAGAAAAAGAGTGAAATTGATATTTGGAGTGTAGCGCCTAACATCTCTGTTTCACGGGACGGCGAGCGGTGCGTGGCTTCGGGGCAAAAGGCGATAAGCAATTACGGGTGCGGGGAGGCCCGAAAAGGCATCTTGGGCACACGTGTTCTCGAGACACGGAGGAGAGGAGATGCACGCATTCGCCCTCATACTTACACGATGTGGGTGGAGCTTTTCTGTTTCGGGCCACGAGTGAGGGAAGAGTGGGAGGGGGAGTGTTTAGGGGCGAAGGTGGGAGGGGGATTGCTCTATAGAATGAGGAAAAGGTCTTTTCATGACAATCCCCATCCTCCTCCGCCCCCAATGTCGATACGCCCTCCGAGTCCTAAAGCAGCCATTAATCATGACACCAAACACCCTCGAATATCCATCCCCCCCCTCCACATCATAGTCTATCTTCGACATCCGACCCTTTCCCCTCTCCGTCCATTCCATGTGTCGCCTCCCACCCCTGGCATGAGCACCCCCTTCCCTCCCGTCCTCTCTCAAATACCCCTCACCCCCTGACCCTCAGGCGTCTCATCCCCCTCCCCCTTCCTTTCGCCCATCCTCAATTTCCCCATTCTTTCCCGAGGTTCATGCACTTCCTTCGAAGCGGGAAGGGAACTACGAGGTGAGAAATTAATAACCAGAGCCCTTGTTTGTTCATGCATGTGCGCTCGAGGTTTTCACTTTACTCAGCTTCAGGTGGCCATCAGTCCGAAAGGGGCGGTCGGAACCGCGGTCTGATCTCGGATCGTTATTTGTTAAATATTTTTGGTCGCGCTTGAGAAGTTGGGTAAATACGTTGAATATGAATGGCGTCGTTGGGAGTAGATTGCGTAACTTGATACGTTATGGCCTAGGGATGAATTCGAAAGAGAAGCCTCAACGATTTTAGCTAAATCACCTGCTACGGATAAATTAGGCTGTCATAAATTGTAAACCCCACGGAATAATGTGTATTGTCTGCCTTTCCAAGCGTCTTCTGTTTTGTTAATTATCTGGTTGACAGCGCGGGTAATTCTATCATTTCAAAGTTTATTTTCAGCTGCAGTAACTTATAAGAATACGTATCTTTTTTCTCCTAATACTTCACTTGCACCATGCATTGTCATCGAAATATTAATTAATATAAATTAATAGTCGAATGAATGAATATCAATGTGTCGAATAGATGAATGTCGAAATGTATTGTCCAAACGAGGCGATTCCAAAATCATTAGTGTAGGTGTTATAATGGAGCAGCACGTACCTGAGCTCTTATATCTGTTTGACATAGCTCTTTCCCAAAAATGCAATTGAAATTGCTAATAATAATATTTTCAAAGTTTTCGTTCCATTATGAGTTATTATTTGTCCGAATCAGGAGCACCTCTTCAACCTCGGATATCTGTTCCCATTTACTCTCCCCTCGATTTTGTTCTAAAATTACACATTAGATCATCTTTATCGACCTTAAAACCTTTAGGCTCGAACATGAACAAATGAAGAGCATGAAAATTTGCAAAGGCAATTCATTAGTTTGGTACACCAATGGAGAATTAAGATTGCACCAATTAAACATTAATTTTCCATAAACTTCCATTTTCCATTTTTCTATTTTCCATGACTTGGAACAAATCTAAATTTATTTATTGTTTAAATATTGACACTCCTGTATTGGATAAATTTGAAATCCTTATTGATTAAAATATTTGTAAACGGAATGAATTAGTTGTTGGAGTATAAAATTTAATGAATATTGGCATCATAATTTGAATAAATTCACAGTTACAAGAACGGCATCTACCATAGGAAGAAATATTTTCCTGATTTAAAATAAATGTTGCGTGTTTAAGTATATGTATTAATATTTATATGATCTTCTTATTACAATGAAATCAAGATGTTAACATTTCATGCGAAGGACTGACATCCTTGCGTTAGTAATATATCCTCATAAGGATTAGTTAAGTTCAGTGAGAAATTGTAACTGTAAGGAAAGTTCTTGGAGTATTCCCGCCATATATCATGCACAATATAGAATCAGTACTTGTCAAAGTCCTCTTACATTTACCGCCAAATCTATATATTACCTATTTGAACAATAAAAACAAAATTCAATTATATATGGACTAATATATTTACTAAGCAATAGTTTTTTGCAGAAATTATGCAGAAGAACCATTTTCTGCACTAAATGAATGGTTCTGCGATCCTCATGATGGCAACCTCATGAGAACAAATTTCACACCATAACTCTATTCATTGATTAAATAACTTTTATGTATATTCTGGCGATCTGATTCATATATTTCTGTTCTGGTACGAGGTAGTATTGTTAGGAGAAATGGGTATAATTTTACATACAATGCCATTTCCTTTTTATGCGAATGTGCGTGAGATTTGTAACACATGAATGAGGAAGAAACGTAGACTACTTCTTCGTTCTCGCGATTTTCCTCATTAACAAGCGTAAAATGTTGGAGACATACTATTGTTGGTAGAGACACTACGTACTGAGAGAAAAACTGTGATTCATAGTAGATAATCTTCCATCACAATACCTGAGCATAAAATGCCAAATTAATATCCTGTTATTAAATAATTTCATTTTCACGTTCCAATTTAGGTATCCATGACCCGTTGTATCAGCTTATCAAGATAGAATTATTCAGAATAATATTTTTCATTATGAATAAAGTTTGCGCGCCAGTTATTTTACCGTGGCGTGGTACCATGCCACACACCGTCGTGGTGGCTTGCAGGGTATTGCGTAGATGTAGATATAGCGTAGATACCGTTATTAATCCATCATACGAATCCTTTTTCTTGAAAATAAAAGAAAATACAATCCTCTCCGAGAGTGCAACATATGAATAATATGATATTGTGAAGAGTATCATATGTGTTCCATTCTCTGTATCCATGCGAAGTATTTTTCCCGAAGACGGTTCTAATTACGATATATATTTACAGAAATATATTAATTAATATGAAATACACATATTAATAGAATTAAATACTGCAGTGACATGGGAAACGAAGAAATTATTGCCCAATAAGTCCGTAGTATGTGCAAGTTTGCCACGATGATGTCCGGATAAAGACGGTTGAGGCTCATTTGGATTCAAAATTATGCAATTAAAAATCACTTCATATTTGCTAAGTGAACGTGTTTTGAGTCCGTGGCACATACCCTGATTGAGAAGTGCGTCAGTAGCATTATTTACAAAATTCTGTAGAGTCCCAAAACGTGTGGTAATATGTTAAAAGGTATAATTAACAGTTATGATCCATATTCTTCTACCTTCTCTTATCGAGGGAGCACACGGATCGGTTCACGCGACGCACGTAATCGAGTAATGATGGAGGTTTCACTGTTACCTTATAGAATGGCTTGAGCCATTGGTTCTCAAAATAGAAAGCATACCTTGCAGCATAACGATTCCGTGGAGAGAATAACAGCGCATATGTGGATGTAAAAAGAGAAAATTTTCGGGCGATTTTTTTCCTAAACGCTCAAAGGATTGTCAAGTTCTCGTACCCTTCACCAACACCTCTCAAGATACGGAAATGGCGGCACCAATGATACACGCTGAACGGGACGGCACATCAGTGCAGAATGCCGGTTCCTCTCCTCCGATTCACCAGCATCGCGGTCTCCCTCCCTCTCGCATCTCAGCACGGGGACGAACCGCGCGAGCGGATAAAAGATGGGGAGGCGACGAGGTGGAGAGGAAGAGGTTGTAGATTAAAGGGAGGTCGCGGGGGAGGGGTGGCAGGGGCAGATTTGAGATTGGTGGGGGCCGACAAGGAGCAGGAGTGAGTCAGGGAGGCGAGGGCGATGCCTTAGGGGTCTCCCCCGCCAGCCGTGATAACGTCAAACACGCCCATTCGATAATGGCTCGCCGCCGGAGTATACGAGGGGGTCAAGGTGGGTGGAGTGTGCGTGGGTGCCCTCGCACAGCTTGCCACTGCGGGGGTGGAGAGGGTTGGACGAGGAGGGACGTCCGGGGGTGACGGCACCCGTCCAAGGATTCGCGGAACGGAGGCCTGGAGGAGGGAGGCGCCTTGCGAGGGAAGGGACAGCAGCATTGTTGAGCGACGCCCGTAATCGGCGAAGTGGTTTTATATGGGAGGGGCGATGGAGGATGCCTATCGGAGCCTGGCCGCCCACTCCTCCTCGTCTTCGTTTTCGCCTATTGACTGAATCATATTCCCCTGAGAAGTTGATACTGGAAGTGTGTTATAGGTATCTCACTTCAGGCCGTTGAGGTGTTGTTTACCTCATCGAGAGAACAAACTTTCGACAAATCCCCCCAAATTGTTCAATACCAAAGGCAAAAAATAATTTCTCATCACTCTCTTGGGCTTGTTGTAATAGTCCAATTCTTCAGTTTTGGACAAATGAAGAGAGATAAAATCAGGTGAAGCTCGGTAGGAACATAAAATGAAGAAATTTCTATGGCTTTTCGGACATATCTTTTGAGATAATTCTTCACGGGTCCTCATCCAGGTTGGGCTCTCCCTTTTTGCCGACCTTTCGATGAGTTACTAGTTCATCGTCTGAAGATAATGAGCGAGTTTATCATCGAAAAATCGGCGAAGAGTATTACCGGAATAAATATCTATGAATAATTCACCCCAAACTGCTAATTATTTTATGTGAAGATGATATAAATAATCCTTCAAATATTGTGTATAGTTTAATGGTCAAAGTACGAATGGTTATTGGGACCCTACAGAATTTAAAGCAATCCTGCTGGAAAATACAAGATGAAGCATCTGTAAAGGGGCTGACTGAACTTTTTTGTAAACTTTGCCGAGTTAGGAGCGTTTCAAGAGATAAAAATAGTTAATCATTTCTTTTAAAAGCACTGTATCAAAGATTGTACACTTTTTTCTTCAGCACATACTCTTTCATAATTCATTCATATAAGTTTGATTATTTTACAATATTTCCCAAAACTGAAGCAATACACGTGCAATTTTTCACAAAAAAATATTTTCTGAAAAATTCACGGGTATTACTTCAGTATGTACAAACTCCACTCGATTCCACGAGAATCCTCAGATTTAATTTCTCAAAACATTCCCTCAAACGAAACATTGAGGAAATATAGGTAGGTATGTACTAGCTACCTGCCTATTAATACTCCAAACTACCTGTCTATTAATTCTCCAATTGAGGAAAGCCCAATATTTTGTCTCTATGGCTCTTAATGCTTGTTTTACACACAGGTAAAACCTTTCCGGCATTGTAACGCATATGGAGGCTCAATTCAACAAATACTAAATATCATATTCATCGTCCTGAGGGAAGGGAAGGAATCAATGTTGGATGTGATCCATACTCGCGATCTTTGTAAAAGGATGAGAGCAATTCATCCAATATCAACGTGCCTACCGCATTCTCACCGAGTTGTTTCATGTTAAACCAGTGCTTATTGGATCCGCTGATGATTTTCTTGACTCTCCTCAGAGTATCTATTTTTGCGTGAAATTGCCTCCTAGCTACTGTTAGCGTGACGTTGAACATTGCAATATAATAAAAGATTAAACCATTTTCCATGAAATAAGATCAATGGACGCCAAGTTATCCGCATTCATACTTTATACGTTGAATAAAAGTGTCGATAAATTAAAACTAAGATCAGGTAGCGATCATATATGCATTCTACATAATACAGGTTTCGTTCGGCTATTTGGAATATCAATACTATGCGTAAAACCGTCATTTAAATATTAGGTAATTTGGATTCTCGGGAGAATGGGATGTCCCGACGTGGGTTTTGTTTAAGTAGGTATACTGAGGAACATTTGGAATTGGTGCGGATTTGGGTAAAGAATTGATTGTAAGAATGTCCCTAAATGATTCGTCGTTTGGAAACACGCTTTGATCACCGGAGTGGGCGCCAAAACTTGCCGCAAAACATGTCGGTTGGTTCGTGAGTGGATCGGAGGGAAGCAGCGCCGCCAGACGGCGGCCATCGTGTCCACCCCTTCCATTTAAAGACTGTACACCGCCTCGTTATGCCTCCGATAATGGGGATGGGGGAGAAGGGGAGGGAGGGAGGAAGGAAGGAGGTCGGGCAGAATGGCAGGAATGACACCGGGGTGAAGAAAAGTCGTTTCAACACATTTTCCACCCAAGGATTGCATCCATCCCACTCTCGGCCATTCAAAACCCTTATTTTCTCATTTTAAGTCTCGGGAGGGAAGGATGGGGAGGAATGCTCGCCAAACGATTAAAGACGAGTGTGAGGGGACGAGGGAGTTTTAAGAGGTCATTTGCGTGCCTCGCCCTTCTGTGTCCCGAGTCACCCTTCGCCCCCTCCCCCTCCCCTTCCTCCATCCCCCAACCCCTTCCTTTTCCGTCTACGGGAACTTCACTTCCCGCGCGTTGCCATTGCCAGGGATCTGGGATCCATAAAAATGGGGAAACTTAAGTGGATTGCCGCTCCCTTCAAAAGGCGCCCAACCCCTTGCCTCGTCGCCCCGCCCCCGTGCACCACTCCGAAAATCCCCGGCGTACAGATGGTCCCTACCGCCTCCAATATACGTATACGCGCGGCGTCAGTCATCACCTCGTCACCAAGATCATTAAAGCCTCGCCTCGCCCCGCCTCCCTTCTCCCCATTTCCCCACCTTTTACCCGCAAGGTATTTTTTTTTGCTTGAAGCCCTTATGCTACCCACGACTTGAAGGCTCAAGAGTTTAGGGACATTCTGCCTTGAGTTCTCCGGTTGTCCCAGCTGTAAAAGTAATGATTTTGAAGTTGCCTGCCTCTCCGTCTCTGGTGTCAGTTAACGATGGCGGAAGACTCTTCTCACTCCCTAAGTCATATATTATCGATTCTGTTTTAAGAACCATAAATTCAGATGTTTATTGGTTTGCATTATTAAAATAGCGTGTCATAGATCCTTAAGAACTTAAGTATGCAGGTTTCTATTCTTTGTGTTCATAATTACAATATTAGAGAAAACGAACGTGGAGCCGGACTTAGACCGCAGAATATTCTGACGTGAGATTAAATGAGGTTTTCAGATCAAATATGCAAGTCTGCGGTACGTCCTTTTCTCTCACTCAGGAAACAGCAGTAATACACCTGACTTGCATGAGGCCAGCAATAAGAGCACGGGAAACGATTGTTCCTTTGCAATTTTCCCAACTAAGTAACTTTTCACAACGATGAAAGGCGCGAACTATTGACTGTTTCGACACGCACTCACACCCGGAAAAAATCCCACTAAAAACTGCAAACTTCAGTATGCTGGGAATCGATTGTATTTTAATTATTATCGACGGGGTCGAAGTTCTAATACTCATTCAATTACCTCACTTATGCTATATTATTTACATTTCTTTCAGCTGTATACAATTTGACTTTCTGAGATATGTAAGAAATGCAGTGGTAAAGTAGAATTTCTCCCCTACCCGATAGCTAGACTTTCGATAATATGTAGTTAACGATAGATAGACTTTATTTAGCATTGATATTTCTTTTTCGAAGCTAAACTGCCGCATGGCCTTTAGCCAAGTAACCTCCTTCTTCACAAAATGGCGAAATCCTTTGCGGCGGTTGTTTTGTGATGTTACTGAAGAGATCAGGTAGAAAGTTGCCCAGCTGTTCTATGACTGACTTCCCACGTCGTCTATCGAAGAGTCTCTCAGTAGTATAATACGTAGTATGTTAAAGAATTTACGTAGTTTATCTGGATTTTTACCTTTTGGCAACCAAAAGTTTGAAATTGAGTCAAGTGTACCAATAACTACAACAGGTAATACACTATACTCAAGGTTATTCCATAGTAATTTAGATAAACAAATTCCATGCAGTAGGAGTGTGAGATATGAACCTTGGGTGAGTTAGATTTCTCATATATATATATATATATTCTGCCAAGCTGAAACATCAGGCGATGTTATTAGGAAATTGTCTGGCAATCCTTTCTTTAACAGCTGCCACTTTTGAAAGGGTGCAAAGGTACTCCGCTGGTTCGTCAGCATCATGTCTTCGCGGCATTCCTTACCACACCTCATCTTTCTTTGTCTTTATTATTGTCCTTATGTCTTTATTTTCATTTTAGGAGTGATATTCTGAAGTTAAACGTAAATTTCTTTTCGCAGAGTCTTTTTTTCATAATACCGGAGGCAATGCGCAAAATACCATAATTGAGTTAAATAAAGTTACCAACGATTTGAATGCTAATTTTCTTTAATCAGTGCTACTTCAACAAGTTTTTACGCAAAAGAGGAGTCTTCCAGTTGTGAAAATGAGGGTTCAAGTTAAGGCACGTGTTAGAACAACTGGAATCGAAGTTAATCCGTACTTCCAATTATATGAAAAGGATCGCAGAATTTCATCCTGCTTCAAGTCTTATATTTTTGGAAATCTAACACCAGCCACAAAATTTTTGTTTTTCATTGCGTATGATAGGTAATGCGTATTTGGAACACGTCTATTCTTTATCTATTTTAATAATTACATGTTTTCTTAGGCCGTAGCCCTTGAGATTTTGCATTAAATATGTACTCGAAAATAGGGAGTGAGTGGAGGAATAGCTTTGAAGCCATGAGTTTTAAATTACTAAATTTGAAGATAGTGCATTAAAAGACAATGAACCAGCGAAATATTACTGGCTTCACTTAAGTTAACTTTGTTTTAAGACAATTTGAGAACTTTCAAGCAATTAATGTTGATGATTAGGTATATCTTTTTCATGATATGTGTGAACAGTAGTCACTTTGATTAATATTTTGCATCGAATAATTAGTATTGCTTTTATACACTGATAAGGAGTCATTAAAATCAACTATGATCATTTAACACAGTGAGTTAATGGCCATAGCCGTCATAATTTAGCTATATATTAATGTAAATGACTAATTCCAAGTAATAAATGGAGAAGTGTTATGCAAATTGCTTTATTTCTGAATTAGATGGCATTTTCTCAAGTATTTTTCTCAAAGTCAACATTTTCTTAATACCAAGATGAGTCATCTTAATCAAGTCGTTCTAAAAATAGTAAAGATTCTCAAGTTTATTTCTCTAGAGAACAGGAAAAAAACTTAATTGTTTTGTAAGCGAGATTTTAGAATATATTATAGTTATTAAGAAAACCTTATATCTAAAACAATTTTATAATTAAAATAATTTTGTTTGTTAATCTCTCTAGACTAAAATAGAGGAAATGTATGAAATAGAGAACAATGAGCAGCAGGCATCTAATAGTCTTGGCATAAAATGTTACCCAAGTAGTAGTATGGTAGTTTACGAGTTGCTTTATGTAATTATTTACGAGCGAATTGAATTTGTATTCATAGCAGACAGCTTGAACCATGAATTCATTATGCATTTTTCATGCATATTTTACTGATATTGCAGTATGTCAAAAGAAGTAATTATTCCAAATCAAGGATCTTTATTCTGCCAATTTCGATTTCATTCAACAGTTCATGCTCTATTTTATCTTTATTTTTAGTTAGCTATTTCCAATTTTTCAATTGTACTATTACACTAGTTTAGAACATTATAATTGAATAAATACAGTGCACTCTCTTAAAAACTTGCTACAAGAATGTACAATTACCTAATATCAGAATCACAATAATAGGGCAACCATGGGGTGAAAAACGGTATGAATCACGAATATCTGATGAAAATTATATAACTATTGCATATAATTTATCATTAAATATATCAGGTAATGCAAAACAGAATACTCTAAGTGATAATCAACCAGCATAGATATACTTCGTACATCCATCAAGGCTATGGCATAATTATGACGTGGGTAAGACATCACGGGCGTACACTGACCCTAATGTACATTCATAAGACCATGCATAATGCCCTTACTTTGACAGCCGCTTTACAACATAATTTAACTATTGAATTAATAGAAATAGTACCAATCGAGGCACAAGTGAAAACATTTTTAAAGCTAGCATAAGTCTCTCTGGTTTATTATATAGGCATTATTCATAAAATATGACTTTTAATCAAATATCACATGAATAACTTTGAGATGACAAAAAATTCTTTCCATTAATTTCAAATTTGATACAATATGTAAAGCAGCCTCGATTTCATCATTAATTAGGGCAAAATATAATTGTGATACTAGTACTGAGGTGATATCAGTTTTTGCCACTGAGGGCCTCTTCACCTTTACCATGAGTAGGTACTGGTTAGTTAATACTAGTATTCATTCAAAACAGATCGAAAATCCTTTAGAACATTAATGCCTCAAGGGTAACCCTCTTAATTCATGACTATATGTGACTTACCCCTTTTGGAAGGCCACAGCTCTTCGTGGGATTAAACTTCATCGGCAAAATGTTTTATTAGCATTCCTGTGTTGCGAGGCCGCTAACACTGCACGGGTCTCTGTGAGCTGAAGAATTAGGGATTTTTGGATGACGGCGGAGCTTGTGTTATTCGTATGTACAATAAACAGAGCTTTTTAATCGGATCGGAAGAAAAATAAAGAAATCGATTTCGATCGGAAATTGGCATTTTTCTCGTCCTTTGTAATCGGCCGTGAGCCTTTCGGATGACAGTGCGACTACGCTCGAGGAGGCGGGGCTAACCCGACGGCACAATCTCCATTGGTCGGAAGCGAGCATAAAAGTTTTCTTTGTTTGTCGATTATAATGGCCATGTTTCACCACAGCCCCGAATATACCCCTCCGAAGCCGCGCCGATATTCAGCGGCCTAATGCATGACCGGCGGGACGTTTATGGCCATTTGTTTTCCTCGGCGTAAACGCTAAAGAGGGAAGGCATGGCAAAAGGAATCACTTGCTCGCTAAAGAGAGGTTGGCAATGGTGGGAATGGAAAAGGCGGCGTTGCTCATCCCCATAACGCCGCAGACAAAGGGGACTTTTATGCGAAACTCGAACCAGATTGGCATATTTCACGCCCGACCTTAGAGGAAAACCAGCGGGTCGATAATAAAAACGTCCGAAACCCTTTGGCTCCCTAGTTCCGCCGGCCCGGATAACGAGGGGGGAGTGTGAGGCGGAGTCTCCAAAGGTGGGGGGAAGGAATGAGTTGTCTGGGGAGAGAGTTGAAGGGGGTACACGGTTCTTTTAGAGATCTTCTGGGGCGAGGGAGAGAACGAGGAAGAGGAAAAAATTCTATGATTTCTCTCGGCTATTTCTTAGAGGGAGGAACGAGGGCGTAAAAAACTGCAGAAAATGGACGGGGTGAAAGAGGAGGGTGAGACGACGCGAGAAAGTAAGGAGGAGGATGTGGCATAGGTGGGGTTGGTTGGGGAAGGAGCGGCGGACGGTTAGTTAACAATGGTAGGAATGCTCCTGGCACGGGTTCAGACATTCCCCCAGTTTATTGTCGGGAAGGAGGATGGGAGAGGAGATAGAGGGAGATAGGAGGAGGAAGAGAGGAGGAGAGATAGGGCAGGGATCGTGGCGGAGAGAGCGCGGAATTAGAAGGGGACAGAAGGGAGCTCAAAGCAGGACAAGGAGGGAAGATGTATTCTCCGTCGCTTCCTGCGCTTACGCATTTGTTGGTTCGGTTGAGTCGTGTACGCCATGCGCTCTTTCCTTCGAGGAAGCGAAGAAGGACGGCGTCTCCCTCCGTTCTCTCGTCTCCTACCTCTCCTCAAAATCTCTGCCAACCCACCTTCCTCGCCTAATCTTCTTTCGACCCACAACCGCGCACAGCGAATGCATTTCGTGATTCTCGGAAAATATTCCCGCCTCTCTTTTATTTCTCCCTCATTCCCTCTCCTTTCTCCCTTTTCCTTTTACTCTCCCGCACCAGGAACTCAGTTCTCCTCTCTTCTCTCCCATCTCATTTTCATCACTTCCTCGTCTCCCCGCACTTTTGCTTTCATCCAACTCTCCCTTCATTTCCTCACTTGGCCACGTTCATGTCCGTTTGCTGATCTCCTTTCGTCTTGTGAGCCATGATCATCTGTCCTAGCGCTCCTTCCTAGACTCCCGTTTTCCAATTTCTTCCCTCTTCGATGGGTGTGATTTCCTCGTGGATAAGCAGCATTTCTCTATTTGGATCCAGTATCCTTTCTTTGTTTATCGGAGAATCTTTCACTTCCCTCCTCCATCTATCCGTCCGTTTCCTTGAAGTAAAACGTATGTACCTTCCTCAGGGTAGCGTCCTCTCGGTGCTGACTTCGGGTTGTGTTGCCGCGAAAATATTTTGCTCAGCACGAGCCGAGTCAACGTTGCTTCCATCCAGCGCGTGATAGCCGACTACTTGCCACTGATATTTACAGCTTCCAATGGCATTTACCTTTAGATTTCCATCTAAGAGTGATGGTGATATTTTTTCATAAAACCTGCCTTCTTCCCCGTTTTAAATAGAAAAGAGCATATAGTTATTGTAAAATATCTAGGTTTTGCAACAGTGCGAATAAAGTAAGCCAATGGATTTAATAATTATTCCTTCCATTTCGGATAACATTGGAGCATTTTTAAGTTTAATTTGCGGTTAATCCTTCCAACACTTGACGGAAAAATTGACACATAGTGGTGGCGGTGGAGCATTAATCATACATATTCAAATATTGTTTAAATATTGGATCACAGTTGGGTTTTGGTTGGAACACACAATTTAAATTGAGTAAAATAAATGGTTTCCTGGTGCCATTGAGTTTAACAAGCTGTTTCAAAAATTTTAGTTAAAAGGTAATATAAATCACCGTCTAATACTTTTAAAATAACAAATATAATTCTTTTCCAGTTATTTTATACAATTATTTATTTCCCGGAGTAGCAGCATTTTCTTTTACTAAATTATGGAAAATAAAACACGCATTTTCTTTCTTAGTTGATCTACACTTTCTTGAGGCCTCGACTCAACGACCTGCGTCGCTACTTATGGCTCATTTCAAACCTATACTATTGGTACATTCCACTCTAGAGTAGTTAACTTACCAGATATACTAATTTCTTAAGCTAATACATACTTTCCTCTCCCAGTGACGGATAACATTTCAATACTCCGAATTTTATTGCCGGTATAATAAAAAAAATCGCACATTTCGGTCATAGCGCATGAATGAAGTTTACACAACGACGGCCATTTGCTCAGAATCTTACATAAATGAACTGTAACTTCCTCGTAGCTTGATGGAAGGTCATACCTACATCTATTTCAATGTCTCCGCAAGTGCTAGACCAAATTTTGCTTTTGTTGGAATTAGCAGCAGAAAAACATACTTTTTCTTCAGTGGAATCAGAGTGAAAGAGAGGAAGTAGGCAAAATACGTGGGATGGCTGAATCCAGTCCACTGCGGCTTATTTGTTGACTTAACTCTCAATTATATGTATAATCCTAATTTTTGCTTAAGGGTTGAAATAGAATTATGCGGTAAGAGTTGGATGGATATTTTGGTTTCCTTTGTCACGGAATAATATTATTCTTGATTTTGTTTGTGGTTCTCCACGTAAAACTACCACGGTAAAAGTTGTTACGTCAACTAACAACTTGACAGAAATTTTTCACCGCCAAGCTGGATTTTCTGAGCCTCGATTATTTCATAGGTTTCCTAAAAACTACTTATTACTTCTACAGATTTTAGCAAGGTGATATTATTCTTATATTTTGAATTAAAAACTCCACCTAGATATCTTTCAGACAGCGTCGCTGGTGTTTTCAATGGAATTGTATTAACCAGCAAAAAAGCTTGAAAAAATGCCTCTTCAAATCTATGCATTTGAATCGTTACCAGCGTTTAGCCGCACGTACATAAAAGAATCTGAGGAAATTTGGCTCCATTTCGTAATCTTAGTCTTTTGGTTACTTCTGCGTGAGTACGGATAAAGCTCGACGACAACTCACGCGACTCTTAATGGCCCGATATCACGGATTCGCGCAAACTGACCGGGTTGGTGAGAGTACTTAGCGGCTCGTGTTCTTCTCGGGCAACCCTTACGGTCAAGAGATGGTCTCCGTGTTAAGAGGAATTAGTCCCCGAGGGCCCGCAACTGCAGGCGTCGAAGTTCCCGACTTTTTTCTTCCCTTGATGAAAGATACGTTACGTTTTGCGAATGTCCGCTCGGTAATAATGCCTTCTGCAAAAAGAACGCACGCATTTGCCAGAGGTGCGATAATCTTAATCGGTACCAGTTTCCATAGAACTTTTTTTCATTTTTTACTCAGTTATGTCCTCCCTTGAGTTTCAAACAGCCTGGCATGTTGCACTGTCATTTTCTGCGATTCATGTAACAGGGGTCAAGCTCAGATTTTTTTCGAGTGGAGTTGAGTAGCTGAATGCGTTAAGTGATAAGATTTCAATCGATTTATCTTCAGCTTATGCATATGTCACCCACGTATTAAGAAGAAAGAGAATTCCTTGAAATCGAAGAATAAAATCACGCCGCACATACGCGAAATGTGTATTTCAATCATTTCTGCCCTCTATTAACGCAAGACTTCATAGACATTCTAAGGTGACATTTTTTTATTCGTGATAAAAGAGATCAAATCAGTTTAAGTTCTTGGAAGGGATTGTGATGGAAAAACTCCTCCCAAGCTACAATTTCTTTCCCTGAGCAATTGCTCTTCGCAGTAACAAAGTTCGTTATTTTCCCTTTATCTGAAAGGGAAACCTTTATCCCTCTGAAATATTTAAAGTGGTAGAGTATTATATTATAGAGTTATTATATATAGAGTTATACTTGTTTATCGCCACATATTTTGAACTACCAGTATACTACTGATTTGCATAGAACAGTCAGAAGTAGGCCTCTACTATCAGAGCTTTTTAAACCACATTTCATAGACAACATAGCTTAAATTTCGCGGGATTTTGTGTAGCATAATAACGATCTCCGTTTGCAAACATTCATTTGATTCCCCGCGCATCTGAAATTATTTTTATCGTTTTGGTGGTTATTAATCATAATATCCCTCCGCACGAATTTCCAATATAACGGGATTGAGGCTCCGTTTTATTTGGACCCGTTAAACCATTCATCAAGTCGTTTCAGCCACCACACTCCATGCTCAATCGCTAATCCAACCAAAATAAAATAATAGGCTGCCTAAAAGTGGCTTCGAAAGAACAACTCACGTGATGGCGTCCCCGTTAAGTTCCAAATTAATCGTTTGCCTGATCGGATTGGCTCCCGACCACAATCCATCATATCTGCGAATATGTTCGTCCGCTCGCCAGTGCAACAGCAGCACCATCCCACAACTCTTTCCCCCCAAACTATCCCCCGACCAATCACCCCAGGGCCCTTCCCATGCACTCCTGCCCCCTCCCCCCCAGCCACCGAGGCTTCAACGCGCGAACACGCACGAGGCACTACCCATCGCCGTCCTCCAGGGGGGGCCCGCTGTCACTCCTCGCGAGAGGCAAGGGCCCCACACGGCACCTCTTCCTCCGTATCTTCTCCCTAACCCACCCCCCACCCCCGGATTCCATTCCCCCTTGCACATATCGCCATCCCAGCCACCCACCCCAGAGCCCGAGCTCTCTATACGCGAGTATCGCAGCCAGCCGAAAGGTGGGCAGGGAGGGGGGAGGGGATCGGAGAGCTCCCCCAGTCGACCCACCTCCCTCGGTACAATAAGGTCTCTCCCTGGGCAGCCAGACGATCCCTTTGCGATACTTTGTTTGGAGATGGCGCAGACAGCCGGCAGTTTGTTAGCGTCGGACCGGAAAGCGGCCGTCGCCGTCCCCGGCCGGGCCGTGGAGCGTCGGCGGTGGCTTTTTAACGAGGGGGTCCCTCGGGAGCCGCCCGCCGCCGCAGCCGCAGCAAGAATTTCCAGGGAATCCGCAGAAGCGGACGCGGTGGCCGCGGGGAGGCCGACCTGTTTGGTCGCATTTCGCCTCGGCGGTTGTGGAGGGAGAAGGCAAATGTTCGTTCGAGGAGAGCGCCAACATAGTGCGCAGAATAGTGAGAGTCAACATGAGCAGTAAATCATGATCTATACTCAGATGCTCGTGAAGGAATCGCAGCGATGCCCCGATGCCAGAGGTGCCATCGTAGACCGATGTCGTTCGAACCTCGCCCACCTGATACTAGAGATATCGTTATCCTTAAATCAATCATGTTATTGTCATATTCCTCAGTATCCAACGTTTTCCGAATCAAGACCACTTTACTGATGCTAGGAGTTTAAAGTTATTTAGATCCAACGAAATAAAATGTCTCGAAATTAGCTTTCTGATATGAAAGGAATTGAGCGTGTTGTATGATTTTGTAACAGAATGTTATCACGAGTATTTTCTTTTGTCAGAGTATCTGAGTAACACGGAGCATAATTATACCGATTCCGAAAAATGTAATATAAGTTTCCATCAATATTAAAAATTACGTGAAATAAAGAGGTGAGATATTAAAATGTACGGAAAGTTTTCGTAATCATATCAGTTTCACTCAGTTTAATTGCTAAGGGAATGTGGTGCAGTCATCAGGCGTACTTTTGTGTGATCTGATATATTACTGTTCTTCAACTCTAACTTGGCTGATGTCATTGAATTAAGATGATAACAAAATGATTATTTCCGCTTATCATCTAAGGATTATAAGCTTAAACTTAGGTGTGATTATACTTTGGATTAAAACTTAACGTGAAGTGGTTGCGTAAACCCCTTACCGACAGATTAGTAATCATCTTACTGCTAAATAATTAAGTAATTCTCATCTTTCGCGTGAGAGATTTTCTAGCATTCAATTTATCTTTTGTTCTCCTGAGTAAATAGTTTGGTTTGTTCCTCTTTTCTCCTTTTCTAAGTATTGGATGAACTCTAATCAATAAGTTTGCGTAGAATGGAATGATTTAAAATTTTATTTATCAGCTTTGAATGAACTTGACATTTGGTGGACGATATTAATCCATAAAATAATAATTTAATAGCAGGAGCGCTGAAATAAGTCATATAATTTCCACATTTCCCATGACACCAGTATAAATCGATCGTTAATAATTTTAATAGAAAAGTGTCATGCTATCAAACTTATTAGGTACCTATGTAATTACCTATAACAAATAAATAGGTAATTGTAGACGGATGGTAAAAATGCATTGCGGAGAGCACCGTGGAATCCCCTAAAAAAAATTCTTAAAAGGTTTAGGCAAAACGCAAAGTGCTAAACAGTGATTTAAGGTCGCATGAGAATGCATTCGTCGTTGAGAGTTTGGGATCATGATGCAATGGGGTGAATTTTGGATCTGAAGAATTAACAGAGCACCCAGGATATCTCTGAAAAGAAAGACTAAAATCTGGCTAGTAATCTTACCATTTCATGCACCTCTTCATTCATCATGAATGTATATTTGTAGAGAGTAGTTTCAGAGTAAATAATGACTAGTTAGAAAACTGTTTTAGAGAATACTGAGAGAGGCGGAAGAAAAAGTAACCATTGGATGCCTTTGAACTAACATTTATTTAGGAACATAATCTCCGGAATTCTTTGATAGTCTGTAAATGTCAATTCAAATTCATCCTCCTTAACGTATTCTAGTTTTGTATTCTAAAACTTGTTACAAAAAGTAATTTAAAATGGTAATAAGACATTCATTTTAAACCAAAATTTGGATTGTAAAACGAAATCTTGCTCCGAAAATCTCGAGATGCTGGAAAAAATCATACAAAATGGAATATACCAATCCCGAATTTGTTATTTCTCAAAGGTCTGTTATTTGAAATTTAATAACGGCGGTATGATATATTTCCGGGCGAAATAACTCCATCAGCCAATTTGGTTAATGCCCTACCCCGTTGTCTCAAAAAAAATAAAGGTAAATTCTTCGTTTAGTCATTTAAAGGCACCCATTGGATGTGTTATAACGCTCTCACAAATTGAACAGCGACGTGTAGCTAAATGTCAGAGGAGAACGTAAGAAAATACCGGGCTCATAATAGTATTTTCGCCTTTCCATCAAGAGATTGCAGGCTTTTACTTTCACTCAATGGGCCTTTCTCCCAATCATTGGCTAATGGAAAGCATGCTTTAATTAAAAATTCTCTAATTAATGTCTCTAACATTTTACGCTTTTCCATTTATAGGTACCTACTGCTCAATGTGAAAAGTATTGTGAAGTTCTTGAAAATGAATGGTTTAACGTGTATGCACGCATATAGACAATAAATTATCGCTATATACTAAATGGAACAGGGCGGTGTCTTAGCACAGCAAAGATAGATGGTCCTGTTTTTCACAATGGCCTTCCACGATAGATAGACCGGGTATCCTGTCGTGACCTGATAAAGAGAAGCAAGACATGAGCAAGACATTTGTTTCCCCCTCGCATGTCAGCTCCAATCATTCCCATGGGTGGGTTTTTCTCTCCGCACACATCGCAAGATTTCTATCGATTACCCGCCGCGTCATCTCTATCTGTTGAATCCTAGGAGGGAAATCTCCAGCGTTTTGGAGCGTTTGTTGGCCTTAATTGGCGTCAATCTCCCTCCCAATGGTTTTGATCCTCAAAGCCGGCAGCCAATTAAGCAAACGCCCACCTCTTCCGTCTTTGTGGTTCCCTGATACTTTTGGCTTCACCAGGGAAGCTACTCCTGTTAATAGGGGTATAAGAGAGGCTAAGCGACTGATTTTAATCACGCTATTGTCATCGAACAATCTTAATTCAACTAACAGAATAGTATCAAAATTACCGACGTGAGTACGAAGTATTAAGTTGAGTAGGATCTATTTGTATTTCGGGTTTGTTTTGTCCTTTTTTATTTTACAAAATGTGGACGAGTAAAAACATTTCCACTTCTCATTCACAAATATATTTTTCGGATTTTGTTATCCAAATGAAATATAGCGTTAAACTGTAAACACAGCCCAGAAGAACTAGATGTTTCTCCTCTGGATCCTACATACCCTATATAATGACACATGAGGATAATATATGCATGCATAACAGCAAACTTTTACCATATCCTCAAATAGTCACAAACGTCCGCGCACGTGGCTGACAAGGTTTATAATATCGTGACTAATTTAAGATATGGTGCTCAATGAATATAGTTGCACTTCCAGTGTTGATTAATGAAATTACTTATTCTGAATACTTACCTCGATCAAGTTCCCATCAAAAATTGTACACACCAAAAGCATCCTTCGGGTAGTGGGTACTTTTGCTATTATATGTGCAACACCTTGATACATGGAGTATTAAGTTTTTTGTTGTCGAAGGTGAAAAGGGGATCATATAAAATCTTTTGATTGTTCATTTTGTCATAAATTATGATGCAAAGCGACGACATTTGTCTTTTTACTTATGATTTAGCCTTCTAAAATATGGGCATTGGCATTTCCATTGAGCAGTTTCATTTTGTTATAAGCGTTTCTAAAATCTACATAAAGGTATTTATATATTAATGCAGCGAATTCGAGCGGCCCTCGCTTTAATTGCCTTTAAAATAGGTATTGACAACTATGAATGTGTTGATAGTTTTTTGCAAATTGTCCTTAACTCCGTTTCAATATCACTTATGCCATCTTTCCTTCTGTTCCAGAGCCCGACCACATCGGACCTCACACTGTAGCTGCCATGGGAGGGCTCGGGCCCTCATTACCCAGGCTCATCCTCGGCGGAACCGCCGGTGCGGGAGGCAACGGCCCTCCGAACCAGCAAGTCGTTAGGTGCACGCTCAGGAAGCACAAGCCGAATCGCAAACCCCGAACCCCTTTCACGACGCAGCAGCTCTTGTCGCTGGAGAAGAAGTTCCGCGAGAAGCAGTACCTCTCGATCGCCGAGAGGGCCGAGTTCTCCTCCTCGCTGCACCTCACGGAGACGCAGGTGAAGATATGGTTCCAGAACCGGAGGGCGAAGGCGAAGAGGTTGCAGGAGGCGGAGCTGGAGAAGCTGAGGCTGACGGCGAGGCCCCTCTTGCCCCCGTCCTTCGTGGGGCTGTTCCCGCCCCCGCCGCCACCTCCGCACCACCACGGGGGCATGGCCTTCTTCTCGGCGGCCGTCGCGGCGGCAGCGGCGGCCGCCGCAGCCGGGGGCAGCGGAGGGGGCGGGAGCGGACGCCCCGTCAACGGAGGACCACCGCAGATGGTCAGGTCTCCCCTGGGCGGAGGTGGAATGTACGGTGGAGGGCCCCCGCACCCACTGCACCCGCACCACCCGCTCTCCGCGGCCTCCATCACCGGACCCATGCACCACTGAGAGGGTTAAGGTGCCCATCCACCCACCCAAACACCCGTCTCGGTGGTGAAGACGCCAAAGGTTGAGCGGCGACGACGGACGCCCAAACGTGGATCTCGGGCGAGAACGTACCCGTTTGGTTTTGCCACGAGAGTCACGTCGACCAAAACGGAAAAGCGAAGACTGATTTGTGAATAATGCTGTTTGTATATAAAGAGCGAATCATCGTCCTCCGCCCTGAATGTCCATGTGTCTTCAGTTGCGGAGATATATCAATTGTACATACTTATTATTCGTGCGCACTCACAAGAGATCAACGGACGTTTTCTTGCGCATCCAGTGATTTATAAGGATGCAGGAAGGAAAAACTCTGGTAGAACGTTCCCACATCATGTTCCACTTCTCATCCTGAATTTTATGCAAATACTCTCCAATCGCACTTCAGTGAGTATAAAAAAACGCTGCTTCAGTGAACTATGTAAATAGCTTTGGTGATATAAATCTATGAATGTGTCGCTATTGCCGCACATGGAACTAGTGCAAGTAAAAACCTTCGGTTTAAATGAACGGGACGAATGTGCATGAAAGAAAATTGCGCCAGTGCTCAAGTTTGGACTCTTTGCACGAAGTAAAGGGACAAATTCTTCAGTAAACTTCACAGATCTCGTTAGATTTATTTACGAGTCTGAAATGCACATGATTCCGGCTTTATGGGCAATACACTGGTTTACGATACGGTTTGGATGAACCAACCGTATTAAAAAACAATAAAATATGTTCCTAGATAATCGTGCTTGACTGATTCAATTGTGTGAATGTTTGTCTCTTTGGTGGCTGTCACCAATTATAATTTACCTTCCTCTTGGCTATTTAATGAAACATAAAGAATATCATCCGTGATAAGGTAATCGTGTTGAATCACCAGGCTGTAAAATTCAGGCTGTAAAAGAGCCTACAAGTCACCATAAATGAATGTCTGCATTAATTATTGTATCTATAATAAATAATATCAAATGAAAAATTTATTACACTGTGTTCATTTTCATTTTAAGAAAATTGAATAATTCTTTCTCCATCCTGTTTTATTATCCTCTTGTGCACGTAAACAGACGATTATATAGGTACGTAAGATGGACTGGAAGAACATCTTACAGTGACATCAAAGTACTGTGAGATTGATACGCAAAAATCGGTAAAGTATCCACCTGTTTGCTTTGCCATCATAGGATTTTAGCGGATCGTTGTATGAATTTCAATGGTAGGAAGCTTTGTGTAATGCTTCTGCCAGTGCAAGAAACTGTTTTGGTCTTATTTAACGCCTAACTTCTGTAATACTTATGCAGACGGAGCGAGTTAAAAACGTGCGACGAAAATGACATACAAAAGGTCAAGAAATAATCAGCCACGAATCCTATGCAGTCAAATTAAAAGTGAAACTTTTAGTATTTTTGTCGTACTTTTTAGACTGTTGGCTGATATTTTCGTTTTTTTCCACTGCAACTATGCAAAATTCGAGTAAGCATACCTATATATCTCCGAGTAGAACGCTATATAAGTGTGCGTGGCAGTACCTACCGCAATGAGATTTGTTTATCTATCCATAAATTACAATAGGCAAATGAGTACTAAAAATGAAGTGCTGCTGGCAGAAAGACGAGTAGCCTCAAACGCATTCGTATAGTATATTTCACTCAAACCGTTATTAGAGCGAAATTGCGTTCCACCATATTTCAATCAGCACTGGAGGCAAAGATTGGAATGAATTCTGAAATTAAGCAAATGCCCAGCATAGTAAAAAGCTCATAAAAATATCTCCAAGGCTCATATAAAACATATTTAATTCGCAAGAGGGAGAAATTCGCTATGCAAATATAAACCGAATTCATCGATATTCCAAGAGCAACTCTATGGCGGATGATTTACTTGATCAACGATCGTACCACAGCTGTACCTTAATATGATAGTATTTCAAGTCACATATTTCATGTCGCAAGTTCATGCATCGAGTTTGAACGGTGGAGCGAAAGTAAGGGACCTCACATATTTCCTGATCCAAGTGCTCTGAATAACGCTGCATAAGCGGAAATTCTTTGGAAATTGTTAAGTTTCGTCGAGCTAAGACCAGGTTTGTGGTATATATTCATGAAAAAGACACGTATAGAACGCATATACGTTAACACGCGCGTTGTATTTTATACAACTGTGGACAGTAAACATACCAAAACCATTTTACCTATCCACCAGCTCATGCCGAGTAAGTTTGAATTAAATAAGTTGTTTTATTCATGCGTCAACCGAATTTATGTTTGTGCATACTGAATATGATATATTGCATAAGAATATTTATTGAGTTTTCTGGAGTTACTCTACGTGTGGTGAGTTCTGCATCTGGTGAGGGGATAGGAGCAGGTAAATATTTTAAAAAAGGAAAAACTACATGTCACGGCTGTATTTGGGGGGGAGGGGTGAGGGTTACGATTAGAAGAAGAAAGGTGAAGGGAGGCTATGACTCTATCAGAATGATAACTTCCATATGGATGGGTATGATAATTTTATTATGAGTCATTAAGGCGGAAAATATGGCTTGAAGACGTAAAATTGTTCCATTAAACTACGATTTGTCCTCTCTCGTAGTTCCATTATAGCATCGTATTCAAATGGTAATTTTCAGTAATTAGGTCTTATAATTGATCAAAGGTTCAGCTAATGTAGCAGCATCACCTTATACAGAATTGTATTGACTTTGCATCGGTATGTGAATTCGAAACAATTTTTGAAATTTCTTAATATTTCAACTCCTTCGCCATCACTTTTAAACTCTTTCCTGTTCACAGTACAGTGTGCTGTGAAGTATAACCAAGAAGTTCCACTGGCTATTGAAAGCAGTTATTCCTAACGAAAGGCAACACGAGGGCCACATTATAATGTCCTATGAAACGGACGCAAAACTCCGGTTGGAGTGCACTCGATGCAGCATTTAAAAGGACGAAAAAGATACTGCTGAACTATCTCTACCACTTCCGGTATCCGACCCAGGGCAGCACTACAGCCGCCACACAAAACCGATCCCGCTCGTCGTCAGTTAAAGATTGGATTTAGCTGGGGGCACTGCAGACGTATAACCCGGGTTTGAATCAATTCCCAATTATACCTGTACATACAATGGGATCGGGTTGCTGTCGTGGCTGGAGTGTTAGCTTCCCATCCAGAGTTTCCTGGTCCAAATCTCAGCTGTGGCAGTGATTTATCATTGATATACCGTGTAGCTGTGGTGACTGGAGTGCTGGCTTACCACCCAGAGGGTTCGGGTCCATATCTCAGCTGTGGTAGTGATTTCTCATTGATGTACTGGTCCCTATTTGAGATATGTTTCGGATGCATATCGATTTCAGTACTCAGCCTGTCAGATGGGAAATTAAACTACAGTCCCCTTTGCAAATTGGATTAAGAGCAGACTAAGGCTAACGACGGTTTTCTATCCATCCATCCTCGATTTTCTGATAAATTTCGACCTCTACTCAGATACTCAACTGTTCTACATACCGCCAATGATCTTAGCTATCGGACGCTTCCCGTAAAATTACTATTTTTACTAGACCACCGCCACAATTTAAATTTAGCAATATCCCGCATACCAATGACAGCAATCATAGAAGGAAAATGGGGACGTTTAATTTGCACACGTAATTGCTACAATTGTACAATATTGCACACGTATTTGTTAGATGGAAACGAAAAACGAATTTTAGTGAAAAAATTAATCTTCTAACCATAACCATTCACTAATACATTAAAAATTTAAATAAGCAAAAGGTGATGCCCGCCGAAAAAGCTGCTATGATATCATTGACATCATTTTTCTCCCGTCCTTGACTGCTTTTAGGGGAAGGGAAGGGAGTGGAGGGGGATTCTCAGAAGATCTGCTCGCACAGATCCTGTCGCAATCGATCCAATTGGCAGAGTCAGCTGTGTCTCCCCCTTTGCGATAAGGCGAAGTAGCTTCGCGGGCTTAGTTGTAATTAGACGAAGTCAATGACGTCAGAGGTTGCATCACGCCCACTTTTTAGAAATGGTTAAAAGCATCAGTTTTTCGCCGCTTATAACTCGAGAAATAATTGACGGATCAAAAAACGGTAAAATACGGGTCTTTTTATTTTACAAACTCAGATTAGATACAGATCAGATCAGATACAGCAATAAAAAAATTAGGTAAATGACCCGATTTCTTGAATACTGGGTTAAGATTGCCATTTAAGAGGAACATTTTCGATCATCCGTCCCCAGTTATTTTCCTCAGAATGCCCTCTCAATAGCCTCGAGTGTTTTTCTTTTGTTTTACCGGACGGGACGATTCCGCGGTGTGAATTTGTTCGATTCCTTTTCAGGACGAGGCACAATCCGCGCCAACCCGGAAAATGAGTCGAGAGCCGAATCTTTCGCTCCTCGTCCGAAGCGGAGAGGCGGTCACGGAGCGGTGAGAGGGAAACGACGCAACCCTCCCAACCCTTCCCCCGCCTGTTGAATGCCGGGAGGGCCGGGAGGGTGGGAGCCGAGGGAGACGTGAAAGGGGAAGGGGTCGCGAGAGAGAGAGAAGTGTTGCCCGCCCTCACGCCTGTGCCCTCTCCCGTAATTGGATCGCAGATAAGGAGCTCGTCATAATTTTCCGGGCGTAATTATTCCCATTACGAGGGCCTAGCGTCACTTGTTTTTAATTTAGCAGATTTATCGCCGTCACCCCTTCCTCTCTTTTTCTCTCCCTCACTCTCCAGCGAGCAAGGGGACGGCGTAATAGTTCCTCCTCCCACCGCGGAGTGAGCTGCCGCACCCGTTTTAACAGGAGCGACTGGGAGTTTTATAAGGCGGGTGCAGTGTCAGCGGGGGAGTGAGGAGAGAATTCCCCTTTTTAATTAAGGACACGTTCGGAGTTTGGTCCCCGCTCTTGTGGATTCTGCTTTTGGAGTAGGGGTTGGCGGCGGCGGATTGATGTGCCCTCTGGAAAGAAACCTCAACACTAAATTTCGCGACAATGTAGGATACATGTAACGCATTACAAGACTGAGTATGGAATGACCAAAGCCTACCAGAAATGCTCTCGGCTCACTTCCTTATGTAATTTTTAAAAAAATTGAGTTTCCAAGGAGTTAAGGGGAATTTCATTCAATGACGCTTGAAAATATCCTAACCAACTAGGCGTGACTACGGAATGGATGACGGATGTCGAGGTGAATTTAACTAAAAATACATATGTGAGAGGGAAACCCTTTCCTCTTCCACGTGACAATTGCTTGCTATGAATTTTACCTCAATGAATTCAGTGATGCGTACATTTTTAGATGCGAGTATAAGCCAGAGACTTTACTTCTGTTACTTTGACCACCTACACCTGTCGGTTAGCCATCCTGGCACAATATGTAATAATAATTATTTCGGGTATAAATTGCTGATACTTACTTCAGGAGACACCATGGTCATTGGCTTATTCACTTACGACTGAAACATAGAAGTGAAAACAAGAGTCATAGCCTGACTCATGCTGAATAGAATCAATACAACGAGTGAATGTAACCATTCATGATATTTTTTTAAACTCACAACAAGCATCTAATGGGATGGGCCTTACTCCAATGGATTTTGAACAGCCTGCTATGGGAATCAGCAAGGATTAATACAACACATAAGAAACGTTATCGGTAGTGATAGGAAGCTTAAAATTAATATTCCTGGTAATATTCCATTTCTTCATACAGTTTTATTGCTATGAATATTACCATAACGAATAATTCAGTGATGTGTGAAGTTTTAGATACATGTATTGTACAGTGACTTTATTAATATTATTTCACATCATTCATATTCATAATATTCTGGTAACACAAGGATATTACCAACCGTTATTGTTTTTTTCAATACCGGCTAATGAACGTATTAACCATTTTCCATGCGATTCATAACCCTATTGAAAAGTATTGATTACGTCAATAGCATTACATTTTGATACTGTCCATTTTTGCTTCTCTGTGCAGAAGTGAGAATGCTAATACTAGAGCCAAAAATTTCAAACACGTGACACGAGAACAAGAAACGAAGAGCAGCCTAGGTGAATCTAAGCAGCCTATAGAAAGGTTGGTTTGCCGCCTTAACCATAGAATTATTCTATGGTTGTGGAATGAAAGCTGAATTTATGCTTTCGAAAACAGGTACTTCGATTTGTCTGAAATAGAGAGGGGCAAATATTTATGATTTGACGAAGTGATTCAATTTAGTGAAGTCAATTGCTGAAAAATTAACTATTTGATAAGGAAGATTTGCCCGGACAGAAATTAACGGTACGTTCTTGCACTTAAAATTGTATGTAGGTACCTACTCATGGTCATTAGTTAATGGTGAATGGATCAATATTTTGATGCAGCAGAAAATTTTATTTACCTAATTGTTGGCCTTCAACGCAAGGTCAGAGTGTAATAGGAATGCCCGACCTTTTTTTATGGGGTTCAATGAACACATGGCTGTCCGAGGAGAAAGGTATAAAATAGCTCCAAATACGTGGAACAAAATATTTGGGTAACAGGATATTGCCATTCTCCGTGATTTCCCTAATATGCATGCAGATTTTGTTTCAACTCAATATGATTTTTCTCAATTTTTTTGTTATTTTTTATGGTCAGACTTGATAAATATATTTCAGCAAGTGCAAGATTACCATGCATGATTTTGCTAAAGCTCAAAAATCCAGTGAACGCCTATTCCAGAGCCGCAAAATATCAGCAAAGGAGAACATTGAGGTAGAAGCAGGTGTTTGCTGAAACAATTTTGCGAGATATATACGCTGGATTACGTTCTGCCAGCAATGAAAGCACAGGCTCTGCTGTGCTTAATTCCAATTTGGGCAAATACTTTTCTCTGGATAATATTATTTTTCATATACCCATATTCGCTACAATCATCTTGAATCTCATGCTAATATTTTTACGCCAGGTCTAAGGTAGAGTGACAGGCCGATTGCTTATTTGTCCTTTAGCAAGTCACTGAACACGTTTGATAAGTGAAAAATCGCAAGGGTATCATTTTACTAAAACTTTTTGAAGGAATTTTCCTTACTCCCCGTACTTAACTCCAGTACCTTCTGATTGTGCATTGACGTGGGGACGATTTGGGTACTGAATTTTGTTCCAGTGTATTGCATCGGATATCAATTATATGTTCTCCGAACTGCCACACTTTGCCTGAAATGTAGCCGGCAAGTATAGAACCTGCATGTGCCCTCAAAGGCGTCTCTGGGCGAGATTTCCCACGACGCTACCGTTCCCTTGTTCTCGTTCGACCCCGAGGCACCCCTCGCCCCTTCCCCTCCCCCCAAAGGCTTCCTCCCATCCTCCCGTAATCCCTGCATACCCATCCCCCCCGTCGGCCCTCTCTCCTCGATCACCTCGCGGAGCCATTTCTCCATAATTCCTTCCTTATCGCCGATTTATTGCCGGCAATTACGGCCGCATGAAGAGTCACACGCGGCCTCGTTAATTTCTCCATTAAAAAAAACTCACTTTTAGTTTATTAACGCGGTTAGGGTTAGGAGGCGGGGAGGGGAGGGGTGCGGAAGAAACGACTAACGTGGTGGAGGATCCCTGCATATTCATGTTGCCTCGATTATTAAAGGACCCCCCTGCCTTAAAATAACAAAAAAATGGCAACAAAACACGCCGCTTTATATTTGCCGGAGTAAACTGCTAAAAAGTTAAATCTGTTGTATCGCGGAGGAGGCATTTCTTGGATGAGTTATGGGCGGCGAGCTCCCCGCAAAATTGAGATTTCATTAAAAACTCCCGTGTTTCAATGGGTTTTTGGTGGATGCGCCAGCCGTCGGAAGGCGTTTTTATGCGCTTCCCTGGTGATTTAAAGGCTCTGTTTATTCTTTATTCGCGGCCCTTTTCGTCGAATTCGCCGTTATCCCGGGGGAATATGAATGCGAATTAAGCCGTAATAGCACTTGGAAAAACTCATCTACATAGGAGGCGCGGAGTAGGACACTTACTCATAAGCGTAACCTGCTGGTGGCCTAATATTTGAATCATGCGCCCTCTTTTAATTAAAAAGCCTAATTTTATGCACCAACGTTGTTGTGCGTGCCGGTATCATTACAGCATAAACGCGTAAAATTTCTCCTTGTAATGTAGTCGTTTACACTCGAAGCTAAATTGCAATTATGTATCCATTATTTCAACAGCTATGGACGTGTGGTTAGAGTGGCCCTTTGCACCTCTCAATCCCTTATATGCTCTTCATTTCTTTAATCTTATCCATGATTTCCATTATCTACAAATTACTCTACTTACATTTTGAAATCAATTATATGAGTTTCAATTATGCCCACACTTTTAAAGTTGTAATTTTAATTATACATTCGCTAGATTTGTACCTGCGGACGTGTGAGAAAAATTCCGGTACCCGTTTGATTGCGTCGGCTTGATTTAATCGCGCAGGGGGAATATTCGTTCTACTTCATTCCCTAAATGTCTTTGTTTTTCAAAATCCCTAAGCGTTTAGCTTTGGAGCTTCATCCCGTTGCCTCTCATAAATCTTCCGTGAACCCCTATTGGCCAACGAGGCAGGCTTTCATTTAGTAGCTCAATCGTTCGCCGCTTATTTGATGTCGCTGATCCCCATGGCAACGGCACTGGGCTATTCCGGATCCAATGGTTGAACGCTTAAGTTTCCATCATCTCGTCTCTCCCTCCCTCCCATCTCCTCACCCCCGTAAATCCTCTCAAACCCTCCCCCCTTCCCGCCCCAACCTCCCCCGCCGTCATCCCTCTCCTCCTCCCCTTCTCACCCATACCACGCTCCCTCCCTCTCCTTCCACTCACTTTATCCTCCGCTCCACCCACTTCCCCTGCACCCATTCCGCGTTCCGCACCGGCGAGCACCAGCTCCACGGCTCACTCTCGCCCCCCCACTCCACTCCACCCTGCCCACCTCTGCATGGTGACAGGTTTAACAAAGACGCCATGACAATGGGCCCAGGTTAAGTCGCCCGGAGATGTCGATGCGCGATGGGACCCGGCCGATATAAAGGATGCCACGGGATGAGATTCGATGGCTGTTAAAATGGAGGGGCCGTTTGAAGGGTACGGGTGGGATTGTTTTGGGGGTGGAGGGTGCTGTGGGTTTCGGTGGAGGTGAGAGGGGCGAATTTTAGAATGGAGGTGATTATGCGATGCCGTGGATATACGACGAGGGGAATCCCACATCCCCTTTTCCATCGTTTCCCTGCCCTAGCCCCCACTCCCGACTTGCGTTCCCCGTTCCCCCGTTTTCATTTCTCTCAGCCTAGAGCACCCAGCCCGAAACGCATAGTTTTATACCGCCGAGGCTGGATTTCAATGGAAAAAAAGGTGAAAAACCACGTCCCTGACGAAAGACGCAATAGTACCCGTAAGTAAAAGCAGTGGAAGTGAAGGTATCCCCGGTAAAATCTTTTGGAAAATCAAAATGTTCACAAAAATCGTTCGGCGATATAAGTCATCTTTTGGTTGTGATATGATTACTTTCTTATACTTACCTGGATGTGTAATGAATTCGAATGCAATCATCTTTTATTTCATGCCAGCCTTGAACAATGGCATTTTAATTTTAGCCTTATTTCTTGAGTAATTTTCCATACGGTAGCATCATCGAGATTTTTGCAGAAAAAATTACATTTTTATAATTCCATCGGAGGCTTCAGTTACATTATCTGCAGCGATAGAAGTTATCGTTATTAGCATATGTTTTGTGTAATTAGTAGATATAATACCTACATGCTAGCACCTGTGTTTTGTATAATAATATTATATTTTGATCGTGAAAATTTGAAATACAGGAATAATTCGGCATATTTTACGCTCAGAGGGAGACAGAATTGTTGAACTACGAAGAAAGTTGGTTAGGTCATTGCTATCACCTTGCTCATGTTTATTTACAATTGCTGATAGTGCTCATAACTACGTAAATTAAATTTACACGTCTGAGAGACGTCTTCAATGAAAACACGGTACTGTACTACAAAGAAGACAAATTCGCATTTTAGATTACGAAGATACTTTTCAACATGTAATTTCTCATGTCAATGTTATGGTGAAAACTTGAGCTAGGGATATATAGTTTATCAACATGGTATACAGGCCATCTACAATGTGGAATGACATCTTTTATGGACTGTATGCCCCTCTTCCGCGAACGTCATCGTAACGTAATTCATAAATATTTTATTCTGCTAAAAAGTTTTAATCAATAATACACATATAATCGATGGTCGGCAATTTGACTTTGTGGAATTTAGACATAGCGAAAAAAGAAACTACTTAGTTAATTCCACGGTTTATTTTGGAAGACTCTACCGGTTTCAACCTTTGCAGGTCATCATCAGGAGCCTGATGATGACCTGCAAAATCTTCTAGAGTCTTCCAAAATAAACCGTGGAATTAACGAAGTAGTTTCTTTTTTCGCCAATAATACACAGTTTAACATTTTATTTAATATTTTTAAAGTAATCAACACTTTCAGTTTTCTACAGAACTTTCAATGCACTACACGTTTCAATTCACAGAATCATTTTCAGGTCGTCTGTGAGATGAAGCGCGTAGTATATTTAAAAGTGGAAAAGAGTTAGTGTTGTTTGTTTGAATGTGTTCCTTCCACGACATCAAGACCGAATCTGCTCAAAATGTTGTCCCACCCCCCGTACATCGGTTTAATGGTCATTATGCCTTACATCAGATAGTTCACGAGAGCTATCAACCTATACATTTTATTTTTAAACCCACGAACAGAGAACCTTTTACTCATCTGTAAAAACGTCTATTCCCATTTAGGCATTCCCTCGGTAGATTCTTCCTTTTTTTGATGATCCACCTCAACGCCGGCCTCAGATTTAACGCATCCCCTTTGATTATTCCTTTCCAAACTACCTTTCCCCAACATCATCCACACAATTCCATCCCCTGCATACTTCTGAGAAGCCGCTATCGAGGAGAATTGACCTCATCCACGCTTACACGAGTAGCGGCTGAATCCACGAGTGAAGAGAACATAATTTTCACTCGCGAACCAATCGATGGATAATGAGCGGTGATTGATTCGCGTAGAAACGTCTACTATATCTAGACGTGAAGAGTAGAGAGGGACCTTGAGTCATTGGGTGTATTTGAGGGAGGGCATGATTGATTAACTCAAAGATATGATCGCTCTTGTCCATTCTGAAATGTGAAAGTTAGGTTTATTGCCTTACGGGATTATTTTCGACATATAGACGTTAAGATTAGGATCTCTTTATCGATCCGGTATACTATCCATCGGTTCGTTACCTTTTTTAGTACGAAACGGTTCGTAAGCTTTTTCGAAGATATGGGATATTCTTTTAGTCTTGTTACCAGAAGAACTCTTTCACCCAGTTCTTTCCAGCTCAAACTCAAACCTTGCAGTATGATATGGCCAGTGGTAAGCAGTAATATTTAATAATAGAGCATATGGCATATTCATGCAGTCATGTTACTAGAAGAACTGTTTCGTCCAGTTATTTCCTGCTCAAACTCAAACCTTGCAGTATAATATGGCCGGTGGTAAGTAGTAATATTTACTCTAAATTTGTCGAAAGGTAAAACCCTACGATCATAGCGTAAATCCCACATGTATTAACAAATATTTTTCAATAATTATATAATGTAAGGTGTATGAAGGGCACAATATATGAAGATATACTGATATTACTGTCGATTTCTACCTAAAAATCTTCTACCATACTCAGCAATTATTAGGTTTAAAAATTTCAGTGATACGAATTCTGCTTCATTAATGTACTACGACATGACTAGATACTAATCCCTAACCTCATAAACCGCCATGTGATTCAGTATTTGATTAAACGGACAGATTACTTCGTGCTAAATTCCTTATTGGTGGAGTGCTATTATCGCATTTGCCAGGTAGCTTTCACCTGAATGGATCGTTTCCTGGCTCCAAGCTTCTCTAGGCACGGCTCTATCGAGTTTCGATATACTCTTCGATCGAATTCCCGGATAAATTAGGCAATTGTTTCTCCACCATGTTTCTGCGGGATGCCGCAACAGCCTGGAAGCTGAATACGAGGTGAATTCACGACGAATAGAAGAATGCTGTGGCCAGGTAGCTGGAAAACGCTTCCGGGTTTATTCTACAGGTATATTTACCTTGCTTGCTCTTGGATTATAAATAAATTCAAGCATACTACGGTTTATACAAGCAGTCATCTACGAAATACTTTGACGAGCAATGTGTGATTCCATGTAATTAATCCATGAATGCAACGTCGCTTGAAATAGTTGCTCATAAGTGTTGGGCATTTGAATGGGTATATTTTATTCACAAATGGAATTTTTCGTTTTTCTTGAGATAACCTGTAATTTTGTACAAGGTTATGTTATGATGTAATACACTAAGTAATATTTTCAATTCACGCTGTTTCGAAGAATTAAATTTCCTGTGGGCATGAAATGTATGGAAATCAATGCGTTTTTCACGTTTCTTGGTTGTAATTACCATATGATGTCCAACATTGAATCTTTTTGGATTTCTGCTAAGGTAGTCCCATAAAACATAAAAAGTAGCTTGGCATAAAAGGCTTCCGCTCACCAAAACGATTTTACGGGCATTTTCACTTCGAACTATTCCATGCGGACATAGTAGTTATTACACATATTATTTGAATCTATTTGAGAATTAATTTTGGTGCATTTCGCTGTGAAATACAAGGTAACCAGATATCCCCCCCCTAAAACGACGTATTATTAAATTTTATTTAATAATACGTTATTTTAAAACGACGTATTAAAGTAATTGGGCTTAAATTTTCTTTTAGACGGCTAGTTTCCTCAAATCAGTCAAAATGAACATACGGTATTTTCCTTTTAGACTTTTTACTTTGCATTCTGGACCAGATAATCTTCCTCTTCAAAATGCTTACCCATTTAAAAATCTTTGCACTCATTGAGATCATCTTAAGCATTTAACTTGGCGATTTTCCTAATTTAGATGAAGTTAGTTATAAAATTACCTATAGAATCTGGATCTGTTTTGCTTTCGAGTCATCCAATCTGGTTGTTACCTCTCTGCCCTCACCTTCCAATTCGTGTTCATAGTTATTAATTTTTAATTACAAATCATTGAGATTGATAAGCAGGGGAAACAGCTTGTAATTGAAATAGTTATCAAAAGGTTTTTTGCTCTTGTGGTAAACTGCTTACTGCTAAATGATAATAAAGTATTGTACAGCCTTGCTTATCGACGGTAAACATATTGAAAATATCACAACTACTATGGATTGTTTTCCAGAGAGCAGCAAGCAGTACAGTAAGCGAATCTACCGTGGAAGAGGAGTAGGTCTTTTAATAAAATTCACTAAACGATAGATCTTATTGATGATTGAAAACTGGCTTCATGTAGCTACTACTTCCGAGTAAATTCCGAGTTCGTGTTCAGCATGGTAAACCATTAGGACCTAAAACCAGTTGAATCGTTTAGTAGAAATACTGTCATTAAATAATCCAAGCCGAACTTTTGCTCGCTGTTCTGACAAATTCGCGCCGTAATAATTGCTTGGAAGGGTAAGTATGTGCTACCCAAAAGTTCCCGAAATTTTAACCACACGCGTAAATGGACACAAACACTGTTAATCGGATCTAGTTGGAGTTTTGTACAGTTGTTGTTAGCTAGTATGCCCAGTTGCGTCATTGTAAACGGACGCATACCTTATTTATGAACACATTTTCATTCTTGTGTCGGCTTGTGTTTGCAATTTTGTAATAGCTGATCCGAAGAAACTGGTATGTATTAATTCTGCGTTATATTCAGGACTTTCGCAGAAACACAAAATATTAAAGGAAGCTTTCGGGAACGATATTTTAGGCCAAACGTAAGCTACGGCTGGTTTAAATAGTTCAAAAATGGCCAAACTTCAGTTGATGACAACGAACGTTCTAGACAACACCCGACATTACTCCACCATATGACCTTACTGTTCGGAATTTAATTATAAATGATCGTAGACAGACATTCAAGATATTTACAACATTTAAGGGATTATCCTATGGGACATTCTAGAGGATTTTATAAGAAGAATTTAACGCAACTGTTTCCTCTTTCCAACGTTGACGACCAACTTTAAGGGGCGAAAATTTGTCGCGAAAGACGAGATCGAAGCTGATTCGCAGGTGGCACCTACAGAACAAATTAATAAAAAAAAACTTTCAGAATGCATTCCGTTCGTAGCAGAAGCCTCGGGTCTGTGTTTACAATTCTAATTGAATTATTTCAAGGCGACGACTCTAAATAAGTTCCACGTATTCTGCAATTCCATTAATCGCTACATTTCGGAAACTTTTGGATAGCACCTAGTATGTAATTTTCGCCATTTCATGGAGAACAATCGCAGGTACGGAAAATCTGTGCATCAGCAATTCACTAGTGCAGTGCACTTTAATGAACGTTCGGGAATCAATTTCCTCCCGGAATATTTGAAGCCTCAACAGGATCGTAAGCCTTGCCTGCGGGATGGAGCATTACGGTGCGATTAATTCATCGGCAGAAGCCTTATCCACCAGAATAGCGCTAGGCGAGGCGGATGTTTGTTGTGATTCGTAGTTCTCGCGGCAAAGCACGATGGAAGACTCCTCAAATTCATTTCTCTACCTCTCAAATACCTTGTGTAAGTGATAATAATCGAGGATGGGAAATAGCTGCTCGTTTTTCAGAAGTCAGGGAGATGGTGCTGTGTTTAATTTCCTGTGCTTGGTTTCGAAAATTCTTTGGAAGACGAATGAAGTATAAAAATAACCACTCTGACAAATCAATACTCGGCGTGGATTTTTTTTATAGATTGTAATGCTTTCTACTATGTGAAATATTCGTGGATATGAGCATATTTGATCTAGAATATAAATAGGAATTCGATGAAGCCAGTTACGAAAAAATCTTGGTTTATTTTGCAATTTAAATGATGTAGGTTGTATCCATGTCCCATCTAAACAACTCAAGAACTCCGGGTAACTTGTAAGCCTTCTTAACCCTTAAGTAACTAATAAGCCTTCAACAGTCCATTTCAGTTTCAGAGGATATTGATTAGTAGTTACTTAATCCTAATATTAGATATTATTTGAGTCTTTTAAAATTTTAGGAAAATATATGGCAGTCATATAAAGAAGGGGAAATTCTGATGAGTTCCATGAATTATTAATATTTTATATTTATCAATTCCAGATGCAAAACTAGGAAATAATATTATAGGATAAGACGAAATTTTAGAGTTAAATCCTTCTCAAGCGAATTATGTATGCTATCGTGGAAATCGATTTTGAATTGTTCAGTTAACAATACTGACTGATCATCTTTTTTAGTTACGGAGTTTTAATGTGACCATATATATCTAGCATATGCTGTTCCGCACTAGCCCTTTCTTAATGAGGACGACTCTGATTTAGTAACGTTCGAATCCAAACTAATGTAACCGTCCTGTTTGTCCGATAAGTACTTACATTCAATCACACATTCCTCGGCTAAGATCATTAGAAAGAGCTTATCCAAAATTAAACACTGCTCAACCATTTCTTCTAGCACAGTATTCATAGCTCTGTTACCCTTGAAAAAAATCATATATCAACGCGTTCTAAGTCCATCGGAAATCCCTTCGGCACTCTATTGTACTTTAACACATCTAACGCCTGGCCATCTTCTTCTCTCACCACTCTGATATGCCATGATCATTCGTCTATAGAACAGGGTTAGGGCGTAGCCAAAAAACACCTTAGTCCATAGGGCTGTTTAGTCGGTGCGCGGAGAACTCCTTAAGTATTTGAACCAATGGTGGCGAAAATGAATTCATAAGGGGAAGAAGGATGAAAAGATTCATTATATGATTCCCATCATCTGTCTCCAGATCAGGATATCCGTTATTTTTAATGAGTAATTAACTAAGCACTAAAAAATCTTAAATTTAGCATCGATTTCAATGCGTTTGGCTGATAAAAATGGGTAACCTATGAAAACAAGGAGTTGACGCAAAAGACGTAATCGCTCAAATAAATTCTTTTCCATAGCACTATTTTTAATCTTAGGTCTAGCAAGGAAAGTTCTAGGAAGTTCCTTAGAAATACTAGGTTTCAATACGTATTTAAACATAGAATGATATTTGACATATGGTTTTAGAAATTCTAGCATTTAGGATAAAAGTCTACTCCTTTCGAGCATGTCTTTAAAAATATTTTTGTTAAGAAATTGGATCAATTTATAACCCCATAAAATATTTTGACTTTTTACAATGCGGCATTTCTATATACATCTAAATAGCCTTAATATTCCCAGGCAATGAATCACCATTTTCAATGTTCTGCCATTCATGGTAGTTTGTGTAAAGACCCAACCTGATCTCCCCCACACCGTTGATACATTCCAAGCTACCCGGCAACCTCTCTTCTTTACCATCAAACATATTTAGCACTTCTTGGTTCGTCTCCCTCTCAAACCAACTTATCATCTCCAACCTTTTTCCGACAATATCGACTCTTGCCTACGTCTTCTCTCGTTCTTCAAAACCAAGGCTCGCCCACATAATTATCTAAACTCGACATTAACGGCTTCTCTTGGTGTGTTCACACTGTGATTCACACAAAGTTCTTGTCATTATTCCCTTCCTTATTAAAAACTTTTCCTTTGTTAAAGCAATGTATAATGTCGCCGTAAATGGACACCATTTCATCCAAACGGCTACATAGTTAAGAATATTAGACCTATTTTTTCACGCTAAATGCCATCAATCTTAATATTATCCTCGCCTTTAACCTGCCTGAATTTCATCACTTTAAAGTTTCTAATGTTTACCCCGCCCACTATTTCATTCTAATACTTTGTTGCACTCAGTGACAAAGTTAGTCTCTTGGCAGACACGTAGCCAGAAATTTGCTTCGAGGGGGGCTAAGTCTTGCGTAACTTGAAACAAATCAGCCTTGCCCAGTGCCAACATGTTACAAGTCTCTTCCCTTAATTTTCAGTGCTTGATATTTACTTTTACAGCGCCGATACTTATCTCTTCTCACTGCTAAAGCTCACTGCTAAAATCAGAACGAAAAAAATGGGAAAAAATTTCGAGGGGGCTGAAGCACCCCCCCCCCCTCCGGCTACGTGCCAGTCTCTTGGCTAATTTGGCAATTTTAGGTCAAGTAATCAGATTATCCATAGACATAGTAAGCAGCACCCCAACTCCTGAGTTCCACTTCTAGTTTATTCAATAGCTTTCTTGTTTTTCTTTCACGTTAAATATAAATACATCGCACTATAACTGGCACCCTAACTCACTCCCATTTCCCTTTCCTGCGTAGCCAACGTAAATATTTACGAAGAAGGAAATATCATTCAATGAAGAGAATCCTCTAGTTCATAACGATAATACTCTAGGTAGCACTTTCCAAATCACCCCCTCAAAAACAAAATGAATCCGTAAGACATTTATCCTGATTTCATCCTGTATTCCTCCACATTAACGTTTTCATTATACCTATGGCGCCGCGTATGCCATGTCCTAAGCCCAAACTGATTCTCCTTCATTCCACTTCGCTTTAATATATGTGTCTTCTCTTAATTACTATTGCCATTTCATTTTCCAGTTATGAAATGAAACTTCTTGCTCCACAGTTTTCGCATCACTCTGCTTCCTTCCTTGCATTCCAGCCTAATGCTTCATATCCGTTCTATAACTAAACTGGCAGGAGTATAGTACTAGCCATTATTTATTTGCTTAATAAATTCCTTCCATCTCTTCTCCATTTCTCCAAGCGGTGATGCTTTCAACTAGTCTTTGATAGCTGGCATTTATTTTCCTTTTCCCCTCTTTACAAATTCCTCACTACACATTAATTTGCTGGAATCGGGTTGGTGATGTAGATATTATTGATTTTTTGCATCCCAAAATCGTTCGTTCGAATCCTACCAGGGTACTTCACTTTAATGTGCACAGAAGCACCTTATATTCAGTATTCCGTCCAACGAAGTGGACGTAAAACCGTTTACCCCTTGTTGCATCTTGTTAACAGCAGACTAGTGCCAACACTGGGTTCCTCTTCATTCCCTAAATTCCAACACTTTCTAAATAGTATTGTAGTCCATGTAATCTTCACAGTCAACATTATTTATATATTCGTTGCGCCAAAATATACAACAACTTATTCATTTCGTCGCGTTACATGTGTCCTATCTTGCCCTATAATTCCTGTCATCTATTTTTCTTCGCAATATTTGTCCTGTTATTGCTTTAGTATTCTTCCATGCTCTTCATTCACAGAATTTAAATCGTTTCCTTTCGCATCCAATATCTTCTCGCATTACACACTTCTATCGACCTTCAAAAAGTTCTTTTCTTACACGTTTCTTACAGGTTTAAAAATCTTTTAATTTTCTTCCTTGAATATTTTCTTTATGACCCCGTGAACATTAAATTAACGTCTCTTTTTCCGGGATTTTTAACACACTTTTAAATCAGTTTCCTTTTTTACCCCATAAAACATGAGTGATTCAACAGGAATTCTGTTGTGATTTAGATCCAGCATTCTCTTGATAATATTTGGGAGTTTAAGATATATCAATAAGGAACCAAAAATTCTTACAAAAGGAATTTACTTCAATTACTACTCTTTTCGCTGACGGTAGGCTATTTCTACTCTTCGTTTCTAGTACCGTTTCAAGTATTGACTTCAACTGAAGAAATATCGCGTTTCATTATTCTTTAAATATGATATTTCAAATTCAAAATACAATATCTGTATTTATTTTGATCTATTTACTGTGTTGAATACTACCATACTGCAAGTGTAATGCCAGTTTGTATCAGAGGGTTTTGTGGAGAAAACTTCAGGTTCAGTAATATGTCCGTCGAATGGGACGTTAAACCGTATTTCCCTTGGTTTCTCTTGATAAAGGTGGACTAATATGATTTGTCTGTATGTAGCCCCGGGTTTCTCTCTACACGAAACTCCAACGTTATTCCAATACTAAGTATCCTTAATGGAGCAAATTACCTCTACAGCTGGTCGTATACACAGGTAACAACAACAAAGAAGCTCTGCCTGTATTGGCGAAAATGTCCTGGAGTGGTAATCCTGAATTTTTAATTACGGTATATCTCTCTATTAAGTGTACATTTCGTCACTCAAGTCTCTGTCTCCGGGGTAAAAAGTCCTCCACTAACAGCCTTTACAGTGGGCAGACTTTTTTACTTACAGTGGACTTGTAAGAGTCCATGTTGATCACTTTTCCTCGCTAATTCTCAACAATATGTGTATCGTAAACATTATTTATACTTGCTAATCACTTAACGTACTTTTCCGGGTTACTTTCGGTGTTGAAACAATTGTTTGAAAAAGGTATAACTTTTATAAAAATAACGTACAGTTTTTGTTAATCGGGCATCAAATTACAATTGAGCACTTATATGTTTTGCTACAGTCCAAATACTACGAATGTATTCTTTTTCAAGAGAGCTATCATCACGACCTTTCCCTCACTGATGGTCTAAATTATTTATTTATTTTTGGTTCGAATTTTCTTTTGAATGTTAGAGTTTGTCTTCAGAAATTGAGACCCCTTAATGCGTTAATGCAAAGTTAAGCCTGTTGCAAAAATAAAAAACCATTACATTTATTCAATTAACTTCAATTTATAGGACCTGAAAAACTGAACAAAATTGTATTCGAATATTATAAAAAAATATTTCATTAGCATGGTTTACTGTTGAACATAGTCATTCAATTTATTCTCGTTTAATGACATATTATTGAACTTTAAATGCTGTAATGAACGTTTTTTTTTCATTAATATTACCTGGAATGTTTACCTATGTTGACAGGAAAAAACTACAGTATTGAGGTGGAAAAATAAGAACACAGTAATTTTCCTAATTCTATTCATTATGATAGTGTCAATGGTATTAGTTGTGCAAATTTCCAATAGGTTAATTCCAAGTTTCTCAATTTTATGTCTTTCCTAAGTAAACTATTATTACCTGTTTGTTACTACAGACCAAAAACAAAGAAGTCTTTCTGCCTTTGCAAATTCTTTGCCTGTCACTTGGTCTTGAGTAGTGCGGAAATAGCCTCTAGCCGGAAATGATCCAAGACCTAGTATTTAAGCGGCTTATTTACCAGATGGCACTTTAGGGAATTGACGTAAAAATACGAGCAAAGATTTGAAAAGAGGCGGAATCTCGAGCAGATTCAAAGAAAGGGAGAGTGGAGGAGAAATGGGAATGGGGGAAATAACTGTGAAGAGGCAAAAAAAATCACAGGCCTCCGAGCAGCTATGATCGTAGTGTCCCGCCGGAGAGCGAGGGGAGAAAACAGTTGAAGCGTAATGATTAACCCCCGGGCAAACTACGTCACGTCCGGTACCGCGCACACGACAGACCAGCGGCGCCTACGCCAATCCCTCCCCCACTCTCACATCCAGATACGCCATTAAAGGCCCTCCCACCCCACTCCTCCCGTCCCCACCCACCAGACACACCCCCGCCTAGTCTTCCTCCACTTCACGGAGCGACGAAAGACATCCACCCACCCACCCCCGATCCCCACTCGGCCAAACAACCTACGGCTGTTGCCGCCGCCTCTCTTGTCCATACTTCCGCGCGCGTCGACCGCCTTCTATTTACACGCATCGCCAGAGGAGAGGCTCTCTTAATTGGCACCCTGCCTTCCCGCCCCACACTCCGCCGCCCTCCCCCTACACATCCCCGTTCCCTCGTTGCATTTTGTATCCCCCAACCCCAAAAACTCTTCACCCAAACCCTCTCAATCGCCCGGACAGTCCACCTGTTCGCCTGAGGGGCTTCGTGTTGTCTCCCATACACCCCAGAGGCACCGCAGAACTTCTCTCCGCAAACGACACCCGTCCTCTCCTGCCTAGCCCTCGTCGCGTTCCACACTTCCCTCTTCCCCTTTCCTCTTCCCATCGAGTCAACGCCATCCCCCATTTCCCCTGTTTCCTCACTCGATCCACGGCCAACATAACCATTCCAGGAGTCTTCAATGGAACCGGGAAGATTGCGTTTAAATCTTCTAATGGCTTGCAATCAGTATGAAATGATGGTGATCCTTCAGCGTGGCGTGTCGTTCGCAACGTCTGTACGTGGTGCTCATTTACTCAATTACAATACCGCTATAGTCTTCCTTTTCTGAGTGAAGTCAACTATGACGCTCACTCCTATCACATCATTAGGTTAACGGGCCTTCGAGGTCTAAGTGTCTTTCCCTATCCGCTCCCTGTTAATCTGGAATTTGCAATCCTGAACATACAATTCAAACCCTAAGGGAACCGTTGAAATCAGATGTTTTACCGGGTCTAAGGATTTTCATTTCTTTTCACAAAATCTCCTCACGCTATATCTGCGATATTTTAGAGTGAAGTGGATGGCTGGCTATTTTACCATCCTCTTAAGAACTTGTAAGTTTTTGACTGGCTAAACACAGGAACAGTCATTTTCAGTCGGCTTTACCCTTATTAATTTGCGATTTGCTTGCATATCTTTCCTGCGCACAATCAGTTACACCTGATACATACTAACTATAGGCCTAGATATTGGTGTGTGTAGGGGTAATACTCTGTGGGAATATCAATGTCTGGATGCCTTCGGACTAAATTTGAATTCTCATTTCCCGGATTTTTACTTTGCGATCTTTTCATCTAAAAACATATGGATCTTTTACAATCTAAATTACAAATTGATCAATTTTATATTACGTTTACCCTTACCTATCTCAGGAGATGACATTGATCATCAGCTGATAGTCGCTGGAAGGTGTTTAAAAGAATAAACCATTTCAAGCCTTATTCCTTCTGGGAAGGATAGACATTTTTACTCGGTATTTAGAAGCAGAGATGTGTGAACTTTTGGAAAAGGAAAACCCCTTTATTTGTCTTATTATGTTCCAAAAATGGTCGTTTGGGTAGCTCTCTTAAGCGTTGCTTTGAAATATCATACTTACCTTGCCCAATTATTTTGTAATTAAAATTAGATATTAAGAGCATGTTTAAATTAATCAGCAAGTCTTCTGTTACAATATTTCCAAGATATTTCAATTTATAACCATGTAAATCCTTGAGATGGGGTTCAATGTGAACACATCATACTGCTTTAATTGCATTAACAAACACTTTTCTATATTAGTTTAGTCTGATATAATTCACTTTTGTGGCCTTAAATTTCAACGTATGTTCTTTTTGGCACGGTATCAGACACAAAGCTACTGTAGGTGATATAAGCTTAAATAATCCTGATATTTCCACAGTAAAAAGAGGCTATTAAGGTAATAAAATATATGATTAATTTAGCCAACTTCAACCATGTTGTACCAATAAAAATGTGTATCTTTTCATTTGAGGCCTGACAAGTTAAAACTGAAAAAAATCGAACGGTACTACCTCTCCCAAACCTTTCTAAAATTATTTCCTGAAATTAAATTATTCTTAAAACACAGGTCTTGGAGGTTTTGTTTGATCTTCTAAAGCTTAGAGCGTGGGAATAATAAGCATCACCATGTTGCTCTACCGTTTGTTTCAGAACGTCACTAGCAGAATAAGAGAGAGGCTAACCTTGAGGTTAAGGTGAGGCTAAGGTTGACGTAGCATTTGGAAGCGTATAAACACGAGCTTTTTTGTTAGTTTAGCTTTCACAAGTAAGGTGTGGAGGGAAGTGGAGAAGACATAAATTTCCGTGACCGTGGGAACGAAGCTGAAATTTATTTAGATAGGGAGAGAGAAAATTAACTTCTAGCGATGCGCGTAAATCTATGGGGATATCGTTCTTCAGAAAAACATAGAAAAAAGGTAAATTAAATGAGTATGGAAATTTACGCGCTCACTTCATCTTCTTAGACTTACCCCATAACTACACTGTGGCGATGGAAAGTGTGTAACTAAAGAATATGATTATTTTTCGTAACATGGGTTAATAACTGATCCAAAAATTTGTGAAACCCTTGAAAAGGTAGCTTCAGGTTCCGTTCTTGTCAACTTTTTATACGCTTATTCATTAGCTTAAGAATTATATTGAACAAGTAAAATTCCGTTCACTTCTTAGAAATATCTTATCATTATTCCTTGGTAAGAAATTGTGATTATAACATTGCTATTAATTAGGTAATTATTTGCTGAGTAAAAAATTTTGAAAAATAAAGTCTTTCTGGTATTTTTGAAAAGGGTGGCTTCTTCCATTAGCTAAACTTTTTCCTTGGGATCCATTAAACATCCCTCATTTTTTATTATGTGATATGTACACAAAGCACTTGCGAATAAGAAGTTATACGAAAAAAGAAGTAATAAATAATACAGAAAATATGTTTACACCGAAGCAATCGAATATTCTCAGCTAGTATCCATAGCATGACGCATAAAAAGTAAAATTATTTCCCAAAAGAAAATTTTCACATCACTGAAGCATGAAATTGAAAAAGCTAATCAATATCTTGCAAGTAAAAGCAATGATTCTTCATCTCCCATGTAGGAGTCAAGGAGGTGGCGTGACAAGCCACTATATAATGAGATGATGTGAAATTATTTATTGTCGAAGGAAATATACCTATCCTCACAACTAAGGCTGGAAGAACTGGAACTAGTAGCACATACAATTTCTGAGATACAATAAAAATTAATATCTTGATACTCTATGGACTTTTCACTCGTTACGCGGTCGATACTATGTCTCTTCGATGAAATTAAAAAAATAGAGGTTTAGGAATCACTAATAATATCTCCCCATTATTTAGACTGCTAGTGAGTTCGAAAATGCATCCCTATTCAAATATTTCCCATTCAAATATTCCAGGACTTAAATGTTGATCGTATGTGACTCAGATTCGGGTAGATTGAAGGTGTACTTCCATACTACAAACGTTGTTGGTTCTTGCTATTGTATTCAGAGCTCAGTCTGCATGTCCAGGCTCTATAAAAATTTGTTACTCTTAATGTTTGTTAGTCTCGGAATCAAGAATCTGCTTGGTGAGGAATTTATATTTGCAGAAGTAGGGGTAGGAAGTATTTATATGACATTGCTTGGAGATATTTATGGGTACAATCATGTTCCAAATTATGTACAGTGTTTATATCAAAAATTTTATTTGCCGTAATTTTTCGGCAAATTCGCAGTATTTTTTTAGAGACTTGGTTACAAATACGGCAGTTACTAAGATTTTCACTTGGATTCCAGCGACCACCGGATTGCAGTATGACGAGCATCTATCTTTCAGTTATGTGCGTAGAGCGGAAAACAAATCTTGGGACCCCTTTGAAGACTTTCGTTACGAACAGGGTGATGAAACCGATGCTAACCAGGTTTCTCTCCCCCATACCGTAATAATCCAACCGATACCCAGCAGCCTACTTATCCTTAACGACCACAATTACCTCAACTGCCTGTCAACTCCCCTTAATAACCAAATCGTACAGATCCACGCTACCACGCATGCTGACACAGAAGCCGAATATTGCTGTGGAGAAATTCAGCCCGCATAGTGTAAACCAAAGCCCGGAAAACGACGGAACCGACTAAATCGATCATTATCTTTCGATAAGGAGTTCAGTTTGGCCTCAAGTGGAACTGAAGGGTCCCGTGGTTGTGAGTAATTTCGAGGAGGGTGCAGAATCCCATCGGTCGTTCAGGTCTCCTCGCTCCCGCGGAGTCCCTGGTGCTGTCCCGCGATGCCCCTCAACCCACCTGGCGGGCGACCACGCCCTCCCAGCGTCGGCAACGTCTGTGGTGCAAGCTCGCCTTCTTTAATCTGACACAAATCAAAGCCCTGTCCACAGTCGAACGCGCACGCTCTCGGTCATCGTCCTGAGTTCCAACCCCCTTATCCAGTATTCCGACGGTAGCGCCTAGCGCGCGCTCACAAAGTAGCCTCACCCTCCCCCAACCCCTTCAAGCAGGAGATTTGAAGACGTAATCGTTGTTTGCATCACCCACTCCGATCCAATCCCAATCCGAAGTCTCTCAAAACGTTCGAAATAATCGGAAGACCATTTCTCACAAATATTCCAGTAGTCCAACGAATGATTTCGCCGTGCACACACACATGTCACAATTCAAGGTGTAATTATGAAATGGTTGTTCATTAGTCAAGTAGAGGTTGATTTAAATTTTGGGAGGCTCAAATTGCTGAGATTACACCACACCAATAAAATTCCTGAGACAAGCATCTAACATGTGCCAGAAGCGAGATTCGAATCCACAACCTCTCATAAAACAAACCAGCAATAAATTAAACTCGTCGCTGCGTCCGGCAGGCACTGCTCAGTTCGAAAAGATATTATCAATTATTCTGCGTAATAAACGTCACGTAGTATATTCATCGTGGAGAAAATTAGCGGCCGGCATTATAAAAAGGTTTGGTTGAATATATTATGCATGCTTCTACCTTAAATCTTCAATGAGGTACAATAAAAGGGTTCGATATTTGCCCTTTTTTCGCCTGAAATATTGGAAAAATTTATAGCCTTCAATGTCAAGTGCTGTATATATTCTTTATATAGGTGTAAAAAATGAAATATATATCTGTTTGCAAGGAAACAAAGTTGTAGGTTTATACCATCATCTAATTTTTATCGCCAATACGTTTTCCAACACATCAGCGATCACTCGTTGGTCAAAAAATCTTATGTTATTACAAATGAGTTCTTTAATTAAGTAAGAGTATTCTTTGAAACCATCATTTTGTTAGATTTCTCAGCGTTAAGATAAACTGTCAGCGACCTACTCATGAGTAATTGACGATTTGGCCTGTCAGAACACATTATGCCCCTTTAGGACAACTTGTCAATGAGGTTTTGATAGTAAAAAAATTATTTCCGAAAAATGCATGCATATAAAAATTGCTGAGCAAACGTTGGCACCATGAGTTAGCATTTCTGTATTATAACTTAGTTTTATCGTGATCATTATTATTATTTCTCCTCATTGTATTGAAAGCATCACTAAAAAGAGACAGTAAGTTATTCCTATGAATGCTTATTCGGTTTTCGCTGATAACTATAAATCATTGATTTTATATTCTTAAGATCATCTATTGACTACGGACAGAAAATAGTTTTCTACTCACCGCATTGCTTAACATTTACTTTCCATTGAATCACAAAACGAGTGGAAATCTATCCTAACGGTTTACTATTTGTTGAACTACATTACACCTCTTGCATATTCAACGCCATATGTTGGCCACTAAATTTCAGGAAATCTACCCCGTTGAAGGTCAGTCTATTGAGTCACCCACTGGTTGGTGAATCCAACTCGAGATATTAAATAATATCGAGGCATTCCATAAAGTTTTATTTATCTCTTTTCAACATTGAAAGTAATAGCTCGTATTACACATTAAATACAAAATCGTCCATACACGGAATCATGGTACAGGTATTTATTAAAATGGAAGTTTTGTCTAACCTTCATCAAACTTCCTCTACTTCCGTAAAGATTAAATGTAAAAAAACATACCAACTATGATGTGTAGGCTCATAATGATCGAACGTTATTAGAGTTTCACATTTATCATTCGTTTGATTTATCGATAAAGATGAAAGTGATGAGTACTTTTGAATCATTTTTCAGTAACATTTTCAACCTCCTGAAACTTCATCGTCCGCGAACAAGACGGATTATCAGGATGTAAAACCTGCATAAATAAGTGCTGCTGTCTCACTTTAAGTCTAAATGTGAGCGAAGAGGAAAACATTACGTCGAGTCATTAAAAGGTCAGAAATTACTAATATCCCATTAGTCATCTTCTAAGATCAAGAAAGGACTATCATCGATGAATTTCTACATAAAAGACCAATATTCTGGTGCTCGAAATACGTCAATCTTTCAGGGTAACATAAGGAAAATCATGCTGTTAACTTAATGAAAGACGGAATAGAAGCCTTAATATTCATTAATAGGGAAAGCACATCAAGTCATTTCTTATAACATTGGAAAATATCGACGCCATAAAGACAAGTTTCATTCCCTTGTTATTAATACATTCACTCTGATTTTGTCGCCCATGATTCTAAAATTTTAAGTTGAAATTAAATATCTCAGATGTGTAAATATGTTTAACACTGTGGAATAATTATTTTCAGATCTCGGAATGCCAGTATAAATATCAGAATAAATCATGAGATTTCTATTGCTTCAGTGTAATGTTTTCAGACGCTATTCGTTAGTGCTCTGATGCTATTCCCAAATAATAACACATATGATGGCCTTCTCTAAGAGAATGTGCTAATCCTCGCAATGAATCCTTTTACGAAGCTCTCACACTCTTATATCTCTTCAACTACCTCTCTATCGCACACGCTCTTCCCTTCAACCACACATATACACTGAAAGTGAGAAAGCAATTTTCAGAGAACGAAAAGATTTTATTTTCTAATTATGTTACTCTCTTTAAAATCTATTTGATTTACAGAAGAATAAATACCAGTAGATAGCTTAACGCTCGAAATTATAACTCTTTACAAAAACCAACATCACTTTTCTCATCTTATGGGGTTATATTTGTATATATTTATGGTCGTTTAAACAATTTACGGAAAAATGATCTCTTCAAAATGATCTTCTGGTTAAAAAATCATCATTGCACAAGTCAATTAAGTTCATGATTATGGCCTTCTATTTCCTCTTACTGAGAATGAGTGAGCGCAAACTTGTTTATACCATCCACTACTCGGCAATAAAAGAGTGTTTATTCAGATTCTGGCTGGATTAACTTCCAATTACAAACCATTTGTGTCAATCCCCAATCATAATTATATGAAAAATATGTTTTAAAATATTTTTTTAACATTAAATATTATTTTTTGAATTAATGGAAAAGAGTTTCATTGGCTTATACATTCGAAAATAACATTGCAAGAAAATTCACTCTATTTCCTTTAAGCGAATTATTCATTGGCGCCGAATCCATTTAATCTAAGGGATATTCAAATTGTATTCTTTGCTTTTTTGCTGTAGTTTACATTTCTGAGAGAGATAACAGGATTTTAATAAAGGAAAATACGAGACAAAATCGTTATGAGATTTTCGTCATAGTGCCTTCGAAAAAATCTTCGCAGTATTCAATGCAATTCCGCAAGCCCATCACAATGCTAAAAAAGAAAGAAACTCAACTAATTAACCCCAAGTATTTCCGTCAATTACTACTCATTCAGAATTAAAATCCTCGTTTTTAAGGCTAATTGAAGGGATGACGAATAAAAAAATGTGTGCTTAAAGAGTGCTTAAATAATTTCTTCTTGCATCTCGAGTTTTAAAAAATGCCATTCGATTATTCACCTCAAAGTGATGGATTCCTTCTTCATATTTGCGAAGATAAATTTCTTTTCTGTCTCTATCACCGTTGAAAATGAGGTCATTACAACATACCTGATGAAAGGGTCGGCCCATTTGAAGACAGAGAGTAGATGGAATGTCTCCGCGTCCATCGTCCAATTACTTCAATTCTACTTCATGTGGGAAGTGGAAGTGGAGACGATTTATTTACGATGATCTCACGAAACCGACTTCTATGCCGCCTCTTTGGTATTCCCAATGCGCAACCTTTTTTTCCATACCCATCCCTACCTCGTTTCGTTTCACCCCTCTCTTCCCCTCAAAACTTTAGCCCTCGGGTATCGTCAAGTCGACCAACTTCGCGTCGGATCATTCTCACAGTCATTGACTGCTTATAACAGCCTTCTTTTGGCTACTCCCCTCCCTCCGTCTCTTCCGTAGTCCGTGAAATACTCCCTCAATTGAGATGGATGGGAAAATTTGTGAGCAATGTGTTATTTGGCAAGAAACTGGCCAAATGAACAATATTAAGTTTGAAGTACTGACCTAAGGTTAGCGTAGTCATCCTATGCTAGACCTAAAACTTAGAAATTTCGTATTACCCGAATGCAAGAGAACTTGGGGTAGCCGAGTTGACGTTTGACATTAAAAATATCAGACTCGTGAGCCACATTGGGTGACTTAAGTGGCCTGATAAAATCGGTAAATGAACCCTTTGGCTCAGATACAACATACTTGTAAATGGTTTCTTTAAGACATCATTTATTAACAAATACACTACCATTTTTTTACAAAAGGTACGCATCATGACAGCAGTAGTAGTAGAATTAGATTTTGAGGAGCTCCCAAGCTATTAATTAGAAATGTAATCGAAGGTGCTATTTTTACATCACACAGTCAAAATTAATTTCACATTAATTCAAACCGAAGGCAAACACAACACCCATGCCCTAGATGAGATTTGAACCCTTAACTTTGGCTGTCAGGCCTTTGCATTACTGACCTGACTACCTTTCCCACTTTGAGGCAACAGACTTAGATGATATATTGCTCCTTTTTACGTATGTTTTTGATTTTTGGAGGTCAATTATACCGATAAAAATCCCTTCGCCCATGCTCACCGTAATATCTGAAATAGGGTTTGAAGGGATGAAAAAACCAGGGTCTGCACAACTGCATGACCGAAAAAGTAGCGATTCACAGCATTATAACAAATAGTGAACTTTATAGACATTAAACTTCCATCAAGTGAAATTAGAACACAGATGGAAAAAAACAAAAATCTTGCGGAATGTACGGCTTCTTTTGCGAATAACATTCCATCACAAAATGTTCCCCCTTTTCGTTAGATAACGAGAGGTCACGACGTTAAAGAGGGTTATCATCGGCCATTAAGATATTGCCAAGTTATACAATCTAATACTGTTATTTCGCCAATTGATTACATGTATAAATAAAGCTATGCTATTGAATTTGGTTACTCCTTCAGTGTCTGAAATAGAAATAGGATATAAGTTGGGAAGCTTGCCTTGCGGCTAAATAAACTGACTGTAACTGACAAATCGTTCTGTCAGTTGCCCTATAATGTATCTGTTCACCCGCTGCATCCGCAGGTGAAACACCAGAAGGTTGAAGGACTGAGCAAAAAAGTGAGTTGAAAAAGGTGGACTGGCGAAGGCGGAGATCTTTAATTGGGGATCAACCAAAATTATATGACGGCTCGTTGGTTTTTTTGTCGTCATTTTTGCACCGCTTCCTCACTCACATCTTACAAGCGAAACATCGAAGTCCGACCGTCATTTCAACGAGGACGCCTTGTGTTTTTCTCCCTCAGCAGCTCGAGTCTACGACCGGCGACCGTGTAACACGCCATTTAACCCGGGTGGTGCGTTTTTTCGCTCGCCACAAAAATTCCTCCACCTGCAAGGTCGCGAGAGTGCATGGCTTCAGAATGCCACCAAAGAACATGTATAATAGTACGGGTTTCCTCACAGCCGGGTAATTTTTCCATTGCACTTCCTCCAATAAAGATTAATGGCTGCGATGACGAAGTGTGTTCAGATGGATCTTTTGTGCTTCACAATTTACGCGAGGGTTGACCCCCTATCGCTCATTTTTCTCCTTTTTCCATACTTCCTGAACGCTGTGTTTAAAATATGGTTTCATAATATATTGTTCTCTGGTGTACCCATTAAGCACATGGTAAAGGGTGTTTCTTCGAGGGGTGACCTTATGGACTTAGAAATTTGCGCATCATTTTCAGCTTTAACATTTGCATTTCTGACCTGCAAAATCACCTGAACCAACATTCACTTCAGATATTTAATTTATTTTCAATTCAACAGTCAAAAAATATATATTGAAACATTTTCTTTGCCCATAACTTTCTAAAAGTAAAAGCAGAGATACCTTTCTAACACAATTTAATTTAGCTAGAGTTTAAATAGATCATTATTTACAAAAATTGCGACAGAAATAATGGCATCGTTATGTTGAATACTACTATGTTACCTAGCATCGATAATGTTACATCCTATCACTTAATCTGCTTGCTTTAAATATAAACTACAAAATCTAAAATTCTTAAATCTCTAGATACTATTGGATTTAGCAGAGGAAATGTCATAGTAATTGCATTAATTTGTTAAGGAGGGAATAACACAATATAATGATGCTTAAGTGAAGATTACGATGAATAACTGGTCTCTTAAGAGATATGCTTTATTCGTATTTCATAATTTTTTACAGAAATCGCCTTTGTGAGCTCAGAACTTGACAATTATATTGCTACGAGTCTTTTAGAATGGGCATTGGTCTCATGATAACGTGGATTGCTACCAAATCTAATTATTTTCACATGTCTGTTTCGTTCCTATGCCAAGTATTCCCTAATTCCTGGTTGAGTAAATGTCCTTCGCTGTGGGCCACCACCAGCACTTTTGCACATCGCTGTATTTTCCAAAGGGGATACCTATTGGACAAAATAGAATGACGTATGCCATATGTTACTTACGACTAAATCCATCTTAAAATTTATAGCGTTGAAATGTATTTGAAAGCATCCAATTCAAACCTTTCAATTTTCGGATTTATTCTTGTGTTCAGAATCCTCATCGTTCTTCCGCTTAAAAAGTTTCCATGTTTTTTGGATATCACCTGTATACTTAGTCTTTTTCTCACACACAAGAAAACTTGCCAATACGCCTCACTTTTTTTGCAATCGAAATGTGCCATACATCAAATTCAACTGTGTGCTATATTCCGTAGAAGTTATAAGTGCTCGTATATACTTTGTTATAAATAACGCTTGCCTTCAGTTTTTACAAAGATTTCCCTTCAAAGTACCTTCAAATCGTCGTAATAACTACACCATTGAATACCCTTTAGGCGCACAGAAGGAAATATTAGTCTAATGCTGTGTATGTGTAAACTATAATGAATATTTTGATTTATTGATTTCCTCCTCACCGAAAACTAGGATAGGCCAGTTATTTATAATTTGTTAATACGGAATTACAACTGTTTACTCTATTTTCTGGTATTCAGTTATTTTTTTAATCTATTCATCCATATTTTGAGAAATTTGAGAAAATATCAGGAATTTTCACTACACTACGTAAACCGTGGAAGGTACACTTCAAGCCATATTGTGAATAAGAGATATTTCATCAGCCAAAAGGGATGACCAATCCATGGAAATCCAAAACGCTAAAATCAATGGCAACCGATAACAGATATCTCCGAAATATGCATACCTATTTCCAACCTTTTCCTTACCAGTGAAATGGATATACGAATCAGTGTATTTGTTTATTTGGCAGTGTGGTTATAAATGTCTATTATTTACCAGTTTCTACAATGGTATATTAGTTTTAAAATCACGTGACGATGTACATCGGGATTGAATATTTGATTTGCGACGTATTCTCATAATTTCACAATATTTTAGGAGCGTTTTGCCTATTTCCAATACCTCAAGATTGTATACATATATGCTTTACATGGAATCGGCATAATGTGTGTGAAATTATCATTTCCTTCCCGGTGAGTAGAATATTTTGGACCTTATCAAATCACTCACATTTCCTCGAATTAAAATTTAGAGTATGGCCTCGGATCAATATTTTGCATGTCGATTGTCCTGTTAAGATGCTGTTGCACTTGACAGTAAATAAATAGAAGTAAAATGTAGTAATTCCCCTGCGAATAGTGTAAATGAACTTTTCTCACGTCTTCCACCGCGTTAGGTAATCAGTAACCGACGACATTTAATAGCTCGTCTCGAACTCCATTGGTTAGATGATCATCTACAGTAAATAAAAAAGCTTCTGCAATGACGTACTCATTAATTTTACTTTCCTTGAGTCTATTGTTATTCTACAACTTCAGAAAAAAATTTTCTCAGGGGCCACACAGAAGAAGCGAATGCTAAATTTCTGTTGAAGGCTCTCACAACGCTGTACCCTTTTAATGATGAACATTTATTGGATTCCGCTGTGTTTAATTTTACATGACCAACTCCTGGCGAATCTGATAAAATGTTACTGTTAAGTGTGATATAAAATTCAATATTTAAATATAAATTAAAATTTGGGATAGTAGAATAGACAGAACACTTAAATTTACGTTTTATAACTTATTTAAATTGCCTATAATTGAGTTCCCTAGAGCTCTTGCAATTCAATGTTTTTATACAATTTATATCAGTTAAAAATGCGGAGAAAGGGTTGTAAAAATAGCTCAAATCAAACTCTCACCATTATATGTGAGCTTAACTCAAGTCAGGCACATTTCAAAGCGCCAGCCAAACCGCTAAACCTCATGTAATAGAAAAATTTGAATGGTGATCCTGTATGATGAATATTTACCCGATGTATTGTGTTTGAAAGAAGAACCAAAAACAATTATTTATATCGAACGATTTATGTTTCATCCTTTACCCGGATATTGAAAATTGAAGATTTACGCAAGAGTAACCAGTTACCCGGTCATTATACTGATAAAACACAAATTTAATTGCGCCAATTTTTCACAGCTCATCTTATAATTCATCCATGTACAGGCAGATTGAATGACGAGTTAGATTATTGTACGTAATACGCTTATCACTCTTTTCGAACGAGAACGCTTGCGGCACAGATGTGAATTTCAAAGGTACGTTTTCCAGCAAGCAAAATAGGCCGTGGGTATTTATTTGTTCGGGTGACATTTAAGCCCTGAATATATGGAATAATGTTAAATTGATAGTACTTATAATTCAGTGCATAATTTTGTGCAGTGAAAATTCCATTGAGCCGCGGGCGTAAAGGGCAAAAGTATAGGCTCCCGAATGACGTTGTGTGCCAATCATTTCTCGCTGCCCCCTTATTTTTCCATCTTCTTTCTCCCGCGTCCCCTATTCCCATTTCTTACCCTCCTGCTTGGTCCATTTAACCAGCCTTTGACAGCCAGCCCTCTCATTCCAAGTAATAACAGGTTACTCACAGGCTCACCTCACCACAACCGCGCACCATCTCCGAACACTTGTATCGCCGTAACCTAATGAGTCGGAATACGGAGGTTGGGGTACACACTTCTATAGCCTTAAGGGGACTCGATTCCCTTCCATCTTTCTTTTCTAGATTCGTCCTTCCGTTAGAAACCACATCAATATTTTCTTCAATTTCTTGTGGCGCTCGAATGTCTGCAAAGCATTCGATTACGTTTTCCGATGAATTCGTCGTTTACCAAATTTTTATTGCTGAATCTGGTAAACTTTGCAAAATAAAAAGGCCCGAATTTTTCCGTCCTTCGATCCGCCAGGTAGTTCTCGAGTTATAAGTAGCGAAAAACTGATGTTTTTAACCCTTTCGGAAAAGTGGGTGAGCAAAGGACTTGTACGTCATCAACTTCGTCCAATCAAAACTGAGTCTGCGAAGCTCCTCGGCCCAGTCACAATGTGGGACACAGAGCTGACTCTGCCAATGGAAGTGGTTGCGACAGGATCTGTGCGAGCAGACATCCCTCCCCACCTCCACTTCCCTCCCTTTCCCTCAAAACCGTCAAGGACGGGAGGTTGATGATGGAGATATCCTTAACGCAGCTCGTTTGGTTGGCGTCACCTTTTCCTTATTTCGATTTTTGATTTATGAATGAATGGCTCTGGTTAAAAGATTATTTTTTTCACTAAAATTCATTTTTCGTCTCCATCTAACGATTTTGTGTACAAAATAGCGATTTCGATTCCGAGTAAACCATCGTTACCGGTGTTGACTTTTGTCAGTAGTTCTTGAAATGATGCTGGAGTTGATTTCATCCTAGTTAACTTCATAAAATGAGCTCTTACTACCAAAATTATTTAAGGAAAATATATAATGACTCCTTCCCTTTGCTCACTTAAAGTTATTTCATTCGAGGCAACAAAAATAACTCGACGATAGCTTTGATTCAAATTCCCTTAAATATTTAACTTAAAGCAATTAGTAATATAATATGATCTCCTTAATACCAAAGAAATATGTTTCTGGGTTATTTCTTTCATTCCTCAAACACCTATTGTACATATATTTTAGTGATTTGCAACATCAACCTTTCTGGATTAGATCACCTTATTAACAAAAATGTACTTGGTTCAATTCAGTAAATATGCGAACAATTTTGTAATAAGTTAAAAAAATAAATTGTTCTGTATGGGATGGGGTGAAATGCTAACCTACCCTGTATATTTGTTCTACGATGGTTTTTCTTAAAATCATCGTATTTGGGATGCCCGTGATAATTTAATTCTGAGTTACTGCCCCTGCGGCTATTCATCATAAATCGCTCTGGCAGGTCTAAGTCGTTAAGCAGTTTTTCAACCAATTCTCGTTCCAATGACCACCAGAACAGGTTGATAAATAATATCATTGCCCAATATCACAACTACCCATTTTATGTTAAGTTTAATATTATCCAAAACTAATTACGTGTTGTCGGTTGGAGACATTCATTACCTTTAATATGCAGCAATGAAGTTCAACGAAAAAATATTACTTTTTCCCCATCATAAGCTAACTCCCCCTTTTTAATCCAAAGTTGTGGATGTCCAATAGAATCCAATTACGCAAATAGACTCACGCATTTCAAATCTCAATTACTGGGAAAAATTTGGTGCTGATTAACATATTTAATACAGCTTATATGATTTCATTATCTCGGTCACGGTCACTAGGGACCGTGATCTCGGCAATTAGTCGTAAATCACACTCTTAGAATCGAGTAGTTAAACTATTATATCCCACAAAAACGATCGGTAATCCACGAGAAAAGTTATTATGCTCATCTTCCAATGGATTTTATTCCAGATTCACATTAAGTTTCAATCGACTTCATTCTCAATAATGCATAATCATTATCTGAGAACAATGGTGACAAAAAAATTACACATTTAGAACCCTTTTTAGAGTTCCGTAACTTGCACTGAACTATTTGCCATTCTGGTAACTCCATGCCTCACTTCACACGCTGCTCTTCTTACTTGCATATTTAAACGCGAGATAAACAGCAAATGATTTCAAATTATCATGATTTCAATTGCTGCGGATGAGTGCTCAACGCTATGCTCCGCTACACATACGGTAGGACTGACATAACTATCCAACTGCTGTCTTCTTATACGCGCTATCTCACGCCTTGACTTCTGCTTGAATTATTTAGGATGTTTTAATCTAAAATTCAGGATGTTATTTTATGTTCTTAAGTTTCTTAGATCCATTTTTCTGCATGAGCGTGAACCCTAGTTAAGGAGTTAGTTGTAAATTCATAGAAAATTTTACCTCCGGGATTGGGGGGAATTGTAGTAAAGATTATTCTTGGAATTCCGGGGACAAGAATAAAAGTATATTAGTTTCTATGCATCTGAGTTAAATTTAAAGAAACTAAGCTAACATAAGTGAAATTAAAAATAATTTGTGGATGTTTGTATAGCCATACAGACACCTTAAAGAAGGAACACTATTTACTTTGCATGGAATTTGATTACATTTCCAGTCATCTAATGCCATTTATCATGCCCATATCATCATTCTGTTTACGTGAGCATGGATTTAAAATGGCTCTGGTGAGTTTTCGTCAACGTAATAGTTTACACAATTTTGGAATTGCATCTTGCCCTACCTTCCCCCTACATTTCTAAACACATTTCGGAATTTCAATGGAATTGTGTTAGATAAATAATCGTTCTGAGCCAAATCGAAAAAATTCAAATTTTTCTTTAACCAAGTTTGTCTACATTTACTAACCGTGCGAAAGCACTAAACTCCAAACTAAATATTCTCCAAAGCTCTTTAGAATAATAATTGTTCTTTGTAGCCCCGTAGTAAAAGGAGACCTTGTAAGGTGTCACGCTTATTTTCACCATGCCAAATAAAAAACTTAACAGGCCCTCCTTTGAGATCAAATTTTTCCTTTCATTTCTAGGCACGTAGGTAGCAAATAAAAATCATAAATATGACGATATGCACTGACGGTTCCTGATCTCAAGAATTTAACCTACCGAGATTTAATAGCAAAGTCATCGATGGATTCGACTTAGAAACAACTGTAGGTGGTCTGGTGTACGATAATTTGGTTGTAGTCCTTATTTTCCACTCAAGTTCTCACAGCGATACCTATCTATTGGATCAGACCCAGATGAGAACTAACATTGTCACATCCCGAAACATTCTAATCGGTGGAACGATCTCGCTCGCAAATTCAACGCCGTCAAAGAGAGGAACGAATCCCCTAGGTGTCGGGATTTTTATCGTAAGGGGCTGAGGAGTCGCGGGCAATTTGTAAATCCGAGAAGTTGGTAAATTGGCTGGTGACGCCAGAAAAAAACATTGACAGTGTAACGCACTGCAAATGCGAGCTCATTGGGGTGTGAAGGAGGCGACCATCCGTAGAAAATGCTCTCTTTTAGGAATGAAAAGCGAGAAAAAGGGATCGATAACTATTGGAGCCTGCAATTCTACCATTAAAAGTCTCTTCCTCATTTCCTACAGAAGAAAAAACGACTGAAATGCAGCTTGGGGTAAGGAAAAAAGTCCCGGCTCTTATTTTATGCGTTCTTTCTCCTTTTTTGCACTGGAAGTCGTCAACCTGTTCTGCGAATAAGAGCTCCCTTACTTCCCTTGACTAATCTAATATTTGCAGTGGGATAAACCAGATGCTCACGAATGGTATTTCTGTGAATGTAATGTGAGTATACAATACCATCTGCATATTTGTATTTCAAGTTATTTGTAGCTGTCTGTAAAGACGTTTGATAATCCTTCCGTCAGTTTTTCCTGATATTGCATATGCATGATTGAAACGAATATTGTATTGTAAAGGCCTTGTGATTTTAATCAGAAGATTCTCATGAGATGAGGAATAAATAGATTAACACTCTCTAACCTCCTACAAAGGTTTTCTAATGGTGATCGCCTTCATTTTGTACTCTCCTGAAAGACTCATAACATTTCGTGTTCAGTCCTGCATTTGTGTGTAATTATCATCCTGCTTCGGTGGAAGAACCTCATTCAAGTATTTTAAATACAAGATTACCTTGAAGAAAATCCAAAAGATAGAGAATAGAAAAGTTGATAACAGGGAATGTCGTTTTCCGCAGTTCTACTCATGAATGAGGTCATGCTCCACAGCTCTTAAGAGCAATTGGCGCGTCACCGAAAGAAGAAACACATATCACAGCATTATAGAATACTTCCGTACAAGCAGCAGTACTAATGGAGAATTCCAAACATATAGTATGAAGGCATGGCATTGAAGTAATTAGTAACTTGATATGTTTATGAGTGCAATATAATTTCATACCTTTTGGCGCGCAAGACCAGAATTTTTTCATGCTGGTAAAGTGACGTTTCAATTAACATTTTAATATTTCTTCCCTCCAAAAGGCAATGCAGTCACCATTGAAAAACTCAGTACTCTTTAATAGTATCCAGTTTTTGTAGAGGCCGCAAAATCTTAGAATTTGAGAAACTAATCACAAACGGCATAAAAATGGCCACGAATTTATGTGACGCTGAAACATACGGTGAATGTTACGGACTTCTTATTGAATAAGTACAAAAAGCGAGGAAACTTTAATCTCTTGCCTCAAGATAGTGCCATGAACCTACGGATGATGGTATAAGCACTTATACTGTAATCACATGGGAAGAAAAGTTTCCGGTCATCTGCCCAAGCTTTTGATAAAAAGCGAGAATTTATTGATTGGTTCACAGTTTTTGCGCGTCATTAACTCGTGAGACGCCATATCGTGGTAATCGAGGCGTGAAAGTGAATTCCTTTGACTCACTTTTCAGGGAAAAAACAACTCATTTACAATTTGAAAGTTTCTCTAAAACGGCGCGGACAAGCGCAGAAAAATGTCTTCCTTTATCTCTCCGAGTTTGACATCGAAATAAAACTACGGGCGTTCGGCAGTATGCTTTTATTTTAATACTTCAGCGTATGCTTTATTATCCATTAATATGTGAGGATGGTTAATAAAGCACTGGTCGAACGACTATTGGTGGTGAGGTAAATTAAAATAAGTCACTGTTTTCTGGGTGATTTTGAACAGTACTACTTTATCGCTAATGAATTGGTAACGGTGAGGTAGCTCAGTACATAGATGGAGGAAATGGCTGCTAGTCAGAATCATTCCCTGTGATCAGCAGTACAGGGAAAGGAAGAGTCTTCCCCACCCTAATCTATACGCTTCAAACGCCAAAGAGCTCCTTACGTGCTCTACTGACTAGACCGACCTTAGTTTTGGTCATGGGGTTGAAGTTTATTCAACACTTTATAAATATGCAAATCCTCAGTAATCTGAACCTGAAATATGCACCTCATCCTCAGGCCATTCATCTATTGGAAGATCCTGATTGGGAATGGAAACCAGGGGATGGAAGGGTGGTAAAGGGTGAAAAGTAACTTGATAAAATCTTTTCACATGACTTTTAGGCTGGGCTGGAGATATATTTTTAATCCCACACTTCATCAGCTGAACAGGTAAAGGTGACAAATTGAAGAGGCTCGAATGCAAATGCAAAGGAGTAGATAATTTATTTTTTTCACAAGCCCCATGACCGTAATGCATCTGCAAATAATCACTAACAAAACAATTAAACCCATCATCTCACCCGTCCATGGAGTAGCATTCGAAAAAGAGGAACACGATGGATTGGGCACACGATAAGACACTATGTATTCGTAAAAAATGTACTGGAAGAGATAACCAAAGAAAAAACCCCACGAGGAAGACCAAAAAACTCAAAAGAGATGTTGCACAATGGACTAAAATCGGAAAAACCTGCCGGCCAAAAATCCAAAAGTCGTTTTTTTCAGCCCGTACTATGAAACTTTAACACTGAATAGGGCAGAATGGAGGGCTGTAGTAAACCAATCCTAGGATTGAAATATTGATCATCACTATGAAACTTCGCCGATCGATTCTCTGTTGATTGATGCTTTTGGTTTCATATGCCATTTGTCCTAAGTATCACACATTAACAATTTGCACGGGGTGAAATTTGATCAAATTGTACATAAATGGGTCTCGTTCAATTTTCCCTAGAAATCTAGAAAAGAAAACTGATGACGATATTTCATGCACATATATTATTGCGCGTTTGAGAGAATATTTAACCTTCGCAGATAGCATGGCCTTTCGGTTTTAAATAGTTAAACCGTAGCGTATAGCGATGGATATAAAGATTGAATTGTCGTTTTTAAAGGTATATTATTGGTAGATTCATGTTTTAAAGTTGACTATCATTTTAACCTGTGGAATGTTTATGAAGGACTCACTGCGTGGCTACAGTCCTGATTTCAAATGATTAAGCGCAACTTTCCGCGAGACTACTTATTTACTCAATATATGATGTCTATCTGATTTGCGAGTGTCAAGAATCGATGGATCGCTGCGACAAAGCAATCCTAGGATTATTGACCGATGATGATGATGATGATCTGATTTGCAAGATGTATCCACAGTTAATATGTAGTTTGTTATCAAATTTCCATGTTAAAATTTTCGGATGGAAAAATGAGATTCAGTATCCTGGGGCTTAGGATTTGACTGTTTTTTTATTTTTCTATCGATTAATTCATTCAGAAATGAAATATAAGGAGATTGGTTTTAAGGAATTGAAGGAAATCACAATCACTAAAGATTTATCGTGGAGAAGAAACATCCGGGAAATATGCGGTCGAGTGAAGAGAAAGCTAGGATAGAGCCAGCGTAGAGCAGGTAGGTTCGTCAAAAGGTGTTACGATAGGTTTACTAGTGTAACAGAATTAATACAAGAATTAGGGAAGAGAATCATTATCAGAGCGTAGGTTAAGTCACAGATTAAATCTCTTACAGAAATTTAAACCGGATAGCTTTACTGAGGATGTTAGGCATGTACTAAAAACACCAGCCTTTCATGCTAGATTCTACAAGATAAATAAGATTAGAGAGATAGATTCAAAACGTCATTTTTCCCCCGTACTATATGAGAACAGAATAGTCAGCATAGCAAAGGGATAGGCATGGGAAATATTTTAGAGTAGTCTGTAGAGCATGATGCATGTATTAACAACCAAACCCTTATTACTATGTAGATACTAACAGTCTAGTTGCCTGAGACCCTATAGTAGCATGTTTGCATTTTTATAGTGCATCGTTGGTGATCTTAACTCCCTGCCACACACCCTCGCGGTGGCTTACAGGGTATCGTGTAGATTCGATATGTATAGATAGAATCGCTTTTAATTTTATTTCACTAATGTCATCTCTTTACGTTATTTTCAAGTAACATAACCCCGTGAGTATATAGGAAAAATTGCTTCAGATTTGGGGAGTGTGTTCTCAGCCAAAGGAATGTATTATAGGAATCGTCGAGGATGGAAATAGTGAGGGTAATTTTTCGAAGATAGAGTAAATTATTTTCAACTAAGGAGAGGGGGCAATGGAATGGGGAACTGTCAGTCAAAGGTGTTGTCAAAGAAATGATAGGCTTTCTTTTCCATGCGTTGGATTATCTCCTATTGCTCCTCAGCTTCGAAATGGTGCCCTTTTTCTTCCAGGACGCCAACGTCACGTTTCTAGTAATGAGCTATTTATGATCATCGTTAATCAATAATCTTTCTTTTCTACTATTCTCTAGTTAAAAATCCGGCGTCCAACAGATATAGACTTCCATTCAGAGACCGTATCATTCTTTGAATTAATTGGTATCAGGCGAGATTTAGTGGTACAGCATCCTTGAAACACAAATGTCAACTTTGTACTGCCCGGATGACGCCGAGGCGTTGACATGCGTCGAAAATAAAATCGAAACTGTGGACGGCATCATAATTTGTCATCTTTGCATCATTATCCGATTCTACCATTTTATTGCTCATTAGGTATTTAAGGAAAGTGATACGCTCCTACAATATTCTCTAGTTTTGTTCTTAGTTAACGCTCCTTCCCGTATGGAAGCATCAGGCCAAAAATAGTAAACTATCCCATTTTCTCTTGTCTAGGATATCAAAAATAAAAGTCTTACTCCAGATAGTTTTTATTTTCGTTTTTTTGGTGTGGCTTTTTACTGGAGAGTCACTACATTAACTGAATCTACTTGATGCAACTGCATAATGCCAAGTTTTTCAAGGTGTCATGAGATATCTGAGATGTTATTTGAGATTTCATGCAATCCTAGGGCAAACACGGCATCCATGCCTTGGGTGGAATTCGAACCAGCGACTATTGCAATTCCGGGTACTCTACCGACATGACTTCCATGGCCGGCAGCTAAGTTTGAGCATTTAATACATCCGAGCGATTTCTGCCAGGGGTTGGTTGTCACTATTGTAATTATCGTTCAAAGTCGATGAGAGTTTTCTTTAAAAAAAAGGCATTATTAGATTCGGAATTTATGGTGCCAAAGGCATGGTAGACTTTTTTCCTCTTATGGCTTTAAGAGAATTGAATGGAAACTGTGCAGCATTGCCTGCACTTCGCTGCGTCATGCAGGGTGGCTTTTTGGACTATTATAAAAAGGTAAGTAAATCAACGTTAACAAATCTCGCCCATCATCAACTCTTTCACTCTTTTGAAAGCCCAAAGAAATATGTATGCCTTAACATTAACTGCTACGTATTTCGTGCGCACTGATTTCAAACGCTTCTACTCTATTTTCATGTCCTTAACTCTCACTCTCACTCCAGCAACCACGCTAGGACTTATTCACCATACGCATCTTCATCACACATCCTCACTCATTAGGATTTCCAATAATTTTATAATTATTGGAAATCCTAATGAGTGAGAATCCTAACACTCCCCTCCGCCCCCTAATTCTTGCGAGTCTGTTGTCGGGTTGGGGTGGAAAAAAACACAGATAAAGATAAAAATAGAGTCGCCAGGGAGCCGAGTCTCCTCCATTTTTCCTTATCTCGTCCAATTGAATTCATTCCCTCTCTGGACGGCCACACGAAACGAGTTCTCTTGCTTTACCTTTTGTTTCTACTTACCATCTTATTACATATTCCAGTACCCGTGCTTCTCACCTTCGTCCGGCCGGTGTACCCCGTCTCCTGCGCTCCCGTCCCCTCGTTTTTCTCCATCCACGCCTCTTTTTATTTCTCCACCGCCCGACCCCCCCCCCATCCTCTGCAGCGTCCCTCCGCCCACGTCCCCTTCTTCGGAAGCACACCCAGACCTCGGTCCATTCCTCCCCTCCCCCCCCTCCCCCCCTCTCGGCCCTCCTTTCCTCCCATTCGAAACTCTTCCTATTAAGTAGGCGTTGTCAGCTACTGCTCCTGGTTTACTCCAGGATACCCCCTTACTCCCCCTCCCCTTCCCCAAGAGAGCCCTTACCCATTCTCCCCCATTCCACGTCGATATAAGTGACCAAGGAGTCCTCCCACCCCACTTTCTCCTCCCCCTCTCCAGCACTCCGCCTCCCCACCTCGCCCCGGCCCTTGCCTTCAGGGGGGGAGAGTCCCGGTCGCTTCATCGTCGCAGACACGACAACCAACTTTGTACAATTTATTGTCCCAATTAGCAGCAATGGCTTTCTGCGGGAGCACTCTCCAGTCTCTGTCGAATCGAGGGCTTGCTGCTGGCCGCCACCCGGAGAACATGGAAGGAAGGGGCGTCCCGTCCTCTCCTCCCTGCAACCCCATCCTCCACCTCCGTCCTCCTCCCTTCTCTCACAATTCCACACACACACACACATACACACCCTCCGCAGGTGATCCTCCTCCCTCCACAGAGGCTTCACGTAACCGCATTTCCTGTCCGTTTGAAGTCAGTTTTTTTAATCAGCAGGAGAATGAGGAAAGATTGCCTTCATGCACTTGATCTTTGAACTAATGTGATTTCTAGCGATCAGTAGTCGTTGGTAGTGGCGTACTGCTTGCCGATAGAATGTATGCAGCTCGCAATGATTCCAAAGTCAGAAACATGCAACCTATCACATTGTGATAGTGCTGAATAGATAAGTGCTGCATTTGCAGTAATTAAGCATTTACGTGAGTAAAATAGAGCAAGGATTTCCAATAAATTATAAGGCTGCATGATAGCTTCTAATACCTTCCCCTCTGAAGAATGCTAAAGATATAGGCGCTTTAAATATTTATGGACAAGAACTTCGTCCGACCTAAGGATTGCTAGATGTTTGTGCGTGGAAGAATGCGGTAAGAAGCTGCTGAAAACGATTTCAATACGTTCTGTCACTCGATTGATTAGTTATTGACTTTTTGAGCGAGAGGTTTGAAGTTGGTCATTATGATTCATCAATCCTCATGAAGCTTATTCTTTATTGACTCCGCGGTATTAAGACAATTAATCCCCTTAAGATGTTTTTTTTATACAAAAACATATGTCGGTACTCCAATAACCTCAAAACAGGTGACTGATTTATAACCATGGTTGGCAACTTTGAGAACAAAGACGGTAATTTTAAATAGTATATTTCCTACGGCAATATAGAGTATAATATTACATGAAATATTTTTATCTATATTTGGCGAAAATTTTAGCAGGGAAAATGCTCCAGAAAACGAACCCTAGCTGCAATCAATGTCAGAGGCCCAAATTTTTTTTCAGCTGAAAGAAGGTCAAGTAAATAAATCAAGTATTCTTCACAAGGGGTCAAAGGTCTCATTTGAATTCTATTTCAATGTTTTCGCATGGCATGAATTTATTAACCCTATTTTCCTAATGATGTTTCCACCACCTGGAAAAATATTTGCCTGTCATATTCCTTCATTGAAGATGATTTTTTTTATATCTATCACAAGTGACCTCCAGATTCCTTGCACTACTCAATAAACATGTTAATAGTTCTTTCTTCAAACTAAATCGCTAGCATTGTTTCCCGTAGATGGGATTTCATAGAATATGTAGAATATATTTCCGAGGCCTTGTGATTGTAAATTTTTTACACACGTACCACAATTAGTCCAATTAGTCTTCTTTTGCATCGCCAGTACATGATCGATGATACCTTAGCCGTGGCATCCTCCACTCATGCCATTACCGTCGCTTCTTTTGCTCTTCCAAGCGTAACAAAAGCAGAAAAATGCTCTGACTCTGTGCAAGGAATTTCAAAAGGTAAGAACTCGCTGAGAATTCCCTATGAAAGAAATTCCATCAGCCACGTCCAGCAATTAAGATTTTCCCTCTCCCATTTCCATTTACTTAATCCCTATTCCATAAGTGGTCGTTACAGGACAGGTATGGCACTCACGTTAGCATTCATATTAGCCTTCCAGACAAAACTTTCATAACATGGAATCACATGAAACACAATTTTACTAAGCTTCATGTTTTTGTATATAGGTATGTGGATAAAGATAGCCACAAGGCGATACAATATAGAGCATAAGTTTCGTGTCATCGGCCCTGTGGACGGGTTGGAAAAACTCGAAAATTAGAAAATAAGCATGCTACGTCTCTCTTAATGTGTGTTCCTCTCGTCTCTCCGTCTGTCTGCAAGACATATGTATCCAAATTGTTGGCTTTGAAAAACTGCATGACTTTTTCAAACAGCATTATTCATGCTTTACAAAACTCGGGATTAGGAAATTCGATTGACATTTGTCATACTTTTTAAATTTCTATTTATTTTAGAGTGGTCAATAAAGATTATTAACTATCAAGACTTGAACAATCTTAAAATCAGCATGAAGTCGTTATGAAGTCTTCTAAAATTAGTAGTTCTGTTAAAGTGTAATGAGGTTTATTATTCCTACTCTCATTGGAATATTTAACATCAAGGATTAAGTATTAATAGTCTTTATTGTGAATGAACTTCAGCATGCACTCCAAAATCAATTAGCTATTAGTAGCCGGTGGATTTATCCTTTTTTTATTGTGTTCGTTGTATCGCTCCCTCACTTTTATAACTAGGAAAATTGCTGCAGATATAATAATTTTTCTCACTAGTGCCTTTTTGGTGCATTTCCACCACCTAAATGTTTCATAAATCCGACCCTCTCTGACTCGGTAAGATGTTCCCTTTTGGTTTCCGATCGCGATCACCATAGGCAACCACCGCCTTTTCTGTAATTCCCCTTCTCCAGTAACCCATTCTCGTCCTCTTGGGAACCAATAAATATATACCCCCACCAAAAAGTTGGTCACCATCTAAGTGTCAGCCTCAAGACTGGCGAAAACTCTCCTCCGAAATCGAGGATAAACGACACTAAAGAACGCCCTCCAATTAGGCAAACTCCTGGGCATGTCTCGCGGACTTGAGCGTATGCTCTACCCAAAATAAGAACAAATGGAAACCCTTCCAGCTTCGTCGATGGGTTATGGCTCGAAAAATGTCACTACCGCTTTACCGCTCCACGCTTTATATCCCGCTTGCGTAGGCTTCGCATGGACTTCTGTTCCCGAATATCTCCGTTCACAATCTTCCCCGGCAATCACCCCAAACCGGCCATTTGCTACCTCCCTATCGGTATCCCTCCTCCCAATAGACTTCCTTCTCCGGCATCAATCTCTTACTTTAGTACTCCCTCCACTGCCTTCTCTCCCGTTCTCAATTATCTTCCACTAGTCCCTATCACACTATCAATCTTCTCCTTATAATTTTTCCGTCGCTCCCGTCTCCGGCAACGATCCTGGCCGACGCTGACCTCAGTCGATGACGGCATGCTTTCCTTTAGTTCCTTCTCTGGTGATACAGAGGCACGAAGTATCCTTGGCCTCATCCTACTCACCCACTATGAGAGGGGGTGAATTATGGGAAGAGAGTGAAGCGTCTAGTAATAAAAACGAACTGATAATCGCTTGCACCATTGAATCGTTATTTGCTTATTTAATGACTCCGCGGACTGCATGCTCATTTAAGGGCTTAAGAAAAGGGAATGAATATATAAACGAACTTACCTTCTGTTCGTGTTGCTTTCAATAAAGTCGGAACTGACGCCTTCCTAAAGTTATGTCATCACCAGCGTCTTTTTGTGCTTAACAATATTGAATATCAGAAGTTAATAACTACTAACTGCTGTTCAATGCCTCATTTCTAATTTTGGTATCTTCAAAAAGAGTTTATTTCAATTAACCGAAATCGCTGACCATTGGACATCCGGAAATTTATGTAGGTGCATGTCTTTTTTTATTTTACAAAGAAAAATACAAAAGAGTGAATTAAATAAAATTAAATGCTTATATTATCTACTTAATATCTTTTCAAATAAATTTAAAATTTACCCTAAAGGTTACAATCGTTGATACAACTATATAACCAAAAGAACTGTATTTTGTGATCACATGTACTTTGAACGTGAGTTTACATAAATGTAAATGTTGATTAACCAATAGTCTCGAATCATTATGACAAACAAGTGGTTTTTTTTAACTTCATGAATTATTTTAAGGATTCTTGAATTTTTTCTATCATTGTCACCTTTTAGCCCTATATTTGCAATTGCCCATCAGTTACCCTTTGACATTTACCATTGCTGTACCATTGCTGTGCTGTTTTAACATTTATATTACTGAACACCATGGTAGACTTGAAAACTAACTACTTATGTACATACTATATAGCATGTTTTTTTAGCATCGTGTTTTTTCGCAGAGACTCATTTTACTTGGTATACCATTATCTTAATTTCATAAGGAGATTGAAATTTTTCTTTTCTTCGCACATACTTTTAGCTGATTTCCCTATTTTTTCTCTTAAATATTGGTGATTTTTCAGATTTTGTCTACTCAAAACAAGGAAGCAACCAAAAATCAAACTAGAGCGTGAAATGATTTTTATAGGCAAGTAGAGTAGCAAATCACGAATATGCTGTATCTAATCGGCATTTTTAAAAGTCAAAGAATATTAAATCACTATCAGTGACAAAAATTATTAATCTTTTGTTATTGGTTGTCAGCAAGCAAACTTTTTGCATGATGGACCCCCTCTATTATCTAATGCGTACAAACATGTGCTAAAAAGCCTTTTGTAGAGGACAATATGAGTCATGGGATATTTTGTTTTGAGAAAATACTTGAACGACTTTTAGTTCAACAAGCATCTACTAGTAGTTGAACTGGTCACTTGAAGATAAAAAGTTTGTTTGGCTAATATTAGAGATAGCGGAGGACTCAGCACAGCACAAAGTCTATCTATGGGATCTAAAAATGCCTGGCCATTCATTTTTAATCTAAATATCTAATTTAAAGACGAAGCGTTTTAGTTATCAACTTCCCTGACTGTGAAGAGGGAATAAATAACCAAGCAAGTTGTTATTTTTTAAAACCAAAGTAACGCCAATAGCAATGAAATGCTAGAGATGACTCTGTCATTCATTGAAGGCTAGAAAGGTATCGTTATTGGGTAATTCATTTTCTCAAACATTTCATAAATTTTCTGTGCAAAGATGTGATGAAATAACATGGGATCATATGTATGTCAAAGAGCCCAAAAAGAGATTTGGATGGTCACGATTCATGAAGGGAACGGTGAGAAAACTCGTAGCCGGATCCGTTACGACAATCGGCTGACCTTCGGGCACCAATTGTAAATTCACTCTTTGAATGAAATGCCAAAGGGAGATGAAAGGCTACCGAAAACATTTGCGCGTTCTCTTCTAAAGGTAGTTTCTAAAGGCATTGATTTCGCTCACCACATCTCCATATTTACTTTTCTTACGAATTTATCCAAAGAAGGCATTCCATCGACCGCTACCATTATTGCATTCTATTAATGTATTTACTACGTTCTGAGGCTGTTCACCTAATATCCGTCGTGATACTGGTAAATAATGACTAGGATCGGCATGAAATAAGCAAAATTTATCGAAGAACCAGTAAATATGAGCGGATTCTGAAAGCAGCAATGATTGATCCTGTTGTTGCTCGTTCGTCTTTAATCTTTTAGGCCTTATAAAAGTCTTCATTGCTTTATTCTGCCTCTTGAACTTTTGTTATCGTCTTATTATATACTCCTGTAGTCAAGTTATAAATCAGTTGAATCTTTATCGCTTCCTTCGATCATGCGACAGCCTTTCGTAATCAGTGAGAGCCCGGTGAGGTACAAAGACGAGGCCATCTTGGAGGTGTCATGAGATGATGTCATAGAAATCACGAGAATTGCGAATGAGATAAGGCGGTATATTGGTCATAGCGTATTGATCATTGTTTTCCAAGCAACAATTGCCGACCTAATTTTGGTATGTCAGCCTCGGTGGCAGAACAGTAGAATTCGCGTCACTGCCCTAGTCACGCACAGATTCTAAATTCGAAACGAGTGTATTTCCTGTCTCAAAGGAGCTGCGGTATAAACATAGATGGCTCTTTATTTCCCCTATATTTAAATGTCAGTGCTTCAAAAGAAGATGGATTTGGTTTGGCCACCAGAGTACCGGATTTCCGCCCCAAGTTCCGAGTCTAATTTCAAGCCTACGTGCAGAGTTTTCAGTGGAAAACCAGTGGTTACTGGATAGATAAGTGCGGAGCTCTACATGTCAAGGACCGTTATTATGAACTCAGAACTTATAGAGGAGTTCGCGTTATAGGTAACGATAGCGACACCACGAAAGAAGGGTTCATCATTCCTCGCCAGTGTCTTGTCTTTCGGATTAGGCGTCAAAACATGGACTGCTTATGTTAAGACTGCTAATGTTGTTTTCAATATACATTACCTTCGTTCCTCTACTCCACCCAAAAACCACTGTAAGAGTTTACTCTACCGTTATGCATGGCAATACCATTGAAAATTTCAAAGGTAAAAGTTTCCTGTAAATGGAATGGAACCACGGACCTTAGGTTTGCCGAGCAAATGCGCAGACCTCCACACTACCCAGGATTCCAGATCCCTGGATAATGTTTAGGATCTATAAGCTAGATCTCGTTGGCCATAATGGACCATCAAGCATCATAATAATAAAGCGTGATAACGTTTTGAGGTAGCCACTGAGGTGTATGCCCGGCAAGTAAATATGAAGATAATTGCCAAAGAAAAAAGGATTCCTGGTCTAGGAAACATTTTATCCTGGGAATTACAACCCCCTCCTTCCCCACATGCTTATTCCGAAAATGAGCACTGCTATTGGTCGCATTACATATTAATTATTATTTACAAAAAAGCCTGATGAGCCGCGGCACTTAAGGATGCCGGGAAAACAGCTATGGTTGCCGCAAGATTATCGCGGGAAAGCGAAAAATGTTTAGCAGGACCAACTTAGAACTAACTTGGTTCCTCCAATTCCCGGCGTATGGTGAAAGTAATGGAATCGATTCTTCCAACGTAACTACTAATTACTGTAAAGCGCCGATTATTCTTGGTAATGGAGAGGGAAGCACAATCGGATAAATAAAAAATCTAAGAGGAGTCCCCAAGATTCTAACCTCAGTCTGACGGGTGTCGCCAACGTAAAAACGTAGAGAGGTTGGAATCACAGAATTAGAGAATGAAAAAGTCATTTAAACTTTGCAATTCAAATTAGTTGCGGTCATACTATTAGGTCGAAAAACGTATCGATACTAATTTTGGAGGATAAAAATAGTGACTTGATTCACTATAGTTTTCGTAAACCATGACTATAATTCCGATGCAAAATGTCATCTTTCTAGTTTCAATTAAAGATGAATCGATTCTATGATGCTATGCCCAAAACCATTAAGTACCTGCTCTAAATATCAATTGTGAATTAATATCATGCGGAACTTTTGGCATAACAAAAAATCATCGTACATACCTACTTTATGTGGAGTAGATTAGGGCTTAACTGTTTTTCACAGAGGTATTGGTGTACTGACAATGAATGTCAATATTTTTTCTTAATTTATGGTGGCAATATATAATAAACCGAAATTTATACTGGTAGTAGGAACTGGCCTGCCCTATCTGATGAGATACCTGTACATAACATTGGGCTTAGCATTCGGTGGCCAACTAGAACAGGTTGATGACAACTTCGGGCTGATGACAACTTTACCTGTTATTACTTGATCGTTACTCAAATTTGTCAGAATACATACGCACGATACATTCAGAACATATATTTTTATTGTGCGTTTAAAAAGAACCATTCCAGTGAAAGTGAAATTATATCTAATTTTTAAAATGGTTTTAAGTATTTGTTCCAATTTTTGACGCGTTTTGTTTAGATCATTAAACACTACAAAGTATTCATCCATTGCAAAATGGCCAAACCGCATATTTTCCAATTATGTTTCTGCAAATAATTTTATAGAACTGCATTCCGCATTTTTTCTAGGAATGATTTGAACCATCTTGTAGTCGCCAAAGGGATGAGAAGTCTTTAGACGCACGCGCATGGGAAGAGCGCGCTTGCGTCGTAAAGAATTAGACGAGGAATCGTTACAAAAACATTTTGACGTGGGCAATTAATCTTCCGTTCCCAAAGAGACAGCTTCCTACAAGACATTCATAAAATAGTAACCCATTCATCAATCAAGTACTAGAAAGAGAGGAGCAAAAACTGATTAAACTAGTAACTGGCCGAAAGGTTGATTGACGGAGCATATGCGGGTGAGGATATTCCTTCTCCCTTGAGTTATATCCGTGTATTGGGGTCTGTTCGTAAATGCTCGGTGTAAAACCAGCTCCGTAAATAATGTTAAGAAAGGATTTATTGTTTATTTGGATCCACAATTTCCGTTAAAATTAATTAAATTTAATAAACTTTTTAATAACACCAATTCTTTCATGTTCCTTTTTAATGCTGAGAAAATGAATAAATATTTTACTTGAGAACAATACAAAATTTTGTGGACATTAATTAGTAGAAATATACGGATAATTATAATACCTTATTATAATTATTAATAATATATTAATTTTTAGGCCCAAAATAGGGACGTTTCTCTCGCATTCTCGGCTCAATTCGCCATTTGTGCATCCAATTTATCGCCACTCAAGATCTTCTCTCAAAGGTGAAGGGAGAAAGCAAATGGTGAGAATAATATCCCACCCATAACAAGAGAAAGGGTAATAATTAATGCAGTCGCGTTATCGATTTTGAACGGTGCCTTCGAACTTCGTGAGTGATTCATAACCACAAGTGAATCTGAAAAACATCTTGCCCGAAGAAATGGTGGCAGGGGGGAAGGGATTCGGAGGGCTCCTGTCTTCGACGGGGGGGTCGGGATGAAGACGTGTTCAGATTTTATGAGAGCGTTCCTCTTGAGCATAATTGATGTCCGAACTTGGTTCACGCCAGAGGAGAGGGAGTCAGGAGGGCTGGTTGTACCGATGAAGAAAAGGGGAGTGGAGGAAGGATTGCGCTGGCCCCAGTGAGACTGATCGAATCCAAACCCTCCGATATCAAGCTCACACTCCTCCAATCGGTTTTCGGGGAGACAATCTGGATTTATGGCTTCGGTATGCGCGGGTTGGCGCGGTGGGATGGGCAGAGACAGAGACTCGGGTGGTCCAAACGGTACGGAGCTTTCACCTATGTCAGGATGAAACGGACGAAATGAGCAGGGGGTAGAACTTAAGGGCGTTGGGGTTCGAAGAGATGGATAGAACTTAATTTATTAAGGAGATAAAATAAAAAAATAATATTCCCTTCTCCACTGAATTCTTAGTCAACGACAACTGCGAAATCTCTCCCAGAACTCCACGTGGCCAGTTGGACGGCAAAGAGAGCACATAAAAATTAACATTTTCTCGGGCTTGGTATTTCTTAAAGATAAAATTGAAAGGTATTTGCTAAGAGAAACAATTAGGCTAATATCACATGCAATGAAAGGTAAACTTTGAGTTTTTTCCTGAATTATAATCTCGTTTTTCTGAATAGATTAGTTTAATTACTTATTAGCTCGTTGCAAAGGCTTTATTCTGACTAATGATAGCTATTGATTTTTATGGCATTTGAAGAACTTTCTAGGCAGGATACCTTAAAAGTTATAGTGACATCAAACTAGCAAGTTGATGTCCCACGAGAGCAAAATAGATACAGGATAAATGAAACAAATAGCAATTGAAGAAAAAAAAAGTTTTTAAATACTTCTACTTGGTCTATCTTGGGGAGGAAGAGATCACTTTTCGTATTCAATGAACCTAGAAGATGAAGGTTACACAGAATTGCCCTTGCTCTTTTGGAAATCTAAATAAGAGTTTTCTTCTTTGGTACCAAAAAGCCAACTGCAACGCTAAGTTGATCCGAAATATCCAGATTCGAAATGGCAATACTTTTACGGTTTTGCAGAATCTAATGTAATGATTAAGTATCTCGCACTCTAAATGTGGTGAACTACAAAAAAGGTTATCAGAATCTACATCTGTAAGTAAATATTTTCCGAGCGTTTTGCGCATATTGACTACTTATAAGTTTCTGTACTCAATAGACAGTGCTATCATCCATTCTTCATTGGAATAGGTGTATTCACTAATGAATTAAGCAAAATAAACACTTAGATAAAGTTTGACGGCCTCAAAGAAATTTCCTATGGAGAAGTGGTGCCTCTGAGGTACAAATTAAACACAGTAGTGCACTTTATGCAAGATTAGGAGTCTCGATCTTTATCATGGCGCCTCAAAGTCATGAATAATCAAAGATTTTTTGAGAAAAATCTTGGAAGTAGTTGAAGTATTGGTTTGATTGGTAACAGTTCAAATGGCATGCTAATGACATGACAAAATTCTCTCACGCTAAATTTTTTATTAATTATAGATGTAAAAAAAAGATTTTTCAAATAAATTAATGATTTTCATGGAGCCAAAAGAAACTTCATAATCTACATGAAATATGCATTGCAAACATCGTAAATTATGTAAATCTAGCCGATGGTGAATTACATCCTTTATCAGTATCAAAATACATATCAAAGGAAAATGTTTTCAGCATACATATTCTTCATTACCTTCGTTAGTGTTCGCGATTTATAATATCTCTTATTTTTTATAAAAGTTTAAAAACATCTTCTATACGAAAAATGGCTTCCACACATTGAACGCGAAGCTTGTTTTCACAGATGGTTGGTTGTAAACATTTTTATTCCGAAATATTCTTCACAGACAGAGACTCACTAAGGAGAGGTTTTATGGGTCAAATTTCATTGTAAGTTTATATCGAAGTCCCTTAAACTCGAGTTGAAGCGAGTGATTTCATTTCCTCTGGGGGAATGATTTTTGTTGCTCGGTTAACCTTAGATTTTTTCTCATTGGGAAGTCATTTAAATACCTAAAATTGCCTGAAGGATAAGCTAAGAATTAAAATTAATTAGGAGAGGTATTCTGGGTTGAAGGAGGAGAACTATAGTTGCTTGTTTGTAAGTTGGTAGTGTATGCTTGGTGATATTCGCCCCCTGCCACACACCCTCGCGGTGGTTTGCAGGGTATCATGTAGATGTAGATGTATACGAACTAGCTCTTAAGATTACTTTCACCATCATTTCTTCCCTAATTCAATTTCTCATCACCTACGCAGTGTAAACCTCAGATGTGCTTTTTGTGGCTTCTACAGTGTTGATGTCCTCATTTGATTTACGATATCCTGCTTTTTCGACGCATCCTTTATTTAAGATTTGGCTTCACATTGGCAATGAAACACCATGACCTCAGTATAAATGATTCGCTGTTCATAGGTCTCCCTAAAATCATCTTTACTTCTCTCCTCTAATCACCTTTTCCGCTCATCTTGTTGCGGATACCGTTGTCTCTAATCAATTGTTCCTGATTTCTCGTTTCCGAGAGCCAGGTTATGAGCGAAAAACTTATGTATTTTAATCATATAAGCCTGCGCTAGTCATCTTATGTTTTCCCCTTCCAGAAGTAGCAAATAAGTATTTGATATAAGGTTGAGAGGCTGATAAATTCAAGACCCATGGCTGCACATTACATCTACACTCTTTCTTTAAAAAATTTTCCGACTCTTGCTGTTTTTGCGCGCCTTTAACTGGAGAAAGTGGACACTTCAGAGTGACGCCGTAACCTCGGACTGGAAAAAAGGTTTATTCATGCCATTTTTACGTCCTTTATCTGGGCAATATGGCAACAATTGGTTGAGAGAAAAGGGGATAGAACAGGGGAGGAGATAAATAGGAAGAAGTTTGTTGCGTGGATATTCCAGTGATAGAAAAACCTGCCGTGGTCGGTGAGTGCCCTAAAAACAGAGGATTTAGTAAGGTAGGTTGGATGAAGGGGAAAAAAAGTGGTAAGAGGAAGAAGGAGACTGGGAGACAGGGGAGGAGGGAGAAACCAAGCTAAGGCCTGGGCGCGGCCTGTTCAGACCCGAAATACATTCGGACCTCCGTATCGATCTCGCAGCGTATCGATAAATCACCTGACATCGTCGAAGCCATCGCAATTATACCAACGGGTCGGGAAAAAATTGGAGCCGAAGCCTAAATAAAAAAAGATGGAGGGGAGAGAGGATGTTTCGGGAGCTTGTGACTGACCAGTGACGTGGGAGAGGGTTCAGTTCTTTGGCGCCTTGAGTGCTTCGGCTGGGAATTGATTTTTTTTGCCATCAAAGCAGAGAGAGCCCATATGTTTCTCTAATGGCAATCCAAGTGTTTACTGCTCCATATGAATGCTCCGAATAGATTAGATTTTATTTCTATTGCATAGAAAGACTGGAAGAGGTATTGAAAGTGGCTGGAAATCTGTAGTAGGAAATTAGTAGTAGCCCATCATTTTGTTGAAACAGAGAACCAAACCGAACATATGTTGAAACATAGAGAACCAAATTTATCGCAAGAAAATTCAAAAAGGTTTCCCTAATTAAAACCACAGATGGAGCCAAATAATGAAAAATATAACAAGATTTTTAGGCCATCGCGAGAGTTGATATTGTATGATTTTTCCCCTCCTATAAGATAGGAAATATAAACGGAGTGATTATAATTAAATTATGGCTTCAGCATATCAGACATCGTTGCTCACTGTCGATATGGTCAATATACCTAAATATATCAATTAATAATACGTAACAAGATCGTGAAAATATAGACTTATTTTCTGATTTAGCAACTTTGCATGTATTCACATATTTTATCATGGCTCCTCAAGTTCAATGAATTAATGTAACAAATATCTTCGATCCGGGACAGCTTATGTGTTCTATATTTTGCTTTCTCATGAAAATGTTAAGTTTAATTATGGATATGTATTTTGTCAGATTCGTCAGAGAGGCATGCCCGATTTAAATCCAATTTTTTTTCATGTCTATTCTTTTCCATTTCCCTATGCAATTTTCCCATGACAACGGACTTTATTGGACCATCATCTCTCGATATAAGGGCAACAAGAGTTTTCCATTCTTCTCTTTGAAGTTTTTATCATACTATTCATTTCTCTACGTTTCCAATTGAGAGATATTCCGTTTCCTAAAAACCACATCATACTTAAAGAACAGCAGCATTCCTCGAAACTTGAGCAATAACTGAAAGAAGAGTAAAATGTATCATATCCATTTATATATATTATTAAAGTACATATTTAATTTACATTTTACTACTACTAACAGTAAATTACATGTTACTTCCGATCCGCTCCACTGGTTTAGCTCGCCGCTCCAATCTGAAAACAAATTGCTTATCCTAAATACTGAATGATCACGAAGTTTCAAAGTATTGGTCCATATACTTTGCTATGCATTGAATATTTCATATTTTAACTGGTCTGAACATATCGAAGAATTATAATGCAACCGTCGTCGTTACAATGGATTGAACGCTCTACGGAAAATGTTTACACTGTCTTGATTCATTCATCTCTAAATAAGTTCTTAAAAGGAGCCTGAAACATCAGTCATGTAACACCCTCGATTTGCTCACTGATCACAATATTTTTTCTTGAACTTCGCATTTATGCATTGGTGTGCATGCCATCAACTTCGTAATATCGTTAGGTAGCGATGCCCATTACTTGGAAATAACCCTGATGGATACTTTTGAAATTTCTCGTTTCCTTTTTCCCCTTCAGTTCATTCTTTTTTCTCAGGATTAAAACTGATGGAAGATGAAAAAAGAGCGAGTCTTCCATCTATAGACATTGAGTGGAAGGGGGAGTGTAGGGAGCGGTGACGGGCGAGAAAGGTGGAAGGGGGGAGGCGGTTGGTTGCGGTGGAGTTGGCGAGGGAGGTGGGGGCACGGAGGGAGAGGAGGGGAACACAGGTAAGCCCGCGTTCCACCACGGGCCAATTAGGCCGGGAGTCAAGGCGTAATGAGCAGGGACCAGTGTCTCGAGTTTAATTAATTGGATGGGCGAGGAGGCGGTCGGGCGACTGAGGATGAGGAAGTGAACGGCTACATACTAACCAGAGGGTGAGGGAAAGGAAGCGGTGTAGACCGGCTTTCCTTCCACTTTGTCTTAGTAACTACGAGTATAAACGTGTGAGATTCTAGGATTCCAATAATTCATATCGATAGAAACACGGGAGGTTTTGTTTAAGGGCCGATGTGAATATCGAGTCTATATCTCCACCCAAATAGGCAGCATCCTGTTCTTCCCGCTAATCACAAGGAACCATGGCTTTTTTATTCATGCTATAAGATTCAAAAACCTTTCGCTGAGCTTAGATCCGCATTCTGCCAATTTCGTTCGTTGGACATTATACTAAATGTCAGATTCACCTCCTCATCGCTAACGTATCGTGTACGCATGAAGTGAATTTTAAAAAAATATCGACGTGCCGTATTCACATCCCTAGACTATTTTTTTAAGTTGGCATCTTAATATCATCAATTAATGTATGTGTTCACAGAGCACATCAAAAGGGATGGATTACACTATGATGAAGGGATAGATAGGCGTCGCCGATGTGACAAAACCGAATAGGAATTGAAATGAGATGAAAGTTATTAAGGACACAGAAGACAATTCCACGAAGTGGGGTAAATAAATAGTAAAGAAAGATGAATACAATGGTTTCAGGATCAACTTTGTGAAAATTCATGGTCACTGAATAAATCCAAACTTTGTAATTTTCACCAAAGTAAATAAATAATTTGGCTGGAATTTACTTCAACTTTCAAGTTCATATTTCACCTTCCAACTGAGCTCAATGAATCGCGATCCTACCAAAAACGCAGTCGCTTTGCCAGAGTTAACATTTAGCCATGCCAAAGGTATCCCAGTCTTTGTGCTGCCAGACCGACTCTCAAAGAAACTGATGACCACGGCCGGAAGGAAAGAATTGAACGAGCTAACACGAGAAACCCTTTCTTAGGCTTGAAATGGAGAGGTTTCCCCTCTCTCTCCTTATTCTTCCTGCGCGGCTGCTAGGTCGTAAACAAACATGGCAGAATTATAAAACTAAATGTTACGAGTATGTTTATGGAATTCCTTCATACTAGAATTGCTAGTTGTTCTTGGCTATGAACGTTGAAATTCCTCGAGGAGAATTACTATAAGTGAAAAGATTAATTAGCAGAGAAGATGACAAAAGACCTAAAAATATCGCTCTGAAAAGAAACCTGGTCGTAGTTTTTAAAAATTCCATGTGAAATTGCAGCGTAATGTCTTCTTCCTGCAATGGCAGAATTTTCTCTTTGATCTGCAGAAAAACGAATTCTGGTGGCCCCAGATGGAATCGACGTTGAGGGACCAACTTTCAATGGTAATGAGTGGAATTCGAATTTCACAATCGATTTACTTTTCTCTAGAAAATAAGATCGATCGAACAATACCATTCAAAGCATTCGCAGATTAATCTTTAATAATCTTACGGAAACTACATTCGGTGATCATTAGGATCAAAGTAGGTACCAAAGTATCATAGTATCAAAGGTACCTAATCTATTCATTCCTCTTCAAACCGTCTGTTATTTGTAGAATACATGAAGTAATATCAGTAACAGTGAACTATTATGGAGTATGTTAAGGACAGACCTGTAAAGAATAATAACGTATTACTTATGATCCCAAGGTTATTTAAGTAGCTAGAACTTTATAGGATAATGACCTATTATTTATGATCGCAAGATTATTTAAATCGCTAGAATAATCTTTCGAAGGGGATATGAGGAAAGAATTGTAACGTTTTTCATCAAAAGTCTAACAATAAGGAACCCAATAATTTACGGGCGTTGGGTAACCAATAGATTAACCTACAGACAAGTAAAGCTGGCACCTGATGAATACTGTATCTTTTTTAATAGAAGAAGAGTACTTTTTTACAGAACTTTGGATACTTTTCTCGATAATGTTAATACCTGTTTTAAGTCAATTACGAAGCCTTTACGATAGTTTTGACTCTCATGAAAAGTCCGAAACGGTTGAAAATTCTTCATCTGTTGCTATTCCGGTAGTTATCGAGTATGTAAGACTGTTGAAAGATTTATGTGTGGCTAGTCACTGTAAAGTACCTAGTAAAGTGTGTAAATTTCTTTAGCCTGCAGCGAAAAAATTTCATCTATTTCAGCATCTGAATTGTACTATGCAATCCAGCGTGAGGGTGTATGGTTGGGAGGTCTCCACACTCTCCAGTAAACAACCTTGATGTTAGCAATAAGTTATTGGTAATTTCCACTAAATGAATTAGAGTGCTTGGATTGTATTATTGTGAAGGATTGCGATATAGCCGCAATAAATATTAAAAGAGTTACCCGCTAATATTCACAAGAGTAAAATTTTCACATGGAAAAACGATTCATCTTGACCGGGACTCAAACCCGGATCTTCTTGATATCTAACAGAAATTCACAGGGGAAAAATGCCTAGATAGCTTAACTGGGTTAAGCGCCTAGCTGGAAATGAAGGTGTTCTGGGTTCGAGTCCCGGTGATGGTAAATGTTCAGGGAGTAACTCTGTCAAGATTTTTCGCGGCTAGTTCCCAATCCTTGAATATTTTGTGTGTAAGCACATTTGTTTAAAGTTGGTTTTAACTTTAGTGTACGAGGAAAAAATATATTTCAACCACTCTGTATAACTATCGTTCTAATTGTATCATTAGGATCAATGTTTAATATATTTTAAGCGTCTTTAAAAGAGGTATCCACTTTCAATTTTAAATTGCCGCTTTCAATTTTAGACTCAAGCGATAAGCCTCTCAACTGTGTTCTACAGAAATAGTTGAAACAGATGATCACTACGTGGACGACTTTCGACAATTTTATAGTGACGCTTCCACTTATAACGAAATTGCGGCAGAGTTTATTTTCATGGTGTAGAAAAAACACCAGCAGTGAAAACCAGAAGCCATGTTGGAGGAAATGCTATTTCTTCGATTACGTGAAATTACCACTTGTACGGTAGATATTTCAATTTTTTGTACCACCTATCAAATCTAACAGTCTCATTTGTTAACCTCCCTCTATCCTTCAAAGTTCAACATTGAGAGATTATTGAGGAAAAACGAGGGGTTAGAGATAGGAAAGGGGCATAAAAACCTACATGACTTATAGAAGTGTCCGTTTTTTTAATCCCAATCGAGGAGAAATACCATCAAGAATGAATGATAGGGTAGATGTGAGTAATGAGTGTTCAACGTTAACATTGAGTTTTATTTCGCTCGGAATGGCTCATGCTTCCACGACCGTCGAAAAAGAAGCTTATTCTTTTCTCCTTTTGACCGCGAGTGGTATCCGATGAAAAATATGAGTCTTCTCGGTAATTTTACGTCGTCAATTTCGAGAAACAATCGTTGGTTCTGCGGATTTAAAAGCAAGAAACAGGTGCATTGGAAAGAATAGGCTCCTGAGAAAGTAACTCAGCCACTTGGGCGATTTGGCAACGCATTATTTTTAACTGGCGCAGTCGTGCCAGTTGGGAAATGGATGAGAAAGAAGTTAGAGTAAATATGATGCTTCAAGAATGGCACAAAACACGCACATTCTCGGAGATGCGGCCGAGAATGAGCGGGAAAGAAGTTTTTTCATATCACTGTTTTCCGCAGTTTCCATCGTTTCATTCGAGGGATTCATAACTTAATTTCATTCTAATGGATTCGCTCACTTGGCTCACTGCCCTTAAATATTCGGCCTTAAATTCTTTTATCTCTAACCTAATTCTTTTGAACGGTTTGCTTCGAATTCAATGATTTTCCTTGAAATATTTGTTTTTGTATAATAACTACCCCTTGGATGAGGATTATCATACCCAATTTTATTGTCCAACTGGCAAACTTTTGAGCAAATTAGCCGAAATATTGCTGCTTTAGGGCCATGATTGATTTTTATTCATGTTTTATTTTATTTTAATCTGAAAATCCATTCATATCAAATTATACACACAAGAACCTTAAGGTCCAATATTGGACCGAGGAGCATTTGGAAGAAGGCGGTCGAACATAGATTATTGCTTCCACGTAGCACGGTTTATTTCTTCGCAAAAGGTGAGACTGCAGCAGACCGCAGTGGCTCTTTTTTAATCTACAGCAAATATTTACTCAAAAATTACGCCACTTTTACTCTGAAGTATATAATATCAAGTCTGAAACAATGGAAGTCTCTACATGTTATTTCGTTATTTTCCTAATTGGACCATTCTAAAGGGCTCATTCTGTTACATTTTGCCCTTGGATAATTGATTGGCTCATATAAATCTCGGTAGGTACCCACAAAGAAAAAATTTTTAACTTTCTATGTGATCCGAATTCAAGCTTTCGATGTTAGAAGCCGTCACCGCTAATGATGATGAATTATGTGAAGGATAATCTCACGTTTCTTCAAGAGTTATTTTTGTATTTCTCATAAATTTCTCTGGTCATGGCTCTTTTGAGATTAGCTAAGCTCAGTTGTGTATTCACCTGTATTTCATGTCATTGAATGTGACGTAGGAAGTTTTCGATTTTTGGTTTAGGTATGTATATTGTCAACCCTATAAGATCCTCAAAGAGGACCATACAGAATGTCAAATGTCAAACTGGATAATTACAATTACTATTTATGAATAAATATGATGGTGTTAATGACTGGTTAAGTAAAATTAAAGGTTGATTTAACAGAGGTTATTTCCTGCAGCTACATCCTATGTCACCTTTAAAAAATTATCAGTATTCATTCATTGGACATTTGGTCTTTATTTAAAGTTATTGAAGACAGGTTCATTAAAAGGTACAAGTGCCAGATATAAAGTCTGAAAGTGACGTTACGTCTGAAATACGTTTATCTCCTGAGTGAAAAACACTCATGAATTTTCATTGCGTTAACTACAATTAATTGAAACAACTTTGCAGGTTTACCTGAGTGGAATGCATTTTAAAAGCTGTGATTTTCCAAAACACTTACTTTAAAAAAGTGGAAAAAATCACCTTACATTTTTCTTGATGTGCGCAGAAAAATAATGCGGCAAACGCGTCAAAATTTCCCTACGAGACATGAGAACCAGCTGCTTGTGGATGAAGCTATTTATGGTCTGGCCATTGACTGTTAAAAACGTGCATCAGTTAGACTCTTGAGAGACTTTGGAAAAACTTTAATTTTTACTCTGGACCTGTATCTGATAGCCATTGCCATTTCAGAGAATATTGTGATCTCTAAAGTTTTTTGTGGATTCTATTTGTATTTCGCGCTATTAGGGAGCAGCAAAAGTCGTAGAAGAGCCCCTTAAATATCTTTATTAAACTTGCCATTGATTTGGAACATGATTTCGTCACCCTTTTTCCAAATGTGAAATTGAATTTATTACTTCATTAGTTTCATGCTGCTTAAAATTAATCACTTAATAGTTGCTATAAAATAATCCAGAATGTGAGTTGGCTCAACATCCGTTTTAACGTAGAGCAACCAAGTTTTGTGCATTACCACCATAACGAAAATTAGTATACAATGACAGGTACTATTTGGTGCATATTCAGCCACAAAAATCGTTTTATCTAAATTTGGACGATTATTGAAAAGTGATTAGTTTAACGCATAAGAATTAGTTATTAACATTTTCATTCATCACTCCTGATTTAACAACATTTGTCATGCAAGGAAATATCTAACGGAGAAACACTTCACATCTCAAATTAGCGAAACTTTCATAGAATAACAAAGAAATTTGAATACGGTAACACAGAGTTATACGGAATAATTAGTACTTAAGTACATTTCAACTTCATCTAAGCCTGAATTGGAATAGGTTCCCTCAGAATGTACCGTCATCTGAAGAAAATCAATTACATCAAAACCCCCAAAAATATATCATCTTCGTTTCTAAATACTGCATAAGAACTTAGCGACGTTTATGTATTCGTTGCATGTGATTTTTTTATACTTTACGCCTGTGTTTGTGAAATTACCTCATTCTGATAAATCTTCTTGTGAGTACCATAACAAATACAAGTGACAATAATTTTAGCGCTGAATTTATTAAGATGGCCTATTTTAAAAATATTGCATGGCCGGTAACTTTATGGTTAGAGTTCGCGTTATGCTCCACCCCTACGCTATTATATAGTTTCATTTTTCCTGCGTGGTGAAAAACTGAAAACGGTGGCCTCAATCACTTAAACAGATTGAAACCGTGAAATCTTACATAACACGGGCATTTGCCGACAACGGCGTATCAGCGGTGGCAATTACCTAGCACATATCCCGAGTATAATCGAGAGGAAAGCTGACCGTTAGGGAAATGGAGACATCAGGAAATGCATTCCAAGGAGAAAAATAATCGGTGATAAACCCTTGGAGTGGGGGAGGGGGGAGACAGAGAGACTCGGAGGAGAGGCCCGGATTTAATTCGAAGATAAGGATAAAGATGTTTCTTGCTCCCAAGTCTTAAATACGTGGGAGCGGCGACTCCGAGATGGGATATTTCTTTATACAAGTAAGATATTCAGGAGAAGAAGGGAACGACTGGAGGGTGAGGGAAAGAGGAAATTAGACAAAGACGGCAAGAAACACCGCTGCCACTATGCCCTAGCACTGAAACGGGGAAGAAAGCGATATTGCCGCCTCGTCCGAATTAGAACAGGAGGAGAGGAGGAAGCACGTGCAAACGAGGAGCAAATGGAAAGAGGGGGAGAGAGAGAGAGGGAAAAATTAGTGTGAATTAATGAAATAAAAATGCGTCTGGGGTAAAAACTGAGACTCCTCGAGAGAAAAGGGGGATGAGTTTCCTTTCGGCAGCGGAGGTTTGGTGAGATTATGGGTGGCCGTGGGGATGAGAATCCACTGTTACAACTGATGGGCCACCCATTGCCTCCGAGAAACGAGAAAAAGAGGCGAGGCACTGTGGTGGAGAATGATAGGACGGTCAAGGGAATAGGAGAGGGAGCAAGGGGAAGAAGTTGTTTATTTGTAATTTTTTCCGACTACCAGCAGTAGAGAAACGCCGGGAGAGGGTGGGTAGAGGGGAAAGGCGCTCCTTTGGAAGCAGATAATGAGAGGGAAGGGATTGATTTGTGTGATAGGAGGAAAGGTATGGGATGTCTCATGCTGTCCACGAGAGGTGGCGGCTAAGGAAAAAGCCGAGGTTATCAAAGAAACGGAGAGTTGGGCGATGGGGACGGAGGTAGGTCGGGAGGATTGGAGAGAGGTGGGAGGCATCAGAATCGGGTTAGAGCAGAAGGACGAGAAACGTTGGAAGGGTGGCTGAGTTAGCGACGAGGAGGGGGAATGAGAGAGGTTGCCGAACCGGGAACCTAAGAGAGCAATCTGGAGAGGAAAGAGTAAGCTCTGACGTTGGAAGATTATGTCAGGGACCGATGGAAAACAATGAATCAGTCAACTGCAAGTTTATGAAACAATATGCATTGGTTGGAAGTTTTTTTTTTAAAGTTGAACAAGTGTGGGTAACTTCAATAATAATAATAATAAAAGGGGCGAGATTGTGGCGAGATTGAGACAAAACTGTCCATTCTGCCATCTAAACCCTAAGGAAACAATTAAATGGTTACAGAGTCTATTTAAAATCCCAAAAAAACAAATGAACTTTGGTATATTCTACGCGATTATTATTATTCACTCAACCGGTTTCAACCTCTTCAGGTCATTATCAACAGCGGAATGATCTACTCTTGGTAATGACCTGAAAAGGTTAGGTAAATAACAATAACCGTGTAGAATATAGCAAAGTTTATTTTATTTTTAGTTATGTTGTTTCACAAGGTTAACTTGACCATATTTGCTATTATTCTATTGAAAAGCTTTATCAGAGGCATGCTGCTAAAAGTACCGAAATGTATGACCATATCTTGACCAAGCCTATGTCAGTTCAAAGTGAAGTTATTCATTGACCTTCAAGCAATCCTGCAGGTAGGTCACTAATGTATGTAGTAGAAAGCAGGTACTATCAATCTTTAGTTTCTGAAAACTATTTTGTTACAATATGGATGTCAAACTATCCCTTTTTACGAATTTTGAGGATTGGTTTAAATATAAGTATGTAGTGTTAAATCAAGAAACTAGATTTTCGCTGATGGCATTTCGATCTAGAATACAGGGGTAGGCGAAAAAGGTTTTGGCAAATCCCCATCACCATCTTGGCAGGAATCGAACGATGCCTTATTCGATATCGTAATTACACAAGAGATTTTAGCAATACATTACATTGAAAGTGGATATTTACAGATGTGGTTTGCAAATTGTGAGACTATTTTGGGAACTTGGAGGAAAAGACAGGAAAATGCGGGAGTGGGTAAAAAACAGGTTTCTTGTGACAGTTCAAGTATTTTCTTGATAGGTATTAAATGGATAAAGAATCGAAATAAAGTATTATTTTCTTATAAATAATAAAAATACTTCCTCGATAATAGTTTTATTAATTCTCAATTCATCTCCCTTCAGGCACCGGAAAAGTATCACTTAGTTGGACTCCTCGGATAACGGGGGAAACGCACTCTTCGTAGAACAGAACAGACTTCTTATGGTTCAAATAGCTTTTACCGTCATTGTTATAAACATAATATTTATTGTAAGATTTTCAATCGTTGAAAATACTAAGATCTTGCAAATTGTTCAATATATGTGTCATGCAAAAATTCAGGGAAAACTCTTTAACATTATATAATTCAATAATTTGGTATTCCTCTAAATATAAATAGTATTTTTAACTTTATTACTGATCTTTCCAAGAGGTGAATACTCAATATTTGCCTTCCAGTGGGCAATAATTATGTCAAGTCAGCGTTGCATCATGGGGTTGCATTGCCTAGTTTCATTAAATTCCCTCCTGAAACGATATCAGTCTATCCCGAAGAGTATGATTTTGCACTTATTTAATTTATTTTTATCTGTAAAAATTGTTAATTTGAGTGCAGAAGTACAATTACATAGAAGTAGAGCGATATAGTTTCCTTTTTAAGAAATAGAATCTCTCTGTACGCCCAATAATTTACGTTTCCGTAATACTAGAAAAAATTCCCATTGGTGCAATAAATAATAAATGGTTACGTCGAACTACACCAAGACTTTAGTGTAGCCCTTCATATATTATGCAATCAAAAATAAACTCATTTCCATGGAATAAAGTCATTTATGCGCACAGAATGAAAAATTTATCCAAGCGTACCTAATGAAGGGTAAATTATTCTAAGGAATGGCAAATTTAAAAGTAGATTATGAATAAGAACCAGTGAATAAAACTTAAAAATGTTGGAACATGAATATTACGTTATTAAAACCAATATATTTTGAAGATTTTGAATGTTAAATTGAAATCGTCATTATTTTACATAGAACATTCGAAAGTATTGCGAAAAAATCCTTTTGTATGGTTCCATTCAATTTTGAATACGTTTTTAGACAATAGCTTTGAGATAATTTGCTGAATTTTTTTATTTACACCCCCTACATTTTAGGTCTAACTTGCCTACTTTAAGAACTCAACCTCAACTAAGACGTCATGGCAATGACATAGGGAATTACAGAAAGACTTGAAAAGAATGAGCAAGTTTGGTGACAGAGTGAGTAATTTTTCTCTTCACTCATAACGCATGGATCGTGGGGTTCAGTGTACGAGGAGAGATCTCTCTTAGCTTATCCAACGACCCTTCAACACACGCGCTGTGCTCCTCATGTGCCCGTTTTTCCGACCAGATACACCAATCGATACTATGCATTAAGAAAGCTAAAAGGTGATGATGGATAATCAAGTGAGAGGTGGCGGTTAATAGTAGCGTCAACCCCTCCACATTTCCTTCCCCCTGGAGCGGCTGTGGGCTTCGCTGGAAGCTGACAAGATAACGATTTAATGAATGTCGATCACTGGGAGGCAAGAAAATCCTTGACGTTAACCATCTGTGTCAACTGACCCTGTGGATTACATTGACCTCTCAGTGTCATACTGTATGATTCTCAATAATAAACAGCTTCCCAAGTTTTATTTGCAGATAGGTCACAGTAGCAACATTTCCATCAGAAACTGATGGATTTTATACTCCATCATATAACTATATAGTTCCGCCCACTTTCCCGCTTGCATTTCATTGCTAATACTCCTCTTTCTGTTCAGAAAACTACCAAGCCCATGGACTTTGTTGCTTTGAAAAACCATTGGATCTTCTAAAGAAAAGAAAATTGCCACTAAAGGTTTACGTTATTCTAAACAGTAAACTGTTATTTTTACTATTGTTAATACCAATAATTAAGAAAATTGTCATGCTGCATAAATTGGGCGAGCAGTATTTCACAGGCTGATTTCCTGCGCAGAAGTAAATTGTCGGTTGAAGATAACCGGTGGTTTCAGGCGTAGGTTTGTAATGGAACCTATTCATGATTAAAGTGAAAACTTAACTTTGTCGTTCCACTTAAAATTTATCAAAAAACGACCCGAGTCGATTGTGAATAAATTTATCTGGTAGTCTTTTCAAGGTTGGCGATAAAGTGAGGAGGAAGAGCATAAATCAATTACATACGATTTAACAGCATTTAGGTATGAACATATAGGCGAAAATATGCATGATCAGGGCATAGTGAAGATATCATTTTTTTGGCATGAGAACTTTCATTAGATGCAGCGCATCATTGATTAGAAAATTGTCTATAGGCCACAAGGTTTCAAATGAGAAAATCCAGCTTGGCAATTAAAGGTAAAATAATTGAAGCCGAATGCCAGGCAAGATGCACCAAACCAGTAGAGTCCCAGAAAGAGTGATCCAAGAGCTCAATATATTGCGCTACCGGTGTCCGTCATTTAGCGCCAAAAAACAATCGAAAAGCGACTCGAAAAACAATCTTCTCGCCTCTGGCTGATGGCATCCCTCCACACTCAGGAGCGTAGGTGAGGAAGCAAGAGAAGAAAGTGAGAGAGAGAGAGAGGGAATCAGCCGTAACATCGCCGTCTGCCAAGCTGTGGCTTCGGAATGACTTCCGGCGATTACCGACAAAACCGCCTATCGTGCGTTTTTTTTTATGTCTCTGGTTCGCCTCCGCCTTTCCAACAAACTTCTCTCCCCATCACCATTCATTCTTTTGACCCACAGCCGATCAATTCACGTTAAATCATCTTTTGCCGTTGCGAAAGGGAATAAAAATTCCCGCACCGTACTAAGCACAGTGCGTGCAACAACCGTCGTAACCCTCGCCCCTCCTCCCAATCAACCTCCTTCCCGTGATTTTGCTCGTTCCTGTGTGCATGTGAGCCGATCCGCCGTTAAGTGCCACCGCGGCCACGTTGTGTGAGCCATCTTCTGCTCGAAGCACGAGGGAGGCGAAGTTGAGGGAATGGGATGAATGGCGTCAGATGAGAGGCGGGGAGGGCGAAAAAATAATATTTTTGGGTTAGGACCGGTTAACTAGGCCCTTTTCATAACTGCTCCTCTAAACACTGTAATCTTCTCCCGGCAATAAAATAAAAGATCCCCATCCTCAAAGGCTCCTTGAAAACGAGTGGTAGGGGATTAGTTTTTTCTGACTGCCGCCGCGGACACACTTTCCGATTCCCTAGGGCGATCTTTAATTTGGTGCCGAATCACAGCCAAAATTATAGGAAGAACTTCATCGTGACGATCACACGGACACTAAATAGATATTTCGCCATCCTAATAACGCGATAATTTCCGATTTGCTCCCATATTTTTAACCATAGCTCAATTTATTGAGCTTATAAAAATGCCTGAGGGAGTGATGCTCAGACTGATTTACTGCGCGATTTGTCGCTCTTCCCGCTTCAAAAGGAAATATAATATTGGATTTTACCTCGGATAAAATAAAATATTGAATCCAAAATAAAATTTAATTGATGGTAAGCATGCCAAATTGTAATTTTAGCCCATTACTCCTCCGCTCACCTGCAGAAATTTTTGAATTAAAATTGTGTGAACTTAACGGCTGGTAGAGCTGTTATACAAATTAAATTTCGCAACCTTTTATCTTCTGAAATTGATTTACTGCTGGTCGTTATTGAATTTTTAATACCATGGGGGTAACCATTGGACTTATTCAGACATAAACCAGAATTATGCGAAGAAATTTCTCGTCGACTATGCGGATGTTTTAAGCCAGCGAACCGCTCAACATTAAGTGGCCCGTAATTTTAGGCCTCGTGAAAAATCTTTCGATTACGGGTATTTCCAATGTTTTAGCAGAAAACTTCAGGTTCGGCATGAAATATTTCTTAATACCGTGATTGTGGCTTCAAACTCTTTCGGCTTGGTAGTAGCCAACCTTCGATAGCCTATGTAACAAGAGGCTGTAGCCTCTTGCTGTGAAAACAGGTATTACGTACGAATAAAATTTATGTGGTGAAATTTTCACCTTTACCGCAATTCAAATGTATTTTATGCTATTTTCAGCCAAGTACTCGAGGGATGAATATGAAGATTTTACTCAAACTTGTGATTTCTATCCCATCCTCAATCCCTTAGGAAAAGTTTTTACTGTAGCTTTCCCAGACTTTGTAGGGTATTATTCTTTATGAAAAATGGCTAAAATAATTATCAGAGCGTTAAAGGGCGTTCACTCATCAAAACGTCAAGTTCAGTATTTAAATTTAGAGATAAATGTGGGCTAGTGAGAGATGTTTCCGAAAAAACCCGTTTTTGTAAAGCAGCTGTCTAAAACTAGATAATATACCTTTTAAATATCTATTATTAAAAGTCTAAATTGTTAAATATGACGATCAAAATGAAACCATCAACGCTTTTTAGATTGAGAAAATTACTATAAAAAATACAAGGAAACAAATATGTCCACAAATAGCTACAACTTCAACCGTCATGTTTTCCATTGAATCACAAAGGCGTGGCAAAAAATGTATCAAATTTGATAGTGTGGGAGAATATCCATGATGGAAGGAAATACAATTCTACTTCTCTTGAAATCCAAGCACATAATTAATCGTTAACATTGCACTTCAAAATAGTATTAAGGGGGGAAAATCTTAAATTTTAAAAATTATAGTAGATGTAGTTTTTGAAATATTTGAAATGATAATTATGGACTATAATCAATTGACGATTCTGGACTACTTAATTTTAATACTTGTAGTGAATTAATGGAGTCCACCCACATTAGTAATACTTGAATATTTTGGCTTTGGTTAGTTTTAATGTGGTACTTTTGAGAATGTCAATGGAAATACTTCAATTTTATGTCGTCATTACTACAATCCAGTTAAGGTTATCTGATGAATCTAATCACCGTAAACCTATTCAGTCACTCAAAACATATTTATTCAGCTTCAAAATAATGCTTCCTCCTGTCATTAATCGAAAGAGTCTTCGCTAATTTCAAATCTTCTTCCCTTTACCAATTCGTAGGTAGGTATTTGAGATATGCCCAAATAGCCAATCACCATGGTGTGCTTTCTTTCTATGAAAGGCATAGCATACTAGCGCAAGGGCGTAAATTGAATTACCACGATTAATGCGAGATTTTTTCGAAGAATTTATTGAGTGCAAATATCACATCACTTTCTGTTTGCCAAGATTCATCAACATATTCTTTATACATCCTTTGATATAAATCAACTAGTTCTGCCAGTTCTTCAGTCTGCAAGTCAATTTCTTAAAAGTGCATGAGGTAGTATATATGGTTTCTGAGTATGAACTTCCGGTAAGTCCATCTTAAATTAAGTCACATACAGTTGGGATCCCAGTTCATTTCGTGTGTCAGAATAGATATTATCCCTCATTTCAATTTAATCCCCAGGCAACGCAATGCTCACCAAAACCCGTGCGAACAAACCTTTATGGCCGTGAAACTTCTCACGCCTCTGATGGACACATTATCTCATTTGGCAAACAAGGACTAATGGGTTCCACAATTCTGAAGTTTTCCTTACTAGTGCCAGCTTGCGCAGTTCAAAGACTCCATGGCAATCTCTAATCAGAGAAGAAAAAGAGTGTACACAGTTTTGCGAAAGCCCTCTGGAGAAGGAAAGAGGGGATTCAGGAAAGAATGGTGAAGACTTGAGTTGGCAGAGACGTGCCTGTAATGGCAAATTGCTCGGCCTGCGCCTCATATGGGAATGGGGAAGACAGGCAGTAGCAGGAGGCTGCGGAGTCGGGGAAGCAGAGGAGAAAGGAGTGATGAGGGATGGCCGGTAATTCAATGTTTTCTCCCATCTAAGAGGCTAATTGGCGCTGAAACGAGGATATAAATCTGTCGTAGTTTGTGCCGCGAGCGTAATTGTTCATAATTGGAGCTCCGTGCCACCACTGTGTTTCCGTGCCATTAAAGATGAGGAGGAAGAAAGAAATTTCTCCCGGTTGCTTCCCTCACATCATCCTCAACCTGCTCTTCCTTTCCCATCCGAGCCTCTAAGTAATTCTTCTCTCCGTATTTTCTTCGCGGCTGATTCGAAAAATGCTAAGAAGCGAAATATCACGAGCGAAAGTAGTAGAGTTGGGCACATATACACCAAATGATTTCTATAAAGCACTTACGCTATTTTCAAACTTCTGAGAGTATTTCATAAAGCACTTACGCTATTTTCAAACTTCTGAGAGTATTTCATGCATCATGATTCACCGCGAAACATGGCGAAGCCCGAAAATGTTACCTACATGGAATACAATGAAGGAATCATGGAAACCAAAATCTTTTTTGTCAGATATTTCTCTCAAAATCCGAGACATTGTCAGTACCCGTTACATAGCTTCCTAATCGTATTACATAATGGAAAATAGATTACATTAATGTTTCGGTAATTTATTCCTTTTAAATCACCACAGGAAACAATTTTGCGCGAATGGGATTATGTAGTGCACATCAGTATTGTTAATTTACCACTTCACTTGGAAAAGTTTGATTTCCTCACTTCCTCATGAGTGCCTCTTCCTCTTATACCCTTTTCTCCAAATTTTATTATTCTTATATTTCTGTAACGTGTTTTTTAAATTCTGGGAAGCTTTCAAGAAATGAATTAAAAATGCAATGATATTTGATTTATCTTATACATAATTATTTCAGCCTTTCACGGCATTCACGTTTTCCCTACCAGGAATCTCACGGCTAAATCTTGAAAATATTAACTCTTTGATGGTACAAAATCGAAACTCATTGCCATTTTTCCTGATATCAATTAAAAATCTTTACATTCAGCAACTAGTATCGCCGGTGAACAACTAAAAGATTCTCTAATGACCTGCTTCCGATGCATCGGTAAAATATGAGGCAGCAAAACTTGTAATAGCTAAGGAATTTGAGATGACAAGAAACACCTTCGTATCCTGCGCTGAACGCTTCGACAATTTCAATGATATACCGGACGTGACCAATTTGCTCATGAAAGAAATCGTCTCTAAGCGCGAGTTTCTTCAAAAAAAATGATCGTAATTGGTCATTTGAACGGGTATATTTGATGTACATAGATTTATATGATCATACATGACAGCATTTGTCATTTTTCAAGTCAGTTATTTTCCAATTTTTTCATCTCTCATACTTGGGAAATAATTTTCTTGACTGCATTACTGAAATAGATTCATTCTCTTAAATTCATAAATGTAATAAGGAAAGGCATTAGTTTGTTTCATCTCATTCATAAAATGATCCGTATGCTCTAGACTTATGTGTACTCTTCTACAGTGAAAAAAACTACAGTGAGCTATCCACGTTGGTATTTTCCAGGTAGCCCGATCGCTCTTCCCGTCACAATTTACCTTGCTATATCTTGTGATATCATATTGTACATACATTTCATTGAATCGGAGCTACCTAACTAATTATTTTCCCTCGCCAAACATAAATATTAATCCAATTTCAAGAGTTTGAAGAACGTAGACAGGAGATTTCTACGTGCGCGTACCGACATTGTCTGCCACTGGATGAAATAAGAACTTCACTCATTAAATACGATTTATGAGCTGAGATTTAAACCATTCAGCAGAGTTTTTCAATTTTGTACCTTTTTAAAAAAGAAAGCGTGTTCTTCAATCATAGTGACCACATTCCAGAAATATAAGTATTAAAACGCGAACCATAGAAAATACGTTGCCATGTTTTATGGTTGAGGAACAGAGTAGTGTCAACCTCATTCGCAACGTAAAATAACTATGAGCTTTCACTTGTTTTGACTAGTAAAATAAGCTGAAAAAAGAATATTTCATTGCTTTAAATTTAAAAAGATTAAAGGTTTTTTTTTCTTACGGTTGCGTTACCATCATATTTTCAGTCGACATCGGAGAGAAAAAAATGAAATTATTTTCTTCAATTTTTCTGGTACTTCTAATACCTAATTTCAATTTGTAGAGCGGTTAGAATTGAAAGATAACTCTTTATAGTTTCCATTAACAATGATACTAAAAAATAAAAGGTAAAGCACAGTGATCCCACATCAGTTAGGTAGATAAACATTTGACCGGTTGGAAATATTCTACAGCTGATACAGCTGCGGCAGTTTTGTATCGGGTAAAAGTAGCATTTTCCTCTTCCGGTCTTTTTTAGTAGCGACCAGAAGTAATAGCTAGTCTTTATTTTCTATCCCGTGAAAAAGCACTTGCACCTCGGCGATGGTAGAGATTCGTACGATGCATATCCGTCCCTATATGAGGGCTATGCTCAGAGATCAATAAATTCAATACTCCGCCCATTAGATGGGACGATAATCCGTGGATCCCTTGGTGCTTTCATCAAGAGCAGGCCCATACCGAGGCCGGCGTTTCACTCCACCCTCCAACCATATTTGGTGGATTCCTACCTCTATCATATTTCGCACCTCTCCTCAGACCTTAGCCACCCGCCGCCTCCCCAATGAGTAACTACGGCTTATTTTCAATTTTCTGAGAAAATTTAATTTCTTAGTTAGTAAGTTAGTTAGTCAAGGTGGGTGTTCCACGAAGGAAGTCAGCCGTGACGCACTGGCATTTCGCTCCCGAGAATGACCCTTCGGCTGCACGTAATTGAGATCTCACCCGTCTCGATACCGTGCTAAAATTATCCGGATCCCGACGGAAGCGAGAGATCCCTAGGGTGCGCCCATGCGTGGCGCAATGAATAAGTGCCGCGGGGTCCCCAGCACTTCCCTCGAGAGGTAGAGTCTGCAGACGAAGGCGAACCGACCGACCGATCCACGGACAAGAGCGGCGATGACCCGCCTCCGTTGCTCCGTCGCCTCCCCCTCCCCCTACCTCGTCGCCACCAGCCGGGCACTGGCAAACCACCGCAAGCGACCACAGCGCCTCGTGCTCATCGACTCGCGTCTCGAGGTGGTCGAGGAAATGACTCATTTCTCGGCTTGCTGTGTATGCAGTTAAAACGCATCCTCTCGCAATATTCCTCGCATCCATGGGCACTCCCGGCAATATCCTTTTTTTCCAGTCCCTCCCTCTACCTCCCTCTGTCTCTCTCCTCTCACCCTCCTCCCGCCTGTTTTCTTGCCACCCTCCTCCCCTGCAATCATTCTCTTTCAGCGAACGCGTTCGGGATGGCTGCCCATGTGTCGATCTCCTCTGCAACGACTTTAATGATAAGGTCGTGGAATGAAAACTCTAGTAATACCTGCCTATCACTTGGTTGTTCCATTTGGGGAAACGAGAATTGCTGAAATGGATTGTGGAAATAAATTAAATTCCTTTGGAGGTACCTGTAAAGGGTATGCTGGAAAAATAGGTAGCCTTTATTAGCTCTCCCATTATTTATCTACAGTCTTTACTTCATTTATGTCTAGCTAAAAATAAATTGATGAGAAATATAACGTGAGGCTCGGTGTTCATGTTAACGGATGAAATTGCCGGAATAAGGTCGCAGCAAAACTTACTCCTTGTTTTTTCATGGTATTAATACATCCAGCATCCAAGAAGCATCTTGTTTTGAAAATATCTCACTCAACTAAACTGCATTCATTTCGATGCAAGGGTAAGGTAAAAATATTGAAGCGTTTCCTTTTCATATCCGCTGATATTTTTATTCAATCTCTAGTGCTTGGCAGTCTCATATTCGTTACTTTCAAGGTTTTACTTATTGAAATGGTCCGTTGTAAATGCATGAAACCATATAGACGAAAACGTCAAACTTGAAGCTCGTCATGACATATATTTCATCGTCGCCGTAAAATGCTATTATGTATCGGAAGGAAAAGGCTTTCTGTCACCTATGATGAGATCAGCTTTGTGGTCTCTTGCTGGTCACTGTGAACCACATGGAAAAGAAAAGGGAAGGTGGTGTACTCTACCTTTGCCTTCACCTTCCTACCTAAACCGCTAATTATCAGTGGTGCACATACTACCTTTGAGAGATCCTTGAAGACTACAGGTCGTCATATGACACGGTACTTCAGTACCATAAAACACTTTGTTCCCAAATGACTTATATACTTATATATCAAATAATTGTTCTAAGCCCTCAACTTTCGCTGCAGCATTAAATATGCCAATGGCATTAATTGAGCGCAGTTGCTAACTATTATCATAATGTGAAGTGGTTGAAGAGCAAGTTGAATTGGTGCATGTACATACTTCATACAGTTCATGCACCACTTCAACACTTCACTACCTTGATATCGAACTCCATCCCTTTACCATCTTCCGACTCATTACTGCTCACGGGGGCCGAACTTTGCATGTAGTTTCTTGATTAAGCTGCGTGACAGGTTGGAAATATAGTTTTTCACTTCGGTGGATATTAAACATTTACTCATTTGTCTTCCTCTCTACTTACATTCTCCTTTTCGTTCTCCGAAACCTCACGTCAGGTCCTTAAGTCAACGCTCAAACCTCCAAAAAATATCCCTCACTTTAATGCATGGTAATTTATAATAAATCAAAAAGTAAAATCCCTCTTAAGTTGTAGGGTGTTGGAATGGTGGGAATTCCCACGTTTTTTCCAAGCAGTGCGACAAATAAAGTCGACATTTTAACAGTGTTCACGCGTTTGATCTCAGTATCTAACTCGGATTTTATGCTATGAGATAATAGCTTCTTTCCACAGGTGTTTCGACACATTACTTACCTTTACGTACTGTGAATGCTGCGAAGTGTTTTCCCCCAACTTTGTGACCATCATCCGGTCGGAACGCAAATTAACAAGTTATTGGGGGGAAGGTAGATGGCCATCTGTAGGGGGTGAGACTACGGTGAAGAGTCTACAGAGTTAAATGACTCAAAAATTCTTAGTGAGCCTGAGAAAATCTCTTGTCATCCAATTCATCTGAGTTATTTTGGGTGCAAAAAAACGAGCTACTGTGCGAATGATTTTTATTCTTCACATTGCTATCCATTGAGAGGAGATTCCCGCAAAAACATGGGCCGACGTAATATTTACCTTAAATTACCTGCTGGGCGGAGAATGGTTGACTGAGATGAAACAGGGACTTGTTAATTTGAGTGATCATGCTCTTTTCGGCGCGGCTGAACGAGGTTTTCCAGGGCTCCCTTAAGCGAGTGAGAAGGAGTGAAAATATTATAAAAAACGGGTGACAGCGGGATAAGCAGATGGAGAGAGCTGGAAGAGGAAATTTGCTGAAGGAGAATGGTAGAAATTGAAGTCGAAAACAGATATACCCAGTAGGAGCTAGAAAGCCAGAAAAATGTAATGCGAAAGGTTCTACCTGTAAGTTCAGCTATAGGAGCGGACTACCAGTTCACAACTAAAGGTGAGGTGAGGGCTTGTTAGGATGATTTAAAACTAGTTAAGAACTTAAATTTTCGGTGATGAAATAATTGGTGTTGAAAAGAGCCAACAAAAATTAATCATTATCATTTTTGGAGTAATTTCAGTACCCATTTTATATCTCATGACTATGTGATTTTGTCACTAAACTAGCTTTCGCTGTAAAAAAAACTCAAAATCTCAACGTCTCTGAGCTTTTATTTACTGCTGCGTTTAATTTTCAAATATTCCTAGGGTACTACGTAACATTGATTCGGGCACACCCTCTCCCTACGCAACTTAGCCTGAAATAACCCAGATATCTATCCCCTCCATTGAAGTGCAAGGGTGACTAGAATGACGCCTGTACTACTTGTACTCATTATAGAACAAGTTGACTAGCTAAAAACGGCAGTGAGTAGAAAAGTGAACTTAAAGAACTACACAGGAATATCCCCGGTGAGATTAATGAAGACAATAAAACTGAGTTAGCAGGTAAATACAAGGAAAGTATATGGTAAAACATGGAACGACTGATTAAAGTAAAGACTAATTACCATTAATGGAAATGATATTCCTACATATTATGAATTTCATTCTACCAATGCTTGTTTTATTTAGTCCAGCAATTTTGAACTCCAAGAATATACCGGAACTAAAAATTTCTATTCTTACGCTGAAAGAGCCTGAGAATGCTAAAATGTTTCGAGGAAAAAAATAGGAATATCAAAAATGAGAAAGCCAAGGAACACGTTAGGATGAGATGATGCTGGGATTGAATGGGAGAAGATGAATTAAAGAAAAAAGTTGGGTAAGTGTAAGAAAGAAAGGTAGAACGTCCATTTTTCACGCGTGGATGCTGAGGGATGGAGAGTCGAGTTGGGAGTAAGATGAGCGGGGAACGCTTTGGAGATTGCTCTGCGGTTTTGCGAGACGAAGGGGAGGCGACGGAGAGCTGGAGCGAAGCAATCAATCTGTTCACCTTGAGTGCGGGCATCCGTCCCCTTAGGGCCTCCTCTCATTTCCTCTTTGCTCTCCTTCTCTCCCCCACTCTCCCTCAGCCCCTTTTTGTCTCACCCGCCCCCTTCCCTCAAAGGTGTGTCCATTCATACATTCGCTGACATCGTAGCTCTCAATATTTTTTTCCGTAATAGGCCATCAGTGTCTCTCGACTTCCGCTACCGCCTTTACCGCCAACGTGGTCCGCTTAATCTGATGGAATAGGAGCGATTTCGATTTCTTCCGAGAGGCCCGTGATCGATTCTCCAAGAGTGGCCGAAATTTTCTATAACCGGTGTTGTTGTACGAGAATCATTTCTCCGTATGGAGCCTTTTCCATCGCAGAGCGTCAGATACAATAACACTGTACATGACAGGCCACCGACCGAGGAAGAATATTTTGATGAGGGGAGAGTGGAAAAGCAATATAGAGAAAATGGGTGTGCCAAGCATTATTGTTAGTTGAATAAATCATTTCGGGCGTAATACAGTGGAAGTTTACAGTGAATAAGTAAAAACAACTATGCTTGAATCCACTAAATTTCTTATGGCACGACTAGTTGCGAACGCTTGGTGTCATCATCAGGTACCTGACAATGACGCCAAGCGTTCGAGACTAGTCGTACAATTAAAAATGCAGTGTATTAATACATATGTAGTTGTTTCTACTTAATCATTATCGTTATTTACCTGGCCTGTGCTGTCTTATGAGATACAAGGTCAAGTAAGAATCTAGAGCATCTTAAATTCTAACGATTGATCCTGATTACCTGTTTATTCCAACATTTATATATTTAGAATGCTATGGAATGTATATATCATCTCCATGATATTCGCTACTGACTCGGATGAAGCAAAAAACGGAGGTTCCTTCAGAATCTCTGAGTCGGGTTGTTTTGGGAATTAGGGTAGGATAACAACTAAGGGAATTTCCGCCATTATAGATAATAGGGTAATCGATAGAGCTAAGAATACTTCGAGGAACAGAAGGAATGGGGAGAGATCCTCTGTTTTACGCCCGTTTTAAGTGCACTTCACACCTCACTCAAGTATAGAACGGCATAAGACTGGTAAATCGCGCAACTGTAAAGATTCGTACCCGGGTCATTGTAGGGCCAGAACCCTGGGGGGGGGTGGGTGCTTGAATCGCTTGGGATTGATTCCGGTACGTAACTAAGGACTCACTCGTATGTATTTACATTGTGTTCGGGATTATTCCGTACCGGAATCAATCTCGAACGATTCAAGCACACCCCTCCTGGTCACATACCGAATCGAACTCCATCGATTGACGCTGACATCAGGGCCTCGATCATGGATCTTCATAAGGCGTGCACTAGCGTTATCGTTATTTTTTTATTTAACTTATGCCCGAGAGAACGTGATCTCATTTCTTCATTTTTCGCACAGCACTTCAAATTGCTTATCACAATCAGTGGAGCGAATTTTATAGACGGTTATTGTTAAGCCTGCGCTACTTTAGGGGTAATCGTTATCCATTCAGATTGCGATAACGCGAAAGATACATCCGTGATTCCACACCAGGTGCCTTTTTGGCGCTTAGTTAACTACATTTTCCAGTCTTTCCGCAGTCAGTACCCCCACGACAATCTTCATCATCGGTCAACAATACTAGGATTGTTGGATCGTAGTTTTCCGTGGCGTTCTGGATTCGTGGATCTCTCCATTTTCCGGGTTTGCGGTACTTCGACCAGAAGACGCCTGGTGGAATCCCGGCGAAACTGTCGTCAACCCATGACTACCAACGCGGCGCAAACCCGGAAAATGAAGAGATCCACGAATCCTAGGATTGGTTTGACGCAGGCCTCCACTCGATTCTTCTATCGGCCAACCTTTTCATTTTGACGTAGCTCCTCTCTTTTACATCCTCCACAACTTGCTCCATATACCTCATACGAGGCCTGCCTTTTCCATTCTTCCCGTTCACTTTTCCTTCGACGATTGTCTTCATCAGGCCATCGTGTCTTAAGATGTGGCCTACTAAGTTGTCCCGTCTTCTTTTCAAGGTTTTCAGTAGGCATTTCTTCTCTCCCACTCTTCTTAAGACTTCTTCGTTTGTCACTCGATCGATCCATTTTATCTTCATCGTTCTTCGGTAACACCACATTTCAAATGCTTTCAGCCTGCACTTCACTGCTCCTGGTATTGTCCATGCTTGGCTGCCATATAGTAGAATACTCCAGATGTATTTTCTAATGAAATGTTTCCTCACTTACATGCTTGTATTTGGAGCTGTAAGCAGAATTTTCTTGTGGTAAAATGCCCTTTTTGCTTGCGCAATTCTACTGTCAATTTCTCTTTTACTTCGTCCATCGCTGGTTCCTCAGCTTCCCAGGTAACAGAACTCTTCCATCTCCTAGGTGTTAAAAATTTTACTAACCTTCTTTTCGAAGTTTGCCACGCGACAGAAAAGTTTCAAAATTATGGAGAGCACGGTAATCGTTCAACTCACATCCAATGATAATATGCCAAGTTTGCTTTCTATACTTGCAGGCATACACAAAGTACATATAGTACGATATTGTACGTGGTTCAAATAGTGAGAGACTTAGTGACACAATGGAAAAGAGGAGTAAAGGTTATGTCTGAAGAGAAAGTTATCCAAATCATATTAGTCTTACTTTAGGTGAGGTTTCATACAGCCACTGGAAATAGCAAACATATCCGCAATATTTACTGGAAGTAAATAAGGAAAGCATTCAAAGTGATTTTATTAGGATTTTCAACGTGACACCCGCTCGGTACGGAATGCAAACATATTTATCACATTAGGCCGAGATGGAATCCGATGTTCGTTGATCGGTATAAGCCTATTGGCAATGTTTCTCGTGGTGCTTGTCCGGCAGTACAAAATTGAATAAGTTGTTCCGATAAAAACGAGCATTAATGAGAATCGTCCTAAACTGTATAGTATGAGTAATACCCGATAAAAGGATAAAGCAATTTCTATGATTCGCAGCAAATCACTGTACCTGCCCTTCTATAGGCTAAGTCGCTCTAATGCTGAAGTTAAAATCTGGTTATACCAGTATAAACAATTGCGTATATGTAATTATTACTTTAATAGTTGTTTTAAATATAAATGACTTTCGTTTAATTATATATAGAAGCCCAAATTACTTCCATCAAGTTATTCATGCTTCCCTAAACTACCCTTAAAATGTCTAATAACACCTACTTTTCTCCTTAGTGAACGTAAAGTGAATTCGACGCTGAACGCAGCCAGTGCATAGTCATGATGCACTCTAAAAACTAATTAGTATTCCACCAGCGTTTCTGTTGCTTTCCTCGCTTCATTTATAGCCATCCAAATGATAATTTTCCTCATTACACGGCTTAGTTTTATATATGTCCTCCACTGAAGGCGAACATTTCTTTCCGAGTGCGCGAACTCTCAGCCCCGGAGCCAATCGCGATAACGAGTTCGTCATCACATAATTTTCTTCCTCCGTTGCTTTCTCCGGCGCCACCTCAATCTGCGCCCTGCTCCGAGCAAATAAACGTCCCTTTAATTTCCTTGTTTTTCTCTCGCACGTTTCCCCGACGAAAGGGTACTTTGGATTTGTCTTTTCCGATGGTAGGGACTGTAACAGGAAATAAAAGTGAGCAGCTCAGTTCTTGTAAGTGGGTACACTAGGAATAGATAGAGAGAGAGAGGCTTTAAAGCAAATTAGAAAATAAACGTTAAAATTGCCCCCTTCGGCTCCTTCGCAGCACGACTGCTTTTCCAATGCCTAACTTATCCTCACGCTCCACCTGTTTTTTCTCTCTCCTCGGGTCGCCTCTGTACCGTATTTGTTTCATGACCCTCCGCTTATTCTTGGGGTCGAACCCAGTGAAACCGCCCGTGGCGCCCCCTAATGGATGGCGGGGAGGAGGGAGGGCGGAGTGCTTCTCTTCTGCCGCCCGCAGAAAAGTCGTTTCGCTCGAGACAATTGCCTGCATCCATTCGACCGAAATATTGCGATCGCGAGGGATGCACTTTTCGCGCATCCTCGCCTTTCCCGCCTCTATTTCCCCTCCCCAACTCTAACTATGCCGGCGTCTCTCATTTAACCGATCATTATCACACTACACTGGCTCCTAACCCGGCGTCGGTGATTTCAGAAACGATTATATTTCCTTCGTCGCTGGCAAAAAAATAGGTGAAACAAAGCCACGAACCCTCATTGCACCTAGAAAGGGCTCTCATGCAGTAAATTACAAAGCTAAAATATCATCCAAGATCTGCAATTTCATCACTTTCGGATTCCTTGATGACTGTAGCTGAAGCTTAAGTTTTTGCTTTTTTCGACACCTCTTTCCTCTTAGTATTTTTCTCAGAAAAATTGCACTTGGACTGAATACCATTTATGTCGTTTGCACTTAAAAACGTGACCCTATCTTATGAAATGTTGAACAACCAATTCTTAATGGCGATAGTTAATAATTTATTTGCCTCATTTGAAATCACAACAGATTGCTTCACAGCAGTCGACCGATCTTCGCGGATGTTCACGCCTCACTTAATTCCAGAAAACGATTTCGTTCCTAGTCTCAAGTTTGAAGGAGAGTTCATAGTAGACTACCTCCATGAAAACTAAGAAATGAATTATTTATGAAAACTAACTCCATATCTTGTCTTTGGCGTGTCTAGTTACGGCAGTTACCTCCTTGGTACATGATGTAGATATGGTACCCTCATTTTTCTTTCTTACGATTGCCAGCGTCTTTTCTATGAGTAAGAAATAGTAAGGGTTTTGATAGATCTGACTTTTAGTAAGATTTGATGGAATTCTCGGATATGATTTTTTTTCTTTTCCTAAGCACTCCATTGACTATAACGTTTCTCTCTTCAAATAACACTTCTATTAGCCAGTCTTTTCCCCATTTAAAATTCCATTTCCTTCCACCCACATCCACGCTTCTTTATCCACCCTTCTTCTATGAGGACCTTCGGAATCCCTCCGCCCTAATTGCTTGTTCCATCTACCTATTCTGCTTCATTTACATTTACTCAGGCATCTTACTTTGAATCGCCAGTGTAAGATAAACTGATTAGTTCGTCTTTCTACCAATTGCACTTTATCCATTCTTCTTCACACCCACATCTATAGAACCTCCTAGGCATTCCTGTCTTCGCTCCACAGGATCCCGGTATCAGAACCAAATAATGGAACCCCCCATATCAATCACGTTACTGATCTTTTCTTCATATCTTTTCTCGAGACATTATGTCATATCTCTTCTAATGGATGAAGACCCCTTGGCGCCTTTGTATTTTCCAAACTATTTAATACAGTCTCGATCGGTTTCAAGAGAAGATATTTCAAAAGCTGAAGGTACTTTTAGTATTAAAGATAATTGTGGAAAATACAAAGTTCTGTCTGTGGTTAAGACGAGCTTCCACAAAGTAAACGTGGCAACCTTTGACCTTATTAGTAACCAAATGGTTCTCTCCTGTTCTCACCTATTTTCATGTTTAGCTCAGACTTTTCTCTCGAATAATGACATTATTTGGTTTTCTATAAATAATTATCTTCCTCTTCTACTCACTCTGAATCTTTGAATCTGTTATGCACCAGACAAAAAATGCAGCCTCTTGGATGACTATAATAATGCCTAATTTTTAGTGACTAAAACTAGTGACCACTAAATCTAGATGGGAACCTTTTGAATAGTTGATACACTGCTAGAAAAACGATACATTTCCACAGTACGTATCTTGAAAGTCGTTTATCAATATGGTATTTCACGTCAAAAAATTTATTTAGCGTAATAATTGATGCATTGTGAAATCAGTGAACCAGAATTGGATAATTATGCATTTTTAGAATAGAATTTCTTTTGAGCTACACTAAGGTAGCGGTTTCATAAAAGGCTGTCTTCTTGATTTTAGCATCCCGACACAAAATGTGGCGACTGAAAAAAAAATTCGTTCTGCTTCATATTTTAGCTCGAACCAACCGGCCACAAATTGAGCCAGCGAAAAACGTTTCTCCTTTCCCCTTTCAATTTCCAACCGCCACCCCACCAAGGTTTTATGCTTGCCTCCCCTTTCGATAACCACAAGGATCCCCATTTTCCCCTCCAATTGCTTCGTCCTCATCAGCCCACGGCTTCTCCTCCGGCCACCTCCTCGAGTAGTTCCGAGAGCATGGAGAGCGAGCAATTGCCGCAATTACAGCGCTCGACACGAGTCAGCCCCGCTCGTTCCTCGCAACCCCTTCTCACTTCTCCCCTCCATGTAAACGCCTCAAGGAGAGGAAATCCTCCTTCCTCCTTGTCCCGCCGATCGAGAGGTTCCTTAGCCTCACTGCCCTTGGAAATTACCCTGAGGATTACAAAAGCTATCTGTCGCGATTCACCCACAGTGGTATCGGTTATTGTAGAATTAGGTCTTAAGGTACTCCAGCCGCTAAAGTAATATTGCATGGTCTAGCGTAACTCAATCTTAAGTCTAATCCCAGGACTGACACAATACTCCTCCCTGAGGTGGAATTCGAACCAAAGACTTTCGGCACGAATTCTGTGTTGTCGGTTCGACGCGTTCAATTGACAACTGCAGTAGGGTGCCCACACGTCTTCTTTCGCAAAACTTGTTAGCTCATTCAGACCAATGATAATAAAGGGTCTCATTTTCTCCAAATGTCAGCGACGTGTGGTGTTCTGGTCTCACCAGTCTGTTGTCGGCCGAAATTCTTCCCTGTCGACTTTGAATGTATTCTTCATATTCAAAGAATACTGTGATCCGCACTCAGACCTCCTGAGCAGGAGAGTGCTACCAAGTTTGTCAGTTCATATAAGCTTCTTAACACCTCCCTATGCTTCATCTCTCATACTCCCCTGAGTATATACGCGCTGCCGAAAATTTGTTAGAAGAGGGACACTAATAGATTCTCAAGGACGAACATTTTGTTGCCAAGTTAGAAATAGCCAAACCAAGAAATTTGCGGTTACTCGGTTACTCACTCTCGTAATATTAAGCTAATCATCATCATGGGTCAACAATCTTAGAATTGGTTCTACGCAGCTCCCCACTAGCTTCTCTTATCATCCAACTTCTTCAAAGTTATGTAATTATTCTCCTCCATATCCTTCACTACTTGCTGAATATATCACACAAGTCTCTCCATGATTTTTTTCAACAGACTATCTGTTTCAAGATTTGGCCGATTAATTTGTCTCATCTTCTTTACAAAGTTTTCAGAAGACTTCTTTTTTCCACCACTCTTCTTAAGACTTAACAGATTGTGATTCAGTCGATCCATCGTCTTTCTTCTCTAGAACCACATTTCTAATGTTTCCACCCTTGATATATCTGCGGCTGTCATATTTTATGCATCACCTTCATAAATAAATATGCTTCAGATTACAGTTCTATTTAGTTGTATCCTGACTTCCAAACTTAGAATCTAGCGTTAGTAGATTATTCGTTTGGTAGCATGCCCTCTTCGCCTGGGATATTCTAAGGACTATTTTCTTCTTCCTTCGTCGACTGCTGGTTACTTGGCTTCCAAAACAATAATACTAAGCAACATTTGTACATAGGCTTTCTCAGTGTAAAACGTAAAGTACGGGAGGCAATGCACAACTATTTCTCACTGCTTTCTTAACTTTTCAGCTACCCAGCTACCGGTTCCTGATTTTATAACAGCCACCTGGTTTTACACAAGCTGTAAATAATTCTTCGGTTCCTATATGATACTCCTATTCCCTTTAGAACACTTAAGTATTGTATTCCAACCCACGTTGTCAAAAGCTTTCTCCAAATCCACAAACGCCACTTCTTCACATCTATCTTGATTTTCTCACTTTAAAACTTAATTCCTTCCTTATTTTTACGTAGTAGGGTAGCTCATCTTCAGGTTTAGCATATAATACATTTTCTTCTTTCTTCTATCAGGGCTAAGCATCTTTTGCTGTTTCCTGCAGTCATTTTCCAATGTTTTCTCATCTCTCATCCACTGATTTCACATACAGGTCTTCTTCATGCTGGTTTCCCACTGCTTTCTTAAAGACCAACCGATGTTGAGCATGCCTATGATTTCTCCAATATTTCTACTTCTCATAAGTTCTTCATTGTTTTCTTCAGTTTCTAGAATTTAAATGGCATTTTATCATCACCAAATTAAGGTCTCTGTAGATATCTGACCCTGGGTAGTTTTTGGAGTCCTTCTCCTGGTTGTTGAATCTATGCTTTGCAAAAATGTGGTGTATTCTACTATATCCTGACTTTTTGCATAGATATCTTCTTCGGTTGTGGTTTTTAATTGATATTTCCCACCACTAACTAGTTTTGTACTCAGATTGTCGCTCCTCTGTCTCCTGTTGTACTCCTTTGTCGCTCCGATTTCCCAATGCATATATTCCAGTTACTTTTTGAACTTGACCTTCACTGACGATAGTGTTCCAATCTCCTAAAATAATTAAGTTTTTTCTCCTTTTACCCGTTTTTTTACTTCTGTGATATGATTTCTTCCACTTCTTCAACTTCGTAACCGACGTAGGCATGAAAACCTGCACCACGATGGTATCTCTGGTTTGGTCTCGATCATATCCAGTTGTCACTTTCAGGAGAAAAGCGAAATCTTCGATCAGTCTGGTCTCAATCATTACCATTAGGTACTATCCTTTCTCTATACTTCAGGAAACCTTTACACGCATTACGGCACTTTTTGATGACTATACCTACTTCAGCATTACCTAAAAAGATCTGGTGTTTACAATCTAGTAGCCTCCACTCCAAATGTCTCCTCCAGGTATTTCGATCTTCCGCAGATCCGAGGCTAACTCACGTTCGATGTTCCTACCATAAATTACCTATCACATTTGGAAAATATTTTCTCTTGGGTATTCTCCACCTGGAGATCCAAATGGGGTACTATTTTACATTCGGAATATCCAGAATATTTTACACGAGAGAGTTCCATCATGTCTTCATAAAAAAGTAATGAGCGAAGCAGCTGCAAGCACATCAGGATAATAATGTCGTGGATTTCCTTGCCGCCCGTAATTGGATGCGTTTTGTGGTACCAACCACTGAGGTCTCCTTCTTCTCTCAAATGGAGAGGAGATACTGTCTTCAGTCGTGAAAATATCAAGCCAATCACGTAATTTAAGAAATAGCACAACACAGATTTTTATGTGCCCTGAACCATCAAATGGCTTTTTAGCAACGCACAAGTCCCTGGAATAAGAAATTAGATCTTTATTTAACTCGGGTGATTGTGTAGAATAATCCATTTTCACTTTTTTCCATTTGTAAGATATTATTTTGTTTGTCTTTCTCCCCCTTCCTCACCCCAAACTTGCTATGCCACAGTTTGCAGTTTATTGCCGCATGAAAAGTCAGTGGTGATGATTGAATGGGCGACTGAACAGTAGAGTTCTGCCTCGGTCATGAGGGCAAGTGGGAACAGGATTTGTGGCATTTGGAGTGGCAGCTAGGTTCCTAGATCTATCATATTCCTCACCATATCATTTCTCCAAATAGTTCTATCGACTATTTCCCACACTTTCCACAACTATTATACCTTTCCCGTTTCCCACTTTACTTGAAGTAAGGCCCATTCTGGAACGCGTATATCTGACTCAAGACGAACAGCTAAATTAGTGTGAGATTTGAAGGCCAGAGTTATGTGGCTTAGGTTTTTTTCTAAAGACACATACTGATTTTTTGCCATTGATTATCATTTACGGAAAGGATACGCAACAGAGGAAATCTCTGCATAATTGAGTAACAGTAACAGTTAATTGGGCTATGAATTCATGATTCAATCCAATTTTACCCCTGCGTCGGTGATGACTTATATTTGTGAGTCTGTTTTATGTAAATATTCAACTTAAATCGTTTTTGACCTAAATTGCTAGAATTCCATCTAACGCATTATCTTACCAACCATCAATTAATGTGACAGGTTAAAAGAAGTACCTACAATAATTATGAATTTAGGAATTAATAAGGATAAGGGGCCAGTTCGGTGAATTGAAAGTACCTATATTGTGGTTTGAATGCGTCTGACTATTAAGGGAGCTGTGTGAAGGGTGAGATGGATGTGAAGGAAGGATTAAGTTAAAGCAATTGAGTAGAGAGAGGCCGTGAGCGTGATTTCCTATGCGTACAAAATTATTCTTTCCCTGTGTTTAAATGAGGAGATAACATGAATCTACTTGAAAAATTAGTAAAATAATGCTTATTTTTATTTATTGAGGTTCATTTATGAGTCTTATTTTTTGCCTTTGTCATTGTTCTCTTTGATTATTTAGTTAAAAAGTCGGAGAACATGATTTGGATCATGGTGCAGAAGTTGTCTTGGGAAGTTTTAAATACCATTACTTTAAGCGGGTTGTTAAATGCCAATTAAGAAATTCCATTCATCCTTGGGGAAAGCGGAGCAACGAGGATTCCATGCATTAGCTTCAATACTGGTTTGCTATTTCCTCTGCCCGTAATTCAGGAAAGAGATTGCTCAATCCTATATGTTGAACGGTAGAATGTCTCATTTTTTGGGACTCGTTCGGTTTAGTCATAAAATCGGAACTTTATATCCATTTCCCTCAAACCGGATGAGTCGAAAGCCTTGCAGTAAACTAACAATACGCTCGGTCAGTTTCATAATAACTTGTTTTGATTTTGAAATTCTCCTAACTTCTTGTACTATAACTGTGCGAATAGACTGAAATATAAAATAGTTTGGTTCACGACCATAAATTCAGCATAAAAAATTCTTTTAGTGCTATTATGTTGTGCAAGTTTATTACTAATAATTATAACTAACTCATAACAATTAACTTTGCTGCAAATAACATAGAACTTAATTAAATATTTTTGATTTATCCTCCTATCAAGTAGGAGGATATTCCAAAAAGCTGGATCTTCTACAATAAAGTGTGGCTTTAACCAAGTTGCTTAAATCAACGTTTAGTTATAGCGAGAAAATTTGTCACTTTCACAAAATATTTCAGATACATACCACGCAATAGTTACGTAATTCCTTGCGAATGCTATATTTAGATTGGCATAATTGAGTAACAGGCAAAATAATAAACTTTTTACACAATTATTTAAGATGAGAGCTTTATGATCGCATTTAGAAAATCTATGACGCGTTCACTTTGAATGCTTTGGCGCCGATTGTGATTATAGTTGTGAAATGGTGATTTCCTAAATCATTATGTAGTTGCCATTACATGCAGTCTCATCTCCAGGATCCTCAGCGGAGTTTATATTTAACTGACTGCGGCGCCGAATCACCCGAAGCAAGCCTCCGTAAACAGGCAGAAAAATAGCCGAGTAACTGGCGTTCTTTATTGTCCGTCTCGATGTCGCCTTTCCTCAGGGCAGTTAACCCCGCGTAACATGGGTTGTGATTATTTCTGCCATCCTCTCGTAAGAGACTCCGAACCTGAATGCGTTTCCGTCCTCCGAAAATGACGAGGGAGGAGTTTGGGGTGAATGGCGAGACGTTGCAGACGGCAATAGCGTCGACTGGCATCTCGTCGCCTGGAGATAGCATCTGCCTCATCCGAGTAATGGTGCGCCTCATGGTCTGTCAACGCTCGGCGTTCTCGGCCGCCCTTTGAAGCGTAACGGTGGCGGAAAGAAATCCACTCAGGGAAATTTCGCTTGATTAAATCATTAAAGATGCCTCGGGGACAAATTAAATCCGCGTCCTTGTATTCTTGCCACATCCATACTACCACCTCCGCTTTTTTTAGACGGGTGTTCATTAGTTGGATGCCATGATATCCTCTTTCCGTATACCTTAGCGACCTTCAGGAAGAGCCTTTAACTCTCTTATCCCTGGACTCAAATGGAAACCTACTATGAATTATTTTCATTGATCATTGGGAGAAAACCTCGTTTCCTTTGGGCTCATTTTATGTCACTTTGACCACTCAACTTCAAAGCGCATGACATTATCAATATCCAACCAATCTTGGTTATTTACACTCTTTTGTGAATCTTTTCTCTGTCCTTATACATTAAAAATGTATGCGGCTGTACTTTGTCTCCAATAGATCGCATTCCTGGCCTCGAAATGCAATTTGCCTGCAAGGTAATATTAGCTACGTGATATAAATTAGTGGCCAATCGCGATATTAAACTCCTTCCTTGAGAAATCATTTTTCATCCCTCTAGCGCAATGAATCATCTGGAATTCCGAAATTATTTTAAAATCGTTATAAACGAAACGGGATTCGTTCAAATATAAGATCACATCTATGATCATGGCGGAATGAAATCCCTGGGAAAAATTAAGAAATATCTAAGAGAAAATACTCAGTATTGGCCGCGCAGTTATGCTGACATGTAATGATGCCCTTTGTATGCTTTATCAATTGAATTGTCTTATAAATTCACAATATTAATGATTATGTAAATGATTCCTCTACTTGATATGTATTTGCATTGCTAAGTTATTCTTTTCTGTCAATAGTTCGAGTCGCGTTAATATCAAAATAAATTAAAATTAGCCTATTCTTATTCTCCTAATAGCTAGACAAAATTTTCATTTAACCTTGGTTTTCAATAAATTGATGTTTCGGGAATAAATAACAAAGACTATTTTTATGTTTAACGAAGAGTATTTTGAGTTTTAGGAATCTGGCGGAAGTGAGATACAAAATATTCGTTCTAGAACTCGAATATGTCGCTACAATGACTGTCTTATGACTACCATTGTCTTTTTTCTTCTAAAGAACCTAACTAATTCTTTCTATTTGTATATTTAAAACGCCGTAAATGACCGAGGCGTGATACCTACAGTTGACAACCGACCGATTGGAAAATAGAAGAGCTTCTATCTTTCAACCGGAATGGCAACCGACAACCGATAGTGCGATACGAGTTATCGCCCTTAATACTACAGAAAATAAATTGGGAACAAATATTTAGTCCCATTGAATGTTGATTAGTAATCAGAAAGAGGAAAAGAGATATCAGCCAAAGTGATTACATGACGTTCAGTACAGCCATTAATGTAAGCTGAAATGAAGTTGATTCATTTATTCGCACTATAAATTGAAAATAATATTTATGTTCTCTTGATACAAACTATATTTACCAGAGGGGTGCTAAATTTTAGCTATTCTAGGATTCATTTGCACTTTCTTGCTGGAATCCGAGGGAAGATATTTACTACTGGTTACTTTTCTTATAATTTTCTTATTTTTTTAAGATAACAAAGAAAATAGTGAATACTTTTTCTTATGCCACATGCATGCAAGTAATTAGATGAGGAATACGAAAATCCGATTTCACCGTCTACCTAATGAAAGACGTCATCAATTAGCATCCTTAGCTTTAACTAAAAATTATTTGTCAAAAGGTAATTCTCTTTTGACAGAAGCAGCAGAGAAGCGATGCCGTTGCCAGCATAGTGTACCGTAAAGTGGTGGAAACCCGAAGACCGAGCAACTTCAAAAAAAAACATAGCGTGGTTTAAAAAATGAAACACTGAGGATAACAGCATTGAAAAAACTGCTATTTTTGTAATATTAGTCAAAATAGTGCATATTTTATATATTTGCCACCTGTATATAAGAACGAGTACATATTCATTTTAAATTAGAAGTAGGAATATGTAACAGAGTAACCGATAAATTTATTAATTTAAAAATGAAAATAAAGCGACTCGGCAATTTTAAATAATAACAAGAAAAATAAAATTTAAACATAGTTTTAGGGGGAATAGGTTATCTAAGGATATACATTATTATTATTATTAAGTTATATAAGATTATGGTAGCTTTTCAAGAAGAAACTTTAATATTAGCCAATATAAAGTTTGCCATATTCCAAAGTTCCGATATTATTTCAAGTTTAAAAGCCGATTAAATGCACCACATTCAATAATTTCATTCAAATCCCTGAGGCATTTAAAAAGCAGAATTTATTTTAATATAAGTAACATTATTCCAACTTTGACTAAATTGATCTATTCTGTTTTTTGGCTAAAAAGATAAAAAGAAGTGGTTGGAGAATTCCTGTATATATTTCAAACAGTATATCTTTCTGAATATCTTTGGGAAGTCATGCTTTCGTTGTATTCAATATAATCTTTAAACTGAGTGTGCATTTTAATGCATCATATATGGTAATACCGCACGTTATTTCATTTTGTTATCCATATTGATCGTGTTCTTAGATAAAAACACATTTATTCTTCATAAATATTGGATTTAGGCCCTCTGAGCATATGCTATAATTTTACACGCGCACCTCAACTTTTCAGACAACCTCCTGAAAAATGTACTTATTTATCCACAACCATTTTGGTACGGGATGATGGTGCTTTTCAGGTAGTCCTTTCCTCTCAATAAAGTAAGAGCCATTATAATGATATAATGTTATTTTATATGAATCCAACCAATATAAATTACATCAGCACTGAAGTGTACCTACTTGTAAGCCACTCTAATTTAATTTCAAAACGCAATCAATTACTGCATGTTTAATTATCTTTTTATATTACAGTACCAACTGAATGAATAACATAAAAAAGTAGTCGACAATCAAAAAATACGATGCATTAAATTTAGGAATAAAAATACTTACACCTATAGTGCGCAAAATATTTCCTCCCATCATCAATTAAAAATATTTGTTGTCGTTCCTGAAGATTGCTGTGCCTTCGAGCAAACCAAATTTTAAGAAGCAATTTCCGCTGGAACTCCAACATTTGTACACAATAACAGATTCAATCATTTTGACACTTCCCGAATCAAAATTCAGGCGACCGCCTCTGACTTGGATCACCTCCCCATCCCAACACCCTCTTCATCCTCCGCCAAACTTTCCTCCTCTCTCCGAAACGCTGCAGAAGTTCCTCAATCCCCTTTTCCCAAAACTCCTGTCCCGCCCACCCGCGTCCTTTCACATCCAAACCTATCTCATACTTTTGAGTCCTACATCCGCCCCCAAGCCAATGCCATATCCCTAAAACCCTCCCCCTTGACAGCAGCGGAGGCAAGCGAGCGGTTTACTCCTTCTCGCCCGCCCCATCCAACACCCTCCCCCTGACTTCGCCATCCCTTCGCCACCCTCGGGCAACTCCAGTGTGTCCAAAACCTCTCCCCCTCCCGAAAACTCCACGGAGCGTGTGCGCGCCCACACATACCACTTTATGTGCGTATAAATAAATACATACTTTAGTACATTGTGCGGCCTCCCTCCAGCTATCCCAGTTCGTCCTTATCGCCCGCCATGGGGAACTGTTCCCCATTGCCAGAGGAATGAACAAGAGACTGAGCGTGTGCGCATGAAATGTAGCGCGAGAGGTGGAAGAATGGAGACGAGGAGAGGATGGGATGAGGGAGGACCGCCATTTGGAAATACTTGGGAGTAATTTCCTTCCTTGCTTCGAGTCCGGAGCTTCCCGGCTGTGTCAGAGAGGAGCACAAAGAGGTGGTCACCGGCGGGAAAGGAAGGGAGGGATTTTGTGGAGAGTATGAAGTAAAAAAGAGGGCCTACTGAAGATGGGAAGCAGTATGAAACAAAAGATTTGGAATTATTCAAGAGAAAGAGAAAAGCAAATTAGGGTCCACACCTACGTTCTCCTGACTTTTCTAAGCAGGTGGAAGCTAATTGGGGGCATTTCAACGTTCTCGGCATAACTTATCCGTAAATCTTCAATGCTAAAACGTTACCTTGAAATCTAAGTGCAAAATTTAAAAGCGTAAACAAATAATCATGCTACACATTAGTGTTTTCCATTGAAAAACGCAAACTATAAGTTGTTAGTAAGTCCTAATATGTGCTAATTGAATTTAAAAAATTATGGTTCCCATATTATATAAATTTAGTATACAGTGCAATATTTACATTTATTTGCTAATATATAGACAAAGTGGATCTTGTAAAAAGCCATGGCCGTAAATACTAGATTTATTTTATTATTCATATTTATTTATTTCCCCTAGTGTCTAAACAGTTTCTTGAAGCTTATCCTGTCGACCACGTAACAATAAAACTATTTGTTTAATTAGAAACTATGATGCATAAAAGTATACATAATAATAACATAGAGGGAATTTTTTTAATAACAATAGAATACAAATCAATTGCGTATATCGTGAGAGATTATATTTGATGTAATTATTTGTTATAAGTGTACATTTATAAAGAATTAATCATTTTGGCTTAGCGATCTGGGTCAGTTTTTTGTTAAAATGCATGAGAAGTAGCTTTTATTTATTCACTAGTCGGCCCTCAATAATATCGTACATTTCTATCCTAAATTTACTGTTTGAGTTAAAAACAACACTAAGGAAGAAATTATGTTGTAAAAGGTTTAACTGATATCGTTCTTCCAAAGCTCTTTGTTGGCGATAAATCCGGATAGATAATTGCAAATGACGCTAGTGGTCGATAAAATTGATTTCTTTCAACGCTCCGTAATACACGACTTTAGGGAAGAAGTTACTTCGGGGAGTCTCCACCTTCCTCTCTCTTTTGTAAAAGTCATAATCTCACTGCCGCTCCAAAAATCCGTCTTTCCCCTAATGCAGGGGCCGGAGACCGAGAGGGAGCATTCCCCTCTCTAGAACCCGGAAACCCAAGGGTTTACCGCATCGTCATAAGACGACCTGCGAGAAGCACGGGGAGCATCCGAGATAGAGGAAAGAAAGAAAAAGGGTCGAGAGCACCACGACGCAACAATACAATACGCGTCACAATCCGATCCACCTCGACCTCATGGTTATGGATCCGTACATTTCCTCCGCCCGTCCGCTTTCTTTCTTTCTCCTCCCGTCCCCAACAAATAAACGCAAACCCCCGACTCAAATACCTCCCTCCTCGCTGCTTAGCAACGGAAGGGAGAGATGAAGAGAGAGGCGCGCTCCATAACATGAGCGGAGGATATTCGCATTTTTGCGACGCCGCCGTCCTCGCCCCTGGGAGCACACTCCCGCCCCGACACATTCGCACATGCCCTCGTCATCTCTTGAAGCGCCTCCCCAACCCGCCTGCCTCCCGTTCCGCACAACGCCGCCGCATCACAGCAGCGGCATCACCCTCGGTTTCTTTCTCCCCCCTCCTTCCACCCCCATTTCACATTCCCATCGCCAACCCCACACCCCTCTTCCTCCACATTTCCTCCCCAGAAACTCCTATCTTTCATTTACGCTGAATTTCTTATTCCAATTTCCTATTTCTGACACCGACAAAATGAGTCATTTTCTGATAAGGGAAGAAGGGGAGTTGCGGAGAGGAGATGGGGATGGTTGGTGGGGGGAGGGAGGTGGTTTCCCCTTGGGGGAGTGAGGGGGAGGGGGTGGGTTTGGCGCCGTTGGCGTGGAGGAGGAGGGATGAAGAGGAGGACTGGGAGGGGGAAGGGTATTTTTGATGGAAGGGTCCCTCCCTTGGGAGGCCGCGGGCGTGGGAGAGAGAGAGGGATGGTGTGAATGAGGAAGAGAAGGATTGAGAGTGTGGACGGGGCCCTTGTTCGGGGGTAGGGATCGCGAGCAGGAAATGTGACGGAGAAGTTTGCGAATTTATGAATTAGAAAGGTCATCTTATTTGTTTCGATGTTAATGTTGAATAAATTCTCGAGGATGATTCCGCGCCAATTCCTCCTCTAATTGTCTCCCTCAATGTAAACGGTGATTTGAAAATTTCGTTCTTGTATCTCCCCTCTTTATACGATCATTTTGACTAATTTACTCGAGCACTATTAAATCATGATTCCAAGATGCCGTAGTTGTCATAAAGCTCAGGATATATTTTTAAATTAACTAGGCTTTTAAACCAGTATAGTGGCATGAGCATTCCGATAAAGATAGCGATTAATGTTGTGGAAATTTATCATATTTAATTAGTTTTGTTCATATTAAATATGATATATAACAAGAGCTATGAAATTTCAATTTTTATTAAGTTAGGTTTAAAATATTTATCGTTGATTTCAATATTTTCTATTGATGAAAACTATAATTGTAGCACAGTTTTCCTTTATTTTTGAGGGTCTCAAAAGCATGAAACAGCATTGATTTACATGAGGAGTAATAATGGAAACCGGTTATGTAGAGCGATGAAATTAGCCTTTCTAGAAACTAATTTTTCTAACAAGAAATTATCGTTATCGTCTACATATTCAAGGTGTCCTAAATGAATTTAATGCATTCATGATACTAGTGGTGCTGTGGCACGAAAATAAAAAACGTCATTGGAAAGATAAGCTTACGATTTTGTGACTGCCATTACTTGTAAAAAAATATTTTTTCTGACGGCATCGATTTCAAGGAAGGCAAGCAATAAATTTAATATCTGGTTAATGGCGTAAATAATAAATGATTTCATTATAACTATTACGGTTTTTGATCAACCCCATTCGAAATTGTAAGTAATACCATGAGTGCAGTCTTTAGACTCACGTGAAACCCTTTCCAATATAAAAAACATGCTATTCATGAATTTATTTCATTTGTTCAATTTTCAATGAAAAAGGACTAATTAATTAATGTAGTAGTTCATTTGACACGATAATTGACAATAAATTCAATTACTTGCTCATTTATTGCTAGATAAATGATTTTTTTAATTTCATTTAGTCAACCAAACATTAGTGGCCACAAGTAAATTCTTTCTGATTAAATGAATCATCTCAAGAAATCACAATATTTTGTTGATAAACTATGTGAATACCGCTTACCTAGATAAATAGAGCAGAATAAAGAGGAGCAAATGAGAAGTGCAACGCGAGCAGAGGCGAAAAGAATAAATAGAGGAGTCCATTTTTTTGCGCTTTGGATGGGCGCGGTGAAAAAAAGAGAAACACTCTCGTGAGAGGAGACCGGGAAGTTAATTATTTCTCGGTCGTGATACGACAGGCTCACAAACAAACCATTTCTGGCGCCAAACATCCATGCGTTCCTCCCTTGTTATTTTCTTTCCAGATACAATTTTTTGTATTTCCACCCCTTTGGAAAAGTTACGGGGGAGAAAATATTGAAAACCCCCAGTCGCCTCTGGCGTTTTTTTTTCATTTAATGCGCCCGTCATTTTATTTTTATCCTTATTCCCTGACCTCCCCCTTCCCAACCACCCCATCTCCCTCTGAGCCCCATCCCTTCCATTTTGTCTGCGGGGAGGGAAGGTTTGCTCCTGGGGGAGTAGGGAGGGAAAGGGGTGAGTTGTGCGGGGAGCGAGTCGGGAGAGAATAAATAATAAAATGGTCTAGACTTAATGGAGTAGCAGCAATTCGGTCGGGCAGCCACCGACGCCATTCCGCGCGCCCAGGAGGGCAGAAAGGACAGGAAAGTCGAGAAGACTAATATGGGTTCGACAGTCGGCGGATGAGGAAAATGGGGCGGCGAGAGCAGTGGGGGGGTGGTGAGCTGGGGTGGGGGATGCAAAAGGGTTTGTGCTTCGGATGAAGGGGAGCTGGTTCTGCGGCGAGGAGACGAGACGAGGTGGTGGTTCGAGTTTTTGAGGAGTACGAGGTGGCGGAGTTGGAGACACCCAAGAATGAGGAGAGTAATGGCTTCTCGATCCGCACAGGAAATGGAGTCGGCCTCACGAGATCACATCATACGCCCTTCCGCCCGCTCTTCCCACCCTCCCCCCATAACCACCCTCGCCCCAGTCCCATGCAGTGCCGCCCTCCGACAGTTAGCGGCGTGGGAAGGCACTAAAATACGTCGGGAGGATTTTTCGCTGGGGATGCCGCTAGGGGAGAGAGGTGGTAGTGTGGATCCCTTGTGCAGCAGGAGTTGGAAGTGGAGTGGGAGGGTTTGGCAATGGGGGGTTTGCCCTCTGGGAGTGGTGGCGGAGGTTAGAGAATTGAGGAGGAGTTGAGGGAATGGTGGAAAGTGCGGTGGAAATTGGGAGGAAGGCTTTCGGGCTGAATGATGAGTTATAAAAGGAAGGCGGGACATTAGCTTACGTTTTTCTTCGTGTGGGAGAGTGGGGAGGGGAGGGTGTGTCGTCGGTTTTAGAGTGGGAAGTGTGTATATGGTGTGGAAGGGGAAAGATGGAAGGAGTGTTCAACGCCGCGGTGCGAGAGAAGAAAAGAATCCTGGATGGAGGAAGGGTACCCATGGGAGTCTGAGTGTCCCACGCATTGAGAGCGGCATGGTGAGTCTTCGAGCCCGCGGGACTGGTCGACCACAGAAAATAATTCGCGAATATTTCCATTGCATGTTGGAATTTTTATTTTAAAAAATAAAGGAGGCATCCCCCATTAGAGAGTGGATGAAGAGAAATATAGGCCTTGTGAGTCCCACACTTGGAATATTTAATGGGCTTAGGTCTTGGTGAAATAAATATGCAATCTTAAGAAGTAAGCAAACCTTTTTCCTTACATACAAGTAAAAAATGTACCACTAGTACTTTTTACCCTAAGTACCCTTTTTATTATTTTTTAACCAAGGAATGATTTAATCATGTTGAATAATTTTATTTTTATATTTAAAAAAATAAACTTGCTATTCTAAATTAAGTAAATAATCCAGATAGTGTTCAGTCAATTATGCGTAGGGTGAATTTATTATTTCTTTGAAACAATAAAAAATCCTTCTTATAGGTGCATTATTATGTAATATTAATAAATTCACCTCGCAGGTAGATAATAATTGGTTGTTTTATAAATCAAAAATTTCTTAAGACAGTGGAAATAATTGCCAACACTTCCCGCAAAACAATTATTTCTTCTAAAATTTCCTCGCACAACGCTAAAACTACTGGAAAAACAAACTACCTTGCTTGCATAACTCGAAAATTATACTGCATCGCTTGAGAAACCTATATCACAGCAAAATTTCCCTGAATACTGAAGCTACAGTATTTCTAATTTATTGTCAACCGTTCCAAATACGCCATTTTCGAATACAAACACTTGTCTCTAGTACGTTCAGGTTTCTTCTATTTTGATGCTATCCAGCCTCGGAGTTTTCCCGCAAACCTCTCAACGTAGTAACCCCTTTAGGTCAAGTGAATAGAAGTCGCAAGGGCAAGGAAAACTCACCCCTTTGAGACAAAATTTATGCTGTTTACCCGGTGGCGTGAATAAAGCATCGGCATAGTGTAGTGATTTTTAAGAACCAACGCCATTTCCACGCTCGACCGTTATTTCCCTTCACCTCTCTCTCCCGACCCTGCTCCGAAAGTTGTCGAAGTAGTAGACGGAGATGGGTTTTACTTTTTCGGCCGGCTGTTCATCCGGAAGTTCCTGTCATGCGAATGGAAAGGAGATTTTTTTGCGAATGGTAGCCATTTTGTATCCAATGTGTCCAATCCCCTTTCTCTCCCCTTCCCTTACTACCAAAACATCCCCTTCCACCTCCTCCTCCTCCACCGATAGGGTTCCTAACACGCGCCCATTGGCGAGGAATCCGAAAAATGGACATTCTTCATTTCACGGCACTTCCGACGCCTGGTTGAGAAGCGTCATCATCCATCCACCTCTTCCCTCAACCCCCCCCCCCCCCCCCATCTATTTGTTTACCCTCCGACATCCCCCTCTGCAGCCCAAAACCCTCGATCGCGTCCTCTTCCATCCCCTCACTCCTACCACAAAAGACTTTACCTTCGGGGAAAAACCGAAATGAATCCGACATCCAAGCGTTTTTTTTTCGATACCTTCAACGAAAAATCTATCACGCCGTTCGCTGAAGTTTTACATCACGCGTGTGACACCTTCGAAGCGCGAATCGCTAAGTGTTTGCTTCCAAATTCTCCTCACTTTGTTTTTTTCTTCCAATATTACCCTTTCGAAAATGGAAAAATTGAATGATGTGAATTTAAACTGCGTGCAAATTCCCGTTTTTTCCCTCCATTTTTCTTTGACTCATTCTCTGCCTCTATTTCTCTCTTTCTCTCTCTCTTTCTCTCTCTCTCTCTTTCCCTCTCTCTGCCTCCCGTGCAAGTATTGGAAAGATTTCCGCCCAAATTCCACCGTTATGTCGCTGTAAATTTCGGGGAGCTAATGCCGTGAATGGATTCTCCCGAAACCCAATACTCTTCCATTTGATGTATTTTCTGGACAACAGCTGTTTGCGTCAGGCAGAATTATTTGATTTGAAATGAAATTTTGTATCGAATGGACGTAAATATACACAGTTTCCTCATCACCCTGGGAAATGATTGAACCACTCTTAACCACATAAACTCAACTAACACGAAAGTAACGTGCAGGAAGCACGAAAAAAATAAAATCAAAATATTAGGTATAATTAGTCATTCATTTTGATTTTTCTAAATATCAACATATTTTGACTGAAAAAGTCTGAAAAATCCTTGATATCTTATCAAATGTGCTTATGCCCTTCATAACTAACTACAATGAGCAGAGCTTACTCAATTAATGTTTCGTTTTCATTTCTTCAGAGCCAATTCAAATAAGTTATTTTTAAAAGTAAAAATTGAAACTTTTCATTTTCTTGATGAAAGGAGTTAAATATGTCCCGAAATATGACAGTTAAAACTCTCTTTTAGTTAAATCTATTCTAGTTTGCTTTGATGAACTATAAATTCTGTACTGTATTTATTTTACCAGAGCCTGAATCGTTCCTATCGATCAGTTTTGTTATACATATGTCAATAGTTATCCGAATTTTAGACAGATTTATTCGCCGTATATTAACGATGAAGAGATTTGATGCTATGCACAGATTTGCTATAAATGGTTCTCATTTTGATCACTGTGCGATGGAATGTTTGTAGCAATGGTTTGAAGAAGGATGAGATGGAGACTAGCGAATGTTGTAGGGCAGAAAATTGTCTACCTTATCTTCTTCCCGGGTCTAAACTGAAATCATGAACGATGTAAATAATGCTCACTTTACTTTTTTTATTATGATTTTTTTAATTACCCTAATTTCTTTAATTTTCTACTCGGATTTCCTTTTATGAATGATATGACTACCTAAATAAAGAATTAAATATAAGATAAATAGGGATTAGTTTGTGCATATGATTCGAACAACTATAGCATGATTTGGATTACAAGAGAAACAATTTCATTAATAAATTAGGCACTTGATAAAGAACAAAATTATAGCTAAAATTATAGCTATAATTTTGTCCTTTAAATTATAGCTATATGAGGGAATGAAATCATTACTTTAAACATGTGCATTTCCCGTTTTAATGCAGGGACATCCAATCGGCAGAACTAGTTGAAACAACACTTGGAGACGAATAAAGTCTAAGACAGCCTAAATCTGTCAATCCCAAAAGGTCCCTATACCTGTCAATAAAAACTTTTGGTTAGGTAATTTCAGGAACTAAAATGCACCGGATCGTCCTTATAGGTTATAATATGGATAAAATAACCATACTTCTCTTGAACATATGCAGAAAATTATCGAAAGTTCAGTATAGGTCACCACGCTTCTTGAACTGGTTGCAGAGTTTTTCCTAGCATGAATAGTCAATCTCATAAACCATCAATAAAATATGAATTTAGAATTATTGCCATTTTTCACTTAATTTTTGCCAATCTCTGAATGTTGAGGACTACAATTCATCAAAGCAGCATATCTCTCATATATTTTCCACTATTTTATGGTATTTTTCACGGTCATCTTCAATGTATGACTGAACAATATCTTAATGGGATATATGTTTGGGAATTTACTGGGAAAATCTACGTCTAAAAACATGAGAATCATTCTATCCAATCCTTCTACACGTACACATAAATTGCCATGCGAAAAAATTCACCTGGACCGGGAATCGAACCACGGACCTTTGGCTTTCCGGGCCACTGCGCAGACCACTACGCTACCCAGAATCCCTAATTCGCATGGCAATTTTTTCGCATGGCAATTTATGTGAATTTCACCGCCGTTCACGCGGCAGGATTGATATTTCCTACTTCTACACGTAGCTTATAGAATAAAGGTACAGTTTATTTCTAGCCAAAAGTACCCAATATTTACGTCCTTATTTCAATGGCAAGGCATTTATTGACATATTGTCAGATTACCATAAGTTGCCCACCGTCAGTTCTAGTTCTTGTAGTCTGTTCTTTTATTTGTATTCTCCTTTTGGTCATTCGCTTTTTTTCGTAATATATATTCCGGGCCAGCCCTGGGCGGCATTTCAATATATTGGTTTTCAATCCGGCATATGTTTAAATATAGAAATTTCAATGCCAGCATATTTAAAATTAAATATCCAATATCGGGTGATTGATATTGATTCAAAGTGCACCAATGCATACATACTGAATAATCATTCTCAATATTCTGTATTATGAATATTTAAAATTGAAAACGGAATTCGTCAGGCAGACATAATTTGTGGTATCAGAACTTAACATGAAATCTATTACAGTGATGACAGCGACTAGCGTGCCTTCTGCATCTCTCTTTAGCAGGGGCGGGAACAGTTGCACATACGTTCGCAACGCTCTCTTTCTCTCTCATTGGAGAAAACCTCGTGGTGTTAGTCTTCGGAGCGGCCAATGATGGCATTATACTTGTCCCCGTGTAATGCCCCGGATATAATCATATGTGGTTTGTTTTTTTCACAACTTGCGTAGCCATTAAATATCAAAATACATATTAGCAGCAATTATACGCGTCATGTATCAACCTGCTGTTAGACTACTGAACGCTAGGTCATTTATGAAGAGTACTTGAAAAATCAATATTCAGCACATCAAAACGATAATATTGCTTTCAATAATGCTTACGTAAATATTGACACAATGTATATAAATACTCTTTATACAATATCCAATATTGATATTTCCACCACAAACAATAACTATAGATATTGATCATTCAACATTGAATTGAAATGTCATCCAACTCCACTCCGGGATTTTGAAAATCAAGGATTTTGAAAATCAAAATGCCATCAGAGTTTTCAGCCCACAATAAAGTATGAAAACACCCCCGACCTGTATCATGCAGTCAAGAGCCGACCGTAGCCTGAATTTCCCTAATAGGGAGGATTGGCTACCTCAAATTATCATTATATTACGTCCAACCTCTGAAGCTAACCCAGAAGGATTTTAAAGAACAAAAGCTCAACTCGTGTCAACGGCTTCATTGAGATTTCAGATTAATCACTTATCATGCTTTATTTCAATTTTTTATAAATATAGCAGAGCGATTTCAAGGTTAGTCTGACAGTTATATATAAAGGTATTTTTATAAGTGCATACGATAAAGATATTAGAAAACGATCGTGAAATAACTCAAAATTTTATAGCAGGATGTATGAAACCTGTAAATCAAGTGGACTATCCGCACATGGCTGCATTCGAAACTAGCTCCGACAACATGCTAATTTCCGTAATTCGCGGACAAACTTATTTTCTTAGTGAAGGTTGATTCGATATTCTGAACTTTGCCTGTCAAAGATATTTTATGCCATCTCCTTCACCACTACTAAGGTTCAACACGTGAGCGGTCTAGAGACGCTTTGGCTAGATTGGAAGAGGAGTTTAATTGGGGAGAGGGGAGGGTAAGAGAGAGTAGGAAGTGGAACCCTTGAGATGACAGAACGGGTACGAGAAATTGTGATAAGGGACTCGAGCCCTCAACCCCGGCTCTCCTCAATCCGGAATTTCCCTTTCATGTGGTTCTGCTTTTCCTCGTTCCCTGAACCCTCCCCTGCCCCATTACTACCACCAGCTAACATTTTCCCACCCCATCCCTACATTCCCCCTCGCTTATTGTTCTCGCCGTCGAATGAACACTCCCCCACCCTTCCTGAAGCGCGATCATCTGGGGAGGTTCGTTGGTTGGCTGCTGCTTACCATTTTCGGGCGGAGGAACTTGTATTCCGTCCCTCCCACTCGCCCTAACCACACGTTCCAGAGTTCCCGGGCCCGAAACCAGCCGTTTGATGAATGGTTTGCGACTGCTAATATATTTAATTTCCTGCGCTGTCACCGCTGTTTAGTGGGTCTTTATTACGCGACATCCAATCGTCGGGCTCCTTCGTGTGTGATGACTGCGACATCGAGGCAACGCTTTGTTTCGCCGTCGTCGTTCCACTTTTTTCACGCCACGAGCTCCCTCATCTCTTGGCCCCTCCCGTTCGTCCCCGCACCTACATCTCGTCCTTTTTTCCTCCCTCCTCGTCCGTTCACCCTTTCGCCTCTTTGGAACGGGGAAATAAAGCCATTAGATGAGAGGAAGGCTTGAGCTCAACGGGTAATAGCTTCCCGGTTACGAAGGAATTGTTATTATTTCCTCGATTGAAATAATTTAACTGGTCGGATACAATTAACATAGACTAAGGCACATAAATAACTTAAGACCTTTATTAACTTTTTTATAGCACCAAAGGTGGGTTGCACGGGAAAATATTAGGCATGCGAGTCAGGAAAAACCCTAACATTCTAAATACGATGTGAATAAATTAAACAATATCTCTGAAGGGATTGCGTATTAGTCTCCGGATAAAGTTTTATTTTATATGAGGTATCGTCGTACATCATGACGTTCTGCATTTTTTAATTGTCTCAGTATCTCCCAAAAATATCGCACATAAAATCTGTAGGCTAAGTGGAGAACTGAATGTTTTTTAAGCTCTCTCGGACATAATCCTGTTAGTGGCACACATTCTTTTCCGTCTCCCTCGTATGCCTGACGTCAATATCCTTTCATCCCACTTGGAATATCCACGCAATTTTTTTTCCAAAAGTCTGGATAGAAGTATCCTTCCAAAAACAAGATCCACCTTCTCGTAAGAATGACGTGGATAACTCCGTGATTTTCTTATCTCTACGGAGCATATGCCAAAAATTTAGGGGATCGTACGAGCCATGATTTTTGATATATTTTCAAAGATGAATTTCCCATGGATTGCCATTGTGTACAAAGGAATTTTTATATTGAATATGACAGAATTACCATTGCTACTGCTTATAAATTAGATTTATCATTTCGGAACTCTTCTTAAATATTAATCAGGTAAATAACTTGTCTTTATTTTTCAAAACCACCCATAAATGTGTACATTGATACATACATACCTAACAAAGAGCTGCCTAAATTTACTATCATTATATTTATTTCAGCTCGATGGGTACCTTAATATAAGGAACGTTTAGCTTTGTAAATTATACCGTGAATTTACGTTTCATAGTTCCTTGTCCGTATACTTCGAGTTGAATACCGAATAATTTTTCATCGTATATTATTATGTTCATTGCTTTGTATTAAAAGGGCGAGCAGAAAGATAAAGTCACAGATTCCGTACACATTCATTCCCCATGGCTTACTGCAATTTTGATTAGATACAATTCCCAAATCCTTACTTTTCCTGTATAAATTCAAAATTCATGAAACTAATTAATTCTGAGCCGACTAAAACTAATAATCCAAATGGTCATAATAATCATTGGGATTTCCTAGTCAAAATGTCCACTTCAGGCACTACTTCACGCCAAAGTGTGTGTTTATTGTACTTAAAGATCCTAAGAGCGCAACATCTGCCTTCAGTCTCTCTCTCTTACGCTTATTAGTGTGATATTTATTTCCTGTGAATTTCTCTAAACAAGCATAAACGTATACTACTTTTTCTATTTGTTTATTTCATAAATAAAGGCTTCATTCAATATGTATTCCACAAATGGAATTTTAGCAAACGAGGAACGTGCCCTTTCCAGATGAATGGGAAGATTATTAGCTGATAAAGCTATCCGATCTCATGTTACTGGGAGTACATTACTATGTGGGGTTTTTCGTTGTCTATTTCCTATGAAATACAGCATTGTTTAACTATATTACGTAAATGTAATAATTAAAAAAATGGTGATGAGTTAGTTAATCAAAATATTTCCCCAGATTATATTATTTATTTTGCTGTGACACAGTGCCGGCCCCGGTAGTTAGGGCACCCGCCAGTCTGACAGCCCAAAGGTCTTGGGTTTGAATCCCGCCTAGTGCAATGATGCTGCGTTTGTACAAGAATTAAGCGTAAGTTAGATGGTGGGATATAAACTTGACATAGAGAACCGAAGTCTGCAACCGTTAATGGCTATGGCGATAAAAGCATAACCTCCATCGGAACCTGACGCCATGACGCCAGTATTGGATTGAAGCTTTGTGCAGTGGAGAGCCTTTCCTCGATTCTTTATTGCCATGTGTCAACGCCAGAGATATCCTCCCAGCCTCCTTGCTTTTCCGCAGCATCCCACTCTTTCTCCCCAGCCATCCCCCTTCCAATCTCCTACCACCCATCACACTCATCATCAAATTGAGCTTCAAAACCATTGTCGTCATCTCGTGATTCCGAGCGTTTTGCTGCACTCGCGGTCCGATAGTCCGCGTCCGTCTCGGGATGACAGGTCGCCTCCCGGCGAACGGCGGGGGTGACAATTGCTTATCATCTCCTCCTCCTCTACTTATATTTCATCGTTATTAACTCGGGAAGCGCGAGAGACAGCGAGAGGAGGGTTGGGGATAGAGAAATGGGCTTATCGCTCTTAATTCAGAATGCAATCTCGGAGACAAAAGACCTCCACGGGGAGGGCTTGTCGCTGGGGAGGGAGGGAGAGGGGGAAGGAGGAGCCGTCAGGTGGCGTTTTTGTCTCCCTTGGCGGAAAATTACTCCCTGTGGGGAGAGGCAAGAAAACGCCTCGATTCCGTTGTTCACCGCTGGAAACCAAAAGTTTTTTATTCCACGCTCATGACAACGAATCAGAATGCTTCCGGAGAGTCAAAATTAATACCGTCGGTGAAAATTCCTAAATTGAACGCTGTCGTGGCTTAAGAAAGCGATGGAGTCCTATAATACACAACTCTTCCAGTCGAGTGGTGAAATTCCATTATCTGCGGAATAATTACTCGAAATCCCAGCCCGTATACTTCGTCCCTTTTCTCATGATCATTTCCTCACGCTTCTTGCACATCAATTTCGAACATCCTATGTGTATTTTGGTCATTAATATCCGTTCCTTGGCATTTAATCTTGTATTTCACTATTAGCAGCTAATGGAAGCATTCCCGTGTGTCTGTGAATAGTTAGATTATTATGTGAGTCTGTATTTTTTCTCTGGAGCATGACTCCCCTTCTTTGAAACAATGGACAAAAGTTTTGAACGATGTCGCTCAAATAATGAATTGGGTAATTACAATGACTTTCATATCACCGGCCACCAAATCAAGCCCGAGTAATAAATGCTCTCTGAAGTGTCAACTTTTTAGTAGGTAGCAGTGACATATATTGAAAATCTAGCACACTTGAGACAGTTTTTGAAAACACCATGGATCATCCTTCTACCCCTGAGTATCCAAAATATCTCCTTAAATAGCTAAGCATGAGCTGTTGACCACCACCATTAGTGTATCTGTGAGCTTCCTCCACAAGTAGGCTAGTAAATGTGTTATCTGTAGATAGAAAAATTAGATGTTTCTACTCAAGAGACAAAGATGAGTATTGTTAGCGACCTTCTCTAAGCAGACCCTTATCGCACATGAATTGGATCAAACGACACAATGCACTTCCTTTTGCTATAGTCTTACCCTTTCTGAAACAAATTACGTCTTCTTTGTAGTATTCTTGTTGTATATGCCCCCAAATAACAATTTAAGCCTTAGTTAACTCAGCGGTTAGCTTACATTTAAGGCTTCTTTCCTGGGCAGGTAACGTCCTCTTGTGTCACCAACGAAGACAGTATGTTGAATTACGACTGTTTTTTATAATGTATAATAACGTTAAAAAAAAGTGAATAAAGTTAGTCAGCTCCTACTTGAAGTGCCTACTTAAACTTTTAATTTCTGTTTAAATTAGTGGAAAATGAAACCGAGCTTGACAATTCTTTGGCGACATAAAAAATCCACCTTGGTGCCTTCTACCATAAAGGCGAATTACGATGTGATCCTGATGTATACCGTCATGTTGCAAAGTCTGCGGGATGGTCAGATGATTTAATATGATGCCATTGAGTATTAGGACTTTTCCCAACGAATTCACCGGCTCGATTGGCCACAACATATTTCCAATTGGATGAATTACCCCTAAGCTAACATAAAATTACTTTGGAATAAGTTCGACAGAGTATCCGGCTTAAACAACAGTTTTTAATAAACATACGTGATTAGGCGAGCAAGTAGCAATTCTCTGCATAGCTCCAAACTTAGAAGACGTTGTTTTCATTGGCGCTTTCAGTGAAAATCAATGATGTAGTACCTACCATCCTTTGTACGGTAATAAACTGCAGCTGTCTGAGCTCATTTAGATGCATCTGTATACCCATCGATTTGCTATTTATCAGTTGAAATGATTCCAAACCAACGTGGTATGTGACGCTCTTTTAGGCGCATTAACTGATTTTCAGTGAGGACCAATCATCACTAAGCTTGCCAGTGACTCGAGAGTCCATCCCTGATATCCATAAATCCTGTAAAATTATTTTGAATTTCATTGAAACAGAAGATAGTCAACCTAAAGGATCAAACAATTCTGCTACTGGTGACAGAATGGTCCTTTAAGTAATTACAACCGATGAGCTTAGCCGAGTAACTCTGAATGAAAAATTGTCTAATAGTGGGAACCATTTGAGACCCAGTGTAATGACAGCTTCAGAAAATAAAATGCTTTTCCTTTGACAAGCTATTAACAAGTTCAATTTGATATGCTGGCCATTTTCCCCATGAAAAACCGTTATATGCAAGGATGTGAATTAGATGATCTCAATATGTACTTTACCCCATTTTCAATGGTATCACCAACTGAAAATATATCATCTACGTAAATTTGGTCTCGAAGAATCGTGGATCCCTCTGAAAACCGATCTTCCTGGTCTTCTGGCAATTTTACTAATGTCCTTGTGAAGATTTATGGAGCTAAGGCTGTATCAGAGGTGACTGTTTACGAATTAATGTCTTTAATTGATTTAGTATGATCTCATCTCCATGTAATACGTTGCTAGTCTGCATAATTCCTCTGCACGATAATTTTCGTACACATTTTAATAATGTTATCTATAAACACTAAATGGTAAAATCTTCAACTAGAAAAAATCATTCAAAAGTGCAACTATTATGATACACGACCCGAATTTTTTGTGCACTATCAGTGCGAAAAACTCAATGGTGAAATATGCAATACGTAGATTTTGTGAATATATTCCTAGGGAACAATTAACGTATTTCCAAGTCCCTCATACTTCACTATGAAATGGATATAAGTTAAGGGCAGCTTCTGCGTTCGCTGCTCTGTGCACTGCGTTAGGAAAGTGTGGTGAATTAAATAGAGGAACCTTTACCACCTACTGTCCGTCTTTGTTGCGGTAGACCAATTCCCTGAATAGTTTTACCTCACAGTAATTGTCATCAGGTGATATCCGTGGCTGCGATGGAAGCTGATCCATTTCCCACCACTTGAAGAGCATCTCAAACACATCTGGCTGCAACGTTGTCTGGAATGTTGTTGCGTGGCGTTGCGAAGAATTCGGCGGACAGTCGGCTGTTATTTGTCTTTTGAGGATCCAACCGAAGGCGGTCTCCTGCGCAACTGGAGCAGCTAGGAAACCTTGTCTTCTCAGCTCCACTTCTCAGTGCGGCAGCATAGACGTCCGCTCCAAGGATGCAGTCAGATGCAGACAAGGATGGAGAGAGACTTTCTAAAGAAGGGATCTGCAAATATTCAATGAGAGGCCAGGTAGTTTGGATGTTCTTCTGGCTCCGTACAGTAGAAGTCAACTTCCTTAATATCAACGTTGAAAAGGTCATAGCAAATTCAGTATGAATATTTGAACATAATGTTAGAGCTGTATAGCCTCAAGAAATGGCACTTCCTCCAATTCCAGTTACAGGAACCTTAGCCATATTTATTTTCATGATAACAAGCTGACTGAACTTTCAGCAATGAATGGCCTTTCTGCTGTAGGTTCAAGTAATGCTCTAACAGTAATTGCATAGCCATCTGTAAATTTAGCACTACCAGTGTTGTGTCCAAAAAAACAGGTTTACCGACTGAAGAAATGAAAACCGCAGTTGATTCGCTATTTTTCACCTCTGGTGAAGAAGTCACGGCCTCTATATCAATGGAAATAGAATTACGTGGACAAGTGCTTTTACTGTCAACCGCAGCTTAGTGTAATGCTTTTCAATGATAATCAAACACTGACTGGTGATATGACAGTAGGATATCAAATAGTTTTGACGAAGACAATAACAACAAAGTTTGTTTTGCTTAACTTGTTCCATTCACTCTGCCATCTTCATTCCGCTGGACTTAAATCTGAAACTCAGTTATAACTTTGCATAATTATGCTGCACTTTTTGTTCCTTTCTCAAGTATTTTTAGCAACATTATCGATAATCTACCTAATTTATTAGGTTTGCCTTGCTAAGGGCTATTAATAATAATGGGGTCGTTTACCATATTTTTTATTGCCGAATATGATAGAGTTTGTAAAATAAAAAGACCCGTATTTTTCCGTTTTTTGATTCGTCAATTATTTATCGAGTTATAGGCGTCGAAAAACTGATGCTTTTAACCCTTTCCAAAAAGTGGGTGGGGTGCAACCTCTGACGTTACTCGACTTCCTCCAATCACAACTGAGCCCGCGAAGCTACTTCGCCTTATCGCTAAGGGGGGACACAGCTGACTCTGCCAATCGAAGCAGTTACGACAGCATCTGTGCGAGCAGACCTTCCGAGAATCCCCCTCCACTCCCTTCTCTTCCCATAAGAGCAGTCAAGGATGGGAGGAAAATGATGTCAATGTTATCACAGCAGCTTTTTCGGTGGGCGTCACCTTTTGCTTATTTTAATTTTCGATTTATGACTGAATGGTTGTGGTAAGAAGATTATTTTTTTCACTAAAATTCTTTTTTCGTTTCCATCTAACAATTTCGTGCACAAAATTGCGATTTCGGTTCCGAGTAAACGCCCGCATTATATCTGATTTATCTTCTAACAGTGCTTGCTCCAACTTTTTTCTAACGAATAAACTGAAGCTTCTATAATTTGAGAAACCCTCAACAGTTAACTGGGTAACATCCCATGCCTCTCTCTTTTTGTAGTCGAGTTTTTGACAAATTAAATGTACAAATCATTGACCCCATCGGTCTAATAGTCATTGTAAATCTCGAAGACCTTATATGGCTTTCAGCAAAGTCAATTAAATAACTAATTCCACATAGGGATTTCTGCGTAATGGGTTTAGCGTAGATTAGTCTATCAAGATGAGTAGCTAACCGTATGCGGGGATTGTCATAACGACGCAACAATTTTTCCCATGCTACTGCAAGATTGGCATCAGCAATATTAATACCATTTAAGCGTTGAGACCTTCCAAACTGCTGATCAAATACTTCAATTTTACAACAGGCGTAAGCCTAGGGATAATGGAACCTTTAATAATGGAATGAAAGTCTCATGTAAGTTTTCCAGTCTGCCAATTTCCGCCAAGTCAATATCCGCATAATTTTGGAACACTCAGTGGGGTATAAAAATGACATTGAATTCCTTGCGCACTTCTTGTGCCGCGAACGTTTGATCAAGTCAAGTCATTCTTTGGAAGCTGAACAGTCATTAGTTTTTAACCGTCTCAAATCCGCAAATAGTACGGCCTTTGAACCTAAGCAGTTGTCTTCCACTATGCTATACATCAAATTTAAATTAATCATCCTCGGCTAATGATTCCCTGTATACGGATAACTGTGCCTAGAACAGAATCACTTCCAATATTTATTGCGTAATTCGGTTCATGGTAGTTTTCTGGGGGGCAGACCAGGTAGTCGGTCATTAGCGACTGTCTCTGCTCGCGATCGTCCTAATCCGGACCCTCGCTCGGCTTCGACCCTCATCAGCGACCGGACTCTCGCGGCATGGGGCCGCGCGGAAGAAACTGACCGCGTGCAATACGATGTTTAAAGTTATTCACTATTTAAATGAGCAACAATTTATTACCGCCATTGTATCACACGTTCTAAGAGAATTACGGGCGTCTTTTGACCGACGTTCTACGATAAAAATTAACGTTTTCCATGCATCCTTCAGAAATGTGCCGTTTACACTTGGCAACGTTGAATTTTCTGGAGGTTAAACGCGGTGGTTTTAAACAGCTAAGACCGTTGATAGAGGGAGAGCTTGATGGAATAATGTTATAATAACTGTTGAAACATAAGTTTTAACATGTTAAAGCAGTTTAATACATTTAAACTGTTGAGTGCTTGAAATAAATTAAAGTTATTGCCTGGAAGATGCCCTATTTGTTATCTACATCTATACGATGCCCTGCAAGCCACTAAGAAGGTGTTTGGCAGGGGGTGATGATCAGCAAGCATGCACTTTAAACAAGCAAACATAATAATATAGGGTCTATGGTAACTATATTGTTAGTATTTACATACTATATTAATTTTGTAGCATGTCAGTCAGTCATTCAGTATCCGTTTTGTTTTGCTCTTTATCAAGTTTTGAGCTAAAAGAGTGAGGTTTGGTGCGATGAGTGTGGATTCTATGTCTGTATGATTTGGTAGTAGTTTTGGATTTTTAGCAGTTTGTGGTGCAGAAAAAATGCAAAAAACATGATGTTTGAGAGTGGGAGACAGCATACAATGAAAATATTGTGTAGAAAAAAGTACAAAAATAATCAGAGTGGGACACATTTCTCTATTTATAAAACAGCAATTTTCTTCTCTTTGCATACGAAATGCTTATGAGAAGTGCCCGAATGGCAGGCAGCAGGTCTGCATAGTAATAAGGGATTGGATGTTAATACATGCATCTTGCACTACCGACTAGTCTAAAATATTTCCCCTACCTATCCCTTTGCTATGCTGCTTATTGTGCTCCCTTACAGTTTGGGGGAAATATGACATTTTGAATCCATCGGTGAGACAATCTATCTCTCTTACGTTATTTATCTGGTTTAAACTAATCACGCTGGTGTTTTTAATACATGCCTAACATTTTCATCTACATCTATATCCACACAATACTCTGTAAGCCACCGCGAAGGTGTATGGCAGGGGATGAATATCACAAAGCATGCACTACCGTCATGCAAACAAGGAACTATAGGGTCTCATGCAACTAGATTGTTGGTATCTATAGTATTTAAGGGATTAATACATGCATCATGCACTACAACTACTCTACAATATTTCCCCTACCTATCCCTTTGCTATGATGCCTATTCTGTTCTCTTATAGTACGTGGGAAAATGCCAATTTAAATCTATCAGTACGACAATCTATCTCTCTCATCTTAATTATCTGGTCGAATCTACGATAATACGCTGGAGTTCTTAATATGTGCCTAACATCTTCAGTAAAGCTATCCGATTAAAATTTCTCTAATAGAATTAATCTGTACTTAAACCTACGGTCTGATAATGATTCCCACCCTAATTCTTTTATTAATTCTGAAACGCTACTCAACCTATCGTAACATCTTTTAACGAACCTAGCTCCTCTACGCTGCACACTGTCTAGTTCTCTGATCAAACCTAATTCATTAGGATCCCATACACTGGCTGCATACTCAAGGTGGGGCCTAACTATTGAATAGTAACATCGCCCTTTTGTCTTCTCATCACATTTCCCAAGTACTCTTTTCATAAATCCTAGCTTTCTCTTCGCTCGGCCGTACCTGGATGTGTCTTCCCCACGATAAATCTCTAGTGATTGTTACACCTAAATACCTAATGATTTCAACGCTCTTGATCTTTGTGTTACTAATTCTATAGGATAGTCTATCGAATTATTCCTCCTCCAAAAATTGATAGCTACACACATTTTAAGGTTAAGTTCTAACTGCAATTTGTCGCACCACTCTTGAATTGCATCTAAATCGTTGCTAAGCGATTTCCTGTCTTCTTCTTTTGTTATACCTCTATACACTACCGCATCGTCTGAAAGAAGTCTAAGGTTACTACTAACTACGGTACTCAAATCGTTTATGTTTAAAAGAAATAAAAGCGGACCTACTAAGCTACCCTGGGGGCCCTGGGGAACTCCCGACGTGGCTTAGATTGTGTCCGACATGATACCATCTGTGACAACCCTCTGCTCTCGCCCAAGAATTCTTTTACCCAACATACAACGTCTTTATTTATACCAAAACTCTCTAATTTCAAGATTAATTTATGATAAGGAACTTTATCGAATCCCTTTTTAAAATCTAAAAATATCGAATCAACTCCTGTACTGTTCTCGCCGTGGACTAAAATATCATGTACGAGTAAAACTTATTGTGTCTCGCAAGATCTACCTTTCCGGAACCCTTGATGGCTGTTTATGAGCAATATCTGACTATCCAAATGCCCCATGATTGAACTGACTACAATGTGCTCAAGTTCCCAACAAGAGATTGACGTGAGTGAAATGGGTCTGTAGTTACTAGGTTCTTCCCTATCACAGCTTTTAAAAATAGCTGTCATGTTAGCTACTTTCCAATCCTTGGGTACTGCGTGGTTCTTTAGTGTTTTATTGAATATTATTTCTAGATAGGGGGCTATTTCAGGAGCTTATATTTTATATACTCTGGAAGGAATTAGATCGGGACCTGGTGATTTGTTTTTACTAATGTTTTTTAACTTCTACTCTATTCCGCGACATGAAATAACTATTTCGGGCATTGCTCACAGAATGTGTTCGGCGGTGGTTCCACTGCTTTGTGTGACGATGAGTTGAATACACTTTGGAAGAAGGTGTTTAAAGTATTGGCTTTTTCTACACTGCTGGTGACTCTGATTCCTTTATCGTTTTTAAGCGTGTGTACCTACTGTGGACCTATTTCCTTGAAGTTCTCATCTCACATATGACCAAAACGCTTTAGAATTGCTTTCTAAATATTCTCCTAACATCTTGCTCTTGAAGTACGATGACGCTTGCCACCATGCTTTCCTTACTAATGCTTCCATTTGTTATAGTTTTGAACTAACTCTTTTTTTCCTCTACCGAGAGTCCCTGTCTTGCATTCTTAATGCTAGCGTGGCATACCCTTTGTCCCTTTAATGATTTCATATCATCCGTGTTATACCACTTTGGCCCTGTATACTTCTCAATTCGGTCGGTGTGTACTCTTTGACACCTTTACGGGCGACCTCAGGAAATTCTCTCCACGAATCTTCTGTTCTAATTCTGTGTTTCGTCGCTAAATACATTAAGCAATTCTTTTACCTCTTCTTTCCTCGTTATTTCAGTAATTTCAGGTTATACAGTAGATATACTACTACATAACATCCTGTGAGCCACAAGGAGCATGTGTGGTAGGGGTGTGAAAGGTATGTATGGGGTGTGAATTCACCCCCTGTCACACACTTTTATGGTGGCTTGCAGAGTTGCTTGTTTGCATGGTAGTAGTGCATGCTTGGTGATCTTCACCCCCTGCCACACACCCTCGCGGTGGCTGGCAGGGTATCGTGTAGATGTACTATGTAGATGAGGATGTGTACTCCATGGCAACAAGTTTGATATAACAGTCACGTTTCACTATGACGCTACGACTATCTCGGGGCGGCAAGCGTCCTTTGAAATAACAAGCATGCATACAAGTTGGCGGAAAGGTACCTTCCCTGATAGCAATGTAATGACACCGAAGGCGCCTCCAGTGGCCAAGGGAAAGGAGAGAGGGCTAGTTTTTGCAGAAGAGAAACAGTGGGGAGTCCGCTTTCCGCGATCGCTTCCTTCCCTTCCCATTAACCCCCCGCTGTCCCCTTCCGACCATTCAACGCCTACCTGTCTATGAATGTCGAGAAACTACCATATCTCCGTGCACACTAGAGCATATACCAAATGCGGACTGACAACTGACAAGTTGCATCCTTGGCATTACAAAAAGGATTTCATTGATGATGTTAAAAAGGCGTTTTCTAAAATCTCTAATCGAATTGGCATCTATATTATTATTACATCTACATCTACATAATACCCTGCAAGCCACCATAAAGGTGTGTGGCACGGGGTGAATTCTCACCAAACATGCACAACATATCATGCATAAAAAAGTATTAGTATTTACATTCTGTTATAAACTGCACTATTTAAAAAAAGATAAAAATAGCAAAGCATAGGTACATGCAAAAACATGCTGTTAGTAGGGGAAGTTTCAAGTCCTTATACCAACATGCAGCTACCAATGTTATCCATTGCAACACTCGTATTGGATATATTTACCGCTATTCATATCCCTAATTGTACGAGGAAAAAAGGACATTTTTAATCTGTCAGTTCGGCTCAGTTCTGACTATCCTCGAGGATGTGTTGCAATAGATGAGTTTTCTCCGCACATGGGCAAAGTACAAATACTAAAGGAGGTGTCTTCCTTATTTGGAACCCGAAGAAAAACCGATTATTAAAGAATTAATTAAAATTCAGAGGAGATGAGCTGGATTTCTGAACATTTGGTAATCTAAATGTACACGATACCCTGCAAGCCACCGGGAGGATGTGTGGCAAGGGGTGAAATCACCAAGCATGCACTGTAAACATGAAAACATGCTACTATAGGGTCTTAGGCAACTAGATTATTAGTATCTACATAGTAATAAGGGATTGGTTGTTAATACCTGCATCATGCAGTACATGACTAGAAAACTACTCTAAAATATTTCCCCTAACTATTCCGTTGCTATGCTGCCTGTTCTGTTCTCGTATACCTCCTGCCACACATCCTAGTGGTGGCTCGCAGGGTAATACGTAGATGTAGATAACAAATCCCTTATAGTTTGAGGGAAGAATGGGATTTTGAATCTATCAGTACGAGTAAAACATGCACTACTGGCAAACAACTAAGAGCTGCTAGGATACAACTACATGGAAACATCTATCCGACAATCTATCTCTCTCACCTTGTTTATCTCATCAATACCATCTCAGATCTTCTTATATATATATATATTTTACTCCCGACGTAATATATTAATCATCATCATCATCTTCGGCAAACAATCCTAGGATTGGTTTGACACACCCCTCCACTCGATTCTTCTATCGGCCAACCTCCTCATATTAATTTAATTCCTCTCTTTCACATACCTTACTGTTCCATATATCTCATACGTGGCCTTCATTTGCCACTCACTATTCCCAAGACAATTGTCTTCATGTGGCCATCGTGTCTTAAGATTCCTTTCAGAATTCAAATTCAGCTTGTAATTCTTTTCAGAATTCCAAGCGAAATTGAAGCATTGAATTGCTATCCACGTTATCAAAATGATTCTCGAATTCCACAAATGCAAATAACCTCTGTTCGTTCCTCTCCAATCTCTTCTCTTTAAGCAGGCTAAGAGCGCTTCTCAAGGCAATTCAGAGCTTCGTGAAGGCAGCTGTGTAAAAATGTTGAGAGAGTGTTGAGGAGTTACTCCAGATTAAAAGAATTAGGGTACATTCACGACACTATTAATCTTTCCCTACAATTCGTGAAGCCCGGGGATAAGGAAACGCAACTCAGTGCATTGAAAACCATCTGGTCCACCATCAAGTAGGATATGAGAAGAAGAGTCGTGAGGTATTATAAAAAGATATTCGATAAAGTTCCTCATAACGAATTAATCTTGATGTTAGAGAGTATCGGTAAAAATAAAGACGTTGTGTGGTGTGTAAAAGAATACTTAAGTGGGCGAGAGAAGAAGGTTTATTATACATAGATGGTATAATGTCGGACACAATCAGAGTCACATCGGGAGTACCCTATGTGGTGTAATAGGCCCGCTTCTATTTTTTTTATACATAAACAATTTGGGTACAGTAGTTAGTGGTAAGCTTAGACTTTTTGCAGACTAGGCGGTGGTTCACAGGGGTTTAACAAAATCAGATAGAGAATCACTTATCAAGGATTTAGATGCATACCAAGAGTGGTGCGACAAATGGCAGTTAAAAATTAGCCTTAAAAAGTGTGTCTTTATTTCATTTTTGAAGAGGAATAATTCGATAGCGCGATACTATAGCGTTAGTGACTCAAAAATCGTAAGCATTGAAGCCATAAGTAGGAACTTAGGTGTAACAATCCCTAAAGATTTATCGTGGGGAAGACACATATGCCGCCGAGACAAGAGAAAGCTAGGATTTATAAAAAGATTACTTGGAAACTGATGAGAAGACAAAAAGGCGATGTTATTTTTCACTAGTCAGGCCCCACATCAGACATGTAGCTAGTGTATGGTAGGGTAAAGGGGGGTGAATCGGACCAGCGGGTGAATAGGAACGCTTTTCAAAAAGTGCGCTCAGACCCGAAACGGTATCACTTGAGACTGACTACGTTTTAGGAATTGCTTCTTTGTAATCTTGTCCTTCTAGTAGAGTGAAAACGAGAACTCGACGACTGAATTTAAGCAAATGATACTCTGTCGAATGGAAGCCTACCATACGAGAGAGGTGTGAAATTGGGTATTTAGAAAACCTCGTATAGGTTCAAAGTAAGGTGACATTGTAGCGCTTACTCAGATTTCAAGTTTTTCTTTCCTGAAAGGAAATCTAATACCATAGCTGCCACATTAGGTTACTTTTTTGAGCCTTGTATGAATATCGGAGTTACCAAACATGATACAAAATCATATTACTTAGTCGGGTGAAAAGGACCAGCACGCGCAGGAGTTCAGTTCCAAGCCGCTGGTCGAGGGTGAAGCATTGAACCAGTTATACTCAACTGACACTTGGAAAAATTCCTTCTGCTACTGAAAAGTAAGTAGATATACAACTAATATTGATAAATTGCTTACTTACACTTAATGTTTTACATTAAAAACATCAAATGTTTATAGAATGTTTGAGCGAAAGTGGCTAAAAATTTGTTTTTAGGCCATACTCTTTTATTTAAGTATTAGCAGAAGTTTAATGGAATAAACCTATTTTAATGCTATTCTATATCACGTTATAGATATTTACTACGTATAACGAGGAGGAGGAAAGAGATTTTCCCCGTCATAGAGGTGAATTATTACGGCGACGAGCACGATTTACAGGCTGAGCGAGAGGTAAGCTACCTTCGTTTGATGTAACATATGTTGTGTACTGTTCCATATATATTAACCAATTATTCGCTGAAACAATATCATAAAACATACGCATTTCGTGATGGAAATTTATTGTTAATAATTCACATTGAGTTCCATACCTATACATTCTACATTACTCAGTGGTCTATATTTTCCAATCTGAAAGAAAAGGAGGTGATATAATGTACGTGATAGAGGGATTGCCAGAGTATTAAATATTATATATGGCAACAGAATTAGTTGTGGAACGCCTTACAACCTCCTTTTGATAGCGTAAAATTAGCAAAATTTCATTTAAAACGTATTTATGAAAGTGATAATTTTCGCTTACCGTTAATGTTTTTCCTTTTGGATTAAGATGGGGAAGTACCGGCGAAAAACGGAACAGACATGGACAGAGGAGGATATGAGAATGGCGCTGAAAGCTTTCCGAGAGGGAAGAAGCATGAGGCATTCTGCCGAACTTTTCAATGTTCCCCGTACTTGCCTCTATCGTAGGATAGTAGCGGATACGGAAAAATTGAAGACAAGAGGGGGGCAAAATGTCTTCTCAGTGGAAGAAGAGGAAGCATTAATTAGAATAATTCTTAGGTTATGTGAAATTGGGTTCGAATTGACAAGAGATGATGTCATGAAGGTGGCATATGAATTTTCCATTGAAAACAACATAAAAAACAATTTCTGTGCGTTAAAAAAACGAGCAGGCAAGGATTGGTTCTTAAATTTTATATCTAGACATCCTTTAAGTCTTCGAAAACCCGAAGGTTTGTCAGTGGCTCGAGCTGAGGGTTTAAATAAGGAAGATGTAGACGATTTTTTTTCAAAGTTAACTATTTCGATGGCTGAGGCTGGAGTTATGGATAGGCCCCACCTTATATACAACGTTGACGAAACGGGATGTGTATTAAATAATCGCCAAACCCAAAAGAATGTTGCAAGAACAGGATCTAAGGTAGTCATAAAACAGACGTCAGTGGAAAAGGGGGAATTGGTGACAGTTGTTGCGTGCTGCAATGCAAGTGGACATTACATACCATCTTTTGTAATTTTTAAGGGGAAAAAGTTCCATAAGGAATGGGAGGATGGATTTCCGTTGGGATCTAAAATTTTTATGTCCGATTCAGGGTGGATAAATGAGGATCTTTTTTTGGAGTGGCTAAAGCACTTTCAAGCAAACAGGATTCCTGGCCGATGCATTTTAGTCCTCGATGGCCACGCATCACACAAGACTCTTCGTGTTCTACTGTTCTGTGAAAGGAATGAGATCACTCTCTTATCACTGCCCAGCCACACTACACAAAGGTTGCAACCTCTGGACAGGTCTTTTTATAAACCATTAAAGACATACTACGATATTGAAACAAATGCGTATATGACAGTTTGTAAGGGGGATAGAAAGATAACTAAAATTAATTTTGGTCGGCTTTTTCGAAATGCATGGAACAAAGCCGCAACAATCGGCAACGCTGAAAATGGATTCCGATCAACAGGAATATTCCCTCGGAATCCGGGTATCCTGACGGAGTTAGATCTTCATCCTTCTAATCTCGGAAGCTCTCACGCCCCAGAAGAAGCATCAACTCCTTTTTCGACAAATTCATCTTCCGATCAAAAATTAACTGCCAGTCCCTATGAAGAAAGCCAATCCTCGACATCAACATCTGAGGAATCGTCAAATACTTTGGGTAGGTCTTTCCATAATTTACTACCTACACCAGAAAAAAGAATGAAAGTCAATGTGAAAAGGTCAAGAAAGCAAATTGCTCAAATACTTACTTCTCCAGCTGTAATAGAAGAAACAAAGCAACGACTGAAGAAACAAAATATTAGGAACGCGAAGGGAACTTGCAGAAACTTATATGAATCATCTTCAGATAGGGACGGCAATACTGAGCATGGGGAAAACTCAGCTGATGATACGCTTTGTGGCTTCTGCTCCAAGTCTTATAATTGTGCGAATTCGTCAAAGTTTAGAGACTGGATTAAGTGCATGAAGTGTAATTGTTGGTACCATGAGCTGTGTGTAGGTGCTAAGGGGCGAGATAAATTTACTTGTGGTAAATGTGCTTAATTGTTTCGGTAAATTTGTTCTATTTTGTTCTATATGTTCAGATTTGGTGATGTATGTCTATTTGTAAAGTTATGTTTGACTCTAAGAAGGTGTCGTCGAAATATCTCCAGACTGCACTACATTGTTAAAATCAATGATGCAAAATTTTATGGAATAAAACTTAAGAAAACTAAAATTTATAACGTTATTTTACTGGTCCGATTCAGCCTCTAATCTGGTCCGATTCGCCCTCCAAGTCGTCGGGCGAATAGGACCATGCAGTCTCTTGAAGAAATTGCTCCAGGACCGTTCTATTCAGAGCAACCACGCTGAAAATTGCGTTTTAAACTGGGAAAACATCAAGTCCTTTGCTGATAATGCTTTCAGAATGTAACTGTTTACACAAACGAGGAAATCGACGATTTTCCTTTTTGTGGCCCGATTCACCCCCCTTTACCCTATCCGAATGAAATAGGTTTGATTAGAGAGCTAGAAAGTGTTCAGCGTAGAGCAGCTAGGTTCGTTAAAAGGTGTTACGATAGATTCTGGAGCGTTTTAGAATTAGTAGAAAAATTAGGGTGGGAATCATTATCAGAGAGTAAGTTAAAGTTCAGTTTAAATCTATTTGAGAAATTGTAATCGGATGGCTTTAGTGAAGATGTTAAGCATATATTAAAAAACCAGCGTATTATGCTAGATTAAACCAGATAAATAACGTAAGAGAGATTGGTTGTCGCACCGATAGACTCAAAATATCATTTTTCCACCGTACTGTAAGAGAACACATTAAGCATAGCAAAGGGATAGGTAGGTGAGATATTGCTAGAGTAGTCTGCAATGCATGCTTCACGTATTGACAGTACAAACCCATTCATGGTAGGTAAATGCAGATAAAAATACGTAGATAAGTGTAATTGTAACCAATTTTCCCTTTAATACTATGTAGATACTAACCATATCGATATTGTCTATTGGCTAGATCTATTGTCTAGCATTCTTCCATGTAGCAGCCTAGTTGCGCGCGAGTTAATGGTAGGGACTAGAAGATCACAGTAGAAACAATATTTCCTCTCATGTAAAATTTATATTTGAACGTCTCGGATTTGATTTTCCATGATTTGTTGTTCATTTCGTTCCGTGAAAATATGCTAAAATAAACTCTTAACACATTCAGAGAAACAAACGTTATCGAAGGCTCAAAAACGTCAACATTTACGCGACCGAGAGTTCACGGAGATTCGCAATTGTTACTAGTCAATCCTTGGGAGTTGATAATGGCGTAAGAAATTTTAAATAAGTTCGAAAAAGTATCATACTATTTTTAATAATTTCATTCACTGTTGAAGTTAGCAGAATGGATGAATGTCTGGATAAATAACATATTAAACATTACAAATAGGGCATCTTCCAGGCAATAACTTTAATTTATTTCAAGCACTCAACAGTTTAAATGTATTAAACTGCTTTAACATGTTAAAACTTATGTTTCAACAGTTATTATAACATTATTCCATCAAGCTCTCCCTCTATCAACGGTCTTAGCTGTTTAAAACCACCGCGTTTAACCTCCAGAAAATTCAACGTTGCCAAGTGTAAACGGCACATTTCTGAAGGATGCATGGAAAACGTTAATTTTTATCGTAGAACGTCGGTCAAAAGACGCTCGTAATTCTCTTAGAACGTGTGATACAATGGCGGTAATAAATTGTTGCTCATTTAAATAGTGAATAACTTTAAACATCGTATTGCACGCGGTCAGTTTCTTCCGCGCGGCCCCATGCCGCGAGAGTCCGGTCGCTGATGAGGGTCGAAGCCGAGCGAGGGTCCGGATTAGGACGATCGCGAGCAGAGACAGTCGCTAATGACAGACTACCTGGTCTGCCCCCCAGAAAACTACCATTAACCCGTAATTCTAAATGAAATTGGAAATTCAATTCCGTATGCTTGCTTTAAGACTTTTTCCTTCGTTTTTTTAAGAAATTAATAATAAAATTGGCATTTCTAATTTGCTACGAAGCAACGCTGAACCGTCTACAATTATGACTGAAAAAATTAATATTGACCAAATATGGATAAAAAAGGCAACAACCTTAGACTCCCTTCTAAAGATTTCCGATCACCGAATGGGTGATCGGTATTTTTTAATTTGTTTCGGAGCGCAAAGTTGAGTCTATTAGGATACAGAGACAGGCAGAAGAGAAGGAAATGTTTCATACTCATCAACCTTTCAAAGAAGATCAGCTGTGATGTCTGGAATTCCGAATGGATAAGTGAATGCACGACTTCTTTCCTAGGCATGTGCTGTACCCCCAGGGTAAAATACTTACTCTGAAGTTGCATTCCGCTGGCACTCGTACGCTTTGGGGTTCGTCCCTGACTCCGTCATCCGCCGCCTGCGCTGGTGAAATGGGACTCCTGCAGGTGAAATCCGGACGATGTAACGGTCAAGCACCGCATCAAGCTCGCCAGTTAACGCCGAATCTTCATGTGCAGCGGAATTCAGGAAATAGGAGCAGTTATGTCATCCCTTGGTCCAGGAAACAGCAACAAAGTCCACGCCCTGAACCAAACTCTGCCGCCTGAATGTTTGTGACGATACTGGACACGAGTTTCTCGGTGTTGAGAGCCGGCATACAGGTACCTATACCCGAAAAAAAACAACGGATTAAAATACAATACAATAACTATGGTCATTGTAAGGATTTTCAGATATCAATGCTCCTGATGTTAGCACCAGTATGTGCTCGGAGCGACTAATGATGACGAACTCCTCGGAGAGACCGCAGTGATTGACTTCGGAGTGACTGCGAATGACTGGCTTATCTCCACTACTATTGTGAAGGACTGACTCGCTTCCAGTGGGAATCCCGGTGATATGCGGCTAGAACTTGCAGCGCTCTCCGTGCTTACTTGAGAAATAACAAGTGAAGGGGCCACCGGCCTTTTGTCAAATTCTTTCTTCGTTATAATATTATAAAAAATTCACAATGGAAAATAAGAAACTCATTTAGTATTTTCCCGTCAGACCTTGCCTTTCATAGTAAACTTGTAAGTCCACTTTTTGAGTTAAAACAATACTTATCACATAGTCTTTAGAATAATATCGATCAATTAGTCTTCAGAACACACTCAATTACCAGGAATTATTTATTTTTACTTTTAAGTCCTGCAGAGTCTGTCTAAAATGAAAACGGTTTGTTTGGGTGGCTAGAGATTTGCTCCCCATTCCGATGGCCCGGGTTTGAATCCCGACAGTTACAGAGATTTTTCATTGGTATACCGGTCCCTACTTGAGTGCAGTGTGGAAAGCACTTCACGTTCAATAATCCGTCCGTCACACGGGACATTCAGCCGTGGACCTCTTGGCCCTTTTTTCTTAAGAACATGCTAATGCCAACACCAAACTTAATTCCATCCTTCCTCCATTCCCTCCATCCAAATGCCTACCCATCCCTAATGGTGTAAATTACCTAAGCTATCGGTCTCCTCCCCTAATGAAAATTTCAGCAACTGTAGTGCCGTGTGCTGTTGTGTCGGACATCGTGTGTACGGCACAGGTATATAGATATGGTGTACAATGACACCAAGTTATGTCAATTGGCTGAATATTTTACGAAATATCACAGATAAACCAGCTGAAATGCTATCAATAAATTTAGGTAATTTTCTAAATTCTTAGCACGTCTAATACCTATGTAACATGTGTCTGTATACTCCCCCCATATATATATCCACAGCCAAGTATAGTAAAAGAACATCTAATTTTTATCCTAGAGAAAAGACATTGAGTATACTATCACCTCTACTCCTCTATCCTACTTCAATAATACAACAGCCAAAATCATTCAGCAAAAACAAGAATTTCCTCATGGGCCAATGTAAATTAGGGCTTAAAATAAGGGCAGGTATTTCAAATAAAACATTGAAAAAATATAGAAATAAAAAGCTACATACGAGTCATCGATATTAAAACTATAAATATTTTAGAAACTTAAAAAATCATGCAAATTAAAAATAACAACCCCTTACGAGGAAGGCTTATGAGGAAATTTGGTCGACTGAGCCGTATCGTCTTTTAGGAGAGGCGAGAAGAGTTATTACCTTCTACATCTTTCCTCTTGAGCGAGAACTCAGCCGACACCTCCGCCTCATTAACTCCGGGCCTCAAATCATCAGGCAGGTACTCCAAGAATGCTCCTACCGGATTACATCGCATTCCCTTCTCATCCCCAATCCCTAACCGCACTCTCCTTGATTCCTGTGGACCAAGCGTTCTCGAGCATTCAGGCGCTAATGCCCGTGAATGGGATCTCGAACGTCGACACCTTCGGACAAAAACCCCGATGGTCCAGCTCTTTTCCTAAAGTCCGGGGAGAAGCTTGGGGGGCGGCATATTCCCACGCTGCTCCCTGGAGTATCCCCTTGCGGGAGCCGCTCAATATCGCCTCCTTAAGAGATACGCTTTCTCCCTCACCTTAACGTCTCGTGGAAATATGAGGCCGCCCACGCCCGCCTCCCTCGGCCACTGGACCCCATCTCCTCCCCATCCTCCCTCAATTCTGTCGAGAAATGGCCGGCATAACCTCCCTCTTCCCACAGCTCCCCCTCCCTATACTCGTGGAGACCCTAAAATTCGTCCCACGGGAGCGTCAAGCAATTTCGCGCTGCAGTGCGTCGTCGTCCTTAGGATTCCTCCCGAGCCAGGGTTAACCAGTCGACCCCGCTTGGTCCGCCTCAAGCCAGCCTATTCCCGTCCCGGAACACGGTCCGCATGGACTCCCCGCACTCAAGTCATCGAGGATCTATCGGTGGCACCATCTTATTCTTTTTTTTAAGAAAGGAAGCCCGCCGGACCAGAATACCCCCACAAAGGTCTCTCTTTCCCTCCCAAAGCCCTTAGGACTCTGCCTCGGTCCCTCCCCACGGAGTGTAGGAGGTGGTTTGCCGCTACGGTCCGGATTTTTAAAAGCACCTTGCTCTTTTACGTCGCGGGTTCCCTCCATCATCTCACACTCTCCTTCTCTCTCCCTCGCTCCTTCGAAAAGGAATCCTACAGGCCTCCCTCCCGCTGCGGTTCGACACCCCCTTTCACTGGGCACCTCTGGAGTCTTTTGCATGATGTGCCGTAAAAGCGGACGACGAGGGTGAGATGGTTTGGGGAATTCCTCATTTTTTGTGAGTCAAATCGGAGTGTGTGAGTGGGGTCAATCGTGCGCGCACCGCTGCTCGTGCCGGTCGCGTTCCTCCCAAGGGCGAGGGAGTTAAAGGTTACCGCCGAAGACTGGCTCCTTTTCTTCCCGTCTTATTCCACGCCTTGCATTCCCACGCCCTCGCTGCGACCGGCTAGATCCGCACAATCTTCGTCGCTTTTCGGAAGCTAGTGACCCGAGGGGAAAATATTCGGGGAAAAGTGTAAACTCGCAGCAAAATGCTAAATACTCCCAGGACATTTTTTTCTCCGCTTGCATGTATCTGTTTCGCTCACGGGGCTCCGCGGAATTGCGATTTTTTTCGGAACATTTTATTCTTCTGCAACAAAATTTAAAAAGTTGGAGCGCTCGGTAATTGATATATATGTCAACTCACAGATAAAAGATAATAGAGCTTATTGTTGAAATGTTCAAATACATACCATATGTGACATTTAGATGCTAATTGTTAGAGTTAAAAGTGGAGTTTCAAAACTTGTTTACAATGAAACTATATTTAAAAGGCATTTTAGCAAAAAAATATTATTTGCTTTACGCATATTTTGGCAGCCACAAGAAGAGAAATTGATCACCGGAAACCTCAGGGTTTGCTGCCTCGCAAATATACCTTGATCAGATCTAATCATGAAACTCATCACCAATCTTGAAAGCATGTATCTACTGCTCGTTCTTTCATTTTCACTAATCATTCATAACAACAGCTTTTCACAATATTTTTCCTCTTTCTAGTACTCATTCGATCTTCTACCTCTCACAGCTCTTGTAGACTATACTCCGAGAGGTTACCTCAGGAATCAAAAAGACAACATGTCTCTGATAGCTAAAAACTTACCATTTAATGACCAAACTTTATTCGGTAATATTTTTACTGAATATTTATGACAGCATATCTAATTCTTGTGAAATTCTTTGAAAAACGGCATCATTTTTTCCTGGATAATTCATTCCAGCATTTTAGAAAAACGTTTCGAGGGGCTTCTTCGAATGTAGGAAGCAAGAACTAGTATTTTCAAAAAGATTTAGATCGCAACTTCACAATTTATCTCAAAAAATAATCTCACCCTTCAGTAAATGTGTCAAAAAGATATGTTGAGACTCATAAATTTTAACTGGAGATGAACGAGCGCTTTCATGTCCCATTTCAACCTTTATTCTGGAGGGAACATTAGAGAAATACACAAAATCAGGTAAGCGCATATTTCTCTGTATTCGGGGATAACTCTCGTATCCTGGGAAACCTAGGGTCGAATCACACTTGACCCCATCCTCGTCCGAAACTCTTTGACTCCGATATTCATTTTTCAGCTTCATTCAGTCCAGCTTAGTAGCATGGGTGGAAAAAAAGTGGCAAGGGAACGATTGATACAAACTCTGTCCAATTTTTTTTCTGTCATATTTTTGCCTCCTATACCCTCGCCCCCATAAGCTACGATCCTTCTCAAAGCCGACCAAGAACTCCATTCACCACGCAGAGAAAAGAGCGTATCCTTGCACTCACTATTTCCATTTGTGATCCCCAGATGGAAATGTATTAATGTAGAATAACAGTACCAAATGGAGTCACTGGGTGTAATCCTCGTTTATTCAACTTGCTCACATCACTTATTTTGCGACTGATACGCGGTTCCTAGTGGCTGGAATTTTGACTGCATCGAGCATGGAACTGTTCTTATGGCAGGGTGTGTGAAGAGCTTTTGAATCATAAAGGAAAGGGAAATACCCTTTTAAGAACTTTTTTGTTAGACTTGTGACTAGTGTGCCTCTTGGAATTTAGGTAAATAAATAGCAGTTGGCTTGTCGTCAAGTTTTTTATAAGTGTAATATATTTTAGATATCTTCACATAAACGTAGGAGGTTTAAATTTCGGTCTGAGAATTAGCAGGTAAAGAATACTCCTCCTTGGATTTATCCTATTTTCTAATTATTAATTAATTTCTCGGACGCAATGCATTGACTTGTCTCAATAGAGAGGAGCTCTTGTTCATTAGATGAAGAATAGCATGCTACAATGTCATTCATCATCCACCATCCATCAGTCTCCATGAGAAGTCATGATTATATGAAGCTCCTTCTGCAACCAATAATGTAGTTTTATTGTTTTAAGAACAGCAATATTACCACAAGGTTTCAAATGTGAGAAATTTCCATCATTTGTTTCTCTAATGCCATGCTTTTTTAATTAAAACTTTTTAGGAAAGCCGGTAATACACACGACACGTTCCAAATTTTTGGAGACCCCTTACGGATGTTTATTAATAACTACCGATTACTACCCATATTATAACATTGTTGTTGCACCCTTTCTCACTATTCCTTGTGTCCTGGACATTTCACTCTACGTGAAAAATAAAACACTTTTAGGGAATTATGTCCCTGTTAGTAATATGAATTTTATTCATAACTCTAAAGATGAAATGATTTAAATTAGTTTCACCGAAATCTAAATTAGTCTCAACTTTTGAAAAATGATTTGAGTTAATAACTGCGAGACAAAATTAAAATTCTCTTAATATTCAGAAGTGTCAAATGTTTGATCATATTTTTTTAATTATGTATATTGTTCTATTAGGTACTATTGCATTATTTGTATAGTACATGCTTCCTCATAAGGCACTTTCATTCATTCATCGAAATAACTCACTCACGTCTTCCTGGCCATTCAACAAGCAACAGCTATTCTAATGTATGAATGCTGAGTTGCTCACGTCAATTCAAAAACAAATCCCTTATTGAAACGTCGGCAAGCCTCACCCGGTACCGCACACGATAAAACTTCAACCAGGTAATCTAATTAAAAAACCTAATATTCGCCTTTCATTCTAATTAATTCAATAAACTTTATTATGTGGTTCTGTTCTTTATTCAGTAATTTTTTCTCGTGATCAGCATATTTTTAATATCAGCCGACTAAATTGTATACCCCTTCAGTACATTACAAGTGATTACTTAATATCACTTGCCTTTTAATTTAAATAATATAAGATGTAAGAGGGTTAGCAAGAAGAACCATATGCAGATATTTAATGCTCAGATAATACGACGTCTCCTAATGTACACACTTTTTGAATTTCTCTCTACGAATATAGGTGCCTTATTTATCGTTTCAGGGATTATAGTGGTACCCTTTAAACCTTTCGGGCTCATTGGTCAAGAAAGGAAATCCCCAGACTCCCATTCCGAATGGTCCCACTCCGACGGATTCCTTTCAAGGCAACACTCGCTTTCAAGTGGAACCCCCAGAAATCGTTCGGAAAAGATTACGGGTTAAAAAATAGTTACAAAGAGTAGGAGAGCATTATCGTGCGTGAAATTCCTTTCCCGGGAAGGCCATTTGTCAGCGCTCACGTCCTCCACCTGCGAGGGCCACTGCCGGGGCCGGCAATGTAAGCGGAGAGGGCCCACCACCCCTCTGGTCACACTGCGACGGGAGCAGTCGTTGGCCCTCCCGCGCGGCGGAATGCTGGTGGGTGCGTGGAAATGTGTCGGCGAGAGGCAGTGTGTGGACTGAAGAGAAGCAGTACCCAGAGATAGGCTCACCCTCAGACTCGAGGGACACAAAGTAATAGATAAATGTCGAAAGTCTCTGTTGAGAATGATGGAGCTGTTCTTGATGAGTTGAGCTAACTTTCTCGGTGGCGAGCTTGAATTCGCTGCCGGTTTTCACATCCACTTATAAATGGATATGAAAACGGGCAGCATGATATGACATTTTAATAAAAACTCTGGCTGGCGACTGATTTTTAAATCCCTCTATTTTTTCATTTTCCTCTTGAAAATTGCTGCCTTCACTGGTGTCGAAACAAGGCTCTCTATTACCACTATATGTATATTAAAGGAGGAAATTCTTCGTCGGATATATTTATTTGGCTAATTATACCGAAAACGGCTGCAACAGACAACCGTGTAATATTAGCTTCAACCACACATTTGGATATCTGAGAAAGCTGGAACAATACATCTACATGCTATTCCCTGAAAATACCAAGTTTACAGCAGAATATTTTACTCCTGACGTTTACACCTCAGCCCAGTAAAATGAAATAGTATTTTTTCTCGTGACGCTCTTCCTCCATTAATTTAGAGGACTTACTCTAACTTAGAGGAAATAGTGGCCTGAATGATAAAGTTTTTGTGTGATTCAACGGAAGGTCCTATGCTTTATATGTCCCTCAGTTTTGAAAAAATGTCAACATTTCGTTATGCTATATGCTGGGTTCTTTCGCAGTGGACTGCTTTTGTGAAGGTAATACTTAGACGAAAGTATTTGGAAAATGATCAAGAAAATATTTTGAAACCAATGCTATCAGTTCACTACAATTGACGTTGGTACAATTATCAGGCACATTGATGAACCCTATTAACAGCGAGTGCGCACATTTCACTGAGGAACATCATCCCAAATAGGAATTTCCACCAAGGTCTCGTCTTTTGAGCCCTTTGAGCATCCTCAATCAATGAAACACCACCTAATTCATCTAAATGTGACAACATTCCGCCCAATAATGATGCGACCAATTTCGATGTGTCAACATTTCGGTCATCAACATCTACATCTACACGATCTTCTGCAAGCCACCGTGAGGGCGTGTGGCAGGGGGTGAAGATCGCCAAGAATGCACTACTAACATGCAAACAAGCAACTATAGGGTCTCATGCAACCATATTGTTAGTATCTATAGTATTTAAGGGGTTAATACATGCATCATGCACTACAGACTACACTAAAATATTTCACCTACCTATCCCTTTGCTATGCTGCCTATTCTGTTCTCTTATAATACGGGAGAAAAATGCCATTTTGAATATATCAGTACGACAATCTATCTCTCTAATCTTATTTATATGGTCGAATCTAGTATAATACTCTTGTTTTTTTTAATGTGCCTAACATCTTCAGTAAAGCTATCCGATTGAAATTTCTCTAATACATTTAATCTGTACTTTAACCTACGCTCTGATAATGATTCCCACCCTAATCCTTTTATTAATTCTGAAACGCTACTCAACCTTTCGTAACACCTTTTAATCATCTACGGTATGATGAAGTTTGGCCATGTATTTCAAGGACGATTACGCCTTTACCTCAATCAATATTTTCCCATAAACGATTACGCCTCCTTCGTAAAAATGGAAAACCTGACAAGACGAGCAATAGAAGAAGAGCACTTACAATTAGTAAAAGAATGAGAAAAACATTGAAACTTACGACTATCTTTAAATATCCCTAAGATGAAGTAATCGAATGAATCAATAGCTAAATGTAGTGATAGGTATTTGATTGCTTGTTTCTTTCTTAAAATTAACAAATCTGAATTTTGTAAGCTCAGAGATTTGAGTTTCATAGGTACCCGGTTTTACCGTACCCCTCAATAAAATCCTCAAATTTTAGTGGATCAGAAAAATTGGATTTTTCTGTAGTTTATAGAAATTTTCCGTGAAAACATGTAATACATCAATAGAATGGATATGTGTAGAGACTGTTAGTATCTCATTTGCCGAATTTTGTGTCCAAGAGTTGGTTGGAACATAAAAAATTGTTAATTACCCGGTTTTACTCTGCTTTCCTCTACTTTCAAGTTTCATTCAGTCAAATCCTATTTTAATTGAAGGGAATGGAATAATATGGAATGGTTAGAGCACGCATTTATTTGGAAATTTAGTAAAATTAACAGCTTACAGATGAAACTTAGAAAAATATCTTATCCTAAACTCGGAAACACTAGTGACTTTAGTACGACATTAGGACATTTAAAAGTTTCCTCCTAGGCCGAGAAATGCAAGAGTAGGTACACTCTCTGGAGGTTTTTACGCTGGTATATGGGAGTATACGTCTGTTGATTTCGGACTTGGTTAGCATATACTGTGGGGAAGACTCCAAGCATATTACTTTCAATACAATAGGACAGAGAGAATAGGACAGAGGATATGGTTCTTTTGTAGCAAACCTCAATATCCTCACATGTTACATTCTATTGGTAGAGTTTTAAATCCATCCCTCATAGTTGGTCGCTTTTATATTTTAAATTTCATGCAACAGGTATCATCTTCTAACAATTTCACCGCAACATCTACGACGAATTCGCTCAACTAAATTCGGTGGAAATAAACGTTTTAAAATCACATTTATTTTAATACGTCGCGTCGTTAGATTAGGCTTCTAGTGCTTAGGAGAATATCTTAAGTGTAAAAACGGCTGCATAATCTCTGCAGGAATAACTCATTCCTGTACAAGACCTTAAAAAAAAATATTTCAAACATATTTGCTACATTCGATATTTAAAACATAAGTTACACTTAACCAACCACAATATCACTACCGTTACTGTACTATTGGTACGGACTGATCATGACTTGTCAAATCATGTACGAGATTATAGTATTGAAACCAATATCAAATTATAGAAAGGGGAGTAAACCGTTTACGTTTCTGTATTATCCTTCTGGATTAGCTACTTCGATGAAATAAAACTTCTTAAAATTTAAATCCGATGGATCAATTATAGAAACAATGGTAAGATTCGTTTACTGCATAAGTTGTCCACAGGACTGAGACTAAAAGCTTCACTTGTTACAGATGCATTTTTGGCAACCGCCTTATGATTGACGTTTCTGACCCTAATCACACTATATCTGAAAGTTCTATAAAAGTCTTGCTCACCACTTTAGGGCACTGCAAGCCTAGGGAGGAGTAGTGGAGTGGAATCACACTATATCTGAAAGTTCTATAATAGTCTTGCTCCCCACTTTAGGCTATTAGAAGCCTGTTTCTCTTCTCTCTTTAAATGGAACCTCTCATGCGTGAAAAAGGCTGAACCTTGCTTTCCTAGATTTTTAGCGTTACTATCATAATAATAACATGGAGTACACATATAACTTCTGAAAGGTAAAATCGGTCTTTATTTTTTTAGCAAGTGATGATGCTTGATCTGATCAAAAAAGGCATGTGGATTTAAAGCAGGGTTAAAAGTTCTGATATTAGTGCGGTGCCAAGTAATTAATGTTTTTCCTCCAGATTCTTTTACAATAGACCTTTTTTATAATTATTTGCCTGTTGAGATCAAAGGCGGCACAAGAAAAAACCAAGCGCCATAATATGTGCCCAGTGCCCGAACCTACAATGCGCCCATGAAAATTACTTGGCCGCAATTGAATCGTAATTTTATTTCCTTCTCTGGTAGGACGAATTAAAAGGGTGCATTTGGCTTTAATTTAATGTTGTCGGAGGACACAAAAATGTCCTACATAATGAAGGCTATTCTGTAGAGTTGGACTCTTAATGACTCTAGTTGGTTGTAACCCTCTAACTCAGCCTTTTTCTTCGTACAGGTGCCAACTGCACTTTTATGGAAGGTACGGAGAGGTATGTCGATAATAAGGGAAGACAGAAGCTATTTCCATGGTCACGAGAATATAAATTAAGCTAATTAAGGCATCCTTATCACTCTTCATCGTTAGGCCATCTTTATAGGATAATACGACGATTTGTTTCTGAATGATATCAGTAAAAACGTAAGTTTGTAGGAGACAGTTTAAAACCACGGCTAGAATGATTATTGTAAAATAGGAAACGTCATGTTCATCAAAAGGCAACGCATCGCTGCTATGTATGTACTTAAAAATTGTGGAGCGTTTAAATAAGTTTCTTTACCGTTACTCAGAACTTTCCAAACTAAAGGTGAAGGCAAGAGGGTTGATTATTAGGGGAAGACAACCAACAGACTAGGTGAACTTGGACTAAAAAAGGGTTAAGTAATATGGTATCACTTTTCCCAAGCGCCTATTCCTAAAACCAAAACTACTACCATGACCATAACGGGATATGAATCGGTCGTCAAATGACAGTAGAGTTCGTTTGCACCATTTATATTTTAGGGTAGGTGGCTGGTGGAGCAAAGGAGTGTGTTAGCTTTAGGAGGAAACGATCGATAACCAAGGTAATTTATGACTGGTGGATAATTAATTGGGTAGAGTTGGAACATTTTCAGGAAATGGAGGAAGAGTGGAATGAGAAAACCGACGTCGATATTTGCCCTCTGTTAACAAAGGGTGCCAAGGAGTCCAAGGTATAACGTCGCATTTGACGGACGGAGAATTGATCATGATTCTCTTTCAACACAGCACCGAAGTGGGACCTGGTTTATTGATGAAAAATCTGTGGCATTACCGGGATTTGACCCCGAGCCTTCGGAATGATAACAGTTGAAAAGAAAGGAGATAGGCGCCGTCGAAGGAGAGTGAACATCCCCTTGCTTAAGCCGAGACTCTCTCGAGATGATCGAGACCACGCAGGAATGTCCTCTTTCGAGAGGCCTTGGATGCGTTCGGTCTTGAGGAGTGATTCGTGAACGGTGCAGAGAGATAGGGAAGAGGCGGGGAGAGAGAGAGAGGTGGAGAAGGCCGCCTACCGAGACGGGCGCCCAATGGAGGCCCGTCGCAGCAGTCGATACAGGGTCGTGGGAGAGTCGTGTGCTTCAAGCAGGGGCAGTCGGATGCCGGGTGTCCCTTGGATACTCACTCACTTCCCTCGAGGACGCTTGGAGGTAAAAGCACAAGTTCACATGTCGGATAAAAATGGCTACATAGTGGATCCGTGCTGAGTTACATTATTTTAGGCTTTTCTCAACGTACTATTTTCATTTCCGCTGTGAAATTCAGCACAAGCGAATTTACAGCAAATGATGAAATGTTTCCCAAGAAATCATTAAAAATTGTTACTTTCCTAACATATATTTGCGATGCATACGTTGTATCGGACAGATTTAAAGAAATATACTTGATGAATTACAGGAAATGTCACCGCTTTTACTGAATACTGATGAAAGTCATCTACGTCCAATACCTATTCAAATATGTCCATTTTCTAGGTCGATCTTCTTCCTCTGTTCGTCTTTCTTGGTCCCGCAATATTCACTATTTAAAATGCTCACACAATATCTCATCAGCCAAAAGTCATGTAAATTTAATCTTTTTGAAGTATCTACCATGGGGCCATCCATATTTGACGTAACGCTGATTTTTCACTTTTTTCATCCCTTCCTCTCAGTCTACGACGATCCAAAACCTTGTTTTAAGAACTTGTTACGCAATGCTGCTAATGAACTTTCTAATTATGGGTAATAAAACAGACAAATGTTGTAAAAATCACATTTCATTCATTGTTATGAGTATCATCAAATTATTTTATCAAAAATGATTTTAAAATGTATATTTCACCCAACGTAACGGAAATCCCCCTCACTCAATATGAAGACGAGTATTTCCAAACACCGTGTCATCGTAACAGGCCCAAACCTTCCCACCCGCTTGTACAAAACGTTATTTATGGAAGGATCCCAATCTTCTTTCCCTTTGTACCAATTATTTCAATAAAATATCAATTTTACACACCGACTGTACACCATCAAGCCCGATAAAAAGTTTGCATCAATTTCCTGTTCTTGTTAAAACTCGTTATTATATGCGCATTAAAAATTGCGCTGACTTTCCAATAGCCTTTTCTTTGTCTTTTTTGTGTTATTCAGTATCCATTATTTCTTTCTTCTCTTTAATTTTGATAGAGCTGAAAATCTCCTACAAAGGTCCTCATAGAGACGATATCCAATTATTACCTTGTAGTAACCCGTTGTTAATTATGCGGATAAAGATAAAAATATGCACAATTCTTTCACGTGATTCATAATTCATAATCCTTTGAGTTTACCTCCTAATTCTTGGTTATTTAGTCGAAATGAATTGTAGTCTCCAGCCTATTTAAAAAGAATAATTTTAATACTTTTTATACCCTTGAAATACCCTTGTTCAAATTTATGTCCCTTTTATTTCGGAGTGGCAGTTGAGTCAATTAGTAATTAAATAAAAACCTGGGCCATCTATAGTCTCCAGCAACCGGCTGGGAAAGATTATTATCATGGACAAGTAATCAAACCTATTTCAGTGATATGGGTGAAAGACGTGTTGGTAAATATTCACCGTCTTTCATCATTGTCTCTGAAGGAGTCATACCTAGAATGAAGAAGATTATTTCCAAACACCGTGTCCAATACTTAAGCCGATTCTACGAATGGTCGGAATGGTGAAATAACCTGCTCTCAGATAAGTTAAAGTGGTCAATTCGGAAGCAGAGGAGTTCGGGGAGTGAATGATTTGGAAGTGCTGCGAGGACGGCCGACGAAATAGTGAAAAGTGGGCACAGTTCGGTGGAGAAAGGTCAAAGAAGCAGGAGCGGGGACGATCGCTGGGAGGACAGGGAGAGCGAAGAGGAGGATGGAGTGCCGGCAGGTAGGCCCGGAGCCGCTGATCGGACCTTGCGATGACTGCCGCAAAAGCCGGAGTGCCCTTATTTTCCCACGATTGCTCACGATCACGTCTTCCTCCGTGATCTCGCCATAAGACTCCCTTCAACCCTACCACTCCCTCCTCCCCTTCCCACCTCCACTCCCGACTCGACCCCGGTGAAATGGGGATATACAGAAGACCCCTCCTCCCCCCATTCCTTCCCGGCACCGCACCCGACCACCACCTCTTCTCCCACCCCGAGCAAAACACACCAGTCGGATAAAAACGTCTCCGGGGAGAACCTCGAGAGTGAGATCAATTGGGGGATGGAGATGTCGACCGATGAGGCGGCGTATTGCGGCGTCGGGGGTTGGAGAGGGTGGGCGACCAGGGAGGGAGAATCATTGTCCCGCTCCCCTTAGCCCGTTCCTCGGCGGCTCTCTACACTTATCGCCAGTCACGAGTGCGTCGTGAGCCGTGGGACGCTCCGAATTAAGGGGAAGGTTGAAGAAGGCAGAAAGAGCGTAGGCAAGCAGGCAGCACCCCAGTGCGATCGCGATACCGCGGAGTAATGGCGGAAGTTTGTCACGTGTACGCAGCGAAGGATGGGAGGATTGGAGGTGGATTTTCTTGAGATGTCCTGCCTCTCCTCCTCTCTCTTTCTCTGCACTCGTATCCTTTCCCCCAAAAGGAAGGATTTAGCGATTCGACGAGGGAGAATCGGATGGTGGGAGTTGGTAGATAAGGTTGAGACTAAAGGGTAACCAATTTCTGGAAGGTGGTGACGTCAGCATTCACTCTCTGATCTCCGGGTGGAATGGCAGAGAAGGGTCTCGCCGATGTTTTCTCTTGTGCCAACTAGAAATGCCCTTGCCCCTCCGACTCCTTGTCCTCAACTTCACGTCGTCAATTTTGTCTTACGCCTGGAGTAGAAAGTCATTTGTGATATGAATTGATCCGTGATTGTGAATTGATGCCTTAGTATGATGTCTTTTATATTACAAGAGCTTCTAAGTTTTATCTTCAATGTTATGATATTTTATAAAATAATAAAATTAACTAATATTACTTTAATTTGGTTAAATTAATGATAGCCGCACTCTCTCGAGGTAGCGTGCAGGGTACATTGTAGTTATTGATAGAAAATAAGTCATAAGGGTGCTACCTTAAACATGTACTCCGATTCGAGATGAAATAATAATTTGTATTTAAAATGTTGAGATACTTGGATGAAAATCACCAGTTCAATTGATATCAGGAGTGGTAAGGCAGTAAGATGAGATCCCACGCCCACACTTAAAAGGAACCTATATTGTCAAGCATCATTTGGTCATCCTGCTAGATATTTAAATGGTGGCATAATTGACAGAGTATCAACAACAATCAATATGAGGGGAATTTATCGTGTCTACGAAGAATTCGCTTTCAATCCTCTGCCTCGATTTATCTGTTGATTACACATGTTGTACATTCTAGTAGTTGATAACATCTGGTTTTAATTGAAATTCAAATCCTGATTTCGATGGTAATAAAAGTATTAAATAACTAATTCTAAATGAAAGTGAAAATACACTCATTTGCCCTAACCCAGTGGTAACATAATAGAGAAATTGAAACTACCACACGACAAATGGAAGATCTTACGCACGGCTGTTTAATTTCCCGTACTCAGCTGACGATGCTTCGAGCTACATTTCGCTGACTCTTTTCTTACATAAGTACTTCCTAGATGAATAAGAGAAAAATATTTCCAGTCTTTTTAAAATAACTTCTTCAAGTTTGATTCATAATGCATTCGATCTATGTCGGTTAATTTTGAATCAATCATTGCATACTCCCTTTTCACATTGAAATAAATCAAATTTCGGGCCAATTACCACGTCCGCTACGTAATAAATGCAACATTTGACGGAATGACGTATTGAAGTTTAGGTAGGTATTTAATAAGGCACCTGACTATGTTATCTCAATCTCTAAGCAATTCTAACTTATTTTTTCCATGTACTTTACAACTAATTATAGGAGACGTTTTCACACTAAGCTTTTTTATTCTCAGAAATTGTAGTTTGAGAATCTTTAATTAGATTTTTACATACATTACACGGCACGGAGTTACACGGAAAAATGATGCTAACCATAGTAATAGATAACTAAGCCAGGCTATTTTATGACGTGTTTGTAAACGTATATACAACTGCTCGGGCCACAGAATTTAATAAGTTTGTGGACACTAGGTTGATTGACAGCACGATTGTTACCACCAGTATGGACAGCGAGAATATGTTTTAAAGGAGAAAAACGCAACTTCAGCCATAATGGTCTACTCTTATGACTTTATGAGGAATTTGCATAATTGCATCTTGCATAATTTATCACTTTCTATCCCATACTTTGATTAGAAAACAAATTCTAGGTAATAGAGATCCAATGTCACTACTGGAAAGCTTATGATTGCATTTGGATGGGGAACGTTCTGGAAACATATCTGCATGTTATGAAAAAAATGTAATGGAATAAGAGTCACATCGTGCGTTAGCGGCTATTACAGGATATGGAGGGGAGTAAGTAATTTGGTATTGTTCCAAGGAGGCACTACACTTAAATTACTATAGTACCACATCTAAAATGCTATAAGAGCATCAACTTGCGGTACTTTTGGTAGAAAAAAAGTGATAAAAGATTTGGCGCATACAATGAGTATGCCATGAAGGCCATACATTATAGTACATATGGACACAATTTCACTGGAAAATATAAAGTTTTAACCAAAGTAGGGAAATAAAAACTGTAGAAAGAAGTGGCAAAATATTAATTAAGATTTTTCATTTTTAAACATGGGCTGTTTAAGATTTTCTTAGCGAATATTAGATTACAATTTTTTTCATATTTAAGCAACAAATATTCCATTCCCACTAATGAACAATCCAGACTAGAAGCTGACTAAAATACTGAGAGAATACCGCAGGTATTTAAGGGCGCGCTACATTATAAAATTTACAGAATCACTATTTTATTCTCTCGGATGAAAAACACCATATTAAATGGTTGTGATACATTTGTCTTGCCTCTTGACTTGTCTCTTACATTGTGGTGTATAACAAATAAGTGACCTGATATAATAAATAGAAGTGAGGTAATATATAATATATAAGTGAATATGGAAGCGCAACGATATTTCACTCGGATCGAATTCCGTAAATTTCCTGCAGCGTAAGATAAAATTGGGATAGAAATCGTCCTTCTGCATTGCGTTATAAAAAGAGGAAATTCAAATTAGCTAACTCATTTACTTCATTATTTTCGATCGATTGCATGTGTTTTCGCGTAAGCAACAAGTCAGTACAGGCCCAACTAACCGGTGACTTTATATCCCTTATCAATAGCTTTTTATGACACATTTGTTATCATTCAGCGAAGTCAATAAAAATGGAAACCCAAAGGGATTCTTCAGACCAACTATAACAATTTCTGCACAGATGGCACTGTTTTTCAAACCATTCTACAATCATAACAGGGAACCCTCACTTCCCTAGCTTGAGCCATTTAATGAGTTAGGGTGTATAACAAATTACCTGAGTGAAATTCCTTTGCCCAATTCATTGGTTTTCCAAGCGTCGGTTTCACATAACTGTGCACACGTAAGGCATATTTCAGCTAGCGTAAATCAGTCTCAAAATTAAGATTTCACTTCTCCTGGAAATGTAATTGATTGTGGAAACAAGAACACAATTTAATTTTGGCTCTGAGAGGTGACCTAAAAGTTGGACAGAAAAAGCTTACATCCTACATAAATGATTTCATAGGATCGTTTGTTTATCCGGTCAAGCAGGTTGATCTTTTTAACTCAAAACCGGTAACATAAAAAAGTAATACCAACCGCCAGCTGATATATGACATTTTGATCCGAGAGACGATCAGAGATAATTAGGCACGTTTTATGTAATTCATTAGCAATGCATGGAAAACTTTGCCACGCAGTCGCTAAATGAGCAATTGAATGCGCGAATTCTTCGCGTGAAAAACAGAGGCATGCTAGTTCAGCCTCAAAGCCTACCTAATGGCAGTGCTCTCGCAGCCATGCCATCAAGTGAAGTCAGTTCGTTGGACTCACTGATGTCTGACTTGTGTTTACGACCCGCCTTAGATCCAAAACAAACATGAAATATTGCAGTTGCGGCATATTTTGCAATGAGTCAAACAGCCACTATTCGCGGAAGCTTTATTTGGCGCTAAGTAAATCTTGGCCGTAAGGTGTCTGGTTAGTTAAGCGTAACCAATTGAATCTCTATATTACAAATACTGCCCCACTCCTGATCTCCAATCGAACATAAACCAGTAATTTTAGTACTCCGAAAGAAGTATCGCTCAAATGATGATGAATCAAGCCGTCATGAAGGGATGTAAATTATTCTAAATAATATTATATCCGCCAGGTTATTGGCACAATCGGTGGAATGCAACTAGACGACTTTATGCTTGCTTATTAGCTTGATGTGTATCTATGATATAAGTATGTTAAAGGTCAGTAAATGAGGTTTCTAAGGGCGCGTTTCGTTGATCAATTCTCCTGATAGTTTAGTTATATTTAATGGGCGCATAATAAACTCCCCAGTAGGTAAGTATTCCATGTTTCTTCTTAATTATATATGTATTGAATCGGTAAATTGCTGAACGCACTTCCATGATACTAAGCCCTTCCGATCAAATGTATTGCAAACCGCCTACACACACATACTAGTTGATGAAAGGGGAGTTTATCTCAATCGCCATCGACAGTAGCAAATTATTTAACACTGGAAGACCTTATCTCTAATTTGCTCAAAAACTGCATGAATACATGAAAAGTGGGAAAACCAATCAAACACTCTAAATGAAATATATTTAAACTTACATTACGGGAGTTAATGACGAGGTCGATATAAGTTGCTGACTGCGGGCGCGTTCACACCTCCTGCAATAAATCATTCTTGTAATTTTATATTTTCTTGCTGAGTGGCTGCAGGATTTGGTTTCTTCCCTCCTGAGAAAAATCGTATAAATCACATGGCCGAGAGCATAATGGCCCATCCGGTCTTAAACAGTTGGTCTCAATTTTAATGGCTGACGCGAAACCAAGGGCTCCGATCCTTTAATGGCTGTCGTAAAGTCGTCCTCCGGTACGGTAGTGGCACCTCAAAAAGCTACGCCTCTCCACTCTCCGGTGGAGAAGCAGTGGATGGCTTTACGACCCCAGGGAACAGCAGCTGCGAGGCCTCACTCGAGTCACGGTCACCGGAGAGACACCCAGCCAATCATGCGACCAAACTACCAATCGACTCGCCGCGGTCGTTTTGGCGTCCACCGAACGGTTGAGCTGCAAAGTTGATTCCAGGATGAATAATTTCGGAAAGCGTCGGTTATCTAAACCCCAAGAAAACTGTTATGCAGCGGTACATGTGAAGGAATAATTGATTGGCAATAAAATAGAGGATAGATTTACTCCGGCGTGCAGTTCAGAGATATAAATTTCCCAAACGAACATAAGGCAATGAAATGAGAAGACTTGAAACGATTAGCTATTTCCTTTATCAACTCTCAAATGCGCATGGTTATTGCTCCATTGCCGGTCAGTTGCCTTCCCCAATGGATGGCAATCACAGATGTTCAAACTTCTTCAATAATTTGCTCATAAATTATAATTAATGCATTGCATGTTCAATTGGCCTTCCTTAGCGTCTCATCGTAATTTTTAGAAAATTATATGCAGGGCTACAGAAAGTACTCCAAGTATAAATTTCAGCTTATTTCTGAAAATTCGCGCTTGCGAGTTTTTCTTCAGCTGTCGAAAATGAAATTGAGGAAATGAGAAAAATAACTTGTAACATATAGTTGGTAGGAATTCTTCCAAATATTAAGACCTTGCTGGGGGAAAAAATCAGCCTTTATGTTATTGCACAATGTCGTCAGTACTGAAATCACTTTCTCTCACAAAGTCCACTGATTCCCTCTTCATTTTTTCCATCCCCCTAATTTTTTTCAAATTTCACATAATATTCATTCCTCTCCTTCATTCCAATCATTCTCCTTTGCCTACGTAGCTGCCAATGCTTCAATATTCCACCACCATACGTCCTCTGTCCGTTTTCATTCACGCCCACATGTCGCCGCCATCCGTCTCCTTTACATTTTACTCATCATCTCTCTTCCTCTACCGCACCAAGCACTTCTTAGATTATCTTCCCCCGTGGAGAGTTTATTTTCCCTTACACTCTCCTCTTTCAACTCTCAAATTTCTCGGATCAACTCCTAAGCTCTTTACTCAAATTTTGGAATTAAAAGGCTCATTCCCTTTTGGAGACAATGTGAGGCAGAGTCATCACCAGCCTTTTATTTAAGCAAACCTCCTCTCCTCTACCGTTTTGTAATCCAATGCATTGTTATAACTTCTCCTGTCCTAATGTCGTGCCCAGTCGTACTTTCCTTTCATCTTCATAGTTCTTCCTATTATGGCAATTTATTCTCGGATCCTTATTTCTGCTCCTCTCCTGATCCTTATTTCCAAGATGCTTGAGCTCTTCCTTTTCCATATTTAAGCCATGTTATTCGTACAATAACTTTTTTATCACTTGTTCTAGGAAGTCTAAATTCCGTTCTATTTGTTTCAACGAGATTTCCTCTAACAATTATTCTGCAACACGATCAGTTGAGTAAAAATAATTTAAATTTATCGTGAAAATGTACAATTCCTCTTAATCTTCAGTCCATCCATGGTAATGCCTAATTTCTATATGCTAGCCACAGTTTGTTCAATATACTAATGCAATGCACTTTGGTGGTGATTAATAAACAAATTTTTAAGGTTTTATGCCTTCTCCAAACGCTTTTATCTCGGTTTCACTTGGACTGGGATCCCATTGCCTCTAATAAACCAATATTAGCCGTACCTGGAAAGCTATCCTTGTCTTTTTTTAAGCAAAATAATTCTGAAACTGCGATATTATCTTATTAATATCTTCTACTCAACCCTGGAATTTTACCGTTATGTTATGCTTGGAGCGCTTTTTGAATTCGTTAATCATCAGACTCTTCATTCTCCTTCCAAACTAGTTTGGAAGGAGAATGAAGATTCTTGTACCGAAGCTGTACTTATATCTCCCTTCACCCTCTTCTAAGTCCCAATTCCTCATTGATTTCAAGTACTGTTTTCCATGGTCATTTTTTTACCTTTTACCTCCGCAATTAATGATTTAGTATAATTTCTTCTTCTTGCCAAGGGGATGGCAGCATTGAAACAATCCGTAGCTAGAGAATAAACACCCATCATATAATCAGAGTCACGAAGAGATTACTATATAAGGGTTTGATTATTTACTAATATATATGCATTTTAGCAAATGTTTCATCATAATCAAGTATGGGTAAGTAATATTATACATAATTATACAAATATGCAGCCAATTCTCCAATTCACTCCTTTCCCTGGAATCCGCCTCAGCGTTAATCTCCATTCACTTTAACAAATTTATTCTGCACTCTACCCATACCCAATTTTCTACTCAAATACCAGACAAATTCATCAGGACATCATTTTTTAAAGTGATGTCGGGTAAATACACGTCCAGATTTGTTGTAATATGAGAAGGAGGCAAGTTGAGATACAAGTAGCGAGCTGGTACATCGATTGACTGCTTATTCGCTTATGCTCCTGTCATCAAACACGAATTAGACTGGGTATTCAATTAGCTTTTATCCATTTATTCTCATACAATCAGCAATTAATGCCTTAGCATCCATCAAATCGTACCATTCCTTATGAAAAGGGAGTCTGGCTGAACTCAGTAGTTTCACCTTAATGTAGATCATTTTAGCATTTTTCCGAACCTTCGGATCTTACAAAAGTCAAAAACCTTGCTTTTAAACTTTAAAATTATTTTTAAATCCAAGTTTAAAATGATACGTAACAAAGTAAAATGTTTATGTATTTATCCATCTCAACTTACATCAAATAAAGTGAGTGGCCAATCATTAGGAAATCATACTTTATGACTTGAAATGTTGGTAGATAGATTGCATTGGCTGTCGCTGGGCTGCTACCAGCCACCATATAAAATCATAAATCCATGGCACAATGAAAAAATCTCAGTAATAAGCGTAATATGTAGAGATTGAAAAACTTGGCTCGTATTCACCCAATTGCTTTTATAAAAATCATCACCGTTTTTGTGACTCTTAATGTATTATTCAAACATCTATTCATCCGATCTTTCTGCGTTTCACTTGTATGTATTTCTGAACCTATACAATCCTCAAAGACACGGGTTTAATCATACCTAAATGATTATAAATGTGGGAAAACTCGTACTTTGTTTGGTTTTTACTGGGTGATCTCCCATTGCCACGCCTCATTTAAAATTCAGTGTGGTTTTTCAGAGGGGTTACTTCCAAATTAATAGACTTATTTGCATGCTGGTTACCTCCTCACCATCAAACCAGGATACACGCAGCACAATTTATTTTTTTTATTTTTCTCAGTAACTACTTGCTTTATTCATTTCGTAACTAGTCGTAATCAGGCAATTTTGATTTATGAGTGACGCCTTGGCTCTTAATTTGCATGCCTATGCTGAATGGTTGGGAGAAGATGGAAGGTTTAGAATTGATGTAAAACAAAACGAACCCATCGGGGAAGTATAAGCACTCAATACTTAAGTCCTCGAAATAGAAAAAAGAAACTTTTTTCATGATTACTTGGCAATTACAACATCTAAAATGATATGGACGTCATTTGTCGCCATTTGATGACTCTGCTGGTGGTGAATGCAATTTTTTCAGGATTATTTGAACATGGACGATGGTATTGATTCCAATGCTCACAAAAGCCTTTTATGAATGATTTATGGTGGATGAAGAATAACTATGAGTACACGTGATCTGCTGTTCACCAAAAAGTTACTTCTATTTAATGTACACGGTGCCATGTTCGTGATTTCTATTCAATGTCAGACGATGAACTTATAAAGAAGCAGGCCAAGTCTTAAAGAATCGATATATTTCTTTTCAGTATAAGATTAACACTATTTCGAAAAAGTTATACTGTTTTCGGAAGAATGTCGAAGTTTCCACTCGAAGAGAAAGGGTACCAAAAGTATTTTTAAAAGTGATTGAAATAGATCATGACATCCAATCAATCACTTTTTGTCATAATCGTCTTACAATAAATATAAGATATTTCAAAATTATTACACTCTTCCTGTGCTCCATGCCCAGTGATGTTGCAGCAATGATAATTGGTAAAGCTACCTTTTTATGTGTTGGGTAGTGTTGGACAGTACTCAATAGGTAATGAAAATTATTAAATCTTCTTATGCAATGAAAATAGCAGTTTTCTCTAGAATGGCATTTGGTATTTTCAGAGTTAATAATAATATGTGTTCATAAGATCCAAAATGTCTCTATGTTTTTACCTCTTCCTCCCTGGTTATTTAAATCACCTGATATAGCTACATGCAATTCTCCCTGTTCCTCCGTATTTTTGCATGGTGTATTTTATCACTAAGCTCGCGAGAAAGCGAGCAAAATGAGCGTTTTACCGTTCTTGATTTAATTTTGATTTACGGCGAGTGTACCGAAATCCCAGTGGCCTTTTAATGCTGTCTCAATCGGCGCTTCGAATTTGGAACAGGATCGTAAAATGAAGGGCACAAACCTCCACATCCACTCTTTTAACCGTTTTTCCTTTCTTCACTCTCCTCTGTCCCTCTCCCTCTCTTTTACCCTTCCCATTTTCTTCCTCCTTTTCTTATCTTTCTTCCCAGCTTCCCCTCGGACGATCCAACAAAGTGAGGAGGAAGAAGGAGAGAGATCGTGGCCTCTAAGTGACTCTCCTTGTCTCCATCCTTTTTAACTCATGGCGTCTTGTCTCCCCCTCCTCTCATCATCCCACACTCACTCCCATTCCCCGCTACCCTCCAAAACCGCTTCACTTTCCTTCCCTCATGAAACAGAAGCGGGGGAGCGGTGGACACTATTAAAGAAATGTCCGGAAATAGGCGAAATCCCGATATGTGTAGGAGGTGGAAGACGGACCTCTCCATGAGGTGACATTGGTGACGACACCAAGCACAGTCAAATTAATGGATACATGCGGCACTTGGTGGGATTTTTGAACGTGAAACATGGTAAAAATGAAAACACCTGAATTAATTCCTGTTTTATTTTTATCCTTACTATCTTATGTTCCTGTAACAAAACAAAAATATTAGTTGCACCCAGTCGTCACTTTTAGGATAGTGGGGCAAGACGGGAAATGGAGCGAGATGGGGCTACTTAAGGTCCATATACCCTGGTCGACGGTAATGCCGCCGCATAGCAGAAAAGGTCCTACTACGAGGAATAGGAAAGAAGCCTACCTACTATGCTTACGTGAAGCACAGTGAATTTAACGCAATCATATACGTATTCACATGTTGCTGGTGCAAGAGATCCAGTTATCTTGAAAAGAAAGTCATTCGATTTTCACACACTTTCTTATCAAACAACGTAGTTCCATCGGCATCCTCAACGTTAATTTCTGCTCCGTCCTAGAAGGGAAAATTTTTAAATATAAGTAATTTTTATAACCTTAAGAAAAACAATGAAGCTTGGTTTCAGGGAGAAATCGTTTCAAAGGTTGATTTCGATAGTTGAAAGCCTATTCGTATGTGGAAAAATCTGTCTTAGATTTCAAACAGTAAAAAATAGTTAGTATAGATTTCCATGAGTTGCATTTTCGCTTTCCGGTATTCTTTTTCGTTTATGTTATGTGGTAGTCTTTGCATTACATGCGCGCAAGATTGTCCACTGATGGACCCATCGTAACCCTCGATCGAGTGATCAAGGGTGGTTGGAGAGAGCGAGGACCCTCGACAGGTCCCTGGTCCCCGAAAGCCCTTCGCGTTGGCTCTGACGCGAGAGACGACAGACAAAAATTTCCCTGCGACTCCATGCGAACCGGAAAGGGAGTCCCGAACAGAACCACTTCCCACCGCCCGCCCAAAACGCCAAATCTCCACCTAGTTAGTCGGCTCCCGAGAGGAACTAATTATTCCCCGACTGTCGATCGCCGCAAAACACGCAGCAACCTTCTCACAGCTACCGAATCTGATTCTTTGGGTGCTTTATTTTTCTTTCTTTTTTCGTCTCCATGTCCTCCGCGATGAACCGCCCACTCCCTCCGCATGCTGCCTGACGTCTTCCACTCCCGCGACCAGCCTCCCTCCGCCACACACAGTCCAGTCGCTCTTCTCCCCTCCAATTGACCCCACATCGAGCGCCTGCTCTAAGGAAGACTTCCGAATAAATCCGTGCATTTCGCTTAGGTAAAGCTCACAGAAGTGCATGAGTAATACACGGTCGACATAGAAGGAAAAATTAAATGTCAGTTAAACGTCGTCGTGTGCGTTCCAATTCAACAAAAGCTGAACAAACACTTCGCAAATCGTCAAAATACACTAAGGTTGAAGGTCGCGGAAAGATATAGTTAACATCTTTATAATCTAAGAGGCTGAGTAAATACCATCTATCTCTTTCTGAGCTTTGTTTGAGTAATATCACCTAATATTTATTCAAATTTGTTTTACCTACGTCAACCTATGAATGCAACGGCCACAGTCAACTCCTGTGTTTTAAGGAATAATGCACTTGAATTATGTCTTTAAACAGTCGCCTATTTTTAAGGAAGGAGTGCCATCAACGCAGATGGGTTAATGAAGCGTCACTACTAACAAAGGGGGGAACTAGAAAAGAGTGCGCGAGTGAGGACGAAGCAGAATATAAAGAAGTGAGGAAAGAGCTTCTGTTCAGCATTTGATTACTATGCATTTGAATGCCGCAGGAGATCTGGCTCTGGCCGGCGAGTTGAGAGAAATGCCGTTGGAACGAGCGGCAAACGAGAAGGAATGCTACCAGCAAGCAAGCGACTTGCCCACTCCATTTGGCTTTTGCTATGGTCCACTTATAGGCCAACTTTTTATTGGCAATAATCGTAAATTTTAAAACCCAGGCAGCTTTTTTTAAAGTGGGAAATTCTGTACTTCTTTAACGACGAACCTGTTCAGCATTCCACCTCAGAAATACATAAGGAGTGGAACAAATGAGTTATTCTGAATTCAAGCACTTTCACTGGTGCCCAGTGACCTAAGTAATTTTGATACTGCAGATAGAAGTCGTTTATTTTAATGAGAGTACCTTTAAACTGCCAAAAGGCAAAATAAAATTGGTTTAACCTGTAATATCTAATGACACTGTTGGAGAACATGAGATTTTTTGGTTGAGTTTCGAAATAGTTCACAATAAATATTTCATTCCCAAAAGATTTCCCACCAATGGGATTAAAAAATTCTCCCATAGCTAAAATTGTCCAACCCAAGTTTATGGTTCTCTTCAGTTTCTATAGTTTTTGAGCAATTGATTTTAGTCATCATTTCAGTTACTTGTCATTTACGTCTAACTAATTACTCCTAACTATCCCCAAGAAACTGATTCCCTTTTCTAAAGGGTAAGAAGCTGTTGGGGTATTTAATTTTCGCGTGTTTGGTTCCTGAAAGTATAGGACCGTCTCTGAGTGAAGGAGATTGTGATAAAAAGGCACTGTTTATTCACATTCAGTTCAAGTATTACGTATCAACAATGTTAAACTAACCTACTAGAACTAGATTCAGAGGATCATATTCACATACTATGTTAGTTATCAATCTAAAACTGAGCACTTTTTAGCTACAATATACTTCGGATTTTCCATTTTTTATCCCTTTACTGCTCAATTTTTCGTCCTATTCCAACTCAAAAGTTTAAATGAAAAATTTACAGTGGGTACAATTAGCAAATTATATCCTCTTAGCCGCTATTTTTTTCTTCATCCTCATATTGTATGAGAATTCTAAAAATGATTTAACTTTATATTAGGTTTATTCTAAGGTAATTAAAAATACTCTCCTCCTTTTATGATTGCCATTTTTCGCTAAAAACATCCTTCAGTATGTCGCCGCAGGGGCGAGACAGACTCCACGCTTCTCAGAGGGAGAGGAAGATATTGCGGTTAACATAAAACCCATTAGCCAAAACAAAAGCAGATATCCCGGCGTGGAGAGGAAACAAGACTTATTCCGTGCCATAAACTACGGGTGGCACGACAATAAAAGGCAAGAGGAGAGGAAATCTCGCCGGCTGGTTTAATAGTATTCCTACCTGAAGAGGGCGGGGAGAAGAGGGGGAGGGGGCAGTATCCAAGAGGGCGAGGCGCCGTAATGGTGAGGAGTTCATGAGCTGAATTATAAGTAAGATGGAGACGGACTAAATCGAGCCTCGTACAGGTAACTGAAGATCTCCTGGAAGATAGCAGGGAGATGTAAGGCGTAATGCAGTAGGCACAGATGAGGAAGGCGGGAAGGAGGGCCGGGGACAGGCGACACCAAGAGAAAAAGGCGTCGAAAGAAGCGAGAAGAAAGAGCGAATGAAAGATTGGAACGTTTGGACCACCGCGGAAAATCTACTCCGAGGAGATAGGACTGGTTTGGTCCATTTGCTGTGATTTGCTTCCACTTTTTCGACCTTGAATGTGCTCTCTTACTGGCAGCATACCATGTGCTTTATGCTTCACTCACCTCTAATGTTTTTACATTATTTCTTTATATATCCATCATCTTTTTATTCAATCTTCTTCCAACCTTGCCTAACGCAGTTTATTTTTATCTGTGCTTGATCATAAGTAGAAGCAGATAAATTTTTAAAATGTTTAAAAAGTAAAGGCCTCATTGCAGCATTCACAGCCCACATTGCTTCTATAAATGTGTATATATAGAAATTATTTGGTGTGGGATGGCATAATTAAACTAAAAAAGATTTCTTCTGCGCGTTCATGCTGCTTTTGACCGTCTCTTCTCCAAGCCTCTTTGTCATTCCAAACGTTGTTTCCTGTATTTCTCTCGTGTCTACGGGGCCTTGCTTTATCCAATCTTCTGGTGGTCGTTCTCTTTCTCTCCTTACAGATGGTAGCCAGTTTAGTACTTTTGTATTGGTTAACAGCGACTCTATATCCTTATTATACCATTTTAACCTTCCTTCCTCTACTTATAACATGCTTTTCTTTTTTCCTGATTCATTTTCCTTACTTTCCATTGTGATTCTCTCTAATCTCTATATTCTGCAGCTTCTTCATAGATTTCTATAACATCCGGTCTCTGATTATCCCTTTGTGTCATTTTCCATGTTTCTGCTCTATAAAGATATTCTCTAATATTGCTTGCCATTCTTTTAGACATCTTTTAACCATAAGATTCTGTTTATTCTATACATATTTATGGTTTTGCCTGGTGTATTCTGCTTATTATTTCTTCCTTACTTGTTACCTCTTTTTCAACCGTCGCCCCTAGTTATTTGTATTTCCGATAAACTAAAATGGCCTCTTTCTAAATTTTTCTACATCCTTATTTATTACCATATTAGTATTATGTTTTGGTAAATTTATTTTCAGACCAGCCTATTACATAATTCTAACAATTTCCGCATGAATACTCCGCAAATATTTATTCTCATTTATTATTATGTGATTATCTGTAAAAACTAGAGCGTACGGCTTACAAAATAAATGGCTTGAAGTCAGTCTAACGATAAGATCAAGCAGACCAAATTAACCAGAACTGATCAGTCGCCTCTATACGTTTTCTGGGTCTCCATAACGGGGTCTTTTACCATATTTTTTTAATTGACGAATCTGATAGAGTTTGTAAAATAAAAAGACACGTATTTTTCCGTTTTTTGATCCGTCAATTATTTATCGAGTTATACGATATACGATGCAAAAAACTGATGTTTTTAACCCTTTCGGAAAAGTGGGCGTGGTGCAACCTCTGAACCATAACGTCTTCGTCCAATCACAACTGAGCCCGCGAAGCTACTTTGCGTTATCGCAATGGTGGGACACAGCTGGCTCTGCCAATACGGGCAGTTGCGACAGCATCTGTGCGAGCAGACCTTCCAAGAACCCCCCTCCACTCCCTTCCCTTCCCAGAAAGCAGTCAAGGACGGGAGGAAAATGACGTCAATGTTATCACAGCAGCTTTTTTGGTGGACGTCACCTTTTGCTTATTTTAATTTTTTATTTACGAGTGAATGGTTGTGGTTAGAAGATTAATTTTTTCACTAAAATTATTTTTTTCTTTTCCATCTAACAATTTCGTGTACAGAAATGCGATTTCGGTTCCGAGTAAACGCCGCCATTACCATCCCTTTGCGCACATACCGGTAGTTGTCATACCCTTTAAGAATACTAATAGGACAGACGTACCCGTCACAGTGAGGTGCAATATTCTCTTATGTGTATAAGAACAAATGAATCTGAGTGCAATAGCATCCTCAAATGAGTGACCTGCTGTCCTGCTGCTGGGTTATTTATTTTGTAATTGATTATTATTTTAACTTAATTTACCCTAAAAGGCATTAGTGGTAAAAATATGTACGAAATATATTGAACAAAAGTTTTTTGAATTAAATCTTTTAGAAATATTTAAAAAGGTTAATTTTTCACTCAACAATATAATTAAAATTTTCAACGTGTTCGAAAATGTTTGTTCACCGTTTTCATCTATTATCCCTTTCGCAAGTAAGAATCATAAAGTATATCAAGTTTCAATTAAAAATTTAATTTCAAATGTTTCTTTGCTTATTTTTATCCTAAACTTCCGCTTAATTATCCAGGTCACTTAATTAATTTCTACCGTTTTCCGATGAATCCCGAAAATGAATTCTTGGCATAGAATTTTGGGTAACCTCGGTGGTAAAAATATTGGAACTGAACTAGACTAGGATCTCTCAATTTTCGTCTAATTTAGCTCTTTAATTGTCGAATTCAGAAAGTCCAAAACCTAAAACCAACTTTTCCTACGCTAAGCCAAGAACATTAAGCTGATTCACAATTGGCCGTATACTATGGCGTACAATGAATTACCGTAGTGTCTCTGGATAAGATATCATTATTGCTTATGAGCTGCTCAGATAAGGTTCAATAGTAAGAATGTAACTCAGTTGGATTATAGCCTATGTTACAAAATATTTCTATTATACGTGATATCAATAAATCTTTCTTTGCATCGATGGACAAATTAAATTTCATAATGAATCATGAAAAATCTCATCCCGTAACGGTCGTCTGAAGTATCTTTCAATGGTTCATTAAAGACGTGACGTCCGCCGTAAGGTTTATCTGTTTACTGGTTCACTGTTTTCAAGCTCTGTCTTTGCATTCCTACCTTATCGCAAGAAGGAACACCTTGTTCCAGGAAGCTTCTTGGATGTTGCGTTAGGTACTGTGTCAGATCTTGCACCTCCACTCGTATTCGAATAAATTTCTGAATGTACCGTTAAATGTAAGAGATAAAATAATGAATGGGAGAAGGAGATAATGGATAAAAAGCTACTTGAAAAAATTAGTTGGTTCAGTGACCTAAAATCTAACGAATAAGATCTGTTTTGGTGTCAAAAGCCGTTGAAACGTATGGAATGGGTGAAAAAAGTTGTGTAACAGATGGACAATCAGAGAGAAGTAGGGAATGAAGAGGCTGAGAAGTAAGGAATGGAATGGGAAAGATATAGGAAAAAGAAAAGATAAGGGAATGAATTAGAGTCGGAAGAATAAAGGCTTCATATGGTGGAGAGGGGAGAGGAAAAGCGACAACTTCATGCTAATACGATCCGCCAATCATTAGAGAGAATCCAGGCAGGAGACATAAATCATGATGGGCTCGATATGTCCAGCGATCGACTAAGCGGCCAAAGGAAAAGAGTGGGAAGGCAAAAAGAATGAGGGTAGAAAGCTAGAGAGACACGAGGAACGAGTTAAAAGGAAGGAAATGAAACAGAGGAAAGGAGCGAAGAAGGCATGAAGGTGAATGACATTAAAAAAGGGAGGTTTGACAGAGAAGATGACTGTGGGACGCTTCAATAACAACGCTTTGAAACTCTTCATTTCCCGTGACAGAGACCAATCGAATTGAAGAATATAAAAAGGATGGCTAAATTTAGTTATTTTACTAACAATAAGTAAAATGGGCCACTTTACCCGCTGAGGTATCGATTACTCATGATTTCTATCATACTTATCGAATGAATCCCTTTCTTGCGAAATATGTTAGCGTCATTATTAAGGAAGATAACAAGAATGATATATGTACTCTCACAGAGCCCTTACAGTTCCGAGTGATTTCTTTATATAACATGTGCACTCATCATTTTCACTATGTTATTTTTAATTGGGTGGATTTATTAAAACTCGATACAAAATTCAAGCAAAATTCAGTGGGTAAAAGTTAAAACTTTAATAGTTTATATCTATGGGAATGTAAGCTTCAATGAGATATTATTCGGCGGGACCCTGAGTTTAGTAAATGAAGGCTTTTTATCCGGTGACATCCGTTTTAAACCTACTGTCGGCGCAGAAATCATGTGCACTCGAGTTTGAATAGGAATAACAAATTAATAGCTAGGCCTACAGAAAAAATAATAACACAGTAATTTTCCTTATTTCATTCTGCGTTACTGGATAGTAGACCTAAATTTTTAAAACGAATTTTCATATTTTTTACAACAGTTGTAATGTAAAAAGTGCCGGTTTTAGACGGTGTTCGAGCGAAGCGCCGACTTTGATGACTCGTAAATCAATAATAAGGCGTTCAATTGCAACCAAAGCTTGAATATGATAGGTATATATGTTTTCCATGAACTCTGTAGGTTTTCAGTGTATATAGCTGATAACTTCAGGCTTAACTATGTGATACTTTTCCATGATGGAAAATGAAAGAATGAAACTTTGTTAGGTCCACTTTATATTTAAATAGGCAAGACCCAGGTTTCATAACGTAGTTACATCTTCAGGTGACTGATAATGCATATATCTTCTTTATATAACAAGTTGGGTGCGACAGTAAGGACATCCGACAGATAGATATCCTTACTGTCGAACCCAACTTGTTATACATATAAAGAAGATGCATGCATGATCAGTCACCTGAAGATGTAACTACGTTATGTAAACCGGGTCGTGCCTATTTATATATAAAGTGAACCTAACAAAGTTTCATTCTTTCATTTTCCATTGCTAAGTATAACTTTGATAGAAGAAAAGTTGTTATCAATTTTATAAAAAGTTAGCATTTCAAAAATGGGGTGTCTTAGAATTACATTCTTGGTCGCGTTATAATCCACATCCTGAACGTATCCAATATGTAATTATGTAAGTTTTCAACGTATGCGTTTAATTTAAACCGATTGGTATTTTTACTGGCGAAAGCGTTCTTCATCGGCAAGCAACCGGCGTGGTTTAGGCCATGTGGGTCTTGACGAGGGAGCTCGAGTCATTACGTCCATCGTGGATATTATTTTTTAATTTTTCTTATTTTGGTCGTAAAATAGCAACCACATCTGTATGCTCCAAGTACACTTGGATTAAAACCGTATTAAAAACCACATTTGTACGGAATGCTATAGAATATTATGTGTGAACTTATTTATTTGCCATTCTTGAGCCAGGTAAAATTTCAATGGTTTTGTAAAAATAAGCTATATTTTCCATCACTCGACGTTAATGGTTGCTAGGGTTGTTCAGCATTCCAATAAGTAAACAGGTAATGTAAAAAGTTCAATGCACCGCAGACTGGTCGCTAATTTACCAGCAGATACCCAGAGCAGAGCAATAATTTCGCAGAGATGCTTCTGTAGTGAAGTAGATGCTTCAGTTCGTCCTTAGCCAGTGCCTTTGGCCTGCACAAACCTTTAGACCTTAGACAATATCTTATTGCCTTGAAGTTTTCAGAAATCTACAGGAACTGAGGGAGTATCGGTAGCTGAACTGCCTTCAACGAGGTAATATCGAGGGATCCAAGTTCGAGTCCCGTACAAGAGGGATGATTTTTTTTCTATGTAGATTGCTAGCAAAGGTGTACATATATATAGGTGTACATATAACGAGGGTAAAAGTGTCCCTGCCCTTAATCTCCATTGGGTTGCCTCCTCTCCCCCTCTCCCCGCTCTACTCTTCCCACCACCTCTCGGATCCATCGTCTTCATCTTCCTCGTCCGTGCCTGCCTCCTCCCAAGCCGGTAGCCGGCGAACAGTTTCGCCGTATCCGTTCCCCATCGGGAGCAGGGATGGGTATGGCGACAAACGAGTTATGTTGCTCCTACTCTGGTCCCGGACGATACATGTGACCATTTTAGGGTGCCGAAATGAGGGGGCAAGATAGTCGGGGTGGACAAACTGATTTCCAGAATAAAAGAGCGGGTTTTTTTCGGAGAAGGGGTTGGCACGATCGGAAAGGGGTTGGGAGGAATGAGGGAGAAAAATAATGCGGGCTAGGGTGGGGATGGGTGAGACGATAGGAAGGAGGGGGGATACATGGCGATCAGGAATGAGAGCTGTTACTCTTTCTTCCATAAATAGCTATTATTGGCGATCGGAAATAATGGCATTAACCTGGTAAATAATCAATGAATGTCTCCGTGGCCTTCTATGGCAATCAAATAAATGCCAAAGAATGTGGGATACAGATTTCAAAAGATAGATATTAGCATACATTGTTTGTTTTACTATAGGAAATACTGTATGCAAAGAAAAAGTCTCGAACATTTTTGCTGTGCCCTCGGCAATCGAGCATTAAATAAATCTACATTTCAATAAGTAAAAACCCCGCGGATAACTTAAATTATAAAGTGCATATTTTACCCCTTTATTTTGCATCTGGCGTTATATTAAGTTTTTATTATTGGAAACTTGCATTTTTGGGAGAGGTAAACTTGGTAAGGTTGCACCCAAAGTAATACAATTTCGATGGAATTGATTCTCAAATCTCTCATGACGTCGTTTGGTGCATTCATCATTTAATTTTCTTAGTTTACCGAAATCCTCTGCTCAATTAATGCCAATTATCTCGTCAGCATTAAATAACTACTTTAATAAATTTGCACTTTGCTTGCCATTTGGTGAATCCCTGACCTATGAATATTTTAATGAAATTAATACATGAGAATACGGAATGAGCACCTTTAATGCTCTTTTATAACTTGGCCAACTTTATTTGAAAAAAATTATCCTAGTTTTTGGTCACGTAAAATCGTCAAAGGACAAGTTTTCTTAAAAAGGACAATTTAAAATTCTTCGCAATTCAACTAACGCATATACATCTGAAACATTAATGCCATTATTTCAACTACACATGCCTATCAGAAATTTCGTATAATAATAGGTTTCCGGTTGCTGAGTATAAAATTTAGGTGATTTTTGACAAACGATAATTGGGAAATAAAATTCGAAAATAGACAAAAAATAAGGACAAAATTCTTTTAAAAAAACTTACGTATGGTATTGGTTTCCATCTTCTCTGTATTAAAATGAATAAGTCCTTCTCAGTTTATGAATATAATAAATTACGACTTTTTGTTGTCATATCATTGGTTCTTAATCGATCTTAAATTTAAAATGAGTCAGTCCCATTTCAGAAAGATAATGAGGGCTCTAATTGTGGTCTCGCAATTTTTATTGGGTGATTTGAGAATAGGCTCAGCATTTAGCATCGCATAGAAGCATTGTTTACACTTATTTAGTGTAATTATTTAGCAGTACTGTAGCAGGGAATTATATATCTTTCCCAACAAATGAAAACCTTCTGATAAATATATATTTTATTCTGCAATGTTACTAGCAGGTCAGATTTAGTACCTCATATTTCCTGATAAGGTATCATTGTAATAGACCATGTTCTTCGGTTTAGTGATGCTTACAAGGATCAGCACGTCCTACGCCGTACATTTCTTATTCCGATCGCATTATTTCCATCTACTCCATGCGCAGAGAGTCACAAAAGATTGAATATGTCTACATGTGCGTCTTGCCCTTTTAATTTACTGGCCATCACCTTATGCATCTGAAAGTACTTGTTATCAAGCAATGAATTACATGCTCATTTGCTTCATAGTATGCCATCAAAGCGAAACAGCCTGGCCATTCATTTTAATAACCTCACTCGGTGAAACGGAGATGAATACGGATACCTCACGCTGCTCATGCGCTCATCTGTTCTTTGAAATCAAACTTGATGATAAAGGAATTTCCTGGCAATCCTCATGAAAGTGGAATCACGCATTTTTACAATTGCTATTTCAATCACAGGAGGTAATAAAGATGCAACTGCGTTCGCTTATTGGAATGAGAAGTTATCAATCCACAATAGTAAGACTCTTGACTTGATTACCTCAGCATGTACTTAAGGAATCCATTATGATGAGCCTCCGCGATAAAACCTGTTAATCATCTGTAATTTATGGATGACAGTTACTGTTAACTAGGAAACATAACTAGACTCAATTTTTAATGAGCAAACTATTTACGGCATAGTTTCTTTATTATCCAAATATGAAATAAATCAAATAAAAACTACCTATTTCATTTATAAATAACATAATTACATATTATGTGATTAAACTCACCAAAATGTTCGAAAAAAGCATAAAGCAAAGCTTATAATTATAATCTAATGAGGAATGAAATATACATAATTCCTTAAAAAAATTATAGTTTTTAATTGAACGTGCCTATAAATGTATATAAAAGTTTTATCCAATCTTTTGGATAATAAATCGTTCTATTTACTTTGAATCGTATCTTTAAAAGGGGCGATTTTACATTTTATTTCAGATTTTTTCAAACAATTGAGTTTCTGGAAAAGATTTTTATGTAGCACTATCTCCCATCCTTCCATTTGACTCCGAGTTATCTAAGATAGAACGAAATAGAAATATTGAGCATGCCACCAGTATTTATGATCATGTATATTCCCATGAGTAGAAGCTATAAAGAAGTTATTTTCATGTATTACAATGCATTGCAGTAGAATTCATGCATTACTTTCGGCAACTTCAACTGTAAAACTTCAACTGTAAAACTGGAATAATATGAATAAATGACGACTAACTGGTTATGGAGATAATACTTCAGAGAATGAGATAAAAGTAGTGAGATTCTTGTTTCTCATTTTAATGAGCTCATTTCATAAAGGTATAGCTATGTGCCATTATGAAATAATGCAATAATTATCCTTCTTTTCTTTTTTTCTTTGGGGTTTGCCAAAATTTAACTATTGGAGTCCTCGTGCAGTTGTACTTCTTTCTTTCAAGAATAAAAAAGAAGATGATTTAAAAGCATCGACTGGGGTAATGACAACGAAATGGAATAAAATGAGGGTGAAATTTAGTGCAAATCGGAGAAAAAGCATAGCGAGGGTGGGCTGTGCAGCCCTTTCAATTGGCTGCAATAATTGATCTCTAAACTATCTTATTGCCCAAATCTCCTGCAGATCACGAATTGCAGAGCGTTCATAGCGGGACAGGAACTTGAATCCTTCGAGTTAGGTTAGCGAGGAGATGCACCACCCACCATTCGGACGACTCACACGTCCGGGTGATTTTAATGAGCACATTTCCAGAGTTTTAATGGGTGTTCGGAAAAAGTGCTACCGGGAAAGGCGAGAATTTGCACACCTTATATAACTGTGTTGGTGAGATGAAAACCTACCACTTTACCCGATTACCAAGATGACCTGTCCAGTCCAGCAACGGAAGGAGGGAAAGAAACAGCATGTGAACATTAGTTGAGAAAGATGAGGCGCAGCAGTTTTGCCATCGACACATCCCCAAAAGTCTACTGTACTCAATTACTGCAGTGGATTCTACTGCGTGAGAAACAGATCCATTGACGAGGCATACATAATGAGTAAAAGACTTGAATGGAAGAAAAATCAAAATTACTAAAGATGTTAACCTTTTTTATTCTTCTAAAAAGCACAAATCGTAGTTCAAATCCTTCTCATTGGAAATATTTGTAGGTATTTATGCAATTGATGGTTCATTAAAACTAGAGCTGAGCAAGAAGGTATCTAAAAAAACACCTTCCCTTACAAATTGCCTTCTTAAACCGATTATGCCTCCTGAATGTATTCAAAACTTCATGATATATAGGTAAGATCGATATTGTCATGAAATGTTTACTGGTTTAAATATTGGAATACCACCTTTGTACGATAATTTCCAATGCACGACTTCGGTGGAAGACGGTTTCAACAAAAGCATTTCAACAACATTTTCTCAATTTCAACCTTGTATTACCGGTTCGAAGTCATTACTGGAATGTATTTATGGCCTTCAAGGCTAGGTATTCCTTTTATATTTATTTACTCTTGCAGCCTTTTCAAGAAGACATTTTAATTTTGAACTATGAAACTGTTTTATGAAAGGAAAATTGTTTTTATCCATCACATTTTAATAATTATTTCACATGTATCAATCTGGTCTACCTGAACAATGAATTGAGAAACCACTATCAATGTATGAAAGTATCAAAAATATGCATGTAGTTAGAATAAAAAGTTTAAAAAATGGAATGAAAATACCCCCATATATTCGGCGCAAACGATGGAATGAATGTAATGAGCGAGGATTGAGGGGGAGAAGTGAAGGAAAAAAGGAAAGCGGTGAGGAAGCCAGAGGGAATCGAAAAGGCGAGGAGGAGAGAGGCCAGTGGCAGGGGAATGGAGGAAGAATGAGAGAGAGAGAGAGAGGTAACCTGATGACGATCCAAATTTGCAGTCACCTTGTCACTGTCGTTGGAACGATAACCAGGCTGGACTAGTCCATTAATGCAAAGCCCCCGTACTAATTGGGCGATAAATCAGGGGGGGATCTTTAAAACACACACGCGCTCTCGGGGGATGGGATCTGGCGAAGGGAGAAGGAATGAGGACAAGAAGCGGAGGAGGTAGAAGGAGGAAGCGGTGGGATGGGGTGGAATGGGAGGGTTGGGCAGGATACCTACCTGGTGGGAGGGTCTCCGGGAGACGAGAGGGGTCAGGGATGTGGGCATTCTACCTCCTCGCCAGACACAACTTGTGGCGGATGAGGTTTGTGAGTCGATAAAAGTTAACACCAGCGCGAGCAACCGCGCAAGTTCACTCTCCTCCCATCTGGTCTCGTAAGACCGGATAATTTTGCTTGCAGTAAAATGGCAGCGACATCCTACTCCTCGGTGGGTGACACTGGCTGTTGTCGTTGGAATTTTATATTCTCCGATGGAAGCCATTCAGCGCGGTGGACATAATTCTCCCACATCCCATCGCAAAGCCGCTTAACATCCACGTCCGACGCAAGATTCGAAGACTCGGCCTTCGGATCGGCAGGAGAGCGAGCCTTCCGTTTAGCTGACAAGATCGGACACTCATCTGAGCTTCTGTCACTTTTCATGGTGGTTCCATTTTGGTGAAATCACACCTAGGCCGTTGGAACGTTCTTGAACGAGGCGTTACTTGACGCTTGAGAGATGAAAGGTCTTCACACAGTTTTTATCGGCAGGGCATTGAAACCCCACCAGGTAGCATGCCAATAGTGCATGTTTGGTGACCCTCGCCCCCTGTCACCTACCCTCGCGGTGGCTTGTAGGGTATTTCGTAGATTTAGATTTAGATGTAGATGTAGTCAACCATATTACTCTACGACAGCAAGTAATTGCTATATCCTTCAGCTTCCATCAATTCACTAAATCGTATATTTAAGGCAAGAAAATGATATGGTGAATTCAATATGCCGTGAGATATTATGATATCGATAAATACTATAATTTTAGGGACGCACTATCCACTTAGGCAATCTATTAATCACAATTTAAACGCTCGCGTTGAGTAGATGAAGCACAATGGCAACATAACAATCACCATTTACATAGAAAGGAGCATCTGCATAATTCCACATTCTACTTATTGCGCATATCATATTATTGAATGATAGTTCAGCAGTATAAACAGAGGTACATTAGATAAATTAAGAAGAAAAAAATATACCAATTTAAGCATTAATTGGGGGAAATATACCTATTATAGAGCAGGGGAAAACTAAGGAGGATTTTTGCGAAAAGTATTTTTTGGTGTTTTTTACCCCTTTAAAAACTTTTACTCCTATAGCAAAAGCATTGAATGTGATGCATATATTCTTCATTTGCTTTTGTGAATTACTTGCACTCAAGATATTGGCTGGAAATTTTTTTCATTAAACTGAAAAAAAGAAAGTTAACTCGTTCATTGAAATTATTGCTCACAATGTTTTTCTCTAAAAAGATACGTTTTTGTCTCCAAATTCATTAATTACTAGCAGACCTGCGTCCTGCTTTGCAGGCAGTCTCTGTCTGGTGTCCTCTTGAGGTGAACTTTTTGTTATAGTGTGAGTACTGAGTCGCTGCTTAAATCTAGACTTCCGTCAAAACGAGACATGTTACAGCGACTTGTTTTCCACCACATTAACCAAAATTTGGGCTTAAAAAAAGGATTAAGAGCCACTGTTGAGAATGCACTGGAAATTTGGAATATGGCAAGAATTCCTACTCAAAGAATAGATGCGATTGAAAAACAACTTAATAAATTGTATAACGATCATCTCAATCTGAAAAAAAAACATGAAGACACCTCTCGAAAGCCGTCGTATGAAAGAAGAAATCTTCAAAGCAGATCTCTTAGATCTTTTTGACATAGCACACAAAGATGCTTTGCAAACAATGAAAATTGACGAAGACAAGTGTAATAATATAATAGTAATTAATAATGCAGCAGCAAGACACAAAGAGCTGTAGCATGGCAGGAGTAGACAAGAATATAGCAGCTTAAGAATCTAGAAAGCGCGAACGAAAAAGTCATGAAGAGATTAGACGTGGACGTTCTATTAATGAAACGCAAGAAATCAGTGAGTGTGTAACCTCAAGTACATCAGTACATGAAGTGACTGCAAGTATTGCTTCTGATGAATCTGAGAGTCATTACCTACCTTCGACGAGCACTGCTCCTGATACTCCACGACGATTCGTTAACAAGAAAAAGATCTTCACAACCGAAGTCGCAGCACCACTTGACCGAGTAAATTTTTCGGACCGTAAAGCTATGTTTGTCGTCAGCGCAGTTTCTGAGGCATGTGGTGTGACGTTAGGCAAGGTATCAGCGTCTCGCATCATAATGGGGGCGTTTACATCGGAGCCGAAATCGCAGTTTTGTACACGAAATCGTTAGATGGAAAAAAAAATAATTCTAATGAAAAAATTTATCTTCTAACCACAACCATTCACTCATAAATCAAAAATTAAAATAAGCAAAGGTGACGCCCACCGAAAAAGCTGCTGTGATAACATTGACGTCATTTTCCTCCCGTCCTTGACTGCTTTTCGTGGAAGGGAAGGGAGTGGAGGGGGGGTCTCGGAAGGTCTGCTCGCACGGATGCTGTCGCAACTGTCCTATTGGCAGAGTCAGCTGTGTCTCCCCATTGCGATAAGGCAAAGTAGCTTCGCGGGTTCAGTTGTGATTGGACGAAATCGTTATACGTCAGAGGTTGCAACACGCCCACTTTTCCGAAAGGGTTAAAAACATCAGTTTTTCGCCGCTTATAACTCGAGAAATAATTGTCGGATCAAAAACAACGGAAAAATACGTGTCTTTTTATTTTACAAACTCTATCAGATTTGGCAATAAAAAATATGATAAATGACCCCATTAGGCGTAACCGCATGAAGGCACGTGAGTCTGCATCAGATATTGACAAATCGATGTTCCAACCTGAAGATCCGCTATTTCTTCACTGGGATGGAAAGTTGCGCACTGATATTGTAGGGAGCATGGAAAAGGTTGACAGAGTGGCAATACTTGTCTCTGCAGGGGAAAAATAAAAGCTGCTGGGGGTCCCTAAGATTGTCCGTAGAACTGGCAAGGAACAAGCTACTGCTTGCCTTAATACCCTGGATGATTGGAATCTCAGACAAAATGTGCGGACTCTAGTATTTGACACAACAGCTGCCAATACCGGCCTAAAGGGTGGAGCATGTACCATTCTCGAGGAGAGTTTAGGAACTAGTCTTGTATGGATTCCATGCAGGCACCATGTACTTGCAATCGTGTTGTCTTCTGTTTTGACCACAGCATTTGGAGTTAATGGGGGTCTAGATGTCGCAATATTTAAGCGTTTCCAGAAACACTGGCCTCGTATCGACAAGGAAATATATTCTCAAGGCAGTGATGATCTATATGATTCTAATGAAATCAAAATGTTAAGAGGAGAAATGATGGGATATTATGCTGCTATTTTAGAAGACCCAATTAAGTCAAAGCAGCCTCGAGATGATTACCTCAAGCTTTTACAGTTGTGTTATACCTTTCTTGGTGGTCAAACTCCTAATGGATCCAAAGCAAAATTTCGACCACCAGGTGGTTTGCACAACTGGCTTGGACAACTGGTTGGATGGCAAAGGATATTTATTTCCTTAAAATGTACTTATTTAGAGATCATTTCAGCCTTACAGCTGGAAAAAAAAAGGAATCAATCAGGTAAACTTGTTTGTAGCTCTCATCTACGGTAGACATTGGAATGAGGCGCCCAAAGCTGAGAAAGATGTAATGAATGACGCGATTATTTTAAAACAAATTGAAGCTTATCCCAACTGCTATGTTGAGGAGACTGCTTTGGTCGCTTTTCACCACCATCTGTGGTTCTTTTCAGAGCATTTGGTTGGACTTGTCCTCTTTGATTCCCATGTCTGTGACTCTACCAAAGTTAAAATGGTTACTAACCTACAGCGCCCACCAAAAGCTAAGGCTCTTAAGAGAGTTGTGAGGAAAACATTTAAATATGACACTCCTCTGGAAACATATGTGACACAGTGAACTTCAGAACTCTTTGACATTTTCCATACAGATGGGAATAAAAAGGCTGATTAAAGGCTGATTCTTTGCAAAGAACCTAAGTTGTGGGAATCGGATCCCGATTACATAGAACTCAAACAGTCTGTTCGCAAGATGAAAGTAGTTAATGACTGTGCCGAAAGAGGCATTGTACTGATACAAACATCCAATATGTGTATAACCAAGAATGAAGACCAGTTTCAGTATCTTCTTCGGATTTTTAAATCACACCGAACCAAGTACCCGACTTGTAAGAAGGCATTACTCATGGCTGATGATGATGATGGTAATGGCGCTTAGTGAAGAAAGCATATTATAATCTTGTATTTAATATACCTTTTGCCAATGCCGAGACTTATTTATGGCCACAGTAAATGTATCATGATCATTTATCATTATTTATGTATTCAGTTATGTCACCATTAAATTTTTTCATTAAAATACTATTGTTTTGGTTAAAAATCCGCATTCACTCAAAAAGTGCTCAATCATAGGGACTTCTAAATATTAACCAATTTGCCTGAATTTTTTTTCACAGCTTTCTAACACCAACAGGGGCAAACATGTGGAGCGGATGTTAAAAAAAAAATTTTTTTGACCACTCTAATATAGATAGATTCTTCATTTTCAATAACCAAAATTTCCTTGGAGACTAGGCGTGAATATCCATTTAAATATGATTTAATGGAGTTTAAATGGATATTCACGCCTTTATCAGGTAAATTTCAGGTTAAATGACTGATTTAAGAGTTGTAGGTAGTGATAAATTTTGAGAGATAGTTTTTATCTTTCAAGGTAAAGTTGAAGAACGACCAGCGCCAAGTGTTCGCTAGCATTTAAATTATACTAAAAATTCTGATAATCAATAGAAATTTATTACCATAGGGTGATAACTATTGTGCATTTGGTGATATTTATTTTGAGTTCATCTGCCTTGACTCTAATGGAGGTAAACCTGAAATGCTATACTACATGACTTTCGTTTTTGCGTCTGTCGTCGCTTTTTGGTGAGACTCTATTAACGGTGGTTTATGAATGAATAAGGCATACTATATACACTAAAAAATATGACTAAATTTGAGTAATACACATGAAAAAATTTGAAATCGTTCCTTTAAGTGAGTTTTTGTGCGACGTGCGCTTTATTATTTTTTCTTTGCTAATTGTTGGCATTTATTTTGCATGAATATGCTTTAACTCTGCCAATGGAAGGCCTGAAAAACCTGCTAGCACATGGTTATTATTGTTGTGTACGTCAATGTTTTTTGGGAGGCTCCGTCTGGGACAGTTGTGCGTAGACAAGGAGTATGAAGTACACAAAAATATTTGTGAGGTGCTTGAAGATTATATCTGAAGTAATTACTATTGACTGTTACCCTGTAAGTACTTTAATTTTCAATTAATAAACAACCACTAATGGTGTAATAACACTTAGAAAATATGTGTTGATAAAAGAATGGGCTATTATAAAATGGGTAAATAACTTAGAGTCTGCCCCTTTGAGGTGTTGTAAAGAGACCCGCGGCGTTCTGAAGGTCTTCCTCGAGACTGAAATTCATCCATGATGCCGAGTCCTAGACCGAGAGTGCCAAGCGCAAGGCTTTAATCATTATGGACATCGTGTAAGCGCTCAATCAATGCATTAAAATCTTTAGTTTTTCAAACTTAACAACTTAAAATCCAAAACATAAAAACATTTAAATTTCTTTTTTGTTTCACAGTGATTAGTAACACCCGGATAATGTCATTAAAGAATAAATGCTAACATTTACAATGAGCGCCAGACAAATATGTGGGTCCATCACTGTCTTCAGTCTCAGTGGGTGGACTGTTTGAAAATGTGGTGAAACAGTTATGTTGGGTTACTGATCGGAGGTTCCAGCTTCAAAACTGGAAATATTCTCTAGCTACACACCCAACTAAACCTAAGCTCAATAATTTCCAGGGAATTTGATTTTTGGCCTATCAGGTCTTGGCCTCTGTGTTGAACGTATTGATTTGGCTTACTGCAGAGAAACGACATTTTTAAAAATTTAATGCACCTCAGAGCCAAATGATTGCGGTGGTTTAAATTTCCATTCCTTTCTCTAATAGAAAGGGAAGTAAAGGCGAGACACGATTAAGTTCGTACCTTTTCCAACAAATGAGTCAGGGAATCTACGATTGAAATCACGAATATATCCGTCTATTTGCTTCTATCCGTCAACATAATCATCATCGAGATCAAGGAAATAGGCCATTACCGTGACAAAGGCTCCACGACTGCGAGATTGATTTATCTAATGACCAATTGAAACCTAACTACCAACGACTAATTGAAACTACCAAACGACTAATTGAAAAAGATTCTATTTCCATGTCATTTTATGTATATGCGTTTACCCCCACTTAAATCGGATTGTGTCATCTTGCTTCAACTATGTTAATATCTCATTGTCAACCTCTATCCGACAATGAAGAGTCTTCGTTTTCGATTCGACTAATGCGGAATAATCTCCGAAGTGAACAAAAGAGAGAAAAAATACTTTTCAGGATGAGTCCTATCCTGTGCTATTCTATGGGTCCTTTGCTGGTCCACAGGATAGGTCCTATCCTGGGGACCAGCTAAGTATTTTTTCTCCCTTTTGTTCACCATGAAGGAGTTCCACAAAGTAACGCCACCCACCATTGTATTAATCTCCGAAAGGCTGGTGCCACTATGTGTTACGACTGTCTTTTATAAATGAAATAAATTTAGAAAGTGGGATAGGTATTACGAAGTAGTTAGGCAAGCGTAGAATTTTGTGAATATATTTCCAGCAATTCATATTCCAGGTTACTACGCCTGCGGAGAGAATAATCAGATCCTTACTTAAAACTCGTGTAAATAAAGTAGCATCAATACCTTATTATTATTATTTTAAGTATTACTATATACTAAAAGAAAATCAAGATATTGGTATGCAGTAGAAGAAAGGAAGCCAGGACCAATGTTAAACTAGGAAAACAGAAAATCGAGGAGGTAGAAGAGTTCTGCTACCTGGGAAGCCGATTAACCAGCGATGGACGAAGTAAAAGAGAAATTACCAGTAGAATTGCCCAAGCGAAAAGGGCATTTTACCAGAAGAAGTTTCTGCTTACAGCTGCAAATACAAGCGTGGCAGTGAGGAAACATTTCATTGGAACATACATCTTGATCATTCTACTATATGGCAGCGAAGCATGGACAATAACAGCAGCAGAGAAGTCCAGGCTGGAAGCATTTAAAATGTGGTGCTACCGAAGAATGATGAAGATAAAATGGATCGATCGAGTGACAAACGAAGAAGTATTAGGAAGAGTTTGAGAGAAGAGAGGTCTACTGAAAACCTTAAAAAGAAGACGGGGCAACTTAATAGGCCACATCTTAAGACACAATGGCCTGATGAAGACAATCGTGGAGGGAAAAGTGTACGGGAAGAATGGAAAAGGCAGGCCTCGTATGAAGTATATGGAGCGAGTTGTAAACATGTAAAAGAGAGGAGCTACATGAAGAGGTTGGCCGATATAAGAATCGAGTGGAGAACTGCGTCAAACCAATCCTATGATTGTTGACCGATGATGATGATTATTAATATATCATTATCAGCTTAAGTATAGTATTAATATTTTTCTAGGTGGTCAAATTTACAGACTCAGTGGCAATTCGTTTTAGAATTCATGTTAGACCAAATACCTAAGAGAATATCTGTTAACTATTTCGTCAATGTCTCAATATGAAATTCAGTGGCAATTTGTTTTAGAATTCATGTTAGACCAAACACCTAAGAGAATATCTGTTAACTATTTCGTCAATGTCTCATTATGAAATTAATTTTCAGTTGTGTAGCCTTTCGCTGTAGTCGGTTGATGTAGAGGCAACAGTAGAGGTTTGTTGCGTTTGGAGAGCTTAGAGGTTCCCCGTTTATTGTTAGCAGAGATGCGATTTGATTAAGGCTACTATCACAGCAATTTTAAGGATCGGAAGGAAAAAAATTAATAAACCACTCGAGAGTCAGACAAGCAACTAACTGTTTATCGGTTTCTAATGCCGGATCTCACCAGAACAAAATCATATTGTTTACTGAACTTCACCTCAAAACAAACTCATTTTGAATACCGTACATCCTAACATTTATTTCATCCAACAGGCAATAGCTAATTACCCGAGTTATTTCTCCAATTCATACTTTGTGTTTGTCCGTTTGTTGTGACTCTTTTTCGGATCACGATTCTTAGTCTTTGTATAAAAAAATAAAATATATACATATTGCGTTAATGGCGCGACTTCTCTCTATCCGAAAATTACCCAATTCTTATTCGTAACCACCATAAAAAACATTCTCCCCAGGATCGCGAGATGGGTTTTGAGGATTTTAGGTGATACCCGAGGGGTAATGGAAGGGGCAACTGGAGAACGAAGATGAGCGAAAGAAGGAACGGGAGCAGTAGGAAAGTATTAAAAAAAAACAAAGAATGAAGATGGAAGGGGAAAAGAGTGTGGGAAGGAAACGCGGAAAATATAGCTACCTCTCCCCTCTATCCCTCCCTTCCCACTCTCTCCCTCCCACCAAGGAGTGGTGGTAGGGTGGAAGGAGGAGGAAATTGAGGGAAGACCTGTATAAAAGGAGTCGGAGGTAAGATAACGGGAAAGGGAAGGAACGTTGAGGAGGAGGGAACGTAGTAAATACAGTAGTCGAGCCATCTTCAATAAAATTTATCATTTCCAGGGAGGTTGGGGATCGTTTCGCCTATACAAATAAGGGGGTAGGAGAAGCGGGATATTCTAATTCATTACGCCCGAGATAAGGTCGTGCGAGAAGCGAAGGGATATCCCTTCTTTTTCTCACCATTCGTTTTGCTCTGATTTAAAGAACACGTACCAATGAAATAAAACTTAATGCATTCAAACTCGCTTGTTCATTATTGATTCAGGAACACGGCAAGTCCCTCTGTTACTTATTAGCCAAGATCTTATTCGTGCTGCTCAATGCCCCTTAGCTGCCCACCGACGCTCCCTTGGAACTGACGACGCATGACACCAAGCAAATCAGTCATACCCGCGTCCGTTCCCAGAAGTGGTTTTCATAATTTTGTACTACATTCATAATGATCCCTCTTTCAGTAACGGCTCAATGGCGTAATAAGGAGGTCAAATTCCTGGGATGTAGTTTCTTATTCGAGGTATCAGCATATTCTAGGGGTGTGGATAGATTCACTGATTACACTGAGATAATTTGACTTTTTACAGCGTCATTGAAGTAAAAGCGAGAAATCCTATTCATTTTCCTCAACGATGGATTATTTTCATGAATATTTTGAGCCTGGTTGATTAAACAATGAAGATGGAACTATGTGCTTTCATGTCTTGCTTTGTGCTTCGTCATGCACTGTATTCATCGTTGCGAGAAGGTACGAGGTACCCTTACGCGGTAAATAATCACTTCATGGTCGAATATCACAATTATTACTTCCAGTCCATTTCAACTGCAAATCATTATTCATGAAGCTATGACCCCTTGCCATCTAATCCTTGTTAAACAAGCTTAAAACTGTGGTGAGCTATTTTTGGAAATGTATTCTAACCTTGCCCCCTATAATATCATAGCATATATGTACCCACAGAAAATCACGCAATGAAAAAATTTCTATTTCATGCTCGTGCATCCATAGAGGGAGGAATTCGGCGTCAATTAAGACTACTTGGTGCACGTTCAACTAAAAGTAATGTAAATAAATCATCATTGCGCATATATCAGTTTAAATATTTATATACTTACTCCTGGATGGTTAAATATTACAATACAACAAGGTAGAAAAAATATTATTTGAGAAGTTTAGGAAATACGTGGCAAAGCCTCATTCGGTATCTTTATTCATTGACACGATCCTCATTACAAGCCGCATCTCACTGTTTCACTTTCTGCAACTAACCTCTACATTGCTATCCGAAATGAATCACGCTTCGGTTATTTGGTACAATTTTTATTCGCCAACTTTACAAATGAACGCTAACGTCTTATCCGGTCCGGGTTAAATTAATAGATTATCAAATGTCTAGTCTCCACTATTTCATGATCAATGAGGTGCTTATTTTTTTTATTTTATTCCAATTCGAATACATTTAGTGACCACTTTGCTAGCCCTGAATCAAATTTGCTATATTGTGCTTAGTTTTAGAAACATTTTCGTTCTGCGCGATAGCCTGACCTAACATCACACTTCAGCTCCGGTGATGTGCTTTTTATTGTCGCTGCCCATAGTCACCAGCTCGGAAAGCAAGCTAGTTAAGTAAAGAAGTTATAGCTGAGGCAATTCATGAAGAAATTATAACTGATGCATGACAAATTTGATGATTCGGGACATAGTGGGAAGTTCCCTTTCCTGTTTCGCACGAATTTTTCGAAAAGTCATGGTGCGTCATTACGTTCACGCGTGACTTAAGAATTAAAGGCCACGTATTGCGCTTTCAGGATGTTTTGAGAATTGCCGTCCTCGGAATAGCTGAAAAGTGATCTGTGGCTGGAATACTTTCCCTTTCTATTTCTCTAGCTGTTACCCTTCAACGTTATACGTGAAACTAATGAAAAGTGCGGGTTCCGCTAACGTCTGGATGTTGACATAAGGATAAATTTGTTGGTTGGCATCAGATTGAGCCCACTCATAAATACCGTAAGACTGGTTCCATAGGAGAGGGAGTAGCTCAGTCCATTAGAACCTCTGCGGTAAATAGCCGTGTTCAAGTTAGAAAGGCGTCTGCTAACCTTGTGCCGACACGTTTTCTTAGATCTATTACCCGGAAAACATACTGCGAGTATTTATCCCTTGTGTGAGGTGAGGCATCACAGGGATTTCATCCCAGGAACCTCAGGTCAACAGCCTAATGCTAGACCAACTTAGAAACCGCCCCTCGAATCACTTTTTATTACCATTCCATTTTTCTTCATAACTCCTCTTGGGCAACTCAGACATGACTAAAACTGCATCTACCTACACTACTACTTTTTGATAACTATGAATAAAATTGAAATCATTGAGCATACGATGACTTCTAAATCTAAAAAGAGTCGTTTCGGGTTCGGTTTACTTAATTAAACAAGATTGGCAATTTTCCACAGAATAAATCTTAAACTACATCATCATCAGGTGATGATGGTGTAGTTTATGATGAGTACATCGAAACAGGTCGGTTTAAAGTTTATTCTGTAGAAAATTGCCAATCTTCTTTAACTTCTAAATGTATAATACGTACATGTCATTTTTACGGCTGAAATTGATATATTTATTGAATTATCTCAACAATAACTCTTACGTACTACAATGACATCCAATGCAAATGGTTAGCCACAAGTTCTAGCTACGAGCAATTAAGAATTCATAAAGATCTGCCAACAACGTCTAACTAGGCAAATAATTTAAGAGAATAGTAATTATCTGGCTAGAGAGCTAATTATGAAGATTGATATTTTTTTCAAGTTTGAGAGATTTTTGGTATCCGTTACATTCTGTAATTTACCTAATAGATTACGGTTATGATGCTAAGCTGGATACTTTTGCCCTTTTTTCAATAGTTTCCGGCAATTTGTAACAACAGTATTTGGGGAATTTTTGGGGTAGATAATTACTGAAAGAAGAATATTAGTGTCCAGGGCGGTATTATTCTGCTCATAAGAAATACACATAGAAATTAAGTTCAGTACTTGAACCTTCAGTAGTGCGTATTGAGTAGGTACTACTCTTGCGTCACATGGTTGGGACTGGAATTGTAATGCGATCGATTTTTCATTCCTATCGAATAAAATATTTCCTCCAAGAAAAACGTTTCATCCCTAGCTCATTAAATTTGAGATGCAGTTGTTTCTTCGTAGAAGGAACATTCGTATAATCTATATACTTCGGACCACTTTAAGAAATTAACTGTATATTTATAGTAGGTGTCGTTTTTCAATCACATTTTTAGTATTACTTTAATATTATAAGCATTAAAAGTGATGCCCCTTGCAATTAAACCGAAAAAAGGTGTAGGTAGTTCACAATACGGATTAATAGTTGTCTATAATAACAAGAATAGTTAAACAGCTGTAATAGGAAAAGTGATGATTTTTATCTCAAACAATGTGCAATGTGCATGGAATAAATTCTCTCAGTTAATCCTTCTACAACTATGATCACTTTCTTTACACTCACGTGATGATGAGCCGGGTAAGATGCCCATGGAGATTCCTAACTTGAATTATTTCGGTAAATGCCGAAATTATCACCTACATCTACTCCCTACCCTGCAAGCCCTCACCTGCAGGTGGAGAGATCCACCAGACATGTACCAATTTTACGTATACCACCTACCTAATGAGATGAATGTCATGCAGGACACAAATTAAATTCATCTTGCACGCAAGGAAAAATCTGAGAAATATTACTAACGTGCATTAAAAATTATGAGTTCATGGAGACATGCTTAAATCTTCAAAAATCCAACTTCTCAGTCCAATTTTTTTCTTCAATTAAGCTTCATTAGTTTGGTATGGTTGCTTGCTCACGAGTAAATTAATTAATGGAAGATGTGCGGAAAATTTAATGTTCTTGTGATTGCGAATCGTTCGAGGAAAGAACGAGTATTTGAATCTGTCTGTAGTTCAGCTTATTGCTGTCATCTCTCATCAACGATTATTTGAATCTGTTTGTAGTTCAGCTTATTTCTCTCATCTTCTCTTAGTGATCGTGTCTCCCCATGTAGAGTGAGGCCTTTATAATTCTTTCAGTGTGGGAGGTAAACTCATATATGTCCTGTACCTATGCAACATAGGTCTAAGTGCCTCAGAAACTCCTGGAGTAAGTCCACCTAATATTCAATCTAATCTAATCTAAAATATGCAACAACCTAGGGATATAACATGTTCTCAATTACTTAGTTCTATCCCATCTATTTTGTATTATGTGTCATAATTATCCATTCCCCAAAAATTTCATTACTGTGCGCTATTTTAGATTTAGGTCTAGTTACTATTTGAGCTCCAGTCCCCGTTACTTCACTATTACGCTAGCCATTTCCACAAAGTAACCACCTGTAGCACATGGCTCCATGAGAGTGAAAGATGAAAAACATATGATGTATCTCCCTTATTTTTTCATTTTTGTCAAATTCATGAAATATTTATGAATTTTTAATCACACCTTCGGTGTTTATTTAACTGCAAAGCTTGTCTACCGCGTCTCCATATGTACTGTTTGTCTCATAATTTCGTGGTGTTTTCTGGTGTGTGCATTTGGGCTCTTGCCCCACAGTTACGGAATCTTGCACATACATGGTCTTGCTTTGTTTTCAGTCTCTTTTTTTTCTGCTAAAAATGCCTATTTACTAAATATATAACTTCGTTAATATATAAAGAGTAACTACAACAGAAAGGCATATATGACAGCTATAGGACCAAAGGTTTTGAGATACTAAAATTAGAGGAAACAATGGAAAATTCCTTATGTCCCATCGCAACTGACTGACAAATTAATGAATCGACTCAACACAAACAACTTAATGCGGTATGCCAAGAGGTCCACCCCAAGTAATACGTTTCAAGAATAGAAAAAATTAAAACATTTGTGGCGGGTGACAGAGGTCTACGGCTTACTTATGTTTGCTGAATGTCTACCCAAGGGAATTGAAATCTCTCAGCACTCATATTTACGATGAAGCGTTTAAGAAAATTAGCTTTCACGCCAATCACCTCCAAATATCTTTTGATAACGAATGATTTACGATTCATAAATCCCAATTCAAATCCAAATTCAAATTTTCATTTACTGGCTGAAAGAATTTTAGGATAATGAAAAATCCTCTGTTAATGATCAAGCCTAGCCTATGCCTCTAATGCTTCTCTTCTTGCAAAGAAAACTAGTGATACTCATTCCATCCATCTACTATCTTCCTCCTCATAGCTCGCACAAGGTGTTCAAGTGGCTGAGCATAAAATATACTTAGGTGCCCTTTTAAATCTTTTATTTTCTCTAATGACTGTATAAGAATAGCTTTTAACCCTAGTAGAGGAATTACGAAGTTCTAAGTAGCAGACCTGTTTGGCAGGACCTATGAGAAATACGTCCCTGTGCGGGTGCAGTAAAGGACTTCCAGACGTGGTATATACCTACTTTACCAAGATGCGTTTAATGAGGATGACTTCATTATCTTAATTGGCCATAGTCTAGGTGCGAATCGAGGAGATGAAATGGAAGCAAGCCAGCTACCCTTATAATAACAAGTGACCCTTTGAAGGCGAAGGAACTGTTCTACCATCAGATTTGTCTCCCTTTTCTCATTTACTACATTTCATGTCTATTCACTCATCTTACCCCCTAAACGTTCACAACTTTGTACTGAGGCTAAAAGGACTTTGCTTTGAGTACCTCGGGAGTCACATACCTCTGTATTAGGCGATATCAGATGGCATCGCACATAACACAGAAACAGCGTAAAAACTCAAAATACTCTCAAATTCTCCGAGTTCCCTCGCATCAAGAGGTTCGAATTTGATCAGCCTAAACAATTAAGGATTGAGTGCAAAGGGATTGTGGACAGTACACTCCGCATAGAGGCAAACCAGAAGGATGCCTACAACTAAGTGGCTGTAAAAATGTATTCAGATCCAATATTCCATATTCAGTATAGTTGATGGGATAATATATCATCATGATAAATCAAAGTGAGAGCAACCTTGCACTTTGTTCGATGATATAAGGATAATATAGCAATGTTCTGATTACGACTCTCGCCCCATGCCATGTGGTCACTTTCCTCACGTGAGAGGCAAGTTTCCTACATTGCTATTCCTACATATTTGTTCAATATCAGCTTTTGTAAATTATTTATGCGGTGATCGAAGTTGAGCATTGTAGCTCAAAAGTTTACTTAAAAGATGCAAGAAAATAAACACTATTTCTCGAATCGGTGCACATGGATTAACAGTAGCTCGGTAACAGACGGCTTTTCTGTTAGGTGCAGACTGTAGGCCCGCAGTCCCCTTCAGAGCAGTTTTCTTCTTTGGAATAAATATTAAATTTTAATACTAGTGAAAGTGTCTTAACACTTAGTTATTTTTCTATTTAACTAGAAAAAAGGTTTTTATACATTTCTTACGTTTATTTCGCTTGAAAGAAAAACTATTTTTAACGTTTGCTTTTTATTTACGTCACCGATCATTAGGCCGGAGTAGGACTAACAAACACTCCGCGCCAGAGCATTGAATCTTACTTTCCGTGTGAAATCCCTACCATGCGATCAATAATGATGATCGTAAATCAATGCCTTAGGTGTTGTGCAAGTATTTTTTCATTCATTCCCTACTTCTCCGGCTAATTGCTAACGCTATTTATTTTGTTACCAGCATAGTCCGTGTTATATATCTTCCTGATGCGATAGCCAATTATCATAGTTTCATTTCCTGTTACTTTATACATAATGTATAATTGTAAAATAATTCGCTGAACTATCATCACATAATTGGTAGTATCAAATGATAATATTTGGGATCTCATTTCTCTTTTTATAAATATTTATGGCGCGTATGAGTAAAAATACATTTAGATATTTTATGAATTATCCTATGCCCTCGGTTGAATATTTCAAGCCATTTTCCATGATTGAGAATTCCATTTATGCCTCTCACGACTAACTACTCACGAAAATTACTAAAGTGTACCTTTCGCTTACTTACCACGTTCTTCCTATCCAGAAGTAGCCTAATGTAGTTACTAAATCTTGACTAAAGATGGATAATGCATCAATACAATTAGCCGGTAAATCAAATAAATGCCTTAAGAGAAAGTCTTTTCGCGAAAAATCTTAACATGCATTTACAAACTTTTCTCCATGGCGATCGCCGACCTTCTCCGGTTACAGTAAGTTTTTACAACATAGCTCCATAACGTTTGATTATATGACTCGGGCCACATTACCGCATTCCTCGTACGTTGACTTGCACTGGAGGAGGTGCTCCGCGAGAACAAGCCTCAAGGCGCTATTAGCAGTGCGAGATAGCATTTATTGGTTTGCACAAGAAGATCTCGCCGTGGAATCGTCCTCCTTCCCTCTCCCTACCACCCCTCATCCCCCCCTAATCGGCTGCCGCCCTCGTCTCGTGCCCTTGTTCGCATACCAACCAGCCAACCACTCCCCCACCCTACCTCGCTCGCTTCTCCGCTGGGCGTTTTAACAGATTTTTTTACCCGCGCACGAGAATAGACGATCGTTCGATCCGCAGAAGATATGGCCTTTACATGCACTCTTAACCGGCAGGTTTGAGGATGTTTTTCGCACCCTCCCCTCTTTTTGCCGTAGAAATTCTGTGTGCTCCGTAAGCGGTGTGGCGACCCCTTGTCTTCCCCCAATAAGAAAAACGAAGACGGTTCATTTCGGAATTCGAGGGAGGAGAGGAATTGTGGTTTGGAATGGAGAAGATTTTTTTCGGCGGCCTCCGTTGGGTGTAGATGGGGAAGATTCTTGGAGGAAGGAGACACCCTTTATCCTTCCAGGGAACGGAGGAGTTGAGGGGAAAGCTTGCGTAAGGGCCTTGGGCGCGAAGAAAGTGGATGCCTGAGAAAGGAAATACTCGTGGGGGAAGCAGGTATGGGGAAGGGTGGACGTTTTAAACGTGATCTTCACGTCTCTTGTTTCTCTAATGACTCTCCGAGAGTAGTGGCCACTGTCACTCAGCGCTGTCCATTGAGCACCTGCTCCTTCCGACCCTACCCAGTCCCGCGGCCTGTAATGGGGAGGGCAGGATGAGGCGGACAACTTCCACCGGGAGCCCAGCCATGTAACACGGGAATGATCGGCAAAAGGATTAACATCGACATTCATTGATCTATAGGAGGTAATCAGAAAGAAAATGGGTTGAATTTTGGAAAAAATATGCGGCAGCGACAAATTCACCAAGAGAAGTCATGGAAAATATAGTCGCCTTATCATTAAAAGGGTGGAGGATGGTTGAATGGTTTGCTATATAGCAAACATTTCGATATATATCGAAAAGTTAATCTGGTGGAAAATCCTTGATGGACATGAATTAAGTTTCGTGAACTAGATATTGTTTTTGCACCAATATATTCCAACACTATTAAGTTATTGTTAACATATTACCATAGAGTAAGTATAATATAGAGGGCTCAGCGCATGGAGCAAAACTGTTATACGTTTTGGGCATAGTAGGTACTGGAAGGTTTCCATAGATGGTGTGGTAACAATTTTTCGCGCTACGTCACAAACGATATATATCGCTTCCATTGCTTTCGTTTTTCGAATTAAGCGGCACATAACATACGCTATTTTTGTAGTTTTGTTATTTTGTTATAATGGTGCGATACGCCTTTATCTGATGTCAACAGTCACATGGGTAAGTTAACATTTCTCTCACGATTAAAACAAACATATCTTGTCACGGGAGGGATTCCTTGTTGTTTCATAAAAAAACACATAATCCACCGTTGCAAGGAGCAGACGGAGCAGACTACCAGACACTTCTCGATTGGTATTATACGTACTCTATGATACAGTGTCCCATTGATCGTGTGTCATTTTTGACCTATAATTTTAGACACTTTTTTCATGCCACATGGATGTAATTTGGTACCTAGGTAGAAAAAGGTTGTAAGTTTTGTTGAGTCTAAGCGAAATATTATAAATATAACCTTTTGACCCCAGAAATAGGTCCAACCAAAAATCCAAATTTTGCCTTATGGGCTTTCAATGTTAAATTATTCGAAATGCCAAAAAGACAGATTTACTTCGCAAAACTTTCAATTATTAGGTTTTTGGGCACGAAGAATACGATAGAATAACTTTCGAGTTCGAAAATATAACCATGACCCCTGAAAGGGCACAGTCAAGGTCACAGGGGATACAAAAAGTGAATCGCCGCTACAAACCTGTCGACCATAGGTTTAAAAAGGTGACATGGTCGATGGCAAGGTATTCACTTCCCTCTTGTCATCCCTTGACCTCCAAGGGTTACTCAGGGGTCAAAGGTAACAGGGGTGACAAAAAGTGATTCGAGGCTACGAACGTATCAACTCCATCTCCGTTGTAGTGCTCTCCGTAGTTCCCTGCTCCAACCCTTTTTCCGCAATTAAAAAAGATATTGAAATGCTATAAGTTTATAGCATTGAAGGTAGCGTACTAATGTGTAAATTGAATATTCGGATGCATTATCGTATGATTTTCTCCAATGCCTTATTTTTCATTTCTCTCCAACACGAACGTTGAGAAATTTCACAAAGTAACTCCCGATTCCATTAGTAAAGCCAGTTGGAGAATAGAACTGGAACATCGTGTAAAGTTGTGCGTACAGTTGCAAGGTAACTCTCCTTTAAGAAGATCAAAAACCTTATTATGCTCGTCTTGTGTTATTGTTTTATAAATCCTAACCAGCTTGGGCGATGAAATATGAAGAGCAGTTTTTCTACCATGAAACAAAGAAAGATAAGTAGGGGAGGGTGGAGCTAAATGGACCGTTTTTCGTTTGCGGTGTCAATGTGGGCGGATTTAGGCAATTTTACTTCCAAAGAACGGTCCATCTTGTAAAAACTTTTGTGCTCTATAACTGCTACAAACTTAAGAAGCCGTATGACCATTGGAAGTATGTTTTTATGGCCGTTTTTTTGAAAAGTGCGCATCCGGTCCATTTAGCCCCACGGTGGGGCTAAATGGACCATAGCGTTTTTTAAGTGAAATGAGTGTTTCGAGGCGGCTTTCGAAAGGAGAAACAAAAAAAGAAGTGAATTAAAAATAAAAGAAGCGATTTCACTAACAAAATTCATTTATTAATATATATTTAGTCCTCGAAAGAAATATGTTCGAATTAATTTTTGCGTGGATTTTTCGCTGGGCGTCCGCGCTTCTTTGGAGCAGAGGGTGCACTTTTGCGGGCCTCCGCGGCATCCTGCTCCGCTTATAGATCCATGATTTCATACTCCATGAAAGCAAAGAAAATGCCGAATTGTATGCAAAACACGCGGTCCATTTAGCCCCACAGCAAACGGACCATTTAGCCCCATAGCTAGTTTTGGCAGGGGAAAGGCGCACAACAAAAATACACCAGTTGATCCCCTGAACTCCATTTTTTTCCGAAAGAGCAATATCAAGTTACCTAGTGTACCAAAATTCACAATAAAAACTTCACGAAAATCTCAGACACCAAAACTTTCGGAGCACAAAATATTTTGAGTGACCACATGAAAACAAAAACCAAAACATAAATGGGTTCGCATTGCCACAAATAATGCAAAACGGCTGACATTCCTTTGCGGTGCCAAAAGCCGACTACAGTAAAAATGTGAAATATCCAGCTCATCAAAGATGGGGGAAAATTCAAATTGAATAAACCAATTGCGGTCCATTTAGCCCCACTCTCCCCTACTCATAAAGAAGATCAACCAGTTTCTTACCTTGGAAATTCACCCCTGTGAAGCAGCAGTATTATGTGTTAGATTGTTTGACATAACTAATTCAAATTGGTGCATATATTAAGGTTGGAAAATTGTTTGAGTTAATTTAGTTATCGAGTCGATGAACATCTTTTTCGCCTTCTTGGTGAATTCATTAGTTTACGAATTTAAGTTCAAATATCCGTAAGGAGTGAAAAATATTAAGTAATTGCAATTGCAAAAGTAAATCATAAAATCGGAGATGGGGGTGGAGTTCTCCTGTTTTGTTTTGCCGCATTGCGGGGCAGGGTCAGTGACAGTACCACACTTATCATCACTATTTGGTTTATAACCGGATAGGATAGATACATAGTGCCCCTTCGCCGTTTCATGCGTTACCCCACTTCCGTTGAATGCTATTTTCCCAACACTATTTTTCACTTCACATCGGCATACTTTTTTTTTGTCAGTACATATAAAATTACTATACCCTTCTTTTCTTTTCCTCCCTTTCCTAGCATTCTTCCATCAATAACCACCTTCAGAATTCCATCACTCCTAATAAATCACCCATCAACCTCTCTTTCTCCTAACAATTCTCTTTAGAAAACACCTTGTCTTCTAACACCTTAGCGAGAACTTCTACATTTGCTTTACTTTCTGCCTGTAGTACTTGTTACTTCATTCTCCAAATTCAAATTTTAGAAGGCTAAAATCTTTTTACTCGTCTGTCCCCAGGATTTAGGCCACGGAACCTCAAAACACCAAAGTTTATACTTACTCCAGGGGACAGGGTGACTTAAAAATTTGAGAAAAACCTTTTTTAAGGCCGCAAAGCGCCATTCACATGATTTCACATCCTTATATCAGTCGCTCAGTCAAATTTTATCGTATGGCAATTAAATTCTATTACGTAGTACGATTCAATGCAAAACGTATCTATGTTCTAACATAAAGGCGGGGGAAGGTGTCGAGCGATTAAGCTTTATCAATGTCTCATGTTCTACGGACGCGGTTACAAATCTCCTTCAATATAAGAAGCCCAGCATTTCTTTTTTTGCTTTTAATTAATGCGGTAAATGTAGCAAGGTTAATCTTATTCAGGCGGCGGTCATTTGGTACGACCTCCAGAGTTGAGATCGTCGTTTTCTCGGATGCATGTGATTCCTCAATAGTCTATAAATGTAATGAATGGAAAAGGCAAGGGGTCGAAACCACCTCTTCCAGTCGACCGCTGAGTTGTACACCTGGTCCCAGAAATTTAAGGTGAAACGGAACCAGTAACCTTAACCTCGGGGTCAGAGACTTAATACAGGATCAAAGCCAATTTTTTATCGTTTTCCCATGGTTTAATTCAGTAAGTTTTTGGTGAAGATAAGACAGTGACATACAAGATAGGAGTGTGGTTCATTTTACATAAAGATGACCCTCATTTGCAAAATCAAGTATTCACCATAGAATGAAGGCGGATATGCGAGGTCATCAGGAAGGCAGCCCTAATATCGTAAGTTTTGCGAGGTAATGATAGTCTTGCATGTTATGCATTTTGTGACTCTTTCACGTGGGAGTAAAAAAATGTAAAATAGGCAGATTTTAGTGCAGCCGTTATCGGTATTTACTTGGTTGGTTGGTTATTCAGGGGAGGCGACAGCTGAGGTCATTTGCGCCATATAGGATAGGTGGATAATTGGGTAATGGTAGGAGTTTTCAGGGAACGGAGGAAGGGTGGAGAGAAACCCGGCGTCGGCATTAGCTTACTCTTAACGAAAGGAGCCAAGGGGACCACGGCTTAACGTCCCATACGACGGACGGAATACTGCACTTCAAATGCCCTCCACTAGGCACTCAGGGGGGGATGTTTTCCACTTAAAAATCCGCCACTGCCGGGAATCGAACCCGGGTCCTCGGGATAGGAGGCCAGTACTCAAGCCACCACACCAACCCGATCCCCGGTATTTACTTCGAGAAGTCTCGGAAAATATGTAAATGTACTGGAAAAAAGGTGTTCATCCTAAGTGTTCATTCAGGAAAAGAGATATCTTAATACCTTTAGGGAACACTGGGTATATGCCGGGAAACCCGTGATTAAATTTTTCTCCTTTAGTATTCTATTTGCCGGCAAAAATATTACTTAAACTAAATCACAATCCTACAAAATATGATGGGAGTGGTTTTGTCGAGGGAAACGCATTGAAGTATAAAGTATTTGCTAATAAGCTGTGTATGAGTGTAATTGCAGTAACCAGCAGTAGCTATGGAAATCGCTACACATGCGAGACCTCTTGGGTCATTTTGGTAGGGGCAATGCATAAAAAAGTAGGATTCACTGTAAAGAGTTGAGCACAAAAATCCTTATATTATTCACTCTGTCTCTTTTAAGCCATTTATACTATTCTTCTAACAGAAAGAGAATCAGCACCACTGAAACTTTTTTGAGATGCAGGTGTGAGTGGGATATGGATATAAAAATACAAAGAGGCGTTCAATATGGTTGACAAATGGATTTTTGGAGGATAATCAAAACGGTGGCACTATAGGTGGAAATAGGACGTGTTTGGATACCACGGAATGTTGGGAAGACGCAGTAGAGATAAGTAAATAATAGGGATGGTATGATGGGAAGCAGAGGATTTTCATTGATTTTTTTGGGCAGAATTTTCTGAAATATCCATGCCCTGCTCAGCATTTTCTTGGCAACTCTTTCCCTGAAGTATTTTTTCTATGGATCGACTAAATTTCTAGCTTCCTAAATAAATCGAGCTGAGTGTGGTAAATTCAAATGCTTAATCCGTTGGAATTTTCTTCTCTTTGCATCGGAGAAAACTTGTGTGCAGAATACACAGTAATTTATGACTCCTCGACATAAAATTATAGGCGTTAACCTGACTCCCTAAAACCAGGTCTTTAACGGGTTTTAGAGATAAGTCAATTATTTCAGCGGCTTGCAGAGTCTATTACGCGCCCAAATGCCGGTCATAACATTTTCCATGAATGATTTAGAGGCACCGATGAGTGAAGCGATCCAATGGTCGCTCTTCATTGCAGATAATATCTCATCCCATGAAACGGTTGGACCATCGTTGCCCAGGACATCCCCTCCTGAAACGACGCTCTCGCCCAAGCGAGCCCAGTTATTTCCAATCCCGTCCTAAAAGGTGGAAGATAAGGCATCTGGAGTAGTTCCACTGGCCTGTGAAGGGAGCGCCACTTCTCTTGCTGTGGTGCGAACGACATCTATCAGCCTCATTCTGTGCGAGAATTGGAGCAAATTTTTCCATCGCAACCAAACCAAGTCACGACCCAGGAAGCACCATCCTATGCTGGGGTAGTGTAAGATAAGGGAGGAAGTTCATACCGGCCCGTTTATTACTTTTATCTTTCATCGTGCAAATCCCTCTCCATTCAAAAAATAGGCAAAAGGAATAACCTTTTGTAATGGATTATGAGCAAATCCATATCATCATACTGCGATAATAGAAAGGTTGTCCAACTTTGTAAATCATATTAATATATAAAAATGTAGTGGTGTCTGTCTGCCAGTTCTATGTTAGTAACGATTCTCCTCAAAAACCACATAACCGATTGAGCTGAAATTTTGTAGAATTCTAGCGTATACTCTAGAAGGTTCTATAGGCTATATTAAAAAAAGGCTCAGGGCCCGGGTTCGAATTCTGGCGCCAAATATGTAATTGAGCATAATGTCTCATTAAGTATCCGTGGGATGTTCATTGATGCCATTGTAATGATGTTAAGAAAGTTCGTCCAAAAGCGATGCCGTAAACAGCTTTGTTCTTTTCATGTAGATATTTAAAGGTAATAAAAGAGGTATCGCAGCTAATTCTTGAATCTTGATCTGCCATTTAATTCGAAAAAATCATACGGGCTTACTTTTCGCACTACTCCCAGATCAAATAGGTTTGAATTCGGTATAACTAAAAGTATTAGAATGAAAGTTTCTGCGGGGTCCAAAAGATGAATATTTTATGGATTATACCGTATTCCGAAGTGGACCGCTTTAAAAATAGTTGTATTTTGAGACACAAGAACGTGATGAGAAACTTAAATGAAGTCTAATCAAAAATGAGAATAGCAAGATGAAAAAATGTCAATATAATTATACGTCAAAAATACAGTAGAAGGTGTGAATATGCGCAAGCGAGCGACGAGTACCTGGTTTAAGTAGGCTAAATCTGTACTAGGTTAAAAGAATAGAATTTAATCTAATTGGAATAAAATGCATTAATACGTATCCATAGGGAGTTCATTGACGCCACAGTCGTGAAGTTAGAGAATTGAGACAAACATAACATACATAAAAGGCCAGAGAAAAATTTTTTTGCCGAAGAGATGGGTCGTACCATTCCCAAAAACTCGAATCTGGCCTCATTGTCAACAATAGACAGACGACATTCGTATGCACCTCCCCTTCTATTCTCCTTTGTTTCTTCTGGTCAGAAAGTTTCTAAATGATATTCCTATTTTTGTAAAGGCCCAGGTATGAGTCCAGGCAGTAATTTTATGTTTACATTGGTTTAAATTATATTTATGGTTCCGATACTGACTTGGAGCCATAGCTAACTCCAGACACAAATTTGTTTTCGCCCCTTCATGAAATATGTTTAAATTTCTTAACACAATTTGTATTTATTATATTTCTCCCTCCCGTTGAATTTCAACGGGCACCTTCAGCTAGTGACTAATAAAAATGTTGTGTTGAAGTGGAAACAATATATACTATCATTACTCACAATTTCATGCTGATAGCAGACACCTCCTCATCTCATCTGTTGTTTCAAGTTTGTCCCCGCACTTACAAGCGCTTCATACCGGGAGGTACAATGATGGGAATGGAGGGGTAAGAAGAAAGGGTGGAGGGAAACCCGGCGTCGGCATTAGCCTGCTCTCAACGAAAGGCGCTAAGGGAACCACGGTTTAATAACGGCCCATTCGAGGGAGAGAGTATTGCACTCGAATGCTCTTTACAAGGCACTCAATTAGGAGCCGGCTTGCCAATGAAAAATATCTTCCACTGCCGGAACGCGTCCTCTGGGTGGGAGGCCAGTTACTCTACTCACTACACCAATCCGGACGCTAGCAGACTCCTAAGACGGACTACAGTTTGTGGAATCAAACGAGGGAAAGAAGTATGTTTCGATTCCTATGGGGAGTACCTTTGAAAAATTATATCATTGGGCTCCTATATCATTCGTCAAGCCATTTTTTTAAGAAATGAACACTCATTTCACAAAATCTTCTCGTTTTCTCAGAGCAAGGGAAGATATCTGGGTAGGAAAAAAGATATCCCAACCGATCGCTTGCATTGAAACATACGACATTGTGAGAGGCCCACCAACTAACGACGCATTAGCACGTAATCGTCAAGGGGGTAAAGCGAGCTAGGTCCTCAATATGTTAGTGATAGCATGCCCTAATCGCATCTTTATGATAAAGTAGATTAAATTTCTCCTGATACCTCAGGTCCCTCGAAAGCGCTGACCGAATGGCTCAGAGCCATAAACTCTAGAGACTATAAAATGAAACTAAATTTCCTCCAGCCCAGATAACGCGGAATTCTTCCAAGCGTCTTCACAGGATGAGGGAGGAGGGCAATAAGCTAGGAAGCACTCGACCATTCAATGGAAGCAAAACTTCAACCTGCACATATTGTGGCGTAATCGCAGGATATCGACGCGGGGCTCCATGGAGTCTCCGTAGATTCAAAAACCTTCCCCCCACTCTCTAATTCACCCTCGTCCTCCACCCCGTAAAGAGGCAAGCGCATCCCCGTCTCTCTCACTCAGTATCAGGCGACGCACAGTGGTCCCAAATGGAAAAAATTGCTAAAATTAATACCGTCGTTATATCAACGTACTTACAAAGGAAAATAGTTGAATCCCAAGGTTTTTGACCTGCTGAATCCGATTTTGAAGTTATTTTTATGTATCTCTAAATTTTAACATTTTAATGAGATATAATTATTCAAACAATTTCCATTTATTCTACGGAAGTAATTATCTGGGTACAAAGGACCCACAACTATTTAGATCATATCTCTCCAAAATATTTACGTAATTAATAAATGCATAGTACTTCGAGATCCATGCAACGCTTCAACCCTGTCGTTCACGGGCTTCGAACCCATGACCTTCAGCTACCTGCTTGCGCGTTAGCTACCCATTTAGAATAATTGAATACTCTTAAGTTAGGTTAAATAATATGATATAAGTGATATATAACTTCTGGAAAAATTGGAATAAAGATAAATTTGATGCTTTCATATAGCATACCTAATCATTTTTATCTAATAAAAGTCTTATTCCGACATCACTATATCGGACTCATTGTCGTTGTGCGTATCAGCCACAACAAGAAGATTTTTAACTTTAGTTGCTAAGTTTACCTCAGTTTTCTTCAACATGTCTTATACTGAAATTAATCGATCTGAGGCTAACAATGATGTCTGGAATAAATCTTCATTTGTTGCCAACCTAGACGATTTCCCTACCTAGACGTAATACTCCCGGCATCTTCTTACATCCTTATTATTTGCCTTTATGACTTCTTCTGAGAAGTGTACAATTGGAATAAATGATTCCTTGGCAATGGCTGCTAAGTGTATCAGCATCTTATGCACAGTAGATAGCATGTAATACCGTGCGTAGAGTCGGACATTCAGATCAGATTAGTTTTGCAGCCGTTTCAAGGCCTTTGCTGCGATGGTTCATTGAAGCAGTTAGGGCTAACTCAGCTGGCAACGTGCTGACTCTGAGTTCTTCTTCTCTATTCTCTTTTGCTTGACTCCTCAAATATTTTTTTTGGCTGTCGCCCTATTTCAGCACACTTCCGAAAATGCAATATATTATTTTATTACTAACCAATAAAATATGGACATCTTCTCAATTAATCGTAATTGTGATAATGGATACTCACCGTGCGTACTGGGAAGACATGCACATAAAGGAAGTTTAAACTCCAGCCAAAACCAGTTTTTGAACTTTTTCTGAAAAATTTATCCGCACGCGAGCTTTGCTCCAACTTTTCCAGATACTTGGGGAACAAATTTCTGCATGCAATGCATCAGAATGTTTTTGGCAGCATCATCTCCGTTTAGATTCAATTTAGCAATCAAGTATTCCAGAACGTAAGGTTTCTTTGAAGCTAAAGAATATCTCTTTCGCTCTGTAAATTTCTTGTTCAACTCAGGGTTCGTTATCTTTATGACATCCATTACAACTCTAACAATACATAATCTTCTAGGACTGAAACGAGAACGTTGAACCAAATATAAGAAAATGCTATTCCAACCACAAAAGATATCAATCAATAAAAATAAAATCAATAAAAAGTACAAAACTAAGAAAACTGAATTAAAATTGGAACAAGGAATGGGAATAAACTTACCTATTCTTTTCTGGTGTATATTGATGGCCAGGTGACAGGCAGGAGAAGTGTTTCTTTCCTCTGGACAGGACAAGCTTTCCTCTGAGCGTAGCAGATCAGAACACGCTTCCATGCAAGGCACTGAGTATAAGTGAGCTCTGGAACGCTTCCTAAGTGTCAGTGCTTAAAACTACGGCAGAGTTCGTGGGTGGTGGCTGTTATCCTCGTTCCGTAATATTCCAAGAAATCTTAACGCACGTGCAGAAAGAGTTCTACTTTGGTGGCCTGAGTGCAATCCGTCCCATCCTCAATGAAGATCACGTGGCTGGGTCTTTTTGGTTTGAAGGCAATAAAGTGTAACCAAAAGATGCCCTTTTCAATCAAAATATCTCTTTCGGGCGGCGAGGGAACAGCAAGGGTATTTTGAAACTTTTATAGCTCTGTGGAAGGCCTTATCCTATTTCCAGAAGAGAGTGGTGGACAGGCTGGTTCAGACGATAGAAATATTAAAATATAGGAATGCAAAGCAACAATAATTTCTGAGTAAACATATGTAGCTTTTCGTTTGGATTATAATTCGTGTCATGGAATAAAGGTATATTCTAGCAAGTAAACCGAGACTCATTAAAAACAGGGATAGACCTCATTGATGAACTTTGGGCGATTAAAAATCTGTAACATTCCACGAGAGTATCGATAAAACCACTTGGGTCACTGCGCAGCAGCTCGGCCGCCGCCGCTGCGGGCCGAAGATGCGGAGCGGAGCGTTGTACCGCTCAACTTAAAACCGTCTGGAGGTCAGATAAGCAAGTATAAGCAAGATTTTTTTCTTCATCATGTTTAATTGGCTTTCCTGCTTAATTCCATATGAAAATATCATAGGAGCAAAGAGGAGCACAAAACGATAATGATGCATTTATTTAAAAAAATACTAAATAATAGATTAATATTTTTAAAAAATTTAAACGGTCAACCAAGTGCTCAATTGGAACAAAATTACCGGATTTTTATACTACGAGGTATCAAAATTCCGTGAAAAAATTAGTGAAGGACTTTTAAGTACTTAAAGCCTTCTACTATCAAGGTGAACTTCACAAAAATTGACAAATTCTACGCGACGGGCGTGTAACCCTTGATTTACCCAACTTTCACGAGTGATACACATTAATGTGTGCAATAGAGAGACCCATTTATTACCCTATTTTGTAGGCCATATCCTCTACAATAAGAAAACACCATTTAAAGTTTCCTTGTAAAAAGTCGAAAAATTGACTTTTGGCCAGTTTTTTCGATTTCGGACCACTGTGCGACGTTACTATACATCAATAGTAATGTCCGATACACGAATAACAGTGCATTGCTATATCTACCTGGGAAATCGATTTCAATAATACTCTCAAACAATACGTCGAGAGAAAAAATTTCACAATATTTATCATCGAACTACGAGCATCGATATGAGTTGGATATGGACGCGCATTGGTATACAGACTATTTTTAATGTTCATAAATATCCTTGTTTTTTCAGGGACACAAGCGAAATATTGTATGAAAAACATTTTGCTTTTTGACTCAATCTCCATGTCGAATAATATCACCTTAAACGAATCAGCATCATTCCCTAAGGATGCCATGGTTGTTTAGTAACACATTATACGAGACTTAAGCGGATGTCTTTGTTTATAACTAACCCTCGTTACATAAAATGTCTACATAATCCGTAATTGAATTAAAGTATTTGGGTAATGGCAAGTTGCATATTTTCTTACCACGAGAATTCCGTTGAACCAATCAGCTCCAATCCAAACGCGATCCAGTATCTTATATCGCAATTTCTTTGAAATTTCCTTCAGTGAAACGTAAGTTGCATGACGATGCTCTGATATCAAGCATCGATAAATCTGGCCATTCCAACTGGCACACCCCTTGGTAGCCCCGCACGTCCACGTACACAGCCACGGACACCTCTAACACCCTCCCTCAGGGCTCGCTTCCTCGCCACAATCCAATATCGGAAACTGCGTCGCCTGCCCTACTGCTGTTTCTCGCTCTCTCTCTACCTCACTCACTCACTCACTCTCTCTCAATCACTCTCTCTCCTCTCTCTCTCTCTCTCTCTCTCTCTCTCTCTCTCTCTCTCTCTCTCTCTCTCTCTCTCTCTCTCTCTCTCTCTCTCTCTCTCTCTCTCTCTCTGTTACATCAGCACTCTCCGCCCGCATACCACAGGGCGAAGGACGATGGACGAGCAGGAGAGGAAACAAGACGGGAGTAACCTACGCTAAACATGCCTTGGGGGAGGAGGAGGCCTGATTTGAGGGAGTGACAGAAGGAGGGTCTCCGCAAAACGCCCCATCTCCAGAAGATATATCTCCCCCTCCTCGCTTAGGGGCGCCTCCTCCAGCGCCGGCGACGACGAAACGGGCGAGGCCGAGAGTAACTGTGGGGCGTAGGGGGAGGTGCGGGAAGAAATTGCTTTCCGATAGAAGGGGCAAACCGCCCCTTAATTCCTTCCATATCGTCGAACCTCCGGCTGTGGAGAGGGTCCACCGCCGACGCTATTCAGTCACCCCCATTGCCACACAACAGGGTTTGGAGGAGGGAGAGGACCTGTGGGGACGGAGACTTGGTGAATACCCGGACACACCCTTAGGATGAGTATAAAGGGAGCGAAATGCGGGAGAATGGGCGAAGAATAAGGTGGGTATGAATGCCTCCCTTTCTCTCTCTCTCCCTCCCCTTTAATCCTTCCTTCTCTATCTTTCTCTTCCTCCGTCCCTCAAACCGACTATGTCTTCCCCTCCCTCTCTGTTTCCCTCTATTTCTCTCCTCTTTGAGGGAGGAGGTAGAAGAGATGAAGATGCATAGGGAAATGAAGGAAGGGATGAGTTATAGTTTCGATAAAGGAGGTGAGAATTGGTACATCACAAGGCCGTGAGTACAACATTGCAAGAGGTCGGCCTTCAAAGTATTACCCCTGCATGAAACTGGACTACGCCCAGTCGCACATTAAGAAACATTCTACGGATATATCCCTGAAATATCGATAGCCTTCTCTCTTAAGTTCGAAGTGCGTTCAGCAATATCCATTTCAGCCGAAAGAAATTTTCCGCAGAAGCCAATAATAGAGTGAAAATATTTTGTGTTTACAGATCTCTCTGGATGACAGTTGCAGGATTTCAGTGCATGAGTTTTTTATGCAATAGGTTAATGCTTTCACTGGGATGTTTTCGCCAGAAATTAAAGAGCCCATGACGAATTATGGACGACAAGAAATCAAACTTTCCTACAAGCCGAAGTCCAAACTAATTCTTCCGTACAGTCTTAATGATTCTGCATGTAGTATGGGTAGAGGCGTAGTAAGCGTAGAGGCTGTCACTTACCGCGATTTTTAATATTCTTTTTAATAAAACTTCTGACCTGGACGGGAAAATAATTTCATTGGCTCCAAGCTATTTTTGGGAAACTTCTGTCGCGTTGGTTATATTATTATTATTGTCGCGTTATAATTTTGACAACAATTTCACCCCTCATCCTGAGGACGTCTTCAAGTAGAAATGACCCGATATTATTATTCATTCGTATATTTCATTGCTTAAAATGCCATATGGATTGACTGAAAATTAGCGAAACTTTGTGTAACAAAACTTACGCTTTGAAAAATAATTGGCATAAAAGTGAGTCTCGGAGTTGCAAAAACAAAATTCTCCCGAAGATAGAATTTGATTGACCGAGAGACATCATAAGGCCATTAAGGAGCGGCTATCGAGTTTTCTCAGAGCAGCAACTGGGATAAATGATTTCAGATAAATATTTTCTGGTGTTAAATTATCAAAAAGTATAGGTAAAATTTTACATGATAAAAATTATAATCGAGCATTTGTTCTCAATTGCTGAATTTTTATTGTTTCCTCTTTTTCAATGCATTTTATAAATATCAACTTTTACTCTTCGTTTTTATTGGAAAATTACAATGACCCCGTATATGTAAGATTGAGGAGGAGATGAGCAACTCATGATGTGTCAAATGGGGTGGGGAAAAGGAAGTTAACTTTGGGAATTTTTTTCTTCAGTAGGTACCTGGCAGCAGTGCGAGAGCATAAATAAATTGTTGAGTAATATTTCGCTCAGGCTTAAAAAAAGAGTTCCATAGATATTTTTAAATTGATATCTTGGCGGTTCTAATGTCCGTTCTGAATGGTTCTGGTCTGGATTGCATTCCCCAGTCATGAATGTTCAGAGAATACAAGTACTTTTCAGAAGGTATCAACGACAAAAATACATTTGGTATATGCTAAAAAAATCAGAATTCAAACCTTTTCACTATTTTAAAAGGCTTCTCAAAGCACGTATTGAAAATCGTCTATTATTTATTCCGAAGTGTAAAAATTCCAGTCGCTGATTTAAAAAAAAAGCCCTTCATCTATGTTTAATACTGCGACGGCTAATAAAAAAGAGAGAAACTGGCATTGAAACGAACTGAGAAGAGGGAGAAGAGTCTGCGGACAGAGGAATAAAGAGGGAGAGAGGAAGAGAATCAGCGATAGAGATGGGGAAGGCTCGGTGAGGAAGGGTAACGGGATGAGGGTTCGCCCAGGGTGCGATCAATTTGCCAGGAAAGATTACCTCCGACAAAAGCCAGGCGCAATTTTCACCCGAGTCTCCTGAAGACTTGTACGCTTAGCGCCTTGGAAGAGATATCAGAAGACGGATGAGAGACGGAAGTGGAATGAGAAGGGTAATGGAAGGTAGTGAGGGGGCGAGAGGACCCTGGGAGGGATGGTTGGGAGAGACGCGGGGATTATGGCTTGGGGTGGAAGAGAGAGAGAGAGAGAGAGAATGGAGGAGTGGCGGGGCAGGAGAGAGAGAGGGAAAGATGATGACCGTCTCCAATGTGGAGCACAAATGCTTTAAGTGAAACAGGAGAGGGTAAAGTTGTGAGAAGGGAATAATATAGAATATATACATCACAAGTTGTATACACTCATTACAGTTTTCTATAATGTTTTACTATGAAAAAATATTCACAACGAATTCTAAAAAATAATGAGTGTATTGTTAACTTCACATAATTTGAGTGAATAAACTCACCAGTTGCTTGGGTCAAAATTTTAAACCGAGTCATGAAGTCATGTCCTTTAGGAAATATATGTAAAAATTATTTTTTATACAATGACTGCAATTAAAACATTGTCTTCATTAACAAAGTGTTTTAGTTTGTTCTCAAAAACAAAGCTTTTTTGTGCGTATTTATAATTCATTATGTTCTAGAACCTGAGAGAAAACCGGAATAGGATTACAAAAATGTTCCCGAAATTTAATATAGCATGATCATTATTCTAACGGTATAAGGTAATGGAATTGGCATTGTATTTGCGACTAATCATTGGGTTAGCATAAGGCTTCAGTATTAGCTGAATTTTGAGGAATATTATAACTAATTTGGGCTCAGAATTTACGGCGTGGGTCTGAATTTTAGGTTAGTACTTCTCTATGGAATAAGTCTTAATCAGTTAATTAAACCGGTATATATCAATCAAACCTTCAGTGGTATATATCAAACCTTAAATGATAATTTTTTTACATCAAACTCTCACCTTGAGTTGGCGTGCAGGCTTCTACGAATGAATGCTGAGACTTCCTGAGGTCTTGAGAGATTTTCTTCCACATATTTTCATTTTGGTCACTGCGGCTTCACGGGCAACTGAATTCGCTTTTTTAGGTCTCAAAGTGACCAAAGTTCAGACCAGAAGACGCAGACAGGAGTGCCAGTATACATGTCACCTAAGTAGGATAATGAGAAAGAAAACCCGGAAAATCTCTTGCAGAATTAATAAGCTTTCACATTGGCCTGATTGTGACTGTTATGTAACATGCGATAGATTATACACATGGCCTGATTGTGGATTAACAGTATTATAAATACACAGATTCAGAGGAGTAGTGATGGAACATGATGAACTTTTGATAAGTGTTACATTTTATTTAAAATCATTTTTCGCTTATCGATTATCTATTTACATTAATTGACGGTAAATATCCCTAAACTCTTCAATGATGTAACACGTCATGCTTATTCATAGAAGTTGTAGCATTAGTTTAGAATGGTGCCCCACATAATAAGGTCAAATACCACCGTATAAATAACTCGGTTTATATTGACTTGATTCCTAAGAAATTCACAATATGCCTGTCATAGGGATTCAAACCCGGGACCTTGAGGTTGCCAAACTAGCTCATAACTGACTACAGCGGCCGACAGGAGCAGTCATATTTCGTTTGACTTCGAGAAGAGGTTTAATGAAGCGGATTGAGAAAGCCAGTAAAAGAATAGAGAAGATGAGGAATCTGATTGGCCAATTAAGGTGGGGAGTTATACAGGGTTTCCCGTGGCCCGCGGTACTTTTTAAAATAGCATCTGCGGAGGAAATGGTCTAGGAGACGCGGGAGAAGTTTGATCATGGTCAGTTTGGTTGGTTTGGTGCAGGCATAATAGCGGGAGGGGAGTACATTGAGATAGGATTGCCGACGGCCAAGCGCTAGTTATCCACTCAGCTTAAGGATTCCACCCACTGTGAATGCCGTTTTACACATTTCTTGTTTTTTTGCAGTCTGTTGAATGAAAAGATGCACATTGAAATTTGTACCATGTAAATAAACGAGTTCATGGAATACTTTCCAAATGAAGACACAACTGTGTGAAATAATCTCTTTTAGTTAGAATTATTCATTCGGAGGAGACGAATGATATATTAGGTAATTTTCGTCATTTAGGATAGGTACTTAGATTTTTTGGTAGAGGAAGAAATTTTGTTGGAAGTGGGAAAGTTTGGAAAGAAACTCGGCGTCGGTATTAGTCTTCTCTTAAGCAAAGGCGGTAAGGTGGAACATCCTATCCGACTCGTGAACTTTAAAAGCTCTCTACACAGCACCAAAGTGGGGACAGGTTTACCATTAAAAACAATCTCTATGACCTCCGGGACTTGAACCCGGGCCCTCGGGATGGAAAGCCAGTACTATAGCCACCGCACCAATTCGATACCCGCATCTGTTCTATTTCTGCGCATTTATCCATGTATTTTCCATTAATAAACGTCACTTGTGAATTAAGGTACAATTTATTCCTTCGTGTAAGATGGCCTTATTTACCCTTCGACAATGCATTATAATATATTTATGGAGAAAATTAAACATCAGAAAACTGAAATAATAGATTCTCGAGGATGAATGAGGCAACATAAAACATTCAAATACGAGGTCAAAACAGGTGGTATTCGGTATTTCACTCGAATCGGATTTGGACGAAGGTATAATTGGTAGAAATAATTTGAGAAGTATTGCTTTGGCTAAGCAGGACTTTGCCAATAGAAGAGAACCGACAAAAACCTTTGAAGAATGGAGTGAAAAGATTGGTAAAAAATTCGCTTTTAGGAAAATTATCTTTTCCCTGTTTTAAAGACCCGCCCATTAGATGTTACTCATTGGCTACTTTTACCACCAATCAATTAATAGATTTGTTTTTGCGTCGGTTATCGCGGTTATCGGTGTTAACGGTGTTAACCATGGATTAACGGTTGTCTTGTAACCAGCTGAAACTCTTTTAGATTGTTAGGATTACAAGTCCATACGGTTGATGGAGAGAGTAAGATATTAGCAACAATCCTATCAGTTCGGCCCTTATAATCTGCAGTGTAAACAGGTACCTACATGGTGATTTCGAATCTGGTTTAATTTGCAATGTGTTCCATTTCTAAGAATACTTTTAAAGCCACAAGTCATACACGGTTTTCAATAGCATTATTATTTTTCCGTGGGGCCGTGGAAGTCTAAGTGGTAAATATTAGCTCGGTGTAAGAAGTTGAGAGGAGGCAAAGATTTTTCGAGAAAATTTGTGCAATCATTTTTTCAAACCATCAGTTTCGTGTAAACTCACATGACAGTATATCCTATGTTCGGCAATGTGTGTGCTTTAAAAGCTTTATAAATGTCGAATTTACTTACAGAGTTCCAACTCATGAAATCAGAACTTTAAAGTGGCCTAGAAATGATTTATACCAGTCCATCTGTAGTGGGATTCTCTGTTGTTTGTGCTATTATTCTACCCATAATCATCCTATTTTGGCCCATAATACAATCTTATGGAAGCAAAAGAGGAAGGCATGTGCGTAAATTGATAAATAAGATACCAGGCCCTCCTTTTTTGCCTGTATTAGGAAATGTGTTTGATCTTCTAGGGTCAAGAGAAAGTAAGTACCAAAGCAAGTAAGTTCTATAGCACCTCTGAATATTTAAATGGTTAACTGTGTTTTGTAAACTGTGCATAATTATGTTGTTTTTATTATTTTTTATAATATATATATATTCTTTAAATTGTATGTATGTATCCATGTAATTGACGACATTCCCATGTCTATAAGACCTAACGGAATAAAGAATTATTATTATTAAATCAATATTATGGATGTGCTATTTTAACTTATATAAGTGTCATTTACATTTTCTACATGCATTTAATGTTGTGTTTCTTATATGAATAAAAATCGGTTTCGTTACAACATTTGTTCCCATGTTACATTGGAACACTTGCCTCTGTTTGGTATACTTTCTGTAGAGATGATACCAAACCAAGGTGGGTCTCTATCAATCTAGCAAGGCCAATATCTCACCTATCTATCGTCAATTCATCTGTGGAACCCCATATGGGATACAATACTGTATAGTACAAATGTAAATGGAAAAATAGTTCCAATTCTGTTTATATGCTTTGAAGACTACCTAATGTAATATATGCTTTCACCATAACGTGAACAATTCATTTCTTTAATAATTTTTATTTGGGACTTACTCTTAGTTTGGATATCTATGTGATTTTTTGTCATAATTGACCATGCTACTGATGATAAGCATAAATTATTATTTTTACCTGTTACAGCTGTCATTATTATCGTTTGTCACTCTTTATTATAGGAATTGTTGAAGTAAGAAATAAACACTTTGCAGCTTATTCAAACATCTTCAAAATATGGATATGCCACCATCCTCTGGTTAAGCCAGTTGGTCCCGAGTATATAGAAGTAAGGCCATCAACACATACGTACAACACAACTTAATCAACTTCATTTTTCACTGAGTTTTAAATTTATCTTTCAGGCTATCCTACACAGTTCCAGAAATATAGAGAAAAGCTTATTTTATAATTTGCTGCAACCTTGGCTGGGAACAGGACTTTTAACCAGCACAGGTCAAGTAAAAAGGTCACATTGTGGCATGTTTGTTATTTTTATTCTGGCATAAAATGCCACTCCTAAAAATTGTACTTCTGAAATCATGGAAAGTTAATATTGTGCTGTTGAAGCTGGCCCCTTTTGAAATTATTCAGTGATGAAATTTCCTATTCCTCTGTTTTCAGTGAACTTCAAAGTTGTTTTCTCATGTCAGTGTTTCCAAATTTTGATCAATTTGCCCCCGATAAAAAATAAATAGTAACTTGATAGTGGAGTGTTGAGCTACTCCTGAAATTCATATGTTTAAATATGTGGGAGACTTGTAAATAAACTAATAAACTGTTATTCTGTGAATTCAAGAATTTTTTGAGAATCGTCAGTTGACACAGGGTAACAAACTGACCCTTAGTACTTTATGTGCTCATTGCCACACTAACCAAACCAATGCTGTTTTCTAATGGTAACTTTTGCATTTTAAAGGCTCAAAATGAGCATGTTCTTGCAGAATCAAAATAGAGGCAATAATAATATTTCAAATATCCATCCTGACTTCTTTTCATCCACAGGTGATAAATGGTTTTCTCATCGTAAACTCTTGACACCTGCATTTCATTTTAAAATTTTGGAAGAATTCATACCTATGTTTGTAGAAAAAAGCGTATCTCTGGTAGAAAAACTAAGAATGGAAGCATCATCAGGGAAATCATTCGACATTGCCCCCATTATTTCCCTATGCACGTTAGATCTTATTTGTGGTTAGTAATCCTTCATTTTTACTGCATTGATATTGTATTACCTGATGAAAAATGTGATAATATTTAAAACCATTCCTTTGCAGAGAGTGCCATGGGAATCAAATTAAACCCAAATGATATATCTCAGCAAGAGTATGTGTCAGCAATATATACGTAAGCAAAGTATTTGTGTTATACTGTAATTTATTATGAAATCATCAAGTTTGTTGCCATGGCTAATATTCCATACTTGATTTCACATCTGTAACGGAAATCTATACCTACACTACAAGTGAGAAGTCTGGGGCTAGGAGGAGAAAGATAGATATGCTCCAACTTCTGTGCTTTGAAAATAACTTGGTGGAATTTGAGAATCGTCAGTTGGCACAGGGTAACTTGGCAAAGTTGTCAGTCATGTATTGAACAAGCAGTTGGTGACATAAAGAATGAACGGACTCTAAACTTGTGTATACATTGGAGGGACTGTGTGATAGTTGAAATGCAATCCCTATGACATTTGTTTTGAGATTTTTTTGTTACAATTCAGACTGCTTGAAAAGGGGACGTCCATTAATTACGTGAGGTGTTTAGGGGGGGAAGGGGTCGAGCCCAATTTCATGATGGGGAGAGGGGGGGGTCTTGGCAAATATCACTTAATTTTTTTCCGCAAGAAACTGTATAAAATTGCAAGAAAACTGGGTTAAATTAAGTAAAACATGAGTCGCCACTAAAATATGGCTAAATCCTACACAATAATATTTATCACGGTTATGCGAACGCCACAAAGTAGCACAGTAGACCCTCAATTGTTTAACCGCCACCGGCCAGCCAAACACGCAATTTTCTCACTGTGATTCTAGACTACATTCTTAGTAGTCTTAAATACTAGTCTCAAATAAAAATAATTAAGCAAATTATGTTTTTTTAAAATAAATCCAAAGCAATCAACCACAGATTAACGTATTTACATTTAAAATACACATTTTGAAAAATCTCATGAGATTAGGGGGGGGGGGGGGGTCGAGCCAAATCTCATGACATCTCACTAAGGGTGGAGGGGGGGTCAAACAATTGCCAAAATCGCGTCACTTAATTAATGGACGCCCCCAGACCACATTTATTACTATTTTGGGAAATAGCTTGATAAGATAATTCTGTACTGGGATCTGGTATTGAAAATAAGAGTGATTTTTTAAAATGATATTTGAATGAAAGATATGTAATCCTGAAATTGGTTTCACATATTTCTGCACTCAGTTGCCAACTAACGTCTAATTAGCTTTTATTTCTTTAAAATCTATAATCACTTCCTCCATATATCCCATTGACTCATGCTATCAATGGTTTCCACAGGACCAGTAAAGCTCAAGACACATGATGAGACTGTCCCAATATTGTTTCAGAATTTTGATAAAACATTATTATAAATAGGGTCCCATAGTGTTTATGGGCTAACTTTTGCATCGTTAAGACTTTTGGCATATTAACTATAACAGTTTCACTGGAATCCCATTTGGCATCAATGCCTTTTTTCTACAGCTATTGACCCTGACTGATTCCTGTCATGGATCATACTCCAGATGTGTATTCTGACAGTGTACTTCTTTACTTCCTGGCTTACACCCCTAGCTGTTGATAAATTTTCTTTCATGCGAAGGGAAAACTATTTTCCTTATTATCCTCACTTATGATGATATGAGGATTATATTCACATCCTTACCCAAAAAAAGTAGATTTCACTCAAAAACCACAAACTAAAGTAATTTTTGTTAAAGGAAATCAAGGAAGATGAATGTAGAAACTACGATTGCCCAGAGTAATGAATAATCAACAAATCTAAACAAGCAATCAAAATAATGCATTCCACCTGTTGGTGGCTATCTATCTAGGAGTTTTACCACCTAGTAAGATAGCTTTACTAATGGTTGTCTCTCAAGGAAGTGGTTTAGAGGCAATGCATCCCGCACCATTGACCAACTTACAACATTCACACATACAAGCGCATACAAACAAAAAAATGTAATCACTTCCCCTGTTAGTGGATATCTTTCTAGGAGTCTGCCTAGGGGCAGACCCAGACATCAGGTTTTGGAGCGGGGTTTCACAGTCTTTTCCTCCTTACCCCAACCCCTCCAATGAAAGGACAATCTGTCCATATGTATTATTGAAATGATTGTTTGGGGGGATCAACCCCCCCAGGATCCGCCCCTAAGTCAGCCATTCAATCTGACATACTGACAGAATTTCCTATTTAAAGTGTAATTACCATAGTATATTTTTAATGTTCATATTTTCATTCAATATTTTGAAGATAAATGCATGTAAGCTTAAAATTATTTTTTTGACAGATTGGGTGATATTGTTTATTTCCGCAGTATGAGGCCCTGGTTGTTTTCTGATTTTGTATTTTCATTTACACAGAAGTACAAAGAGCAAAATAAGGCTTTGAAAATTCTTCATGAGTTCACAGAAAGTGTGAGTATCTAAACCTGAACTTACCTTATTTTTCAGTCTAAAACCAGCTATGTTAATTAACAGTTAGTTTAAACTAACTACTGTGAATTAAAATTTATACTCTCGTAAGTTCTTTTGTTATTGGAGCATTAAAAAGAGTTCATTTGATATTGTTAAATGCTGATCACTGTACACCTTAAATATGGAAGAAAGGATAATGGTGTCATCATAGTTCTATGCCTGTATTCCATTCAGTGTGTTTCTTTTTACTCTAGGCTATCAGAGAAAAGAGGAGGTTATACCTACAAAGAAAACATCATGTGGATGAGTATAAGCAAACTTTGGATAAAAATGAAGGAGAATACGAGGCCAATAACCAGAAGAGTAATTTGCTTTGAATTCTGTATTAACCCGCAAAACAACTGTTTCATTATCATGTTTTTAATGCAAATGGGAGGAAAACTCAATGCCTGTTAGCTTATCTCCAACTATAATGAGTTAACATGAGGTTGAAGGAAACTAACCTAGTCCATGGGAATTTAAATTATAATAATTAATATGCAGGTATTAAATATTTTCCATTTGAAATGATACTTCCTTTTTTAAATAATTGCATGATTTATTAATATGAAGGCTAATCTCCACTGCTTAAAAATTAACATTTTTACCTGATAGTTTGCCATTTTAGGAAAATATTTGGTGCTGTCCACTAATGGAATGCTATTTGTAGATAAAACAACTATTCGTTGCTCTAATTGGTATCTATATTTTCATTCAGTTTTAATTCAAATGCATTATTTTTTTTATTCATGTTGTCACTAATATATCCTGGCAAATTTGTGTTAAGAAATGGTAAGTTAATCTAAAATATTTTTTTCAGAAAAAAAGGTTAAGGCTTTTCTAGACCTTTTAATTGAGCTTTCAGAGGAGAAGAAACTACTGAATGATAGAGAAATTCGAGATGAAGTGGACACATTCATGTTCGAGGTACATGTTAACAAATTTTTAAATTCTGACTTGTGTAAAAAGTATAGCATAGAGTGTTAGGTAAACGCATTTACAGTAGCTACATTTTTTTTTCTCATGGAGCATGGAGTTTTGCTACATCAAATGCTAATTGTCATCACTCTTCTCCCTGCAAAAGACAAGGATGATACCAATTTGTGTCATCTGCAGCCAATGGTTTATGTAAAATAATATTTTGATGGGCTTTAGGCCCAGTTGGCAAGAATACTATCTGGAGAAGTTATTTTTCAAGTGAATTCACACTATCTTTCTTTTAAATAAAGACTATTTTTTTCTAAATATCAAAGATTCACTTAATGGATAACAAGTCTTTGGTCTCCTTTAAACACATTCATATAGCACAAATAATTTTAATGGTACTTTGTTATTTAACTTAAGTGTTTTTTCAGGGGCATGATACAACATCAATGGCAATATGCTGGAGTTTATTTGCCTTGGCAAACAATCCTGATGTTCAGGTGAGGAAATATTTTGTAAATATTCAATCACTGATATAATTGACCCATCAGGCCTTATTATCTATTTTAAAAAATCCTTTTTCAGCTTACCCTGCACTATATTTCTCAAAAGATGAGAGATCTGGTATGATGAAAAACATTACATAAGCTTCAACCTGATCTTTGTACTTTTTTATTTATTGGATCCTATGAAAAATATTTTGACCCACTAATACATATATCCTTACAAATAGCCATTTTTCTTTGTATACCTCCAATAAGTGCAAAAATTTGAAATGTATTTAGGTTAATAATAAGCCAGCAGTACAAAATTATCACACAAAAAAATATATGTATACACACACAACTGAAGACAGCTCTGCAGAGCATGTATATAAGTTCTCGACGAATGAGGATAAATCACAAAACAAACACAGACAAAATAAATAAAGGACACTCACAGTTGCTTGGAACTGTTTTGGTGTACAGCATGTGCCTTCCTTGGCCAAAAGAAAGTATCATCTAATTACCCATCACAGCTGTGATGTAAATGTAAATTCATCTACCCTGTAGTATGAGTAGTGACAAAAATATTACTTGAAATATAAGCTTTGTAAATTTATCCATTCAATAGAAATTGATTAATTTTACATCACCTAATGTTGACTCTCCAATCTGTTATTATAATTTTAAGTAGTCACCTTCAGTTCTGATATTAAATACATATGTCATTAGAAACTTGATATTATCAAATTTTGTCATTAATAAGCAAGTATGTGGGACTCAACTAAAAGGATATTCAGAAGGCATGGAAGAGTATACCATATTGTGAACTTTGCAAAATAATGCAGTATAGTTGCTACCCTAGGTGGAAAAGTTCTCATTTTTACAGAAAGCCAGCAGGTGTGAAGCAATTTGTGTTGAAAAGAAAGAACCAATATGTTACCTATTGTGTAATAGGCCATAATGAGAGTGCGGTTATGAACCTTACTCTATCTATGCCAAATAAGATAGCTCATATTAAGTATTAGAGTAGAGTCTCAAGAGTAAATAACTCACATTCATCTTATCCTCCTCAAAAATTTCATTTCTGGATTTTTCGTGTGTGATATTTTTGTATTCTCCGCCTATATTTTCAGCTGTATATACAGAAATAAGTGTAAAAATTACAAAATATGGTTTCTGGGAACCAGATCTTTCTGGGAAACTGTAGGCACAACATGGAAAGGAACTGCCCCCACCACCCTGATTTATAAATTTCACATGGCTCACTAAGTGGTAGTTGGTAAGGTCCCACATAGCATGCAAGATTTCAGCAAGTTTGGTTGAGGCTGGCGTATGGCTTGCCAAGATTGGCAATCTAGATGCAAGCTTGCTGCAATTTTGCCAATATTGACACGTTCCGTGCAAGTTACGCTCAATTTGCATGAAGTGTGCCAAACTTGGCAACTTTGCTGCAGGACTCTGGCAACATTGGTAGCAATAGTGCAAGGCCCAAGGCAATTGCAACTATACGGTTCCTACTAAGGGAGGAGTAGTGTTACCTTTGCCTGAACGCGCACGGCTTATTTCCCGTAGAAGAAAAACAATTCGAGCTAAATTGAAGAAGAGCGAGTTAATAGGAAAATTTTGCGCGAAATTAACTTAAGCATGCGTAACGATAAATTAACTGACAAAGAAGAACAAGTTTGTAAAGTCGTAAATACAGATTAATTGTGAATACAGATTAATTGAGTACAGAAAACAGTGGTATTGACGTCAGGGTTTCTACCAAGGATCCCGCGGCCCGTCGGATGAAGATGGCGATTGCCATATTACTGAGGAAACTCTTATTTATCTCTCCTGGAGTTGAAAGAATATCCGTTATGCATATTCATAACGGTCATGCTTACTTTTAGCCACAAAATGGTCATTGGGGAAATGTTTTAATGATTCAAATATCCGTGTCCATATGTTGTAAAGTTAGTTATCACTAACGAATTCATGCAAGCCAGCAGCTGTATATACACGGCCTCCCAACAGTCAATTGTTAGCGAAGAAGCGCTAGATAGCCATCGTGATATGCATTTCGTTAGGTCGTTTAGGATAAGGTAACAGGACACGTAGGTCAAGTATATATTGTTAAGAATTGTATCTTTCGCGTTCACAAATGCGGGAAAGTCATTTTCTTTTTAAATTTTGAAACTATAGGGGTAATCATGCAAGTAGTGTTTTTTTGTAATACCTAACTAATTTGTTTCGCTATGAACATTGTTACAGCTCCTTTGCACAATTGCATTCCATAGGCAATGTTTTAGTGTGTGGTTCATGAATGCTTTCCTACCCTCGGCGTACCCTCTATTTTTGCCAGGGTTGAAACTTGCACAGGACTAGTGTGAAGCTTGCATGAAACTTGCTGCAAGCTTGCAGTGCAACCTTGCAGCAAGCTTGTAACAGGTGCAGTAGTCAGATTGTAGCAAGCTTGCTGCAAGCTTTAACCTTGCCGATGCAAGCTTGCTGCAAGGTTGCTATCTTGCAATGACAAGCTTGCTGCAGGGTTGCAGCAAGCTTGCTTTGCCATGTGGGGTCTACCCTCACCGACCAGACCATCCTTCTGGTTAAACACAACTTTACTTTATAACCCCAGGTCCTAATTGCCAGGTTAGTAACCATCCACCTGGAAACCAAGTTGCAGGTTTGAGTCTCACCTCAGTCAAGGATATTTCATTGATTTATCTCACTGGGATAAATGGGTATAGGTAAGAATTTATGAGGGAATGTGAAGGGTGGAAAAGACCTGGTGTTGGGCATTAGTTGCCCTTAATGAAAGGTGCCAACAGGTCCATAGTTTAATGTCCCAGCCGATGAATGCAGTGCTCTCCACACAGCATCACAGTTCATCTTATCCTGAATTTCTTGTAGTGAACACATTTGTCATTTCTTTGTCTCTCTCATGTAATGTAGCCTTCAACTACCTTTCAGTGTATTAATTAAATCTGCAGAAATTTAACATGTTATTTCCTACATTTTTACTTGGTGATGCTTTTTGAATTCTGGTTTGATACTACTTATCTTCTTATATGATACCCCTATTCCTCTCTTTTGAAAATGCATGATATATATTGAATGATGTGCTAACTGAAGTTACATTTTAGATGTTTTTTTTTCAGGAAAAAGCCTGGAAGGAGGTTAAAGAGTGTTGGGACCTCAAAAGGAAAATTGATGGCTGTGATGCCAACCAAATCAATGTTTTCAGTGATATGCCATATTTAGAAAGGTGCATAAAAGAAAGCTTGAGATTATATCCCAGTGTTCCAGTAATATCACGAAAGGTTTCTGAAGATCTCCAGATGGGTAAATAAGCATAGTAAATTATGATTTTGGAGCATGTTTGTGAGATGGTGTATCAGTGCTCTTTTCTTTGGTGTTGGAGTAAAACTAAATCATTATTGATGAACTATCGCTGAGAAAAATTTTGTTCATGATATGCCTTAGGAGATTCATCTTCTGCATTGATGAGGAAGAAGAGCTTTTCAATAGCTTTACCAAAGGCTTTTTAACAACAGTTTTGCTCATTGAAAAAAATAAAACTACCTATTGAGACCTATAATTGGTTTAGTATTTGTAGCAGCTTAGGTAGTTCTCAGAATCATTAAGTACCCAACTGTACGATAGGATGGCAAAATGGTAAGCATGGCTTTTAGTTTTGAGAATAAACCCAAGAAGTTTTAGTAGTGCATAATTGATTTAGTGTGTACATTCAACATCACTTGTGATTTGTAATAACTGCATGAATGGCATTAATTAAGTTCTCTTCAGAAAGGAAGGCATATTTTCTATAAACATTTAAGTTGGTGGTACATGGGAGACAGGGTTGAAATATTCACCAATTGGTCATATGTAGGAGGAAATGTGTGTATGGTGAAGAAAAATAGTTAAATTACTGAGGATGTCAGGAGAGAAATTACTATGGGAGGTATAGCATGTACCAAAAGTTGGACGAAGGACTGGAATATTAAGTCAAGTGGAAAGGAAAAAATAGTAAAGACAGAGTAGAGCAATGCATCATGTATATGACTCACAAATCTGAATATGTATAGAGAAAAGAGTAGTAGTAGAATTGGTTTTTTAGGATGCTTCGATGGCTAAGGTCATATTGCACCATAGAGAAAAGAGGATAGGCATATGCTTTTAATAGTTTTAACTTATGATAAATATCTTAGGTTAGACAGTACAGTATTGTAAAAGTACAGTACAGTATTGAAAACCCAAGTCTGTGTTGACTACTCGGTTGATTTTTTCTTATTTCCTATAATAGGCAGTGAAAATTTATAGATTCAGATCATCTTAATTATAATGAGTTTCAAATCACCTGAATAGTGCACGATTTCTGATTCCAGTATAGGTTCAGAAGCTGTGCTTTCATCCACAAGTATCTCTGTTCTTGTTCATGAATCTTTGTGAAAACCTTTGGGATGCTCAGGGGAAGGGAGGAACTAGTATATCGTCCCTTTGGTATTAAACCAACCTTTTGGTTGATCAATGTGTGTTCCATCATCATTACTGGTCATTAATCGTAAGATTGGTACCCTGACTCCATCTAGAAAATTTATAGATTCAGATCATCTTAATTATAATGAGTTTCAAAGTACCTGAATAGTGCACGATATCTGATTCCAGTATAGGTTCAGAATCTGTGCTTTCAGACAAAAGTATCTACGTTCTCTTTTCTTGTTCATGAATCTTTGTGAAAACCTTTGGGATGCTCAGGGGAAGGGAGGAACTAGTATATCGTCCCTTTGGTATTAAACCAACCTTCTGGTTGATCAATGTGTGTTCCATCATCATTACTGGTCATTAATCGTAAGATTGGTACCCTGACTCCATCTAGTGAATAAAATACAAGTGTTTTATCATCATCTGCATTTCCACACGTGGTAGAGTTAGAATGAAATGTGCAGAGGAGACAAAAACCCAAACAAAAATCAAGACGAGACATTATCATTTCTCGCAGTGAAAGGGTTAAATTTACTTTATACAAAGTAAAATTAACTCTCTCTGCCTCCGAGACTAGTTATTTCCTATATTTCTCTCATTTTGGTTAATAAATTTATTTAGGTAAGCTTGTACTTATCTTATTGCTTATAATAGTAAGTGGCACTTTATTAGCCCTAATATTTGGTACATATGTATCATTATTGTGTATCATTATAATACATACATATATGTATCATGTTTCAATATAGCTATCACATCCAGTAATATGAAAAGTTATATATCTTGTGTGTCATTCCATGTTTACCATAATAGTGGAAAGTATTTTAACATTGCAGGTGAATATCTCATCCCAACTGATACAATAATACATGTTCATGTTTCCAACATTCACCGTAATCCTTCCATTTATCCCAGTCCGGATACATTTGACCCTGATAGATTTCTTCCAGAAGCTGTGAATGCAAGGCATCCCTATGCTTACATACCTTTCTCGGCTGGTCCAAGAAATTGCATAGGTAAGCAGCTGATGAGAAGTATGAAAGGAAATTCATAAGCAAGCAAACATTACACCAATTACCTTGAATTATATTATACTTTCAGGACAAAGGTTTGCCATGTTGGAAGTCAAAGCTGTTGTATCAGCAATTCTTTACAACTTTCACCTGACTGCCATGGATAAACCTGAGGATATTGTCATAATGGCAGATCTTGTTCTCAGATCCAAAAATGGAATCAAATTGAAGTTTATTCCAAGAAATGATACCTCTATCACAACTTAAATGTACTGAACATAACTGCATGGAATGGTATTGATTCAATTCTCATAGGATTTGTAGTAACTTATAACTATGATATGTTGCTTGGTATAATGTCAATTTGTCATGAAATGTGTGTGATACTATTGTGGTAATGAAAGTGAACATTTTTTTTGGGGTTTGGGGTGTGACGACTGTTGTGTGCAACTCACAAAAATTCACTATGGTGCTGGAATTTTTGTGTTGAAAATATTTTAATACTTGATCAATAATAATTATTATCATACAAATGCACTGTACAAATTATGTAAGTATGTATTATGTATCTGGAATTTGATCCTATGGCCAATGGTGAATTGGCCCATATTTTTTTATATATTTTAGGGGACAGTGAGGAAATATCAAATCATACTAAACAATGTGATTATTTACTAAACAATGATTCAATTAAATATGCCTGCTTTTCACTGGTGCTATAGCAGTCCTGCCTACTCTGCATAAAGTGTAATGTTGAGTTGGGGCAAAGGTTTTACTTTCATATATACTTTTGAATATGTACTCCAAAGTTCTCAGTGGCAACTTATTTCCAGTCAATAGTCATCTCTCAACCGACACGAGAAGATTTCTAAAAACTTTTGTGTGAAACATGCTTACGTACAGTTGCTAAGCAAGAACCTTGAGTTACATGAAAAAGATTGACAGCTTGTAGCAGAAATGTAGTTTTGGAGAATTACAAAAGTAAGTTCGATAATGAGGAGAATAAATGACCAAGTGCTAGAAGAAGTTAATGAAAGGAGAACACTCCTCCAAACCATTCACGCCTTAAAAATGAAATTTATTGGACATTTAATGATAGAGTACCAGAGAACCAAGCTTTGCTCGGTGACATTTTATTATGGAATAAAAAAAGAAAAGCAGTATTAACTTTAAAGGAAAAGCAATATCTTCCAATTCTAAAATGTACTCATTTATAGTGTTTTAGAAAGTAATATTAAAATCATTGATTTCATCAGGAATATCTATTTCAGATTCTATGTTGTATTATATTATGATAGATTTCCATTTTATTTTTATAAAACCGTCTCCATAGTACATTATAAATTAGCCAAGTTTCTAGTTAGATGTTCAGGAGAAGCGACCGACAGCTGAGGTCATTTGTGCCATTAAGGATAGGTGGGTTATGGCAGGAGTTTTCAGGGAACGGAGGAAGAGTGGAGAGAAACCCAGCAATGGCACTTGCCTGCTCTTTATGAAAGGCACCAAGGGGACGACGGCTAAACGTCCCATTCGACGGACGGAGTACCGAATCTGAAATTCCCTCCACTATTCAAGTGGGGACTGGTTTACCACTGAAAAATACACCACTGCCGAGAATAGAAACCCGGGCCCTCAAGATGGGAGGCCAGTACTCTAGCCACCACACCAACCCAATCCCAGCTGAGGTGTTTCTGGCTTTAAAAGTACCTTTAAACTTTTTTTTATTTATACTCAAGAACAAGCATTGTTTGAACCAACCCTTAAAAACAGTTCAAAATTAAACTCCATAAATTTTACTGTTCTCTTATTTTTTATGTACCAATACACGGCTTATGCCTCAACACCTAATGTAACTAAGGTCTCTGCACTTAAATTTTAATCCTCAAAATGATGTATCACCGGATGCAGTTAAAATTATGAAAATAACTGTCCATAAGTCAAAGCCAACATATTCAAGTTTGACTGTGGACCTTCTGTATCATCATTGAAAGAGCTGGTCTTATGGGAGATGTCATTACGTGGTGCAACAAAGCTGACCTAAGTTATTTAAATAAATACTTCTCATCTCCATTCTTTTCCAGTATTGTCACTTTAATGATTGTTTTACGTCAGTAACCTTTAATCTATTCCCAATACAGCCATACATTATGTCGTAAGTTTCACAAGACCATATCGGCATCATCAGTCTACAATCCACAAGACAGGTTTGATACATCTCTCCACGCCATTCTCCTCTTGGCTAACCTCTTCACATTTACATAATTTTCTCTCTCACATTTAAAAAAAATTACTTTTTGTATTACATGAGAAGCCTTCTTATTTCATTCCTTCCATTCAATTTTCCCAGTTTCATCAGGATGACGTACATAAATGTTTTAAATAAATATGAAAGGATCTTAAATATTAAAAACTTTCTTTGACAACTTCCACAAGTTATATTCAGTTTCCTAATTATATTATTTTTGAGTTTTTCCAAAAATGTCCTTCTGACCTGAAGATGCCCCCAGGATAAGGGGAGAAACTTGGGAAGGGTTAACTTTTGCATTATAGGTGAGTGGAAACAGTCAAGAGGTCAGTCAGCTCCAGTCCTTGATGTGCAATCCCTTCTTTCCGCTCCACCACAACATCACGGTGCTCAACAGTTAGAAGGTCGTGGCCCTAAGTTAGGGTGTCCCAAAAAAATCGAAGTCATTTTTTTTTAATGCATACCATCTTAATTTATTTATATGATGTCAAACCAATTGTAAATAAAATGTCATAAACATAGGACCTCGGTAACTCGTGCCGACTTGCATTGAAACATGTCATTACTAAGTGAGGCTTCACTGAAAATCTTCCATATGTTAATTGGAATTTAGAGAAAAATGTACATTGTACAGGGTGTGTATATAAAGTAATGAGACTGAGTGCTTTGTGTTAGATCGGGTAACACTGGTGACGCGACATCAAATAAAAGTTCAAAACTGCCAACCAAGAGTTAGTCAACAAATTAGGTAATATGTTTGGCATTGCACAAGATGCTTCAATTAATGGATATAAATGAAGACAAAGTCTTCTTACAGCAACAGAGAGCCAGGTAGGCCTGGTCTTTTAGCTAGTGGCCAAAAAAACTGGCTAATAAAGAGGAAAGGGAAAGCCTCAACTATTGAAGAAAAAAATTGACATGTTGTGTATTTTTTCACGCCAACTCCTTAGTCATCATACTATGAACCATTACTAAACAACTCATCTTCTGATTCTCGTGAAAATGACAGGCATTTAAAAGAAGATTTTCCTACTCTAATCAAGAACATACAACCGGAACTGGTAAAACATTTTGTGGAAAACTTTCATTACTCTAAAATTAGTAGCAGCGCTACCTAGGTGTCAGTTGAGTATGAGAGACTCTTGTGTCTATTCTTGAAGCTACCACTGAGGCACTTGGATATAATACTGATGAATTTCCTGTAAGTACTCTATTCAAAGAATTTTGGCGAATGATGAAGAATGATGGCGTACAGGAAGTCCACTCCTTCGGGGGTGAAAGAGGAGAGCACGTGTCAGGCTATGAGGACAAGGGAGCAGTTAACATCTTCCCTTCAAACCTTAGACCATGCAGGGAAGGGTTTCCAAGGGGTGGGTGGTACCCCACAGCAATTCTCGAAGCTTGGAAAGCTGTAAATTGCCTCAACGGTCTGGTGATCTGAGTTGAAAATGTTTCTTCTTGGGGTAAATGCCTCAGGGGAATGGTGGAAAGCAGGAAGTCCAGCGTTGCCACATTTTGTATTCCTTTGGTGCAGAACTGGGATAGATGAAGGGCATTAATACAATTTTAGAGGAAGTACTCATCATGGGCATCACACGGACACCCACTCGTTGGAGATTCCCAATGGTTTAAGAGGTTGAAGTCGCTAAAAAGGATGATAGGACCAAGACTAATGGAACTCATAACAGAGTCAAGATATTTTTCTAAAACGAAATTGTTGAAATATTAAAGTGCTCTGTAGTTTTGGCATTCGTTGATTGCTGTCTGCTTGGACGTTTTAGCAGTGTCGATTGTATCGATACAATCGATTGCCTTTTCTTCTATGCATCTTCCGGTGCACGCTATAGTTTTTAGTTGTTGTTTTCGCGCCTTCTTGTATGCTGGTGATCTGCTAATACAAATATACTTATTAACTAACACTGTGTGAGTCTCAACTTTATTACCACTGCGTGAAACCCCCGAACAACAGGTTATGGGCCCAGTGGTCGTGCTGTGTGGTTGGAGATATTAGTTTTCGATCAGTTTCGAATATAACAAAAAAGGAAAAGGGCGAAATCATGGCGGAGCAGGATGAGCAGATGGATTCAGATAAGTACATGAACCCAATCCTGAACAAGGAGAACTTTGAATATTGGAGGACTATGTCAGAGGCATCGATGATTTTTCTAAACTGCTGGGACGCAATCAACCCCGGGCTAAGTGCAGATGACCTAAGGAAGCCGGAAAACGTACGTAAGGATAACAAGGCGCGCGCATACATTTTTCGGCATGTGCGGCCTGAGTATCTTACTGATATCAGTCATCTTAAGTCGGCAAAGGCGTGTTGGGACACATTGGAAGAAATCCATGGGAGAGCTACATCTATGGATATAGCTATGTGTCTCAGAGAGCTGGGCAGTATTGAAAAGACGGAGTCAATGGACATCTCAGCGTACACTGGAAAGATCCAAGAGCTGTGTGGGAAGTTGACGAAAAACGGAATCGTGTTCCAAGATCACATTGTGGCATCCTTTATATTGGCTGGACTGGTGACGGATCCACATTATTCGACTTATGTCAGAATTACGAAGATAGACGAGAGACTAACTTCAAGGGCGGTGAAATCAGATCTTCTGCTTGAAGAGAGAAGAATCAATGCTGCTGAGTCGTCTGAGCAAGGCAGTGCGTTGGCAGCGAGGAAGTTCAATAAGCCGAGACCAAACAGTAACAAGGATGGTTCAAAGCAGAGGAACACAGGTGATCAAAAATGTTACAGATGTGGAAAGTGGGGCCACATTTCCTATCAGTGTGGTCCACAAAAGGGAGACAAAAAATCGGAAGAGAAGAAAGAAGAATATGAGGAATCAAGGGAGAGACACGAGAAAGGAGGGGACAAGCCAAAGTTCAAGGGACTCATTTCTGCGTTTGCTTTGACTTGCTCTCAACAACAGAAGGTTAGTTACCTAGATTCATGTGCTTCTAACCACATGACGCCAGACCGTCACCGCTTTGTTGAATTCCAACCTGCCACTGGAGAAGTGAAGATTGGGAAGGGACGTCTGACCGTGAAGGGGAAAGGGACAATCGTTATTAAGTTAGCCAACTCTTGTGGGGGCTGGACCTTGTCATTATCAAATGCACTTTGGGTACCTGAGTTGGATGTAAATCTTGTGTCTGTCAGGCAGCTGGCTAGGAAAGGTGTGCAGACCTTGTTCAGGTTGGATGAAGCGATTGGAGAGCATGAAGACGGTGATGTCTGGTTCAATGCCTTAGTGGAAAATGATGTGTACTATTTAGAGACTGAACCAGATGAGAATTACGTTGCAAATGTTTCTGTTAGTGATGAGTGTAATGGTGATACAGAAGTTGAAGTATTTCAGGCTAAAGCTTTCAGAAGTGTGTTGTGGCATGAAAGATTAGGGCATCTCCATGAAGGTGCTATGAATAAAATCCCAGGTCTTGACGCCAAGAAAGAAGATTCCAAGAAGAACGACGAGTTATGTGAGGTCTGTGTGAAGGGAAAAATGACCAAGTTACCATTTCCGAAAAGCTCATCATAATTGTGAACGTCCATTAGAAATCATCCATAGTGATGTAAGTGGCAGGGCACAGTGTCAATCTTTGGGGGGAGGCCATTATTTTGTGACCTTCATTGATGATTTCTCTCGTTTCACTACTGTCAGGATAATTAAGAAAAAAAGTGAAGTGTTCAAGTGTTTTCGAGAATACCAGAGGGAGGTTGAGGCTCTACATCAGGCAAAAATAAGTGCTCTCCAATCAGATAATGGTGGAGAGTACACAGGTATTGAATTTGAGAATTATTTGAAGTCTGAGGGTATTCTACATAGGAAAAGTGTACCTAGAAATCCTGAACAAAATGGTGTGTCAGAACGTGCCAATAGGACACTTGTAGAAATGGCAAGGTGTTTACTAATCCAATCAGGACTTCCTGTTTTCTTGTGGGCTGAAGCCATAAGTTCAGCATGTCATATTAGAAATTTGTGTCCATCGTCTGCTATTGAGAATAAAATTCCCTTGGAATTATGGAAAGGAGAGAAGTCTGACATCCAAGGGGAGCTTTCTAGATTACGGGTATTTGGCTGTAAGGTCTGGTATCTGGTGAGTCCAACTGGAAAAAAATTTGACAGTAGAGCAAATGAAGGAATTTTTGTTGGATATGATAGAGAGGTGAAGGGGTATAGGATCTATTTGCCAAAAAGTAGAAGTGTAATCATATCATGTCATGTACGTTTTGAGGAGAGTGTGTTTCCATGTAAAAAAGAATGTGAAAACAGTAGTCACATTCCAAAGAGATTACAGGATTGGATATGGTATGTTGATGAGGGGATTCTTGATCCAGATGAACCTGAAATCCAGAGTGATGGTGAGTATGAGGGAGGAGAGGGTGATTTTTTCATGGAGAACTTGATAAATGACAATGAAAATCAGGAGGAGGTAGACAACAATGGGATTAACTTGGGAGTTGAAAATGTATTTGCTCCGAGGAGATCAGCTAGACTGCGAAAGGAAAAGACTCTTTCTTGTTGTGGGAACATTGCAATGGTCTGTAAAGCTCAAAATCTATGTGTGTCTATTTCTGCTCATGAGGCTTTAAGGGGAAATGAATCTCAAAAATGGAAATTAGCAATGGAGGCTGAATTGGAAAACCTTTATAAAAAGGATGTGTGGGACATTGTAAAGAGACCACCAAATGCTAATGTAATTGATTGTAAGTGGGTTCTGAATATGAAGAAAGATTCAAATAGACGTAAGGCTAGACTTGTAGCAAGGGGTTTCTGGCAAAGACCTGGAGTGGACTTCTCTGAGACTTTCAGCCCCATTGTGAAACGTAGAACCTTGAGAATTTTACTTGCCCTGTGTGCTGAAAATGAATGGTGTTATGAACACATTGATGTGGAGTGTGCGTATCTAAACAGTGTTTTAGATGAGAATATATATATGGAGCAACCTGAATTTTTTGAAATTGAGGGAAAGCACAGGAAGCAATATGTGTGTAAACTTAAGAAAAGCCTCTATGGGCTGAAACAAGCAGGGAGAATGTGGTTTAAACTATCAACAGTATTTTGAAGGGTATGAATTTGAAACCTTGTCTAAGTGATCCATGTGTATATGTTAATGAAACCAAAGATCTCATTGTGGCAGTCTATGTCGATGACTTTCTGATACTTGGGAAAAAGCCCATGCTTGAATTGTTTAAAGTCAAGATAAAAGAAAAGTTAGATGTCAAAATGTTAGGCTCTGACACTCAATTTTTATCTGTTCACCTGACTAGGCCAGATAGTAAGACAGTTGTGTTTGATCAATCTGTTCAAGTGGGTCAAATGTTGGCATTATTTGATGTTACTAGTGAGACTGGAGTGTCAACACCTTTAACTAAGGAGTGTGAAGCTGGTTTTGATATTGTTTGTGATGAACCTTTTGATAAAAAAAATGTATGAGCAAGCTGTTGGTCATATAATGTATGCTGCTACTGTAAGCCGTCCAGATGTTGCATGTGCCATTGGTAAACTAAGTCAAAAGTGTGTAAATCCTACTGTATCTGATTGGAGGGCTGTAAAGCGTGTATTTAGGTATTTGATGAAAACCAAAGATTTGAAACTTGTGTATCAAAAGACAGGGCAACCTTTAAAAGTATTTTGTGATTCAGATTTTGCAGGTTGCACATTAGACAGAAAATCCAGAAGTGGATATGTTTTCATACTAGCTGGCAGTGCTGTGTCATGGTCATCAAGGAAACAACAGATTGTATCTCAGTCTACTTGTGAGGCAGAATTTGTTGCGATGCAAGAAACAGCTAGAGAGGCTGTATGGATGTCATTTTTGTTGAAGGAATTGGGGCAATCATTTTACTGTCCTCGTCCATGTAAAATTTTTTGTGATAATATGGGAGCCATCTCATGGTCCAAAGATGAGGTAGTTGCTGAGAGTTCTAAACATGTCCAGGTTCGTTATTTCTATGTTAAAAACTGTGTGTCTGAGGGTATCTTAGATTTTGTGTATGTCTCGAGTTCAGAAAACGTTGCAGACATACTAACCAAAGGTTTGAATAAGATTAAGACCCAGAAATTCACCAAAGAATTGGGACTTGTATTTTAAACTATGAGCAAAGGGGAGTGTTGAAATATTAAAGTGCTCTGTAGTTTTGGCATTCGTTGATTGCTGTCTGCTTGGACGTTTTAGCAGTGTCGATTGTATCGATACAATCGATTGCCTTTTCTTCTATGCATCTTCCGGTGCACGCTATAGTTTTTAGTCGTTGTTTTCGCGCCTTCTTGTATGCTGGTGATCTGCTAATACAAATATACTTATTAACTAATACTGTGTGAGTCTCAACTTTATTACCACTGCGTGAAACCCCCGAACAACAGAAATGATCATTGGCTGGGGGGACAATAGAAACAGCTCACATAAGTTTTGAATGGCTTCGAATTTTTACAAAGGGTAGAGAGACTTCAGTCCACATGACTTCACAGTCAGTCTCTCGGTCGATGCCACATTTAGAGGGTAGTTATTATTGATGGTAACAAACACTCCATCCCCTCTTGAGAGCCTATTCCTGCAATACACGCTGTGAGTGACTTAGAAGGATATTTCCCCATCACGAACGGTATGGTTCACCCAAGTTTCAGCCAATGTTATGATGTCAAGTTTGGAGAGCTCATGGGCATGGGAGACACCAGTTGATAGTTTGTTCTTTATGCTTCCGACATTTTGGTAATAAGGGTGCACTTTAAGGTCAGAGGGAGAGCCAGGGTTGAGTTGCATGTCACCTGAGAGAAGAAAAAGAAGCAAGATAATGGCTTCACACAGGGTACGGTCTGGTGGTTGAGGGTCGGGGGTGTCACCAGGACCGGGGTGATAAAGCAGTTGGGCAATGGGGGGCAAGTGAGGGATAGACCACATGATGCAAACAAAGAAAAAAGAAATCTTCTATCACTGAACACTTCAGGGGGAATTGGGAGCACTAATGATGAGATGGGTGCACATGGTGAAACTGTACAAACACGGAGGGTAAAATTCACTGGTATTAGTACACAAACCACAACTAAAGCTATCATTAATGGTGCACGAGCTACGTGTCCTCTCACTAGTGGCCATCTTGAATCTCTGAATATAAACACAAAAAAAACCTTTGAATACATCTAAGCAGAGTATTCCCTTGACAACCTGAAAAATTGAATGAACAGGGTCGACATTTTTTTATAGAGTACATCTACAAGAGGAATGATTTTGATACAAATTAGTTTAGGACATTTCATTTACACCCAAACCAGTATAATGCACAGAAAAGTCACCCTCTATTCCTTCAGTTAATATGTCTGCCCTCTGTTGACCAATTGGAAACATCTCACTGAGAGAAGTTTCTCCAATACCAAGTTTCTAACAAAACGTTTACATGTTTAAGTCTTTTGTGCTCCCACTTCGTTAAACAGGCATTAGATGAATTATTGCCTGCATAGACCACAATGGGTGTTCTACCTTTATACCTAAATCAACAAGAACATATGTTAACCATAGAAGTTCTTTACATGCCATTGCAAGGGCTATATACTCGGCCTCAGCAGTAGAAATAGCTACAATGAATTGTTCATTATTGGCCAAGCTTACAGTTTCTCTATAAACTTGGAACAAATATCCAGATGTTCACTTGCAGTCTGTGATGTCTCCAACCCAGTCTGAATATCCCACTTCTATTGGTGCTGATCCTCGTTCAAAAAGAAGACCATAGTTAATAGTTCCCTTTAGGTAGTGGAAAATTTGTTTGAGTACCACCAATTGGGCCTCTGTGGCTGTAGTTTGTTATCTGCTAAACAAATTGACACATGCACTCAGGTATGGTTGTGTAGTATATATCAAACACATAAAACACCCTCCTAGTTCTCTGTAAGGCTTCTCATTAATTATGCAGGGGCCAAGGTTGCTACGAGACACTACAGGTGAGTATCTTACTTCATTGTCTTATCCTTTTGCATTGAGTACATACTTTCACAACAAGACGAGCCTTGTAACAATCAATGTCCTCAATTTCAGACTGCTTTACTTTGAAAACCCACTTGCAGTCAATTTCTATCCTTCCAGGAGGAAATGGAGTTAATAACCATGTTTCATTTTCATGAAGAGCCTTCATTTCCTCATTGACTGCATTGCACCACTTGTCTTGATTCTCTCATCCATTAATATTTGAGAAATCTTCAGGTACCTCATCCAGATATGCTTCTGCATTCATTGCACATACAGTTCCGTATTCTGTATCATAGTCTTCTAAATGGATTGATCTTCTTCTCTCTCTGGTTGACTTTCTGGTTTGATCTTCTACTTTTGATCATCTACCCCAGTTCTGGTCTGTCTCTTCCATTGAGTATTTTTCCTTTCCAATTCCTTTCCTTGAGTTTCATCATAGTATCCAAATTCCTTCTTAGCTGGGAACTTCTTTTCAAATCCAGATCCCAAAGTCTGTACCCATTAGTACTGAACCCAACAAAAATATTTTTCTTGCATCTTGGCTCTAACTGACCATTCTACTTGCTCTCTAAATTCTATTCACTGACTCTTTTCCAGTCTAAAATTGCATTAATGCGATTTTAGACTAAAATCTCGAAGAAAGTGCAAATTCTTTGTTGTAATTCTATGCCTTCAAATACAGGTCATATCAATGGAGCCTGTGTGCATCTTGAACAAAAACTTGATAGTGTAACGATAAGTGTCGTTACAAGTATTTTTTTTTGTTTTTTTTTTAATTTTCCCGCGTGTGACGTGTGATCAAAGTGCGAAGCTCGGTGTAGCCTCGTGGTGTAGTAGTTACTGAAGTCCCCGATGTGGGCGCATGTGTTTTGGGGTGTGAGGCGGATGTGTTTTGGGAAGAAGGAAGAACTGCGGGGAGAAGGGGGGACGAGTGCGGGCGATCGGTCGAGGCGGACCGAGGGAACCAGAGCCCAGCCGGAGGAAGCAGGAGACTCGGAGACGTCCGTTCTGTGTTAGGAGAGGTAGACTGCCGGCCGTTACGTAAGGGACGGAAATATTTTTTTTTTGTGAATTGTACTGTCGCCTGTAAGAAGAAATTGTTATATGTAGCGAGGAGACGAACTGGGACTGCTACAATAGAGATATGTTTATTTTTGCTTGCCGCCATCCCGTGTATGAATTGGTGTTGAAAAGCGTGTTCAAAGTAAAAATCAGTTAAGTGACAACAAATCCTGATATTATACTCTTCAAAAGGTTCGGAGATAACTATACAAGTGCCGATCCTGATAAAGAACAGCGCTATAAAGAAAGACTTGCATTGCACCTTACTGTTTCAAAAATTGACAATCTGATTGAGTTGTACCGAACTAAACTGACCAAAGAAATAGACAGAGGTGACTGTCAAGAGTTGATAGAGCTTTCTGTGATATTTTTAGGCAGAAATACACAGATAAAATTTAAAATTCAACCTCCAGGTGCCATGCACCGAGCTCGATGGATGACAAGAGCAATTTTTTCCCAAAAAATATCATTACTTAGTGAACAATCCAAAATTATGAGCAAGGATGAGGCGGCGCTATTAGACTTTTGCCTATTCATCGTGACATCCTACGTCAAGCCAATGTATTTTGGCAGTAAAATCACCTTACCAAGATTTGTGCTTTTTGAAGTAGATGACTTTTTTTTACGAAAAAGTGATAAAATCATCTCAAAAGCAGCTTTAGAGAAGATAAGCCATTCATGGCACTTGACTAATGAAGTTTCTGTCTTGTCACTGTTTGATGATGATGTATATCAAGAAACTAAAGTAAAAATGGTTGAAAATCTAACCAAAGAGAATTTATCAATTCAAGGTAAACGTTACATCCCATCGAAAGAAACTTTGCGGTCCATTGTAAGTTAAATAACGAAATATAGATGTTCTTTGGTTTTCTGTTTATATCACAGTTCTGTTAACTGACTTTCTCTTTTTTAACTTCAGAGAAAAACATCTACAACTTCATTTCAGTCAGAAGCAAGTCACTGTTCGATCGTCTTAAAATTGATGACAATTATCTCCATGAATGTCTTACTATGTGGTCGAGTAATGCTTCGTTTTGAGAAGACAGAAAGAAGGGCTGAAGAATGCTGAGGTCACTGAACAATACCCACAAAAGATCGGTCAAGTTGATGCAAGACTTTAATGGTTTAACCATGGTTGAGGAGGAACAAAAGCTATTTTTTTTACTTTGCGTAAACCGGAAGATTTATCCTGACTGCAAAAAGCAAACTTTGAAAAGAAAATTTAAAGAATAATGTTTTATACATGTTAAACAGTAAATAAACACGATTTGGGTGCATTGGTGTTTTATTTACTAAATAAATATTAAGTTCTAGGATTCTTCCATACTAACTCAGTACAAATTTTACTTCCCCATGTTTGGCATCGAGTCGGCATAATAATCGGGAGTTCTCATAATTCAAACACAATAATATTTATTATGTGCGTTATTTAAGGTCAAAAAGATAAAAAACAAAGGTTATGCATATTTGATTTCACGAAAAAAAAATTCCCTTAAATCTTGGGACACCCTACCCTCCGTAGATGGCCATGTCCCAGCTTTTTCTGTTTCTGCCACTGCCTATCTTCTCTGTGATGAGCAATTTGGAAGTGTCATCATAAATGGCAGCATTGCTGCAGACTTGTGGCACCCTTGCCATCCACAATTTCACTCTTGGGGCACGAGAGCAGGTGGAGCTCGAACCAACCAGCACCTTCGCTAAAGACAAGATTCTGTGTATCTTTTACTGGAAATGTTTGCTAGCTAAAAATACAAATAAATGAATCAGTGGTTGCCTTTATGAGTACTTTCACACTGTAATTACTGCAGTTCATAAAAATCAAAGCCCATTCCCTTAATGACTGTCTATTGTGAGAGCTGTGTGTTGAGGATGACATGAACTTTCAACATTTTTTTTTAATTCATGCATATGTTCCCTGGTTATTTAAAGGCCGGCTACCAATATAGAGGCCAAAGTTTGTGATTCCTATGGTGTAGGAATTTACAGTGGTGTACTAGTCCCAACGAAAGTACTGTGTGGAGAGCACTTCAAGTGTAGTACTCGGTCCATCAGATGGGACATTAAACCTTGCTCCTTGGAATTTTTTGCTAAGAGCAGGCTAATGTCAATGCCTAGTTTCTTTCCACCCTTCCTCCACTACCTTACAATTCCTTCCTCTAACCAAATACACACCTATCCTTAATGGTGCAAATGACCTTAGTTGCAGAGGCCTGCACACGGTCGCAAAATACGGGCAAGGGTCACCCGTCTGTGAGTGAAAGATAAAGTGAGAGGCACAACCCAAAGACGTTTGACAGACATTTCCGAAGTGTCACAAATGTGACCTAATGGAGAACTTGCCGAGTAGAGGCAGTCACCCATCGGCTGGGCAGGCGACAGCCTCTAGGCCAGGCGACCGACTTAAGATGCCATGTATCTTTCTCAAGGGTCATTATTTAAGAATAAATTTATGTGGAATAACCAAGTATATGTTCTATTCACTATAACAGGTACACTGTGAACCTGACGAAACCAGTTGTGCAGTTTATTAAATTGTTGAACTGTGGAAAATTACACCATGAACTGTGTAAAAATTACTGCGTACCTAACCCACAAAGGATAGATTTTTATCTTGATCACATTAAAATTAGAAAGCTTTATTAGGTTTCTGACAAGCATTAAAGTTCTAAAGGATTTCAAATAACTTCACAGTGTACGTATATAAATTAGAGCTAAAAAAACTATACTACATACATATATCCCATATTTGTTTGAAAGTACACAAAGGGGACTTGTAATAATTTACTTATTTAACTTAAAATCCAAACAATACAGTACATAATTACTCCCACAACCTGTAATTTTTACAATCTACTTGTACTTTTACATTCTACTTGAAACTTACCCAGTAGCATATGAAGCTGTTATTTCCCAATAAAAATTAACATTAATTCAGGGACAAAATCATAGCACTCTCCACAAATTGTTTAACTCTTTGACTCATTCCAAAACTTTGTATCATAATCTTGTAAAATATTTAATGGTGAGTTAAATACTAAGGATTTTATTTCATTTTTCCAAAAAGATGATAAATACAATGTTCCACACACCACACCTGTGGTGTTTCATTGTAGTTCATCATGGATTCATTAATTCCTTATCAACCTTTAAAGACACAATAGATGAAGTACGTAGCCAGCCATTAATAGAAAAAATAAATTTTCATATAAATACGAAATGTCTGGTAATGAAATATGGTGATGCACAATCATTCTTTCGCTGTTCCTTATTCAGATATAGTGGAAGGGTATTTAATTTCCCAATACTTAAAGTGTAATCAGGACCACTCTGCCTTTTGCTATGCAGAATTTTTCACAAAATAAATACCAGCTTCTCCTAAAATGATGATAAGGAAATTCCTATTCCTGTTTCATAATCCCTCAGGTTACAGAAATAAAAGCTCAAAATGAAGAAGCACCCTTGCAGTTGTAAAGGTAAAAATTTTGTTTGCAGTGCCCATGCAATCATCTCTCAAGTACTGTGTTTGGGAAGAGAATTGTAGGGAAAGAAACCCATTTCCTTATCCGTATTTTTTATTGGAAACACGTCATCCACACAATACAACATTAACATGCTATGTTGTTATTTAAAGAGCATGACAATCAAGCAAAAAGGCCTCTCCATGAGTTAACTAAACAACACCTTTTTCACCACTCCTTGACACTTAACACATAATGTGCCTCTAAAATCACTCATTTTCCTTCCCACCCTCATAACATAACATGTGAAATCACATTCATTTCAAGCGAAATGTGCAGCATGGTGTTGTGTTGGATAGAAAGTAAATATCATGGTGAAAATAGAAAGGGAAAATAATTATGAATTAAGGAACATAGTATATTTCACTGTCTAGGTAAGTTTAAGATTATGACTAAGCAGAAAGATATTAATGAATTTCCAGGGTAGATCACAAATATTTAACTAGTACCAACAAAAACACCACTTACCCTCTTTACTGGATAGACTGGATGGGTTTCTGGACCTTCACATCATCAGTCACTCAAACAGAAAATTGCAAGTCTGACAAGCTATGGCCCAGGTGCCTCTTGCCATGGTTGTATAATCAAAAACACACCACATACCCTTCATTTTTCACTAAGAAGACACAGAAGAAAAATTCCCTTGACTCCTTAAAACAGAAGTTATTATGCACCGCAGTACATAAATTTGATTTTTAAAACATAATCAATTTACAAGCACACATTTCACAGAATAACATTCAGTCACCCTGGTGTGCATATGAGGCTACTGTTATCTTGTTATTCTAGGACAATTTTAGAGCAGAAAAATATTGCATTGGATTATTAAATAGCATTTCATTAGTACAAGTTTTAAAAGAATTTCTTTTACCTGATGACTGATTATCACCATAACTCCAGCTATTAATGGATTCTTTAGAGCTGGTGACTTCCACATCAAAACATTCAGAAGTAATAGAGGGCATTGTCAACATTCTCTCATTAGAATTAATAACTTTTGATGCATTATCACTACACATATTTTTTACAATTACATCACTAGGAGATGCATATGGCCCATTCATCCATGAAAAATTATTTGACCTCTTGGAATTATTATTTTCTAAGACAGACTCTTTACAGGACACCAAACTATCAGCTTGAAGAGCTGCATAGTGAACATCAAAGCAAGCTTTGCAAGCTTCCATTGGCTTTCCTTCTGAGGTAAGCTTTATTATTCGGTCAACTAAGTTACTTTCATTGGATGCATGACCTCCAAATCTGTCCAGTATCACTTGGGGTAGAACTTTCAATATATCCTTTGAACTCATTCTCACAAAGGGACATCCCTCTTCGGTTTTTCCTCCTGTAGACTAGAAAATAAAAATTTGTAAGGTGCATTTCACTTTAAGCATATGAAAAACATACCATATTTCCCAGCCTATAATAGGCACTTTTTACTCAAAAATTTATTCTAAAATTGTCCTGTGTCTTATGGATCAAGAGAAAGACTTTGTTCTTATTCATTCAATTCTGATTTCAGCTGGAAGTGTCCGTCTACATACTTTCACTGCCAGGCTGCATTTCAGCAACAAGAATAGGTGCACGGGTGCACTCTCCACCATTCATTTTTTTCTGGAATTCTGTGACAGATAACTTAAATGCAGTTACAATTTTTATAAATTAGCAATTTCATTTCCTTTGTATTAATTATGAACATATTTTGATTATTATTTCTTTCTTCCATAGCAAAAACCAAAATATCAAAGTGCATCTAATGGGTCAGTGTCATGTATGCATGGGCCGGGCATTACAGTATGCCAAAAAGCACTACAAATCGATGAGGGATTAAAGATTTCTGAAATCATACAATGTAATACCTTGTTACATTTGATTATAGTAACAAATATATAAACAGGCTAAAAATATAAACCATAGGTAAGTTAATAATTATTTTAAATTGTATAATGGATAAAAAAAATTAATTACACAGATCATAATTTCATTACCCCATACTGAAAGGATCAGTAATTAGGTTTTACCACAATTTTTATTGGCATATGATCTGAGTTTTATTGCAATATTATATCTTCAAGTGTATCTGGTAGAAACATTGTTTATTAAGTCGAAAAAGAGAAGGGAGGCATTCAGGATGATGGAGAGAAGAGGTGATGAAATGGATACTCCAGACAAGGGCGGATCCAGGATTTTTTTCTGGGAGGGGCACAAGAGAGCGGGCAAAAAGCAGGGTGGCTACTGAAATTTTTAAATTCCCTGACCTTTCCCTGACGGACTCACCAATTTCCCTGACCGATCGCCAAAAGGGCTCCTATTATCTGAGTATTTTATTTCTGCTGAATTAAATTTTCGTCAAATCTCAGAAAATGTTAAAAGCTGAAATCAATACATTAAAAGCTACAAGTATACCCTAATGAAGAAGTATACATATTAAACGTTCATAAGTTAAACTCTCATGCAAATTATACACCCTTTTCATACACATTTAGCGGCTGCATATCCACGGCCATGTATTGTATTTCCTAGGCCGTATGTTTCCTTTGGTAAAATTACAATGACGATTTCTAATCCTTCAAGAAAGAGGTAGCATGTTGTGGTAGTCATGGAAAGTTGAGCATTACTGAAAAGGCATCGAAGGGAAAGTTAATGGCCAATTTACTGGTGGACTCGGATACAGGTATCACTAAGGTGCGCGAAAAATACTAACCAAAGCCAACATGTTGGACGGGATCAAAAGCGGATGGCACGAATGACATTCAGAAGCAAATAACAATTTGATTTACATGGTTATAACTTGTCTTGATCTTGATTGTAACATAATCTTGATTGTAAGAGGGAACCAAAAATGTACAAATATTTGTATAAACAACCAAAATATAATCGCGCCACTGCGAACAAGGTAATTAGCAACGGCAGCATTGTATTCAGGAATATCATATTTGAGGTGGTTTGCGACATGACTAAATTGCTTTGAGAGGGAGCTAAGGGGACCATTCAATAATTATGTTGAGCGCGAAAGGTGGGGAGGGGAGGATGACTCTTCTTACTGTCTCATGAACTGTATGGGAATCGAAGATGATCTTACACAAGATTTTGGTTACACGTACTTGTATTACCATTCTAATAATCATCGTCTCATATTTTTATAACTGCAAGCAACATATTTACCATGAGCTAGTGTGCTCCACCTGTCTCTAGATCTGAGTCTGAAAAGTTAAAAAAAAAAAAACACGAGGTAAAATTTTCCGAACAACATAGCCTCGGATTCCTTATGATGGGCGGAATGCATGTGATTATAAATTTTAACACTACTAGGAAAATATCGCATTAAGTATGTACAAAAGGGATACATTGTACGTCTGATTCACAACTAAGTAACTAAAAGACACAACTAATAAGATTCACAACTGAATGTTGCACAAATTGATGGGGCTTATTCCATGCACATCAGCAACGGATATTTGTTTTAGTTGGTGAAATAAAGGGTGGGAAAGACTGGCCGATAAACGTAATGGTAGATAAATAACAAGAATTTCAATTTGTTCCTCCCTGACCATCACTACAATTCCCTGACTTTTCCAGAAATTCAAAATTCCCTGACAATTCCAGGTTTTCCAGGTTTTCCCTGACGATGGCCACCCTGAAAAGTCTTCCCATATTTGGGATTAACAAACAATATACAACAATTACTGTATGAAATATACTCTTTATTTTAATATAAAGGTTATTAATATGAAAGTACTATTAAGTTACATATATAATAATATTTTTTGTATGTTTCCTGCTGAAGATGTACAGTTCTTCATTAACGTTTATTTTTGACACAATGTCTTGATAGATATGCATTAAAGCCAGTCCATTCAAACAATCTTCTGTCATTCTGCTGTGAAGATATGTTTTTAATTGGCATAAGGTGGAGAAAGATCGATCGGCTGTCCAAGTAGTCACAGGGAAAGTGCACAACAATTGACACAGAGTTCTAACATATGGCAGCGCATTGCTGTTTTGTAGGCATCTGCTGGAGACTTTGGCATAATATTTCCTCTCATCTCCAAATTTTTAGCTCTCCCTTTAAAACTAAAAAACAAGAAAGGTCCTCTTTATATACTTCAGCACCTTGCAAAACATCCTCAATATCTTCGTTACTGAAGTTATGGGACAGCAGCTTTTGCAACTCCAATTTTTTGCAGCTGAGCGTTAGAGAACCTGGACGATATTCCCTTTAATAAATAATCTAGAAAAGGAATATATATTGTAAGCCGGTAATACTCTTCAATAGACTCTGTCACTAGTCGGAATATTCGACCTATTTCTTTGACAGCTGACGTAATTCTGCGGACCGTGATTTCTGTACCCATTTCATTTGCAAGGGCCTCAGACATATTGAAATGTTTTTTTAATGCATCCGTGCTAGTTTAACATTGCCTCTGCAGACTGGCTGTGGTCATATTGATAAGCTGAACTGCTTAAAGTAGTAAAAGAAGAACTCTTAAAGTAAAAAGAGTAAATCAATTTCAATGGCTTGTAATGATCGAGATAACGGCGGCGTGATTCCTAAAATATCAGCGAGGATTACCAAGCTTACAAGCAAATCCGACGACATGATAGCTTGGAGCAGCGAAAATGCAGGTGTAGCACTTCCGACCCCTTCTTCAACCATATTTTGCAAAATTCCAGGAAGACATGGCAAGACGTCCAAAAATGGCGAAACAGCTTCATGTCTTTCCACCCATCCGGTCTCACACAGTTTTTTATTACATTTTGTTTCTCCTTTGGCAGATGAACTTGCATTTCTTCCCTGAGGAGATGTATTCGTAGAGCTGACTCACAAAAGAAAGTTGCTACACTTGAGATAACACCTACGACATTTCTTATGCTGGGTACGGTGCAGGCAGTACTGATAGCTAAGTTGAGTCGGTGGCTCGCACAGTGAGTAAAAAGGCTAACAGCTCAATGCTAACACAGAAAGAAAAACAAGAGCCAAATCCACAAAAATAAACTTTACTACGACCCGGGTTTCACTGTATTACAGCATCGTCGATGCTGTAATACAGTGAAACCCGGGTCGTAGTAAAGTTTATTTTTGTGGATTTGGCTCGTTTTTTTCTTTCTGTGTTATCATGTTTCGCTTCCACTCCATATCGCCTGAATCTTCAGAATTTGAGCTCAATGCTAGATATGCAAGCCTGAACACCTTTTATTTTACCACTCATGTAGGCTCCTCCATCGTATGCTTGACCCCGGCACAATGTCATGTCCAGGTTAAATAAAGCCTAGTCAAAGTCAAAGTCCAGGTTAAGATTTTCGATCGTCTTCAAAAGATGCTGAGCAATGTTTTCTCCAGTAAGTTTATCAACTTCGACAAACATGAGAGTCTTCTTGTAATTCATTTTTATCTACATCGAAATAGCGAATACAAATGGTCAGTTGCTAACAAACAGAAACACCTGTGGTCTCATCAGCTATAATAGTAATATATTTGGCCTTTTTAATGTTGCTTGCTATTTAGGTTGTGATTAATTCCCCACAACACTCAATCAAGTCATTTTGTGTCGACTTGCTTATTTAGGAAACGTTTTTAGCACACGTTTTTACGTGCTCATGCAGTATCTCATCTCCAGCATTGATTCGGAACTTCAACAACGCTCTGAAGTTACCTTCTCCATAGAAACTTTCCGATTCTAAAACACCATCAACCCTGTGACCTCTTAATGGTATGTTTTGCATTCCACATAATATAATTGTTTTTATAACATGGGTATAAGTTTTTTATAATTCTCTTCAATATTTTTCATTTCCTGGGATCTCATTTGGACAACGATGTCCATTGATTTTCCCTCCATTAACATAAAAAAATTTTGAGATGTTTCCATGTTCGCCTAGTGATATTTCGTGCTCTTCTGGTGTCTGACCATTTTGATGGCCTTTTTATGTTTTCAGTGGTTCCGACACCAACTGTCCCTGCTTCACATTATTTGTACCTGCCTCACGCCAACCAAAAAGAATTCACATTTTGCACAATCTGCCACCAGCAATTTTGTTGTATTCTAGCCATTCATGTCCTTTTAACCAGCCCATTTGAAATTACCACTTTTTTCACCTTGCTCACCAGTAGAAACTTTCTGTCTGTGTAGGTTGCCAAGTATTTTTCAACCACTGGTACTTACTGGATTCGCAAAGTCAGCCAGAGACGGACAATGAGTTTCACTCACGTACTTTCTGGTAAATCTATTCCTCTATTTTGAAAATTTGCGAATTTTATGATAATTTAATTTTCCCATAATATGTATGTACTGTGATTGAGCCTCCATAGTGCACAAAACAAAACGAATGTAATTATAACAGGACCATAATAAAAATCTTGTCTATTTTTTAAGCATCTGGGGGGGCACATGCCCCCGTGTCCCCCTTCCCCCCTAAATCCACCAATGACTCCAGATATTTTTCTCAAACATTGGTTCCAGTTCAATATTTTTTAATCATTTAGTTCCACCTCCACTTCAGTAACTTCCTTCATATTTGATGCCCTAACCTGTATAAAGTTATAATATGAGTGGTCTGTCATTGGCATAGGTAGGACGACTCTGGTCATGGGGCAGGGATGGGAGCATCATCGGGGTCAAGGCATGAACTTCAAGGTTAAGGATAGAAGGAAATATAATACGCTGTTAACAACATAAGTGTTAAAAACTTTAATAATAATAATACATTTTGGTGGCTATCCTAATGCCAGGTAGCCACCTATCCACCGGTGGCGGACGTGGCTACCCTTAGGCGTGACCCCTCTCGAGTCTCCGGCAATTATGACGGCAACGAAACCTGATGCTAGCCAGAGACTCCGAGGTGGAAGTTACAAATAGTAACAATAATAATAATAAATACTTTGACAATCTCCAACTGATCATCCCAGTTTGACCAATATAATGGGCTGGGCAGTCACTACATTTTGATTTGTATGTAGTATGTTTTGGATCCTTGTCTATTTTGTTTTTGGTCTGGCTAGTCAGTATTCTAAGGTTAGATTTGTTGTAATCAGCTTTTTATACTTCAGCAGATGTTTCTTTAATTTAACACTAATATTTCCTACTTTATTACCTAAACTTTTCCTCATTAAGTCCCCTATTGTCTTACTACCATCAGCTAAATACAGGGTGCGGCAGAATGACCTCCCCGATTTGAGAACATAGTCGCCAGGGGCAGGGTGGGGGTACTGCATTGGCGCTTGTGTATAAATACAGCTATGCTCATGCCATTTGCAATTTACAGCATGGTGTGGTCGGGAATACAGCGTGCTTTCATTGTGGTGGAACTTATTCAAAATGACGGATGGCTGATTTCAACACAGCGTGCCTTTCGTATTCGCTTTACGCTCACTGGACCTGATCCCGTTCCTGATAAAAAACAAATCGCATTTTGGTGTCAAACTTTAGACAGACAGGTAGTTCGTTAAAATGGACATCTACTGACCGACCTCGGACTTCAACAGGACCGGAAAATGTTGCTGCTGTGAGAGCTTCGGTTGAAAAATCTCCACGGCGTTCTGCACGGAAACATGCGGCTGCCTTACAGCTATCGGACCTACTCGATATTGTGCGCTGACCGAGAACTTTCTCAGGCCTAGATTGGGTGATCTTTTTCATGAACATGGAAAGAGAAATGTGTGGTTCCAACAATATGGTGCGACATCCCACACCTCTCGTCAATCCCTTGGAATTCTGAGAAAAATGTTTCCTGGGCGCCTTACTTCCTCGCATGATGACTAGGGTGGCCCCCTAGTTCTTCAGATTTGTCCCCGTGTGCTTTCTTTCTCTGGGCCACTTGAAATCCAAGGTATACCAACATCGTTCTCAAACTCTGGAAGCCCTTAGGGAGGCAATAACACAAGAAGTTGCTGCTATTCCACCCGAAATGACCCACAGGGTCATGGAAAACTACTGGGAGAGACTTAATCAGTGTATTGCCAATAATGGTCAACAATTAAATGATGTCATTTTTGAAATTTTTAATCTAAAACTGCATTGTATGCATTATTTATAAATATATACATTATTCTTTTATCTTGCTTGGTTTGGTTTTTATTTGCATTCCAAATAGGGCAGGTCATTCTGCCGCACCCTGTAGTATCTAACTTGGGACAATTTTTTTTATATCGATTGTCAATTAATTCTTCAGGATATTCATTACACTGTACAATATTTTTATAGTGCTGAGTTCTTTTCTTTTATTGGCATCCAACATAAGTATGACTAATAAGTAGGGACACCGAAAAATGGTAAATAAAAATCATCAAAAGCGGTGTTTAAAATTGACAAATACGGTAAATAAATTTGTTTTAAAAAGGTGAAAGCTGTGTTTAATGTTGGGAAAAAGGAGTCTTAAAGGAAGGGTTTTTTAAAATATTATTAACAAAGACTTCATACCAATGTGAACAAACAGTTAATAGTACATACATTTGAGATCCAAAACAGAAGTTATGGCTACCCTACGCAACATAAAAAACACAGGCAAAGTTCCAATCATTTCCTTTCGCCAAATTTAATTATTTTTTTGACTTATAATTTGGCATGAAATTTCTGATAATCTACTTTTTTTAACTGCCTACTAGCATTACCCTAGGAATACAGCACGGCTGTATTCTTAGGTAGTGTTAAGGATCGAACTCGCGACTGGCAGTACACTAGCCCTCATTTTTAACAACTACGCTCTCATAGGTTCACGGGAATCTGGCGAATGTAGGCGACCCGCATGGCATTCGGCTTAATTTTTTTTCGCACATCCGGGCCTATGGAGAAAAAGGTAAAGACAAGTATTTTTTGTTTTGTTTTCCTCGTTTGTGGCACGGAAAAAAATCTCCTTCTCATTTCGTGACCCGAGTTACTTAACCTCTCCTTGTTGGTATCTACCATACGTACATTCCATTCGCGGGGCGCAACGATCACGAGATGTTAAAATCTCCGATCCAGATCTGAATTTTTACTGTCCTCGGATATGATTTCAGTAGCGAATGAAATGAAAGACCCGCGGATCTTTGGATACGACCCGACCATCCTTAATTTATGAGTGGTACATTTGTAAATCTAATTTAAACAACAAAGTACAATAAAGTGAGTATTCAGATGAAATGGTTTGAAATTTAATATGATAACACTTCCGATGCAGTGACTGAAAGAAAAAATTAAACTGCGATTGGGATCGAACTTCGCACAGTACACTAGCTCTCGTTGTCCGCTTGATCCCGGCGAATGTAGGCTACCCGCATGACATTCTACGTATTTTTTTCCCGCGATACCGGGGTAATGCGGGAAAAAAGTCATATTTATTTATTTTCCTTCTAGTTGCACGGGAACGTTTTCATCTAATTACGTGACCTTAGTTACACATCCTCTTCTTGTCAATATATACCGCACCTACATTCCATGCACGGGGCACTTCGATTAGGTCTTATTAGATCGACTAAGTCGCGAAAATTTAACATCTACGATCCGGATCCGATTTTACTCCGTGTCTTTGGATCCGAATCCGGAACCGAGAAAAATGAAAGATCCGGCCATCACTAAAGAAAATATTTCATGCTACAAAATCGGCATTTGCAAAATATCTCAAATTTCGTTAAAAAAATGGCGTTTCAAAGAAGACACGGTTAATTTCGTGATTAAACCCTAAAGTCGCTTATTTCGTGAATCCTGTCGCAAAAAACGTTTCGCGAAAATGTCATGTCCCTACTAATAAGTGGTGGAGCATTTGTAGCATAACAGGACAAGAAAAAATTATTTTCTCAGGTGATTAAACACATCTAGTACAAAAACTCTTTGCAATCAACAATTCAAGGGCCAAACATCTGTTTGGACAATGTCCCCTCAGAAACCTATGACAAAACTTGTACAGATGCTAAATAAATTAAATTCTCTAATGCAATGTCTCACAACTTAAATTACGGCTGCAGGTACTCGGATGTCTACCGCTTACCATCTGGACTCAAATGGAGGGCGTGAGAGGGGTGAGTCAATTCAGGAGGGGTTTTTTTTCAGCAAGGTCAAGGTGGAGTGGTATGATTTTGGATAAAGAAGTAGCTTTGGAGGGGAGGAAAAAAATGGGATGGAAACATAGGTGAGGTGAAAACAGACCGATACACATATGCACGGATAGTCAGGCAGCTTTAAAGGCGCTGACATCACCATGGTGCAAATCACAGCTGCTGCAGGAGTGTCGTGAGGCACTCAATAATATAGGCAGATGCGGCAAGGTGGAACTTTTCTGGGTGCCTGGTCATGCAGGCATATCCGGAAATGAGATGGCTGATGAGCTGGCAAAGGCTGGTTTTAGCCGAAATCCGATTGGGCCAGAGCCAATCATACCTATTGCTACGTCAATAGGGATAGCAGAAATTAGAATGTGGGGCTTAGCCCGGCATTCTGAGATCTGGCCAACTACACCAAGTCTTAGACAGGCCAAACTACACATATGAGAACCTAGGCCTGGGCTTGCCAAAAGACTCCTGTCACTAAACAGGGGTCAATTATGAATGGTAGTGGGACTCCTCACGGGGCACTACCAGGTGATGAGGCACCAGCACCTCCTGGGAATTGTAGATTCACCTAGATGCAGGTGGTGCGAAGAAGGGGATGAAACTACATCCCACTAATTATGCGAGTGCCCTGCTGTGATGAGGACTCGAAATAGGTACTTGGGGTATCCATTTTTGGAACCCAGGGAGGTAAGGGAAATCCCCATAGGGGACCTGCTGGCCTTTAGCAAGGCGATTGGCCTTTATGGGTGATTTCCTTAGAAGGGTGGTTGGAACAATGGGCCAATAGGTCTGAGTGCCTCAGGGCCTCCTTGGAGGAACTCCACCGAAAAATAATCTATCTATCTATCTAGGTGAGGTGAAAGTTTTCAATTGGAGCATCAGGAACATTTCTGTCTCGAGCCACAAAATACCAGGTCATAGCATTTTGGCTTGCTCAAAATTCTGCTCTTCTGCCTCCAGGGCCTGCCTGATAGGTGCTGATAGGCCTGACTGATAGGTGCTGACCAAAATCACTGCATTTAGGAATCATATGCATTGTTGGCATCATTGGCAGACGTTGTTAGTGCACAGGTCGTGCACACTTTGGGTGGGTCCAAAGAGTAAACAATCTGCAGAAGCATGTCCAAAGAGAGGTGTCAGAAAAAATGGAGGGGAAGTGCATAAAAAATACCACACATTGCACGGAAGGCTACAATGGAATTTCTGGGAGAATACGATGACTTGTGCATTACATGACCTTAGGTTGAATCTTTTCTATAAATACAGAGTCCTGATTTTTGGTTGACCCATGACATTTGTAAATCTAGAAAATTATGAGACCCATCTCATTCTATTTCTTTCGTGAGTTAGTCCTTCTTAGAGCTGTTCCTAGTTTTCGTAGATAAATCCACTTGCTGTCTTTCATCTCCTTTCCAAATACAAAATATACTGTCCATATATCTGAACCACTGATATGCATTATTCACATAGAGCATATCACTAGCATTGACATTTAAAATGATCCATGAAAATGTACACTAAGAGAAACAAGGGGAGTGAACCCAGGGCTAGTCCCTCATTGGGTTCAGAGCATGTTACAGAAATTACTCTGAGTCACACTAGCAATGCCATTTTTCAAGGAATGCTGGTAAATAAATAACATAGGTATATCAAATGACACAAGTTTACATCTTGAGGGTTGGTTAATCTTTAATAAGTGTGCCAGCAACATTCATTTGATAACCCCAACCCTCTTCTACCCACCATCCCATAACCTCTCATCTACCACTACATATCGGAAGTCCAAACACCCTTTTGTGGATACACAAACCATACTTTTTCTACCATATGTATGTACCTGAAGATGCTGCAATGCAATGACACCCAGATTGTAAAACAATTAAAAATTGAGGAAAAACCAACTTCAAAACATTTTCGTTATGAAATTCCATAAAGTTAATGCTAATTCAATCAGTTTTATTAATGTCCTCAAGTGGTACACTTGTCATACATACAGGGTGCGGCAGAATGACCTCCCCGATTTGAGAAAGTTGTCGCCAGGGGCCAGGTGGGGGTGCTGCAGTGGCACATGTGCCACTTTCTGTGCATGCTGTTAACTGGAAATGGCAAGAGTAGAGCTATCTTTCTGTGCATGCACCACCACAGTACCCCCACCCGGCCCCTGGCGATGACCTTCTCAAATCAGGGAGGTCACTTTGCCACACCTTGTATAATTCTAGCATGTATAGATCCTAATCACTGTCCTTAAAGCAATTGCAATACGTAAGTTACTATCAAGCACTACAATTGGACATTGTCAATTGGACAAATAAATTATTGAAAATAATATTTTATTTGCTTAGATGGTCAGTCAACATTGAAAAGGTCAAGTAATACACAAAAGACAATAATACCCTCAAAGACATATTGACATGGGTGAGGGAAGCTATTACTATGAGCAAATACAACACAAAAGCTAGAGTGGAGTGAAACAATCCACAAGAACCATCAGATGGAAATGATAGCCTCACTAGCCAGATGTATAAGTTTTATTTCAAAGCCTTCGCATTTTTTATAGTTTTATTAGCTATATTTTTTAACAATTAAGGGAGTATGATTGTATTTGCTGGGAAATTAAAAGGAAATAAATAAGAATGCAGAAATCACAAATCATTTCCGCCTTATATTTTAAGCATAATGAAATGTATTTGGCTTAGTATTCTAACTCATTTAATCAATGTAGCACTTAAAAAACAAACACCACTTACCAAATTGAGGTACAACCTATTTGTTTTGCAAAGTTTATTGGCAACACGATTTACCCCACATGTATTTATAATCTGACAAAAGGTGTGGAGCAGATATACATTTTACTATTTTCAGAGCACTTTGAGGCTTGCATGGAATTTTCTTGCATTACAGTGAACAAATCTTCAGGAGCTAAATAGCCAATGACCAATTATTCATTTTTTTTCACAAAGTCTGTTTCTTTTCTGACTTCCATTCATAGGCAAAAATTTTTAAAAAGTACAAATATTGTTCCACCATAAATTTAAACAATGCATGGAATTGTCTTAATGTCATCATTATACACTGTCAATCATAATAGCTTACAAATTACTACTCACATACCTGCAATGCTAAACATGATTTGGACTGATAGTTCCTACAAGACCCCTTTAATCCATACAGATGTTGTATATTATAGACATAGCGAGAATTGTCTTTCTTCCAAGCATGCTGGCAAGAACTGCTACCTTTCTCATTGCAATGTGGAGTCTTTGAGTACTCCTCTTTCCAAAATTTAATTGCTTCATTTACTTCCATTCCAATGCCTTAAATAAAAATGTATTATGCATTATCATTTTTATATCCCCTATCAGCATACATAAAATATTGTTTGGAAGCTTAACACCAGTGTTCCAGTTCCAACAAAAATACAAATTTTGGAGTACCTAGATGAAATTCACCTGAAGAGACCAACCATACAAAAAAACTCGAATTTGACTACTTTTGTTGGCATTTAAACATCAAATGAAGTACTATATCACTCTCCCAAGAAGCAATTCATAAAAATTGACTTAGCCATAAACATTCAACCATGCAGTGACATTAAATCAAACATTCAAACCCACAGATTTTCTATATTTTTTTTACTTCCTTTCAGTCGAGTCCCATCCTTGAGCTGGGCAGTGATCGAATGATAGCACGGTTCAACCAATCACCCCTTCATTTGAGACCCACTTCCCTGATAGGGTACAGTGGACTGAAAAAGAGAGGAAGGAACTTCTCAAAGGGCTGATGTATGATATAGAGATGGCTCCAGGAAATAAGGAAGAACGGGAGCTGAGGCCTATAGCTGCAGCACACCAAGAAAGCTCTCAATCCCTGTAGGAAAATATACTCTAGTGTTCCAGGCAGAGGTATATGCACTTCTGACCTGCATATATGTTATCAAAGACGCTGGGATGTTTAGCAGACCAATACACACATGCACTGATATTCAGGCTGCTCTAAAAGCCATGACATCACTATGGTGCAAGTCACAGCTGCTGTAGGAGTGTTGTGAGGCACTCAATAACATCGGTAGATGAGGCAAGGTGGAACTTTTCTGGGTGCCTGGTCCTACAGGCACATCCGAAAATGAAATCCTGAGAGGTTTCACATGATCATCGACCTTGTGCTTGCTATGAAGTGGATATTCCATATGATTCCATACTAATTAAAAAAAGACAAGATCGCACAGCATCTGTAATTTGATGTGATTGGTAGATGGCCACTGGGTCCTACTGGGAGCTAGTAACAAACTAGTACCGCATCAAGTATGCTAGCAATCATGCTTGCCAGCCAGTATACTGGTTCGATCCTGGAAAGCTAGAATACTAGAGAGTATCCTAGACCTTGTGCTGGATCAAGTGTCATGTGAAATGGGCTTTATGGTGCAACACTGGATAACCACTCCTCACTTCTCTATTTTCTCACTCACATATGAGGTGCCCACAAGTACATTATTTAACCAGCATGTCCCATACATGTGTGTGCATACGACTTACATAAAGCGATACTAGGATTGAGAATGTTTCATTTGGATTTTAACTGGATGATCATCTAGACATCTTGACTGGGGTCTTTTGAATTCCGTTACACAGTATGATATCCAGCACCATTCTAGTCTCTGTAACTTTGTTTCTTGCTAAGGTGGCATTACGGCAATTTTAAATCTTGTGCACTGTATAACTCCTGCATTGCTATTTTTTAAGCAGAAAAGGTGCATAAGTTATTCCTTTAATACATCTCATGGGAATCTGTAATGCAGCACTAATTAACTATCCCAAAGATACAAAACATGCTATGCATGCATAAATCATAAAAACAATTAATATTAAGTATGTAGTAGGTACTCGGTATGTGTACTTTTTCTTGATCATTCAAAAGTACTTGGTTTATGGTATGAGTTAAGGTGTTCATCATCGATTGGAAAATATGGGCATCAACTATTAGGAAGGATCCAAAAACGGAAACATAGAAGCCTTAGAAAATGCCACAGTAAAGAGACTTCCTAAGTCACATTTATCAAGATGCTTGGGAGCATGTAGGTTATCATCTATGCATAATGAGGCAAAACACACTTTCAGAAATAAATCAAGCCATAATTATTACTAGTGCCCAAGGGCTTAAGTAAGTGGTGTATGACTTCAATAACCTACCACCAGTATGAAGAGCAAAAGGGAACAATGAATTAATAAAGCCAGTAAATTGTATGAAATCTAATGAAAAATACAATAATATGCAGAAGTCCGAAAGAATAGTAACACTCTTTTAATTAAAGGCTTTTCAATCTCTGGTCTTTTGGCTCTGGTCCAATCGGACTGTGGCTGGATCCAACCTTTGCCAGCTCATCAGCCATCATTGCTCTACTCATGTATCAACTATACCGTAGCAGAAGCACCAAGTTGTGGCATCAATTTTGGTCTCTCCATCATGTTCTTCCATCGCCATTGGCTGTCACTGGACAGTCCTAACCTTATCTCCTACCTGGGCACCCTTTTTAACTTATATTAGGAAACATTTGTTAAGAACCATTAATAAATGTGCAAGACATGTCCCTGAAGATGCTTCTTCAATCCAAATGGCTTGCAGCCAATTAAATTAGACTTGGGCCCACACCAATAGTGAGTATCGGGTATCGGCCATTTTCCCAATACTTTCTAGTACATATTTGTTTATTTTATACTTTTATTTGAAAGTATTCATTCGGTGAAAAGCATCTAAAAACATATAATATTAAAATCCCGCCTTCTTCAACTGACTTACCAACGTGCCGCGTATTTCTTTACTTTGCTTTGATTTTCGTGACAGTAAAAGTGAGACAAGTGCTTAGAATTGGCCATGGGAAAGCCTGAGGTGAAAAGTAAAATATCAACTGAAAAGCTCAACCTCCTCCAAAAAGTAGACGAGATTCCATACACACTTTTGGGAAGGGAATATTAAAGTTAAAGTATAAGATTTAGATAGCAGATTTTATTTTTCTATTGCATCGTATAAAAAATAAGAAAAATATTTACCTATTTTTATTTACTTTATGTTTCATTGCCTTGAAGATGTGTCATGAAGTAGCAGCAGGCAAAATATATTTCCATGTTTTCCATACTGAACTTTGTGTGACGGTCACTCAAAATACGTTTGTACATCGAAAATGATCGCTCAACTTCACAGGTTGTCATAGGGGCATACCTCAACGCAGCCAATTCACTTACAGAGTTTTTGAAAAATGTTAGATATCTGCCCTTTGAACTCTCCTTGAGAATCTGAGCTACACTACTCATCAACTCGACGCCTTTGCCTTTACTCAAAACATTACACAATTTCGTATAAACACTTACAGCTTGTTCACCCTTAGCTTATTCAAGTTTCTTCTTCACATCCATAATTGCCAACACTGAATCCCTTAGGCTCAGGATGGAAGATTTGAAATGTTTGATTATTCAAGCGAAAACCCGAAGGATTGAGACGAGAGTAAAATCAAGTAAACTTTGTTCTTCCACATTATTTTTTGGGAAGAGCCAGACTAGTATCAACACTTTCATGTCATTCTCAAGGGACAATACGAAGCTTTCCTGTGGCGGTTCTTATTTATATTGCATCCAGGGGGAGGAGGAAGGATTTGAATAGGAAAATGGAGGGGGATTTGTAAGGGGGGAAGAATGACTAAGGTAATGGGGCTATGGAGCTATGGTTGGAATATTTGGCTGAGGGACACATAACATTCTCTTGGGGGAGGGACAGGAACTTAGTCCTACCCCTCCCCCTGACTCTTTACCTAGAATTCAGTCCACTTTCCAGAGCTATTAATAAAATTTCGCATTAACAATTGTCAGGAGCTTACATTTTTGCAGTACATCTCTGCTCCGTGGAGTACTGCATGAAAAACAGGTGTGTCCAACACCCAGTTGAACAAAAGTGACCACATCAACCAAATATTAACTTAGGCATGTGGTTTAAATAAAAAGGCCCAGAAAAGTCTGTTTTATTATAAAAGGTCCCACCACACCAAAAAAAGTTCCAAAAAGTCTCTAAAAAGTCATTAAAAACTGTTTTATTTCATGAGATTGGTGAAGATTTGTATTTAAAACCACTAAAATCCCACTTTTACAAAAAGTCACAAGACTTTTTCTGTGCTCTAGTTATGACGTTAATGGATTCCCATTAGAAACTTTAAAATAAAGACAAAGGTGTTTTTGACGTGCCTCCAATGTTGCATACTTAACACGTTCGCTGCGGCGTGACCCACCGGTGGGTCACGCTAATCCTTCTAGCGCCGCGGCCTTTTAATTCTTTGAATTGTCTCAACTTGCGAGGAGTATTGTGAGAGTAGGAATCGAGATCTTCTCGAGTGACTTCACCCAGAGGTTAGTCACAGTTAAAATAACAGACTGCTATGTGTCACTTAGTGTGACCCACCGGTGGGTCACGCCGCCCCTCCTGAAACTTTTTTCAGCGTGAGCGGTGTGACCCACCGGTGGGTCACGAACAAATTTACATATTAGCGTATTATATCCAAAATACGTTTATTTTTTGCTTTCTTTTTGTTTTTTTCATGTTTATGCGATTTTTATACATAAGGATGAACAATACTCGATATAGTATAACATATCAACTTATTAAAAATAATGAAAATGTTTAGGACATTTTTTTCTCCTCAACCTCTTGGCTGTCCGTCAGTTGCTCGAAACTAAACAGTCAGAACTGCACTCGCCCGGCTGTGTGAGAGATTGACTCTCTCTCTTCCCTTCACCCCCCCCCCTCTATGGAAGGGCAATTGGGAAAGAGTCGCATAGCGTTCTTGAGCCAATCCCTCAGTGGTGGATGAGTGACCGTGCCCTTGCCGGGTGAACGTCTTCCGAATTGCAGACACTACTTTTTTCTGAGTGAGACAAACCACTATGTACTCTTTCCAAAGGATCCCCCTTCCCTTTTCTCATAGTGTGAGCAGGGCTGGGGAATCGGTACGCACGGACGCTACGTCTCACAGACGGGCGCGAACAAGGGCAGGCGCAATAAACAGAGACGGGTGGGTGTCTCCTGGGTTTTCCGAACGTCAGCAAATCTTTACCACATGCATTGTATTGTTGGCCCTCTCTTCCCCCATCCCACGCCAGGGTCTAGCTGATAGCGTGCCCCACGTGGCCGGGGGAGGGGTGGGCTGAGGGCGGAGCTGGGAGTAGCCTCCCCCAGCTTTCCTCTAATCTCAGGAAACAGCTGAGTGTTGCCGCTTCAACCACCATCCCTCGGCAGTGGCCAGAAGCTCGGAAGGACTGTGACCCACCGGTGGGTCACACCGCCCATGAAAAAGGCTGAGTGTGACCCACCGGTGGGTCACGCCGCGCTGTGGGGAGTAGGGCTTTAAACAGCTCCGCAGTGAACGTGTTAAGGAGAAAATCCTGTTTCGTAAATTGACTATAATAACTTAACCAAATATAAATAAATATTTGAAACTTAAAAGAACATCATGGCAAAAGTACGACTTATAATCTATCAAAATTTCTTTTCGTTTGTGCTTTTCATATTGTTTGGCAATCTCCAAACTGACGCTGCCCACTGTGACTCTAAAAAAATGTGCCATTTTTCATCCTCACTGCAAAATCATGCCTCAAAAGTAATTATTAAAAAAATTCTGTTACCTGCATTAAACGAAAGGCTAAATCATCTACACTGATATGCTGATCTATCTGATATGCTCTCTACAACCTCTTCTGTTTACACTGTACACCCTTGACTTGCCAAAAAGTATTAAATATTCTAAGTACATATATGCTTTATGAGGATGACTTACAAATTTACATTCATTCCCCTCTTGATGAACTCCCACATTACATCGATGAAATTAACTGTGATATTTGTTCTATCGGCGAGTGGGCCAAAATCAACTGCCTTCAGTTAAACCCAATCAAAACGCAAGCAATCATTTTTGGTAATATTAGACTTTTAAACAGTATTGTTTATGATCGCCTTCCACCTTTGCGTGTTAGTTCAACTACTGTTCAAATCAAAAAGACTGTTCGTTACCTGGGACTTACTCTATCATCAACCTTGTCCTGGGATCAGCATGTTCTTGAAATATGTAATAAAGGTAATAAGACTCTCTATTTACTCAAGTTGCATAAGAAAAATCTTCCTTTTCCTACCAGAGTTATGCTTGTAACTTCACTTATATTTCCAATTATGGATTACTGTATATTAGTCTATAGTGATTTAACAAATACTCTTAATATGCATCTTCAGCGATTACTTAACAGTTGTATTAGATTTATATTCGACCTACGCAGAGATGATCATGTATCTAAGTACGCAGCTGAGCTGAATTGGCTACCACTTGACTCCCGAAGGAAATACTTCATGGGGTCTTTCCTCTTCTCCCTGTTCCGCAATCGAAATCCTGAGTACCTACTTAACCTCTTCACTCCTAGGTCATGTGTTTCTCAAAGAATAACTCGCACCGACCTTAGCCTTTTTCACATTCCATATGCTCGTACCAACCTCTACCTTAATTCCTTCCTTATAACGGCTTCCAGATTTTGGAACTCGCTGCCCCTCCACATTAAATCCTCCTCCTCCCTCCAATCCTTCAAAATGAAATTGTATTTCTATTTAAATAATCGACATTAAATTGTGTCAATTTCGTTCATTAATATATTTTGGCGTTTAACTGGTCTAATTTCTGTATTTATTATGTTAATTATGTATGTGTAATTCTGAATTGTATTTATTTGAGCAGAATGTGCATTTTTGTTATAATGTATTTGCTCTTATGGGTTACCCCAGAGCATTAATAAATATTTCATTCATTCATTCATACAAATTTCACTTCTTCCTTTTTTGGGATATCAAGCCTCTATACTTTTTGCATAAATAGTATCCTCAAAATGTGCTGTTTGGTCATTATAGTCACCATTAAAATTATTGAGAGCACATCAACGTAAAGTATCGTACATATATTTTTGGGAGGCGTAATAATTGAAAATCAAACTTTGTTACAATAAATTAACGCCAGCAATGAACTAACTTCACGGCATGCAATTTTCCCCTGGGAGCTATGCAACACTCGCATACATCTTCCAGCAACTCTCACATAATCTTCAACTTAACCCGGGAAGTGTAGAATATTTCAATCCTGCCACGTGAATGGCGGTGAAATTCACATTACTTGCCATGCGAAAAAATTCACCTGGACCAGGAATCGAACCACGGACCTTTGGCTTTGGCCCGGGAAGGCCTAACCTGTTTAGTATGTTTTCCTTGTTACTATGTTCAGGATTTCGAGTTTCCACTGTATTTGGGTGTACCTGCAGGTTAAAAGTTACTTGAGCAAATGTTTTCAGAAACTGTTGCTATTGTTTCTGATAGAAGAACCCTCTTAACTGCAGAGGATGTTCAGCAGCCCATGTCAATAATATGCCAATGAGCAATACATTGAAAAACGAGCTGCTGAGCATGTTCAACAACTCTTATTTCTTAAAAATAATTTTCAGTATTTACAAATGCAAGAGGGCTTAGTCTGAAATCTAATTCCAGTGATTTATTGTAAGAGTAGCAAATTAAAGAGTTGTCACGTCATTTCTCTCAATAATTAGGTACTCTTTTATAACACCTTTGATTACGGACTTGAGTTCATGAGAAGGAAAGTACCTATGAAATTTATCAAATTTTTGGGAAAAATAAGTAAGGTATTGGCAAATAATACTATCGATATCTGCCGCTGGTATCGAGGTATCAGTTTGATATCAGAAAAAGTGGTATCGGTCCAAGACTAAATTAAATACTTCTAGCCCTTGCACCCAGGACAACTTTGAAGTATTGCTTTTATGAGGATATGACTAATACTAATACTCAACATGGCCTATGTTTAAGTTAAAATGATAAATCCTCAGCCCCATGAGCTATGAATCTTATTTTGTCAGATAAAAGCCTCTTTTTCTGCACATATTTCCAGTTAACCACCAAAATCCTAATTATCTGTCTAACGTAACTACACAGGTATTTCCAGATACAAAGCAAATACCACAATAATTACATTTTACTCATAACAGTTTACAGTGTTATACATAACACTGAAATACAAGACAAACCAACTAACATTATTAATATAAAATGCATACTTTCCAATGCCATAAACATATTTCTAAAACTACTAATAAATTTATGAAATAGTCAATGTTCACTAATTATGATGAAAAAATAAAATAATTTTACCCACCTTTTAGAAATAAAGAAAATTGAATTCTTGCATGATGTCCCACTCGATGATCATGACGAAGAGTTTTAAATATATTTAGTGCACATGGAGGAAAAAATTTCGATTCCATATCAACCATATTCCATTTTACAGACTTTTTATCCTAAAAGGGCAAATAATACAGCAAATTATTCCAAAATAAAACATGATACTTGAACAAGTAGATACTAATATTTATAGTAATAGCATCCAGTCTGCACTAATTCTCCACATAATATTTTTTCCCACAGATGGCCACACAGTGGGTAGAGCACTGAGCTACTGACCAGAGGATCCTGGGTTCAAATCCACAGCCTTTCTGGACACCCCCATCTAAAATCCTCGTGATTCGATTTTCTGAGCGTCAGAATTTCGTAGGAAATCGCAGGTGGCCCAGGGAAAGGAACTGGCCCCCCTAACCTGAATGTGTGAATTTCACATGCCATCGGCTTAGTACGGGGTGAGCTCTACTCTCACCTATCAAATCCAACCTTCGGGTTGAATCACTGAGTGAGTGAGTGAAGACAAACAGTTGATTCCATGTGGAATTCTGAGAAAATGATAACACTTGGCTTCTTAAATTTGGACCAAAATTGTACGAAAGCCCTTTCAGATTAGTTGCACTCAAGAAGGCCTAGTTCTAATTTCAGAAAAACGATTCAGTTCAATTTTACTGACATCTTCCACTCCACCCAAGCTTCACATGCTCTTTCACTTTTACCACTCCAAACATACTATTAGGCTCATGATACACCTACTCCTTAATCTCTTTAACTGCACCTACTCCTAAATCTCTTTAATACACTTCCCAAGCCAAAACGCATTCAACAGCCACATGTAGCAGGAGTCAAAATATCTTACTGTTGGTTGTTTGTAATGCAGTGACATAGTTTGTGCAGATTTTATACAACCTCTTTGTAGGCAGTGAATTCTATGAGACCAATCACACCTTGACGAACAGTAGCCATGAATGAGAGCTGGCTCCTATAGGACCTACAAAAAATTGCCCTTCGTATTAACCCTTTTGCTGCAGCTCACTCTCCGGAAACCTACTTGTCACATGCAGCGGAAAAGTGAAAGCACTACAGGGAGAACAAAAAAGTACATTCACAGCAGCCTACCATGTGATCGTACTAGGTACATTCACAGTGGCAAAAGGGTTAAGAACCTAGGGAGATGTAATAGCATGAGCCTGAGCAATGACCTTGAAATTTAAGTCCATAGGGTTAAATTCCTTGTCCAAAAAGCTTTTTCCCTCTTGCAATGTGCAACTGAATAAATATTTATAATGAGTAAAGCACTGCTTAATCAATTTTGTTCTTTGATGAAACTATTAATATTTTGTCTGATTTTTGTGCACAAAGAACAATAACATGCGATCCCATGTTACTGAATGTATAGTTATTTTTTCTACAAGTTTTAGGTACTTAAACTGTGCACTAAAGCTACTGGGCTGGGTTGAATTAAAATATCACTTAGGTGCTTTAAAAACTTAAAAAATAACAGGGACAATTATTTAAAACATAAAATTTTAAACAAATCTCCTTGAAACAGAGGGGTTACTGATAAGCATAACCCATAAACCATCAAGAGGCTTTGTTTCATTTCAGAGCAGAGATACAAAGAAAGAAGCATATGTGATTATCCGAATATGTGGGTTTCCGTTGTCAAGGTACAACTTTCATAAAAAATTCAATTTGCATATGGATAATGCCAGATGGTACAAATATACACATTCCATGGTATTAAACAAAGTAGGGATCTCACATTCTCAAATTATGCAGCATCAAATTATGTCCATCATCAGACACCATAATTCTGTAATTAATTACCAAAGGTGCGAAAATACATATTATTTTACTGAAAAAATCATTAGTTTCAGAACAAATTAATTTAGAAAACTATAAGCAATCTTGTAATAACTTAAATAATGCAATAAAATATTTGGACAATGCTTTATTTTTCAACTGCCTAACTTTTACGAGCTTGTGACAGTGAAAATGACCAAATTTGAATTTGATAATTTACTTTGAGATTCAAATCAAAAGTTTAAGACTTTCAAAACTTAATTTCTAAATTTCACTACAGCTAGTAAGAATGAAATCATTTTTTTTATCAGGAAAATATTGCCATTAAATAAAGAGCAACTGGTGTTTTTGCACCTCTGGCCAAAAATGGTTAACAGAGACTCTTGGAAACATTTTAATGTCCTTCATGCTTTAACTTTCATCTATGAAGCCTGGTGGCAAGTGACCAACAGGACCGTAAATGTAGCCTGGAAGAAATTGTGTCCAGATTGTGTAGCAGGCAAAAACTTTAAGGTCTTTGACACCTGAGAATTCATCAGTTTTCACTAATACTGTCACTGGGTGAAAACATTGCGTTGGAATTAACCATGATGACATGAAGAAGCTACTAGAGGGCCATAAAAGTGAGCTCAGCGTGGCAGAGCCAATGCAAATGCAGCAGGTGGAAAGAGGAGCATAGAGGAGAAAATGTCTTCTGTGGAAGACAAAGGTCGAGTAATATTCCTACTTCTTTGATCTGTGATATTTGCATTAAATGGGATAAATTACAAAGTTTCATGGATCATGATGACCCCAATAAAGAAGTACTAAGCCGTAGTGCAAACATTTTCAATGATGATGTATCATACTTTGTGAACAATTTAAGATAGTAGAAAAAAACAGGCCATCATGGATAAATTTTTTGAGAGACATTGTGAATCTCAGGCCACAGGGTGGCACCTGATATCCAATTTTTAAATTCCCTGACTTTTCCCTGATGGACTTAACAATTTCCCAGATCGATCGCCTAAAGGTCTCCTAATATCAGAATATTTTATTTCTGCTGAATTAAATTTTCATGAAAACTCAGAAAATATTAAAAGCTGAAATCTACATTAAAAGCTACAAGTACTCCCTAATGAAAAAATATATTAAACCTTTTCATACTATGTTTTTGTATTTTGTAAAATCAAATTGATACCTTCACCGTGGACCAAAATAGCCTTACATAAAATCGTTATAATGAATTCACATAAAATCAAATAATGATTCCATAAGAATACTCAAGGAGTTGGCGGGGGCCACTAATTCACTGGTGGAAAATCAAATTTCACATAAAATCTAAATTCTACTGTTTAACAGTGATGCATTACAGTGAGTATCCTGAACCACTGCGAGCATTGGCGCCTCCCAGGCGAGCGATCTTATGTGGCCGCGCATCGTATTTCTGTGGCCGCACATGTTTCCTTCGGTAAAATTACAAATTGACAATGCCTAATTCTTCAAGAAAAAGGTACTGAGTTGTGGTAGTTCTGGGAAATTGAAGATTACTTAAGAGGCATCGAAGGGAAAGTTAATGGCCAATTTACTGGTGTACTCCGGCACAGGTATTACTAAGGTGCGCAAAATATACAAACCAAAGCCAAGTTTTTGCACTAGTTCAACATCAGATAGTACGAGTGACCTTCAGAAGCAAATAACAATTTGATTAACATAGTTATAACCCCTTGATTGTAAGAGGGAACCATGTATGTAAAAATATATGTATAAACAAACAAAACAAGCACGTCACTGCGAGCGAAAACAGGAGGCAATTAGCAATGGCAACAACATATTCAGGAATATCATATTGAGGTGGTTTGTGACCTGGCTAAATTGCTTTGAGAGGGAGCTAAAGGGGTCATTCAATAATTACGTCAAGCGTGAAAGGTGGGGAGGGGAGGAGGACTCTTCTTACTGTCTCACAAAGGGGATATTGGAATCGAAGATGATCTTACGTAAGATTTTGTTTACACGTTTGATCGTACTTGTATTACCATTTTAATAATCATTGTCTCATATTTTTAGAATGCAATTACATATTTACTACGAGCTAGTGTGCTCCAGCTACCACTCAACCTAAGTCTTAGAAGTTAAAAAAACGCAAGATAAAATCTTCCAAACAACATACCTTCGGATTCCTTGCGATGAGCAGAATACAAGGTGATCATGAATTTTAACACTACTAGGAAAATATTGCATTAAGGATATACAAAAGCGATACATTGTATGACTGTTTCACAACTAAATAACTAACATTCACAACCTAATGTTCAACGAATTGATGGGGCTTATTCCATGCACATCAGAGACGGACATTAGTTTTAGTTGGTGAAATAAAGGATGGGAAAGACTGCCCGATAAAGGTAATAGTAGAAAAATAATGAGAATTCCAGTTTCTCCCTGACTATTATGAGAATTCCCTGACTTTTCCTGAAATTCAAAATTCCCTGACAATTCCAGGTTTTCCCTGACGATCACCACCCTGGGCCAAGTTTTTGTTTACAAATATTTCAGGTGACAAACGGGCTTCATGAGCATTTAAAATTCTTGAACAAATGTTCCACCATGCCTCATGTTATAAAGGTGGCACCTTCCTAAGGCAAGGGACAAAGGCACCTACCAAGCAATAATCTCTCTTTACCTTATCCCAGTTATTTATGAGTCATCCTCATATCTATTGGCGGTAGGTATATAAGGTGTTTTACATTTAAAATATCATTAATTTACATATTTATTCAAATATCATTCATTGTTAATATTTTACATCAATATAGTGCATTTACTAGTAAAAATCATTTTCAAAACTTGAGTTTGTGAGACTAAGGAATGGATTAATCTGAATTCCAAGCTATAATTACTAAATATATATAAATAATTATTTATTATTATAATAATTATTATAATAATAGAATCAAAGACAGGGCATATACGTAAAAAGGAGAAGTCTAATTTGTGTGGAGAAAAAATATATTAGGGGATCATGCAAAGATAAATGTATCAATTGAGACTAGAAGAGAAATACTAACCATTAGATTCACTAAAAATTAGTAATAATTATTACCCATATACTCTCTCTTCAATATGACAAACGCAAAACTCACCCTCAACCTTCCATTGGATAAGTTTAATTGTTCATTAAATGTTTCCAAAGTTTGCAAAATGATAGACTTCAATCTAACATCTCCATTGACAACCCCTAACATAGGTGATCTTGCCAACTGCTCAACTCCATGTACCAATAAGTCATGAAAGAAGCATATCAAGAGTTTCCTCCAGGCTCCACAATGCACAAGGCACCTTCCTGACCTTAATTCTACTTCTCTTTTTCTCACCAAGAAGAGGCAATGCTGAAAGTCAACTGTAATAGATAAATAATAAGCTGTCTGATAGTTAAGTCATATCATACATCATAATGCTTTGCAGGCACAATTATGCTAATGAATTTTTGAAAAATTTTATTCGTTACTAAGCACAAATTTTGATAAAGGGATAAAATGCTGGAATTGGTAGGAAAGAGATAGTGCCCAAACCATTAAGTGCCACCTTGGCTGATCTATCAGGCTTTGGGGTATTGGCGAGAAATGCCAGCAGGCCAACCTATCAGGTCATTCAAGCAAACCTAATGGCTTTTGTCCATACTAAAGAAATTCAGCCTATATACTAATGGTATGAAAAGAAATTAATTGGATTTTTTCACACCCAATACCATTATGAAATATTAATAGAGAAGTTGACTTCTGGGTATTAATATTTGATTTCATATAAAAATGTTTACCTGAAAACATATTTGGGGTAAAAAAAGTACTGGTATTTTTCACAGTAACAGGTGATTAGGGCTGACAATAAAAATGTTTGTGAGCAGCATGATGTTGATGTGATGATATAAATAAATGTGAGCAGCAAACAACAACATGAGAATGACAATTTTCCAAAAAAAATATTAATGCCGGCCCACATCAAATTGTCCAATTTGATGGATCCCTCCAAATACTGAGATCATGTTCAAGTGTGAGATATAAAGAATATATTGCATGAAATTTAAAGACCCGGAGACTAATTAACACACTGTTAAGTATATTCATGATTCACTATGTTTATTTGGCAGCCATCATTTGTATGTTTATCCTTATGTGCTGCACCCCCTCTTATATTTCTATAAGTATGTATTGTAAGCTGTGATTGTGGCGCCTCCAGGCGGTAGCGTCGGTACATTAAAAGGTTAGTTCGCGGAGTGAATCCTAAATGTGCAGTTGTAATTTAAGCATTCCTAAAGATTCCCTGCGATCGGCATTAAAGTAACGAAGTTGATTGGCTACGATCCCGATAAATTCAACAGGTTATGGGCCCAGGACGAGAAGGAAGTGCTAAGTGAGTGAAAAATTATTAACTGTATGGGAGAAATTACGGAGGTGCACCTGCGAACTCAAGATAGCCGAGGCATCGATGGATCACGACGATAAGACCTTCGTAATTCCGAAACTAACATGGAAGAACTACAATGGGTGGAAGGCGAGGATTAAGTCAGAGATGCTTTTGAAAGATTGTTGGGAGACCATAATCGGTTACGCCGATTCTGCCAGGGCAGTATTATCTCAAGCCAAGGTAAGAAAACGCACCAAGAACAATCTCGTGGCGCTGGCCCTCATCATGAGGAGTGTAAGTGATGAGCTTATATATGATGTTATGGACTGTGAGGAGGCGAAGGAGGTCTGGAGCATCCTAGATAAGGTATGCAATGAAAACTCTTTATATGGTGCTACATTGAAATTACGTGAATTTTTTTTACATTGAAATTACATTTTGAGAAGATGGATGAAATGAGTGTCCAGGAATACTGCAATAGTATAGTGAATATGAATAGGGTCCTCATTAAGAACGGTATGGGATTCAGCAATAGACAGTTAGCTGTGATATGTGTGACTGGACTTCTGAAGGAGAAGTATGAAATTACCATTAAGACCCTCACGGCTCAGCCCGACAACAAGGAGTTGGCTATCATAAAGCAATACCTTCTGGAAGGGGAAGAGCAGCATAGGAATGTCAACCAGATGAAACATCTTGTGTTAAAAACATCTTACAAACCTGCGCAGCCGTGCCAAGCAAGGTATTCCCCGGGCAGCAGCGCTGAAGAGGGCAAAAGTAGCGATGCTGGACAGAGACCTAAGTATCGAAAAACGAAGCCACCACGAAACAAGAAGTTTTGGTGCTACGCTTGTGGCGAAGAAGGTCACATTGTGGCCGTGTGCCTGAAAAAAATGGAGATGGATAGAAAGAGGATGGAGGCCACCTCATCAGTTATAAAAAGGGAGCATGTGGCGCTGTGTACGAGGAGGAACGTGCCGATGAACAACGGTGTGTGGACACATGATTCTGCAGTATCAGACCATATGTCCCCTCGGAGAGACCTTTTCCAAGACTTTCAAAATTATAGTGGCATCGTGAAAGTTGGGATTTGAGCACCCCTTAAAATACCAGGTGTAGGTAAAGTGACCCTCCATTTATCTGAAGAATGTGGTGGGAAGGAATTACCTTTTCGCATGTCCTATATGTTCCAGAGCTGTAAGACAATCTCCTTTCACAGGGGCAGATTGAGGAGAAGGGGCTGAAGTTCATCTCATTCCAAGGGGCAACAAAAATTTTTCAGGGAGAGAAAATGTTGTTCCAAGCCCATCGAGTGGCAAGGTTGTACTATGTTACTACTGTGAATGGTGTCACGTAGGATGAAATTAAGGAGGAACTTGATCACCCAGTAAAGAATGAGATCAGGATGGCGAACCTGGTGACTTCTGCTAGATGGCATGAAAGGCTCGGTCACCCAAGCAAGGAGATCTTGCAGAAATCGACATTACTCAAAGACTTGACTGACCATTCAGGAGAAAGTGAAGATAGTGAATGTATCAAAGGGAAGATGAAAAGGGAAAAGTTTCCCCACCGTGAAGAACAGGTAGTGGAAGTACTAGAACGCATTCACTCTGATGTATCGGGCCCGATAACACCCCAGTTAATAGGAGGTAAGAGATACATTGTCACATTTGTGGACGAAGCATCAAGATTTGTGACCGCTGTAGCTATCAAAAGTAAGAGTGATGTATTTGAAGAATTCAAGACCTTCCCAGCTATGGCTCAAGTGCTTCATGGCAAGAGATAAAGCAGTTACAAAGTGATAAGGGAGGGGAATACATTGGAGACAAGTTTGAGACCTACCTCAGAAAGAAAGGAATTCTGCATCAAATAACGGTACCAGAAACCCCCAACAAAATGGCCTTGCTGAAAGGACTAATCAGACTCTGAGTTGCATGATTAGATATTTGCTGATTAATGCTGGAATGCCAGGATATTTTTGGGCTGAGGCCCTTCAGATGGCATGTTACTTGCGAAACAGGACCCCATCAACTCCTCTTAACTTCTCATGTCCACTGGAAAAATGGCTGGGAAAGGCAATCCAGAGAAGTGACCTGGAACACCTGCAAGTGTTTGGATGCCAGGCATGGACTTGGATACCGAAGACCCAGCAGAAGGTCAAGCTAGGGAAAAGGGCAACAGAGTGCTTAATGCTGGGGTATCCAGAGGGAGTGAAGGGCTATCGACTTAGGGAGCTGAATTTAAAGAGGGTGATTATCAGCTGTGATGTGGTGTTCAGAGAACTGATCTTCCCCAGTAAGTCCACTAGGGGCCTTAATGGGCTTCAAACACAGTTTCATGCCAGAGAAGGAGGTTGTGTAGTATTCACAGAAGGAGAGGATCCTACTGCTGGGTCTTCCCAAGGGGTCACACAGGGAGAGGCAGGGGCCGCACCAGATCCAGGAGAGGATCCTACTGCTGAGCCTTCTCAAGGGGCCACACAGTGAGAGGCAGGGGCCACACCAGATTCAGGAGATGAAGCTACTGCAAGGATTCTCCAAGGGCCAATAGCAGGTGAGGCAGAGGCTACTCCAGACACAGGAGAGGCCAATGCAGATGATGGCCCAAGATGATCCGGAAGGAGGAGGGAAGTAAGAGCCCCATGCAGCCTCCCATGCTGTAATCTGGTAAGGTATGAAGTGAAAACCCCAGAAGAAATGCAGGTTCCTAAGACTTGGCAGCTGCTATGCTGGAGGAGTTGGACACCATGAAGGAACTACAGACCTGGGAGATAGTGCCGCGGCCTAAGGAGGCCAATGTCATTGGTAGTAAGAGGGTATTCACTATTAAAAGGTCTGGGGAGGTGATTGTGAAACTCAAGGCAAGATTGGTTGCACAGGGCTTTCGACAAGTGTACGGCTTAGATTATTAGGAGACTTCCAGCCCTGTTGTACAGAAGAAGACAATAAGAACTCTCTTTTCACTTGCTGTAGAAAGGGGATGGGAGATAGATCAACTTGATGTGGTTGGGGCTTATCTCAATAGTTTTTTGGAGGTAACAATTTATATGGAGCAACCTCCTGGTTTTTCCACCCAAGATAATAGTGTATTTGTTTGCAAGTTGAAAAGAAGTACATATATACGGGCTAAAACAGTCAGGGCGCAAATGGAACAGTCACCTGCATGAACTACTATTGAAATTAAAATTTAAGGACTGTGTAAAGGAACCTTGTGTGTATGTCAGAACTGGAGTGATATTAGCTGTCTATGTTCATGACTTTTTATTGTTTGGTGAGAGGGAATATGTAATAAATGTCAAAGTTGAGCTATCAGCATACCTTAAGATAAAAGATTTAGGAAGTGTTTTGAATTTTCTCTCCATGGTAATCTCCAGGCCATCTGAGGGGGAATTAATTGTTAGTCAGGAGCTTTATGTTGAAGAAATCCTGACAGAGTTCCTTTCTTTAGACATTAGGGGGTTCAGTGCTCCACTTGAAATGGGATGTTTTAACGTTGAGAGAAATGTAAGTGAAAAATATTGTGAACATACCTACAGGAAGGCAGTTGGATCTTTGCTGCATTTGTCAACAAATATCAGAGCTGACATTTCTAGTGCCGTTTGTTTTGTTAGTCAACATTGTGGAGATCCAGTGAGAAGTGACTGGGAGAATGTGAAACACATTCTGCATTATTTAAAGGGAACAAAACACTATGCATTACATTATGTTAAGACTGGTGAAAAGGTTACTATATATGCAGACTCTGACTGGGCTAATGACCTGAGTGATTGTAGATCTATTTCTGGGTATTGTTTTGTTCTAGGTGGGGGAGTGATCTCCTGGCGAAGTAGAAAGCAAAAATCACCATCAACATCATCAACGCATGCTGAGTATGTGGCCATGTATGAAAGTGTCACATAATTTGAGTGGTTAAGGGATTTTTTGGTGGAAATAGGTCAGGGGGAGTTTGTGTCAAGGCAATGTCCCATACTTGCTGACAGTACAAGTGCTATCGCCATTGCAGGCACCAGGTCTGTTAATGATAGGTCAAAGCATTTTTCTGTTAAGTTTCACTACCTTAAGGACCAAGTTAATAGAGGAGAAATTGTCTTTAAGTATATTAATACAAATGAAAATTTAACTGACTTGCTGACAAAATCCTTAACTGGGCCAAGAACGAAAGAACTCACTAATAAGTTAGGTATCTTTTGAGTTTTGAGCACATGTTAATAACTGTTGTTTTTTTATGAAGTGTTTTTTCTTGTTCCTTCTTCCTGTCCTTTGTTGACGATACAGTAAGTTTCAATTTTTCATATTGAATCCTGAGGAGAGGTGTTAAGTACATTCATGATTCACTATGTTAATTTGGCAGCCATCATTTGTATGTTTATCCTTATATACTGCCCCCCTGTTATATTTTCGTAAGTATGTATTGTAAGCTGTGATTGTGGCGCCTCCAGGCAGTGGCGTCGGTACATTAAATTGTTAGTTCGCGGAGGGAATCCTAAATGTGCAGCTGTAATTTAAGCGTTCCTAAAGATTCCCTGCGATCAGCATTAAAGTAACGAAGTTGAATGGCTATGATCCCAATAAATTCAACACATACAAGTTCAGTATTAAGATGCTTAAGTATATATCTATTTGCGAATAAATTCATAAATTTCAAGAACATTGCCACAATTGAGTCACAAAACAAAGCTTGACACTTTCATACACACAGTATTTTTGGTTTTCATACCCAGCAAGCTCACGGCTAAATCTAGGAAAGATTAGCTCTTATTAAAAATGGTCAAATAAAAATTTAAACTGACTGAGCCTGGTCGATTAAAGAATGGAGAGAAGTTGATGATACTATAACTGATGTATCATCAGCATATAAAATTGGTGTAGTATTGACATTCCCAGATAAGGCATGAGGTAAATCATTAATGCATAACGAAAAGAAGTAGAGGGCCTAAAGTAGATCCCTGTGGTACACCCACACTGGAATAAAGAGGGGAAGATGAATGCTTTTCTCTATTAATAGTTAACATTACCACCTGCGCTCTGTTGCAAAGGTAAGACTTAATCCACTGAAGAGGAATGCCTCTAATCCCTAGTTTTTGAAGTTTAAACGATAGATGATCATGATTTACAAGATCAAAAGCCTTAGTAAAATCATAAAATAATGCAAGTTTCTTTTTTACTGTCTAAAGAGACTAATATTCTATCAACAGCCTGGGATATAGCAGAATTAGTAGACTTTCCATCAGTGAATCGATATTGATAATCAGAGAGAAGATTGTACTATTTAAATATGAAACTAGGCGAATATAAACAATTCTCTCGAATACTTTCGAAAAGGAGTTTTGGAGAGCAATAGGTCTGCAATTGTTCAGATCATCAACACTCCTTTTGTTCTTAAAAATAGGCACAATCTTAGATACTTTATATTGCTGTACATAATCAAATGTACAACTTTTGTAAGCTTTACATTGTTATACCATTGTATTAAGACCTGCCTTTCACAAATGATTTTGAATAGATTGTACTTAAGTCAAATTAAGATCTAAGGGAATATTATTTTTTCTATTTTTTATAACAGGATTGCAAATTACAACTTTAATAAATAAATTGATAGTATATTTAGTATTTCTGTGCTCTAATCTATCCTATTCATTGTTTTGGTATGATTTTGGTTTGTGTGGTGAGTGAGAAATGAGCAGCAGCCGAATTGCCCACCGAAACTAATGAAGTTTTACATTATTGATGGGTGACTTGTTCTTCAGGTGTATGTGTTGTTATGTTAATATGTTTTCTTACCAAAATCCATGAAAATATTTTCCATAATCACTGGATATTTATGAGCTTGATAAGTACCTATGGTATGTTAGTGGTTAAACAAAAATTATCGTGGTACATTCTCGGAAAATATTAGTGAAGAAACTTGTTTAAGGTAGGGATGTGTGAATAGTGTCAGCGAATACTCGAATACCTTGAATAGTGGAAAATATTCGATATCTCGAATGGTGATGCTAAATAAAAGACATCGCACACCTCGAATACTTTTGAATATTGTGCCATACACCATTAGGCGCCCATGATATACGCATCTATATGAAGTCTTTGGTTGTTAACTCTGCGACTACGTAGATAACTCTGGACCATAACAGAGTCCTCTAGATTGCCAAAAAAATAAATATAAATATAAAGTGACCTGGTGAGGAATTAGTGTTGAGTAATGTCATCCAGAGGACTCTGGACCATAAAAGCATGCAGCATGCTGTTATGCAAGTTGAAGAACTACATTAAATTTGCAGTGAAGAGGTAAGTTTCAAATGATATTATTGATGCATATGATTTTATTGATTTCATTAAATTTGAAGTTTCAAAATAAAGGAGATAATTTTTTAACTCTATTGAGTATACCATTTTACTTATGCAGACATCAAATACCTTAGTAGAATATTTAATATGCAATGTGAAATTCTAGTATTTGAGGTATTCGAAATTTGAGGTATTTGAACTGTGATTTAATATTCGAATTCCATATTCAAGTTCAAAAAATTTGCTATTTGACCCATCTCTAGTTTTAGTTTTTAGCAACCCGATTGAAAAACCGTGCGTGTTGCTGCAGTTAAATGGCTACCCAAAAATTTAAGTAATTTGCTATCACTTAAATTAATATTAAACGGCGTTTAAGAAAACTGTAAACTTTTATTTTACAGGTGAATGTGACATACCAGAGCATTTACGTTTCCATTTCAAATTTTATCTTGCACTGCAATGCCTAAGGGAGCTTACTGTGATTTTTCGTTACTTGGTCCATGACAACAGAGGAGATTGGAAACAAACCTACATCTACATGTATACATCTACATCTACACGATACCCTGCAAGCCACCGTGAGGGTGTGTGGCAGGGGGTGAAGATCACCAAGCATGCACTACCAGCATGCAAACTAGCAACTATATTGTCTCATTGAACTTGATTGTATCTATAATATTTAAGGGGTTAATACATGCATCATGCACTACAGAATACTCTAAAATATTTCATCTACCTATCCCTTTGCTATGCTGCCTATTCTGTTCTCTTATAGTACCGGGGAAGAATGCCATTTTGAATCTATCGGTACGACAATCTATCTCTCTAATCTTATTTATCTGGTTGAATCTAACATAATACACTGGTTTTTTTTTAAATGTGCCTAACATCTTCAGTAAAGCTATCTGATTGAAATTTCTCTAATAGATTCAATCTGTACTTAAACCTACGCTCTGATAATGATTCCCACCCTAATTCTTTTATTAATTCTGAAAAGCTACTCAACCTATCGTAACACCTTTTAACGAACCTAGCTGCTCTACGCTGCACACGGTCTAGTTCTCTGATCAACCCTAATTCATTAGGATCCCAGACACTGGCTGCATACTCAAGGTGGGGCCTAACTAGTGAAAAATAGCATCGCTCTTTTGTCTTCTCATCACATTTTCCAAGTACTCTATTTATAAATCCTAGCTTTCTCTTCGCTCGGCCGCATATTTCCCTTATGTGTCTTCCCCACGATAAATCCTTAGTGATTGTTACACCTAAATATCTTATGGTTTCAACGTTTTCGATCTTTGTGTTACTAATTTTATAGGTACGCTCTATCGAATTATTCCTCCTCCAAAAATTGATAGCTACGCACTTTTTAAGTTTAAGCTCTAACTGCCATTTGTCGCACCACTCTCGAATTGCATCTAAATCTTTGCTAAGCGATTTCCTGTCTTCTTCTTTTGATATACCCCTATACGCTACCGCATCGTCTGCAAAGAGTCTAAGCTTACTACTAACTACGGTACCCAAATCATTAAGGTATAGAAGAAATAGAAGCGGACCTAATACGCTACCCTGGGGAACTCCCGATGTGACTTTGATTGTGTCCGACATGATACCATCTATGACAACCCTCTGCTCTTGCCCACTTAAGAATTCTTTTACCCAACAAACAACGTCTTTATTTATACCAAAACTCTCTAACTTCAAAATTAATTTATCATGAGGAACTTTATCGAATGCCTTTTTAAAATCTAAAAATATCGCATCAACTTTAGTACTGTTTTCAACCTAGTGGCTTCGAAAGGGTTAGACAAAAAGAGAGGCAAAAGTAGTGAAAATAATTACTTAATTGAGGATACTGATGTGACCCTGGTGATGAAATGGCCCCTGCCAAGAAGAAACGGCTTGAAAAGTTTCAAGGAAATAAGGAAGGAAAACTTCAACCTTCATCAAAGAATGGATCTCTGCCCAATGTTTCTGACAATGAAAGTGAATGAGAAAATTTAATTATCAAATGAACATATGTACTTGTATCAATGTTTGAGAACTTGAGTGTATTTACAATACTTATATTGGTGTTGGATCACAGCTGTTGGAATTATCTTTTATCTTCTGGAAAGAACCTAGGTATAATGAACTCTAGAAGGTAAGAAAAAGTTCTTACTTGCCAAGTTAAAAACCTGATCTCTATTGTCGGCGGCTATTATATCTGACATGATCATATTAAGGCAAGTGGTAATTCATGTTGAAGACTTAAGGAAAATTGTGTTGTGTGGTTTAATAAGTAAAGCCTGTTATTTAGGGTGGTTAGGTAAGAGTTTGTTTTGATGCAAATGTTTTGTAATACATAAAGCTACCAAGTTTGAGCGTAGAAAGATTTCTGTGGGCTGAAATATGAGAATCTATGGGACCTTAAGTTAAAATGTGTTATTGTATGACTTAAAAATATCATCAAATACACTTTTGATGATTTGACTTAGATGTGAACTAATTAGCAAAAGAAACTTCAAATTTTATTTTTCCAAGAATCCAATTTTGACTTACTGGTCTGTAAATTATGATAATTAAGACCAAGCACTCATTTTTGTTGCTCTTATCAAGATAACACAATAGTCACAGCCATTGTTGCATTCAAGGTTTTGTGCACATGTGAAGTTTGCATATGAAAAAGGATGATGCAAACTTTAGCAATGCATAATTTTTATTCAGGAACTAAATAAATATAGGGAACAGTATAATGTCCTAATTGTATGCAAAAATGTTATTTTCAATGACTTACAAGTATTAAAATGTGCTCAGCATGCTATTTCTTTGTAGATTCTCATAAGAAATTTACTTTAGTTTTTTAACACTGAATTTGTAACCTTTGTTTAATTCTTTGCTAGTAAAATATTAATGTTGACATTTTTTTGCCTTTTCTACTCTATTGTACATGGAGTACTAGTCGTCTTTTGGAAGTACCAGAACAGAAATGTTTGTATATGGTTTGTCCTAGTACAAGGTTAATACAATTTGTATAAATGTAGTAATACAATGGTATTCCCAGACTTTTGACGTCCTTTTACAACTGAAATACCATTGTATTACAAAGGTACCTAATACAGTCGTATTACAACATTGTAATACCATGATTTTACAATCCCCCTTGCTGGTATCTCCACCTTGCAGTGGAGATACCAGATGAGGGGCTTGCGTGCCAAATGGAACCTGAAGGCTATGCTGGCGGGAGCATATGCTCCTGGTAGGACCACCCACACAGGTCAAGGGGGATAGGCCAGACAAAAAGAGGTACCCTGGTCCTCCAGGTTGGGGGTTGAGCATAGGGTTAACAAACCTATCTCGTAAAAAAAAGTTTTGTTGCGAAGCTAAAACAAAATGAAAGCCGGTCTGGATCTAACGATAAGTGACCCATGCAAAGAAAATGACAACGTAAAAGGAAATTGGATATACAGATAGCCACATGGAATGTTCGAACACTAAATAAACCAGGTGCCCTACAGGGCCTCAAGGAAGATGTGGGAAAATACAACATAGGAGTAGCAGCCATTCAAGAAACTAGATGGAAAGAAGGAATCATAAATAGTGGAAAGTACACTAACGAGCATAGTGGAGGAGAGAGCGGTGCTGTAGGAGGTACAGGCTTCTTATTGGATAATAAATATAAGGCAGCAGTCCTCAACTTCAAGCCTATGAATGAAAGAATGTGCGCTCTAAGGATGAAAGCCCGCTTCTTCAATATTACAATGATATGTGTATTTATTCTCTTCCTCCCCTAAAGCAGGGGAGGAAGAGAAGGACACATTCTATTAAGAATTGGAAAAGGAAATGGAGAAAATCCCGAGACAAGATGTGAAAATAGTTTTGGGTGACTTCAATGCAAAGGAGGGCAAAGAGGAAGCATACAGAGAAACCATTGCAAAAGTCTTCATGACGAAACGAATGACGATGGACAAAGATTAATCGATATTGCTATGGGGAACTTGATGGTGGTAAAAAGTACCTGGTACCAGCGAAAAAACATAAGGAAGGTCACGTGGTGCTCACCAGACGGAACTACTTTTAACCAAATTGACCATGTGGTAATTGATAGAAGGCATGCAACTGATATACTTAAGGTTGACAGCTGTAGAGGAGCTGATTGCGACTCAGACCATTACATGGTTAGAGTGAGATATAGACAGCGAATTGCAGTATACAGATCCACGGGTAAAGAAAAAGCATGTAAAAGATACAATGTCGCAAAACTTGAAGAAGAGACCACTGCACAAAAATATGAGTCTGAGTTCAATAAGAGTTTGGAAGGGAAGCAACAGAAATGGGAGCAAGAAAGTGTTGAAGGAAAATGGAGTACCTATAATAAAGAGTACATTACAAGAGACCACCAATGAAGTCCTCGGAGTTAAAGTTGGGGAAAAAGTGGGAAGGATGGTTTGATGAAGAATGTAGGGAAGCAATCAGGGAGAGGAATGAGGCAAGGAGGAGGATGATTGACAGAAGAACAAGAGCAAATGCAGAGTCTTTCAGACAGAAAAGAAAGGAAGCTTACAAGATATGTCGAAGGAAAAAGAGACTATGGGAGAGAAAACAGATTACGGAGCTGGAGGAACAACACCTAACCTTGAAGTGCGAAAATTCTATGACAAAATAGAAGATATAAAGAAAAGCTTTCAACCACAGTCAGTATTTTGCAGGGATAAGGAAGGAAAGAATGGAAAGGAACAAATTCTAGAACTGTGGCTAAATACTTTAGTGAACTATTGAATGCCACTGTAGAGAGCATGACACCAGAGTTGGATGAAGAGGAAAGTGGACAACATGTGGCAGACAACACAAGTAGACACCATCCCAGTTCCAGCACCATCCTTAGGGGAAGTAAAAGATGTGATCAAATCCCTAAAAAATAACAAAGCTCCAGGAAGTGATAATATTTCAGCGGAGATAATGACATACGGTAGGGAACAGCTTGTACTTCACATTCACCAACGGATTAGTGAAATATGGGAATCAGAACGAATGCCAGAGGTATGGAGCCTGGCTATCCATTGCCCAATCCATAAGAAAAAAGATAAGGCCAATTGTGAAACTACCGTGGCATTGCTCTGCTAAGTGTAGTCTATAAAGTGTTAGCCAGAATCTTAGCTAAAAGACTTAATCCACTAGTAAAGCAAATTCTTGGAGACTACCAATGTGGATTTAGACAAAGCAGATCAACAACGGGCCATATTTTTATAGTCAGACAAATAATGGAAAAGTGTTATGAACACAATGTAGATATTCACCAGCTATTTGTGGATTTTCAGCAAGCCTATGATAGCATAATAAGAAACAAACTGTACGAGACTTTGATCAGCATGGATTTGCCAAGTAGGTAACTTAATCAGATTAATAAAAATAACATTGAATAGCACTAGATACAAGGTCAAAATCGAAGGGAGCCTTTCGAGGGAATTCAAAATTACTCAGGGCTTATGACAAGGCGACGTGCTATCCACCATACTCTTCAATGTGGTCCTGGAGCGGGTGATGAGAAAAGTAGACATCAGCAACCCAGGTGGTAATTTGTTCAATTACATATCACAAAACCTAGCTTATGCTGATGATGTCGATATGATATCCAGAAGACACAAAGATCTTGAGGAAGGATCGATGAGATTAGAAATGGCAGCTGGAAAGGTGGGCCTCAAAGTGAACTGTAACAAGACCCAGTACATGTTCTCTTCCAGGAAAAGTTAACTAGTGAAAGATAAATCTATAGAAATGAATGGGAACAAATATGAAATATGTAGTAAGTTCAAGTATTTGGGAGTGCTGGTGACAAATGACAATGAAATAAACTAAATGAAGAAATAAAATGCAGAATAGCAGCAGGCAGAAGGGCTTTAAGAGTATTGCTGAAGGTTCTCAAGTCATGCAACCTTAGTCGAAACTTGAAAACAAAAGTCTATCAAACTGTGATTAGACCTGAAGTTATGTATGGTTCCGAAACATGGACCATGACCTCTGCAGAAGAAGAACTGCTTAAAAGATGGAAAGGAAAGTTCTGAGAAGAATTTTTGGTGAAATGAATGAAAATGAACAGTGGAAAATTAGAAAGAATAGAGAGCTAGAGGAACTCTACAACCAACCAAACATAGTGACAGAAATAAAGAGTTACAGGTTAAGGTGGTTAGGCCATGTGGAGAGAATTACTGAGAGTAGAATGGTCATAAAGATATACATGGGACATCATGCTGGTAAAAGATAGAGGAAGACCTCGGAAAAGATGGCTGGATGATGTGGAGGATGATTTGAGGAGGATGGGAGTGAAGAGATGGAGAATTAAAGCAAAGGATCGCAGCGACTGGTCCAACATTGTCGCAGAGGCCAAGGCCCTACAAGGGCTGCAGTGCTGAGGAGTAAGTAAGTAAGAAAGTATGGTTTCACAATTGTAAACTGATGGTATTACAAAAATTGTGCTGTCTGAGATAGTTCTGGACTTCATTATTAACAATTATACTTATATAAAAATAGCCTATTGTGGTTGCTGTTTGCAACACGATGGTCTAACAATTATAAGGTCGCAGGTTCAACTCCTGCCCAGGACATGAAGATTTTTAGTCCCAGAATTAAGACCTTTGGCTAGATGGTACGACATTACCATAAAACATAGGCCACATTAGAGCAGCTAAAACACAAGTCTATTACTTTATAGACATCATTTATGATCATCGGAAAAGTAAGCCAAAATGACGGATCCATCAAAAATGCTGACTTTTTTCCTACTCTTAAGTATGCTCATAATAAACAATTGTCCCCTTCTCCCATTGATAAATTTCTAGGTCAGTTTATTTTTAAAGAATTCAAGCATGCACTTCCGCGAAATATTCTCCAAACTTACCAATAATAAAATTCTCCCGACATGCTTCATTATGAAGCTTGTGGAAGGCGTGTTTTAGAAGCTGCTTCTTCTTCAACAGTTCCGAACACGTACGGCCCACAACTGAATGAACGTCGGTTCCACTACCACACGAATCGATGGGCATTTCTGTTTCACGTAGATGTCTCTGAAGAATTAAAACCATTTTGAGGACGTCATTCCAGTCATAAGATGAGAGTCTTTCTTCGAAAAATTTAGTTTCCGTTCCAATGAAGAAAGTTTTGAACTCCGGAGAGAAAAGGCATGATAATCTGTGGACACGTGTAAATTAATAATGAGGCCTCATATATATAAATTTATATAGCTCCCGGGAGGTATGTAAATTTGTGTAGAACGACCAAATAGCATGCTTCCAAACCTGAGCATAAAATGCGAAATCCTATCCAGGGATGAGTTCTCCATTAAGTGCTCTATGTGCAGGCCTTCAGTTTCGAATGGCTTCGGAGAATGTATGTTCAGTAAAAACTTCATCCGACTATTTACTCCTTCTTCCATCACTCGAAGAAGAACCTTTCCATCCGGAGGTTTAACATAGTAAGTCATCTTGATGGTTTACTACCGCAAAAAGGAAGAAGTAAAACAAGAGGATGGAAAGAAAATTTACAATAATAATAATAACATCTTCAGAGATTATATTCGCGGGCTACGCAGGGCACGACAAAATAAAAACAACTGAAGCACAAACAAGCGGAATTCGCAGAGACCGCGAAAACTGATTACCGTTAATGAGATCGGTCGTAGAACTACTTGATATATCACATGAAACAAACAAATCCTCCTAAATTGTAAATTCAAGTTCCTGTATCTTGCAAATGAAATTTTTAATTTTTTTCTAAATCCTTCCTTGAACCCCTATTCAGTATTCGTCAGAATATAATTTCGGCGGAAAATTATTAACGTTTCGCCGAAATTTCATTCGGGGTCTTCAGGTAAACCGTTGTCCGAGACCAAATATAACTTGGAGAAACCAGTCCTGATGCAAAATTTTACGGATTGATACAGCCTAAATCTGTATATGAACATTGCACTTTTACATCTGTTTACACAATTGCCTGTACCGGCGGAGGAGTATAAATGTCCATTAATTATTTAAGTTATAAAGAATGAAAGTTTAATGCGGTACGCCCGTATGTTTTTTAAATAAAATTATGCTCTATGATTTTTAACTCTTAGGGAATTCGGCAGCAAAAGATCATCCATGGTTGTCAGCAATATCTAAATAATATGCTATACCAAGAAAACTTTAACTTATATTGCCTACCCTAGTAGCACAATATGCTGAGCAATAGCAAATGTCCGGGTACTCACCTGCTAGAAATGTGCTGAAAACATTTTCGAAAATATGCCGAGCATGTTGCCAACACAGGCTATGGCATATTTGAGAACACATGCAGAGCATATTTCATTTATGTTAATTGTAGCATATGTATGGATTACAGTATGAAGAAAAATCATATGTACCTACCGACAAAATTGTTGTTATGATGATGCATCCATCCCAGCTGGCACGCTTAGATTCGTTTGCATCAACGACAGGGAAACAGTGGTGATTCAGGCAAAAGTTTTGCTTCTGGAAGCAAAACTGTTGCTTCCAGATGTAGTGCCTCCTTAATTGAGAGGACATTGAAGACTCAGGGTCTCCTATGCAAGCCTGGCACTGCTAACAAGGTGGTGCAGCCCTAAGAAAAAAATACTATAGAACTATATATAGTGATTATAGGAATTCTATAATCACTATAGAAATTTCTATAATCACTATAGAAATTTCTATAATCACTATAGGGTATAGTTCTATAGTCCTATAATCACTATGGGGTATAGTTCTATAGTCCTATAATCACTATAGAAATTTCTATAATCACTATAGAAATTTCTATAATCACTATAGGGTATAGTTCTATAGTCCTATAATCACTATGGGGTATAGTTCTATAGTCCTATAATCACTATAGAAATTTCTATAATCACTATAGGGTATAGTTCTATAGTCCTATAATCACTATGGGGTATAGTTCTATAGTCCTATAATCACTATGGGGTATAGTTCTATAGTCCTATAATCACTATGGGGTATAGTTCTATAGTCCTATAATCACTATAGGGTATATTCCTATAATCACTATAGGATACAGTTTATACATACATAACTTACATAGACCTCTCATATACAGACATATTCTCCTGGACCATGCTGTCTATAGGAGAGAGGTTTCAAATTATGTATCTTAAAAGCAAAACATTCTGAACATTTTATTTTTTATTCATCTCATATGGATTCAAATGTCACATTCATCTTATATCCATTCAAATGGATATCCATGATTGTATGATTTTCCTCAGTCCCTCGTAGACGGTATCGGACTTAGAGAAAAATCTGGTGCGCTCGCCGGAAAACAGGTTCTCAGCATTATGGAGGAAACTCTTATTTATCTCTCCTAGAGTTCAAAGAATATCAGAGACGTATATTTATAATGGTCATGCTTAATTTTAGCCACAAAATGGTTATTAGCGAAATGCTTTAACGGTGCAAATTATCCGTCTCAATCTTAGAGTAAAGTTAATAATCACAAACGACTTAATGCCAGCCAGCAGCAGTATATATATGGCCTCCCTGTCTCATTAATGTAATTGGAAAATGTGTCAGGCCGTATGTCAAAGGTTGATAGGATACAAAGTAGTTAAGTGTAGGTCGTAAGGTAGGGGTATAAGTAGTATGTGAGATAAAGATATTACTCATTCAGTAAGTGAGAATCATGATCTTTCATTTTCCTTTTTATTCAATTTTGTTCCTTTGGGGAACAGTTGGCAAAACGGATACGAATAATGGTTGGCCAATCGCTGCACCTAGAATAATAATAATATAGGAATCCTCATGACCAAACGTTGGCCCAGCCGTCTGTGCTACATGGGTACGTTCCAAATACCTTAGCCATAGTGATTATAGAAAACTATATATAATCACTATATATAATCACTATATATAGTCCTATAATCACTATGTTCCAAATAACTATAGGACTATAGCCATAGTGATTATAGAAAACTATATATAATCACTATATATAGTTCCATAGTATTTTTTTCTAAGGGAGGTGTCAGGTGAAGGGGGAAATTTGGAGGTGATGGGTATATTGGACTCCACTATCATTTGTTCAGTCAGTATTAATGTTGTAATCCATAATGCAAAATGGTATGCAAACTCTCTGCTATCTTCTTTCTTTCTTTAGAATATTTAGCTTCTATAAATGAGCTCATGATGGAGGAAATGAAAGATTTTAGAAAGAAATATAGCAGTCAATATTTGGAGCATAAGGAAGCTCTCAATGCCCTGAGCACCAAGTTTGATGGCCTCACTACCAAGGTTCTGGGCCACGGGGATATCAGTGAGGTGGGGAATGATGAATTCAAGAATCTCTAAGACTTCCCCATGACAGAAATGTCCGGCCTCCTTGAGTTGGAGAAGAAGTTAGGAGAAAATAGTAGTTTTAGGGATTATATGGTGTGTATGCTATTTAGCTTTCCATGGGTATAAATACATGCTAAAGCTCTGGCTTCAAATGTTATCAAATTAATCAAGCCTAGTTTGTGAATGTAAAATTAACTTGTATTGTTCACTTATAATTATTGGGCTCATTTTCTGAATAACTTACCGCATGACTTCATGAGTAATTCTGACATTTGAAACCAGTTCTATATCTTTCGGTTAAATGCTGGTAGAATCAGATTTACTATGCTCATTTTCTTAATATCCAATCATTTGATGCTGATTAAATAATCAATTTTGGCTTTTCTTTGCAGATTGGTTACTTGAAGGCAAGGTCACCAAATCTACCTTATAAAAGCACTTCGGAAGTCCAGCTCAAGGCAGCACTGAATATAACAGTGAACAATGTGTTTGGAACTTATGACAAATGATCTGGCATTAGGATTCTGTGTAAAAGGGCAATCAGAAAAATAGCTAGCATTTGAGTTACACTTCAAAAATATAATTGAAGAAATTTTTGGTAAGTGCATGCTGTGGTTCAGTCGATACTAGATGGTTTTTAAATCAGCAGCTATGTTCAAAAACCCTTTCCCATGGACTACGCCTTGTCATGGTGGGATTGGGGCTTGCGTTTTCCTGTGACCCCTAAAGCTGCACTGGCGGGAGTAACTAATAAGGCTCCTGGTAGGGTCACTCATGCCAGATAGGTCGAAGGGTAGGAGCCTGACGAAAGGTAGCCCACGTACCATGCTCACAGCATCTGTTCCTCAGTGAGGTGGCTGTGAGAATGCTTCTGACCCCAGTGGGGCAGCCTATCAAGTGAAGGTGTCACATTAAAAACACTATTGAGGCAGACAATGGGAAACCACCTCCATTAAACTCTCCAAAGAACAAAATGGACTTAAACAATAGAGAATTGAATCCTGGTAACTACGGGGCACGGGACCAAATTAGTGGGACAGGTGTCATGCCCGGCAGGATAAACAAGGACTCTGCGGTCATTATCTCACGAAATCCTTGCACGAAAAGAAAGAAGGCAGCAATGGCAGCAGCAGCAGTAAAGAAAAAACTAGAGAAGAGAATAACAATGCTAAGGATCGGGACATGGAACGTTAGGATGATGTTAATGGCAAGAAAACTAACTAGAAAATATTAAGTGTGAAATGGAGAGGGGAAAGATGAATTTGTTGGGATTAAGCGAAGTAAGATGGAGAGAACAGGGGTAGGTACTTCTAGAGTGAAAAGTACAGGGTTATATACAGTGGAGGGGAAGAGAACCAGCCGGAAGTAGCAGTTTTATTGAATGCAACATTAGGAAAAACAGTATTGAATGTGGAACAGGTAAGCAATAGAATGCTGGCTATCAAAATCAAAGCGAAGCCAGCGAATGTAGTCATAGTACAGCTTTACATGCTGACAAAGGGACATAGAGAAGAGGAAGAAGACGAAGTATATGACCAGTTGGAAGAATTAATTGGGAAAGTAAAGGGCAGGAAGAACCTAATAGTTATGGGAGATTGGAACACTGTAGTAGGTGAAGGGAGGGACGGAAGTGAAGTAGGGGAGAATGGGCTGGGTGTAAATGACCAGGGCAAGAAAGCACTGGAGTTCTGTAGAGGGAATAATTTAGTGATTACAAAAACGTGGTTTAAACACCACCCTAGGCATAGATACACATGGAAAATGCCGGGGGATACTGGAAGGTACCAACTAGACTACATCATGATTAGGCAAAGATTCGGGAACAGCGCAAAGAATTTGCATAGTTTCCCATGTGCAGATGCAGACTCCGACCATAACTTGGTGGTGATGAAATGAGAGATGACACTAAAAAGGTTGAAAGTAGGACGGAAAATAAAAAAGTGGGTAGTAGGAGCACTGATTAGAGGGAAGAGGAGGAATATAGGAGATTGTGGATAGATGCATGAGGGAAGAGTAACAATAGATGAATGGTGGGAAATGATAAAGATGGGCAAAAAAGAAGCAGCTGAGAAAACAATTGGAACAGTAGATGCTAGAAGGATCAAGAAACCATGGGTAACAGCACAAATGAAGGAAAGGATCGAGGAAAGAAGGAAATGGAAAAATGTAAATACATACAGAGCTAGGTAAAAGGTATTATAAGGAGATTAACAACAGGCTTAGGAGAGAAACAAAGAGAGCAAGAGAAAAGGGGTGGAGTTGGAAATGCGATGAGATGAAGAGACTCCAGAGAGAAGGAGATATAAGCAGTCTGTACTCAAAGGTTAGAATGTTATCAGGAATCAAGAAATGGAAAACGGTCCCGTGCATCAAAGACAGAAGGGGAAATTTAGCAATGGAACCACAGGAGATCCAGCATCGTGGAGGGAATATGTTGAGGAACGGTATGATAGCGAAATTAGGCCTAGGAACTTGGACATAAAAGAGGAAAAGGATGTAGATCAGGAAGATGTGGGCCCCGGAATACTGGATAGTTAGATAGAGAAGGCACTGCAAGAAATGAAGGCAGGTAGAGAGGTGGGGATAGATAACATCCCAGCTGAGCTTCTGAAAAACCTAGGATGAGGGGGATGGGAGAGATTATATGAACTTGTTCGTAGAATATATGAGGAGGGGGCTTGGCCGGAGGATTTTGTAAAAACCGTGCTGATACCTCTTGTGACATTAATTTTCAACAAATTTTTCCATAGTCAAAATCTTCACACCTTTTTGCCAACACAGGCACCTTTACAAACCTTCTAAGAATTACAGGCCACTAGATTCAGCTCCGGAGGGTTATTTAACTAGTTAAAGAGATCCGTGTTGATCTGTGTGTTAAGAGTGGGAGCCTCACTCTTAACACACAGATCACTTCAATGTGGTGATGAATTGGTATCAGAAAACTGTTTACACATAAATTTTTCCTGACACAATCAAAGGCCATCACAACACCAGCATAAACATTACAACAGCTCACATGTGGCATAAATTCATTCACCTAGCTTTTAGAAATATGTCATCTTATTTAAGATAACTCTGTGCTGAAGCCATAGTGTCCAAATAGTCTGTTATAGATAAAGATTAAATAACACATAATGTGGTATTTTTGCTCACATTTTAATATGCATTTTCAAAACCAAAATCCATATTAATGAGCACCTGTAAATGTAGCACCAAACCTTATGAGATGTTTTAATAAATATTACAACGAAAAGTCAGCAGCAGAAGGTATGGTGAAAAGGAAAGTGAAAAGGAAAATAAAAATGAAATAAAATGCACCAGAATCTTTAATTGAAACATAGCAAACATTAGAAAAATATTAGTTCATATAAATAAATACATTATTTAATACTCTCCTGTACCTTGATATTTACAGGAAATTTATTATCACAAATTTAGTCTCAGGAGTTCTTCACTTAACAGTAAATGGGAACACAGGGAAATTTCTGCTACTGATATGAGTAACAGTAATTTTGCCTTCCTTTAGTAGAAGTCAGTAACAATGAGCATGAAACAAGTAATGAGGCCATATAACAATACTAATCTCTTCAGAAAAATTACCAGCAATTGTCTGAATGTTAACAGGAAGTAGTAGGTGAAGTGTTCAATATGTTACATTATAACTTCCATAATAAATCATAGTAGACTTGGAATTCTATTTGGTGTTATAACTATTATACGAACAGAAGCACTAATTGAATTTTAACAAATTTGTTTGTAGAAAATGCATTGACATAATTTTATCACAAGATCTAATTCTTCCCAAACATTAAACTTGAGATTCATTCATGCATAAAAAAGGTATGCACTTCACAGAATTTATAGCACCAGTTACTACCTATATTATTAATAATTTTAACTCTTGAAGTTACCTCCTCCTTCCAAAGAGTATGTAGCTATAAAATTTTAATATGTTGTACCAGAAAGGGCAAATAACATAAATACCTATAAAATAAAAATTAATACTTTTCTGTTGAATATGAGCTTTTAGTATCTGAATAAAAGTAAGAAGCTAAGACTATAAATGCCAACAGCTCAACAGAATCTGGATTCATTCACAAGGGTGGAAACTCATGTTTCCAAGATTATTGACCAAGTACAAAATTGAAAATTATCTTTTTCATTTTTCTAAGCATTCCGCTTAACTGCTATACTACACTCACATAAAAGAAATAAAAACTTTGTAGACCAGAAATACAGAACTAAAAATATTTAAGTACAATGACATCCTTATACATATTTTAAAATCTTACAATTATTGTATGGTAAAATGATATTCAATTCCCAGTATTAACATTATCTCAGGCAATCTCAAAGTTTTATGCACTTACTGCACAAAACTAACCTTCTAGACCTTCATTAAAGATTGGGAAAATATTCAATTTTGATTATCAGTCAGACCAGTGCTTGAAAGCCAGCTATAAGATCATGAGGTAGACCAATGTCCAGGTAAAAATGAATATTACAAAATGAGGTCAGTTGAAATAAAACCTGTGTTTGCCTATCACCTTTACCTTATTAAGCCAAGAAACTACAAATCAGAGCTATTAATGCCACAAGTTTTCACAAGGTAGTTAAAAAACAAAATTATTAAAAAATATAAAAACTGACATTGACAAATGAAAGAATCAAAGCAGTTGATTACCAACAGACTCCCAAAATCACAAAAATATATCAGGCTAATATAATTACCAACATTAAATATTTAAGTTGTCATGAACACTGAGGTTGGAGACCAATTAAAATGCAAAAGGACAAAATAAGTTTAAGTTCACAGTATCATAAAATAAATTCATGACACAATGCTTAAATTAAGAATACCCGAAAACGCAGGTGCACACATTATATAGTCAAAGAATATTAAGGACTTAAATCAATTTCACAAAAACTGGTCACATATTGCCTTATCACAGGATTAATTCATCATTCACCCAAACATTACTCTCAACATACAAAACAGGAACCATAATTCCTTTTTCAGTATTTATTGAGCAGTCTGGAATAACTAATATGTCAGATTAATGCCTCATTTCCTTATGTTGTTAACCTAATGTTACTATGATAAATACATGTGTATAATTTTTGTATGTACAGAGGTATGTAAAAGTACTCAAATGAATGATAAATAATATTATTTACATATTCCTTTCATTGCTCCAATATCTTCCATCAGTCATGTTAAAAGTTAAATTAAATACAATATACTCCTGAAGCCTTAATTGAGGGAAAAATGTAGGCATTGGAAATTACAATAAAATGAGCCCTTTAAAAATAATGAGCTGAATTAAAAATAAACTGCAAATAGATCTAATTTATAATGTGAACAATCGATACCTCAAAGTTGAATCACTCCGTAAATGTCATGGAAATATTGTCTAGGCACTTCCACTGTTTTCAACACTAAATGCATCTGATAAAGCTCTCATGGAAGATCATGAATCTCTTCTCCATAAAATACATTAGAAATATCAATTGGATATTAACATGAAGTCAATTTTCTACAAATAATTATAATTTATGTAGATAAAATGATAAAATAGTGCCAAATAAATGTTTCATAAAGGGCTGCCAGCAATTTCCAGGCAACACATTAATAGTAATATGATAAGATAAGAAATCATACCATGCCAATCACATTGTTTTTCATTTTGCTAATTTCAAAGGCTAAAAAAAAAAAAAAACAATTCATATTTGTTTGGTGAAAGTAATATGTTTCCACCCCACGCTCCAGACTCTTTATAGAAATTCAAAGTTACAGGCCCACAAAAAGCATGTCAAAGGGGTTGCACAACTAACATACTTGAAGTCATTCTACTTAGAATTCCAATTTCGTCCAATTAGTGCCCTTGAATTATTGCAACAAGCCCTGACTGAATGCAATGGTTGAGGCAATGTACATGACTGATTAGACTTAAGAGGGAGTGGTGTTGTTTTATCAGGAAACCTAATAAGAATCCTCTCTCCTCCTAACACAGTCCTCTGCAAATGCTTCATTGCTGCACCTGCTGATACTGCATCTTGGAAGTTAACAAAGGCACAAAACTTCTTCGGTAAAATTCGAACACTTGATACTATGCCATGCCTATAAAAAATTGTACATGGATGCTAATTAATTGCTTGAAACCAATTCTGAAACAAATGAGTAACAACTGGCTAAAGGATGCATCTCAAATTATATTACAGGCAACAAGTGCAGCTCATAGATACCTTTAGAAGATTACACTATTTAACTTATTCTTCAAGAACCCAACAGTAACATCACTATGTGGAAATAATTTTTCCTGAAGATGTTTTTCAACATTTCAACATTCAATTTCCAAAGATAATATTTATTCATGACCATGGATTCATTGCAAAGCAACACCATTTATATATGAAAAAGACAAGTATTTCTCTATATTTACTCAAAATGGTTTGGAGAAGAATGAATGACTTGAGTACAGGGGGTAATGTCAGATAGGACTTAAGGCTTCACTTTATGGAAATGTAAAATATTCGAATTCGAATAAAAATAAGTATACCGTATTTACTCGTGTAAACCACGCACCTTTTTTCCCGAAACGCCGGTGAAAAAATGGGGGTCCGCGGCTTACATGAATCCTCTAGATTTTTGTGTAAGCCGAGCACCATTTTTCCTCTAATTCCTGCTGTTTTTTCCTACTAATTTCACATTTTGTGAACATACCGATGTTAATTGGTAAGTATGCTCCAGTAGTAAATCGTACATTGTAAAGAATTCTGAAATTTTGAAAAAATCAGTAATAAAAATCTGTGTTTAACAAAGTCTGAGCGTACAACAGTACTTGAAAAAACGTTAGATCAGAAAAACCACTTGACGAAGCAATAGATTTATCGTGTTTATATCGTACGTAGGACAACACATAGTAGCACTGATATGTATTTAAATTTATAATGTACCCTGTAAGCTGCCGCAAGGGGGGACTTAAGTAAGTATACTTTATAGAACTAGGTGGACTTTAGTAAGTATAGTTTAGTAGAATAGTAAGCAGAGTTTGTTTCGGAATCACATATCTGCAGCAACATTTTTGCGCAATAGATAGCTCCTTTAGCATACATATTAAAGCTACATTGCAAAGACACGACAAATAATTTTTTACACAGCAGCAAGAGTCGTATGCTCAGAGATTTTACCTTCTTACTATCCATGCTATCCACTCCATGCGTGATAGTAGTAAACAAGTTCAAATCGATAATTTAGCATTTTGAAATAATTTGCAATTATCACCCTAAAAATGAATTATAATGTGAAATTTCGATCGTTTCCTGTGAGTACAAAACTGCATATTATAAGCGATGCTGAAAAAATAGGAAATCGAACAGCAGGAAGGAAATAGTATGGTGTATCAGAATCTAGCAGTGACAAAAACTAAAAATGAGAACTGTTATGAAATGAATATTCATTAGTGATTTATGATTCTATTTCCGCGAATGTGTTTTTCTTTAGTTTTATAAGAACTATAATTGTTATTACATTGAGCTTAGATTTTTCCATGTGTTTCCAAGAGTTTCCGGCATTGCTAAATCATCCCAGTCCACAGCTACTACGTAGAGAGCAGAACAGACACCACCCTATCAGGTAAGGATGGTATTCTGCTTTTATTTGTTGATATTCCAACAGATTTCCATACTAATAGAGTAATCACGGGTTGAAATTGTATATATTTCTGCAATTATTTCAGTTGGAAGTTATTTTGAACAGATGCCATTTTTAGAGCTGGATGATGTGATCGTACGTAACTGTGATTACCGTGAGATGAGAGAAAAATATGCACAGTAAAAGTGGCTGTGCATGGATGCACAACGCGATCACCATCGTGATGATATTAACACATAATTTAATCAACTAATGAGACAGACTTACTCGTAATTTAGGCACAGCATTTCTAAGAACGTGCATTCATGTTTTGAAAAAATGACGCAGACTCAAGGGCAAAAAAAAAATAATTTTTTTATAGAAATAATTTTTTACCTCATGAGCCTGCTCGAAAATAGGGATGTGTGGCTTACACGAGTAAATATGGCACTTTTATAAATTTGACAACAATTGATCAATTAAAGTTTTAAAAAAAATATATTTTAGTAAATTCCACACAGCTTTAATTGATCAATTAAAGGTGCGTGGAATTGGCTAAAAGTATATTTTTATTCGTTATTACAAACAGGGGGCAATGGTTACACACAGAAGAGATAATTCACATTTAGCCTAACATTTGATAGAACATGTCTGCTAAAGTGATTTCACCTTGGGATTCACCTCAGGAAAGGATCATGGGTACAAAAAGCAGAAAAATTTAAACCACACAAATTCATAAGTTTTTAATGAATATTAGTACCCATCATGCCTTGCACCCTTCCTACACTTTCCTAATCCCTCCCACTCCCGTGACATCTGGAATAGAAATTGAATGATGTACTTACCAGGCCAATGGATTGATCAAAACAGCACCACCCAAAATACCAAATTCCAAAGGCAATTTTTAGAAGGATCTATACGAATATTTCTCATGTGATATGACATTTCAAGAAGGATGGTATTTTTAAGGCAGAAGTGGGTTTCAAACAAGAAAATCTCGGTAAGGACAGATCCGGACATCCCGGATCTGTCCTCATGGCTCCCTCCCCTCTGGCTCGCCCAATCCCACCATATCTTTCCACAACCCCCTACCCCTTGCCCCTGGTCCAAAAGTGAATATGCAGTAAAACCCCTTATTTACACTATTCTAGGGACTGCTAGAAAAAAAGTAAATTGCAATGCAAATGGTGGGAAAAGGACAAATTTTAGTTTTACATATCAATATAGAGTAAATAAATAAGAAACACTGATAAACTGAATTAGAGCAATATTATTAATTATTTCTAAATGTATAGAGCTGTCTTGATTTATATTTGTGTTGATATATTTCTACCAATGTTTCAACCAACCCAACGAAATATAGGATGTCATCAAGTCCATAACTCCCAAACTTATACATTGTGCAAGGCTCTTTCTCTTATGATGAAGCCATTCACGGCATTATTTGATGAACTTAAAAACTCCTTTTAAAGTTGGTATTCCTTCATACCATGATTTCTTTTATTATCTTTTTTTTATGAATATCTGCACTAGCTAGCATGAATCACATAATGATTTTTCATAATTGTATCCATTGTAGAGACAGGTAATCTTAGATGTTTCTCTACCTCAGTGCGAGTTTCATCATGAGAATTCACTAATTTTATTTAGGCCTAAAGTGAAAATATTCTAGTTGCTGCAAAGGCTTCTGTGGTGATAGAAGATGACCTGATGGTTTCCGGTTTATTTCTGCTTTCGTTCACCATAATGGATGACAGTATCACCGGCATTCCATAGGGCATCTTCAGGTCTGAAGTATAGGAAATTTGACATGGGAAATAATTAGTATGAAGATATTGGAAATATATAGAATGATGATATAAGAAATTTGATGAGACGCAATCTTCAGACCTGAAGAAGGCATCTGGAATTCCAATGAAAATGTTGTCCAGAGTGATGAATCAATGCGGAAGAAACCCTCAAGTCATCTGAAAATACTGTAATTCGCATTAATTTCCAATTAAAATAAAATTTATGGGTAGATGTGAGCTTAACAATCACCAACTTCAAACATTTATCCTGCTCGAATGGTATACACTACCGATTTCATTCCAACTGTGTATTGTAGAGAAAGGATGAAGATTTATGTTCATATCACTTTCACTGCTCCAATACCATTATTTCCTCAGATATAACAGTACGAAAATATTCGTTTTTCACCTCAAAATGGGTGTTTTTCAACGCCATCTTGGGTTCTTCCTGAGCCCACCGCTAGAGGGGTCCCACAATACTTCACCTCTTTCCTATATTAGGCAGACACCTGCGTTCTGGCGCGATATAGGAATGTGTTATTGTTTGCCGACACCTGCATTCTGGCGCGATATTGCTATGTGTCATTGTTGGATTGTTTATCGAGTCATTGTCGCTCTGATGCCACTGGACCGTACGGATGCTTTTTGGTTGTTGATGAGTGTGATTTTCCACAAAAGTGCTGTTTATGGCATGGGTTTCGACGGGGGGAGGGGGGGGGGGGGGGGGCATTCTTTAAAACCCTTTTTTTGGTTGTTGACGAGTATGATTTTACCCAAAAGTGTGGTTTGTGGCATGGGTTTCGACGGTCATACCCAAAAGTGTGGTTTGTGGCGTGGATTTCGACGGTCATACCCAAAAGTGTGGTTTATGGCGTGGGTTTCGACCGTCATACCCAAAAGTGTGGTTTGTGGCATGGGTTTCGATGATCATACCCATAAGTTTGGTTTGTGGCATGGGTTTCAACAGGGGGGCGGGGGCATTCTTTAAAAACCCTTTTTTTGGTTGTTGATGAGTGTGATTTTACCCAAAAGTGTGGTTTGTGGCATGGGTTTCGACGATCATACCCAAAAGTGTGGTTTGTGGCGTGGGTTTCGACAGGGGGGGCGGGGGCATTCTTTAAAAACCCTTTTTTTGGTTGTTGACGAGTGTGATTTTATCCAAAAGTGCTGTTTCTGGCGAGCATTGCTAAGTGTCATCATTTTACCGAGATCGGTCATTCCACAGTCGGGGGGAGGGGATGTGATCAGTGAAAAATGCCTATACTATAGAAACTCCACTCAACAACCGACTCGCCACCTAGTGCCGACGCGGGCAATTTCCAAGATGGCGGCGCTGCGAACACTCACCTCATGGGTTTAATATGCAGCAAATTCGTGACTTCAACCTTTTCAAATTGTTTTTTGGTGAGCAAAAATCGCCATATTAGCAGGTTGTGTTCCCAAAATTTCATCGAAAAATGACGATTTTCAGGGGTAAAAAAAAATTTTGAAGTTCGTGACTGTTAAGCTCACATTTACCCAAATTGAGTTCTTCTGGTTACCAGGTCATGTTGGTAATGCCGGAAATGAAATAGAGGATGAACTTGCCAAAGCAGGAGCCAACCAAAGACCATTTGGTCCAGAACCATTCGTACCTATTGCACCCTCATTGGGAAAAACTGAGATCCGAATGTGGGGCCTTGCTCGACATGCTGAGATCTGGCGGAAAGCGCCGAAGCTAAGGCAGGCCAAACTTCATATAGAGGGACCCAAACCTGGCCTAGCCAAGAAACTACTCCTATTAAATAGGAGTCAACAACGTACGTTAGTGGGACTGTTCACCGGACACTATCACGTGATGAGACACCTTCATCTCCTGAAGATTACTGATTCAGCCAGATGTAGATGGTGTGAAGAAGAGGATGAATCAACCTCTCACCTTCTTTGTGAGTGCCCAGCCATTATGAGGACTCTGAATAGATATCTTGGCTCACCTTTTCTGGAACCCAATGAAATTAAAGGTATCCTCATAGGAGACCTCCTGTCTTTTAGCTGGGCGATCGGTCTCTATGGGTGATCTCCTGAATGGTGGTTAGCACAATGGTCCAATAGGTCTAAGTGCCCCAGGGACTCTTAGAGTACCTTCACCTACATTTTAATCTATCTATTTACGTTTAATAGGGTTACTTTTGTTTTCATTATTATTATTATTATTATTTGTTTCTATCTGTAACTTCCACCTCCAAGTCTCCGGCGAGCATCAGGTTTCATTGCCGTCATAATTGCCGGAGACTCGAGAGGGGTCGCGCCTAAGGGTAGCCACGTCCGCCACCGGTGGATAGGCGGCTACCCGGCATTAGGATCATGCGCACGAAGCAGGCAGAGAGACCCGAGAAGGACAGCCTTCTGCATTGCACTTGCAAGTGCATCCGCTCGCATCCTGCAAGCCGGGATGCACTAGAGATTTTCGACCTGTGAGCTCTTGACACTACCAAGCATGCCCACAATGAGGACTACCAGTTTCACAGAGTAGCCCGCGTACATTTGCCGGATTTCACTCAGCAGAACTTGATATTTAGTCCTTTTTTCCTTCGCTGCCATGTTCGCTTCGGCCGGTGCCGAAAACGATCACGAACATGGCATGAGAGAGATTGTCGAGGAGAACGATATCAGGCTTCGTCGCCTCCAATTACCTAGAGGCGGAGAAGGAATAATTCTACCTTTATTCATTATTATTGTTTATTCCATCTTTACTCCATTATTATTTCTCTCCTTATTATTGTTTTTTCTTTTGTTTTTGCAAAGTCTGAGGAATTCACAGCTGGCGGGATGTTTACGCGATATTTGGGATGGAACTTATTTTTGTTTAGTTTAAAATTCCCTCCCCATGACGTGACATTTCGCCGCACCTTTGTTATGGCCTACAGCCGGAAGACGGCGCTGTCCGGTGATGTGAAGCCTTTTTTTTGCATGTAGGAGGAGAGGTTGCTAGGAGTTCAGAGAGACAGGTCAGGCTGGAGAGTGCCAAGAGGGGTGGCCATCCTCGGCATACATCGACCGACCAGAAAGGTAGGTGCGGTCTTGTCACGTCACTCCCCTTTTTATTTTCTTATGATTTATTAACTGCAAGTCTTTATTCTTTATTGAATTGTGTCCTGAATAAAAGCCCTCCCCCTTCTTTATTAGTTTCTTTGGGGTATCTGGCCATCGGGACACGAACAGTAATCATTGTGTTAAGCAAACCACTGCATGCTTTGCATTAGTTGGTAATAATGTGTAACAAGAACCATGGCGTCTCCCCTAATTAACACAAAGGCTTTTTTAAAGCCCACTTCTGCCTTATGGGGCCTTCCTTAACCCTTCAACGTCGAGTGACGTAGTGACTACGTCGGGCCCAGACTTCACATGCCATCGAGCGACGTAGTCACTACGTCGCAGCGACCATCTGCATATTTTAATTTTTTAACCCATTGTATTATTTCACGATCCTTACATATTTGGTATTATTCAAAAGCAGAATAATGTGGCTTCATACCAATCATAGCTATTAGTATATTAAGTTCTGATATTTTATTGAGAGTGTTTTATTGATATGGAATTTTCAAAATTTGCTTTCACACTCTCTGAAAGCTTGTTGCTCGACATTTATTGCTAAAAAATATTTTTATGTGACTCTCTTCTCACAGAGTGTCAGTGTCAGAGCTTTTAGAAGACCACACTAGCTTACGACCTCCTTCAACGGTTTGTTTCTCTCTTCCACATCTCCTTTTGACCCTCCATATGCATCGTAGAAAGAGCGGCCAGCCGCTAAGCCGTCCCCTCTCAATACTAGCATGTCTTATCTCCGGCCTTCGTCTGCTTTTCATCTCTATCTACACTTCGTAAACAATGAAGAGGGTCTTTAGGTCTGCATCTTTTTTGGTTTGTGTACAATATTTTTATCTATGAAGTTGCTTTAGTGGCCGATAATGGCCGTGGCAGAGTCGGAGTTCACGGCCTAGGGGAAGTATTCTTTTAAAAACGCCAAGTGTTTAGTCTGAATGAAACCTTTCTTGAGTGTGGTATCTCCTGCGGAAGTTTTTCTTTTCTGTGAATGCATCAACTTATTGCACCTAGAAAATATCCCTTATTTTACATCATGGCATCGACAAGCGGAAAAAGACTTTCGGTACCTGAAGAAGAAATCGAGGAGGAACTCCTACTGGAATACGATTCGGAAGAGAGTGGAAGCTCTGAAAGTGCTAGTGACGAGGTGATCGAAGATCGTTCGGAATTGGAGTTGATAGAGGAGTATATCGACCATTCGAGGAGGAACCAGAGGAAAGCTTTTCCTGGGAGGAAATGAAAAATTACGAGGGAGAAAGAGAAGAGTTCGTCGGTGGCTCTGGACCGCAAGGGAAAGCATCATTGGTGACTGATATTTTAGATGCCTTTGAACTTTTCTTTGATGAAGAATTTGTAAGTACGATAGTAAAGGAAACTAATCGTTACGCTGATCAGTACATGACCTTGGGTCCCTTTCCAAAAAATCCAGAATTTTTTCTTGGAAAATAGTGTCGGTCAATGAAATTTACACAGTTTTGGGATTATTCATGTTGATGGGAATAATACAGAAGCCATCACTTTGTTCATATTTTTCCACCAAAAGAGTTCTTTCCACACCTGGGTTTGGAAGCGTAATTACAAGAGATCGTTTTAAACTCAAATGTAAATTTTTACACTTCACGAACAACGAAGACATGCATAGTTGTAGTGGACCACCGAAGTTGAAAAAAGTATTTCCAGTTGTTTCACATCTCAATAAAACATTCAAGGAATACTCTCTTCCTAATAGAAATATCTCAATTGATGAGTCGTTGACTTTATGGAAAGGTCGCTTGTCCTTCAAACAGTACTTGCCGTTGAAATCAGCAAAGTTTGGTATAAAGACATTCGAGCTCTGTGATGCAACGAACGGTTACTTATGGTCTTTCCTAATCTACACCGGGAGAGATACAGTATTTAGATCACCAATTTGCACCACAAACTCAAGTAAAACGACTGCAATAGTATTGAATCTTGTGTTTCCTTTACTGAATCAAGGCAGAACACTTTGGATGGACAATTTTTACAACTCACCAGATTTAGCAAAACTCTTGAAAGTTTCTTACGGTACTGACTGTGTCGGAACTTTGAGTGTCAATAGAAAAAATGTCCCTCAAAAGGTGAAAGATAAACTGAAAAAGGGAGAAGTAGCCGGTCAACACTGCGGCCCAGTTTCAGTAGTAAAGTGGAAAGATAAAAATGTAATCACCATGATTTCTACATTCCATGGCATAGAAACAAAGACCATCGTAAAAAGAGGGAACGAACTCATAAAACCAATAAGTATTATTGATTATAATAAATATATGGGTGGGGTGCATCTAAAAGATCAGTTACTTCAAACCTACTTGATTGAAAGAAAGCGTCTCAACAAGTGGTACATGAAGCTATTTAGAAGACTCCTGAATTCGGCTGCACTAAATGCTCTGATAATATACCGGGAGAACACTAATAAAAACGTTGACCATTTCACCTTTCGTGTCCAGCTAGTAGAGAAACTGTTTCATAAATATGCCAAAAAGGATGCCCAAGTGCCCGGGCGATGTTCCACCGATAGTTTAGTGCCTTGTTTGACAGAAAAGCATTTCATCATAAGAATCCCTCCCTCAGGAAAGAAACAACATCCGCAAAGGAGGTGTGTCGTCTGCGCAAAAAATTCCAGGAGAAGAGACACTGTGTACTGGTGTGAAAAACGTGATGTGGGACTTTGCTTTGACTGTTTTGAGATCTACCACACCAAGCAGAATTACTGAGGTAGGCCATTTTTATAACTGATATAATCATCGCTGAATGTGTAATGCCTGCATCACAATTTGCCGAGAGGCGGCCTTTTTGCATGTGTAACTATAATATATTTAACGATTAGTACTTCATATTAAATCGTGTATTTTTTAAATAGTACTACCTACATGCAAATAATACGCAAGAGTTTCTTTGCATTAAAAAAGGAAGGTAATCCGAATTTTGTTAGCGGTAGAGGAGAAAAAAAATATTTCACCCAAGAATATAACAAAACTTATTAGGTAACACAATTATTACCACAAAATATTATAGACAACACATTATTTTATACGCATAAATAATCTGAAGTTAATACAGTGATTAGTTTTTAAGTTATAAATCTTTTACCAGCCATATGCAAAAACCGGTGATTCCATTTAAATCCCCTCCGACCTATGAGATGGGATTCCTTTAATTCTCCTCCGGGCTTGAAGGGTAAAGGTTATACTCTAGGCTCTTTGCTGTTTTTACTATTGTAACAGTACGATTTCTAAGTAGTCATGAAATGTTTATAAGAGTTGTGGGGTTGAATATATTTGGAGTTGCTATGCTATAAAATAGGGTTAAAGTTAAATAATATTTCTAAAAGTAAATAAAAATTAAATAATATTTCTAAAAGTAAATAAAAATTAAATAATATTTCTAAAAGTAAATAAAAATTAAATAATATTTCTAAAAGTAAATATAAAATATACAATATCACCAAGGGAGTGGGAGAGTAAACAACGGCACAATGGTGGAGACTTAGGCCCGTTACACACTCCCGCGGATGGTCCGTGCTCCGTGCTATGCGCGTTGTCAGCATTCCCACGTCGGTTGCATACACAGTTGCGCGGATGATCAGAACCGCGCCCTCAGTTTGAGTTCAACTCTCTCAGTGGAAGGACTAAAATGAGTTCATTGCAGTTATAAAGCTATCGCAGCATACCACGTATACAGGAAAAGAAAATCTTCTGCTACATACCACAGTAGATTCTGGGTGCATCCCATCGTTGAGCAGAGATGTACTAAAGGAGCATTTGTCGCACTCTATTCCAAGCTTCGTGACGATGAAGAAAAATTTTCAAACTATTTCCGCAATACCATCTGTTCATTTGATGAGCTTGTTGGAAGGTTGAAAGAAACGCTCACACTCGAATATCTGAGGAGGTTGCCCATCTCTCCGACAGAACGAGTAGCAGTTACCATAAGGTAAAGAATGTTGGTACGTTCATCTAAAGGTAGAGGGATTGATCATTTTAGAAAAAATATGTCAAATAACTCATAGGGTTCTTTATTCAGCTCTTCACGAATGGATGACATTTCAATTCAGGTATAAATTTTTCGCTCGAGTACCGTGAAAATAATTATTAAAATGTCTCCCATGATTATGTTGACACATTTGATGCTGCTGGTGAGATACAAGGGGTCGCAACATTGTTTGAAACGGAGGGATCCCGCTGCAATTGTATTAATTGGGGATGGTTTACGTTTGTCGAAGGTGGACCGAAATTGAAAGTTGTGGGATACGGAAAGTTACATGGAGGAAAGGCGGGGATGCTTATGTTTGGCTGAGTTTTAATTGACAAGAGAAGTTGAATCACCTGAGAGCGGAACAAAAGATTTTGATCGTGGTTTAATGATTTCATACCCGTGTGGAGTTGCTAGTCTCCCATCGGGCACCTCCCCAGGTGGCAGATAGGGGAATGCTCACCAGATATGGTGGGTACCGAGGAAATAAAATACTCGGGGTGGGCCAAAACTAGCACTACTGCCTTGCAGTGAGGTGTTGGATCACCAAAGGCTAGAGGACGGAATACCTTGAACAAAAACCCAGGTCCTCCAGGTTGGGGGTTGGTCGTAGGGCAAACAATCCTACACCAGAAAACAACCTAAGTTTATGAAAACAAAAATCAGCCTCGGACGGATGGATATAATGGTCAAAGACCTTCGCGAGAACAGAAACACGAATTACGGATTGCGTCATGGAATGTAAGAACAATGTTAAAGCCAGGAAAGATGAAAGAAGTAGCAGATGAGATGCAGAAGTACAGAATTGATGTCATTGGGTTACAAGAGATAAGATGGCAAGGACAAGGCAGAATAAATAAGAAGGAATACACCTTACTATACAGTGGACCAGAGAATAGGACAGGAAGATATGGTTCAGGATTCATTATTTCGAGTAAGATAAGGAAGAGCCTCTTATTATTTGAACCAATAAACGAGAGAATTTGCAAGATAAGAATAAAAGGAAAGTTCAGAAATATGACTTTCATTACAGCTCATGCACCTACGGAGAACAAGACGGAACTGGAGAAGGAAGAGTTTTATGAATGCCTGGACAATGTGTTAAATCTTTGTCAAAAATAAGATATGGTTACAATTTTAGGTGACTTTAATGCAAAAATTGGGAGGAAAGACAAAATGAAAGGAGTGGTTGGAAGATATTCAATACATGAGAAAAGTAGTGAAAATGGTGATATGCTCGTGCAATTTGCAGCCAGAAATAACCTCATCATAAAAAGCACATGTTTCCCTCACAAACGAATACACTTAGGCACTTGGAAAGTCCCAGGTACAAACATAGTTAATCAAGTAGATCACGTGCTGACTAAGAGAAGGCATTCATCATCAGTTATTGATGTCAGAGCATGCAGGGGACCAAACTGCGACAGTGACCACTACTTAGTAAGGGCAATTATTAAGCAAAAATTGTCAAAAACCAAAGTATAAACAGCCAAATCAATCAGAAAACATTGGAATGTTGGAAAACTGAACATCCAAGAGAGCTTAGACAAGTACCAAAGAGGTATGGAGAGAAAACTTTTTGAGTACCAGGCAGATAAGAATATCAATGAAAAATGGAACGATTTAGAAACAATCATTAAGGAAATAGCAGAAGAAGAAATTGGTGAAAGAAGGACGGAAAGGAATAGTGACTGGTTTGATGCGAAATGTATGAATGCCGTTAGAAACAAAAACAAAGCTCGGGAAATAATGATTGCTAGGGATACAAGAGGCAATAGAAGAGAGTATAAAAGGTTAAGAAGGGTAGCAAATAAGGTGTGCAGAAGAAAGAAAACAGAAGCAATGCAAAAGCAGTTACAAGAAATACAAGAATTAAATGATCAATCAAGTGAAGTAAGAAAATTTTACAAGGCTGTCAAAAGAATGACAAAAGAGGGATACACCGTGCAATTGGGAATGTATAGGGACAAGGAGGGAAAGATACTGGGAGATGATGACAAAATAGTACAGAGATGGACAGAGCATTTCTGTGACCTATTGAATGATGAAGTGTTTGAGAAAGAGAGCGAGGTGCATGAATATCAAGAGGAAATGGGCGAGGAGGAAATCAAAGAGCCTACGATCGAGGAAGTGGAAATGATTGTCAGGAAATTTAAAAATAACCGGTCACCTGGTGAAGATGAAATAGCCCCAGAACTTATTAAGAAAGGCGGAAATACACTCATGAGATGCATGGATGAATTAATCAGTGACATTTGGAGACAGGAAATAATGCCTGTAAAATGGAGAACTGGCATTATATGTCCCATATACAAGAAAGGCGACAAAATGCTCTGCAACAATTACAGAGGAATTACGCTGTTGAACATTGCATATAAAATGCTCTCAGAAATTATACAAATGAGAGTTAGCAAAAGGGCGGAAAGCATCATTACCGAATCTCAGGGTGGATTTCGACCAGATAGGGGCACAACAGACCAAATATTACTTTCCGTCAAATAATGGGAGAAGACTTCGAGCACAACCAAGATTTACACTTATTGTTTGTAGATTTTAAGCAAGCGTTTGATAGTGTGAAGAGAAGCACACTGTATGCAGCATTCAACGAATTAGGCTTGCCTAAGAAGTTAATCAGACTGGTAAGAATGACAATGCAGGAAACCATAGCAAAGGTTAAAGTCGGCAATAAAATGGGTAGTGCTTTTCCATTTAACATGGGAGTAAAGCAAGGAGATGGTTTGTCTGCAACATTGTCCATATTGGCCTTGCACTGGGCAGTGAGAGGAGTTGACCCTGGTGGAACAATATTCTATCAGAGCAGTCAAATACTGGCGTACGCAGATGATGTAGTCATTGTAGCCAGATCTGCAAGGAAGTTGAAACAAATATTTGGCTCACTAAAGGAAAGCGCAGGAAGAATTGGACTGGAAGTTAACTGTGATAAAACAAAATACATGTGTATGTTTACTTCCGAAGCTCGCAGACGACCTCAGACACTAGATATCGACGGAGATAAATTTGAGGGTGTCTCATCCTTTAAATGTCTTGGAGCATTGGTGACTTCGGATAACTCAATAAGAGCTTGCATAAAAGACAGAATCACTGCTGGCAACAGAGCTATTTCGCAAATCATAAATTGTTGAAAAGTAGACTGGTAAGAAGAAATACTAAATATAAAATATATAAAAGTCTAATAAGACCTGTTGTCACTTACGGATGTGAATGCTGGACATTATCAACAGCAAAGGCGCACGCACTTAGATGTTTCAAGAGAAGGATCCTGAGGAAAATTTTTGGACCTATACAAGAAAATGGGTTTTTCGAAGATGATGAAATGAAGAACCTGACGACATCATAGAAGGCCTAGACACTGTGAGATTTGTCAAGTCACAGAGAATCAGATGGATGGGGCATTTGATAAGAATGCCAGAGGGGAGAGTGGCCAAAAGAGTATGGGAGGGAAAATTATTCAGTGTAAAAAGAAGAGGACGACCACGCCTAAAATGGCAAGATGGAGTGGAAGCAGACCTGGCTACTTTGGGGATAAGAGGATGGAGAAAGAAGGCCATTAAGAGAGAGGAATGGAGGAAGATTTTAGAAGGCCAATGCTGACAAAAAGCTGTAGCGCCAAGGAAGAAGAAGAATAATTTCATAGATGGGAGTAGGGATATTAGGAATGCTCGGTCGTCATCATCCTCTCTTTCTTTGCTATCTTTCAACAAAGTTAGCAAGTTGTGTTCAAATTCTGAGTTATTAGCAGACTTCTCTCTTGGAAACTGGTTCGGAGCGTGCATTGTCATTTTGCACCTGGGTAGAGTGGTCTAGGTGGGGTTGATCATCAGAATCGATGTCTTGTGACCCCGATTCCGAGTCAAAATTATTCTCAGTTGGACTCCTTGCATACGATCAAGAAATGTCAGTTGATCATGGTAGACATATATTGTTCTCTTCATTGCCGCTGATCCTGATTTCTTTTTAGATATTATATTGCGGCTTTTAAAGTACGTATCTCTTGCCGTTTTCCATCTCTTCTGACTTTATCAACTGGAACAAAGAAAAATTGACTGTTGAATAAAACTAATAGATTTTACAAACTGTATATTTTTTGTAATTGATAAGAGATTTAAAGGTTTAATTGAAAGTCTCTCCTACATATCATGCAGAAGTTAACTCTTCCTGGTAGATTTAGCTTTCATAAAATATTTTACTTCCGTTTGTTTTAGGTATCTTGGAAGTGGGAACACATTCACGGACTTGCACTACTCTTTTATGATGGGTGATACAATAGCAGAGATCATCTGGCAGGTGCGCTCTGCTATATGGACTGCTCTCAAAGAAGAATGCATGCCGGAGCCGTCCACTCATAAATGGAAGGAAATCAGCAATCGTTTTTTAATGCTGCAACTTTCCTCTTTGCATCAGTGCCGTAGACGGCAAGCATATTCGCTTAGTAAAACCGACGAAAAGCGGGTCTCTCTTTTACAATTACAAAAATTTCTTTTCTATAGTTCTAATGGCTGTCTGCGACAGCAACTATGCTTTACTTTCATTGATGTACGGGCCTACGGAAAAATTTGTGCTTCTCGTGTATTTACAAGCAGTGCTTTTTGGAAGAAAATGGAAAATAATACCTTGGCGTTGCCCAGACCAGAACAACTCCCAGGTACACAAAACCCCCTTTTGCCACATGCCATTGTGGCGGATGAAGCTTTTGCTTCATCAGATAACGTTTTGAGACCATACGTGTGGAAAAACCTGAACCACAAGAAAAAGATTTTTAATTATCAACTAACTCGAGCTCGTAGGTTTATTAAATGCTCTTTTGGGATTTTGAGTAACAAGTGGTGGATTTTCCACAGACCCTTGAATGTTGATGTTGAATTAGCGGTAGCTATTACCAAAGCATGCTGCATATTGCATAATTTTGTCAGGCTCTGATTTCACATTTGAGGACACCCTGTACGTTATCGGTTTCGTAGATGAGGGAGAAACTGTTTATTCCAATAGTTCGGGAAATTCTGTGCGAGACAAGTTCGCTGAGTATTTTGTTGGGACTGGGGCTGTACCCTGGCAGCGATCAAAAGTTCACTGAATAAAAGCTAACTATCTTAAAATAATAAAAAAATAAATGTATGATTTTAAATTTGAAAAACAGACACTTGTGCACAATTTATTAATGTATTGCAATTTTAATGTGGGGCAAGGGAACTGCCAGAACTTATGTATTCTTTGACGACTGTATTTCCTGAATAAATAAAATAAAAATGTACTTACCACACTTGGTTTTATGTCTCATTTAAACTCTCAAAATCAGGAACAATTTTTTTGCTGATCTCTTGCCCTGTCTTCAATCGCAATTCTCGGTTCTTGTACTCTTCATGTGATGAATCCCACAAGTGTGTACTGGCCTCAACTTCACCAATTAAAACTTCAGGTCAAAATCACAGGACATATAGTCAAAAATTAGCAATACACTTCACACACTGTTGAATGTCTTGTCACCACCAGGAGAACAACGTTGAATGGCAGTAGGCAAGCTCTTCGCTTGGTCCGCACATAGTATCCTCAAGACTGTGTAAGTACAAACTTGCCTCAATGTGATCAACTGGTGCAGATTGACCACGGTGCGGAAGGGCCTCGCAGACAGCTCCTCTGCATGCGGAACCTCCGCGCAAGTGTGTAAGTTCCCATAGCGACAATGTAATTCAGACCGCGTGCGTGGCGCGGAGCGCAGACCATCCGCACGAGTGTGTAACGGGCCTTCATGAGGAAGCAGACGTAAAACCAACAACGGGAGGATTAATTAAAGAAGGAAAAGGAAGTTTAAGGAGGAAGCGGGTGCGAAGCCATGAGAAGAAGATTAAAAAGGGAGAAGAAGAGAGATTAAGGAGGAAGCCGGTGCGAACCAAGGAGAGGAAGAAAAGGAAGAAGAGAAAAGTGAACGGCCTATGGGAAGAGGTTACACTACGTACAGTAGAATTCCAATATATCAAATGCTGATAAAAGTTGTAAATTTGCTCATTACAAGGCACACTTGATATAATTAATATTTATAAATTTTTAATTCATTCCTATAGTCGTGCATCACAGCGACTAGGGGGGGGGAAAAGGAACTATTGGATACCTGAAACAATTCATCCATAAATGCATTAAATATAATATTTTTCATAAAATGATAAAAATTTTGTCACCAACACCCATGCATTAGTAGCACAAGAGAACTACATCCTCCTAAAAACTACCTCTAGAATCAGGCCCATAGCAGAGGGGCCTGTGTATTTGCCCGACAAGACAAAGGTTCACTCTTCAAATTCTCCCAGGGCAACAAACCTTTTTTCCTCTGACTATTTATAACATATTCTTAATCAATAGTTCTCCATAAAGGCTTCTAAAATAAGTTTTTAGTTGTAACTTACTCAGAAAACACTTCAAATAAATTCTGCTCAGTTATTCCAGATGATATGTTTCCAATCCACAAGGAGCAAGAGCCATGAGGATTTTTGGGACTGAAAAGGATTAAATATTTTACATAATTAACACACCACAAAAAATTTCTCTGGTTAAAATAGATTGACACAGCATTCATTACAACACCAAATTATTTTCATTTTCACAAAAAATATGTTGATTATCACCGAGGCAAAAGTGAGAAAAGTGCAAAGATGTGGGCACATACATACTCATATACATATCCTGTAAATTAGTTAACACATCCAAACTGACAGATAACAATCATCATTTAAGTTTTGATTTCCTTTCCAAGATCATCTTTGATGCAAATCTCTTTTTCTTCCTTGATGCTCTACAGCCATCCACCTAGAGATGGGTAAATTACCGTAATTTTCAATTGAGGTTAATTACCATGGTAAATTACGGTAATTTTCGAAAATTACCTTAATTTTCCGGTAATTTTAAGTTTTGAGCTGCAAATCCTTATCAGAGGACTCCAAGCGAAATCAAATAGCATTGAGATATAAATGCCTACGCTTACATCAAACATATCACGACATTTATCTTTTATAACCCATTAAAAAAATTAAAACGAAGTTGGCAGCAACACGCAATTTGCCTCTTTTTTGTCACACTATGAGAAATTTTAGTTCCAAAGACATATCTCGGCGCAATGTGCATTTGTTATTGTACTCTGAATTAAGTGGAATTAATCATGGACACAATGTAAACAAAATCGTTTTAGCTTCTTAATTTATAATATCACCCATTCCAATGTTTTCTTCGTGAGGAAGACATTTTCTGAAAATTACCGTTTATTACGGTAATTTTCAGGGGTGTTGGTAATTTACGAAAAATACCACGGTAATTTACGAAAATTACTGCGGTAATTTACCAAGTTGCCCATCTCTACATCCACCAGCCTCCAATGCGTGAGATAGACTAGTTTAGGTTTCTCTTCTTTAGCATTATGTGAAGCGAAGCAATTCTAATGCATTCACAGTGTCTGTGCCTGTCAGTTGTACCCTCAAAGTCATTTTCATTAAAGTAACCATAGCAGTTGGAACTATGCTGCATTAATATAGGCAAATGTTTTCGGAGTGTCTAAGGAGGCTTACACATGTATGTCTAGTCTTGAATTAATTAATTCCAAAATCTATTAACAAGGAAGGCACTGAAATGCACCAGCTATCTACAGGAAACATCAAGCATAACATTATCCCTAAAAGTTATGCAACGCACACATGTGTCTTCAACTTAGCCTGGATTGCCTAACCTGTTTTCCTCATTACCGTGCATTCAGAATTTCAGGTCCCAACAACGCTCTAATGAGATCCCACAGTATATGCAAACAAGTGAGGAGTCCTAATACTGAAGAAGAATGATTCAGAATACTGCTGCTAGACAGGAAGATTTATAGTAGACTTGGGCCGATACCAATAGGGAGTATCGGGTATAGACCATTTTACCGATACTTCGATACTTTCGAGTATTCATTTTTTTCAGATACTTTTATTCAACAGTATCCGTTCGGTGAAAATCATCTAAAAACATATAATTTTGAAATCCCGCCTTCTTCAATGGACTTACTAACATATCGCGTATTTGTTTACTTAGCTGCGATCTTCGTGACAGTAAAAGTGAGACAAGTGTTTAGAATTGGCAATGGGAAAGACTGAGGCAAAATGCTGAACCTTCTCTGAAAAGTAGACGAAAATCCACATGCGAAGAAAGTTTGCTGAATAGCGAAAATTAAAGTTCTGCTATCAATTCGAGTTCGTTCTGCTCAACACACACGTTGTTCAGCATTTCCTCCTACATTCCAAACTCGTTTTCCAAAAATATAAAATTCAAATATCGTGGATTGGTAAAGTGTTATGACATATATGGATTTGCATTAGAAATTTTAAATTGTAGACGAAGTTGTTTGTCGCGTGCCATGTTGCATAATTATGGAGAAAACCTAGTTTCCTAAATAGACTAGAATAACTTAAACGAATATAAATAAATATTTGGAACTTAAAGGATGTCATGGCAAAAGTACGATTCAGGAAATGGAAATGGAATTTGTTTTAAAGGGTGCTTCGACAGCGAGGGTCATTTGCACGTCACCTCGGCTTAAAATTGATTAAAACTCAGGGAAAAATAAATACAATGTAAAAACAATAATAAAAAAAATGGAGATAAAATATTATCATCATCATCATTAGTCATCAATCCTCAGATTGGTTTGACGCAGCTCTTCACTGAGTTCTTCTATCGGCCAATCTCTTCATATTTACGTATTTCTTCTCTTTCACATCCTCCATCACTAGTTCCATTTATCTCACTTGAGGCCTTCCTTTGCCATTCTTCCCATCCATTTATCCTTCAACAATTGTCTTCATCAGGCCATCGTGTCTTAAGAAATGGCCGATTAAGTTATCCCTTCTTCTTCTTAGTTTTCAGCAGGCTTCTCTTTTCTCCCACTCTTCTTGATACTTCTATGTTTGTCACTCGGTGTATCAATTTTATCTTCATCATTCTTCGGTAGCACCACATTTTGAATGCTTACACCCTTTTCTTCTCTGCTGCTGTCATTGTCCATGCCTCACTGCCGTAAAGAAACATGCTCTAGATGTACGTCCTGATGAATTGATTCCTTACTTCTACGCTTGTATTTCCAGATGTAAGTGGATTCTTCTTTTGGTGGAATGCCCTCTTTGCCTGGGCTAGTCTACTATTTCTTTCTTGCTTCAGCCATTGTTGGTTACTCAGCTTCCTAGGGAACAGAACTCTTTTACCTCTTCCAGTTTTTGTTTTCCTAGTTTGACGTTGGTTTTGGTCTCTTCTTTCTTGCTGCACACCAATATCTTAGTCTTCTTCTTATTTATATTAAGCTGATATCTGGCCATTGTCTTTTCCATGGTTACTAGAATCTTATTCAGATCTCTGTCTCTGCAATGAGAGCCTTGTCATCAGAAAATTGCAGCATGCTGCTTTTTTCTCCGTGGATAGTCACTACAGAAGACTACTCTTCAATTTCATTGATGGCTCTCTCTATGTAAACATTAAAGATTACGGATAGAGTGCACAGCCGTCTCACTCCTCTCCTTATTCTTGCTTCTTCACAGTTGGTTCCAGATTTAATCACAGCTACTTGGTTTATTTATAAACCGTGGATAATTCTTCAATCATTATGGGAGACTCCATTTCCTCATAATATCAAGCATTGAATTCCACTCCAAGTTGTCAAAAAGCCTTCTCTAAATCCACAAATGCAATGAACTTTGGTTTGTTCTTCTCCATCCTCTTCTCTATGAGCCGCCTAAGGGCCAGCATTGCTTCTCTTGTACCCTTACTTTTCCTGAATCCAAATTGATCTTCATCCAGAACACCTGATTTTCATTCTATTCTTCTGTAGATGATCCTTGTCAATATCTTCGATGCATGTGTTGTGAGGCTTATACAGTAAAACCTCCCATTAGCAAACTCCCTTACAATGAGCACCTCCGATTAACAAGCACATGGAGTTGGTCCCGCCAATCTGCCATTAAAAATCACGCATTTTGACTCCCTTAAAATGTACTCCCATAAAACAAGAACCTCCCGACAATGAGGTGTAGAGCCAGTCCAGTGGGCACTTGTTGACCTCTTTAGGCAATTTTTTTCTCGTCAAACGCCGATTTTTTAGAAGTACGCGAGCTGGTATTTAATCTTGAAACCTGTGTTCCTTGTTTTCCTAAACGTCTGTTAAAAATTGGGTGTGTGTCTTTTGTGGAATTATATATACTGACATGGTCGTTTTTCGCATTTTGAGACGTAAGCAAATAAGCCTTGAACCAGTACACATGTCATTATTATTGTTTCCTTTGGTTTTTGTCATGATATACTGTTGCATTTTTATAGGTCTGCTGCAAATAACATAGTCACAAAGACTGGATTAGCGCTGCCGGGGGAGGTTGAACATATAACAAGCGTTTCCTGCACACAGAACATCACGATTGAAAAAATGTAAAGTGCAATATTTTTATGTAGACATACGGCAAATGGATAAGCTGCATAGAAGCCGGACATAGATATGTTGAGCTAAATATCTTATGCTCAACTTCAATTGACAACTTACGAGTTCATAAAGGGGACTTAAAAGCACGCCTAAATTGGCTCTTGTACATGTAAGTGTGTCGCAGGGAAAAATTATGTTTCTGGTGTACCTGCTTGCGTAAATTGTGATTCATTGAACTTATAGTAGAAAGAAGAAGGTGGAACTTGGCCACCACAAAACTTTCTGGGATTGAGGAATCAGTAGATCCCGATTTTGAGAATAATTGATGGTAAAGGTTGCCGAAGTTGATCAAGCAATACGAACCGAAACCGAAAGAACCGAAAGACATTTTTAACACTGATGAAGCAGGATTTTTCTACGATAGAGATTTATTGTGCTATTTTGTGTCAACAGCGATGGTTCAGTGAAATTACCTCCACTAGTGATTGTAAAATCCACCATAACCAGTTGTTTAAAATATGTACGACAACTACCATGCCCCCAGGAACAGAAATTCTTGGATGACCGCTGAGATATTTCAGGAATGGGTCATTGGGTTTGAAGCTCCAATGGGAGGTCAAATAGAAAAATTCTGTTGTTTGTTGATCGCTACTCGGACCACAAATCGGAGGCTATGAATGTAACAAATGTGATGGTGGTTTTCTCCCCGCCTAACTGCACAAGCCAGCTACAGCCGCTGGACCAGGGAGTCATATACCATTTAAAGAGGGCATACCGATGACAATTGGTGCAGTATTTACTTAGAAGGATGTAGGGTACCAGCAACCCAACTCTTCTCAGAGGGAACATTCTCTAGACTACGCAGATAATGTGTCTTTGTTGGGTTGCCGTTTCATCCGCTACAGTAAGATATTGCTTCGCTAGGGCAGGATTTAATGAAACTTAATCTAACTGTGAAGTGTATGCATGCCTAGGGGATGGAGATTAGGAGGATCTGATAGGCAAGCTAAGCATCCAAGACATTCCATTTGATGACTTCATAAATGTCGACGAAGGTGTAGTGACATGCTCTGCTGAAAGTGAGGCGAGTGAAAAAGAAGACTGACACCAAAGAGGACAATGAAGATCCAGAGAGGGAGTTTGTGGAACACAAGTCCCGAGAGTCATTCCAGCACTGGACACCAGGGCCGGCGACAGGGGGGGGCAAAGGGGGCAAATGCCCAGGGGCCCGGGCCATCAGGGGGCCCGGGCCAAAATAAATTAATTGAAAACAAAAATTTAAAGTATGAATAAATTTAATGCCAAAGAGAATACAAAATTTAGTTGTTTAAAAAGTGAAAAAAAACAAATGAAGGTAGAGCGTGTGTCAATGTGCAATAGAGAAGTATGACGTTAGCATTGTTGTGGTCATCGAGGGTTTTGTGGTGATGGGGACGATAGAGCGAGTAGCGCGGGCGCTGTGACTCACCATCCCTCCCTTTGCCGCGAACATTTGCCACTCAGCGACATGTTGTAACCTGAACGAAAAGAAACCCAATCCCCCCGCCTAAAGTCTATTGTTTAATTTTAAGTGGACTGTAAATAATCGTTTATTCTACAGTCATAGTTACAGATTATCAGTAGCAAGCTACACATTCTAGTGTTGTGTCATTGGTTTTGTATACATGAGCGCCCATACACGGGGGTAGGGAGGGACCGCGGCCCCCGCACCTAGCCTCTTATTAAGGATTGCAATCCCAGAGAGATTTTTCAATCCCGGGATTACGGGATCATCATCAAAAGTCAGACAACATTTTCTGGAATTTAGTCCATCTTGTTCAATGCTGGCGATCACTATGTCTTTAACACGCGCACTGTAAACTCATTTCCATTTTTCTTATGTATTACAAATGATGACATATTACTTATTCCAATAAAATGTATTAGTCAATGGACTCAGACCTCTAACGTGTAGCATTTCATGTCCAAGAAAACTTACTTATTAGCGCTGCCTATTAGCGAAGAGTTGTACGTCAATCCCGGGATTCGTTTATAATAAATCCCGAGGTGTGGGGATTGTCATTTCATCCGGGATTTCGGGATTGCAATCCTTAACTCCCGGGTAAAATAAAAAAGGGGAGCAAAAAAATATTTTATATTTAAAATTTTGTGAATATATACATATCTATGTCAGAAAGTTAATAATTCATAAACATGATGTATAATTTATCCTTCTGAATATTTCTAAATTTGCTTCCTTGTTTTACTTAAATAAGTTCAAAGCCCATGCACGCACTGTCATGATTTTGTGTGGTTTTTGTTAATAGAAAGGAAAGGAAGGAAAATTTGAACCGATGCACAGTAGGCTGAAATCGAAAAATATTTACCAAAATTCCAAAATGGCTTTTTTGGAGAGAGAATCATGAAACTTGGTACAAATACTCATAATTGATTGGCAAACATGGAATGGCATGTCATTGGTCATGTTCTGTCACCGTTACCGAGATTCAGGGGCTCAAACATAGCCAAAATTACACCCGACTTAAGTTTTCTATGAAAATCTTCCTATTTAAGTTAAGGGTGACACTGTGGTAGGAATTTGGTCGGATAAAAAACTAGTAGGTCTGTTAAAACCACTCTTTTACTTTACTGTGCTTAACTTTGGGAGTTTTTTTTCCTAAATGTAGGTGATATTACGTAAAAAAATGGCGGATGCTATTTTCACACAAATATTCATTTTAAGTAATAAATATCTGGCATGTTAAGTGCCTGTAAAGTGACTCATATTAAATCAATTTTTGATGCTTTTTAAAGGTAGATCTGAAAAAAATTTGAAAATTCGTTGGAGACGCCAATAATTACATTTGATTTTACGTACGCGCGTGCGAAGCTTGAGACACGCGCCGGGAGCTGGAAATGACGAGATGCGAGTAAGTTTTTTCAAGCCATAAGGAACATAACGCTTCTTATTCGCCCTTTTTAATGTGAGTACATTGCTATTGATCTCCGCCAGCTCTACACGTATAAAATCATGGGAATATAGAAATATAAAGGTCTTAAAGTGTACGCGAAATCGCGTTCAAGGTTTCTCCTCTCAAAAGTAAACTTCTCATTCACACCCTCAAAGCCTTAAAATTCCTGTATTTTTCAGACGAAACATTATTTTACGTTCCAGAGGGACACTATTCCGGACTTCTTTCCGTTAATTGCCCCTTCGCCCCAGCAGTCCAAGCCTTTGACCCTACCAGGAGGTTCATGCAGAAAGGTACATTTTGGACACCGCGGAGCTTTTGGTTGTTCATCGAGAAAATCTACTCAAATCTTTCATTTTCCCTGCGTTACAATATGCATATCCCTGATTTATGCATCACATTAGACTTTATTCATCTAGGAAAACGTTAGTTTCTACTTTACTTGCATTATGCACACAGGAAAGAAACAAATGATCGAAAAAATCTTTATATTGAGACACAGCAAAATATATTCTGTTCGTCAAAACCCTTAACTTACATTATTTTTACATATTTCCTGCTGTTATGTTTGATTGAGAGAGTTGCAGTGAAAGCAAAGCTTAGTAGAAGTGAATACTCTGCATTCGTTTTAATTAGGTGGTGATATAATTATCTCCGTATCTCCGAAAAGATGGGAGTAATTGTGGATATGCTAATTTTGAAAACAAGAGAAGTACGTTTTATGACGACTTTTTTAAAATTTTCAAGTTCAAGTAAGTCCTAGTTTTGAATACTGCAAAATGAAAGTGTAAAGTGTGTTACACCGTCAAAAATTTTTCATTTTGAAATTGTTTCCCCATCCCGTTCCACTGCCATGTGTTTAATTTAAAAAAAAGAACAATTTATAGTAAACCAAAAGATAATGTAATAAACAGTGTGCAAGTTTCTTCTGCAGAAAAAGCTGATAATCAGGTAAGTCTTCGTTATAAAATAACCTGAAAGTTCGCAGTTCTGGTCTAAATTGAGTAAGGTGGTTTGCCGGGATTTAGGGGGCCCGGACCACTCAGTTGCCCAGGGGCCCGATAACCCTGTCACCGGCCCTGCTGGACACGACAGAAATTATTGCTCTCTGCTGAAGAATGTAACAGGGATGCTATTAGAGCATTCCAGGAAGTGGAGAATGCTGTTCATCATGAGAAAAGGAATAGTTTAAAGCAGGCAACCATTGACTCTTTCTTCGATTAATTTTTGTGTATAGCAATACAAATGCAAGTATCAAAAGATTTTTTCCAGAAACTTGTTTGAATTTTTTGACTCTCCTAAGTCTAATTCACAAGACTGATATGGAAGAAAATGCTAATTTAAGATATAGGTGGCAGCTCAAAGTTTCAAGGAAGCATTATGATAACACAAGGAACAAATCGAAGTACCGTGAACTGACCACGAGAACCTTAACGACGTTGCCCGCTGAAATAGCACAATATCAGATGTTCCACATAGAAAAAAATCAATCACCTTGACCAGGACTCTAACCCAAACAACATGACTTACGATCAGACACTTTAATCAATTAAGTTACCAAGGCATCATTTCTTCCTGTGGAATTTTAGAAGCCTTAAAGGAATAAAATGTACTCGAACTGATAGACATATCATGTCAGAAAGCAGCCGATGACGTGCGCATGGCACCACTGTCCAAGAGGTTAAGGCCAAATTTTGAGAAGCACTAAGGTGCTTACTATATCAGGGGATCCGGGTTCGAGTCCTGAGTCAAGTTCATCAGAATCATTCGAGTCAGGCTGAATGATATTTCCTCTGTGAAACCTCAGCTATTGAACATAAGGAACATTAAAAATGCCGAATATCCCAAGGTTATTGCAACGTAACATTTTGTTTAAAAAATATTTTCTTCAAGAGCGGTGATTAACATTATGGCAATGGAGATAAGAATATAAATGTTATGGGAAATGTTAAATATCGCAAATATTGAATAGTTTCGGAGTTATGAACTGTTATTTTATTCATAAAACTTTCAGTAGTTTTTCAACTGTGAACAATGACAATCGTGAAACCTCGATTTCTATCTCCCCAATCAAAAAAATTTCGCCCACAAGCTTCGGATTTCTTTTGCCATTGTCACCTTTACAAATAATATTTATTGTGAATTTTGACCATAAAAATAATGAAATAGTAGTTTCACAACGTATTATATTATATAATTCATAAAGGTCGCACACAGTTCGTTAGGCAGCTGTGTTTGACTCAAGCTATGTCATAGAAAGAATGAAATTTACTCTTAAAAGAACTCAGCAAGTAAAACAAACAACTATTCCATTTGTACTTCACCTGCCGAAAAAACTGTGGAGCAAGGCAATTTGCCACCCACCATCATGTAAAAACACCATTGTCCCGACAGCCCTCTTCAATAATGGCTAGTTATTTCCAATGCAATTCTTCAGGAAGTAGTACAAGCAACTACAGCATACATTCATGATGTCACTTAGCAAATATTGTATAAAACACAAGGTATTTTCGTTCGATTACTCCTGCTTCTTGGATACGACAAGAATATTACCTGAAAAAAAAAATGGGGGTATGCAACCCACCACTCCTTTCGATTAACGAACACAAGAAAATTTGGGTCCCTTGAATTTCATTAATGGGAGGTTTTACAGTAGTCCTAAAATGTTTGCATTCCTCCGCTCTCTTCTTTCTTTGGGAATAGGAATGATGATGTTTTTCTCGAAGTCCCTCGGTATTTCTCCTGTTGAGTACATGTCGCAGACGGTTTTGTAAAGATGGGTTAATGTCTTCTCTCCTGCATTTTTAATTAGTTCTGCAGGAATATCATCAATTCCAGAAGCCTTATTCATGCGAAGGTCCCTTACTGCTGAGTCAAATTCCAATCTTAATATTGATGCTCCCATATGAGGAAGGGAGCCCATATGCTCCCCTCTTCGGCTTCGCTTTCCTCTTTGATCATTTTCATGCTGAGATGGTTTTTGTTGCATAACTCTTCCAGATATTCTTTCCATCTCTTCACTTTGTCTTCATTTTCAATCAAATAAAATATTATATACTATGTATTTTTCTACTAAAAAATTTAATTTCATTAAAAAGACCGATTTCCTTTAGAAACTAGATGACGACGCTGAGGTGATCAGGGTCATTTCCCAGGACCTGTCCTACACCACCCCTGATGACCAGCCTATCCCGAGCAGCAGTGTGTTACGGCAGTGTGCCCTATCCTCAACCGTGCGATTACCACTTCCTCCCTGCAAGTCCTCCCAACCGAAGTGATCCAACCTATTATGCATTGCTTGATGCTGCATAGTTTGTTCCCCATCTGAGAGTGCCAGATCTCAACCACTGTTTCAGGGCTGCATTTCTCAACATGGCCCTCAGATTGCACGCGGGTGCCAGCAAAGATGTAATGCTTTCCAGGTAAAGTGCATCCTTCACAGCCAAATCAGCCTTTTCATTACCAGCTATTCCCACATGGAAAGGGACCCACAGAAAACGTACTTTTACACCCTTTTTAGATAGTTACAAGGGTGGAATGTATCTCCTGGACAATAGGGTGTATGGGAGAGTAGCTAGATATGGCCTGCAGCATTAAGTCACTGCAGACCACGTAGCCACTATTATTGTCATTAATCCCAACCAAAGCCATCTTTATGGTGAAGAGCTTAGCCATGTAGACACTACACAGTGGACTCAGCTTCGCCGTTATGACTCTGTGGTGGGACGAGAAAACTGCACACGTGCATGCTGACTCCGACTTCAATCCATTCGTAAACCCAGGGATGAAGCCGGAGTTGCGGTGAAGTGCCTCCTTAAACATCTGATGGTACTCTTCTGATGTAGTGGTACGTTTCTGGCCTCTTTGCAGCCAATATCAACATTTCCGGGGCATCACCCGCCACAGTGGGTGGACCAAATACCCACAGTCATACACTTCTGGAAGTGTTGTGTCTGTGCCATCAATAAAATCTATAAAACGAATACTTAAGGGTTTGGTAGCCATTGCCCACATGTTAAAAACGTTTAAAATCCTGGGATTAAAATTATTTTAAAACAAGGGTGCGTCCTCATTGATAAAATCTTTGCTACATAATTGCACATAAGTATAATTCTCCGCATTGACAAAAGGCTCCGGCTTCCGAATACAGACTCAAAACGGGAATGTCCTAAACGCTCCTGTCGACAGATGAAGCCCCGCATGGTGAACAGCCGACAAAGGTTTTAAGTAACTGTCGCAGCCTGAGGCATAGATGAAACATCTGTAGTCTAACTTGGAGTGCACCATTGCTATATAAAATAAAATCATGGTGGTGCAATCCGCACCCCAAGTCGAATTAGATAAAACCCTTAGCATATTTAAAACTTTTAATACTTTTATCTTCTAAAACTCAGATGTGATCTTTCCAGTTCAGCTTTGAATCCAGCACCATCCTGAGAAAATGAACAGAATCCAAATACGAGAGACGTCTGTCACAGAGTCTTAACTCTGGGGGTATACAGAACCCCCATTTTCGATTAAAATGGATGCATTTGGTTGTCTCCTCTAAGAAGCAGAAGCCATTCCTGTTGGACCATTCATCAATTTTGTTTAGGCAGAGCTGAATTTGCCTGGCAGCAGTCACTAGTTTGGACGACTGGCAGAAAATAGCCAGGTCGTCGACAAACAAAGATCCCATAACAGGTCCTTGATTCAGTCAGCAGCGTCATTGATTGCAATGGCGAGCAACGTTACACTAAGGACTGAGCCTAGCAGCACTCCATTTTCCATGGTAAATTGATTCGATAGGTGTTTACCTATACGGACTCTAAAAACTGTGTGTGTTAAAAAGTTTTTAATAAAAATGGGTAGATTGCCCTTAAATGATGTAACTGCATCAAAACCTTATGATACCATACCCTGTTGTATGCATTCTCCAGATCGAAGAAGATGCCGATGACATGTAGGCACAAAAGAAAGGCCTCCTGGATGAAATTATCACTCGTGACGAGGTGATCAATGGTCGATCTACCTCGACAAAAACCACACTGGATATTGGAGAGAAGGTTCCGTGTCTCCAACCTCCACATGAGCCGATGATTAACCATTCTCTCCATCGCCTTGCACAGGCAACTGGACAAGGAGATCGGCCTATAATTATTCCAATCCAATTAGTCCTTTCCCTGCTAAGGGATCAGAACCACCGCAGGTTCTCTCCAGGATTGTGGGAAACTACCCTCTAACCAAATTTGGTTGAAGGTTTTAAGAATCTCCAACAATGTCTCCCCTGAAATATTTCGATGGAAAGCGTTGTGGATGCCGTCCAGTCCCAGAGAGGTGTTCTTAGAACCCACGATGGCTGAACGAAGTTCCCATAGGGAGAACGGGTCATTGTACTCCGCAGGCATACATCTCAGCTAAATTAAGAGGAATTCTCTGGATGCATTCCTTGATGACCGAGAATGGTTCCAAGTAATTCCCGTCACTGCTTTTGCTGGCTAGTGAGTTGTCAAAAACGTTGGCGATGTCACAAGGTGGACTCACGATATGGCCATTTACTTTCAGGCATGAGACGCCACACTCCTTGCGAGAGCCAGAGATACTCTTCACCTTATTTCAATCCGGTGCAAGCAGTGTGCGATGATTTATATTCGTAATAAATTCAATCCAGGAGGCCTTCTTAGCTTTCCTCAAGACTTGCCGAGCCCTCGTTCGCAACCTTCGGAAGGAGGCTAGTTTGCTTGCAGTGGGGAACTTAAAACACGTAAAGCACGTTTCCGCAGGCGAATAGCCTCCGTGCACTCCTCATTCCACCAGGGTACCGCTGGTCTTTGGACACTACCTGATGACCGTGGAACGCTGTAATTTCCTGCTTCAATAATGCAGTTACAGTGGAAGCTCGGTATAACGAGTGCTCCCAATGGCTGAGAAATCACTTGCTATAGCGAGCACTCATTATATCAGAAGGAGTTGGATTTTGCCTCTCAATTGCCACAGTTGCTCTGTGGCATTTTTTGGTACCCCCCCCCCCCTCCCCCCCTCATTGGACATAACCCCTCGGTGGACTAATTACCCTCCGGACTTAGCCGCAGGACTTGCTCGACAGGCGTAGCTAACGACAGGCGGAGCCAACGACGCCAAGAATGCCTACGATTCCAAAATGCATCGATTTCGTCTGCTTCGTTTCGTCAGCTCCGTTCAGCCACTCCTTTCAGCCGCTCCTTTCCCTCTCCAGAAGCTCTACCACTTATATAGCCCCCAAAGCGCGGAAGAAGACCACAAGTTAGGCCATCGTACGAGCCGTTATTTAGTGTTCCCCCGCCGTAGTGATAAAAGAGTCCTGGATGAGCCAATCCTAAGCTTCCACCTCGCCCCCTTCACATCATGCCACCTTTTCCTCCCCTCAATTTGCACCAATGGAATTCCACGTTAAACCCCATTGCACTTTGACCTTCCAGAATATACCCCCTCCTTACCCCAGAGTTTACCTCCCCTCTCACGCCCTCTGTTCCAGTCGAGACGGCAAAGAGACGATATCGAGGTGAGGTGAGAGGAGAGTTGGTGATTGTCGATTCTCCTTTTTGCGCCATGGACTTTTTGGTGCAAGTTATTAGTTTTTCCCGAAATGGTGAAGAGTATTTCAATTTTGTTGGTTTGTACCTTGTCTTTTGTTGTTTAAATACAGTGTTTGATTAGTTAGATTGTTATACTTTTGTGGTTTTTTCTATTTCTGACCTCATCTTGCTCACCCGTCTTGGAAAGAATATTTGTCCTTTGGACAAGCGTTTCTCGTGAACTGCTGTTCTTCTTTCGAGAAACGCTGCAGCTCTTACTGTCCGTTTTTCTTTCATTACCAGAATGGTAATGAAAGAAAAACTAGCCTCCTTCCGAAGGTTGTGAGCGAGGGCTCGGCAAGTCTTGAGGGAAGCTAAGAAGGCCTCCTGGATTGAATTTATTACGAATATAAATCATCGCACACTGCTTGCACAGGATTGAAATAAGGTGAAGAGTATCTCTGGCTCTCGTAAGGAGTGCGGCGTCTCATGCCTGAAACATTTATAGAAACAGGTAGAAGAGCCGTTTTTGTGCTAAATTGCTTATTCATCTATCATTTTGCTAATTAAATCTTCCATAACAACAATTTATGCTTTGCTGAAGTCTTCACGCCAAAAAATTTTTCGGCAGTCGAAAATATCGGCATAAATGCCTATTCCTAGCCATTCTTAATATTCACATATAGTTCTATCTCAAGAATTAATTGCAACAAGTATTTATTTACTCAAGCAAATGCCTCTGTAGGTTGCACTGCACATAGTGTGTCATACTAGTGCTGCCATCTAGAGGATCTAGAGCGAACTGAGGTAACTCGAGTGAAATACTATTGCCGAGAATTAACGATGCATTCACTCAAAATTGTATGTATCCGTGAATTCAGGAATCATAAAATAAAAATTTGATGAATGGGATGAATTTTAATTATCTGCATAAAATCGGCCCTGGCAATATATATGAAAACAATGAAAAATATGCACAAAATAACAAATGTACCAGAAAACATAAGTATTCCCATTAATTCTGCTAACAAGAAAAAATAATCAAAACCAGGATATATGAATCGTAAAATTATAAGGAAATTAATAATTCTTTGGCAACAGAAAACTTTGACAACTTTGCTGCGAGAATAAAAAGCATAACAAAACAAACATCGGGCCTTTAGTTTCACACATACACACGCTTCACATTAACAGCACAGTACTTTCAATTTCTATTCCTGGCTGAAAAATTATTCAGCGCTTCAGTATAGGGGCAGGATTGAGCGAGCGGGGGGGCGGAGGGGTGGGAAATAGCTGGTGGAGGAGCAGGAAATAGCAGGCAGGCAGAGTGGTGGGAACAAGCGGGTGGAGGCGGGAGGGCGAAGGCAGGCAGGCTGAATTCCACCATTTACCCATATCACTTCTCTCCACTGTCATGTGATTGGTTTACCGCTTGTCTTCCTAACGCCCATTCCACTCCTATGTGAACTTGGCGTGACAAAAGAGCAACTAAAAATTGCCAGTGTGCGCAAGATACAACAGGGCAGGCCGTAAATCGTCAGTGCCTGGACTTGATTGAACTTTAAATAATGTAGAGATGGCACAAATCTTGTATTCTGAGTTGTAGTTGACTAATAATGCTACTAACGATAAATACCATACGTTAATTTGTACTTTGCAGTGCATCACCCTCAAGAAATATCACTCATAATACCGAGCATATACCGTGGCAGGAGCTTCTTAGCCTTGCTATATCAGTTTTCTTTTGCAAGTTAATCATGGGTTTTTAATGGTACATTGCCAATCGCTCGTTATTCCGAGATTCTTGCTCTATGCCATACTCACTATAATAGGCTTCTACTGTAGTTAGAACCTCCACGTTGTGTGTGGCGTCCCCTTTTGCATCATGTTTAAAATATAATTCCTCTTTAAAATTATGCCAGTCAGCTTTATGGACAATTCAATTTCCTGGTCTGATAAAATCAGCATTAAAACGTCCTTCGGATTTAATTAAAATGGGGAAGTGGTCGCTCCCACAGAAATATGTGCGACCAACAGGTTCATCTTGGTACGAGTGCTCGACAATTAACAAAGGTCTATTGCAGAGCATTCTCCATTAAAGGCATTAAAACTTGTTTTCTCACCATTATCAAGTATTAAAAGGTTAAAATCACGGATACAGGGCTTCCACTCACTTTTTGATACAGAAAAGTGAGAAAGTGAGTGATTTTTGCCAAAAAAGTGAGGGGAAAATGTGGAAAAAGTGAGGAAAAGTGAGAAAATAATGAGAAAATTGGTGATTTTTACCCCATGTTATACTTCTGGCAATTACTATACCCCTACATTATTCAATATTTTAAACAGAAACTCTTATTTAAAGCAGTAGGGATAAAGATTACAAAACAAAGAATTGGATAGTGAAAACATGTATTTCAGACTCAAGAAAGATTGAAAAATGAAAAAAAAATAAAACTCGGCTAGAGATGAACACTACAAAATAGATGAGAATGAGGCACATATTGTACCATACATTAGGAGATCAAATAAACAATAATAATTTAAATAAAGAATAATACTTTTAGTCTAGGCAGGGTCCACCTGCTCCTTGAGATCATCAATATCTTCATCCCGCCCCTTTTTGTGATTCTTAAAAAGCTGCTCTAGTAGAGACGATGTCCTCTTCTCTACTTTCTTTTGTAAAGGCTCCTTTTTCTTAAGCAAGTCATCCACCCGTGACCGCAGTGTTTGGGCACCCTCCAGCATACCTTGGGCGATCTTGACTTTTGTCATATCTTTGCTGGCAATAGCCTCCTCCAGTTTCTTTTTTGCCTTGTTGACTAGTTGATCAGAGGCCTTGCGCTCCTCAATCTCCTTCTTACTTGTCGCAATGCAGGTCACCCTGTAGCTTGCCCAACACCTGTCGTTCCTTTAACTGGGCAGCCTCTTGCCTCTCCAGGCGAGCTCTAATCTCTTCAGCTCGTCTTCCTTTAGTTTCTGTTGAACCTCCAGGTACTCTTCATACTTTCCGCGTGCTGCTGCTGCGAGCTTGAGCAGTAGCTACTCAACCACAACGCTGCAACAGGTCTAACGCACGTGCCGGAGCACCAGCCCAGAGACTGCAGAGGCTGTCAGCAAGCCACATGCTGCATCAGTCGAGGCACGGGGCCTGCCCCGACATCAGCACATTAGCCAACGATGCCAAATGCAATTGCAGAGTCTCGCTTTTTTGTGTAGACAAGTAGCGAGGAGGTAACGTTAAACAATTGAGACAGTCTAATAGCAGATGATCTAGTTGTGCAGCGCCAGAGTGGTGGCAGTAGTCGTGGGCAGAAACTCTTTTCCATATATGATAAAAACCTCCCCTACTTCCCCCATCCCAGTTCCCCTCCACCTACATTCCCCATCCCCTCGGTTCATACTGTGGCACAGGTTGCGTTTGCGCAGGGGTTGCAAAGGAAAAAAGCAAAAGTAAACAAATGCCCGCAGCGGCCAGCCGGCACGCAATAACACATACATGCTTCAATATGCCTACCAGTCGTCCGTAGCATCTCCTTGCTTGCCTACCTGACCGCCGCTAGCCCGCGACACCAGCACCCTTCCAATGCAACGGCCGCAGAGTGGCCACTATGCTAGCGCAATTGCAGTGAACTATGTCCACCACTCGTGGCGCAAGCGCAAAGGCAAGTGATTTTCTTGTGGGATGTGGCATTTGCCAGAAAAGTGAGCATTTTACAAAATAGTGAGCATTATTTCAAAATAGTGAGAAAAGTCACCCGGTTTTTGAATAAGTGAGTATAAGTGAGAAAAGTGAGTCAGTGGAAGCCCTGCGGATAAAACTGGCTAAAATCCATCCCCTCCTTGAGCTTGGCCTCTAGAGCTCCCCATAGTATATCATGTGCGTTAAAATCATCCAATAAAATAAAAGGCCGTGGCAACTGTTGGACAACTGATTCCAGGTTGCAGCGAGTAACAAGTGCCCCTTACGGTAGGTAAACGTTACATATGGTGACTTTCTGAGGGGCGTAAGTAGAAACAGCCACAGCCTGAAATGGAGTGGCCAGCTGCACTCAAGAGGTGTAAAGGTCCTCCCAGACAGCAATTGCCACTCCGCCATGCCCTCTGGCCACTAAGGTCATCGAATCTTTCAACCTTGTACCCTTTTAAATAACCTTTGTCCGTTGCTTTAAAATGTGTCTCTTGGAGACATATAAAAGCAGGGTTCAAATCATGGATTAAAACATGTAGCCAGCTCTTCCTTATGCCTATATAACCATTACAGTTCCACTGTAATATAAAAGCCATAAATATATATTAGAGATAAGTGGATACAAAAAAATTTTTGATTCTCGATACCGATTCCTGGAAAATCAATTCTCAATACCGATACCATCAACCTATACAGATATGCGTTTTTTTGCCTATTTTTCCTATACATTATTATTATATGATCCATGAAATGTAAAAATACAATTTTACAAAACAAAAATTTGAATAAACTATTTACTTTGGGAAAAACCTTTGATATTCCACTATGAGGACATTATGAAAATAAAAACTGTTAGATAGCATAAGAGTTTTATATTTTTTATATGAGCATGTTTAATAAATAACAAATGCCATGTTTATTAACAAAACAGGTTTGATATCAGGTAAAAAAAGGCATAAAATATTCAAAATAATATGACTGTCATTTCATAAGTTGAATTTTTATATGATTAATAATTAGTTACAAGAGTAATAAAAACACTAACCTTCTTTATAATTCAAACTTTCAACATTACGAAATAAGATTAAAAGGTCATCACACAAACTCTTGAGCCTACTTTAGGTTTTTGTTCACAAACCCTATTTTTAGCTTCCCTGGATCAAGACAATTTCGTTTCTGGTCACAAAAATTACCAGCTGTGCTAAATATGTTTCTCACTTTTGACAAGAAGCTCTCATGTTTCATATTCTTTTATGATTTTTAATCCTTACAGAAAAACAGCAACAATTGTATTTCCAAAAAACAAGTAAATTTATAGTAGAAAAAATCAACCTCCCATTTTCTGTGTGGATAATATTTTCCTGAATTAAGATTTTGGGATGCAATACCTATATGTTATTACTTCTAATATAAAGTTCACTTTCCTTATCACAAACTCATCAAACAATTTTTTAAACCTGTACAACTATTCTTTAATTCTTCTCTATTTAAGTGTAGTTAAAAGAAACATTAGTCATTTCACATTTTCATTGTTAACCCATTCCGTGCAGATGACATTAATGTACGCCATAGCCACCATTCCATTGACGTGACTGGCATACATGTATGCCATGGAAATCCCAATTTTTACTTGGGCACAAGGGGGCTACGACAGTCTGTCTCGTCTTTTTCACACTCCCGCAGTTCATCTATGTCTTCACATCTGTTTCCGATTCCGTGGTTTCAGTTTTTTTTTTGCAGAATTTCACGATATGAGTGCATTTTTTCCAGTTTTTTGTAAGTAGTTCTTTAATTATAGTATTCTTTTTTAGTTTCATTGCTGCAGATGGTTTGATCACACTTTTAAATCAGTTTATGAGTTTCGGGAGTTGCATTGCGTTTTTTCTTCGCAATTGTTTATCTTTCTCTCATATTATAATGATTACGTAAAATTTTATTTTCAACAAATGTATTTACAAGCTGTATATTTTTAAGTAAATTAACTGTTTCTCTTGTGCTTATCACATTTATTTATTTGGTATATTATCTTGGTTGTGATTATAGGAATGGAAAGAAAACCTCTAGGGACCAAGGGAGGTGGTCGAGTCAAGACGAGGGGAGTCACTTCAATATGCTTGCCAATGACCAGTTTTTTGAGATAATCCTCAGGGAGACCTCAAAAAATGCAGAATGCATATTCGCCGAGGGCTCGCATAACCGATTGGAAACCACTAGGCCGGCATGAATTGGAAGTTTGGCTCGGTTTTCTCCTTCACATGGGGATGATTCGTACAAATAGAATGTCCGACTGTTGGAAGAAGTCCAATCTTTTCCGCACCCCCATATTTAGTGAGACGATGAGCCGCGATCGTTTTCTTGGGATTTTGCAGGCTCTTCACTTCGCAGAAACGCCAAAAGAGCAAGGTGAGACCTATTTTAGATTGCTTTGATCAATCAATGAGAAATATTGTTTCCCCGGCAAGGAGTTATGCATTGATGAATCAATGGTGCTGTGAAGAGGTCGCCTAATTTTTAGGCAATACTTACAGGGGAAACGCCACAAGCATGGAATTAAGATTTATATGCTTAATGAACCTTCCGGCCTAGTACTAAGGATGATTGTTTACACAGGGTCAGGAGATGCAATAGTTGGAGGCAGGGGGTATACAGATAATGTTGTGCACAAACTTTCTGAAGATTTTAAGGGCTTAGGACATAGCTTGTTCATGGACAATTTTTATAACAGCCTCAAACTTACAAGAGACCTACTTCAAAGCAAGACATTATGCACCAGAACTCTGCGGGTGGGTAGGAGGGAGAATCCAAAGGATGTCGTATCCGCCAAATAAAAAAAAACGGAGCTGATGAGCTAGCCCGCTGTACAAATCGTACATATTGTAAATATTGAACAATTTGTAAATAGTGACATTCCCATAAACATTCAAAGAACATGAGAAACACAATGTAAATATTTGAACATAATTTAAAAAATTGTACTTAATTTAAAATTGATAAATACTGTACAAATTTTACATAATGTAAATACTGAAAGCATTTTAAATACCACAAATACTGTAAACATAGTAAATATTGTGCAATTTGTAAATAATGTCATTTTCAAATAACGAAAAAATATACAATTTGTAAACTGACAAATTGTAAATATTTTAAAAACATGATAAATACATAAATAATGTTTTAAGTGTAAATATCCATAATAATTCAATATTTGTAAATGGTTATTTTCCAAATTAAATATTTTACTGTAATTTTTCCACGCATTTTTTTTATTCCCTCTTTCAAATGAAAATTTTGTGTCCAAGTAGAAAAACCAAATTTCAAGGCTATGGTTTCCTCAAATTTAATACTTAAGTCATAATCTTGTAATTTTTAATTTATATGCGATAAAAGACATTCTCAAAGAATTGTAGGCATGAAATCTACAAAGCACATTTTCTGTTTCGATGAATACCTGCATCACAGTACTCTACGATTAAGGCCCCCGGATACCTTAGGGCTCCGCGCAGGCAAGCGCTCGACGTGAAGGCTGGCAGTGGGAGAGGCGAGCCTAGCAGAGTGATAGGCGATGGAGGGGGAGATCCGGAGAGGGGAAGCCCGGGGAGAAGGGAAGGGGAAACCGAGGGTATGGGAATTCGACGGTGGTGGGGGCCATAGAGTTTTCGGAGGGCTAGACTACAATTCAAAAGGCGCAACATGCGTATTCTACTGTCCTACCTAATCGTCGCTATGACAGGTATAACGGCTGTAGTCGACTGACTGCTCATGCTGGTGGCAGGATCCCAATTCATCTAATGAACTGAAGCCTTGTTAGCGATGGAGGTTCCGGCTGGACATAGAGAGTAGTTGACTGAACTGCTTTATGAATTTTCCACCAAGTCGTTTCATGTCAGGACTTTACCTGCCACCCTGCAGGCGTCTTCAGGTCAAGAAGAAGCTAGCAGGATACATATCAAAATACTGTCCTGAGCATGGATCGACGCGGCGTAAAATGTTTAAATCAGTTGAGCCAACCTCATGTGATTTAGGCGCTCATGAAGATTCATATTTATTTGATGACCTAACAACGACAAACATTACCGTTTACTTGCATTGTTCCGCTTCGTCTAGAAGTTTTTCAAATCTAGCATTCTACTAGCAGATTCGAACAAAAAATACTCTACTGTCTACTCGGTAAGAATATGAAAGAATTGAGATGATAAATATCTATAGCACTTTCATAAAGTATAGGGCGATTCTGTTTAGAGAAAACAATAGTATCATTCAAATTTAAGAAGCAACAAATCATATTGTTATGAATATTCATATTTCTGTAAGATAATTGGAACGGAAAGGATAGAGCCCGTCAAAATGATGTATTCCATTGAGTAGGTTATCATTGAAATATGCTGCAATTGGTTTAAAAAATTATTAATTTTTTTTCTAAATTCAGTATCTCCAGTAGAAGGTGGTTCAAGTAAAATGATTTAAACTTCTCCACCATTTGATTTACCCAGAAATCTTGATCTCTCTGGATCTTTTCCACCATGAAACCATGTGCGGTCCAAATCATAAAGGTACAATAATCCCTTTTAGCTATGTTTAGTTGCCCATGAACTTGGTAGAAATAATCGGACTTTCTGTTCAAATAGAAATTTCCCTCCCCAATATCGCAGTATTTTATTTCAGACGAGAAAACACGAAACCACGTGAAGACAATGTCATGGAGGGCTCGTATGCCTTACTCGGTGGCATCACGTCGTCATTACTACATAGCTGAAGCCGGGAAAGAACGGTCGCCTGAAAACCTCTGATGGATAGCGAGGGGGAGAGGTTCATTCAAACTAAACAAACAAAAACGTATCTGTTACAATGCGCCAGTCAGCGCATTGCCTTACAATGCCTGCACTCGATGACATTACGTCGTCTACACATCAGTCCCGTGAATGGCGAGAAAAGGAGCCCAGGCACACCCTCACCATCTACTGAAACTATTAGCAGTTTTTACTGCAATTTTACAATCGCGATGGGTTACTTCACATCGCAATGTGGGGATCAATTTCAAAAAATAACCTTAATGCAATTTCTACCGATCAGAACAATCTTTTGTGGCAAATTACAGACGCACCGTGGGTCGTCAGTAGTCTTACATTCACGGCAACTTAAAAATCCCAGAATTGGAGTTCAGGGTGTCCAGCAGCGGGGCATTTGATAATTCCCTGAGATTTCCAGGTTTTCCAGACATAAGATTTATTTTTCCAGAGGAAATATATATTTTTTCTCGTTAAGTATAAGAGAACGTTGGGTATGTTCTTTGTGTGAATAAAAGTAAGTATTATAGCTAATCTTGTATTTTGGGGAAAATAAACCAAATCCTACGTATTTGCAGGAAAATAAACAAAAAATCCAACATCATATAACACTTTCATTTAGTTCGTGAGAAATTACATCACCTTCTTAGAGATAAACATTATTATGCTGGCGCTCGGGAACAAGGTTACATACAACCAGACTTCGCTGAATATGAATATCACTGATACCTACAAAATGATCAATAACTTGCACTTTCAGGATCCAAGCATGAAATTCCCTTCTTCACATGGAAGGCCAAGGGTCTTCTTTCAGTGAGTTTCCCCACCAATTTCTTTAGGTTAGTAATCCATCCATTATTGAAGAGAAGAATATCCTAATTTATCTTTGTGACTATAATCTCTTTAGGCTATCTCGGTTGCATATCCTACATTAAGATCTTTTGTGGGGATCAGATTTACAGCTTTACCCAAGCCAATATGCTTCACGATTTCAGATGCCAGAACCTCCGGCTTTACCTATCTAGTCATCACAGTTTTAAACAATTTAGTAATTGCCGAAAACGGAAACCGAACCATAGGTTGGCTGGATTGAAATTCCAAGAAAAATTGTTCCAGCTCCGCTGCAGCTGTGGCAAAGGAAGCCAGTTTAGGACGCAACATTTTGTCCTGGATGATGAACTTTATTAATCTGAAACTGTGATACATAGACTTACATTTCTTGCACTTAATGATCGCTTTTCTCTTCAACCTGAAAGCTCTTGACATAATTTGGCAAGTGTTGAAGAATATCGAGGGCTCAGAGAACGCAATATTTTCATTGTCTAAACACCTAACTACAGGCAGTCCCCGAGTTACGTACGTCTCGACTTACCTAAAAATCCGTACTGACATAAGTGAAAAATTTATATAAAGGGATGCCGTAGATTTAAGAACGCGAGTACCAAAAAGTAAAATGTTCGTTTTTATACTTGCAGGCGGAGAAAATATCGAATAGCTGTCGAGGTTTTAAAGAGGTACACAGAAGAAATTGGTCCATTTTTATCGTTCATCTACAGTATTTTCATTGATATTAATTAATTTTTGTCGCAAAGTCGCGTAAAAAACAGCTTATCTTCTACGCAACTGACCAATCTTCGTAACAGTTCATATAGTCATAGCGATATCGCTACGACTGCATCAAATTATTGCGCTCACTCCATTACGATACGGCTTACTACGTAGTACGAAGCTACGTAAATACACTGGCCCCGATTGTCGTCAGTTTTTAAATTGCAGCCAAAAGCCATGTTGATATAAAAGAAAAAAAAAGTTGGAACAGAAATGATGTTGCAGAAAACACTTGGTTAGTACCGTAAATGTTTATTTCAGGACTTGATGAATTGTAACTGATAGCTGCTGTAATCCGCAAACCGCTGGATTGAGATGCCAACACGAAATCCAAGGACGCCAGTTCTACGTAAAGAAAGTGAAATTAACGATCCAATTTAATAATTTACCTCTTAAATATTAAGTACCATGAAAGCGGCAGTCGGTTGTATCACGGTGTATTGGAATGTGACTTATTGAGAAGGAATGGACTCGTACATTCTCCAACCACGAACGTCTACATCGTCCTCAACTCTTAAACTGCCTTTCAATGAGAACCGCTTAGTCTTCTGACAATTCAACAAGTTTCTACAAATTGGCGAAGCAAGTAATGGGTGGGTCAATCGATTTAAAAATTGTTTGAATTTGCATTGCAAGAAAAATGATGCATATAGTAGCAAAAAAAGCAAGCATTAAAATATTGATAAATCCTTTCTTCCGGTCATCTGGAAATCAAACTCAAAAGCTTGAGTTACATATGCCTTATTTGAGGACTGGTACTGCAACTATTTTGTACCAGAGATCAAGGAGTACTGTCTTAAGAAAAAAATTCCATTTAAAATCTTTCTGTTGTTCGATAATGAACCCGGTCCCCCACCACACTAAAAATTGATTAAGTGGTGAGGCAGCAAAGAATTTTCCAAGAATAATAGAAAAAATAATTGAGGAGGGTGGTTATTTAGCAGAACAGGTTTTTAATGTTGAAGAAGCGGGCTTTTCTGGAAAATAATGACTCGCCGTACGCATATTTAAAAAGAAGAAAAGTCTGCTCCTGGCTTTAAGGCAGCAAAAGATCGCGACTCTCTTGCTAGGATGTAACACGATCATAGATTGCAAATTGAGACCTCATCTAATTTACTATTCGGAAAATCCACGAGCATTAAAAAATATTTATAAATCCTTTATTCCGGTCATATGGAAATCAAACGCAAACTCTCGGGTTACATCTGCCTTATTTGAGGACTGGTACTACATCTATTTTATACCAGAGTTCAAGTAGTACTGCCTTAAGGAAAAAATTCCATTTAAAATCTTGCTGTTGCTTGATAATGCACCCGGTCACCCAACACACAATTGGGAGGATTTAAATGACTGCATTCTTCGGCCTCCAAATACAACGGCACTTCTACAACCCAATGATCAGGGAGTCTTTGCGTCCTTCAAAGCTTATAACTTGCACAAGACATTTGCTGATGTTATTGCTGCCAAAGATGGGGACGGTGGAAAGACACGTAGTGAGTTTTGGAACGGCTACAAATATGCACCATGTAATAAAAAACATAGCATCATCCTGGGAAGAAGTAACCACGATTCACGGTCATATTCGATCAAGGAGTTTACAAACGAAGAAATGATAGAGATGGAGTGACGCTAGGCAGAAGTAATAATAATAATAATAAAAGGTCTTTATTGGGGCGAGATTGAGACAAAACTGTCCCTTCTGCCATCTAACCCCTAAAGTAGGGGATGGAGATGATGATGGAAGATATCAAAAGGACGTGTGTGGTAAAAAAAAAATGCTTTACAACTCAAGGATTGTTGGAGGTCTTCGTATATATTAATTCGGTGGTGGAAAAACTTGAGCAAACGGATTGTAACATCAGCAGGTTCGCTAAGGTCATCAGGGCACTTGGAATGGCACAAGGTGCCATGTCTTGCTATGAGGAAATTTATCATGAAGAAAAGAAGGCCCCTATACAAACCTCTCTGTACAGTTACTACACGAAAAAGTTGAAGCCACATCACCATCAACCTCATCAACAGCTGACGCAGAGGGCGACGCCACAGTGCAGCGTTCGACCTCGCAGTGAGAGAAATAAAATATCTGCGTGCGTGCAGGATGAAGTATGTATTTTGGCGTGATTGTAAAGCGTTAATGTGGACATCGCAGTGACCTAATCCTCTGCCCTCCTCTTATGAGAATAAACTGTGACAATGAAACCACCAGAGCCATTAGTCAACTCAACTTAAAAGGCAAAAGATACAGTAATTATTAGAGGCTAGTAAATTACACAATACTAAATGGCTCCTTCAATGGCATGATAACATAAAAAATTAATATTAGTCGTCATTATATTGAATTAACCTTAGGATACCGTGCTTTCGCAAATCCGTGCAATTGGCCAATTCGGACTAACAATATTACGCAATTTTTGGGTGCAACTTCCAGGCGACATTATCGTTTACTTATGCAAATAAATTAAAGATAAAAATAAGAATTATTAAATTTCGCAGGAAATAACTGAAGGAAATTGTCCGAAAAGTCCCCACATTTCTCCGCATCAATTGAAATCTCCGGAAAACGGATTTAGTTTTGAAGAACGGACTTAATTTTCGGCTTACGTAAATTTCGACTTACTAAGATCCATTTGCTATTTATTAGCAATCTTATTGAGGCTTTCATCAAAACCCACAATAAATTGCTGGCAACTCTCTACATGTTCCATTTAGGGTTTCGTTCGAAATATAGAGGTCATGAACAACTACTTTGCTTTTGTTGTTATTGTTGAAAGCCTTTGAAAGGGGTCGAAAGCACTCGGGCGCTTCGTCGAGAAATGACATGGCCACTAAGAACAAAGATTATATATTCACGGGACGGCACTATCGTACACAGTATATGGAGAAATCATTGCACTCTCGGTAATTGCAGAAATGCTAAATGCGACAACACAGGGGAAATTTCACTATGCAATTGCCGGAAATGGCACATTATTTCCGTCGCTGTTTTACATATTGACACCACCGAAAATTCCAGAGTGGGTTACATATTTCCCTGAGATTTCCCTGATATTTCCAGTGAAAATAAAATTCCCTGAGATTTCCCGGTCTTCCCGGTTTTCCAGAGCGCTGGACACACTGGAGTTCCTCCTCAGAAAACTCGCCGAATCCTTTCAGCAGACACTAGGAAACCTGACCAACAAAACTTTTGACACTTAATGAAATTACAGCAAAAATCCCCAATACAAAATTTTTAAACAACAGGATACGGGTGGAAGAAACCACGATGACAGTTTTCTGTGTTCACTTTGCTTGTGACAACAAAAAACCATGAAGGCCTCTATAACCACAGCATCTAATCAGCTAAAGTAACTGAAAAAGTAACTAATGATGCAAAAGTTACTTTTATTTTAACTTTAATCAGTTACTTTTTCAGAAAAGTAACTTTTTACTTTAACTAGTTACTTTTTACAGAGATTAACTTTCACTTTAGTCAGTAAATTTTTTTGGTAACTTTCCCAACTATGATGGATGCAATACTTACTGATATAGCAATATAGCAACTTGTTTGACACCATTGCGTAGCTACTTATGCACGACTAACATATTGGGAAATTCGAGAGGTCGAAATATATATAGGGGAAAGAAAAGTAACATAGTCACCATGTTTCTTTGTGCTCTCTTATAAAAGAAGAAAAAAGTAATTTGAAATAAAATATATTAATGACATTTTTCGCAAAGAAAATTTTGCGCGCAACGTAAAAATAATTTTTGCAGTCAGAAAAGAATCTGTTTGGCATTTTATATCTCGGGAATTTACGGTATCATAAAAGTGAAATTTTGCACGTAATTGCGCATTTTAAAAGCGAGATTTTCAAATACGAGCAATTAAAACTCCTTATGATTTGCATTAGTAAACAAATTGAGTCTAAAGCTAACGTTTTTTTCAAAACACTGAAAATAGGGCATTTTCAAACCAAGTCTATTTCAGTTCAATTTTCATATCGTCACGAATGCAGAACTCTTGTAGTGGAATTGTTTTCATTTAAATTTCAAGATTAAAAATACGAATTCTTTGGGTGCTGATTTCCGTATACAGTAAGTTCTCGACTTACGCGGATCCGAGTTACGCGGATCCAGAGTTACGCGGTTGCTCAGTTAGGAACGTTAGGAAGGTGACATGCTTGCGTTTTCTCCGCGTTTCTGTTGCCACGAAAGATAGGTTGACGCGTAGTTAATTATCTACTCCATAGATGACGCCTGCTGTCCATCACAGCTAAATAAAGAGATAGAACACGTTCTTGCAGCAGATAGATGAACTTGGGTTTCCGTTGTGATTAGATCGTAAAGTTCGTTATTTATCAAGCTCGAGGAAGTTTTCTCATAAAATCATTATTATCGTCTTAGTGTTTGTTTCGGATGTGAACCCTCATAATGGCTGAGAAACGTAAGAGTGGCGAGATTTCTACGAGAGGTAAAAAGAAAAGGCAGGCTATAAGTTTGGAAAGAAACTGGAAATTATTAAGAGACATGACAAAGGTGAAAAGTTTGTGGAAATTGCACGTGCTTATGGGATGAATGAGTCAACAGTGAGAACAATTGTACATGATAAAAGTCGAATTAAAGAGCACCTTAAAAGTTCTGCTCCGATTCAGTCAACGATAATCACGAAGAAAAGGGGCACAGTTATGGAAGAGATGGAGAAACTATTGTGTTTTTGGATCGAAGACCAGTTTCAACGCCGAATGCCATTAAGCCTTAGGCTGATACAGGAAAAATCCTTGAGTCTCTTTAACGATCTGAAACTCAAGCATGGTGAGAGTGGTGGTACTTTCAGTGCGAGTGTAGGATGGTTCAATAGGTTTAAAGCGCGTGCTAAACTACATAATATTAAAGTCACCGGTGAAGCTGCCAGTGCAGACACAACAGCAGCAGAAGAGTTTCCCAAGTTTTTGGCTGATGTAATCGAAAGTGGGGATTATCGACCACATCAAATTTTTAACGTGGACGAGACCGGTCTGTATTGGAAGAAGATGCCGGATCGGTCATACATTGCAAAAGAAGAAAAAACCATGCCAGGATTCAAAGTGTCAAAGGACAGGATGACCATTCTACTAGGAGGGAATGTTGCTGGGGATTGCAAAATAAAACCCCTGGTAATTTATCACAGCGAAAACCCTAGGGCCTTAAAAAACATTGATAAGGCAACACTCCCAGTGGTGTGGAAATCTAATTCGAAGGCATGGGTGACTCAGGAAGTTTTCAAAGATTGGTTTTCCCATAATTTTGTGTGCGAGGTAAAAAATTATTGTGAAGAAAATAAAATTCCATTTAAAATATTGTTGTTGCTAGACAATGCCCCAGGTCTCCCGCCGTTTCTTAGTGATTACCATGAAAATATCAAAGTGATGTATTTGCCACCAAACACGACTTCTCTCTTGCAGCCGATGGATCAAGGGCTCATACAGACGTTTAAAAAATATTATTTACGGAGAACCTTCAGGCAAGCGGTGAAGGCTACAGAAGGCGATGGGATATCTTTAAAGCAGTTCTGGAAAGAATATAATGTGTATGAAGCTTTGAAGAACATTGATGCTTCCTGGCGTGAAATTACGTCATGCACAATGAATGCTGTTTGGAAGAAGCTCACCCCCCAATTTATTCATGATTTTAAGGGATTTGAAGAGGAAAATGTAGTGGGTGAACTTGTGGACATGGGCAGAACTTTAGAATTAAACGTCGAAGAAGAGGATTTTCAAGAACTCTTGCGATATGACGCAAAAGAATTGCTCAATGAGGATTTACTGGAATTGGAGGATCAAAGAGAGAAAGCCGAAATTTCCGAAGAAAAACTGGAAGCGGAGTCACCGAAAGCATTCGTGTTAAAAAAGATGGTGGAATGTTTTCATCTGATTGAGAAAGGAATGGAAGGTTTTGAGGCGCAGGACCCAAACCCCGAACGTTTCAGAAATGTTTCCAAGGCAGTAAAAGACGCTCTTTCTTGTTACAAAATTATTTACGATGAGAAAAAAAGGGCTGCTACGCAAACAACAATGGACAAGTACCTACGTAAAATAGAAGCTAATGGCATGCAATCGTCCGCAGCTGAATCTGCGTAAACAGAAACGTTTCAGCATAATACCTACGTATTTAGTAAGAACTCATTCTATTATGAACAGGCATTCACATGAGTATGATAATTTCAACAAATTTGCAATTTATTCATGTTTTGTGTAATTATACTTATTGTAGATTTAAATATCAAGTGAAATAAAGGTTGAACTTGTGCTACTCTTGGAATTGTCGTATTCTCTTAACTTACCGGTCTCTCAAAAGATGGCGTTTTCTGTAATCGTCGCCGAATGCCACCAATCGCAGTAAAAGCGGCACCGCTAATGGTTCAAAAATGATAGGCATGTTGTTGTGTTTCGACTTACGCGGATTTCTACTTACGCGGAAATTTTTGGAACGAATTAACCGCGTAAGTCGAGAACTTACTGTACAGGGCTTGTTTACTTAGCTTACCTTGGCCTAGAAATGGTTCTGATACAAACAGTTGCAACGGTAAGGCTTGGTCGAAAACTTTAGTTTCTGAAAATCATTAGGAGTCCAAATATTTTTCATTTGAAAAAAATCTCACTTTCCTTCAAAATTATCAGTTTTTTTAAATAAAAAAATCATAAAAAATTCATAATATGCAATACTCATTGTATAGCATATTTTTGTAGGCAAAGCGTGCAAAATAGTTTTGTGTCGTGAAAAGCTTTCCACGTTCTGCTTCGACTTTGAATCGGTCCCCGACTGCGAGCGTGTTGTCGGAACTCGAACAAACAAATGTCTAAGAACCAATCCACAGATTACAGATGGGTCGGCGTCAGTGGGGCCAGCCCCTATCGCTCTCCCCTTCCTCTCTCCCCTCCACATACTGCTCTCCCCTTCCCTAGCGCGTGCTGGGACTCGCTCTCCAGCTAAGGGAAATTCCTCGCCCCGAGAGAGCATGCGAAGGACAAGTGGAAATTGTGTTGCATTGCTTCGGGATTACGGTCACTGTGTTGTTGTTATAAAGAGTACACAAAAATACGATGGATCTACGTGGAGGCGAAGAATTCCCATTTCAAAGGACTGTCATAATCAGTCATTAGGTTCGGACTTAAACGTCATACACGTCATGGAAATCAGTCTATTCCCGCCAAAATTAGCGTTTTTCTGAGGCCAATAGAATTATGAGAAACGCTATGACTGAAAAATTAATACATTTATTTAATAGACCAATCCTTACTCTCGAAGTTTGCACAGAAAAAAACTGTTTAAATAGCAAAGCAGGGTCTTCAAGTCATGAGGTGTAGACGTCTGCGGAAGCGTTTTTGACCGTGGTATCCGACAGCCTTAAGGCATATTTTCCACTCATGCTAGATAGAAAAAGTATCATTACAAGTAATTTTTGACAAAATGTGGGGTAAATTTCTTAATAACTAACTACAGAAACGCATAAGACGACGGGAAAATATAACTATCGATACATAATATTCCATGAAATAATACTTACGAACGGGTTAAATGAACATTTCAGAGTAATGAGTCACAGCTCTGGCCAACGCGAGATACAGACCATGCCAATTGGCGTGCTCATAATTTTTGGGAAAAAGGCATTTATGCACAAAAAATCAAATAATTGAGTTTATGTTACCTAAAATCCCAAACAATCAAACATTTAGAAAAAGTTGGACCCGATTTTGGGGGATGTTTGGAATCCGAGGCCCACATTGAATGTGTTAACTGTTGCCACAGAAGCAAAGGATTTAGAAAAGGTTGGTGCTACAAGGGCCCTGAACCTTTTCCGTGCCTCTAAATAAGGGACTTTAAATTATCTTGATCTCCATGGCCTTTTTTTCTTCAATCACCTTCAGACACTTGCAAGAATACACTGGATGCGTACCCTCACAGTTCACGCAATGTGGTTCTTTGGTACAATCCACACCCTCATGCTCTTCCAGGTCGCAGTGCAGGCAAGTGGCCTTGCCCTCACATCGCACGGCGATGTGGCCAGGCGCTGGTACTGGAAGCAGCGCATGGGTGCCGGTATGAATGGCCACACTGATACCGATACATACCCGACGAATTCTTTGTCGGGGAAGCTATCACATGCAAACGTTAAGACGACTGAGGTAGTCTTTACTGCATCACCATCGCGCTTCATTGTAAGCCGACGAGTATCAACAACTCCCTGAGAAGCCATCTCTCTTGATCTCATAGACTTCAACGTACAGTACGTCATAAAGTGAAATTACTCCCCAACTCATGTTGAGGGTGCGGTGTGTACCTCCACCTTAACTGATACGTCATGGAGCATTTTCATTGACAGTAACTTGTCACTTTGCTGCGGAGTAGCCATTTTAAAAAAACTTCCATCATGCAGCTATTTTGCAGACCTTAGCTCCCCAGGTAAGAAAAATGTAAATTGTAGGGTGGGCGGGGGCCTTCTGAAGCCTCTCTGGCACTTAGACCTCTTGAGATCCATTGTGCCTACCCACTTTTAACCTGCCCACCACTTGCAGACAGGGGACAACACCACGGTAAAGGTATGGAGGGGGGCTACCCATCCAACCTCCGTCCAGGCCCAATGTTGCTTAACTTCGGTGATCTGACGGGAACCGGTGTATCAATTTGGCTAGGCCCTTTCCTGAATAGCTCCCCAGGTACTGCAGGCAACAATACTTTTCGAATAAGAAAGGGGGACACTCGCTTAAGTGTCTTTCCATCTTTAAGCACTTCATGACTACGAACCACCTACAAGTGGACGAAACAATTTCTCCTCCACCCATATCCGGGTGGGATCTCTTAGTTGGTAGTTGGTTTTTAACCTCCATGCCAATAATAGATTCTACCCTTGAGCTCCCCACCCACCATGGAGCCACACATCTGGGACGCTGCACCGCAAACTAGTGCAGTCGCCAGGGCTACCCGAGGGATGCCGGGTATATTGTACCCCTGGAAGTTATCAACAACCCTAGAGTTGGTTGCCTGTTTCGGGTTGGATCTTCAATGCACAAGCCCACCAAACCCCTGCATCTCCGACTGCCCTACGCAGACCACCACCTCCCTGGCACTCGCCACTGAACGTATTGGAAGCTGATTGACCGGGAGTGGCTAGCACCCGACTGCCCGTTTACAGTGAATCCAGGGCCAAAGAGGGGTATTGGAATGTAGTACATGCCAGGCATCCAACACACGACTGGGAATCACGGACCTCACCCTCCAGGATGCCTTTCTCCTCCTACGGGTCACCGCACACAGCAAACAGGTGAATCTCAAGCCAGGTGGTGTGGCCGCGCACACAGCTGACCCACAGGATTGTCCAGGCTCAAGGCTCAACCCTTGCTGACCGGGGGCTTGATTTCAGGGTTCTACTTCCTGCCATTTTAGTCGCCTCTTACGACAAGCAGGGATACTGCATGAGTATTCTCAATCCCTAAACCCACAGGGGTTAAGTACGATTCATATACTTTCAAAATTTCCTTTCATTTGTTCTTTTCATACTGTTATGACAATCTTGGAGATTGATTGAGAAAGCAAAGTGAAACTGGCCTCTGTGACTCTAAGAAGAATAGTACCAATTTTCATCCTAGCTGCAAAAACATGCCTCAAACGTAATTATTAAAAAAAGTCTGGCACCTGCATTAAACGTAAGTCTAATTTATCTACATGCTGATATTCTCTCTATGAATTTTGCATCTGCTTTGTGGGATATCACGCCTCAAAGTCGAGTCTATATACAATTTTTGGGTGAATGGTATTCACAAAACATGCTATTTGGTCATATAGTCATCATTAATTACTGAGAGTGCATCAACGCAAGGTATCGTACATATGCATTGTTTTGGGAGGCGTAATAACTGAAAATGAAACTTTGTTACAGTAAATTAACGTCAGCAATGAACTAACTTGATGGTACGCATTTTGTTTCCCAGGAATTTATGCAACTCACACATACATCTTCAACATAACCCGAGAAGGCCTAACCTGTTCAGCAAGTTTTCCTCGTTACCATGTTCAGGATTTCTGGGCCCTACAAAAACGTGCAACAAGAGTCCACTATATTTGGGTGTACCTGCAGGTTTAGAGTTTCCTGAGCAAATGTTTTCAGAGACTGGTGCTATGGTCCTGATAGAAGAACCCCAGAACTGCTGAGCATGTTCTGCAGCCGTGTCAATAATATGTCAATGAGCAATACATTCCAATATGAGCTTCTGAGCATGTTTAGCAGCTCTTATTTCTTAAAAAGAATTTTCAGTATTTACAATGCAAGAGGGCTTAGAGTCTGAAATCTAATTCCAGTGACAATTGTAAGAATAGCAAAATAAAAGAGTTGTCACAATGTCATTTCTCTCAATAATTAGGTACTCTTTTATAACACTTTTGATTACTGAGTTGACTTCACGAGAAGAAAAACACATCAAATTTATCACTTTTTTTAGAAAATTAGTAAGGTATTGACAATAATACTATCGGTATCAGCCACTGGTATCAAGGTAAGGTTTGGTATTGCAGGGTTTATAGGAGTTTTCATTTTCATTTTCCCTGACTTTTCCAGGATTTCCAGACCATTATTCGTGATTTTCCCTGACTTTTGAGCACCTGAAAACTCCAAGATTTCGGTCATTTATAGAGATAAAAGTGGTAGTGAGGAAGCAAAGAAGTCTAAACTTATGAAAAATTGTAGGTTTATTATCATATTAATCATATGAACTTCCAGTAATAAGAGATCAACAACTTTAAGTCAACAAAATAAAAATTATCATTCCTTACATTGATATGCCTTCAGAAAGGGTTTTAATTGCAGAAAAATATATGCAAAGAAGGCTAACCTGGCTTTTCCTTCAAACCTGATGTCATGTTAAAGTAGCTCTTTGAATCAATCTTCAATTTTTCTTCCTAACATCCTTCTACAAATTTGGCTAAGTGACTTCAAATTTGACTGAGAATAACTTTTTCCTCGCCAGAGGGACAAAGCAAAGCATTCCTGGTGAAATCGCTAGCGAATGAAAATGAAAATATGAATGCGCACAACTTAGCCAATCTATTCACCAAATCATGCAGGCTATGGCCAGAAAGAACCAGAATAGGCCCCCTGGGCTGCCTCCGCAGTGAAGCCAGCCTGAGGCCAGCCGTCCCCTCCTTCACCCTTCTCCTCCACTCCTATGTGCAGTTTTTGATCTCTTGGCATTTTCAGGTGATAAATTTAAACATTTTGTGATTTTCCCCCGACCACACGTTAAATTCCCTGACTTTTCCAGGATTTCCATGACCGTTTTCATTTTCCTTGACTTTTCCAGGATTTCCAGGTTACTATAAACCCTGTATTGGGAAAAGTGGTATCGGTACAAGTCTAATTTATAGTGACTGGAAATTTAGAATGGAGGTGTTTTTAAGATGAGAGAGAATTTCTTTCAAATATTTAAAAGGCGTTCAAAGTCCTACAAAAACTCTACACACTATTAGCTAATGATATGATGAGGCTACAAGAAAAAAGCAAAGGCCTCATGCAGTTGTACAGAAATGATAAAAAATAAAAAGAGCAGGAGAGTCCCAAGAATCATAAATAACACATTAGAAACTTAGAGAGTCATGGTAGGAGATTATCATCGCCATATACACCACAAAATACGTTCATCACCATACATTCAAAGCACGCGACTATACTCACACTCCCCACATATTGTCCTGGCTTATATACATATATACTACTACAGTACTACATATATAGACATATTGTCCAGCTGAGGATATAGATTTTGTCATACAGCAAATCTGGTTTAAGCACCGATTAGAATATCAACTTTGTTAAATTAACGTCATGTGACATACTTGAATTTGCCATACATGTATACTTAGATGGCAACTGTATGTTCAAAAATGACAAAGTTTGCTAAAATGTTGTCATTAATCCCTCCAAGACATCTTAAACAAACTGTGGCATCATCCTGTGGCAGAACAATTACAGTGGAACTGCGGTAGTACAAGTGTGGCCTATTGCGAGACCCCCGCCATTGAGAGAGTTTCCGCCATCGGCAAACAAACACCAAAAATAACCAACATCTGCCATAGCTTGCAAACTGTTTGCAATGCAATTAATATGAAGTGTTAAGTATCAATTGCACGTTATAAATCACCATCCGATTAATTTATTGTTAATATTGATGGAAATACTGCAGCCTTAGCAGTTGCGAATACATATTTGATCTTCTTTTGTTTCCTGGGCGGTCGAGAGCACACCTCAGAGTAAGTATGAAGTAGTACTATGAAATACTAAGTATCTCTTAGTTTATCGACTTTCAATACATCTATATTCCATTCCATGTTTTGCTGTCATTAGAGCAATTATATGAATTAATACTTGACAAATTTGTTGGTATAGCTAGGCTCTTCATTAGACCCATTTTTTCAGTCCTCTGTATCATACTGCCGTTGCGCATATACACATGACAAAATTACTGTAAGAAAGTCGAGGGCCTAAAGAAATCTTTAAAAAGAACTTATTGTGATACAACTGCTATTTCAATAAAATTGTTATACATGGTAAAGCAGATTGTTTTTCAACGTGGACATTACATCAGATGAAAGAAAACGCACTCCAATGCAGGATACCTTCCACCACTTCCATGGTCTCTTTTTGTCTGCTGAAACAAATGCAATATGTTATTCCAAATGGCTTCCGCGAAATGTCGTGAAGAACGTGAATATACTGATCATAAAAATTAAGACCAACCAAGGGAAAGTGTAAAGGCTAGTAATAAAGGCAATACATTTTTGATTTATCAGTTATGGTTTAAATTTTTGATAAAACTAATCAAAATTATGGAATGAACATTAGAAAATGGAACGAGCATTAGAAAAGAGTAGCTTGGTCAGTTTTGCATTTGGGAAAATGGTCAGCAATCCAAGGCTTTTTGCCTTTTTTTGGAGCAGGTACGATGCTTTTTGATATAATGGTTAGTTGGTAAATTAAGTAGGGATATGAATTACTGCAAAAACTTTCCCCTTCTTTCGGGATTTGTGCTCAGACTCTCCAGATGGAAATACTTCCGCCACCCCACCAACTCGACTCCTAGAAAATTGTTGACAATAGGTTTCATGGCGATTATTTAAACCAACCTCAGTAAGATGATACTTCACTATAGCGAGGGTTTTCATGGGCACCATGAGGTCTCGTTTTAAAGAGGTTGCACTGTACACCCGTCCACAATAAATTGTTACCACCTCGGAGGCCGAATTTTTCAAAGTCCCGAGTTGAAGGAGATTTGACAACAGTGCAGCTCTGTCCCTTTAAATGCCCCGAGCAGCACCAGCAAGACCGAGGCACGGCCCTCCTCCTTCCCTTGCCATGGTTTGTGGTGAGACCCTTCCTCAATGACCTGGAGAGGGATTTTTGCGTTGGAGAGGGAGGGCCGCAAGAGTGCCTTGTGAGCTTGTGACAATTAGTCGGCCCCAAGGAGTGAGGCCTCCCGAAAAAAGCCTTCTTTTAGATTGCTGCTCGGAGTTACTCCCTTGAAGATGGGTAGCTTAGGTTTCCGCGACTAGGTTAAGGTCTTGAGAGAGTGACTACCCAAATGTGAATGCAGCTCGAAGCAAAGAGTTGTCATTAACACCGTCGATATTTCTTAGTCTATGTCATTTCCAAAACGTTCCAAAAATACTCAATTTTTGCCTTTATTTCGTCGTAGAAAATTTTGATTTTATAACATGAATAACATTAATGAATATTGTTATCAACATTTATATAGCTGCTATCGATCGGTGTTATTTTTGAATCATCAATGATTTTATTTGACTGCGCGATGAGCTCGAAAACTGCGCTTGTATAGTAAATGGCAAAAATACTTATGCTACAACTGACACATACAGATGTCAATAAGAAAAGAGAAGACTTATGGACGTCTTTACGGAATATAAGTGTTAAGTTCCAAGCTTAATTGCGTAATAAATGAAGAAAAATTATCGCGGATATATTTAGAATTTATTTCCAATTACACACAATCCTCGCACTCTCGCATACTCGTCTGGTTAATTCTTAGAATGAATACTCATCGGCAATTCATATCGTAGTATATGATATTTTAAAAGTAAAAAAAAGTCACTTAATAAATATAAGTATTAAGGAGATTATTAGGAACAGATTGAACGTTCTTAGATGCATTGGTCAAAACTCAACTGTTTTCCTATTCGAAGGTCCCTGTTCGAAACCCAGCAGTCCGTACTTGAGTACTACTACCTCTACTCAAAGGTTATAACGTTTTCTCCTATTGTTAAAAGGCAATGTGTTTTAAGGACAGGACGGGTAATTTTACAATGTGACCAGAACACATTCAACGTAATTAGAAGGAATTATTGAACGACTGTGCAAAAAGGCCTAGAAGATTTTTATGGACTCGCCCGTGGGATATGCGAGGAGAATATACTGTCGGAGGATTTCGTAGAAACTGTATTGGCATCTAAAACAGAAAAGAGTAACAAGGGAATGCGAAGGCAACTGAATCTCTCAGGCTGCTAAGCTTATCCTTAAAATCATCAACTGAGGTATGGAAAAGAGAGCAATAAATGAATGAAGCCGCCTTGTCCGCGATATCTGCTAGAGGACGAGTCAACCAAGCCTGTCATTTATCCCTCTCTGAGACGAAACGTCTCTTTAACCAACGTAATTCTCCTTCGGACTTCAATGTTGGCAGAATACTCCTTTTCCATACTAACCGAAATACTAAATTACTCCCCCTGTTCTATGATCTAACCCCTCTCTTCTAAATTAAAATCACCCTTCATGCATGCAAAATTTCATTACTTGAGTCTTCTTATGATTTAAGTCCTTGGGTGACTAGTTGAACAGGGCTTGATCACCCGCAAACCTTATCAACTTTCCCCTACCTATACACCTGTATCGAACCCCCCCACCATTCCCTACGAATGTGAATTAAAAAGTGCCGGTGACTACGCACAGCCTTACGCAACCCCTCTCTCTAATACCACCTCTTCTAATTCCCCGACCGCTTCTCTCACCAGCACTTTCTCGGTAATGCATGAACTTTGGCTCAGTCTTCTGTTCTTCCAATTTATTCCCGTTTTACGCAATAGTTCCATTAACCCTTTCCTCTTTACTCTGTCAAAAATATTTTTGAAATTAACAATACACGCAGATACATTCTGATTATATTCTAATCCTTTCCACTCATTCCAGTGATGTTGATTGAAAAACTGCTTTCCGTTGACAAAATCTAAATTTACCTGTAGAAAAAATTTCTCCTCCCCCTCTCTCCCTCTCCAAGAAAACTACTTGCCCAAATATGGGCAATAAGTGACCACGGACCACTTCGCTGAGGTCCTATTTTTAAATAATGCCGAGACGGGAAATGGGTCTGGATGCATAGATTTTTTCACCTTAAGAATCATCCCCGACACTTTTTATGGCACCCACCACTCCATTCACGACACCTGGGGTCTTCTTCCTGCTGGTTCAAGTCTCTTTCAGGGCCCAAGCACAATGGGTATTTAAGGAGCAGGTAAAGCATGGCGCGTTTACCCTCTCTTACGACTGACAAAGGTGGACAGAGATTTTTGCAGTGTGAGGGTGGACCGCAAGGGTGCCCTGTGACAATCGGCTCCGAGGAGTGAGGCCTCCCGAAACGCAGCCTTCTTTTCGATTGCTGCTTCGAGATGATGATCGTGTAGGTTTCGCGACTGCTGAGAGAGTGACGTACCAAATATGATTGCAGCTCGAAGCAAGAGTAGTCATTAACACCGTCGATATGTCTTAGTCAAAAGCGTTCCCAAAATATTCCCAAATACTCCGTTTTTGCCTGTAATTCATTATAGGAAACAATGAGATCATAAAATATTCGAGATAAGAGCTCGCAAAATGCGCTTGTATAGTAAATGGTAAAAATAATAATGCTACAACTGTTACAGGCAGATTTCGATAGCAATAGATAAGACGTACTGAAGGTTTTCACGGCATATAAGTATTAAGTTCCAAGTTTAATCGGGTAATAAATGAAAAAAAATTATCGAGGATATATTTAGAATTTCTTTCAAATTACACACAATCCTCGCATACTCGCCTGGTTATTTCTTAGAATGAATACCCGGCAATTCATATCGCAGTATATGCTACTTGAAATATAGAAAAAGGACAGGACGTGTAATTCTGCAATGTGACCAGAACAAATTCAACGTAATTATAGGGAATACTTGGAATTACTGAACTACTGTGCAGAGAGGTCAGAGGATTTTTATGGGCTCGCTTGTAGGATATGCAAGGAGAATATACTGTTGGAGTATTCGAAAAAACTGTATTGCCATCTAAAACGAAAGTGAGAGTAACAAGGGAATGCGAAAACTGCTGAGTCTCTCATGCTGCTACGTTGGTGCTTAGAATCATCAATCGATGTATGGAAAAGAGAGCAATGAATTTCTAGGTGAGGATCAATTCATATTTTCCAAGGGAATTAAACACGTGATGTGATTGCAGTGATGAGAATCATTATTATCATTAGTTTTGGTTCCACACACTGTTCCTCTTCAGCCCCTCATACCTCCCATCATTTTATCCAAGCTACCCGTTCTTCGCCTCACTCTACCCCATTTAACCAGTAGGTATCCTTCACTCAGTCACATATTTCAATTCACCCTCGCCCTTTTTATCTTCCCTATTCATTAATCAAAATTCTTTCCACTCCTACCATTTCTAATACTTCATCATTTGTCCTCCTTTTGACCTACTTTAATTTTTCCATCCTTCTACATACTCACATCTTAAAAGCTCTGAGTATATTTCCATCTTCGTTCCATGAAGCCTATGTTTAAGCGTCATATAATGCCACGCTTCATATCAAACTCTTCACTAGTATTTTCTTTACTTCCCTGCTTAACGCCCCTGTCAACAGTTCACGTCTGCGACTAAAAGCTTATCTTGCCAATACAATTTTCCTTCTGTCATCAATGCTGCTATACCCCTTTTTCTCCAATACACTATTTAGATACCGGAAGGTGGAAATGTCAAGAAATGGAGAGCCTGCCCAAATTCAAACCTTGCTTGGAATAGCCCGCATAACAGCACATTTGTAGATCTGTGGTTCATTTCCCGGATGAGTTTTTTTATAGTGATCTGGCTTGATTCTATTTTCACCACCTGCTTACTGTTCGGGGTTGTGGGTATCATAAAACGTGTCGGGAATGTTTCTGAGGGTGAAAAAAATATACCGACCGACTTCTGAACGTAGGTATCGGAATTATTTCCGAAAGTAGGGTATCGGCTAAGGGCTCAAAGTCTTCTCTGATTATGCCGTTCTATGCAACTCTCTTTTAGAGAATTATGTAATGAGGCTGGAAAAACTTAGATAATTCTCCTTTATAAGAATCTCGGCCCACATAAGCCGATAGCTATTGATTATCATAAATTAATGGCTTTTAAATAATATTCCAGGAGTTCAATAGTTACAAAAATACTAAAGATCATATTAGCAGCTGATCTAATTTCATTTAGACGTAATACACGAGCAGTTGAAGCAGTGATCAATTGAAAAAAACTACGGAATAATAAAACTAAGGCTTTCTGTTTACACCTTCCTAAGACTTTCTTCACACCTACGCTCTGCGACATGAACGTTGGATGAATCTGAGTTAATTGGTGACTTAGGGCCAGTTTCACCAACGACGGTAAAATTTCCTGTTATCGCTGTTAACGTTATCTCCGTTAAAATTATTATCTCGATAATCTCTCGCCTGCGTTCCACCACTGTCATTATTATCTCGGTTTTGCTAAACGGAGATTTCTCTCAAAATGTTTAGGTTTGTAAATTTCTCATACGCCTGACGTCAACAAACAAAGGAAAGCGCCTCACCGTATTGCAAACCAGCTGATTTGGCTGCGTACTAATGCCTTTTTAGGGCCCACATTACACAAAATAATGACTTAAGGGCCTCGAAATATCTATATAGTCTCCTACGTCTGTCAATAATACATGTAGTAATGACTAGCAGACATGATATCTACGTTTACAGGACATTTAAATGTCTACTCTCCATATTTGTTTAACCTTACCTTTATATTGAATTATCGTGTCTTCACTACGCGCGAGTGTCTTCACTACGTGCAGATCTTCACCGATATTTCTACATTTACTAATTCCAGCAAATGATGTGAAAAGCAATGAGAAATAGACATGAATTCCTATGACACTCAACTTTATGTGCGGTGTTTCGCAAATGTAAATGACTGTCATAATATATATTCGTACAACTGACTCGTGTCTTTCATCGTTGTTAACTGTGTCAAAGCGAAGAAATCTTTCTTCCGACCAAGCGAAATACGTCGGCATGACTACGGATATCCTCCCATTTGCGACTTGTCAATATTTGTCAAACATAACATATTTGGCAAACAATATTTGTCACAGGTATATTTCCCGTTCGTAAGGAGAAATAATGAGACATACCGTAATATCACTTACAAAATATGGATGCCCGCGGATGTCAAGAATTCCCTCACCTGTCAATGGGATATGCTCGATGGAAAAGTAAACATAACATATTTTCTTTTTGCGAGAATCGCACTGTGCCAATCGCAATTCAATTATTACGCCAAGATGCCCAGCGTTCTGGTTCGCGCGCCGATTTTACCCAGATTCAAATACATCGGAACAGCGTTTTTTTGATATAATTTTAAATGCCACATTTTAATAAAGGAATTTACGTTATAAAAAAGAAAAATGTCATTACTTAAGAATAGCGTGCAATATGGATGTATTGAAGTAACGAATGAAACTGCAAAATAACCGTTGCTATGGAAAATTGTTTACGCATGAAATAATAGGAACGTTTGTATCTTCGTAGTTCACGAGTCTATCACATTGGAAGCGATAATTTTGAACCTGCACTCGCAATATTTCTCAAATTTTCGTACACTTTGAGGATAAGGTGCCTAATTAATTACGTATTTGTAGTGAATATTACTTGTGCTTTGTGGTTAGTGTATTAAACCTGCAAAAAATGAGTGTAGAAGGACAGAAGAGACGGAAGAATCCGAATATGAGCATCGTTGAAAAAGATATTTTGCTAGAAATTATTGAAAATCATTTGGGGGTAATCGAAAATAAAAAAACTGATGGGGTCAGTGTTAACGAAAAGAATGGAGAGTGGAAGAAAATATGCCATTCCTTCAACACGCAAGGTCTGGGACCAACCCGAGACGTGATTAACTTAAGGTCATCGTGGGAAAATATGAAGAAGGCAGCACGGAAGGCAGTGGCAGAAGAAAGGATGGATCACCTTAAAACAGGTGTGTTTGTATTTCTATGATGAAGTCGTTTAAGCGAAATTGTGTAGTTCCACTTTCTCTGGTGCCTTCACAAGACCTTAAACTTTTACATTTAAAGTAGTATCAGCTTTTCCTGTTTTTATTTTAGGTGGAGGTCCCAGCAAGAAGGTGAAGACAGACCCAATCAATGAGAAGGTGATATGCCTAATCAGATCATCGATTGAGGGGTTGAACAATCCATTTGATGGTGACAATGAAGGTAGGTGTATATATCAACTGTGGTACTAATGAAATATATTGTGGGATAATGAAGATTGGTTATTTTATGCAGATTGCTGAAGGTGGGGCAACATCACTTAAACTTTTCAGTACATCAGATACATGATCACAGGTCTCAAATAGAAAATGGTTCCATGATTCAATTATCCAACATTATATTGTTGCCATGTGTAAAATAGTTGTCTATTGAAAGATTACCAAAGTTTCTTACTGGATAGTATAGAAAAGGAATGTTCCCAAAGTATGCCAAAGGATGAATCATTATCATTATGTCTCATTGAACATGTAGGTGCTTGTAGCAGTAACCATACAGAGGCTGTGGTTTTGGCAGAAGGAGCTGGAGACAGTGAAGCAGTAATTGAGGTAGGTAATGCATTTCCTGGAGCAGTATTCCCTCACAGTAGATTAATGATTTCCTGCTATATCTGAGACCTTTCACAAAGGATATAATACTCGGCTTTAGATTTTTGAATAAATGCATTACTCCCCTAATATAAATTACATGTACTTTTGTTGGATATAACATTCGAAATAAGACACCAAGATAGGTACTACTACATGGAGTATTACATGTTTATAAACTAGGGAAACATTCTACTTATTAAAATGAATTACTATTTATGAACTGAAATTACATTGCAGATCTCCCCTACACAGTATGACTGGGGAAGTTATACCCCCCAAATGCTTAGGACACCAATGAATCCTGCACTAAGGCCTGATATGAATGACAGTGATGGGGAAGAAACTGCCAGAGGTGCAGCCAACATTGAACTGGTAGCAACAACTGTGCCAGAGAACATAAGGGCAACCAGGCAAACTATTTTTAATGTGCAGACCGATAACCCTGCACCCTGGAGCAATAGGCGTCGTCCCACTCTGGAGAAGACAAGTAACTCCATTACTAAGATTCATGAATTGAAGGCAGAGGCATTAAAGGCAGCAAACAGAATGGCAGAGACTGAGCACATGTGGAGTCAGGAGTTGCATGAGATAAGGATGAGGCAAGAGACAAGTAAATTGGAGCAGGAGAAAATCAAAACAGAGAGGGAAAGGGAGGCTCTGGTGCAGGATAAATTGAGAACGAAGATTCTTCTCAGACAGTTGAATCAAGAATAACGATATATGAATGTTTATTTGTTTACTTTTTTTGCAAAAATTGATTAAAAGCAACATTTACTTTCCTCTAAGGTGATTTATTTCATAAGTATTCATTCTATCCCTTTGCACTTAATGTTGATTTTCAGGGAGAAGGCTGTCAAGAGAGAAAGAATTCAGAAATTAGTGCAATCAAAGTTTACAAAATCAATTTAATCATTTATCTGTAGGGATCTGTGTTGTTGGTTAGGTTACCTGTAAAAATATGTGTCTATGAGGGTTCGTCTAACTACATTGTTGTCTGCCACCATTGGCCGTAGGCGTCTTTCATTGATTTCCCCTTCTGCCAAAAGATCAATCCATGGTGCTGGCAAATGTACATCAGGATCATCTCTAGGAATATCTTCTCCAGCCTGTCTCAATATATTGTGCAACACAGCTGTTGCCACAATAACGGGGAGTGTATTCTCTATCTTCAAATTCATTCCCATGGCAAGCACTGGGAATCGTCGCTTCCAGCACCCAAAAAGTCTCTCTACCACATTTCTAGAACGTATCTGTGATTCATTGTACAGATTTTCTTGGGGAGTACGGGGAGAATCAAGAGGAGGCATCAGATAGGGCCTGCAAGCATATCCAGCATCCACCAGCAGTATTGAATTGCCATAAACCCCCTGTTCAAACATGGCCCTCTGAGTACTGTTGTTGAAGATAGTACTGTCATGTGTACTTCCAGGCCATCTTGCCACAATGTCACTAAACTCCATGTTGGCATTACATATGGCCTGCACATTTAGGGAAAAGTAGCCTTTCCGGTTCCTAAACCGCTCAGCATCATTCCCACCTGTATTAAGAATGGTGTTTTGCTAGGTACAAAAATTGATGATGGCGGTATCAAAATTTTATAGACAACACCACTGCATCTTGTACTTTCACTAACATATATTTGCCAAAAATTTCTGCTCCCCTCCACATATTTGAGAGCTCTCCAGAACATTAATTTTTTAACATAATTTTGTTTGCATTGAAGCATACATTCATAATTCAAAAGGCTCACCAATAGGCTAAAATCACTATACTTTTAAAGTAGATGAGCATATCTCAATACACCTACCAGGAGATCTAACTCTCACATGGGTACAATCCATTGCCCCGATTGCTCTTGGGAACCTTGACATGCTGTAGAAAGCCATTTGGGCTCGCATTATGGATTCCGGTCTATTTGGAAGAGCTATATGGAGAGGGCGAAGAGCAGCAATTGCACAGCTCACTCTATGCACGATTCTATGTGCTGTTGACTTGCTGACTCCAGAAAAGTCAGCCAAACTAAGTTGACCACCACCAGTCGCGTAAAAACGCAACGTCAACAATAGTTGATTAACTGGTGACACAGCCTTATTCCTGACATGAAAAACACATACACGAACGGTAAAATGAATGTGAATAAGTGTTTATACTCCAAAACAACAACCTATGTCAAAATTTTCGCCCCTGACATTGCATGCAATCTGTTAAATGTTAACAGAATAGCGCAGGTAATGAAAGGTCATTATTATTAATGCGCAGAAACTTCTACCGCGGTTTTAAATGCAAATGAGGTCACGCAGCAACGTTAATGCCGCTTTACAGGATACAATTGTGTGTACAATTTCTTGTTCAAACTCCTGTATAAGGAAATTGTACCGTATAAAGCGGCAAATTGTTCGAACGCTTGTGCGATGGTCTGAATGACTGAACGGGAAATAGAACCTGTTCTGATTCCATTCAGAGAAACATACACTTTCGTTCAGTTTATACAAGCGTTTGTACAAGAAATTGTATCGTGTTAAGCGGCCTTGACGTCATGGAAATCTGGCATAGAATACAGCGGTAGGTCTCCAATTGTTTTTGACAGGATGGGGAAGCTATGGCACTAACTATTTACGCTGCGATATGCAGTATTGCCCGCGAAACATTCATAGTCCATACGGCATGACAAGTGAGAGTATTCTACGGGTCTACTAACTCGTTTCGCTTGCATACGATATGCAGGAAACTTCAATTGATTCTGAAATCAGCTTATTTGCTTGTGCTGCCATCTTTGCGGAAATTAGGGGTAATATTTCCGGGAGCAATGCTACGAACGTCGCAGCAAACGCGTTTCAGTGTTTCAGTTTTCTGAACTTCGGGTTAATTCCACTTGCAAAGGGTAAATAACTATCAGGGGACCCTCACACTCACTTTCCTACTATTCTACCGCTCATTTTACAAAATACACCAAGGGAAGTAAACAATTCAGTGTACATGTTCGTAATAAATGATATGTTACCTTTCAGTTTCAAATTCCAATTCGTGCTCGATCAGGTATAGAACAGAAAGAGCCGATGCTTTTGTGAGTCGAAAACGCGTCACAAAATCAACATCATCGTACTCTTCAAAATAATTTCGACGTCTTTTAACACGCCTAGGGCGTCTCATTCGAAATTCTTGCTCGAATTCCTCATCACTGTCGGAAAAGTCACTTTCATTAATAATGTCTAGCATTCGCCTGCGCGCCATTTTTGAATCTATTAACTCGGATAATAAGCTTTCACCGGACGAAAACCTCCGGTAAAAACATTAACCGAGATAATGCCCCAAAACCGAGTTAATAGTACTGGTGAAACAGAAGAGTCACATTAACTCGGTTAATCCCAAAATTAACCGAGTTAATAAGATTATCTTCGTTGGTGAAACTGGCCCTTAGTGATCAATAAATGTAGGCGTTTTGAAGTGTTAAGTTTAGAGGACATAAAATTTCAACCAGAACATTACATATTTTACGGTCTTATAATACCCGTGGAAGCGCAACGACCATTTAGCACGTTAATCATTACCCTCGGAAAATCGTCCAGTTGTCATAAGACTCCAAAAGGGTCTCGGTATAAATGATAGGTATTTTCGAAAGAGGTTATAAAGCGAGTGTCATTTTCTAACATGTTTCTACTAGAAATGTGTCGAAAAGTGATTGGAACTCATCTCGTGCCCGTTTTCCCGTTCTGTGGCCACGGGTACCTATGTGTCTCGGGCGAGTCGTCTTCTAGCAAATATTGTGGTCGTGGGTCAAGGCGGTCTGCTGTTCACTTGAGAAAGGGCGAAAAGGGAATTGTTCTCGAGGGAAGGGTACCCCCAATAAATGGCGAGAGCAGCGAGAGCTCTGGGCATTTAAACTCTGCGCCATGGGACAGTGTTGTCAAATCTCCTTCAACTCGGGACTTGGAAAAATTCGGCCTCCGAGGTGGTAACTATTTATTGTGGACGGGTGTACATGGACGACTATTTACCCCCAAAGGACACTTTTTCCAGACAATTTTAATACCTATTTGATTTTATTTGTTGTTTTGCAAATTATGTGTAGGAATTATAAATATATAAGTAACTACATAATAGGTTGTGTGCTTAGAATACAGAATAAAATTTGTGAGCTTGATATTAAACAAATTTGCACCTCACTCCATCGAATTTCCAAAAATAAATTCAAAATTCAATGAATATTAGACTTTGTGATGGGAAAATTGAGATATTTCATGCAGATTAAGGATATACTTACTCCATTTTTGAGTCAACCTTCCCATTTGGCCCTAGATTTCCAAGTTGAGAATTGCCACCAGAACTTGAAGACCCACCCGAGGACTAAAAAAAATGATTGATGAATAAATACAAATAAATAACCTAGGATAATATGTTAGCACAAAATTATGTCACTTAAATTAACAGCTAAAATAAACATGGCATACCACAGAAAATAACTTCATTGACTGAAAAAAGGGTCTCTTTTATGAATAAGGAGGTTTAGGCATGATGCGGTGAATTTTCGATATCCATTAAGGCAAGTTAATAATGTATGAACAATGAATTTCCATTCACGGATGAATGTGAGCAGGTATATGAATTTTGTATAGCTTTCCTGTGGATTTAAGATTAAATTCGATTTCTAAGGAAATATTATATTTGAACAAAAATTTATTATAGATATAAGATAAGACTAGGAACTTAGCAATTAATAAAGTAATTAATAATCCTACATAGGAAATAAAATTATGGAATAGTAAAACTTATAAGTTTTATACGATACCTATATCATCCGTAATGCCCTTAACCCATTGGCTTACAAAGACGGCGATTCGCCGGTCTCGTATATTATTTTTTTTCCAACCCTCTTTTGGAGCATAAATTTCAGATAGATTTATAAAGTATGTTCTTTATTGCTTTTATGTTCTCCTAATGCAAATTCCGACGCTGTTATTGTATTGCAGTTCATATTTTATTCTTTTATATACTCGATGGTTTGAAAGTATTTTCGCCGCGCCGTCATCATTTATCGTGAACCCAATGCACATTCAGCACCAACTTACTTTGTCTCCTTTCTCTCCTATCCTCTTCCTATTTGATACAGTATTGCTGAGACACCAATTGATTGCCAGCATGAGATAACGAAAGCAATATTACACTTTGTATATCTGATGAGTGACATCGCGTAAGCAAAAGATACCCATTATCTTCATCTTCAGTGAACTTGCTACTATGCAAAAGATAATACAATCTTTTCTGCTGCCCCACAAAAGTTGCCTTTCATCTTTTCCTATTAACTGTTACATCAACAAGATAGAATTACTGAATGAAGACGTGACCTTCGGATAATACATATTAGTTAGCAGCCAGTATCCCTACCGCTGCCACAGCCACGGACGCTCGCGCTCGAGCCCTCGAGCCCGCGTATACACGCGATGATGTAGAAAAGTTTATTTATGACAGTGACATCAGTGCAAGTGATAACAGTGAAGATAGTGACACCAATGACTCTGATTATTCAGAAACTGTGAGCAGTGAAGAAGACAGTGCAGAATTTTCCAGTGAAAATAAAGGCAGTATTTGTCCGGCAGATCCAAAATAGGCTAAGGGAGAAAATAATTGGCATTGGTGTAAAAGCAACCAAAGTGTGAAAGAATTTAGATTCTCTGGTAAACCTGGCATAAATGAAAGAATTCGTGAGAAACAATCCTAGTGAGAGAGACATTTTCTTCCGGTTTCTTGAAGGTGATTTTTGGGAACTCATCGCAACTGAAACCAACAAGTATGCAGATGCCTTTTTGTACTCCGAAAAAAAAATAGAAAAAGTGATCTTAGGAAAGGGTGGTTTGAAAGAACTAGAGATGAGATTCAGGCCTATTTCTCATTGTGTGCTGGCACAACTGAAAAAAAATAAACTTCAAAGATACTGGAGTCCACGCAACATGACAGAAACGCCTTTTTTCGGCTGAGTTCTGCCATATAAACGTTTTCTTTGTGATCAAAATTCTTGCATTTTGCTGATAATTCAAAAGTGAATGAAAATGTTCGGCTGAAAAAGATATCTCCAGTGATCGACTACATAAATACAATATTTAGAGCCATGTACACTCCGGAGAGAAACCTTGCCGTGGATGAAAGCTTTATGAAATTTCGTGGCAGACTCTGCTATGACCAGAACAACCCAAGTAAACGCGCTCGCTTTGGAATCAAGTACTACAAATTATGTGAAATCTCATCAGGGTACTGCCTACAATATTCAATTTACACTGGGAAAAAACCGCCCGGAGCAAAGGAAATTCCTTCGAGTGCAGCAATAGTACTAGAACTTTTGCATCATTACTTCGCAAGGGTGACACTGTGGCGTTAGATAACTGGTACACATAACCTGATCTATTTCTGAAGTTGATTGATGAGAAAACTAATGCCTTAGGCACAGTTAGGATAAACCGAAGGAATATGCCGGCAGAATGCAAAATATATAGTAGAAGAAAGGGGAGGCAAAGTGGTATAGCAATGGAATCGCTGCTATGAAATGGAGAGATAATAAAGACGTGCATGCACTAACAACATACCACAAGACCTTGGAAATAACTGACACTGGAAAGAAATCAGTAAGAACTAAAGAATCAATCATAAAACCAAAATGTATTCCCGATTACAACGTAAAAATGAATGCTGTTGACAGGCAGGGTCAACGATTAGCATCTTTTCCTGTTATGCGTCGTTATACCAAAGGTTATAAAAAGATATTTTTTTATCTCATGGATATGGTTTTATTCAATACTTACGTATTATATACGAAAACAGTTGGCAAGAAGATTCAATTTGATGACTGCTGAGAAAATTCTAGAAAATGTGAATATGCCGGACTACAAAGGACGCGGGCGACCAGTATCAGGCACCCTCACCCATGAGATTCCAGGTGGCAAATAGGGGACATTTTCCAATTCATATCCCGCCAAATCCAGAAAAATCCATCATGTAAATGTGTGGTGTGCAAAACAAAAGGAATGAAGAGCGAAACCAGGTGGGAGTGTGAAGAATGAGGTGTCGCCCTTCACCTACCAGATTGCTTCATTCTCCATAATAAGAAATCAACCTATATGTAAAACTTACGATTTATTCACAAAGAATTTTCAATTACATCACATTTTCATATAGTTTCCAGTAATTAGAATTCAGGTCAAGTGAAATTTAAGAAAAATAAAAAAAATATCGAAAGTAGCTATTCAAGTTTGAGATAAAATGCCAATGACAGTAAAAAAATTTTTTTCAGTATTATGCCAGATTCATTATAATATATCTCCAGAACCCTTCGGTGCATTTCAATGCAACTTTCAAGAATGAAAGATTATATAGTTTACAATAAGCATACAAAAAAAAGTTTAAAAATTTCAAAAAACATGCCCGAAAAAAAATTGTTTATAATTTTGCTAACCTTGTATAATTGTTAATAATAATGTTCAATGAAAACATTTTTTCGACCGCTAACAACAAATTATAATTGGCAAAATACTAACCTAGATATATAAAAACTTTCAATAAAATATATAATAAACTATAATATTTATAGCATTTTTATCAGAATATTTTCTCAAAATAAATGGTATTTCTGAGGGAGTAGCACGCAAGAAAAATGGTAAGCCAATGGGTTAATAGGATGCCTACAATCCGTTACAAAATTTCCTTCACCCGTGAGTATGAAGACCAATATCTCCAAGATGGCTGATGCGATTTTAAATTAAAGTACATCCAATTAAAGCTTATTTATTTCTATGTTTCCTACGTATTAAAATATTTTTACAATTTTTTTACTGAAGTACGTGTTTAAGAACGGATTTTTAGCTAATTTTATTTTTGGTACTGGATGGATCCATCGAATTGGGGCATCGTAAGAACAACACAGATCAAGATATCAAACTTTCCTTTCCACATATTGTAGCTAAGGGCTTTGTTAATAGTTATACGAAGTTTCATACTATTACGTTCATCAATATTTTTGTTATTGATGAATTTGTCAGACTTCGTTATTTTCCGTCCCGCACGCTTTCCGTTCCGGAAATCATCGTTTGGACCTTTCTCTTGCTCTCGAGTCATTAATATGAATCCACTTATGAAATCTCAGTAGAATTCGCTGGTTATTTGATATCGATATATATTTATTTTAGGCTATAAAAGCACGCTCAACTGTCCAGAACATGCATGAAAGAGAAAGGTAGCGCGCATGTGGAACTTCTGCTGCAAGCAGATCGCCCATCGCTATGAATGAGTCATGAGGACCTGACTTGAGCGGAAAAAAGTATCGCCTTTAAGAATGCAAGTCAGTGTCAGTTAAAGAACTGAAGGTATCTTTGGAAGCATACCGTCACTATGCCTTCTTGCGCAAAGTTTTTGGAGACGGAGTTGAAGATAATAATGCAATTTGTTTCTTTCGTCGAGAAGCCAAGAAATGTGGGGACAAAAGCTTTCTCTCTTATCGCTGATTTTATTTTGGTGAATACTGCAACTTATAAACTTTTATTCAAGCATAGGCAAGAATATTTTTTCTTTGCATACTAGAGACATTTTCTCGCGTGGTGTTTGGTGCGCGTGGTACCTACGGTAGTTTACAACTTGACAACCTCGAGCAGCTTATCTCTCCTGGCCAAAAGTCCTGTCACGTGGAGCTCGCTTTCCGAAATAAATATATACTCGTTGGAAGCATATCTAAAAATCCCACTTTATGTCATTTTACACGTGCTTAGTTTTCAAACACGAAGAATACCATCAAAACGAACTAAATTTCAGACTTCCGGCAAGCTGAAATAGTGCATTTTTAAATATTACTCGTAACGTACGTGATTGGTACCGTAATTGGTAACTGAGTAATCTATTTTAAACTTTGTTTAGTCTAATTGTAAGATAAATATAGGTTTCATATCTTATGCGAAGAAAAGAGAAGTGGCTTTTCTTGTGTATCTTCAAGTGGGAATCAAACTTAAACTTGCTTACAGGAACTTGAAAAATATCTGGCGTTTTTATCTGTCTCGGTCGAAAAATTAATTAATATAACCAACTAAAAATATATTTTTGACATTATTAAAGGTATAAATAAACAAAATTTAGTTCGGTATACTTTATTTTAACATTGAACAACCCATTTTTGTGATATAAACCTTCAAACTCAGGGGATGGAATTTTACAACGGACATTAGTTGCTTTGAGCTCGAATATAGTCCCCCCCAGACTTTTAACGCGAAGATCGGCCAAAAAGGGGGGGGGGGGCTATATTCAGAGGAATACGGTACATATGTGGTTTCATGCACCGTGTAACCACCGATTCATTCATTCGTTCAAGCAACATACATGTATCCATCCACGTAAACATATCTGAAACCATTCACGCAAATGTAAATGAACGTACTTAAGTACATGTTCGTACGTGTTAATCTATCGTGTAGCCAAAGATTTACTCGATTTTGATGATAGCGCTTCGTGTCGGCAGATTTCTGAACCTATTGGCCTTGGCGGCTCCATCGACAAAGACTACTCGACTCGACTTTTGTAAAAATACTCGAAGTACTCGAGTCGAGTACCAACTACTCGACTCGACTCGAATTTTTGAGTACTCGCACATCCCTACTAATAAGCACTCAACCTAGAATTTGACTTTCATTTTCTTTAATAAGTATAAAAATATCATTTCCTAGCTCATCAGAGAGGCAACAGAGATATGGAAAACACCCACGAATTTCAACAGATAAGATGGCTATGCCCTAAACAGTGCGTGGAAAAGAATCATCTATCCCGACCAATCACAGCGCAGCACTGACTCGACCAGCCCTATATAAGATGGCGAAAATGAAGTTTCCACACCTTCGTCCTGAAGATGCTAGCAGGATGGCTAGCGAAACTGTTGTCACCCCCAGTCAACATACACGGATGCAGAACTCGATATGCAGAGAACATTTCCTAGTATTTTACAGCTATAAAAATACACTTTCAATGTGTACTCCAATGGGCACTTCATTGATGGTCAACTGCTCAGCGGAATAATAATTCATGGAGTAGAGTTTGTAAAAGATAGTTCAGATATTCCACAGCCTATACTGAATCTGTCAAGTTGTGGTTCATTATTATTGTCAGTGAAGTGCTTGTAAGCTCAGCTGGCTTGTGAGGGGTAGACTGACCAAACGGATAGACAAGGTTTCACCACAACCCCACCCCATTTTTTGACCCCTGGGTCAGACTTGGCCAAGGTCTTATGCCTTGGCAATGACCCTCCAAGATCCTCTGAGGCCCAGGAACCCAAACATTTTTATTTCAATGGTATCTTGGACTGAAGAACATTTGTATTACAACCACTGAGATTTTTTTCAGTGCTCAGAGAAAGGAAGGAAGTGAGCGACAATGACACTTTGATGTTGAATAGGAAGAATAAATTATATTCTGGAATTTTAGTTATTTTTCTTAACACGGTAAACATTTCCAAATTCCACCAAGTGTCACCCACCTCCAAATTATAAACAAAGGTACGAAAATAATATGAAATTTAACATCTGAAAGGGTACCAGAAACTCATTAGGAGGTAACTGAAAAATTTAATGCCTGGAATGGAAATCAGTTCAGTAAAACACAATCGAATTAGTGTGGATTGCACTACGAACACCAGGGCAACTTTTACATTGTTTAACTTATTAAATGAAATAGCTTGAAACAAAAACATGAAATTAACCCTCTTAGTGCTGACCTTATTCCTGGGGTACTTGTGAGAAATGAGAAGGGTAATTTAATAAAATGTAGCACCTTAGGAAAATATATGCAGGAAAATATCCATATGCAGTTTTTTTACATCATTTAAGTTGAAATGAATAATAATGATACAATTTCTTTTACATTCGCTAAAAAATAAATGTTATCATTTCAGTTTGATAAAATTGAACAATAGTTTTTTTAGGAATAATATTTTGACTTTTAGACACAATAGTAATAATTTTTTTTTTACATTTTCTAATGAAACTTACATTTTTATATGATCGAGACACTTAATAGATACTATATATATATATACATATATATATATATATACAAAACACCATTCATACGCAACGCCATAGGCGCAAATACACAAATATAAATTCAGACAGAAGGTGAAAGAAAGAGACGGTGAACATACAATAAACAGTGAACACAACGGTGGTGTGGAGATGAAATGATGGTCGAAAACACATGGAAAAAATTTCGCCTTGACCGGGAATCGAACCACGGACCTTCCGCTTTCCGGGCGACTGCACAGACCTCCATGCTACCAAGGTTACTCTAATTTCCAGTGAATTCGACGGGGGTTTCAAGCACCAAGTGCCCCCCAGATGAGCCCATAGAAGCGGCCAAGAGATGGCGCGAGGGCATGGTTCCACCCACCAACAGAGAGAATAAACAGAAGAGGAAATGATAGAAAGTTCCACTCACACAGACAGTAGGAAAGATATAGAACATATATATGGGGCACACAACCCTAAGAAGAAATGATAAAAATTGGTGTATGGGAACAAAATCAACTCAAACTGAATACCCCCAAACAGTTTTGTGAAAAAAAATTTTTTGAGCGAATTATGCATGTTTTAATTTTTTCACATTTTTAGCAAAAATCCGAGCCTTAAATCATATTATCACTTATATCTCCGCTTGTAATTGTCATACAGTAATGATTAATAGCTCTTTTTAAAGCTAAATCTTTATTAAATGCAAATATATCAAGAAAAAATTATTTTCTTCTAAACCCTATTGTTGTTAATTGCTAATGTTTAAAAAATTGTTAGTAAACTTTTCTCAAATACTCCATCTCAGAATCGGCCGACACTTTATTTCCGTAATTTAAACATACCCAGCTTACTATTCCAAAAATAAAATTTAGTGGCATTTCATAAATGCGTTTTTTAAAATGTTTAAACATTTACCATTTCGCGCGGCCTGTCGGCTTCCCCATTTGTGATACATGCAGCAGACACGCGATGCAAACCTAAAAATTTCCTGATTGCTCAAGGTTGTGGCTATATGAGATAAAAATATACTATAAACTATAAATGTTAACAACAATTGTTATTTGTTCTTTCACTTTTGAGCTAAATATTGAGTTGATCCAAATTTCTCTTGAATGTTTGCCCCAATTCAGCTTTTAGGCAGTGTTGACAGGACTAAATTTTTATCACTGCAGGAATTTGCTTCAGCAAATATTTCCTTGAGTTGACTTAGCATTTCACACCCTACTAACTCTTATGAGCCGAAGGAAGTTTTTGCTTTTCCCCATACTTTCCTGATTGCTCTTCGATAAATAGAAGTAATTTTATGAATTTTTTCTATAGAGTAATTTCTACTTCTCAATTTTTTTCTATTTACTGTGATATACCGATTTTGGATAAATTCAGGTTGATTTTCTAGCACAGATTGACGAAGTGAATAAGGTGCACCATCGTTCTCTCCTTGTGAGTCACTGTCATTGCTGGAGTTGTTTGTAGGTAGGGATACATGAGCCTCCGCAAATTGCAAACCAGAAGGCCCCGGTTGTGAAAGTACTGCTTCTGCAGCCACAAGCTGCTCAGGAACGTCTTCTTGATGACTGATGGGAGACCTTGGTGTGTCACCTTTCGCGACTCTCTTATTCAGAAACACACTGCACCGACGACACAATTTTCTGCCCTCGACCAAAGACATGGCTCTAGTGCTGAAAATTTTCGATTTGTAATATTTGGCAGTAATTGTATATAAATTAGCACTACGGATAACGCAATGCAGTTTCAGTGGATAACAACACTGTTTCTGACGCTTTGAATAGAAAGCAAGAAACGATTTTTCATTGTTAACGCACACGGTTTCCACTTTGACACCACTTCTATCCTCGATGAGATGCTGATCTCTTCGATACATTTAAAGACACTGTCTTGCGATGGAGCAAATTTTGACAATTAGTTTAAAAAACTATGTACGAGAAAAAATAGAAGGCAAACAGCTCTTATATAAGGAGATGCACACGTGGTGACAGACCAAAACAAACAGACTTCTTGGGTGAATAAACGCGGCTGTCAACAAAAACATGTGCAGCTAGATGGTCTTCCTTCAAGCTTTAAGGCACATACCGCAATAGGCAGAATTGGCCACCAACGGGGTCATAAAAATAGGGTTCTGAAAGGAAGTGGAAAGGTTTTACCCTCTTGTCCTAATCCGTAGGTGCCATTAAATATTTCTTTTTAGAGAGAGCTACGTGAACGAAAAACGTCTCAATGCACGAAAAGCCACAGCTGAAGGCTCTCGACTCGAATTGAAAATGAAATGTGTTTGCATGGATAAAAATATTTGGACACTAAAATCAGCAGTAAATTTGTCTATAGAGATAAAAAGAGCGAGATAGCAAAAACGAAAATTTTTTTCTGCTAGAACAAATGATGCAAAAATTTCATTATTGTAATTTATTTATATATTGTATATTTATTATATTGAAGTAACTGTGAATGGCTTTTGGTACCAACTAAAGTTTCATCTATGCTAAGGTGTTCATGTGGTGTATAATAATGGTGAATTAGGTGATTAGCATGATCAACAATGGGCTGAAATTTAGCGCAAGGGTCATACTTTTCATTCCCAGGGGGAAAAAGTTTGGAATTTTCTGTGAGGTGGAAAAACTATAGAAAATGATCCCTAGACATAATATTGCTGAACCATGGTATGGTGCGAGAATTGTTTTCCCAGTAAGAAAAGATGGTTGGTCTTTTTGTTACACCCATTTCTAGTAAAATTGCAATGAATGCTTTCATTTCAGTTACTGTCACCTTCTGCCACTGCCTCAATCTTGATTTTGGAGACAATGTATCATGGGCGGCAAGGAACTGCTCAGCATAGGCGTTAGTATTCCAAGTGTCACGGCCTTCATATATCACGTTGAGCTCCGGTTGTTGAATTGCATCGGTCACTTCACTGGTTGTATCGTCTTCATCACTTTCCTCAATAACTCTCGGCCTTTCTCTCTGCATCACAATGTCAGAGTTGTCAAAATCGGAATTCTCTTCGTCATTCAAATGCTCGCTCTCATCATCTTCCTCTGAGTAATCATCATCATCACTTAGTGATAGTAGGTAATTTACCAATTCTTCATCTTATTTTTCTTTAGAAGTTGCCATAGCAGGTACCCAAAATGAACACAACAATGAAATGCACATGTTTGCTGAAATCGCTTCTGACTCCACCACACACTCGCAAGGGAAAAACCTCACTGAACTTCCTTGGCCATAAGAGAAGAGACTTGTTTTCCTCATATTCTATCGACCATGTATTCACTATCTAAATGCAGAAAAAGAATAAATCCCTGACACATAAAGATGTGCTGACAATGTAATCCCATTCCATATGGCCCAAGTGATCGGCCTGGAAGGATGAAAGGAGATACCAAAATGATTACAAAGCAATGCTTTCATATGCGTCCTATCACCATAAACTAAGTAAGCAGTTTTGAATCAAAACCACCTCACCAAAACACATTCATAAGATAGCAGAACTATCATGTTATTAGCTTTTCAGTGCCTGTTCATAGCAAAGCATTGAAAACAACACTCATCGAAAAAAAAAAGCATTAGATTAGGCTGAGTTTCCCTACGCGAACGCGAAAAAATAGACGCCAAAATTATTGAATGAATTATGGTTTATGAAATGTAATTAAAATTAACAGTAAGAAATAGTAAAAATATGTTCCATAAAGCAGAGAAATCACACTTTTAACAGAACAAAAAATATACACCATAAAATATAAACGTAATAAGTTAAAACGATTTTACTAATGGACTATGTGAAAGCCAATATATCGGCCCACCGCACTTATCATCCGAGATGCAAAAGCTGATATATTGGCCCGCCACACTAAGAGGGTTAATGCAAAATTCAATGTATAAATCCAGAGTGTGTTTCTACACAATAAATATAATAAACATAGCAAGAGTTATTCATGACCAAAGTAAGCATAGCCGCATGGTTAAATCAAGTACCAAAAGGACTTTCTTCACATGCCCGCACAAGCGTGCTAGGCCATTAAAGATTAAGGAAACATAGAACACCTGGCATTAAATATAAAAATTGGCAAAATATTAGTAAAAATTTAATAAATACTCAACCTGAGAGTAGTCAAAACTAGAATTCAAAGACTGCTGCTGTATCAAGTCTTTTGATGCCATCTCAAAAAACTGTTCTTGCTCCACAATTCGTAATTCATTCACTGCATCTTCACAGTCTTCGTCTAATTTCAACACACGCTCAAATGCAGTCCTAGCTTCATCGAATTTCTGAAAACAATGTTTTAGATACATAGTACACAACATGTTGTAATAATTACTAATATAGATAATAGTTACACAACGCAATCAGTCTTTCATACCTCCAACAAAAATGGGAAATAGTATACTGACACACCAAATTGAAAAAGAAAGAATTAACTTGAAAAATAGTGTTATCCACACAATTTAATACCACCACCAAGCAAAGTTTCAATAAATCATCATCATTTCCAAGGTGTATCACACCAGACACGTAACTGTACATAAAGTGGACTCTCATTAGAATGTCCCTTGATAGCACATTTTCCTTATAAGCATGTTCATTTCCTCAGCTACTAGTCACATTGTATTTAAATTATTCTGGTTAGCACACTTTGTCTACCTCTTTCGCACATTTGAAGGAGGATCAAACAAATTTGCCTCAGGAATTTAACCACCGTATAGGTTAACAATGGATACATCTCAAGAGGCTTAATTCTCATATTAAAAAAGATTGTTATTGCTTATAAAAATATTTAAATAGGTACATTATGGTAGAAAAAAATATTTATGAATAATTAAAGGTTCCTAAAAATTGACATTTGTTTGTTTTATAAGTGTCGACTGGACATCAAAATTATGCAAGCACCAATACTTTGCAACATTAAAAGTGAGACAAGTGCTTACAATTAGTCATGGGAAAGCCTATGATGAAAATAAATATATCAGTTGAAAAGCTAAACCTCCTCCAAGAAGACGAAAATCTACATATTAAGTGTGTTTAAACCAAGGTAAAAGTTACATTGATTCCTTACAAATTTCCCTTTTTTGTGCATTTCATATTGTTATGACTACTACCAAGTGACGCTACCCTCAATGACTCTCAAAAATATTAGACTATTTTACTTATCAAAGCATAAATATATCTCAAAGTAATTACTAAAAACAATGTGTAACCTGCATTAAACGTATGACTAAACTATCTACATGCTTATATGCTCTGTATGAATATACTTCTTCTGTTTTTGAAATATATATCCTAAAGTCAACTTTACATACTTTCGCAAAATTAATAAATACAAATGTGCCATTAAGTCTATGCTTGTTGGCTATGCAGATTCAGAATGGTGAAACAGCTCTGATCGAAAATCGACATCAGGCTAATTGTTTGAAATTTATGGTTGTCTCGTGTCATGGAACACTAAAAAACAGTCAACAGTTGCACTGTCTTCAACAGAAGCAGAGAATAAGGCACTTTTCAAGCACCAGCTGAGCTTTTATGGCTTAAAAACTTAATGGGTGATCTTGGTATTCAAATACCACTACCCATCACTCTGTATGAGGATGATCAGGCATGCAAAGCCCTGCTGACCAATGGGAGCATATAAGGTTAAAGCATATCGATGTAAAGTACGATGTTCGTAATTTTTATGTCGATGGAACTATTAATGTGAAATATGTGGCTTCAAAACTGCAAAATGCTGACATTCTCACCAAAGGTCTGCCAAAGGAACATTATCAGCTCCTTACCAGATCTCTTAGTCTTGCTGTTCATCAAAATGCTGTAAACTTCTCTTGAATTTTATTTTTGTTGTTTGTCAATCCTTAATTTTGCTTTGCCTTTTTGTTATGCTATGGTGAAATTGAGACAGAGTGTTTAAATAGCAATTTCGCCTTTTCGCTACTTTTTTTCTTTTCTTGTACATAATCTGTATCGTGAATGTCTACCGAGTCTGGAATAAACACTGATCCGAACAGGACGTGATAGTTCCAATTATTACAATTCCCATTACTATTAAAACTGCCGCGGCCATCTGTAGTCGAAGTATCCTCATATTTGCATGTATGGGTGTATTGATCACAATCTTCATTTACTAATGAAGGATATTTGTGGCATCCTGGAAATAGATCTTAAAGTTAAGGTAGCTGTGGATAAAATAAGCGAAACAAGAAGCTCTAATTTCCCAAGTTCTTGATTTTCAGGTGTTGAAAAGTGCAAAGAAATTTCACTTTTAAAACCCCTGCAGCAACTCGAGTCACATCCAAAGCTATTGCTCTGGAATTGTTAATTACTACGAAGAATGTGCTGCAACAGATGGCGATTGATGCAAATCCTAAAATCCGTCACTGAGCCTTCATCACAACACAAAAAAAGGAAAATGTCTGAATACTTTTGGATTTTTAAAAATAATCTGCAAGACGTTCTGAAACCATTAAAAGCTTATATAATCGACAAAGTCTGCTGCATTTTCCTAGATCTCTTTGTAAGAGTGAAACATTTTCGAATGATCACAACTGAAATTAAAGATGGTTGCAGTAGTGAAATAATAAATTTAGCTAGAAAGAGGAGAGATATAGCCATGACAAAGGCCCATTTGGTGGCTAATTTTTTTGATCCCTCAAGTAAGCTTGGAACCATCATAAATTTCTGCTGTTTTCGAATTTGTTGATAATCTCACCAAATCTGATTCCACCTTCAGTGAAGAGAATATTGCTGAAATTCACACTGAGATGGCAAACCACATGGCAGACGAACTTATGTGGAAGAAACCATACGTCATTTCAGTATCTAAAAAACTTTCGCCTCTGATTTTTGGAAGGGAATACGCTCAAAAAAAAGTCTCCCAAGTTGCCATAAAGATTCTTTCACTTCCACACTCATCCTCAGTGACGGAAAGAAGTTTTAGCACGCACTGAAATATTCAAAACCTAGGAAGAAACCGCTTGAATAATGAAATAGCTTTGAAACTTATTTTAATCAAGCACAACTTGAAATTACAGATACCTGAAAGAGCCAAAATTTCAAGCGATCATCTATCGAAAACTGATAATGAGGGAGGGGAAGTTGTTACACCTCGGGTGTAGATGGTAACATTACTTCACTCATATCCAGTGAAGAATCAGGTCTTGATGGCAATGTGGAGGAATTTGAAGACATAGATTCAGACTTGGGGGGTCGTGGTGGCCTAGTGGATACAGCACTGAGCTACTGACCAGAGGGTCCCGGGTTCAAATCCCAGGCAAGAGCCTTTCTGGACACCCCCATCTACAATCCTTGCGATTCCATTTTCTGCATGTCAGAAGGAAATCGCAGGACTTTGTAGGAAATCGCAGGTGGCCCAGGGAAAGCAACTGGCCCACCAACCCTGAATGTGTGAATTTCACGCACCATTGGCTTAGTACGGGGCTCTACCCTCACTTATCACAGACCAACCTTCGAATTGAATCACTGAGTGAGTGAGTGAGATTCAGACTAGCCCAATGTAAAATATAGATGATGGGACATTTTGGTTCTTTTGTATATGCATAGTTTTATGCATATTATGTGTCGTGCACTACAGACTATAATTTAACTGCCTAATGATACATGCTTCAAATACAAGTATGGCTGGAATAAATGCTCTGGAAGTTATTGTCCATGATTAAAAAAAATTATGTAAAAATGTATCCAATTCTTCCTCATTATAGTAACCTAAGAACTTCTTTACTCTTTTATTTAAAGCATTCTAAGATACGAAACAGAACCATTAAAGCAAAAGGTGTCATCATAATTAGATTGGAGTATCCAACAAAAATGTAGTTGCTGTTAGCAGTAATTTGACTGTTTTTACGCCTAAATAAATCCTCTATTGTATTAGATACAAACCCACTGTCGAAATACTGCAGACGATATAAATATTTTTTAATGACGTTTCTGCTATGAGAGCTAAGTGGTATTAATACTTAAAAACTTCACCCTGGCCGTGCGAAAACTGGATTCCTCAGCATTCATGGATAACAGGTGTCTTTGTTTATATCCTTATGAATATTTTGCTCTAAAATGCTGAACAACTTCAGTTACAAATGGCTAACATTATTTTTTACCTAATACTAATTATTATACTTGTCATACATATTGCATGAAATGACTTCATTCATTCTGTTTCTTTATTGGCTCATTAACCCTTTTACTGCCAGCCCCTTTAAAGTAGACTGTGCGAAAAATGCCAAGCCCATTATGCCCAGCCAATGGGCAAGCTCATTACGATATATTATAAGCACTTAATATTAATATATGAATTTTTTTTTAAATTTTGATCATATATTTTCACTTTTTAAGAGGATGAAAAAATTATTCATGCTGTCTCTGATTTGAATGAATTGTAACCATTACAAATACATGATGATGTAATGTAGGTGGGCCGATATATCGGCCCACTGGCAGTAAAAGGGTTAATATGATGAGTCACCAAGATTAATGTGTTCGACCAATGAGTATTTACATGTGATTTTCAACACGCCATATTTCTTATTGTGCATATATTTTGTAATAATCTCACATTGTATATTTCAATTTTTCTTTGAAGATCTATTACTTGGAGTAGATAATGAATCAGTTTATATTTCCCAGGAATAATATAGACATAAATGTATAAACAACATGCATTTCCACATAAAAATAAATGTAACATAGGAAAAAATGAAAAAAAGACTTTTTTATGATGAAAACATTTTTTTATTCAACGTTTTAAAACGTTCGCACCAAAAAAATGCCATTTTTTCCCATCATTAGATGCACGGGTTTTAAATTGAATGATAACATTTTCGATGCAATAACTGAAAGAAAATATTAAACTGAGATAGGGGTCGAACTTCTTTTGGTATACTAGCTCACGACGTCTGCCTGATACCTGAATGTAGGCTACCCGAGTGACATTTTTTTTTCTCACGGCACCGGGGTTATGGGGAAAAACTTCCAATTTCTTTATTTTGCTTATAGTTGAACGGGAAAATTTGCATCTAATTTTGTGAACTGAATTACACAAACTCTCCTATTCAATATCTACCGCACCTAGTACCACAGGGGGATGCCTCAATCGCTAAGCCGTGAAAATTTAAAATCTACGAACTGGATCCAATTTTACTCTGTCTTTGGATCTGAATCATAATCCAAGTAAAATGATAGATTCGCGGATATTTGGACCCGACGGATCTGATCCAACCATTCCTAGTATCGACAGATTCGGTATCGAATTTAGGAGATCGATTCTCAATACCGATACTAATCCTCAAGATTCGGTGGTATCGAGAATAGGTATCGAGAATCGACACATCCCTAATTTCAAATATCTCCAGAAAAATTAACTTTTCTCCCTTATCTTAAAAGTGTATTATATGTATAGTGGACTCTCATTAGGACATTCCTTGACAGTACATTTTCCTCATTTGCACATTCATTTCCTATGGCCTGAGTCACAGAACATCGTTAACACGTTTTGATTACCTCCTTAGCACGTTTTGAGGAGGACCAACCAATTTTGTCAGAGGAAAATAATCACCATATACAATGATCTGTCAATGGATACCATGCAAGAGGTTTAAATCTTGCAATGAAAAAGACTGTTGTCACTTACAAATATTTAAATAGATATATTATGATTTTAAAAAATGTTGATGAAGAATCAAAAGGGCACCCACAAACCTTGCATTTTATCGTAATGTTCCTTTGTTTTCTAAGTGTCGACTATACACCAAAACTACATAGCGCTATTACTTTGTGACACTAAAAGTGAGACAATCTTAGAATCAGCCATGGGAAAGCCAGAGGTGAAAAGAAAAATATTTATTAAAAACCTAACCTTTTCTGAAAAGTGGACAAAAATCCACTTATAATACGTTTTGAAATAGAAGCAAAAATTAAAGTTCTAGTATCAATACTAAACTCGAGTTTGTTCTACTTAGAACTTACATTGTTCGGCCTTTGGCCTGGCCTTTGAAATCATATCCTGGAATATAGGTATGGTAGATAACTGACAAGAAGAGATTGTATAACTTTCGAAATGAGAAGATTTTTTCCATGCCTCTAAAACAAAATAAAAGAATACTCGTCGTGACTTTTTTCTCCATAGGCCCCGATGCATCAGAAAAGAAAATAAAGCCGAATGTCACGCGGGTCACCTACATTCGCCAGATTCCAGTGAACCTATGATAGTGTAGTTGTTAAAAATGAGGGGTAGTGTACTGCCGTTCGCGAGTTCGATCCTTAACACTGCCTAGGAATACAGGCCATGCTGTATTCCTAAGGTAATGCAAGTAGGCAGTTTAAAAAAGTAGATTATCAGAAATTTCATGTCAATTCATAAGTCAAAAAAATAATAAAATTTGGCACGTGAAATGATTGGAAAAATTTTTTATTGCAGAATTAAATCGTGGAATCATTACGTTAACTTTCCCATGTATTTTTAGCAATGCATTTATAAATCTAGTTTAAACGATAGAAGTACAAAAAAGTCGGTATCCACGCACAAAGGTTGGAAATGAAGGACGATAAATTTTTTGATTCAATGGCTGAAAGAAAAATTTAAACAGCAATAAGAAACGAACTTCATTACCTGCAGTCCACTACCCCACTCTGCTATTGTCGGCTTACCTGATTTTGGAGAATACATGCTCCCCACATGTCATTCTACTTTTTTCTTGCAAACCCGAGCCAATGGAGAAAAAATCTGAGACTTTTTTAATTTTTGCTTCTAGTAGCATGAAAAACGGCTAATCTCATTTCAAGATTAGAGTTACACAACCTCTCCTTAGGAGTATAAAATTCTCAAATTTCATTTTAAAGATTATTATTAATAAGTAGGGACACCGAAAAATGGTAAATAAAAATCATCAAAAGCGGTGTTTAAAATGACAAATGCGGTGAATAAAATCGTTTTAAAAAGGTGAAAGCTGTGTTTAATGTTGGGAAAAAGGAGTCTTAAAGGAAGGGTTTTTTAAAAATATTATTAATAAATACTTCATACCAATGTGAACAAACAGTTAATTACATACATTTGAGATCCAATACAGAAGTTATGGCTACCCTACGCAACATAAAAAACACAGTAGGCAAAATTAAGTTAAAGGCAAATTAATGAGATAATAGTAATACAGTAGAAACTCGAAAATACGAACTTCGAAATTACGAAATTTTGATTTTACGAAGCAAAATCTTCGTTCCCGACCAAAAGGGTATCTAAGTGTATGTAACAGTATGCGATATTACGAAATAACGAAGTTTTAAAATTACGAACCTCGGATTTGATCCCGACCTGAAAAAGTTACTCGTTTATACGAATAGTGATGTATCACAGTAACGTTTTCCGGCGCTCCTTGTCAGAGTTACAACATCTAATTAATCATCGTCGCCGAATACATTATGCACTGAATTTATTACCTGAACGATATCTCATTTTTCAATGCTACAATAGTAAGGACGACTTTGAATCTTAGGCATCGTAGCTCATAAAATATGAAACCAATCTGACATAAAATGAGTTCGGTTTTGTAACCACGAGTCCACAGAGTTGCCAATGAGTACAGAAAACGTACATTTGTAATTAAACTAAATACACATTCTCCCACATCGCCCAGCCGCGGAAACAGGATGTAGACGCCTGAATGAAACCACCCGTCCGCGTCGTCTTGCCGCGACGTCCAGATGCGACAGTTGGACGTGGCCGCTGGAGAGCACATTGTAGAGCCATCTTTTGCGATTACCATTGCCTGCCCATGGTTGGACGCCCCAGTGAAACCAGACCTTAAGGACGACTTTGAATCGTAGGTATCGTAGCTCATAAAATATGGAACCAATCGGACAAAAAATGCATTTTGCTTTGTTACCACGGCGTCCCCAGAGTTGCCAACGAGTAAAAAAATGTAAAGTAGTCGTGTACGGATATACTCGCCGGCGAGAGACTAATTGCTACAACCAGCATTTTCCTCTCATGATCCCTGGCATTTTTTGTTACCAGTTTTCCCAAACATAAATCCATGATGAATATTCCTGGTATAGAAATCGTTTGCTGCGCGTTTGCCATAACTATGACATGTATCGGAGATGGTGCTATGTTGTTCGAGCGGTAGATTCAGTCGTGAATATAACCCAAGGAAGATTTTTTTCTTCTCACTATTTCAGACTGATTGCACTCAACCTTGCTCGACGGCATAATTATTCCGGCTGGCAATAGTTATCATCGAAGGACTCATGTTTAATTTACCGTCCTCATTGAGCGTTTTGATGTAGTCATCGAGCAAGGCTCTTCATACACATTTCCCTTCCCTTCTTCCTAGGAAGACTAGTTCTGGTCGCATGCAAAATCAATGGGAAAAACCGCTCAAGCACCCATATAACCATTTATATCGGAAAATGGTGTACCCTCTTCCCCTTTCACTCCAACATAGCGATCGAAGAAATATCCTAAAAGAGAGATCACTAGGCAGTCCCCACCAAGAAAATTCACCCAGCTCCCTTCTCCTTTGCTCCAAAACCTCGGCATACTCTCCCCCATCACCTTTCTCTCTCACTTGCGGCTAACCTATCCCTCCCACAATGGCCTTCAAGTGACCCTCCGCGTCCCCCCTTCCCGCTCAATGAGTGGGCACGAGCCATCCCCCTCACACCCAAGCCCCCCCCCCCCCCCCCCCCCCCACCCCTCATGCCCGCCCTCCGGGATATCAGGCCCCTTCGAGTGCCCCTCCGTCCCACCCCCTCAACGCTAGGCTAGCATGAGATGCCCCACGCTGACTTTGCAGGAATCTGTGCACGCCGATGGGTCTAACTCAGCGTAAATATTGTTTTGCGGGCATATCTTGATTCATGGTAAAAGCTCCACTCGCCAGAGTCATGTCTTCCCTCTCCGCCGACGCAGCAAATTGAGGTAAGGGAGGAGGAAGATAAGATGCGACTATTCGGCGTAAAGCTGATGATTCATTCGAGGTTTAGTCTTCCCGTGCAGCCCTTGGCCTTGAATCCCAGGTGGATCACCCTCACAACAGACGTAAGATACTACGAGACCATGGGCCTCGCAGCTGTTTTTGTGAGCGGGCGAATGGAGTAACCCCAACCCAGAGCGAGAGGGAAAGGAGCGAAAGAAGGCAGCTTCCAGCTTGATACGTGGCCTGACCTGGAGCAGCAATGCTTGGATGCAAGTCTCCTTGCTTGATCGTAAGCAAAGGAAAAACGATTAGCAAAAATATCCCACATTTCAATTCAATAGCGAATGTTTAAAAGAATTCTGAGATATAATGAATGAAGAGCAGGGAGGCAGACCTAATCTGAATAGAACCACAACTGAAGCTTTCGTGTAGTAGAGTGAAAAACGAAAATTATTGATTTGTAATGTTAGCATCATTAGTAGCTGATGAAGTGTAAAAGGAACTATCAACCTTCACCGTTGAAGTGCGTGGCTTGTACACCCTACTTCTGAAAGGAGGTACAGAGCTGGACTCTTCTATAAGCTCTTCTTTCAGCTCTATCATCTCGGAAATAACCACGCACAAATAAGCTGAATCCAAGGGAGAAAAACCATTGTTATTTCGGGAAATTAATGGGCTTAGCATTATTTATACAAAATACATAACGTGTATCCATCACATAGCATCCGCGAGAGAATCTTATTTTCACTGTCTTAGCTTAACCTAGGTAGATACATATATTATGCCTGACGCGGAGAAAGGACCATCTTCTAACGAAATTTTATTCCTCTAATTTCAATATCGGGTGCCAATGATCGCGCAAGTCGCACACTTCCTTATTGTATGCATCAATCAGTATTACTAATATTTAAACATCGTTCACGCTTCAGTTAAAGAGTTCTCCAGTTAGGAAATAATATAGAAAAATGCGCTATGAAGCTTCATAGGCTTATTCCAAACTGCACAAAAAATTGGGCAAAAGACGCTTCATTGCCTAATCATTGGAAAAAAAGAACGGCAAGTTAGTGGTCGCGATGTAAATTTCCGCGGGGCTTAGATGGGAGTTTAATTCTTCTGAGTTTCGGGATTTCCGCCGTGAAAAGATGGAACGATGTGGTGGAAATCCCGAAAATCAGAAGAATCAACCTCCGACAATTAGTTGCGTTAAACTGTTTGCACCTTGTGGGCATGAACACACATTTAAGTATACGTTTATGAATTGTAACTTCGTTAATCATGCAAGTACGTCGCGAGAGTTCATCTTAATTTAAGGAAACGACAAAGAGCTTCATCGCGATGTTTTTGAAAGATACTCGTTGATACGAAATTTGATATTACGAATTGCCGATTTTTCCGGTCCCGTCGACTTCGTAATTTCGAGTTTCTACTGTAACAATAACAGAGTGGAGTAGTGGACTGCAGGTAATGAAGTTCGATTCTTACGCTGTTTAAAATTTTTCTTTCAACCATTGAATAAGAAAACTTAACATCCTTCATTTCCAACCTTTGTGTGTGGATACTGACTTTTTTGTACTTCTATCGCTTCAACTAGATTTACAAATGCGTCACTCAAAAATACACTGTAAAGTTAACGTAATGATTCCACAATATAATTCTGTAATATAAATTTTTTCCAATCATTTCCTTTCGCCTAATTTAATTATTTTTTTACTTACAATTTGGCATGAAATTTCTGATAACTTACTTTTTTAACAGCCTACTAGCATTACCCTAGGAATACAGCACAGCTGTATTCTTAGGTAGTGTTAAGGATCGAACTCGCGACTGGCAGTACACTAGCCCTCATTTTTAACAACTACGATCTCATAGGTTCACGGGAATCTGGCGAATGTAGGCGACCCGCATGACATTCGGCTTAATTTTTTTCTCGCACATCCGAGCCTATGGAGAAAAAGGTCAATACGAGTATTTTTTATTTTGTTTTCCTCGTTTGTGGCACGGAAAAAATCTTCTTCTCATTTCGTGACCCGAGTTACTTAACTCTCCTTGTTGGTATCTACAATACGTGCATTCCATTCGCGGGGCGCATCGATCACGAGGCCGCGAGGTGTAAAAATCTCCGATCCGGATCTGAATTTTTACTGTCTCTGGATATGATTTCAGTAGCGAATGAAATGAAAGACCCGTGGATCTTTGGATCCGACCCGACCATCCTTAATTTATGAGTGGTTCATTTGTAAATCTAATTTAAACAACAAAGTCTAATAAAGTGAGTATTCAGATGAAATGGTTTGAAATTGAATATGATAACATTTTCGATGCAGTGACTGAAAGAAAAAATTAAATTGCGATTGGGATCGAACTTCGCACAGTACACTAGCTCTCGTTGTACGCCTGATGCCGGCGAATGTAGGCTACCCGCATGACATCCTACGTATTTTTTTTCCCGCGATACCTGGGTAATGGGGGACAAAGTCATATTTCTTTATTTTGCTTCTAGTTGCACGGGAACATTTTCATCTAATTTCGTGACCTTAGTTACACATCCTCTTCTTGTCAATATCTACCGCACCTACATTCCATTCACGGGGCACTGCGATCTCTAAGCCGCGAAAATTTAAAATCTACGATCCGAATCCGATTTTACTCCGTGTCTTTGGATCCGAATCCGGAACCGAGAAAAATGAAAGATCCGATCCGGTCATCACTAAACAAAATATTTCATGCTACAAAAATTCGGCATTTGCAAAATATCTCAAATTTCGTTTAAAAAATCGCGTTTCAAAGAAGACACGGTTATTTCGCGATTAAACCCAAAAAGTGGCTTATTTCGTGAATCCTGTCGCAAAAAACGTTTCGCGAAAATGTCATGTCCCTATTAATAAGATATTGCAAAATTGCTAGTTTAGCAGCTTGAAATAATTTATAACTATAATAATAACTATAATAATTTTTTCATCTTAAAAATGTTATATATTCCATATATAACATTTCGGATATTCCATAAATGGAATCTCTTGGCTGCATTAAAATTTTTTTGTGTTTCTAAATAAGAATTTGAAAGCATTCAAGGATTTTATTAATAATTGGAAAATAATTCCTTTATTAATGAAAATGAACCTATAATGTTTCTTTTAACTGAACTCTAAAGAATAGTTGTACAGGTCTCAAAAATGTATTGCTTGATGAGTTTGTGATAAGGAAGGTGATCTTTATATTAGATGTAATAAGATATAGTTATTGCATCCGTAAATCTTGATCCAGGAAAATATTATCCACAAGGATGATAGGAAGTTGATTTTTTCGACAATAAATTCACTATTTTTGGTAATTTGAGAGAATTTATCTACTGGTTGAGAAGTTTATTTTATTGTTAATGAACAACTTCTGACAAAAGTCTAACCTGTACACCTAATTTTCTTTTCATATTGCCCTTAGATGTGGCCTTTACACTTATTTGGTACTTGCATATTATGTACCTACTGTCTCTCTAGGACAAATAAAACATATTATTGTCACTAATTGAGCAGCTATCAGCAATGATTGAATTGACATACTAGAAACATTTAATAGGAATTCCCACAACAGACAGAATTCCATGAATTCACATGTAGGTAACAAAAAATAAAGCCAAACAATTAATAACAGACGATACATGGCAGAATCTTCAAGGAACTCAAAAGCATTTATATGCACCTCTATTTGAAACCATATTATGTATTCTTCATTCATTTGACTTAAGAAATTATGGTATGGGACATTTATGTTTGATATACTTTAGAATTAAATACATGCCAGTTTCTATTTTTTAAATATGATGCCACATTGAGAAATAGGAGAACAAACTTAAGAGCCTCAAGCTAAATCAGTGCAATATTTCTAATGAATGAGATTTCTTATTTCACTTTTAGCTTATTACTGGTAGTGCACACACCTTCAACGCCCTAAGAGCTTCTCCTTTCCGGAAATATGCTTTTGCATTGTCAGGAGCCAGAGAAATTGCTTTATCAGCATCTTTTAAGGCCCTGAAACCAGAAATTTATATTATTTATTTTTAAGAAACATGAATAACTAATTGAAGGCCGATGTGCAATAAACTCATGTAACAAACAATAAATAATGTTCATAATTAAAAAATTCTACCAACTATATTAATCATCATCCTTATAATTAGTATACTTGAGAGCTGTTTTTTCTCAATGTAACCAGATTTGTAATAAAGAAAGAAGTACAATCCAACTAGACATTATGAGAGAGAGCAAAATATGGAAATGGAAGTAACTCAAGAAGCTACTAATCACCTTTATGAAAATGGATAGAGCCACGTCTATTGGCATATTTATCATAGCCAGCAACAGGACAGAGTAGATACAGTGAGCAATTTTTTTACGGCAAACACATTACAGATGAACTCCCAAATATGATTGGCACAATAATAATACAGTGGTACCTTGATATACGAGTTTAATTCGTTCTGTGACCGATCTCAGGAGACCGAGCCAAAATACTTGTATCTCAAATCAATTACCCCCCATTAATTTTCAATTAAATTTTTTGCCCCCATTAAGTTCAATTAATTAAATGGGGAAATTAATTGAAATCACATTTCAATTAATTTCCCAGACCGCAAAAAAGCATCCCACTGTTTTTTAAAATTTTTTCAATATAAAAAATATATTTATAATGAACAAACATTGCATACAAACAAAATGAAACCTAATAAAAGATAATTTAAAGGAATAAACATATTGGCAAAGTCGATTATCGTATGGTACATATGTATTGATTTCTTCTGTTCCCTCACTTTTGCTTCACTTTTTCTTCTTCAATAGTTTTTTTTTCTTTTTTATCACGCTTTCGTCACTTTCATCCACAGGGCATTTCAATAGAAACCTGTCCAAGGAGCTCTGTTTTTTTCTCCCTTTTAGAATGTTTCTGAAATTAGTTAGGCACGTGTCATTAAATAGTGCCGATGCACGACCAGTTGCAACCTTTTCAGGGTGATTCTTTTCAACAAAGTCTGAAACATTTTCCCACATTGCCAACACTTCCTTTATCTCACTTGAAGAGATAACCTCCTCCGCTTCTGGCTCCTCTGCAATCTCATGCAGAAATTCCAAGTGTTGCTGCATCTGTAGTTCGCCCAACTCTTCCGTCATCAGTTCCTCGGAATGTGCTTTGACAATTTGATATCTCCCTCATCCACTTCCAGGCCCATGGACCTTACGAGATACACAATCTCTTCCAGTACTTCCTGTTCCGGTCCAAATCCTTAATGTCCCTTTCAGTCACAGCTTCAGGCCACAGTTTTTTTCCATACAGAGATCAGGGTCCTTTTTGTAACACCCTGCCAGGCCATATCAATAATTTTGAGGCATATGTCAATGTTGTAATGGTTCTTCCAGAACTCTCGAAAGGTCAGGTGCGCTTCTGTAACCTCAAAGCAGCATTGAAACACGTGTTTGGTATAAAGTTTCTTGAAACTGGAGATCACATGTTGGTCCATGGGCTGTAAAATAGGGGTGGTGTTGGGTGGAAGGTAGAGAACCTTTATAAAGTTGAACTCTTCTAGGATGTCATCCTCAAGGTTTAGTGGGTGGCAAGTAGCATTGTCGAGGACGAGAAGGGCTTGCAGGGGTAATTCATTGACCGAGGTATTTCTTAACGGCAGGACCAAAGACCAAGTTGACCCACTCCACAAAAAACTTCCTGGTGACCCACGCCTTTGGGTTTGCCCTCAACATAACCTGTAACTTCTATTTATAACCTTATGTGTCTTGAAGGCTCTGGGGCTTTCTGAGTGGTATACGAGCAGCAGCTTGACCTTGCAGTTGCCACTCGCATTTGTACACAGTGCATAGGCAACCTATCCTTCATGGGCTTGTGACCTGGCATATTCCTCCCAGAAGAGTCCTGTATCGTCACAGTTGAAAACTTGTTGGGGGATGTATCCATGGGCTTCGATCAATTCAGCAAAACTCGTCACAAATTCCTCAGCCGGCATAGAGTCAGAGCTCGCAGCCTTACCATGCCTGACAACGGAGTGAATACCAGACCTTTTTCGAAAATTTTCGAACCACCCCCGACTGGCTTTGAACTGCTCCTGTGCTGAAGTACCTGGGTTCTGCTGCAGCAAATCTGCGTAAATGACTCGTGCCTTCTCGCAAATTATACTCTCAGTCACAGTGTCTCCAGCAGCTGCTTCTCTGTCAACCATAAAAGCAGCAAATTCTCCATCTTTTCATGGACAAAGTTGCGTAGCTTTGAAATAATTTTAACACCCTCAGCAGGAGTTATAGCTTTTATCGAGTCCTTCTGCTTCAGAATAGTACATATTGTAGAAGTTGTGTGATCATACTGAATTGCCAAGTCCTTGCTCATGCTTGTCTATTATATCATGCTTTAATTCCATGGATATCACCTTTTACCTCTTCTCACCACTGTTCTTTATTCTCATATTCTTAGGATCCATGGTTATATGAAAAAATAACTAAAAAATTACTAAAGTTCCAAAAAAACATAAAATTAAAACAACTCAACAGAGATGCTTCTGCAGCGAAGTGAACACATGAATGGAATGCAGAAGACTCACAAATCTAAGTGGTGGCAGAGGAGACCTACTGGCATGCTATGTTGCCAGCGATCCTAATCGTAGGGGGTATATGGCCAGGATGCACTCTTTGTGGTGTGAAATGCATCCAAAACACCACCAATTTTCGCAGCAGAACTTGCGCGATCAGGTCAATCACCTACGAAAAAAGGAGCCACTTCACCAAATGCAAAGTCAGTATAACACCACCAGCTGAACGTACCTCCCCAGGACAAGCAGCAAATACACCGGCTAACTTGTGTGCATTGCCTATGTTGGTGTTTCAAGTTCATGATAGGGAGGTCAGTCACTCTGACTCTGTACTGAGATCGTGGTTAAGGGGCACAATCTCCTATGATGAGAAACAAACACAGCAGAGAAATGTCCAACTGAAAATTTCTCTGTGGGAGACCCAACTGTCCCGAATGAATGGACTAATAGATGAGATCCTGACAGAGATGTCAGACCTCGTGACGGTCAACTGCATGGACTATGCTTCTGCCAAAATAATGACCTGCTCCCAGAAGAACACCCAATGGGAGGAGAAGGCAGCTACAAGGCTCAAAAAGTTAAGATGTCAAGATCACGCTGGCACGACAACAGGCATCAAGGATTCAGTGTCTGATAGAATACATTACATCTGTGCAAACATTTACACCCAAGGTTCGGTGCATTGCGCACAGTCTCAGATGTCACTATCACACACTGAATTAAAGTGTGCTGCTTACCATCAAGCAGCACGAGGTCGACAGAGTTCAGGTGCTCACCACGGCCAAGAAAAAACTCCTCAAGTGAAGTAGATTCATGAAGGAGAATGCAACCTTTCTCCTTCAGCTGTCACATCTCTCGTGGCCACCCCTGCCTGTTGTTGACTCTCTGCCAACCGTTCAGGAGATAGAGCATTTCTGGATGGACATCTATGAAACATCAAAGCCATTCAATGGAGACACTCTAGCCTTAGGCCATTTTAAAGAGTTTTGTGACCACCACCTACAAAACATGTATGGACCCTTCTCAGTCTCGGAAAGTGATGTGAAGAGGGCCTTCTGCTGCAAGAAAAACTTCACTGCCCCTGGAATGGATGCAGTGAACTTCTGGTGGAAGAAGTTTACTTCCAACCATAAACATCTCACCAGAATCTTCACGTCCTTTCTGTCAGGAAGCGAGCCAATTCCTCCTTGGTTGACTGAGGGTCATACAGTTCTAATAACAAAAAAGGGAGACTTGTCCGATCCTAAGAACTACCGCCCTATAACTTGCCTCAATACTGTATATAAGGCGTTCACCTCCATCTTGAGCAACCTAATCCTCTGCCATATCCAGCCTGTGTGGGAGGAAATGTACAAGCAGAGGGGCTGCAAGAGAGAAATCGCAGGATGCAAGGGCAACCTGCTCATTGATAGGTGCATATGTCAGGATGGCATCCAACATCAGCGAAACCTATCTATGGCGTGGGTGGACTATTATAAGGCATTTGACACCAATTCGCATGAGCTACTCAATGCCATGCAGAAGCTGATAATAGTCCACCCAGAGGTTGTAACCTGCATTCAATGCCTCTTACTGCTCTGTAAGACGCACTTTGTCCTGACCTCTGGCAAGAGATCGATCTCGACAGAGTTGGTAACATAAGCATAAGGTTGGTTGGAAGCATAAGGTAACCCATTTGTTTTACATGGATGACCTTAAGCTATATGCTTCCAACGCAAAAGAACACTGCGTCGCACTGGGGGAATACAGCAAGGATATAGGGATGGAGTTGGGATTGGACAAGTGTGCATCCATCCATCTGGCAAGAGGAAGACTTTCAGAAAACAAGGAAGATGTGCAACTTGTTGACAGTAGGGTCATCCATCATCACGATGATGACGAAAGCTACAAATATCTAGGCGTTCCCCAGCGCCGAATGGAGGAGGTGGCAGTGGTGACTTACTGCCAAGTACACAGACTCTCAGGAAAATCTGGAGTTCTGAGCTGTCCGGCCTGAACAAGATTCGGGCCACTAACATGTTCGCGGTCCCAACACTGCTGTACACCTTCAGTTGCTTGAAATGGAATGTCAACGAGTTGCAGATCCTCGACAGGGGAACAAGGAAAATGATGACCATCTTTAGAAGTCTTCATCCAAAATATTCTGTCCTCAGATTGTATCTCCCTCGCAATGTAGGTGGTTGAGGCCTATTGAGTCTGGAGTGTCTTCATAACAGAGTTGTCCTGGGTACAGCATGCAGAGTTCTAAATAGCATGGGCCCCCTGATGTGTCTCGCAAGAGAGCATGCGATGGCCGGAGCAGGGGCATTTCTCTTCCAGGTGGCTAAGAGGGCAGCACACGAAATTGGTCTTATAATAATAATAATAATTTCTATAATGATCACAGGTGACCCCAATTACGATCATTTTATATGTATATATATCAATATATATGGACAACACATTTAACTTCGACTTGTCAACATATTCTTGACTTCGACCTGTCATCCGAAGGAAGCGATAATGACACGTCCATCCTGTCATTGAAGGCAGACGTACTCAAGCTCGAGATAAAGAAAGCCAAGAAGAAAACCTTGCTGATGGAGCATATCGATAAGCCTATACATGGATGTTACTTTCGAAACATGGAAAAGCATAGGCTATCGAAAGAGCTGATGTTTGCTATCCTACGCTCCTGGCATGCAAAGGATTCACCTTTGCATGCCAGGATGGTGTCATAAAAACCCTTGTATACCACCACCTTATATTTAAGGCGGAGGTAGCGGACACAAGATGGAGAGCGTGCCGAGCCCAGCCGGAGACATTGAGTCATCTTCTCTCTGGCAGTAGTTTCTAAGACAAGTCAGCATATTTAGCTCAGCACAATGCGGCTCTGCAGGTGTTATATTTTCACCTGCGGTACCATTATGGCTTAGACAAAACACCTGTGCTGCCATTAGCACCTGGAGATTGAGTCCATCATGGAGAACGATAATGTACAATCTGGTGGAATTATTCCTTTTCCACCACCAGGCAGTTGACGGCGACTAAGCCTGATATCGTTCTCCTCAACCACCTCTACCGCTCCATGTACATGATCGAGTTTTCGTCACCTGCCGAAACGAACATGGATGCAAAGAAGGTGGAGAAACAGATGAAATATCAAGATCTGCTGTTTGAACTTCAACAGATGTACCCCGGACACACTGTTAAGTTAGTAGTCCTCATCATAGGTGTGCTCAGTGGAGTAAAGGGATTGCTGGTGGATAACATTAAGTGTATTCCGGCCGGCATGGCACAAGAGGAATCACTTTTAGCATACTTACTAAAGGCCATCATCTTGGGTTCTCTCCGTCTGTTGCATTTGCACAATCCCAAAGCAGGGTACCCACTCATCCGGTGGGAATCGGAAGTGGCTATGAAAACTGCCAAACCCCTCTAGAGTCTCCGGTCATTGTGATGGCAATGAAACCTGATGCTAGCCGGAGACTCAAGAGGTGGATGTTACTTAATAGTAACTGTAATACATACAATAAAAAAACACTAATCCAAAATTTAGTACTCATAATGAGCAACTTTTAAAAATTACCTTTACAAACATAAATATTTCTAATTGCAATTATTTAATAATATATTCTGTATAGAAAATTGGAGGCTGAACACTTCAGTACTGAAAATTGTACCCTTCAGAATCAATGCTGATAATATGAATTACCTACGGCTATAATATTTTATGATCAAATTATTTCCTACCCCAAAATAAAGGTAAAACTGAGTTTTTGGAACATTTTCATTCTAATAGAATAACACTGATAAACCAGATAAACTATGAAATTAATGATGTTAATGGCAACTCTAGCTTCGAACAGCATTTAGATTCGGGTCATGACTCTCTCAAGAACCATAGATATGGAAACCTTCACATCTTCGAGGGCCTCCCTCTGATCAGCAATCAAAAAGGAGGTTGTTTTTTTGGGAGGACACACTCTTGGAGCCAACTAATTACCACAGGTCACCCTTTAGGCCCTTTCCCTCCTATGATCCCTGTCTAGGTCACTGAGGAAGAGCGCCATCCCCAATCTGTGATAAGGGTAGACGGGGACACTCTTGCAGGACCATTTCATGGTCTTACAGGTCCTACAAGAGCCAGGGCTCTCTTGCTGTCTGGGCATTTTAATGCACCAAGGGACAGTTTTGCAGTGCTGTTGAATCTCTTTCAACTCAGAACTTTGAAAAATTCAGCCTCCAAACTTGTTAGTTATGTTGATGACCGTACAACTTGACTTAACCACTAAAACTGCCCATTATTTTTCCTTTGTTTCCCCAAAGAAAGATATTAGAGCATCTTTTCCCAACTATAATATTTTATAAGATTTCTTTTTGACATAATCCATACAAAAACCTCATTTTATCACAGGTTTCTGTGCATAATATATCATGCGTAGAGGAAATATTAACCATTAATAGCTATTAAAGAAGAGGGAACACACTTTAAAAAAAGGATTATTTGACAAGACACATGCATACATTAATTGGCCAAAAAAAGCTGTAAAACCTATGGACAACTTTTAAGATACTTCCTCCAAAAGATTGATGTTATCTTCCATACCTTTTATGCTGACCAAGCTGGCAGAAACAAAAGCTTCTGTTTCCGTAGAATCGATAGTCATCTGGAGTTAACTCAATTGCTTTGGTGAACACATCAATTGCACGCTCATGATGCTCCTTGGCAGCTAATTTACAACCTTGAATAGCCAGTCTTTTACTTGCAGCGATGCATTTCGTATCAACATCCTCATCCTTCAATGAAAAGAAATGTGAATTTCCAAAACATTACATCTTGATATCACTGAAACCAATACATGAGAAAAAGACTTCAAATATGTACACCATAAATATTTAAAATGATTATTTGATTATTAATGATTAACAACTATTATACATTTACGAACAAGGCCATAGTTGGGATTAATGACAAAAAATTAACGATTAATATTAATCATTAAAAATGTAGTTAACCCTTTAACTTAATTGTTAATTTTTATAAGAGTTAACTTTTAACCCTATGCAAAAAAACTTGAAAATTTCAAGTTATATCCAATAGTTAGTGTAAATATTCAACAGTAACTTGGGCCAACTGTTGTAATCTAACAGTTTTTTTGCAAAGGTAATCATTAAAATAATACATAAGCAACTGATACAGAATTAACTTCAGTTGATTTTTTTCATTAATTTTTGGCGAGCATCGACCTGTTCGAATTTGGGTTCAATACTTGCCCAACTGACAAAGGGGAAAATAAAATGGTATCTAAGAATGCAATATTGCTGGGTAGTTGAATAAGAATGCAATGAATAGGACCAGATGAATACATCCATACAAAAGCGGGGTTGAGGGGAGTGACTGCCAAAGTTTAGGAACGCACCCTCAGACGAGAAAACATAAGACCACTCGAACATGTTCGTGGGGGCACGGATGCCTTACTCAGCAACATCGTTTCAGCTTTTTGAAGCCAGCAGTCAGAAATATGAGGAGGAGGAGGGAATTATCTAAATAGACTCAACAACAAATGAAAACAATATGAGAGTAAAATCGAGTACACTTAGTTCATCAACACAATTTATTCAGTAGAGCCCGACCAGTTTCAACACTGTCGTGTCATACTATGTCATCAAATACTTATATTTGACCCTTGATAATGACACAACAGTGCTGAAACCAGTCGGGCTCTACCAAATAAATTGTGAGAATGAAGTGTACTCCATTTTACTCTTGCATTTGATCGAAGGTTTCCGCAGCGTGGGTTAGATGCTCTCTGCATTCTTCCGGGTAATCATCCGTGTCGGTTGGCTGGTAGACAACAGTTTCGCTGACTGTCCTGTCAGCGTCTTCAGGTAGAAGGTGCCTTCCCTTTGCCAGTTTTCCTCCCTTGCCTCCGACCTGAAGACGCTGACAGGACAGTCAGCGAAACTGTTGTCTACCAGCCAACCGACACGGACGATTACCCGGAAGAATGCAGAGAGCATCTTACTCTTGCATTATCATGTAATTCCACAAAGTAAACTCGTGAACCATTGATGATATAAAACAATATGTTTCAATTGAATGTCTCACGAGTAGAGACATTGTAACTTGTCCAAGGAGGGGGGTTTGGGGCAAATACTTCCCAATGAAGTGAGGAAGGGTGTAAAAATAGAGAATTCGTAGTGTGTTGTGAGTTTGACTGTGACTCATGAGTTACATCTTGAGTTTGAGGCCAATCCCTAAACTGCACCTTCTACTAAGAGGGGACTTTCGTCTCTAATGAAGAGTGGATACATTTCGTAGTCGTTCCTTTAATTCCATTCAGTTAATTAAATATTACATCAGTTTTTACTTTTAAAATTCCAGTTTCGGCCCAGTATTACAATTATATTTTAAAAATTGATACAGATGGAAAAAACACCAGTGTCAATGTTCAGAGTTTGCTTTGTTTGCCAAAGCAAAAAACCATGAAGGCCTCCTACACCACAGCATCCATTTGCCAAAATAACTTATAACATAAAAGCTACTTTTTTAAACTAATTTTAATCATTTACTTTTTCATAAAATTAACTTTTAACTAGCTACTTTTTACAGAGATTAACTTAAACTTTAATCAGTTAATTTTTTTGGTAACTTTCCCAACTATAGACGAGACTTACAGGCTGAACCATTAAATACCAATTTACCATTTCCTAAAAAAAGAAGAGAGATGATATATCTAAACTGAATTTTGTTTTTCACACGAATGATAACCTGAATCAGCACTGGTTTATATCATGAAGTGACAGGGATGTTTACAAAAAATTTACTCCAGGAAAATCCTTATGAGGAACAAACTTCTTCAGAAAAAAGTTTACAGAAACAGGATATTTTCTTTCATCTCCTACTTAGCATGCACGCAGAAAAAATATACCTCTCCACTCAGTTCAACGTACAAGTGTACAGACCCTACTTTTCCTCCCAACAGCATTGACCAACAGCATATATCCACTTGCCACAGTCAGCATAAGTTGCTTCTCAAATGACATTTCTCATTTTTTTAAACTCACTTCCTTTGCTTGGAATGTGTGTATGATGCCGTAATCTTAATTGGCTCATCATAAGTTTGGTGGAAATATTTTTTTCCCAGTGAAGCTTGAGAATTAGTACTTCCAGATCCCCGACAAATGGCTAGTGCTTCATCACAGTCTTTTGTGATAGATAAAGATCCTGAGGGTCTTATGGATGAAAGAGATCATGAAAAGGAATCTCTTTTATCTCAAAGTGATTCCAGTCATGCTGATGTAGAGGATTATGCACATGGCAAAGTTACTGAAAGTGATTTCAAAGATGAATCAGAGGAGCATGAATCTCTACCAACATCATTTTCCTGGATACAAGCTGACAAGACTTATTATCCATCTAATATTCAGTTTGTTGGACAATTGGGCCCTCAAATATAGGTAGATACTATTTTGGATAGTTTTTTAGAGATATTTGATGCTAAATTGATAGATCTAATGTGCCTAGAGACAAACAGATACTCTTGGCAAATTATTGGCAAGGGCAGCTCCTAACCCATGTTTCCGAGTAAATAACTGCCAAGAGGTCACATGAGAGGATGTGAATGTTTTAATATTTATACTAATGGGTGTTATAAAAAAGACAGGAAAAAATCTTACTTTACAAAAGATCCTTTCTTAGAAAATCCAATTTTGTTTACATGTCATGTCACTTGATAGTTTTGAACTTTTGTCAATATATTTGCACTGCAGATAATGAGAAAAATTTCACTGGCTCTAAGAAACTTCAAAATATTTCCAATTCTTTCATTGCTGTGATCAAAATTCCATTCTGTGTATGTTCCTGATTGAAATATTTGTATATATGAATCCCTAATTCTGTGGAAGGAATGCTTGGGCTTTAACACTTTGGACCCTAGCCATTTAAGCATGGGAACATCTTGGCTTGGCCATTCTTTTATGTATTTCTTAATTTTTTTAAATTTAATACATAAATTCAAAACCCAATTTATTACATATGTAATCAAAGGAAAATATTTCTATTTTGATTATAACTAATAATATTTAGGTTTATTTTCATTGGATAAAATATACAGCCAGTTTGTTGATTTGAGTTTGCTGATGTTTTGAGAAAAAAAATTTACTAAAATATGTTATTACAGTGGTTTTGCTGAAGCCATTGTAGAATATAAAACTCTCAGAAAAACTAGCTACATTCTGAGTATTTATCTATATTTCTCATGGACTACAAGCCCTAAGGAATACATAGTAGCAACCGAATCCCATGAAATCTACAGAAAACTGCTATAATGTTGGTGTAAAGTTACCCATGGAGATTTATGGGCGTCGGCGTAGGCTAGAAGTTTGTGACACCCGTAAATCTCCAGGCATCGGGTCGAAAGTGTTAAACAGTACATTCCTTCGAAGGGGGCTAAGTTTGGAATTAAAACCTTTCAACTGAACTTCTCCTTGTCCCTTGGTTTTACTGAGGCTGGAAAGCAGGAGGAAAGACTAAAAGTTTGGGGATTTCTACTACATCATTTGTTTTAAGGATTCTATAATAGGTTACTTATGGCAATATAGCTCATACAATGGCTATTTTTGGTCATCTACAACATTATTTTTATGATTTTTTAACATTAATACTGTCAATGCTGACCCATGACAATTTCTGGCTACCAGGTTCTAGAGGGTGACTACAGGTGATGGTTGTCATCCAAGCTCCAATTCCCTATCCAAGCTCCAATTCCCTATCCAAGGACTTCTTTGATATATCCTCTCTTTGCAGTTACCCTCTTTCCTGCCAGTCATTTCATAGACCTTACTAAGAGAGCAAGTTCCACCACTGGAGTTACCTTGCTTTGTTTTGGCCTTAGAACCATTTTCCCAGTTGTTAAATAAAGAATTATTTTTTGTGCTCAGTTTTTAAATTTCATATTCAACCTGAAGTTATGCTCCTTTTTCAATTATTACAAAATTTATTTGGATAATGATTATAAATATTGATGTTTATTTTTATGACCAACTGGGTGTGAAAGGGAGGCAGACCTTTCTCTCTCTCTTCCCACCTCAAGAGTCCGAGTTTACCTCTATTTTCAAAATTTTCCATCTTTTCATTTTTATTCCTGTCATTTAAGGCTGGCCTACCATTATTTGATATTGTAAATCATAATTAGTTTTTATTCATGCTTTCAACTATCAACTGAGCACCTCTCACCCTCCATTTACATAAACTACACCTAGAAGCACTTAATGTACTTTCATGAAGTTTCTGGTGATCAAAATATAAATTGCTTTACATATTTAACATGTAAGCAGATGTAATGTACCTTTATTATTTTTATTATTTCCAACAAGTTACAGTCTACTACTGCAACATTATTTCTGTTGTCAACATCCCTTCTTCTAAACTAAAGCAAAGCCTATCTTTATGAATAAGTTACCAAAGGATAGGATTTTTTTTACTAACTTCTGACATAGCATACTCAGTTTACATTAAAACACAGTGTTTAAGAGTAATTTAAGTTCAAAATCTTTTAGACAAAGGCATTACAAAACAAAAACCAGATAGAAGTTGTAAATAAACAATGAAGAATAAAGGACTATTGTTATTTCTTAGACTTCCACAGGGTTTGTATGCAAGCGAAGAGTCTTTTCATCCTTTCTTGCTGGGATTCCACCACATGAGTTGGCAGGTGCTGACAACAGTTTCTCAACTAATATAAGCCTATCTCAATGAATAGGTGACCAGAGGATAGGATTTATCACAGACTCCTAACATAGCACACTCAGTTTACATTAAAATGCACTGCTAATTTGTCTTCCATTCCTTTGACCGGAAGACACAAGAAACTGCTGTCAGCACCTGCCAACTCTGGTGATGGAAACCCAAAAAGAAAGAATGGAATGAAATCCTTTGCCAGTAAGAAAAGATTGTTGGCAGGAGACATGTAGCTTTTAATCATGCAAATACATAAATACACCATAAGAGGTATTATAAATACGTTCACAGTAATATACTGTAGCTACCATTTTGTATACACACTTTCCCAACTACATAATTCAACAACCCAATAAAAGATAAACTTTGGGGAGGGAGATGGTGGTGGAGAATGGGAGGGGTGGGGGGGAGGAGTTAAATGCTTGAAAGATTCATACAGGTTTACTGGCCCTGTGCTTGGAGTAGAGGGGGCCATCGAGCCTCATCTAGTCCAGGTTACATAAAACAAAAGTCAAAGTCCATGTTTGTATGATTGAAAAGTAGAATGAGCCAGCTACGGTAGTCAGGTTGGTACACGCCGATCCGACAGGCCAATGGTTGCATTTTGAATTCTATATCAAGCATGGGTATTGTGCTTCTCTAATGACTGGGCTAACAATGAAGAGCAGTTGAAGCATCTCATTGCTTAACTCTAACTTGGCTACTACAATTAGAGTGAGAGGCCGGGTGTTACTTCACATTTAATAATTTCAATGAGCCTTCTTTTGTAGTTCATCAATTTTTTGTTAAACCCAGTGTGCTCCTTTTCTCAGATAGGCAGGAAAGAGCACGACAATGATATATGGAATGGATGCTGGGCAATCTTTTCCACAATTAATTACATTCACAGATAAGTCCTGGCTAACTATTTATCTGAGCAAAGGACCAACTTTACTGTACGTTTTTAGTTAACAGGAAGATAAATACATGCAAGATTATGGTAATAAATCTAAAATATGATGATTTAGTGAATATTTTTAGTTCACACTGTCTATATCATTAAGTGGAAGAACAAGTAGGATGTTTTGCTGACAAATTTCATATTCAGATATGGTCTCTAGAGAGGAGGTGGAATCACTTCCAAACCAGAGGCAAATTTATAACCTAAGTGAATCGATGAGTCACACTGGCCACTATATTGGTGTCATATTACATACTCTATTAAGAGTAATATTTTCAATCAGGATTAAAAGAACCTCATGCTTCCCTTCTTATAAATAATTACCTATGTCCTTCACTGAAAAACGTACCCTATTATTCTTTTTTAGGAATGTCAATATCCATCTAGAAAACTCGCATCATCTTTTCCTACTTTGAGCACAGTGCTAATTTTTTTCCACAGCCTGCACACAAAGTCCCATGGACTATTGAAGATTAAAATTTAGAAACTAATGCAGTTATATCAGACTGAATGCCTCAAAGTTTATTAGTATCCTATCATAAATTTGCATTAATTAGATAAGTCAGAAAAAAATGAAGCTATTACCTCCTCATTTTGTTGTATTTAAGAAAACTGGTCGAGTTTCCAAGACAACTCAACAGTACAACAATACAATAGAAGCCCGGTATAGTGAGTACGGCTTATTGCGAGAATCGCGTTATAGCGAGTGATTGTCTTTGTACCGCCAAAAGGCCTATGTTTGTAACGGAATTATTTTTTTTTTGTACGTTTGACGTACGGGAGAGTATGGAGTCCGGGACCCAAGGGCAGCCAAACCAATATTTGATTTATTATTATGCCATTATGTGTTATTGCTAATGTTTCCTAATGTATTTAAAGAGTTTTGAACAACATCAGAGGCACATATGACTGGACAACGTAATTTATTTATTTGTTTTATATATTTATTATTTATTTTTCAAGTTCTCTACCTGCTTTTTTTTTTATTTTCATATGTATTTGTATGTATTGTCGGAGAAGCTTCAATCGATGTCAAAATTTTGGATTAACTTAGAGAGGGATATATAAATATTGGGCACTCAAGCCATGTATTCTTCCTACTTCCCGTTATCGTTGTAAAACAAATGAGAGAGAGAGAGAGAGAGCACGCGATGACATAGAAGGGCTGCCGGGCGGAGAAGGAGGCTTGGATCTGGCCAGCCGAGCCTCCCACCAGACCGCAAGCGAGCCAGTAATTCGGCAGGGCCCGCCGAATGAAAGCCTGCGCTATGAAGGTGCGTGGTCGGGGCAGCAGACGACGTAGTAGCGTCATCGCGCCTGCGCCAAGGGGACGAAGCAAGGAGGCGGCGGAGCAGGCGTGAAGCTCTCTTGGCTCGCGGACTCCATCGGGGCGGGTTCTCCTAGTAAACTCTCTGTGTGTTGGTTGAGCACCGTGACGATGATCCGGTGTTAGCGACAGGTGATCCCGTCACCATTTTTTTGGTCTCATTGTTCTTGAGTTTAAGGTACGTGGCTTGAGGGCCCTGAGGGTGTGGGTCGATCAGTAGAATATGCCTTTCCGCGGTAATTACCCCTCTAAATTCAGTTTTCTCCAATAGAATTTGGAGATAGCTAGACATCGATTTTGGTTTCATCTGTTCAATTGGCAAGGTTGGGGTTACAATTGTTAATCTCGTTGTGCCAAACTTATGTAATGTCTTTAAGAGGGATTAAGCCTCGACTAAGTTATGTATCGGTTTGTAGTCAGTGTTGTTAATCTCAGTGTGCCAAACTTATTTTATGTCTGTGAGAGTGATCTAGCCCCGAATAATGGGCGTTGTTGTGTTATGCTCACCTTCATTAATATTTGTAACTATAAATTGAATAAATACCGTAATTGACCTTAGCGTGTGGAGGTTCCTATTGTTTGTCCCCACCTCACCCCATCGAACCCTGGCGAATCGTCACCGCTGCAGGCTATATGGGTGGATTACGGCCGGAGGCGGCCTTGATCGTTTAGCTGGTGGTCGTGGAGACCTGGCGCCCGAGTTCTTAGAGATAGGAAATTATTGCAGTTATTACCATTCTCGGTAAAGGCGGCGCAAATTGTTGCATGTTTTACATGTAAAATAAAGCGGATATAGCGAGGCCAAAAAGTTCCTTCCACGGTATACGCTCCGTATTACGACAGATATTTGTATTATCTGCGAATTAAACTAAAAATACAAGATGTGCCATATCTACAACACCTAAAGCCAATTACATACATAGTATAGTAGATACAAGTCCATACATAAGCGATTTACGGCCTTCAGTACGCTCTGCACGCTCCCATTTTACGTTCTTCTATTGTGAGACCCAGTCATTAGTGGGAGCGGTGTGGGCGGACGACAAGCAAGATGAGATTAGGAGAGGGAGTTAGATCTAGGCATGGGCGATATTGATAATCGGGGCACGATAAGATATCGGGGCATGATAAGATATCGGGGCATGATAAGATATCGGGGTACGATAAATATCACTATAAATACCGTATTTACTCGTGTAAGCTGCGCCCTCGTGTATCCCGCGCACCCCTATTTTCGGTTCGTGAGGTTCGTGAGGAAAAAATTATTTCTGTCGTTAAAAAAAAAATTTTTTTCCCCTCGAGTCTGCATCATTTTGTCATAACATGAATGCACGTTCTTTAATAGAAATGCTGTGCCTAAATTACGTGTACGTCTTTCTCATTAATTGATTGAATTACGTGTTATTATCGTCACGATCGTCATCAATGCACGGCCTCTTTTACTGTGCATCTGTTTCTCGTAGCATCTCACAGTAATCACAGTTTCATATGATCACATCATCCAGCTATAAAAACGGCATTTGTTCAAAAGAACATCCAACTGAAATAATTGCAAAAATATATACAATTTCAACCTGTGATTACTCTATTATTACGGAAGTCGTTGGCATATCAACAAAAAAAAGCCAAACGCCATCCGTACCTGATAGCGGTGATCTCGTCTGCTCTCTGCGTAGTAGCTGTGGACTGGGACGATTTAACAACACCGAAAAGTCTTGGGAACACACGGAAAAAACTAAGCTCAATGTAATAACAATTATAATTCTTATAAAACTAAAGAAAAATGCATTCCCGGAAATATAATCATAAATCACTAATGAATATTCATATCATAACAGTTCTCATTCTTAGTTTTCATCACTGCTAGATTCAGATACACCATAATTCCTTCATGGAGCTCGATTTCCTATTTTTTCGGCATAATTTATAATATGTAGCTTTATACTCACAGGAAACTATCGAAATTTCACATCAGAATTCATTTTAGGGTGATAATAGCAAATTATTTTAAAATGCTAAATGATCGATTCGAACGCGTTTACTACTCTCACGCTTGGAGCGGATAGCACAGATAGTAAGAAGGTATATTCTCTGAGCATACGACTATTGCCACCACGTAACAAATTTTTTGTTGTGTCTTTGCAATGTAGCTTTAATGGGTACGCAAAAGGAGCTATCTATTAGTACGTAAAAATGTTGCTACAGATACGTGATACCGAAACAAACTCCGCTTACGATTTTGAAAAAACATAAAACTCCTTGCGGCAGCTTACAGGATACAGTATATTTAAATACATATCAGTGCTACAATGTGTTGTCCTACTTACGATCTATACATGATAAATCTATTGCTTTGACAAATGGTGTTTCTGATCTAGCGTTTCTTCCAGTACCGTTGTACGCTCAGACTTTGGTAAACGTGGATTTTTATTTTTAATTACATACTTCAAAATTTCAGAATACTTTACAATGTACAATTTACTACTAACCCATGCTGCGAAGACTAGTATACCACTACTACTAGACAGAATGCAAAACTTAGGAGAGAAAACAACAGGAATCTGAGGAAAAATGGTTCGCGGCTAACACGAAATCTGGAGGATTCGTGTAAGCCGTGCACCCCCATTTTTTCTCCGGCGTTTCGGGAAAAAAGGTGCGCGGCTTACATGCGTAAATACGGTATCACGATAAAATACCGAGATATCGTGCCCCGATAAAATATCACGATATATTATCACTATAAATATCGCGATAAAAGATCGTGATATTGCGCTCGTTCAAATATAGCGTAATCTCGACCGATGAATTATCGTGATATTGCGCTGGTTAATCGTGTTGGAAAAAGACAGCCGTTGATTCAGCTGGAGCAAGTACGTTTGAAAACTTACTATTATGCTATCTGCTAATTCAAATTCTCAGCAGTTCTCTCACACCTTCTCTTTCAATTTCAGTGGTCTGATAGTTGACGCACTTGCGTGGACAGATAGGTGACTTACTTGCTCCAGCTTAAGCGAAGGCCAACCCAACGGCTGTCTTTTTCCAACACGATTAGCCATCGCAATATCACGATAATTCATCGGGTGTGATTACGCGATATTTGAACAAGCGCAATATCACATTCTTTTATCGTGATGTTTTATCGGGGCTCGATATCGTGATATTTTATCAGGATGCGATATCATGGTATTTTATCGCGATATTTATCGTGATCGCAACATTTATCATTTCCCGATATCTTATCATGCCCCAATATTTTATCAGGGTATGATAAGACGATATTTATCGAGCAACAATATATTGTCAATTTTAAAAAACTCAAAATCAATTGATGGGTGTACCGGTTTACATTCGAAAACTCGACAAAGCTGATATTAACGTCATGACATATTCGCAAAATTATCAAAAAAACTTCCACAGTATACCTAATATTTTAATTCCGACTAGTTACGCTGTCTTTACAGCTTTCTTTGGCGATCGAAAAATAGAAGAACTGGAAGAAAAATACCGAAACTATGGGAATTAATGTTTTATATAATGGAAAATGTCCTGTTTCTTTCATGAAATATGTTGTAATTCTACCAGATTGTGCCTGAAATTACTTTTTTGCTGTTTACCTTCATCAAATACCATGGAAACAAAAGAAAAACTGTAAATACAAACGACTATGAGTATTAGGTGGGTTTTTCAACACCTCCGGATGTAACGAGCGCTCGATTTAGCGAGTGATTTCTGAGGGATTATGAGCACTCGTTATACCGGGATTCCACTGTATTATGTAAAATGCAGAGATCAATTAATCAACACAGAAGAAAGCTTCAATTGAAGATAACATTGTTGAAAATTGCCAGGGGAAACCTTTTTTCTCTGGCAATTTTCAACATGCTTGCTAGGCACAAAATCTTTTGAAGGTAACATAGGTAAATTATATTCCCCACTAATATAGCCGCATGCAAGTAAATAATAATAGTAATTTTAAATCTACCCATTGGTCAGGTAGACATTTTCTTCAAACAACAAAGTTGTCAAATTTTGAGCATATAGAATAAATCATATAAGGTAATCAGGAGCGCTTTACCTAACAAGGAGAGACTGGTAAATGCACCACTATTTAGGATGCAAAAAAGCTGTAAAAAAAGATTTATAAACTGGAAGGAAATATGAAAATTCATTTCAAAAAGTTTCTATAAATCTTTGGCATAAATGTAAATCTCTAAAATTTGATCTGCGAGAGACTACAAGTATTTCATCTTGATTTGGAGTTTTCATAATTAATTATGACGATGATGACCAAACAGCACGTTGTGTGTATACAACCCCGAGAGCACAAAGTTTGAAGTAGACCTAATGTAAACCTAATTTTAACATCGACATCTGGTATTCGGCAAACCTTAAGGTTTGAATTTAGAAATTCAGCAAACCTTAAGGTTTGCTGAATTCCAAACGAAGACGTCTTATTTTGGTTGACATTACATCTACATGTGGTCGAAATAAGGTGCAAATGTCTACCATTTATGGTCTACTGGTAACCATGCAAAGATTGCAGCATACCTAAATTAAACCTAATTTTAACATCTACATCTGGTACACAGCAAACCATAATGTCGTTACCGACATAAAACTTGTCGGTAAAACTTTTAAAAAAGTACAGACATAAAAATTGTGGAAAATGTGCCATTTTGTTTCAATCTTATTTTGGTTTACATTACGTCTTCATGTGGTCTAAATATGGTTCAAATGTCCACCATTTATGGTTTACTGGTAACCATTGTTGTATGTTTGCAGCATACTAGATTTAAACGTAAAATATTTTTCATAGTAGTAGCCATAATCAACACAAAAACGTAACAAGGCAGTTAACTTTGGTTTTATGTACAGAATATTTAATATACTAACTACCTTTCTACGACACGTCCTCATCAGGTAAACTGATCAGTTTATCGATAATTGCACTGTCTAGTCGAAACTTAAGTAGTACAGTAACTATTCTGTGCACAAAAACAATGCTTCATTTGGAAAAACAGCTTCGACAAAACTGCCTGAAAAACCCAAAATCCAACTGCTTCTACAGGTAATTATGCCAGAAACCATCAACATATCACTCACTCAGATTCAACCCAATGGTTGGTCATGATAGGCAAGAGTAGAGCTCACCCTGTAATAAGCCATTGGCGTGTGAAATTCCCAATTGTTCCTTTCCCTGGGCCACCTGCAATTTCCTACGACATTCTGACACGTGGAAAATTGAATTGTGGGGATTATAGATGGGAGTGTCCAGAAAGGCTCTTACCCAGGATTTGAACCCGGGACCCTTTGGTCAGTAGCCCAGTGCTCTACCTACTAGGCCACCACGCCTCCCTCATCAACATATAACAAAAAAATAACAATAATTACCTTTATTTACCAGAAGTCCAATGCAGATGAATTATACAAATTTTACACAACACCACCTCAACACATAATTAACGGCACTTCCTCAGCATTTTCGAAGTCACTGACCATGGATAACCAAAATTTTAAATGAAAAGTTCACTGATATCATATTTACAAATTTAGTGTATGATGTAAATAATTTATTTATGATATAATGCATAAAATGGGTCTCATAAATGTTAATTCCACATTTTTCATGAACTTAACACTTGTATAAATAAGTAAGTGCCTGAAAAAGTGCATCAATTCATAGTTGCTTAAACATTTGGGCTCTTTTCCCTTCGGCTGCCACGAACTGTGAATTATTGTTTAAAAAAATTATATTAACAGAAGTCACAGTCACTAAAAATAGATGCCAGGCCTTTCATTCACTGACCATTATTTCAAATATTTCCTCATGGAGGTATGCATTTGGATACAGTCATGCTTAGGATCTGTATAATGTGTGTCCAAAATCCCCCTCATCGAGTCAGAAAAAAGTAAAACCTGAAATACTCACAGTGGCAGACAAAACACCACCATTTTTATTTCACAGTCAATTAGAACACATATTTAGGTACAATTTAAAAAAATTTTGGACGAGTTAACTACTCTGCCTTAGGGTGATATTTGTGAAAATATGAAGTAAAGTTTTTGAGTTCAAAAACTTAGTTAATTGACAACTAATGACATAATAGTAGCTAACATAGCTATGCAAGGGTGATAGAAAATATTTCTATGAAATCTATGTACTTTGTTAGACAAGATGTAAAAATTTCATGGTGATAAGTTAATTGGTTACTGAGCTATGAATTTTTAACTTGTGCCCTGTACTCTGAAAATTGAATCCCACTACCGGTACTTCTGAGCAAACTTCCCAAACTTTGACCCCTCATATCTTGCAAACTATTAGGGTGAGAGCAGAAATACTTTACATGGGTTATCACGTTGGAGATAGTAGCTAGTGACAAAAATTTCATAAAAATCTGAGTCGGTGGGTGACATGGGCTGGATGAACTGACGTGGAATGACTCAAGAGAAATACCAAAATGAAAACGATGAATACTACAAGAGAATGTACAAGAAAATTTGACGCTACAAGAGAATTTGAGAGGTAATTTCAAAGAAGGGGTAATTTACTTGTAAGCTTTAGGTTCTGACTTAAGTGAGTTGTCTTCTGGATTTCGAACACTCGCTGTTATTGCCTTTCTTTCTCAGAGTTGCCAGTTTATCACTATTCCTAGAAGTTCCTGCGAATGTCGCATTGGCACGAAAAAATTTTGCTTTAATTTTTTCCACCACTGAACTAACATGAAATAATTTTACCTTTAAATCTAGTATGTTTTAAACCTACATTAATGGTTACCAGTAGACAATGTATGGCAGACATTTGAACCGTATTTAGACCACATGTACACATAATGTAAACCAAAATAAGACATCTACAACGATATAGATGATAAAATTATGTTTACATTAGGTTTACTACCAACTTTGTGCTCTCAGGGAAAGCATTTAAGGAATAATTAAATTAACAGCCTTAAAAGCCATACTCAGTAATTACATTTAAAGGTGTAATACTTAATGTTTTTTAGCCTTAATCCCTATAAAGTAAAGAATTTGATTTACATTAGTTTTGGTACATCTATCTCTTGTCTTTGAAAGACCATTTTCAAAACTCATACTCGGGTGGCTCAGTTTCTTTCTTCCAACAACAAGAGTTACAAATGCTGAGTTCATATCCAGTAATTCTTCCTCATTTTCCACCAATGTATTTCCAGTTTCCCTGCAAATAAAAACAACACAATTTCACTGCTGTATTTGGGTGCAAATGCAAACATAATCAGCTTTTATCACAAATTCTAAAATGAGCAGCCAAAATTATAACAAAAAATAATATAATCATCATGATGTGTCAACAATCCTAATATTGGTTTGACCCAGCTCTCCACTTGATTCTCTCATCAGCTTACCTCTTCATTACGGATGGGTTGATTCCGATTCAATGATTCTTAGATCAATTGAGAATCTAACCCTTCAAAGCATGTTCTTCAGAAATAAAAACCAACCAAAATGGTAATGCTATAAAATTTAATTTCTGTGATTTTAAATTTCCTGGTTGTAACGGCATAATTTTGCACTCGCTCACTCCAGTGGTTCGACCAGAAAACTTCAACAGCAAATTGTGTTTCTTTTCTTTAGTGCGTGAATGGAAGCAAGGGAAGTACCGTAAGTTGGGGTGGGTTCGGGCACTTGTTTATATACAGTAGAGTGCCGATTATCCGACGTTCGACTCTCTGATCCGACTTGAAAACTCTGATCTTGAAATCAGATTAGCCTTTTTTCATGCTACTAGAAGCAAAATTTAAAAAATGTCTCGGATCTTTTCTCCATCATCAAGAAAAAATGTAGAATGACATGTAGGGAGCCTACATTCTCCAAACTCAGGTAAGCCCACAATAGCAGAGAGGGGTATTGGACTACAGGTAATGAAGTTCGATTCTTATCACTGTTCAAAATTTTTCCTTCAGCCATTGAATCAAAAACTTTATCATCCTTCTTTTCCAACCTTTGTGTGTGGATAGTCTTTTTTCGCTTAAACTAGATTTACAAATGTGTTACTCAAAAATACATTGTAAAGTTAACGCAATGATTCCAAGACTTAATTCTGTAATGAAAAATTTTTCCAATCATTTCACTAATGCCAAATTTTATTTTTTTTTGATGCATAAATTGGCATGAAATTTCTGATAATCTACCTTTTTTTAACTGCCTACTTGCATTACCTTAGGAATACAGTAGAGCCTGTATTCCTAGGCAGTGTTAACAATCGAACTTGCGACCAGCAGTACACTAGCTCTCATTTTTAACAACTACACAATAATAGTCCCGGGAATCTGGCGAATGAAGGCGACCCGCGTGACAATTGGTTTTATTTCTTTCTCGCGCATTCGCCCACGCCTATGGAGAAAAAAGTCGAGAGTATTTTTTTTTATTTTGTTTTAGTGGCACGGAAAAATCTTCTCATTTCGAGAGTTACACAATCTCTTCTTGTCAGTCATCTACCACACCTACATTCTATTTACGGGGTGCATCGATCACTAAGCCGCGAAATTTTAAAATCTCTGATCCGGATCTGAATTTATACTGTCTTCGGATATGATTTCAGTAGGGAATGAAATGAAAGACCTGTGGAACTTTGGATCCGACCCGACTATCTTTAATTTATGAGTGGTACATTTGTAAATCCAATTTAAACAACAAAAGTATAATAAAGTGAGTATTCAGATGTAATGGTTTAAAAAAGGAATGACAAAACTTTTGATGTTATGACTGAAAGAAAAAATTAAACTGCAATAGGGATCAAACTTCATGCAGTACACTAGCTCTCGTCGTCCGCCAGATCGCGGCGAATGTAGGCTACCCGCGAGACATCCTACGTATTTTTTTTATACAGATACCGGGATGATGGGGAAAAAAGTCATATTTCTTTATTTTGCTTCTAGTTGCACAGGAACATTTCCATCTAATTTCGTGACCTGAGTTACACATCCTCTTCTTGTCAATGTCTACCGCACCTACATTCCATTCACGGGCGCTTCAATCGCTAAGCTGCGAAAATTTAAAATCTAAGATCCGGATCCAATTTTACTCCGTGTCTTTGGATCCGAATCCGGAACCGAGAAGAATGAAAGATCTGCGGATCTTTGAATCCGACAGATCCGATCTGACCATCACTAATTAAAAGTGATATGTTCATTTCGCTATAAGTAGCCCTAGAAATGATAATGATTGCCGAAAGATGCCACTACTGTCCGCCTGTAGGTCTGAGTAATAGATCCGCCACAAATGGTGCTCATGTAGGTAAACAAGTTCCCTATTATTAGGGATGTTTGATGGTGAGTTTGACCTGTTCCTTACCTATTTATGTTCCATGTCTTACGTAAGGTACTGACCTTACGGTAAGCTTCATATTGGTGATTTCTGCAAGTTCTACGTAAGTTGGAGTTAAGCCACATGCTCTGTGCTAGCTGGGTATATACTCATACACACTTCTCTTCATGTAATAACGAGAACTTAAAAGTCTATTATTGTGGTGTTTTTTCATCTGTTCCCCCAATATTAATTTTATGGATAAAAATATGCATGAATGACATGAATATACACACTTGATATTCTTCCAATGCTAGGAGATATAGATTAAAGCTTTCTTGATTAAGTAGCTATTGCTGAGAACTTATGGAAGATATTGCTGGACATGGATCGAAGAAAACATTCTTTACAGTTACCTAGCATGAGAATACAAACAACCATCGAGCATTATGCATTATAAAAACTAATGCTAATGCAGCAACAAAATTTTACGTCTGATAACTTGCCCAATTTACATCCAATCATTGAAAATGAACATTTGTATGCAGCAAATGGGCATTTATACCCATGTGCATGCACACAAAGCTTGTAAACATGACTTAATGTACAATGTTCATATGTATACATCCACAGCATTGAACTGTTAAATTTTGTATCATGACATTTTAGACACTTTATTTTTGGTGTAAAACAACATTTTCTGACCTGAAGACACGGAATTGAATCCTGGCAAAACTTTTGTTTTATACAGAAAATAACATGGTGAAACCCATCATTGACCCTCTTAGTTCCACCGAATTTTGGTGGTACTAGCGAAAAGTGCCAGCATGAACTTGAGAGTTTTGTAACTCCTTGTGAAAATTATAAACAATATGAAGTTACTTTTTAGATATGAATGTAGTGTTTTTTTATTTAACTAAAAAAGGATCAATAGTTTTTTAAGGTATTCTGATGCATTACATAGAGGATAAATGTAGATAATTAATGCAACAAAAATAGTTTTAACATTTATTTGCTCTCCGAGCCGATATTTCGGCTCGTGGAACTTTTCTCCCATAGAGCAAAAGCCGATATATCGGCCCGTGGTACTAGGAGGGTTAATCAGAATTTAGCAGGACTTCATATACTCATAGCCAAAAGAAGCATGTGTGGTACTCAAGTCTACTTATTTACCAGCCTACAACCCATGCAGCACAAAGTGTTCAGAATTGGTGTAGATACAGGATATTAGTTTTTACGATGTGTAAAAACAGTTCATACACATGTCAGAAGGGTGTAAAGTGAGTGAAAAATTGGCTCTATGTCCGCTAAGAACCCGATAATATTCGTGCATGGCCAAATTAGGTATTAATTGAAAAAAAGTATGTATTAATTACGTAATTTGTGCAATTAGTACGTAAGATAGGTAAAATGTATCCTGGCTAAACATGTTAAAAATATTTGTAACCAGGGATGGTAGTACAACAAAACTGCATGGAAAAATAATGTCGAGAGATAGTTTCAAACTATGACCATGCGCACTGAGATCAGTACACTTTACCCCTGGCCCAACTCTCCTTGTTGAAGGAGGAGTAATTTTAAGCACTTAATACTAATAAAATACTTACTTTACCCCTGATCCAACTTTCCATGATGGTAGATGAGAAATTTTTAGTGTTATGAATGTAACAAAATATTTCAAGCTTTTCTGTTGTTATTGGATATTAATCCGATAAGGGGGGTGATTCGTAAGTCATTAATCAGGGACTACCTGCATTCCAATTTTCATCAACATCCTAACATCCGACAAGCATCAGACACTCCCTTCATAAATTTTTCGACTGTTTTGAAAAAATATTTCGTCAACATGAAATTCAAGGAACTATAATCTTATTAATCAGATGTCTACATCAATCAATCAATCATCAAGCCAATCTTATAATACATATACCTATATAGAAAACTATACATGTTTCTACAGAAAAATACAATGTACAAATACATAACTTGTTCATCGCCTTTTGTATTCAAATATTAAAATTTGCGTATTGGCTAGGAAATAAGTAATCAGCATGGACAATCGTAACTCAAGTGTTCGATCAGAAAATCTTCAATAAGAGTTTATTTTGAAATTGGTGTAATGTTGGGATAATTTGAGTTGAACCTGTTTAACTCAATTTACCCTGAACAACCAAAAGTATTGTTTAGATAAATACGGCGATACACCGTCTAGATTTCAACCCAACCTACACTAATAATTACATAACGTGCTGTATGGGAATGCATGCCTATATGATTCGGAGCCTTCGTAGAGCAAAAAAGCCAAATGTTGTTGTGTGTGTTCTGATAAAAATCAATATTTCAATTCCTCATGTGCTAAATAAATTAATCTCGCATTTCTTTGAAATTAGCAATCTTTGAATATTAGGTACCGAAAATAATAATTTCACTTCAATGCTTTCTGTACCAGCAAAACCTACTGTATACTTGGAAACTGATGAAAGTAAATTGGGTCATTCCATGTCAAATCAACGAGACCTTAACACCTACTGACTCGGATTTCAATAAAATTTGCCGTGGACATACATTTTGATGAGAATAGTGGCCAAATTAAATTTTAGCCTCCTACTATCAATAGTTTCTGCAATGTGGGCGATTGAAATTTGGGTATGGCCCCTATAGTGCCGCAACGTGTAACACATGTTGAATTTTGTTTTCACCTCCCTGCAGGCACGCTCATATTCGTTTATATAAACCTTGTATCAACAGCAGGGAAAAGGTTGATGCGCTGGCGTTGATTATGAGTTGAGCTCAATGTTATGTATGCCGTTGAGTCTGGGTTGACTGTCATGAAAATCCTTTTCATATCGCCCTATTTGTGTGGTTTTGAGCACTCAGTCTTTTGCTAAAAGTTGGTGTTAAGTTATTCTCATAGTGAAGATATAATAAATGTATGTGTGTCAGCGTTATTACCAACAGTTTTTTCTGAAATTGATTAAATTTCTCAGAATTAATGGATACATCAAATTGAATGGCATATACCAATGCTTGCCTCTATAAAATATGAATATTCTCTACGCAATTTGTCATGTTGATAGCATGTTTCTTAAGTATGCGGAATTCAGGGCTAAAATTTTCGTTCGAACGATTAATTGTGTTCGGCCAATCATTCCCGCAGGTATATTTATAATTCCGAGATTGGATCCAATTGGATACTCATATCGCGATATAGTATACGCGTATGCTATAGTAAATTCGTATACGATAAATAGCAATGTGAATAATGAACGTATTTACTCATTAATTTACTAATTTATTTAAGCATCTCTTTGAGAAATTCGTATGCTTTTATAGTATTTATTATCGAGGATACGGAGGACAGAAGTGAAACAAATTTTTATTAGATAGTCGACCGTCTGCATATTCATAAAACCGCGCATTACACGAGCTGAAAGCGTGTTGGAATATTATAAAATGCAAACGTCAGCATAGGAAAATGAATCCTATAATATTATATACATTAATGCATTCGTTAAAGTGCGTTATTTATAAACTGCAATATAAATATTTACTTTTGGGTCCTTCGTTTCCATGGATGTCCAAGGTTTGCGGCAAGATTGTTGAGTCTATCAATAGGTCCATATTTTGGTCATTGATCTTTATCTTAATTAAAAGATAACAACTAATAATTTTAAAATAGCTGAGAACATTTGTGGAAAAACGTGTGCCGTTTGGAGTGGACATTGAAGACGCATTCATGAAGTACTTGGATATTGAAGACCATTTAAAGAGTCTTTAACCCTTTAAATTTATTGCTTTCTTGTTTCCGGCATTGACGGAAGAGAATTTGTGTATACCTCTTCATGCCGAATTCGAATTTCTTCGGGAAGATTGAAGGTAAGTTCATGCATTTCCTCAGCTTCCCGATCTATTTCTAGCAGAATAAGTAGCATGCATTGGAGAAAATTTTGGCATATAATAGGAGTTGTAATAAAAACGACTAATGTACTAGTGCATGAGGGTTACGGGTGTTACTTAATTAGTTTCTTGGCATATATTACAGCTTCGTAAGAATCCCGAAAGGTAGTTATAAGCTGTGACAAGGACCCAACGGTGGAGGCTTCTACAAAGGGAGGCGCGGGAACATGTAATCGGCCGTAATAACGTCGGAGAGGAGGATAGGAAGTATAATGAGCCAATACTGCCAGTCAAAAGAAGCTTGGGGGAATGGTTCCGTGTCTCAAAATCAAGGACTGCTGAAGGGAAAAGACGGAAAAGTGGCAACATGAACCAATTGAGGAAGATAACATAGAATACATAATTGATTTGTGATACTCCTTATTGCATAAATAAATGTATTACATTGAATAAGTGATTTATTTCATGGAGTTCCCTCTGAAATTCCCTTAGTCTGTATTTCTAATAAAATAAAATTTTAAAATACGGGTATTAAATTACGTATTAGTAAGAAGTTATGCCGCCAGATAGAGCTACTGTCTGCATTTGGTGGATCTTACTGCTTGGATCTGCCGGTAGATGACTCTGTTGCTCGTTTAGATCAATGGTTTACATGAAATTAGTTAAATTTGATGCCATGATTTATATAGAGTTTATATGGAGTTTATATAAAGTTGATATCGACGGTTGTGCACGTTTCCCTGCTGTTGATGTGATTTTTACATGAACGATGTATCAACGGAGGATTATGTGCTTGCTGGGCTGTAACTCCATTTATATTGAATAAAAAATCATCAAATTTTTTCCTGAAGCTAAGAAGTCCCAATAGATCATATAAATGTCATTAAATATGCCATACATGAAATACTTATGCAGAAAAAAAATAATTTCGACAAAAAAAAATCCAACGTGTACCAATTACAAGTGACTGTATCCACAGCGAAAGGCAATGAGAATCCAGACTCATAGTTTTGGTTAAAATAATCCTTAATGTATGAGCTAAGTTCCTGTGAAAAATGAGTCTTATGAGTCCTGAATTGCTTTTAGTAGAAAAATGACTTAATCTTATGCGAGGGAAAAAATAACATCTTTTTCAAGGGACACACAACGTAAATGAAATTACATGATATAGAACAGAGGAAATCACCTATTTTTGTGATGAAGACAATGTTCGAGCATGCATCACACCATAGTAAATGGTAATGGCTAGTAGAGTAGCATACGCATCAGCAACTATGTGAAAATGCACCCTCTTACTGTTAATTTTATGCCATCTTGTTTATTTGAGCTGAAGGAGTTATGAGAAAGAATGAGTACTAAAAGAGAATTACTTGAACTACAGTACATTATTATGCAGTTAAATTGTTACAATTTTCAGTTAGTCTTATTTTGTTGCATTCAGGGATGAGATCTTAGCCATATGCTGCATGATGCTATTTCTTCCATTGCCAATAGTAAACTGAATGGCATGATGGAAAATGTAAAGGCAGCAATCTTGCCAGCAAGTTCTTCTCAGTATAAGTAGAGTAAAATTAGTAGACCCTTACAGTGAGAGTAAAAGAGTGGTGAAGATGAGAAAGAATGTAAAAGGCAGCCGACTTGGATGACTTGAACAAAATAAAGGAATAACACCTTCAGTCAACAGACAGAGCAGGCATTTCAACATTTTTCAAAATTCAACATTTGACCTTAGCCCCTCATCTTGGTCAATGAAAAAATAATGAGTAAATTTAATGTTTCTGACTACTCAGATAGGCAAAAAAAGCTCCTTAACAAGAAGGGAATACTTGCAGCACTGTCACCCTGTGCTGGGAAACAACTTCTTAACTCCACTGTACAGGTGGTGAAAAAATTTTATGAACTTGATGAAACTTTGACAGATGCCAGATGCAAAATATAAAGTCCATGTGAGTAAAAATGAGTATATGCAAAGAAAGGCTAATTTTGTGTAACCTTAAGGAACCTTACATGCTCATCAAACAGCAATATCCACAAGAAAAATTGGTTTCTCAAACTTTTGTTCCCTTACCCCCAAATGATGTGTGATTGATGGTGCTTATACAACTCATTCAGTATGTGTCTGTGTCATGCATCAAAAGGTAAAATAGCTAATTAGTGCTATGCAATTGAAGGAAACACATAAGGAGTCAATGGATATATTCATTTGTTACAGATACAATGCATAATGTATGCTCAGAAAATGCTCGAACTGCCTGGATCCTTCCATACTTAAGGATATTTTAATTGATAAATTTTGTGAATATGACCCCTCTGACACCCTGAAATACCGGTAGTGGGTTTCTACTGATAGAGCTGAACTGCAAGCATGTACCACATCAATGGATGAACTCTTGGATACTCTATGCCTCAAAATGAATAAACTAATTCCACATCATTACATCACTGAAACACAATCCTTGTTTATCAGAATGAGCAAAGACATCTTTGATCATTCAACAAGGGCACACCAATTAACACTACACAGAAGAGTTGAGAAATGTAATACACCCTCAGGAGTGATTGGTCTCATTTGTGCTAATTGAGTGACATAATAATATATGGGATAATTCCGGGTGAAAAAAAACATACCTACATTAAAGTTCAGTGCCGAATAATCAGAGAATCCGAGATCAATAGTTGTACATAAAATTGCTTCATTGAAACTAGTATTATGTTAATTGAATAAGTACTCTGTTACGCTCAAAGTTAGTGCAATGGAAATAAAATAAACGCAACAGATTTGATTACTGGAACTACTAGAATCTACGTTTATGTCTTTTCATTTAAGACCTGTGTGCATGAGCAAATTATAATTTTAAGTCACGATCTATAGTTATATTTTTTAATAATACCAAGGTAAAAATCCCCAGTATCACTAAATGCCACAAGTAAAATATTGCTAGAATGTGAACACTACCTGTCCTTTGATTGATGGGCATCTTTTCCAGTTTCGTCCCCTTGTTTCTTTTCCCTACGTCTTCTCTTTTTGACTTTCCTCTTCTTCGTCTTCTTGGAAAGTCCTTGTTCACCGTCTTTCACATTCGCATTTTTTAAAACTTCTTCCGTGGATGCAGGGACCTCGGCCTCTGAAAATTTGATGAATCATAGTTACATCTTAAATACTTACGCCACCAACCAACAAAGAGCACTTATTGTTCAATAAAAGCGTAGTTTTTTTATAATTTAATTCCATACATAGAAATTTCCCCAACTCACTTGAATCATTTTCCTGTTTAAATAGTAATTTCTGAAGTACTCCCGGTATCACGGACTGAGAAAATGTTTCAAATACCATGACAAAAAAATACAACGCACCAAACATGAATTGAAATATATCCAACGGAGAAAATTCTGGGATAAATCTGCCTTGTCGTGACTTAGGCGTTTCGCAAACATACAATATGACTGCACTATGACCGCGAAATCTGTTCCGCACGGAAATCCCAACTCCATCTGTTAAATATAACCAGTTAGACAGGAACATGTGTTGATTCTGACAATAAGATGGCAGAAACAACGCAACAAGTGGCTAACGTCTAAAAAACACAATTTACAGATTGCAGAAATGTTTTTGATGGCTTCAGAAGACACCAACACCACTGAACAATCACTGCTTTTCGTTTACAGCCTAATGTCAATTCTCCGGATCCTTGTCATATCCACTTCTCACATGGCATGCCTTTTTCGACTGCTGCCACTGCTGCATTCTATGTACTCGTTGCCAACATAACTAATCGCTCCTCATTCATGCCTTGACCAGCATGGTGTAACAATTTTACGGTTGGTTGCTGTGGTACGAAGCGGGGAATGTACGGAATGCATGAATGACAGAGTTAATTGAAATAAGCAATTTCTAAGCGGGTTAACTAAACTGGCATGTATATCATATATTTGTCAGTCGCTCTCCGTGTGTATAAATCTTTTTTCTCAGCTGCAAAGTGAATGAAGTTCCGGTTCTTCCGGTTTCTTGTAGAAGCGCTTCGAGGTTCTCAACAGTTTTTTCACCTGGTTTGCGGCATAATTATTGAGTAGGATTACAGTAGACCAGGTAAGCAGTATTCTGCAACGTTTTGCATCATGATTATGTATATATATTCATGAAAACTATATTCCTGCCGTAGGCTTACTGACGGATATATAATATACGTGCGAAGGGGTGCTAGGAAGTTTGACAGGTTTATTTGGTAATCTTGACGCCAGTCAGCTGCAAGTTTACCTTGCTCACAGCCTGGGTACCTCACCGTTCTATTGAAATTTGTTGAGAACTGGTAAAGGAAACGTTGCCTGAAGGTAGACCAACAATTTTTCACTTCACTACTGGCGGCTGACGTAAACTCGTGGAGGAATATTTGTTCTGCATCTGTTCCCTGGTTAAATGCCAAAAAAGACGATGGAGATAAATACACGATACTCCTCTTGAAGTTGCTTGGTAACCCAGCTATGCGTCTCGCATATTTCCAAGTGCGAATCAAATCGTTGTTTCCTAGGAAACAGACTTATTCCTTTATGCTAGTACGTCGGGAAGAGTTGGCTTTCGAAGCGCAATGGCATCCTTCATATTAAAAGTTGTTATGTTGAAAGTATCTATATGTTTACCGCTTTCATTCCAATATTCTTTTCTTTGCTGATTTTAAATCCACCCGAATTATTTATTAAAGATATTCACGGGATGCCCTAATGTCAGGAACAGGACTGCAACTTCACCTTGCTCTTGCAAGACTACAACATGTTGCAGTCCCTCGTATGTTCTTCCCGGGCTCTGGCTTCTTCCCATCTCCAGATACCTATCTCACAGTGTTGCCTGTAAATGCCACTCTTGCATGCCGAAAGTCCACAAACCCTCTATTCGAATAGCATATCCTATCCATCCTATGGTTTTCGGTAACTCCTGCCAAGTGCACACTCACCTGAGTTCTAAGATATAAATTTATGGAATATATTAATCTCCATAGCACTCACCGTTCCTTAAATATCCCATTCACTAGCTACCTCCCTCATAAAGTGATTCCCCCTGTTAAAAATTCCCCATAGAAAATCTTTATAGGGACATCCCTATAAGGAATTCCATGTTCCATATGTGGAACTCCATTAAAAATCCCTATAAGGACGAAATTCCCCATAGGGATTTCATGTTTCCCCATTGCCAATTCCCTTTAGGACATGCAATGGGGAATTTTTAACAGGGCCCCAAAGAAAATGTTATGCTAGTGTCCTTTAATGTGGAGAGCCTCTTCACCAGTGTACCTAAAGCAGCACCAGTGGACCTGGTTAAGGAAGGTTTAATAGGATCTCAGACCCTCCCCCCAATATTTTTAAGGAATTAATATATCTCATGAAAGTGTGACAACCAAAATTATTTCTTTTCAAGAGCAATTACCACCAATAAAATGATGGCCTGGATACGGGCTCCCCTCTGGCACCGTATTGGCCACAATCTTTCTAAACTATGTAGAAAAAGAATTCTTTCAATGCAACCACCCACTCAATGGTTTTGCTATGATGACAATTCATGTTTATGGATAGGGACCAAACGTCAAAATAATTCTGTAAACAAAAAATTAAAAAACTCACAGTTGATATATAATATACCAGGTCATTCCAGGCCATGGCACCTATACGACTCAGATTTCGATGAAACTTGGCATGATTTATCTTTTCATGTAAGTAGATAGGAAAGAATCCAAAGTTTTTCTTCTCTTTCTCAACTCGTTTTATTTTTACAACCACTTAAAGTGTAGGTCAGACTGCAGTTTTTCCATTCCTGAGGACTCCGTGGGCACTTGTACCTCCAGAGGAAAAAAAATTGTATGCTTCTTATTTATCACTCAATTTTTATAAAAATTTGCAGTTTTATCAAATAAACCATGAAGATTCCATAAAAAATTGAGTTGTATTCTCAGAGGTATCATACATTCTCAAAACACTTGAGTTTCCTAAGATTTAAGAAAATTTCTTACCCAAAACAAGGTTGTATAAAAAATTTAATATCTACCAAAGGAGGTGTGTTTATAGAGCAAAATTATTTTTTCTCATAATCCTAAAGGTATTTTACACCACATCTGAAAATAAAACTCATGGCTTTTTGTGTGCTTTCTGAGATAAAAAATGTTAAATATAAAAAAATGTGCATTTCACTTTTCTGATAATCACCGTCAGGCTACAATTAGTTAAAAGAAAAAAGCAATATTAGTCTTAAATATTTTTATCCAGTTTTCATGATAAATTAGTAAGAAGAGTTATACTGTAGAATTTTTGGAAACACGGGTCCAGTTTGACTTCTAAATAGTTACAAAATAAAGTGAAACTAATTTCAAGAGAATTTTAAGTGTGATTTTTCTACTTACCTTACATTCGACGGGGACACTATACATTTTAATTCATACATATATTAATACAAATTTCAGAAACTTCAGTCCCACTCATTTAATTTCCTATACTTTGAGATGTTTTGCAAAGTTACCACTCAACAGCTCTCCTCCAATGAAGGTGATGCTCCAAAGAAGAATGATGCTTCCGCGGCGCCTCCTGCGTCCATTTCTCCTCCCCTTCCGGAACAAGGGCCGTCTCCGCCCAACCACCATTTTACCCTTATTATCTCCTTCACCTTCCGATTCCTCCACCGATTTCCCCGTATCCATGACCAACATCCCACAGGCTTTCGGTTCCCGGGTTCCCTACCTTCATCCCGAATCCGTGTCTCTTGCATGGAGCCCAGCGACCGCGGCTCGTGCTTTCGTTTTCTTTGTCCTTTCCCTTAATCCCAGCGCCCAATATGACACTTCGGTGCTCATTGAGGGCCTCCCTTCCTCCGTCACCCGAAAATCCTTTATTACCGCCCTCATCAACACCTTTCAACCCTTACGAAAGCAAATGGAAGTTTCTGTCTTCACGACGAAAAGGAGCGCGCTTCTTCGCATCCCCGCGTCGATGTCACGCTTCTACGTGGAAGCGGATGAGTGGCGGAAGCTGGATGACTACCTGGGTGTGATGACGGGCGTCTCCGTACGCAAGTCTGGCGCTGATGCCCGGGGGAACGACGGTGTTTCAAAGCCCTCTTCGTTGTCCTTTTCAGTGGTGGTCCGCGGCGTAGACCTGACAACGGAGGTGCTAGACATCGAGGGTGGGATCTGCTTCGGCGGCGGCCAGGAGTAGAAGGTTTACCGCATCCAGGCTCGTTGCACCGGGAAGTTGACGACGTTGGTCCGCGTCATTACACAGGACTCGAAGACTGCGAAGCTTCTCCTGGCAGAGGGGGTGATTTCCCTTGGTAAACGTTATCGAGTGCAGCCATCTCACCCCCCACGGCCGATGCCGCGTCGGTGTGCGAGGTGCCAGTCGTACGAGCACCTGGCTTGGGACTGTCGGACGGACCTTCGCTGCGCACGGTGCAGCCTGGGACGCCTGTGCGGCGGAGTCCTTACGGAGCGCCACCTGCACTGGCAGGCATCACGCTGGTGACTTGAGCTGCCCTCGGCGGCCCAGGAAGCCGGCAGGCCTCGCCTTCACGGCGCCGGTCACTGCAGCCTCCCCTGCGGAGACTGTACGTGCCGACCCGTCGGTGGCCATCTGCAAGGGAGACGTTTGCGGCTTCTGACCCTCTTTGGCTAACCTCCATCCGGAGACGCGGAGCCACGTCGCCGATGTACTAGATGCGGCGGCTTGTGAGGTATAGTGCCTGGCGGTGTGACGTCTACTCCTATCATCGGCAGCTGACATCCATCTGGCCGCAATGCGGGATCACCTAAATCCACTTCTTATTCCCTTTCCACATCTCCTAAGCATCGGCTGCCTCCTTTAAAATTTAAATTTCCCTTAAGCTTTTTAGAAATTTCATTAACTTAAATCAATTTCTTATATTCATGCTTCACTTCAACTGCATTTAATCATAATTTGCCTCCATCCTCTCACGTGCTAATTGTTTCAGTTCTCAGTGGAAATTCTATATCATTTCATTTCCTCATCTTTCATGCAATAATATATTTCAATAATTACCTAAAGCAAATTTTCTCTGTTCTTTTCAATTCAACTATCTTTCATTCTCTGCTTCAAAATTTTGCTAACAGCTTTTCCCCATAGGCAAAAGTGATTTCTTCAGTATCACAAATATATATTTTGGTCTACAGGATGAATATCCACAAAATACCGCTGAGAACCTCCACCATTGGATGGGGACTACAAGAAGAGGATTGCCCCCGCAAGAATGGATGCACCTGCCACCCAAAGACCTTCATTGTCACCAAGGATCTGCACTCCAAGGATCATCTACCACCACTGAACTCTGGACCTCGAGAACATCACAGAAGATCAGGGCTGCAAGTCAGTTATTATTACCATTATTGGTCATTATTTCTGATCTTGGTCATTAAAAGTCATTATTATGCTAAAAAGTCACTAAAAGTCATTATTATACCGTATTTACTTGCATATAGGACAAGGTTTTTTGTCACTTTTATCCGCAGGATCAAAGTGACAAAAATTCAGGGTTGTCCTATGTGTGCGAGCGAAGGTTTCTTTGCTTTTTGTTTTGGGTAGTGTCAAGGTGGCAATCAAAGTCACCTTTGTTGGATGGTGCAATAATAACATTGTATGACGGCTAATTTGTTGCTATTTTTGACTTTGTAGTGGCAGATGACACCACGTTACATTTGCTTTGGAAGCGAACCTATAGATGAGCTTGCTGCCGTGTCATCTGATATCCAGACACAAATCGACAAATTCTGACTAGCATCTTTGTTACATTTTTCACAACAATGTAGTGGAGTCGATTGTTAGAAGGAACCAATGCCTCCTGCATACAGCCTGCTTTGGTTGACCGTGAAGATAATGTAGCCAGGCAGTCGCTGTGAGAAACCTGCATCAGTGCAGTGCAGGAAACATCAGAGCCCTGCATTCTCTGTCAACTCCCCAATTGGCAGCCGACTGGACCCTAAAAATCCCTTGCAATGTGCGAATTGAAGACGCGCGAGTTCAAGATTTGTGTTTGAATCGCGCATTTTACAGATTTTCATTGCTTAGTCGGCCAGTTTGCGAGTTGGCGGAGAATGCAGGACTCTAGGAAACATATATTAAAGTGTTTTTGGCCGGTTTCAGTAAGGTTTTGGTTGTATTTCTTCAATTTTTGGTCATTAATTGGGCAAAAATAAGTCATTTTTCCATTAGAACCAACCGGTAGGACTGCTTGCAGCTCTGCAGAAGATCAAATAAACATTATATAAAGTCTCTTAATGCTTGTAAGGCTCGTATGAGGTTTTGCCGGTTTCCCTCATGCCTCGGGTGAATGACAATCCATAAGCCATCCAGGAGGAAAAGAGTTCCAGCTGCTCTCCATTTATTGCCACTGCTAAAAGCTTCAAATAAATTTATGTAAATAGTATTTCTGCACAGCCCTGAAGAGGCTAGTCACCTAAAACAGGCCACCCGGGTGACCATGCTGAAAGTATTCATCTTTTATTGTATCGTTATTATATAAGTATTGTATTTGCCTGATCAGTGATGGCTGAAATAAACACCTTTTGAATTGAATAGACCAACATTTCTGGGAGTTGGGTTGGTGTAGCAAATACAGTCCTAGCCCCTCACCTCGGGGGGCTGGGTTCAAAACCCAGCAGTGAAAGCTAATTTTGAGTGCTTTATGGAGGGCATTCGAGGTCAGTACTCCCTTGTTGGATGGGATTTTAAACCGAGGCACCTTGGTGTCATTTGTTAAGAACAGGCTAGTACAATGTCAGGTTTCTCTCCACTCTTCCTCCTAACCTCCAATTCCCATCCTTAAACCATCTTCCCAGTCAAAAGCACCTACATTTGCTCATACAGACTTAAAAAACCATAGATAAATCAACACTTCTGACCTAAAATGCCAATAGGATAGTTAGGGAAACATTCATCACCAAAAGACACCTTAATATGAAAGACCATCTGGTAGCCCTTGATATTAAAAACTGTTGTAAGTAAATCACTCCATAATAACTTTAATGACCAGCTCAAAAAATAGTCCACTTTGTATGTATTGTGAAAAATTCATATAATTAGAAATGAATAGAAACTTCAGAAAAATGTGACAAATGCAGCATCCATCTTAAACCTTTTGCTGCAGCTCACTCTCCGGAAACCTACTCCTCACGTGCGGCGGAAAAGTGATAGCGCTACAGGGAGAATGAAAAGGTACATTCATAGCAACCTACTGTGCGATCGTACTTGGTACGTTCATAGCAGGGAAAGGGAAGAGGGAAAGAAACAAAAATGGGCTTTCTACTTGAGGTTTTCAGCCTATTAATCTCTGGTGCCTTGGTCTCCTTTAATAGCTGCTTTAATTTAACTCCTTTAATAGCTGCTAATGCATTTAATGATTGTTTTATTAATACTTTTGAAAAATACTTTGTTCCATAAAAAAGATAAATAATTTCATAGACATCCAGTACATGCCATTTGCCTGCATCAAAATGGTAATATATGTACTCTTTACATTTACCCTGTAACCATACGGGCAGTTTTCCTAAAAGCCTTTTCCAGCAGAATAAAATGTCATCCACTTTTGCTGGTATTCCTGGCATAGGTAAACAAGTTTTATATTTTATTCATCTTTACTCCACATATTTATACAATTTTTTCTATCTCAGTGGGCAGTTTCATCGAGGCATAAAATTAGTAAAACTTATCAAACAGTATAAAAAAGGAAATTAATGAATTTAGCCTACTTTCACGCTTTTCTAAGATAGGTACTGGAACAAATCATGTACAATCTTCCCTTGGATAACTTAAACAAAAATTCAACTTTAACTGACTACCACATTGGGTTCAGGCAAAATAGGTCAACCTCAGATGCAGTTTTTGAATTTCTACATGGTATGTACAGAACCAACTACACTGTACAGTGTAAGTTCCTGACAAAAAATAATCAAATTATGAGGCTGTACATTGACCTAATGAAAGCTTAAGATAATGTGAGCCATGCATACTCCTGCAACATTTGTGATATTATGCTATCAACCCTTAAACTTCCAGCCCCTACATCAACTGTTAGAAAACTGCCAAGCACACATCCATGAAGTTTATAAGATGTTCCAGATATCTCATCTGTGGTAAAAAAAGGACATTAAAATGGTGATGCCACAGCCAGTTAACCATGGACAGACCAAGAGACAGCAGTCATACCTTTCGTTTGATGTACCTAAATTTTAGTAATATTGAGATAAGATAACCTTAACCTATAATATTAACCTTATAATTTGGTTCCTTCTGTAATATGAAAACCGATCACTACCAAAATTGAATTGTAAATGAAGCCTTTTTTTCATGTAAAATACATTTTTTTTTCAAGATAATGGAAGAGTGATGCAATAATAAATTAAGTCAACAGATATATATTTCTGAAGATTCAGGCCATATGGAGTGGAAGCGAAACATGATAACTAGAGATACGTGAAATTCGCGAGATGGGATATCGCGAAATAACGCGAAATCAGAAAATAAAATGAAATTTCGCCTTTTTCACGAATTTCACGTGAATTAGCGAAAAAATCACATTTAAAGAGTCATAATCGATAAAGCCTAAGCCTTCATTGTTTAATGCTGCTGACGTTCATTCGCTCTATCTCATTGCTATTCAAAGGTAAATTGGCTTGTTTTTTCTCGCACATATCGCATTCGCGTAATATCGCGCACTGTAGTGATGTCTCCGTCGGAATATGCCGTTAAATTAATTACCGCCTCTCTCTTCGTTTCACATTTATCAATCCTGAAATTCTCGGAAATATCTAGAATAACGCGCTTTCTCTCCTGAAGAATTAGATATTTTGAATCAATAATGTGCTGAAAGAAATTTAACACGGCCATGGAAGAGCGGAAATATAAGCTCACGCACCCACGTGAATGCTGAGCAGTAATTCCGGTGACTCACCGTGATGCAGTAGACAGCATAATTGGATAACTTGTTGCAGGAAAACCTTAAGTGTGGGTCTAATGTAACAATTTTGTAGACTTAAACACGGCCGAAGGCTGGGAACGGAAGTGCTAGCAGTTGAGGGGAGGGGGGGAAGAAACAGAAAGGATAGGAGGAGAGGGAGTGCTACAATTATTAGGGGACAGATCGTTGAATATTCGGTGCTCCACCGAGCTTCAATGAAAAAAAAAAAATCATTTCGACACAAGGAGGTCCTCCTTGGACACAAGGACACCTCCTTGTTTCGACACACCCCCAGTTCAAGTTTCTTTGTTTCCGATTGTGTGTAGTTATGCTTGCTTCTTTCACTGCCTTTCTTGTTATGTAAAATGCTTAATAAAAGTATAAGTATTCACAAAATGTGTACCAAAAATAATAAAACGCCTAGAAATGCACAAAAATTGTAACATTATAATAACACCGCCAAGATTTTCTATAACACCGAAATCACATAGTTTTAAAACGAATTTTAGCAAAAAATAAAACCACTTTCACGGACCTCTAATGATAACAAAGAAAGAAAAACACGAGCCAAATCCAAAAACATTTTTGTGGATTTGGCTCACGTTTTTCTTTCTTTGTTATCAAGATATATATATATATTTGTAAACCTACTGATAAAAATTGTATTGAAAAAACTGTCAATACCAGCTGTTTCTAAGCATCAGGCAACAACAATATTTCCATATTACACATGTCTCACTGTTACCCATCTTTTGTCTCAGTGTTCCTCACAGGTGGGGAACAATGAGACAACATGTACTACTCTATAAATTTATTGTTCAAAATTCTAGTTTTAGCATTACGTATATACTGATTCAGTTGCATTACAGACAATACCACAACGTAACTACTGCTAAAAAGTATTGGTGATATGTGTAAAATTGTGCATGTTGTCTCAGTTATAAAAAGTGTCTCATTGTTATCCACCTTCCCTCCTTTACAGGAAAGGTACCCATGGACTTTGAGAAGAATATCATCACCTCTATTTCCAAAAAGAAGAGGGCTGATAACTGAGGAAATTTTAGGACCATAAGCCTGATGACAATGCGAAGATATTGACAAGAATCATCTGAAGAAGAATATAAGGAAAATTGGGGTGTTTCTGGGTGAAGACCAATTTGGGTTCAGAAAAACCAAGGGCACAAGAGAAGCAATTTTGGCCCTCAGGCTAATTATTGAGAAAAGAAGGGAAGAATCTACTGGCGTTTGTAGATTTTGAGAAGGCACTTGACAATGTGGATTGGAATTTGAGTATTCTGAAGGAAATAAGGGTGTCATATAACAGCCGAAGAATTGTCCACATCTTGTATAAAAAGAATAAAGAAAAGAGTGAGACTTGGTTGCACATTGTTTCCTGTATTACTCAATGTCTACATTGAGAAAGCTATTAAAGATATCAAGGAAAAGTCTTTGGACGTGAATATCCTCAGTAGAAAATCAGCATATTGCGATTTGCCGATGTCATAGCAGTCATGGCAGGAACAGAGATTTAAAGAAGACTAGTCTCTATGGAAAGAATAATACCAGATATCAGCTGAAGATTAATAAAACAAAAACTAAGATATTTGTATTCAGTAGGAGAAAAGAGGCCAAGCCCAATGTTAAACTAGGAAAACAATACCTTGTGTAAATGAAAGACTAATGTTATTTGGGAAGCCGAGTCACCAGTGATGGATGAAACAAGAAGGAAATTGTTAGTTGAATAGCTCAGGTAAAAAGGGTCTTTTATCAAAAGAAGATTCTACTTACAGCTAGAAATACAAGTGTGGAAGTAAGGAAGCATTTCATTTGAACGTACCTCTGGACCATTCTTAATAGTAGTTAGGCATGGACAACAAAAGCAGCAGAGCAGGCTGGAAGCATTTGTAGTGGTGCTACCGAAGAATGATGAAGATAAAATGGATCAACCAAGTGACAAACGAATGAGCCCTGGGAAAAGTGGGAGAACATGTAGATTGTATTTTTCCTGGAGTTGTTCTCAAGGAGGCCCTAAGGTACTTAACCTATTGGTCCATTGTGCCAACCATCTATCTGGTGAATCACCCATAGAGGCATATTGCCTTGTTGAAAGCCAATGGTGGGCTCCATGAATGGTGTACCCAGGTACCTATTCCAAGTCCTCATTGCATCAGGACACTCGCATATGTGGGAATTGGTTCCATCCTCCTCTCTGCACCCACTGCATCTGGGTGAATCTGCGATTCCCAGGAGGTGTAGGTGCCTTATCACTCAGTAGATCCAGGTAAGGAGTCCCACTACCATTCATAATTGACCCCTGTTAAGTAGGAGTCTTTTTGCGAGCCCAGGCTATGTGTAATTTGGTTGACTCAGTATGGTTCTCCGGATCTCAGAATGCAGGGCTAAGCCTCACAGTCTGATTTCTGTCATCCCTATTGAGGTAGCAATAGGTATGATTGGCTCTGGTCCAATTGGATTGTGGCTGGATCCGGCCTTTGCCAGTTCAGCAGCCATTTTATTTCCTGATATGCCTGCATGACCAGGCACCCATTAAAGTTCCACCTTGCCGCATATACCTATCTCATTGAGTGCGTCACGACACTCCTGTAGCAGCTGAGATATGCACCATGGAGATGTCAGGGCTTTTAGAGCAGCCGGACTATCAGTGCACATGTGTATTGGTCTGTTGAACATCCCAATCTCTTTAATGGCATATGCCCATGTCAGAGGGTCACACACCTCTGCCTGGAACGCCATAGGATGTTCCCAGAGGGATTGAGAGCTTCATCACTCAGTGATTCAACCCGAAAGTTGGTTTTGATAGGTGAGGGTAGAGCTCACCACAGACTAAGCCACAGGCATGTGAATTTGACACATTCAGGGTAGGGGGGCCAGTTCCTTTCCATGGGCCACCTCGCACTCTGAGGATGTCTTCGTTCGGAGAGCTTCATTGGTGTGCTAAATATGTAGGCCCTGGCTCCCACTCTTGCATTTCCTGGAGCCATCTGTATACCATACATTGGCCCCTATATGAAGTTCCTTCCCCTCTTTTCCAACCCACTGTTCCCTATCAGGGAAGTGGGTCTTGAAATGAAGGGGTGATTGGTTGAACCTAGCTATCATTCCATCACTCCCCATTGCAAGGATGGAGCTCAACTTTGTGAGCACATTCCAAACTTGTCTATGACCAAAAGAACTTTCTTTTTCATACTACTGTCCCACACATTTGAGACGATAAGCCACTGTCCTTGCCTGAATCTCCACCTCCACACAAAATAGGATGAGATTCAGTAGTATCTAGTGCCAAGGTTGGGGTTGTTCTATTTTCCCCAAAATGCCCATTCAGGCCATTCTTTGAAGGTGGCTAAGTTTATTCCTGGGAGTTTTCTGCCAGGCCCTTTTCCACCAAACTATAGTGCAATGCATTAAACTAGGTTTAATGACTGCTGTATAAATCCAGTTAATGGCTTTCGGCTGAAGCCTCAATGTTTTTCCTACACATCCATAAAGAGGCACAGGCTTTCCCTACTTTTGCCTCAAGATGCACACCCCAGTTACATGAGTCCAAAGTAACCCCAACGTACTTAACTGAGGGCGAAGACTGCAGAATTTTTCCCTGCAAAGAGGGAAGTCTGAGACCCTCTATTTTTCTTCTATTGGTAAACAATACAAGCTTGGTCTTCTCCAGATTCACTGTCAGCCCTATTTTGGCACACTAACCCATTATCCTATCTAGGGCCTTCTAAATGAGTCCAGAGATGGTATCCTGGTACTTTCCGGTGATGAGTATAGCTACATCATTTGCATACCCTTGAGTGTATGCACCAGTCTAATTCAGTCTTTAAAGAAGACTATCGATTACCATGTTCCAGATGAGTGGAGATAGCACTCCTCCTTGAAGGCAGCCTCATGTTACACATAACTTCATTAAACTCTCCCTCATGACAACCTTGACAGTTGTTTGTTCTAGCATGTGCCTAAACCTTTTGTGAGCGTGGATGCTCCTGGCTGCAATGCAATTTGATCGAAAGATGTGTTGTTAAATGCTCCCTCAATATCAAGAAATACATTCAATCTGAACATTCCATGTTCCAGCACATCCTCAACCCTGCTAGCAAGATTATGGAGTGGTCTCCACAGAAAAGTGGGAGAAAGAAAAGTGATCAGAACTTTGAAAAGTCAGGACAACTTAATTGGCCATATCTTGAGACATGATGGCCTGATTAAGATAACTGTCCAGGACAAGTGAATGGGAATAATGGCAAAGGAAGGACTCACATGAGATATATAGAGAGCAATTACTGAAGGATGTGAAAGAGAAGAACTAAGGAAATATGAAGCGGTTAGCTGATGGAAGAACCAAGTGAAGAGCTGCATCAAACCAATCTTAGGATCATTGACTGGCAATGATGGGGAATCTCGCTGGACCCCATTGTCTAACCTTGTCAATTTTATATATTTTTAATCTGACGCTGTGTAATAAAAAATAATACATTTTATTAATTTATATGTTGATTAGTACTCATTTGAAACCATAACTAAGAAACCATTGCATGTTTTTCCCAGATACTCAAAATTAATTGGTGATAGTCCCTTCTAGGGGAACATTAAACTGTTTAACCTTTAGCCAGAAGATCTGGCAAACATTAATTCATTAGAGTATATTGAAACTGGACTTGAAATATTTCTTTTAAGCAAGAAGTTATATGCTACAGTTAAATTCTTTCAATATTTTTAAGATTATGGTCAACTACTTGTAATTTGAGCTACAATATGTTTTGAAGAGAACTCCAAGGAGTAGCGTATGTATGTAATGTATCAGGAAGGGGGAATTCCCTCATCAAACACATTATTTTTTTAAATGTGTAATACAGGTATTCACACTAGCTGGGCCAATTACTATGTACCTACATATCAGCTGTGACTTTTCAATGAATTCTAGCAAATAGAAAGTCATATAGCATGGGTTTATGTAAGATGTAATTAGGAGCCAAGTTGCCGTCAATAAATACCCATGTGTCCATGAATAGGCAGACTGCTCCATCACCAGAGGTCAACCTGTGGGAATAGTAGCATGATGTAACAGAACTGCCCATTCATTAATTGGTCCTCAAAAATATTCTAAGCTTTTATCAAATCATTCTACCACTAGCTACCTCCTCTCTGGAAAACAATAAGAAATACTACCAACCATTTCCACCAACCTAGAGTTTAATGTAATTTTTGGACCACAAAAGCACAAGTTCTGAAATTCACCTCGAGTTGCAAACTCATAACCCACATTTTTGCACTAAGTGCATTAGCCAGTTTAACTATACTGCAGCAACCTCATTCCCTCTGGATTCCTTCCAGCAGTAAAGGGTCCAGATGCAATAGCAATTAGTACACAGTTAATTAAAATATATTTTAGTAGCTATTTATATCATATTACATGGATATACTCTTCAAAAACATTCTGCTGACACAGGTTAACTAAGAAAGATTTTATTTTTTGCTGTGGATTGCATTCAGTTTCAGGCTTTACCTACTTCTATGGATATGTTTATTATGATTGAATATACTATGATGGAAACTGGACTATGATTCATCATGATAAATCTTCATGGATTACATGTTATCATCTGAAATTGTGTACCAAAAGTCTTCCTTTAGGTATATTTTGCATAATTAAATCATTTCTAAATATAAATGTCATGAACCCAACTAACCCAAAAATGAAGTATTAAAATAAGACCCAGAAGTTGTCAACAAAAATTAATTTAGCTTCCTATATTACTGATTGTTTCTATGATCATATTTCTATCATCATTGCCAAACATACCACAAATTTTGAAATATAATTGAAAGATCATTACTCATGACTCTAGTTCACAATATCACATATTGTTGGAAGACCTAAAAGTTGTACCTCTACTGAAAATAGAAAGAATTATTTCTTCCTTATGAGTAAATGCTAAGAAGGTGATGACTGGCATGTTAAATATAATTCTACAGCATGTAATTATTTGACAAGCACTAAGTCAAAGCATTATAAACATTTTATTAACTTTTCCCAAGAAAGAAAAGCCAGTGTACCAGCATATCCCACTCAAAATATTTTGTGCGAGTAGGCAGTAGTGCTAGATACTTGGCAAGTATTAAAATGAAATATTCCTTAAACTATTATTTATTATTAGTGGTTGACATTCTTCGTGACAGTTGTTTTGCAGATTGTAACACACTTTCAAAAACAGGTCTTCTTCTTATTAAATTAGTAAAGTAAATTCAAATACCTATAATATATAAAATTAAAATCATGGGTCAAATATTACTAAGCAACTTGTTTTACAATATCAAGGATTATATGGAATTAACTTTATAATAGATTTACTTTGTCCTCAACATATGTCCTGTATTTTTATTTATATAGCATATCATATTCACATGTACTTGTATCTTTTTCTTTAACTTTTATGGATCCATGCAAATGAATTTTGCCAATGGAAAATTAATATTAATATTCAAATAAATAATTTACTTAATCTCCTGTAAATAATTAAAACTACAGTAAAACCTCGCTTTTACGTCCCCGCAATTTACGTTTTCCCGCCATTAACGCCTTTTTCTTCATGTCCTAATAATGTCCATATATCCGCAATGTAACGTCTTCCCTTTATTCACGCTAGCAAATTTTTGAATGGTTCGCCATTTACGTTTTACGAGACGATTTTGCCGTGATTGTCGTCCTGGTTGCATAACTAGTTGTTGGACTCAACGCTCCGTGAAAGACAAAGTAGAAACTCATGCAGTAAGTTACCACTATGAAAGAGAAATAAAATTTGCCCAGATATACCACCATTTATCGTGACCTCGCTCATATGTGCAATTGTAATGCCGCGAGGGATTACAGTACACGTACGTCGTTTTTCTCGCGATTGTTGTTCAGGTTGCATAACTCGCGGGATGGCTGATGCTATCGCATTGGTGATGAAATTTTTCATTTACTTAAGAAGTGTATACTTTTCAGCATTTGCGGTCTTGTCTTTCTTTTTTGGAGCAATTAATACAGATTTTAAAAAATCCTCCAGCCAAATTTCATCCTCATATATCCTACGAACACACCCGTAAAATCATCTCATTCTTCTCTAGCTCGATTCTTAAGTAGCTTTGATAGGATATCACTATAGTCTCCACACCTTCTTTTCTCATAATATTTACCCTAACTTACTAGCATGGTTGGATCAAGATTCCTGGCCTCAGTTCATCCTTATCTATGTCATTCTCCTCTTCTATTCCCAAGTTCCCTTGTCTATCATTAATGCCATGCAGTTCTTTTCACATTTTCCTTACCCCTATGCTGGATCTCTTGTAAGTTCTATCAGCAGCTCTCCTGACTTAACAGTAATGAACAGTGTCTTGACCACTCTAGTGTCTACTACACCATCCCCCCCCCCCTGCATCCTTTCTCAACTGCTTGCTGTTCTGCATCTTCCCTCATACACCTGTAAACTAATTCCTGATATTCTCTCCAATTTACAACTGTACAATTTTTTCACACTCTTCCTAATCTTGGCCCAACCATATGTAATCTAGTTAATATATCTCCCCATGTCCCTATGCATTTCAAATAAGAGATTTTGGCATTATTAAAGAGGTTTTGTTGGAACTATATTTCAATTTTAAACTTGTCATTCAATGAAAGCAAGAATTAGGCAGGCAAAATCAAGAAGCAAGGAGTTTTTCTTTCAGGCATAACTTTCATATAAAATTGCATACCCTCAAATTACACTTTCCCGCGATTTACACTTTTATCTCTAGTTCCCCTCAAAAGTGTAAAAGAGGGGTTTTACTGTACTTCAAATATGCCTTCAGTTAGCCTGCATTTTCACCTGTACAGAAAATATGAAGAAAGCAATTTACATCAAAGTATTCTATTGCATCATCAATGTTCACGGACTCATTTCAAAATATTTCAATCGGACTACATATTCCAGTAAAAGGTTAATAGTAGAGGTGGGACTAATCCTAAATTTTCTCAAATCCGAATCCTAAGAGGTTCTCGAATCTCTCGAATCCTACATATAAAGTTGATAATAACACAAAAGAAAAGACTTTAGCAGCTGCATTCAATGAAAAATAAATTTAAGAATAGTTTTCAAAAATACAACTCTTTATTGCAATAAAACAATTGAGATTTGAAGAGCTAGCATAGATAAGTAATAAACATGATACACAAAATTTTTTGCATTAAATGAAAGCATGTGAAAGTTCTAGTAGGCATAGCGATGATATGTTTCCAAAACGTTATTAAACTGATACTGAATTGCATGTTTAAAAACGATATCTTTTTTCCAATATTGTCGCGTCTGCAAGACTCATTCACAGCGATAGACGAGCTGCTTGCAGGAGACAATTCCTCATGTGTTAAACATTGTATTGCATTGTAAGCAGGGGGACACAGGGAAATATATTAACTAGATTACATATGGTTGGGCCAAGATTAGGAACAGTGTGAAAAAATTGTAGTTGTAAATCGGAGAGAATATCAGGAATTAGTTTACAGGTGTATGAGGAAAGATGCAGAAAAGCAAGCAGTATGGTGCATTAGACACAAGAGTGGTCAAGACACAATGGGTGTTGGCACAAACTATGGAGGAAATTGAGGAATGATGGAAATAGAAAGATTTAAACACAGCAAGGCAACATAAAATTTAAGGAAACAAGCAATAGACTTAGGAGGGGTATGAAGAGTGTGAGAGAAAAGTGGCAAAAAGGTCAATGTAAATAGGTTGAGAGGTTCCAGAGAGAGGGAGAAATAGGCGCCCTGTACTCAAACTCAAAGGTTAGAAGGTTATTCAGCAGCAAGAAGTGGAATACGATAATGTGCATTAGCGTTAAGTCAGGAGAGCTGCTGATAGAACTTACAAGAGATTCAGCATAGGGTTAATGAATACGTGACAAGAACTGCATGGCACTAGCAATAGGCAAGGGAACTTGGGAATAGAAGAGGAGAAGGACATAGATAAGGATGAACTGGGACCAGGAGTCCAACCATGTTAGTAAGTTAGGGTAAACAGTATGAGAAAAGGTGTGAAAGACTAATGTTATCCTATCAAAGCTACTTAAGAATCGAGGTTGACAAGAACGTGATGATTTTACTCGTTTGTTCGCTGGATGTATGAGGATGAAGTTTGGCTGGAGGATTTTTTTAAATCTGTATTAATACCTAACCAAAAAAGAAAGAAAGGCCACAAATGCTGAAAAGCATACACTTCTTAAATTAAAAAAAATTTCCTCACCTATGCGATAGCATCAGCCGATCCGAGAGTTATGCAACAAGCCCGGACAACAATCGCGGCAAAAATTACGTACGTGTACTGTAATTACTCGCATCATTACAATTCCACAGATGACCGAGGACACGATAACTGGTGGTACATCTGAGAAAATTTTACTTATCTTTCATAGTGGTAACTTACTGCATGAGTTTTTACTTTGTCTGTCACGGAGCGTTGAGTCCATCCACCAGTTATGCAACCAGGACGACAATCACGGCAAAATCATATCGTAAAACGCAAATGGCGAACAATTCAAAAATTTGCTAGCGTAAATAAAGGGAAGATGTTATTTGCGGACATATGAAAATTATTAGGACTTGAAGGAAAAGTGGTTAATGGCGGGAAAACGTACATTGCGGGGACGTAAAAGCGAGGTTTAATCTTATTTGTAATGAACGTTTTTATCGGTCGAAACTAATATGTTCTAAGTTATTACATATAGAATTCGGCGTTTATTTATATTTTAGGATTCGAAAGATTCGAATGATGAAAATAGCACAAAGATTCGAGTATTCGTTTCTCGAATCTTTTTCAAGATTCGAGGGATTCGAAGATTCGAATGTCCCATCTCTAGTTAATAGCAAAAGTTGGCCAATTATTTATTTTTATTATTTGATTCGAAAACTAATGAAAATTAATGATACTCAAAGTAAAAAGAAAAACATGCAGTTGACCTTTAATCCATCAGTGATTTAGTTGTCAGATAAATATCAAATATACATTCAAACACCCATTTATACATTTCAGCTACACTCATGAAAAGAGATTTAACCCTGACAGAGTTCATAAACACCTGGAGATGGCTTAGCAGCAACTCCTAAGTGAGGGGGTTGTTTTTCCATGGTAAGCACATCCAGCAGTTAAAAGTTCACCTAGTAGTGTTTCCCCTCAATCACATGACCATAGTTCTTTTTTTGTGAACATGAATTAAATAGGATATCTAAATATTTATCCAGAAATGTTTCCTATTACTCAGTTATGGCTAAAACTGCATTTCAAAATATAAAAACTCATAATTGAGCATAACAACTTGTTCCATGGGCAGGGAACAAAAAAATTCATCACAGTGGTTCAAATTAACAGACGCTACAAATACTGATGCTTGGGAGTCTTTTCTCTCAGGGAGCATACTTCATCACCTATTCTCCTAGAAGTACTTCATGAAAATCGGAGTATTACCCATTAAATCAAAAAGCATTTGATAGCTTTCCACAACTAATCAAAACAATAATTTTGACTCAAAATGAAAAAAAATGATATGGCACATAGAAATTTGAAATTTTTAACAAAAAAATTAATTTAAAGTTAATGCTATGACTTGCATTTACTGGGCATCTTCTTGCTCCATAAAATATTATTTAACTTATGTACATGAAGTTATCACCTGGATACACCTTTTGATTATGGAAATGCATTAATGAAAATTTCTCTTAAGAGAAGAGATGAATTTCAATACTTTAAATCATATACAACATGTGAATATTCATTCAGCAATACAATGTACGTCAAAGAATAAAATGAGCCACAAGCAAATTAAATTAGCAAAAAGTATTTTTAACATTTAACTGCGACTAATAATTTAAGAATTAGTCATAAAGGTTCAAAGTCCCAGAATTTATAGACTAATATACATGTAATTTTGCCTGCACTCTTGATATTCATTTTCATCACAATATGTTAAGTACAAAAACAGTCCCCTTATCTATATCACAATACCACAATGCGTTGAGATGCTGATTCACAGACACACGCAAACACTAGTTCCACTCAGTTTTGGGAGTTAGTAACATCTGCTAAGCTCCACTGCAATAGAGAACTTCATACAAATATGGATGGTTCATATTATCTGTCTAGGTATTGCATCATTCAAAACAATGAATTCACATTTGAGAGGTCAATTCATACACAATATCATCCAGCTAATCAGGCCCTTCATTAGCAATTTCTAAGTCATCATCAAAATCCATCCGAGCTTCTTCACCATGATTATCATCAACAGGTTCATCATCTTTATTTTCACCTCCTGAATCTATCCAATACAGAATATCATGGCATAGTGGGCAACGGTCTTGCATGTAGAGCCACTTTCTTAAACAAACACCATGAAAAAAGTGCCGGCATCGTGTGATTTTTGCACTGCGCATTTCTTGATAGCAAATAGCACAAACATCATCCAATTCCTGCAACTGTGCTCCACTTGCTTCAGGCAGGGATTCAATTTTTCGTACAGCAGTACGGCGCTTCATGAACACACTCCATCCAGCTTTTGCCTCACACCTATGTAAAAGGGAAAATTACATCAAATAGTTTAATATATAAGCACTAGAAATAGCATGATAAGAGCTTTCCATTTTTTACTCAATGTTATGGAATCAATACTGAGACCAGTAAAAATGAATTTTAAGCATCACTGTATTCACTCACCATATGTTGAAGTAGGCATGGATACACATCATTACTGCTCGAATGGTTCCACCTGACTCAAAAGCCAAAATCCAAGCCCCATTGAAGAACAAAAATATGCCAAAACAAAATTCAACTGTGTTCCCAAATGCCCGAATGTAATACACATAGTCATCCAGTCTTTCCCAAAAAACTGAACGACATGCATCAACAAGAAAGAGAGAGTAAATAGCTAAAGACACCCAGACTTTTACTATCACCTCAACACTAAATGCTGATACAGCTAGGAGCCATGTGGATGTTGGATGATGTGACCATAAGTATGCCAAGAGAGAAGCAGGAAACAGTATAAGAAAGGCACAAACTGCAAGGGCCCGTGCATGACGTTTTAATGAGGGGTTGTGAGATGCACTAAGAGACATAAGAAGAGGGTTCACAATGTTATGAACAAAATGCAACAGGGCAGTAAACAAGAGGCACACATTTCGACACAATCGAACAAAGCGCTTCTCTGGCTCCAATCCAGTCAACCCTGTCTGTAAGGCTAGGATGTAAAATAAAATAGCTGAGACAGTTCCTATACTCTTCTCTTCATCCTCTTCAGCCTGTAGAGCCCACTGGAAGAAACACCCCACATAGTGGCATATATAGGACACAGCACTTGTCATGCCCAGCACGGCTGTTGTAGTTTCACATCCACTTATTAGAAGACTCTTAGCAGCAGCAGCCACAGCCCAAGGACCATTATTAGCTATCTCATGATCATCTCCAGTTGCACCACTCTTAGCTATCAGAACTACTGCATGTTCAATTACACGGAGTATCCAGAATGTGCGAAGCACACATGGGACATTTAATCTAGCCCACTCAGTTTCCACCAGGGTGCTCATCCCAAAGTTTGAGACAAAAGTTCGAGCATACTGGTATCCCCCATATATTGTGCGCACAACATTGAAAGCACTATACCACAACACAAACTTAACCAAGGCTAGAGGGAGGAGAGCAGCAAACACAGGAGCATGCTGAATAACTGAAGGTGGCAAGGGGAGAAGAGCTAGGAGAGATGGTGCCATAAAACTGATAGGAAGCAATTTCTGCAATAATGGGTAGCGAGGGCCAAGATGGACATAGCAAAATGTGAATGCAAGAACACACTGAAGTAAATAGTTCTGAATAATTGTAAAGCCAAAGCTATCAGTGTCAAGCAAGTGACCCAAATTTAGAGAGAGAATATCTTCAAGGGGGCTGTTATGTGTTTCAACTGAAGTGCCTTCTTCCTCTCCAGCAAATGTAGCAGAAACAACTGCCTTCATTGTACTCACATTAGTCCAATATGAAACAAACACTATTCCAACTGACATCAAATACATGTACACAGTGACCAAATGCTTAGTCCACAACATGAACACACACAAAGCAGAAATACATCCTGAAAGTAAAGAAAGTATGCTTTAACAGAGCATCAACTAAAAAAGGCATCAGCTTTTAAAAATTATTAGACAGAAAATACCAATGCAACTTTTTCACTGACAACAAAACACAAACACCAGACTTAGCTTCTTCTACACGCATTCTTTAATGGTACAACTAGTTCAACCCTCTCAGGCACAAAAACATTCCAGTGGCTCAATATGTGTATAAGGTGTGTATAATATATGTGTAAGGCTGGTGTATAAGTAGGGACACCGAAAAATGGTAAATAAAAATCATCAAAAGCGGTGTTTAAAATGACAAATGCAGTAAATAAAATAGTTTTAAAAAGGTGAAATCTGTGTTTAATGTTGGGAAAAAGGAGTCTTAAAGGAAGGTTTTTTTTAAAAATATTATTAATAAAGACTTCATACCAATGTGAACAAACAGTTAATAGTCCATACATTTGAGATCCAATACAGAAGTTATGGCTACCCTACGCAACATAAAAACACAGTAGGCAAAATTAAGTTAAAGGCAAATTAATGAGATAATGGTAATAACAATAACAGAGTGGAGTAGTGGACTGCAGCTAATGAAGTTCGATTCTTACGCTGTTTAAAATTTTTCTTTCAACCATTGAATAAAAAACTTTATCATCCTTCATTTCCAACCTTTGTGTGTGGATACTGACTTTTTTGCACTTCTATCGCTTCAACTAGATTTACAAATGCGTCACTCAAAAATACACTGTTAAGTTAACGTAATGATTCCACGATTTAATTCTGTTATATAATTTTTTTCCAATCATTTCCTTTCGCCAAATTTAATTATTTTTTTGACTTATAATTTGGCATGGAATTTCTGATAATCTACTTTTTTTAACTGCCTACGAGCATTACCCTAGGAATACAGCACGGCTGTATTCTTAGGTAGTGTTAAGGATCGAACTCACGACTGGCAGTACACTAGCCCTCATTTTTAACAACTACGATCTCATAGGTTCACGGGAATCTGGCGAATGTAGGCGACCCGCATGACATTCGGCTTAATTCTTTTTCTCGCACATCCGGGCCTATGGAGAAAAATGTCAATACGAGTATTTTTTTATTTTGTTTTCCTCGTTTGTGGCACGGAAAAGATCTTCTCATTTCGTGACCCGAGTTACTTAACCTCTCCTTGTTGGTATCTACCATACGTGCATTCCATTCGCGGGGCGCATCGATCACGAGGCCGCGAGATGTTAAAATCTCCGATCCGGATCTGAATTTTTACTGTCTCTGGATATGATTTCAGTAGCGAATGAAATGAAAGACCCGTGGTTCTTTGGAACCGACCCGACCACCCTTAATTTATGAGTGGTTCATTTGTAAGTCTAATTTAAACAACAAAATCTAATAAAGTGAGTATTCAGATGAAATGGTTTGAAATTGAATATGATAACATTTTCGATGCAGTGGCTGAAAGAAAAAATTAAACTGCGATTGGGATCGAACTTCGCACAGTACACTAGCTCTCGGTCATGGCTCTCGTTGTATGCCTGATCCCGGCGAATGTAGGCTACCCGCGTGACATCCTACGTATTTTTTCCGCGATACCGGGCTAATGGGGGAAAAAAGTCATATATCTTTATTTTGCTTCTAGTTGCACGGGAACGTTTTCATCTAATTACGTGACCTTAGTTGCACATCTTCTTCTTGTCAATATCTACCGCACCTACATTCCATTCACGGGGCACTTCGTTCGCTAAACCGCGAAAATTTAAAATCTACGATCCGGATCCGATTTTACTCCGTGTCTTTGGATCCGAATCCGGAACCGAGAAAAATGAAAGATCCGATCCGGCCATCACTAAAGAAAATATTTGATGCTACAAAAATTCGGCATTTGCAAAATATCTCAAATTTCGTTAAAAAAATCGCGTTTCAAAGAAGACACGGTTAATTTCGCGATTAAACCCTAAAGTCGCTTATTTCGCGAATCCTGTCGCAAAAAACGTTTCGCGAAAATGTCATGTCCCTATGTATAAGGTACATGAGATTGATGGGGGTTGGGGATCTTGCTAAAGGAGAAGGAGCAGAGGTTTCATGAGGAAAAGGAGGTCAAATAAGGGTGAGTGATTACGGACAAGGATGCCATTAGCCAAGAGTGAATTCTTGTGGAGGTCAATCTCTAACTCCTCCAGAGCACAGAGTCTTTTACTTTTCTTCTCCACATGTAATACTAATGAGTCCAAGTCACTCAATGACCTCTCTCCACCAATAGTTTGGAGAACCATGACTTTTCATTCCGAGCATTGATGAAGTACCACCGATGTTCGATGTCAGCACCTGCCAATTCAGGCAGTGGAATCCAGAAAATAAAGGATGGAAAGAAATCCTTCACCTGAACCAGCAATGTATGTAGGCCCTAGTTCTCACAATTTGACCGATGTATATCTTATCACAGCCCTTACACATTAACTTGTACACTCTCAAGAGTTCCCTAGGGTCCCATTTATCCTTTCAGTCCCTAACAGATTACCCAGGTTTCTACCACTGCAAAATGCTGCCTTGTATTGGAAACCATTCCAAGTTAACAGACTTTCAACCATTACAGCCGTATTCATAGATTTCTCGTTAAACAATTGTTGTGGAGGTTTATCTTAGTCCGGTCTAAGTGTGCTTTAGAACGGAACTAAAAGTTGGTATTCATAGCTTCGGTCGAGGGAGATCCGGAGTCCAAGTCTTGCATGCTGCACGAGGATGGAACGTCTGGCAACACCGCTATACGCTACGTAACCAGGGTACATCCGGGGTTTATTGAATTGGTTTGTTTGCTTGTTTAGGTCTTTTGTTCACGTAAAACATGGAATCTAAAAGAATTCGCTCCGGAAACTGGACAAAGGAGAGGAAAGAAACACTTCTGGAGCTAATCAGTGAGAGAGTGGGAATAATTGAAAGTAAGTCGTGTGATAGTAGGACCACGAAAAGGAAGCAGGAATTGTGGCTTGAAGTAGTTTGGCTCATAGTAAACTGTATCTGAGGTAACTTTGTTGAACTGCTTCATATTGAAATAAAAAAGTGTAACTTAGTTGTCCCACATATATGTTTTAATGAACAACCCGGATTTCGTCGAGGATTGACATCATCAGGCCTGGAACACAACGATTTACATTTATATTACTACTCACATACCAAGTAATTTTATTTCTTTTTCAGTTATATTATAATGAGAGCTATTGATAAAAGGTAATTATTATTCTTTTTGCGTTCTTCTTTATTCTAATTTATGTATGCTGGTGTTCACTGCCTTAAGACCGAAAGCATTAATGTGAATGCACCCATATGAAATCGTTGTGTTCCATGGTGATTAGGAAGTTGATAACTATCATCAATGGACACGTAAATTAGTGAGCGAACCCCAGGGTTGCTACTATATGTCATGCTTCCCCATTCACAATGAGACATCAATAAAATGTGTCAAAGATAAGGGTTAAAAAATGTTCCTTCGTCCGGTGAGACCTGTTGCAATAGAATATAATAGAAGAAATGAGATTTAATGAAATCGAGATGAAATATAAACTTCCAACATCACGACTCGATCTTACAACCTTCGTCACGTGAGTTGACGATCGTAACCACTAGGCCAATTTGGCTCGTTGGCGAGTGAGCGTTGCCTTGAGGTTATCATTAGCGCACTGAAAATATTGAATTTTAATTAATTTATTACAGCCAAACTAAAGCCTATTCACCAAACTACGACGTGTTCCTAGCAGCCTTTGGCATTCCGAACATCATAAAAAATATGTCATTCAAAAAGGCGTAGCAAGGTTCATAGTCTCCCCTTGTTAGATCATGCTGTAAACAAGTATACTTGTTTATATTTAGACCTTCATAAGTGTCAAAAAGAGAATAAAAGTGAACTATAATAACTGATTCAAAAAATCTTAACTTAAGTATAGCGCCTGCTTATTAACCTGTTCTCGCAATGAAAATAACAAAAAAACTAGATTAACTAATTTCCTAACATGAGAACAAAACTACTTTATTAATCTACTGCAGTAAATCAAAAAGTATTAACATATGAATATAAATCTAAACTATTAAGCTAACGATATCCGGCGTGATACTACAGATACAACTAACTAATAATATACTTTCACGTAGGTATTGGAGAAAGAAGGAAAAAAGTGTACATCCAATTATAAGGCAACTGTCTGCCTGTCGGCTTTAGCCTACTTTATTTAGTTGCTCATTTGTTTTGTTTATTATTTTGATTCAACGAGATGTTCTCACCCTGTAAAAATGAGTTAGTCTAGTAGAAGCAGTATTTCGCAACGGTTCTCTCCACCAATTTGTTCTTCTTTTATTGTATAATTTTTACCCCACGCCTCGAAATTTCATTCTTTTAAGGAAACGCGAACATATTTCAACAGTAGACTACCTGTAAAGAGGAGATAAATCGAAATACTTCAGAGAACACCTTCGTAAATCAACACTCCACAAAAGCTGATGAGAAAATAGCTACTCGATGCACTTAAACTCATTGTTAAACCATGATGCCATAGGTTTAACTTTCTCTGGACTAAATCTACTTGGATTAAGGTCGGTCAGTGCTAAAACGGCACTATGAATACGGGTTTAACGAAATCGCCGGACGAACTTCCTTAAACCTACCTTAGTCATAGACTAATGAATCTATGAATACGGCCGTTAAAGTTTTATTTCTAAGTCCACTGGAGTTGGGAATTATACAGTAGTTGGGTTATAATTTTAGATCTTTTACTTTCTATCACATGGTCAATAAGGTTGCAGGGGTATCCATTGTTGGTTGCGAATAAATGATCTGGGTTTCTTAAAAGTCATTACTAGTGAAAGAAATATGAAATAACCTGTTTACCATGGAGTGAAAAGCAGCTAGCTTGTGAGAAATATTATGTCAGAATGTGGAATGAATGATGTAGTCTGTTTAGCATTATTTTCTGTAATTTCAAAATCAAACTTATTGCCAATAATGAAAGTATTAGTCTAAAAAATGAAGAGAGTTGTTTATATCCTTTTGGTGGATAAATTATATACTCCTATGTAGTGAGTTCATCACGTCACGAAATCATCCAATTCCACGCCTAAACTGTCCAAACACAAAATATATCGTCCACATAACAATGTTACATAAATATTTTACCTGTAGCCTAAGGGTCCATACGAAATATTTTTTCTTCAAGGCCAATCATAAATAAATAAAGATCTGGTGCTTTCCCGGCATATCTGCTGCATGAAGGTTTCTTGGTTCCTCCACCGGGTTATTGCGTTCATGTCTGCCGACGATTCAATTCCCGACTCGGTCATCGTCTTCAGGGCTTCAGAATGCTGTATCGCAAAAATTGTCCTCCTTATATACCCTTCTCCTGGGGTCAGGTGTCTCCTGATTGGTCCATCGACCAACCTTCAGAAGGGTGCCTCCTGATTGGTCGAGAATTTCCCCTTTCCTCTTGTATGCATTTGAGGATCGGTCTCCATGTGTTGCTTAGCTGAAAGCCTGTGTTCCTGTTCAAATTCTTCTTTTTGAGGCGGATTTGAATGGCCTCCTTGACAATCCGATCCCAATAGCTGTGTAATCGGCAAAGACGTTTTGCCTCGTCCCACTTAATGGTGTGATAACGGTTGACACTGCGTTCCGCGATGGCTGACTTTTCCAATTGCCCCAACCTAAGGTGCCTTCTGTGCTCCTTCATCCTGGTCTCAATAGTGCGGCCTGTTCCTCCGACCACACCACGCCACACTTGCACGGTATCTGGTAAACTCCGGGAGTCTTGAGGCCAATTGGGTCCTTCGCGTTGGCTAGTTGGTGCCTTAACTTAGCCGGTGGTACATGAATTGTGGCGATGTTGAACCTTTGGAGTATTCTGGATATTTTTCCTGATACCGTGGAAATGTATGGCAGGCAGGCTGTGGCGGCCGGTTTTTCGTCCGTGTCCCGTGTCCATCCATTTTGTGGCTCCATGGTCCTTTTCAGGGCCCGGGAAATTTGCCGCTCACTGTATCCATTTTGAAGAAAGGTCTTCTTTAGACGTTAAATTTCTCCTGACAAGCTCTCCTCATCGGAAATGGACTTGGCCCTGTGTATAAGGGAGGATAGGACAGCGCAGCATTGGGAAGGGTGGTGGTGGCTGCTGCCATTAAGGTAGAGGTCTGTGTGGGTCGGTTTGCGATAGATGCTGTGGCCCAAACTTCCGTCTTCTTTTCTATGGATTAGGATGTCTAAGAACGGGAGCTTGGCGTTGTTTTACATCGTGAAATGGATATTTGGATGCTGAATAATTATGTGCTCCAGGAAGGAATTCAAGGCGTGGGATCCATATGGCCAAATGATGAATGTATCGTCTACGTATCTGAAAAAGCACTTTGGCCATAGTGGAGCCGAGTTGAGTGCCTTTTCTTCAAAGTCCTCCATGAAAAAGTTCGTGATGACCGGTGAAAGTGGGGACCCCACTTAGAGACACCACATCAAAACTGACCATGATGTCAGTCGGCTCAAGTCGAAATCCTTTCAGGATTTTTACGAAATCTACAGCATTTCTGACGTGGTGCTCGCAAGATCCCATGTACGGTGCCAGAATTCCTGTGAGGCATTTGGCCAGGTTGTAGGTAGGAGATCCAATGGCGGTCACAATTGGACATGGTGGTGTCCCATCCTTATGAATTTCTGGTAATCCATACATCCTATGAGGAGCGGGTGCTGGAGCTTCCTGACAGTCTCAGTGGAAAGGCCCGATTTCTTCATGAGGGCAACGGTATTCCTGGTTATGGCGTCAGTAGGGTCACGGGGCAGACTCCTGTAGGCTTTATCTGAGAATAATCTGAGAATATCTCTCCCATTTTTTGGTGGTAGTCCTCGGTTTTCATCATCACCATTGTGTTGCCTTTGTCTGCAGGCAATATGGTGATGTCTTTCCATCTGCGCAGGATCGGATTGTCAAGGAGGCCATTCAAATCCGCCTCAAAAAGAAGAATTTGAACAGGGACGCAGGCTTCCAGCTAAGCAACACATGGAGACCGATCCTCAAATGCATACAAGAGGAAAGGGGAAATTCTCAACCGCTCAGGAGGCACCCTTCTGAAGGTTGGTCAACGGACCAATCAGGAGACACCTGACCCCAGGAGAAGGGTATATAACGAGGACAATTTTTGCGATACGGCATTCAGAAGCCCTGAAGACGATGACAGAGTCGGGAATCGAAACGTCGGCTGACATGGACGCAATAACCCGGTGGAGGACCCGAGAAACCTTCACACAATCATACATAGTTCAGCTAGAAGGGGAGAAAGCTGGAATCCAAAAGGCCATGACGCTGCTGGTAGAATTCACCAAAATGATGGAAATATGTAGTTTTATCCAACACAAGTGTTCAAGGCACTTATGAACTCTCCTACTAGTAAGGGTGGAAAATTTATTTACGTGAGTCTATTCCATGATATTAATTAATGACTTAAGGGATGGGCACACGAAGGAAAAGGTTCACCACATCAAATGATACTAGGAAGCACTTTTCAGGAGGTGTTTTCGGATTAAATATTTGCACAGTTTACTTGAATTCTTTACTCTGCAATTAGGGTGGAAGGAAGTTACCACAATCTTAAATTTTAAAAAAAAACCTCATCAGACTGCAAAAGGGAGTGGAAATGATTGGTCTAATAGGATTATGACTTTTATGTATCTTGAGAAGGCCGAAAAACCTGGGAGTAGCAGGGTTCATGTTAATAAGCTTCCTTGACCTTTTTGGAGGAAACAGATTATTGCAATTTTTCAAAGTTTTTCACAGAGTTCTGAGGGAGAGAGAGTGCCTTTCAGAGGCTTCACTGAGTCTGAGTTGCAAGTAAAATTGTGGCACTTGATTACATAGTATGATTAGCATAAAATTACCACAGCATATTGATTACATAGTATGATTAGTCTAAAATCACCACAGCATGGACTTTGTCAGCTTTTTGTGAAATTAAATTTTGTGAATTAATTATTTTCCTGTGAGATAAGAGGGCAATAAAATCTCTCTGGCAGTAAAAATTATATAAACCTTCCTACCCTGAATTTGATAGGGCATCAACATTCTTAAATTTTATTCTCAAATCATCTTTAGCTATTGGAGACACATATCACCACTCACAGCACCAGTGTTGTTTGCAAATGGCAGACAGTCCTGAGTCACTTCATTAGTAAACAAGGATGTCGTACTATTAATACTTTTGAGTTGGAATTGCGGCAAAATGGCAAGAAAGTGATGATGGAGAATGCAAATATGCAGCTTACGTGCCTACATTGCACTACAAAGATGAAGTGAAAGGTGTTCATGACAATACGTGGAGGCAATGAAACAGGTGAGAATAGAAGAAAATTTAATTGTTTTAGAAGGCAAAATATCTATAGTCATCAAAGGAATGATGAATTGTTGGAAATATGGATTGGAAAATCAAAATTAGGGAGCAGAAAGACTTCTAGAGTTATGAACACAAATCAAGTTAGTGAGAGCAACAAATGTTTAAAAGCTACAGAGCCATTCCATGTCAAATCAACACACTTTAAATAAAAAGTTTACCTCACCATTTTAGATTTTGCTAAAATGTGGTATACTCATAGTGGGTGCTGAGACTAAGAAAAATACCAAATTTCAATTTTTTATCTAAAACCATTTCCGAAATATGGCTATGTAAACTTTTCAAAAACTAGCCAAAAAACATGGAACGGAATTTTTTTTTGTTTGCTCTAGGACCTGTCCTAATTGAGCTAGAGAGCTCGGAAAGGTGTCATTTTGCAGCATTTTTATGCTCTTTCCAGTGATATGCACCACAGCATAGGTTCTAATTAAAAAATTTCTTTCAAAATACAAATTGTAATTTTGATTTAATTTTTTTCCAAAAGTACACAATTTAAAATTTTCAAGTTATTTCCATGAATACTTAGTGCTGTTGTAAATCACATGGAAAAATATAAAGATGGGATGATGATGGATTCATTGTTAAAAAAATGATTTCTGACTATTGTTTTCCACTAATAGCCCCGTTTTGACCAAACCGACCTGTAACAAATGGAATTTAATTAAAATATACAGACAGGTAACTAAAAAAATAACAAATTTCAAAAAATAATCTACTGAAAACAAAATCAATTGGCATATTCTATATTTAAATTCATTTCATTGCTTACTTTAATTTAGTACAATTTAAACTAATAGCCTAATACATTTATTGTAGCATAATACATATATATACTTATAAAAAAAATATATATATTAATAATACATATACTTGTACTATTGGTAAAGCAAAAATATTGAACATCGGACCTAAAACTACAAATCTAAATAAGGTACGAAAAAGTGAAATTATTGATGTAATAGTTGTCTAAACAAATCAATCAAAATTTCATTCCGTTCCCAATTACTTGAGCCAGTATATGCAGTTTGAGCAAGTTGGTTCTCCTGTCTATTCATGTAGGCTGTAAACAATTTGAAACAAGCACAGTCTGTCTCCGGCCATTCACTTGCTGCCTGTACAATCATTCAGTGGCTAGAGCCTTTGCAGAGAGGATGTGTCCTGTATTGTTTCCTTCTAAGGTGGAAAGTTAAACTTTTTTATTAGTGTTCCTAAACCACTATAGTGCTCCATGTTACAAGTGTAAAGCAGTTATTACCCCTACATTGAACAAAGTTTATGTTATATATTTTAGTGGAACTTTGTAATTTTTAAGAGTTCATTTACAAGTAAAACTATAAATTGAAGGAGTGTTTTAAGTGATATTTCACTCAATATGGAACCTAGTAAAAAGCGCAGTGCTTTAAGAGGGCAGTGTTGTAATCCATTGAAGAAATCAAATCATTTTATTAGAGACAGAAAAAAAACTAAGAAATGTCACAGCGTGGATGCATGAGTTACTTTCACAAATGCTTAATGGCTCCATGATTTGTGAAACATGTAGGATAGATGTAACCAAGTTAAAAAATACAGAGGCAATCAGTGATAAATATAATGCTGAAGATGAAGATTCTTCTGTAACAGAGTTAATCAACCTAGACAAAGACCCAGACTTCACAACAAATTCAATGGTTGTTCAAACACTTAACACATCACTTGGGCAAGGGCCTAGCCACGTTGACACACAGACTCCTGCCAGATCACCGAAGTTAAGAAATGTTGGACCCGGATGGAGGTTGGATGGGTAGCCCCCCTCCATCCCTCTACCATCGTGGTGTTCTTGTCTCCTGTCTGCAAGTGGCGGGCAGGTTAAAAGTGGGTTGGTACAATGGATCTAAAGAGGTCTAAGTGCCAGGGGGGTTCCAGAAGGCCCCTGCCCACCTCTCCAATTTACATTATTTAACACATCACTTCAAGAACTAGGTGAGTCCTCAATCAATAAGAAAAAAATAACATCCAAGCACTATGCCAAATCAAAAGTGAAAAAAATCTCTTTGTTGATGAAACATTAACTATTTTTTGCTGCTGAAACTTCATCAGATAATGATACTGATACATAGTGACAAATCTGTTCTCAAAAATCGCAAAATTAACTTTTTTAATTCTACAAGTACAGCAAAAAACTAATGATTCTTACAAGTTTACCTGAAGAGTGGAGTATCAGGAAGATAATGAGCGAATTCTATGCTCCTAATTACATAGTTCGGCAATCTTTCAAAAAAGATTTTGAAAGAAAAAGGGTTTATGGATGGTCCATGCCCAAAACCAGGGAAAAGTTAACCAATAGAAACTGTCAAAACTGTACATTCATTTTATGAAAATGATGAAGTTAGCTAGGCAATGCCAGGTATTAAAGATTGTGTGACGGTTACAGAACCAAATGGAAGTGAACACAAAAATATCGAAAAGACTTATTATGTGTTACCTTAAAGAAGCTTACAAACATTTTAAAGAAATAACATTCCTTCATAACATAAATATAGGTTTCTCTAAATTTGCTGAGTTAAGACCAAATCATTGTGTATTAGCTGGACAGAGTGGCACACACTCTGTTTGTGTGTGCTCCACTCACCAAAATATAAAATTAATGATAAAAAATGCCAAACTAAATCATGGTGTCTACTAATACATGAAAAAGAAATTCAAGACTTTTTCAAGACTTTTCAAGACAAAAATTTTAAAATTCCAGACCAAAATGGCTAACTTCTTAATGTGTCATCGTGACTGTCAATAGTTCAATGCCCAGTCCTGTCTAATTTTTCACTTGGAATGGCCATCTTATTATATCCACATTATTAAAAGTACAAGCACAGCACCTTATCTACTTCATTCATGATTAAACTTCTAGAAATTAAAACGCCGTATACTCGAAATGGACTGTACCGGGACATTCACGGCTGTTATTGAAGAATGCACGACGGCACGCCACACAGCGATGCAGGATCCCTAATAATTGGCATTTTGGATTTAAAAATGCTCAATTAATATGAAATTTGGTCTATATAGGATTTCGATAAAGTATAATGAATATAAAAGTGAATTTTCAAAAAAAAATTCTTTATTTTTGAACAAGAAGTTATGTGAAAAAATAATTTTTCAAATTATATTTGCAATATATTAATATACAGTTAAATAGCACTCACTTTCAGTTTCAAAACCTATTTTTCAGAACAAGAGTCGAGGCAATACACGTTATATTAGAGATAATTAAAGGTGAAGCTGTGCCTGCTCCTTTTCAAATGATGCACTAGTTACCAGTGCAACATTTTATCTTATCTACTAGAGGAGTAGCAACAGCGATATGTGCTTACTTAACATTGTTTTGAATTCATCAATCGGTGCATCCAACGTGCATGCACAAAAACCCAATATAGAAAGTCTTTCTAGACTCATAAATACCAAGTATTAGGGATCCTGCACCACTGTGCGGCGTACACGGCGGTCGGGTTCGCGCCGTCCCGTGTGAAAGGAGCCTTTGAATGAAATTATGTCCGTCGCCAGTCCAACCAAAGGTGCCTCTAGAGCACACACCAACTCGAAGACCAACTCAACTCGAGCTGGCGAATGCCGAGTTCTCCAGTAAAAACGAACGATTTTGTTGCAAACTCGCACATGCCGACAGATGAACTAGACTTTCCGGCGGCTTTCGAGCTAGCGACCTCGCCATCAGATGAATAACAAAGACATTCCACCGCACTAGCTGGCAAATGGCGAGTTCTCCAGTAGGTATATCATCCAGGAGCCAACGACATATTCGTCAGCGGCGGCACTTATGGCGTCGTCGGCGACAACGTAAAATAATGAGTGAAAGTTTCCCGGGTCTTCCACCGGGTCAAAGGCTCCATCTCTGCCTACGTTTCGGGAAACGACTCGTTTTCCATCTTCAGGGCTGTGAGCCAGGGACATCTTCACAGCCCTGAAGATGGCAAACGAGTCGTTTTCGGAAACGTCGGCAGAGATGGAGCCTTTTACCCGGTGGAAGGCCCGAGAAACTTTCACTCATCTAATCCGCCGGGAAAACACCAAATGGTAATATAATATTTTTACTTTCCAGGGGCTGATCTCTGTTCTTTCACGAAGACGTTTGCGTATAAAACCAACACAATTGAATGGGAAATGCTAATAACAAAATGGCAAACGGTAAGCTTTACTGAATGGATGAGAGTAAGAAAACATTCCAATTCCACAGTAAAGTTAATTAATCCCACCCGATTATGATGATGCGCAGCATAGAAACTTTGGACGCGATGGTTTAAATATAATATTTCTAGTGGAATTTAATCGAGTTACACCCTCAGAGGCATGGCAATACGCAAAATGTCACAATCGTACTAGAGTACGATCTATGGATCGCCTGAATCTTTGGGAGAGTTGTAATAACCACGGTCAAGGTCATTATTTTGAAATAGCATTCATGGGCAGGAGGGAAGTATACGATCTTCAACCTGCAACCAACCAAGCCGATTTGTCATGCGGCGGCATGCAGGAAACGGTGCCCATGTCTAGTGCAATCGAACGACGAAAGTCACAAACTCACAAATTCTGACCAGAGAGGTTTAAAATAACACCTCTTTGATAATGACAAATAAAGAAAAAGGAAACAATATCTCATTTCGTAATGCTATGTCTGCCGTTCCAATTTTTATCCTGACGATTTGCAATTAACCATTTTTCCCGATTTTTTATTATTTTTCAGCGAATTCCCGACCTTTTCCAGATTTTTTCCCGACGTTAACAAATTCCCGACTTTTTCCCGGATTCCCGACTGGTAGACACCCTGTAAATACAGTAACATGTGGCAACTTAAGCAATTACAAGCAATTCATTGCAAAAATGCTTTGCAACCCATCATCAATTGATTGAAACATTGTAAATTGCAAATATTGCCCAGGAGAAACTGTAATATGCAAAATTTTATAAGACTATCTTGAAGAAAATTTCAATGAATGAGTTCACTTCCGCCAGTGGGTGTCAGTTGATCACCGTAATCTGGAAATCGTACAGAAGAATTCCAAAGAATTTATAGATTTTTCTGCAGTAAGATGTCCTCTTTGGTTCGGCATGACTTCATTGCCAAGTAACAAAAAACATTCATTAATTCCACAAAAGAAAATCTTAATGAATCGAAATTTGTTTTTACATGTGATTTTTCAGAAAATTATAGTATAGTTCTACAGGACGAAGCATAGAATTACCACTGGACAAGCCAACAGGTTACTATACATCCATTTGTTATATATCACAAACAGGAAGACAAAAATGAACATGTGAGCTTTGCCCTTGTTTCTGATTGCCTAGAGCACAATACAATTGCTGTTTACACCTTTCAAAAAAAGCTAATTTCGAACAAATAAATTTCAAAAGCTTCCAATGAAGATTTACTATTTTTCAGATGCCTTTACCGCTCAATATAAAAATAAGAAAAACTTTCTGAATCTTTCCTTCTTGAGAAAGACTTTAACATAAAAGTGGAGTGGCATTTTTCAGCCACAGCACATGGGAAAGGGCCTTGTGATGGAGAGGGGGTTCCGTTAAGAGACTGGCAGCTTGTGCAAGTTTCCAAAGGGTATACCACAACCAGATCCATACCCCACGAGATCTATTTGAGTGGGCAGTAGATAACATAGCAAAAATAGAGTTTGCCTGTTCCACTCAAGAAGATTATGCTGCTTCAGAAATGTTCTTAAAAAGCAGGCTTGAAGAAGCATTAACAATCAAAGGAACACAGCATTTCCATGCATTCATTCCCAAAACTAAATCAAAAGTATTAGTGAAACACTTTTCAGATGATGTGCAAGGTTGGAAGAGGGAGGTAACTACTTCACCGGACAACTCAAAGTTGCAAGACATATCAGGCTACATCACCACTGTGTATGACAAAAGCTGGTGGCTTGGTACGTTTTAGAAAAAAATGAAGAATTTGAAGTAGTGAAAATAACTTTTCTTCATCCATGTGGCCAGCTACATCATTCTACTATCCTACACATGCGGATGTCCTGTGGGTGTCAGTTGTGGATGTTCTCACAAAAGTAAATCCGTTTACTCTGACTGGGAGAACATACACTTCTGTTGAAAGTGATGTAAGCCAAACCCAATTGGCTTTTTCAAAATGTAATCTGTGAAAGTCCGAGATAGTTTTTTGGGAAACTGGTTTCAACTCAAAACTTAATTCTTCCTCAGGTTAGTTAGTGTTAATATATATTAGTTGTTTGAAAATGATCGCTAGTACCTTTTGTGTTACATTTAGCTATATATAGATACTATTATTCAAAAACAAGCACCATGTAAGCCACTTATTTATTTTTTTGTACTTAATAGTTCTGGTCACAGGCTCGCTTTTTCATACCTTATTTAGATTTGTAGTTATAGGTCCCATGTTCAGTAATATCCTTTACCAATGTATCAGGCTATTAGTTTAAATTGTACTAAATTAAAGTAAGCAATGAAATGAATTTAAATATAGAATATGCCAATTGATTTTGTTTTCAGTAGATTATTTTTTGAAATTTGTTATTTTTTTAGTTACCTGTCTGTATATTTTAATTAAATTCCATTTGTTACAGGTCGGTTTGGTCAAAACGGGGCTATTAGTGGAAAACAATAGTCAGAAATCATTTTTTTAACAATGAATCCATCATCATCCCATCTTTATATTTTTCCATGTGATTTACAACAGCACTAAGTATTCATGGAAATAACTTGAAAATTTTAAATTGTGTACTTTTTGGAAAAAAATTAAATCAAAATTACAATTTGTATTTTGAAAGAAAAATTTTCTTTAGAACTTATGCTGTGGTGCATATCACTGGAAAGAACATAAAAATGCTGCAAAATGACACCTTTCCGAGCTCTCTAGCTCAATTAGGACAGGTCCTAGAGCAAACAAAAAAAATTCCGTTCCATGTTTTTTGGCTAGTTTTTGAAAAGTTTACATAGCCATATTTCGGAAATGGTTTTAGATAAAAAATTGAAATTTGGTATTTTTCTTAGTCTCAGCACCCACTATGAGTACACCACATTTTAGCAAAATCTAAAATGATGAGGTAAATTGGGTGTGTTCATTTTACCTGGAATGGCTCCACAGCCAAATATTACGAGCTTTTTATTGTTATACTGCCAGCACTTGATAAAATTAGAGTATTTACTCTCAACAGGGTACATTTTATTTCTATTTTACTTTTTGAAATTAAATTTACTGTGGAATCTAAGAGCAATTTATCATCGTTTATGAGACCTGCTTGACAATTTTCAGGATTTTAATCCAAAGATTCCTTCGATCCCATTTATGAAGGACACCTCAAGTTCTTTAACATAACTAATTCATCACTCTTTGGAAACTCATGAAAACAAACTTCAGGATCCCTACTGGCTTAGAATATCATGAAGAAACTATGCACGCAGCAAAAAACCTTGGATTTGAGATTTCAGGGTGTAATTGTAGTGGAAATTTTTTCTCACCTATGATTCGTTTTCACACTGAAAGGCACTTCAGAGTGAGAGGAAAGTCAACAGGATGTGAATGGAAGTGGAGTGAAACTTGGCATTGGCATAAGGCTGCTATTAACGAAAGGTGCCAAGGGAATCATGGCTTAAAGTCCCATCGGACGGATGGAATACTACCTCTAATGGTCTCTACAGCACACTCAAGCTGTGTGCTTTCCAACGAGTTAAATTTTATTCGATTGCCAAGATTCTAACTTGGATGCTGTAGGTGAGAGGCTCCTACCATCACAGCAATGTCTTGTTCAGGCAAGGCTGAAGTGCCTGATACCCATCATAGCAATGTCAACTCCAGACCTCTAGTTTCAGATTTCTTCGCTGGTTGGCACATCACTTGCCTGGATCCTCAAGTACCTGCTTCAAAATCAGCTGTTTAAAATATTCCTCTTTAAGAGGAAGCTATGGAATGTGTTTATGTCCTTTTCGAGTAAAACCATTTCCGTGTTACTAAAATAACATGTGTGGAAGAAAATAAGTCTGGTGTTTGTGTTTTATCATCATTTCTACAGAGTTGAACCTTAAAGTATCAACTTAAACTTTTGATTGCCTTATACTTTCACTGCATGCTCCAAAAACATAATACTTGAATAAATATACCCTATTAGAAAATTTTCATGGTGATTTCTAAGGAGAAGTGGTGAGATCTCATGAGACTTCTCATTAGAACTTGTGAGATCTTTTCACCATGTTGAATACACTGTACATCCACAGTGCATCCATTTCACATAGCATGGATATACAAAGGATATGATATAATATAAAGCTAAGAGAACGTTTTTCATGACATCTTATGAGAAATACTCCCATAAGACCTCATTGCCAAACTATTATGAAGAATGTCTTATGAGATCCTATGAGAAATTTTCTAGGGCTCTGCGAGTCTCGACTTTTTGAGATTCGAGCGAGATAAAAGTACTGCTCGAATCTCGCTCAATTTCAATCTCAATACAAAGTAGCGCCTTTGCGACGCGTCGGGATAAAATCTGCTAAAGAGGGACCTTCCACTTACAATGAAAATAGTCAATGGAAGTCATTTTTAGAGGAACATGGTGAGACAAGTTTTAATGCATTAGACATGTCGCTACCCTCGTAGATGTCTTAAAGTTGCGCCGTTGAGACGCATTGGCCAGGACGTCAGGATAAAATTCGTGAAAAAGTTACCTACTTCTAGCATGAAAATAGTCAACGGAATCATTTTGGGGGATATGGTGAGACCCACGGTGTAGTGGGGAGTGTTATAACCAGATTTTACTCTATCTATCTATCTTAGGCCTAGCCTGTCACGATTTCCATGACCGACAATCTGATCTAACGAGTTCGTAAATAATTTAAGTAATAAAAAAGTAATGATTTAATAAAGACCAAGCTCAAGTTTGAAATATTGTTATGTTATGTTATTTGAAATGTATTTATGTGAATTTAGGCCAGGCATAAAAAAAGATACCAGTTAAAACATGGGGTGAGGCCATCATGCTTAGGTATTGGGTGATGGTATTTATACTCAAAAACGTTTTTAAATTTTAGTGGTGAAAGAAGGGGTGTATTCATAATTCGATGGAGGCCTATCATCGTATAAATACAGGATACCATCATCCTAATGATTCCACATAGATGTTGATCTCCAAAAGTAAATGCTAAAGTTACGCTCAACAGAATTTGGTTAATAATGCCTAAGCTTTAACTTATATTTTTACAAGTATAAAATTAGTACCTACATAGATTAAAGTCTGTACTGCAATTCCAGTGCCCTCGAATCTCGCTCTAGATTCAAGATTTTTTTCCAATTCTCGCTCGATCTCACACCACTTAAAAATATCCCTGCTCGCACAGCCCTAAAATTTTCACATTAGATCTTACAAGACAATTTCTCATTAGATATCATTGCCAAATTACTGAGAACATTTCCTATGAAATGCTATTACAAATTTCCAATTACGATGGCTTGTTTCACTTTGCACTCTACAAATAGGTACTAATTAAATAATATTACTAAGCTAAAGGCACTTTAGGATGAAACTGCGAAGGTTAATTCTTTGATTAATTTATATACAATCAATTAGAAAGATTGAACATATTTATCATCAGCATCAGTATTTCAATCAAAGGATTGGTTTACCGCAGCCCTCCATCCTGCCCTATTAAGTGTTAATTCCCTCACGCCCTGGTATGTTTTCTCTTTCACGTCCTTCTTCATTTGCACTATATATTTGTCCCTTGGTCTTCCTCGTGGGACCTTCCCATCTATTATATTTCTAACTAATTCATTGTGCCTCAAGGTACGTCCAATCCATCTGGTTCTTCTTTGCCGTAGGGTTTTCCACATCGTGCTTTCTTCATCTGCTCTTCTGTACACCTCTTCGTTCCTCACTTTATCAGTCCGTTTAATCTTCAACATTCTCCTCCAGCACCATGTTTCGAAGGCTTCTTTTTCGTTGGTCTGCTTTCCCAATGTTCCATGTCTCTGATCCATAGAGTCCACGCTTCATACAAATGTTTTGATGAAGTGCTTCCTTGTTTGCAGCCGTAGGATCTTTGAGCACAGTAGTTGTCTCTTCTTCATAAACGCCTCCTTAGCTTGTGCTATTCTTTGCTTGATGTCCGTCGAGTTTCTTTCACCCCAAGTTATAGTGCTGCTGAGTAGGTGAAGTTCTCCACTTGTTCCAATTTCACTCCTCGTATTGAGATATTTGCTCTAAGCTTCTCTCTTCCAAACACTAGAATTTTAGTTTTCTTCTTGTTGATGCTCATATTATATTTTTGAAGTACTTGGTCCATTGTGGCCATGGATGCTTGTAGGTCCTCTTGACTTTCAGCTACAACTGCGATGTCATCAGCAAACCTTAGGTTGTTTATTTCTTCACCATTCACCTTGATACCAATTTCCTCTGTGATTTTTCCAGGTATATATTAAATACGCTGGGGAGAGAGTGCATACTGGTCTGACTCCTTTATCTATTTTGGCTCCTATCCACCTTCCATCTTTCATCCGCATTGTGGTGACCTGGTTCTTGTAGAGGCTATAGATTATTCTTCTATCCTTGTAGTCTATTCCAATTGCTTCCAGTATCTTGAACATCTTGTTCCATTCAACGTTGTCAAAGGCCTTATCCAAGTCCACGAATGCCACATACAACGGCTTGTTTGTGTGTATCATTTTCTAGGCCAGTATCCTTAAGCTGAGTATTGCCTCCCTAGCTCCTCAGTTTTTCCTGAATCCAAATTGATTTTCGTAAGATTCCCTTCGATCTTTCCTTCCATTCTTCTGGTAATTATCCTGGTAAGTATTTTCGATGTGTGTCACCAGGCTCAACGTTCTGTGTTCTTCGCATTTCCCTGTCCTTGGCTTCTTCGTGATAGCGATCATTTCACTCTTCTGGAAGTCCTCTGGTAGTCCTCCACTGTCATAACTATCTTTGATTATTCCAAAGAGGGTATCTTTTGTTTTGACCCAGTGCCTTGATGATTTCTCAATTTATTTTGTCCCCTCCTGGTGCCGTGTTGTTCCTTAGACGGCTCTGTCAAATTTGCTTCTCAGTATCCCAAGCCCCCATTCATCTTCATCCTCCCTGATTTCTTCTTCCGTTAAGTCAGCTTCCAGTGGTTTGGGTGCTTGATAGAGCTCTTCGATGTATTGCTTCCATCTCTTGCCTATGTCCTGCTGTTCTATGAGTATCTTTCCATTCAAGTCTCTTATGCTGTGGAATCTTGTTTTCCTTTCTCCGAATTGTCTCTTCACCAGTTTATAAGCCATTTCTGCATTTCCTTTCATTATGTTATTATTTATTTCTTCACAGCAGTTTTCCATTCATTCTTCCTTGGCCTTCTTGCACACTCTACTTACTTGGTTTCTCAACTTCTTATATTGGGCCTCATTTCCCGGATTCTTGTATTTTCTTCTTTCCGCAATGAGGTCTCTTATTTGGGTCATTACCCATGGCCGTTTTGTTTCTATCTCTTTACACACAAGTTTTCTACATGTGCATTGAGAATAAAAATTATTCCAAAAGGTAAGTTGATTATACTGGTCATGATATTTGATTTTTACACAATATATATTTACAATTATAGCCACCAGTTAGAGAAACTTATGTTGGACCTTGGTAATGGCACATGTCTACCAAAATAACACACACAAATATTAATCAACTATATGAAAATGGTACATATAATTGTTTTATTTCCTCATGTAAAATATATATTAAAAAGATTTCCCTCACACAAAATGCTATTCCAACTAAACGTAATTCACACACAATTGAAATTTCTATGCCAAAAGAAATTGGAAACTCTGCTGCAACTGATATAAACATAACTCAAAATGACAATATTATTATGCACACAGTCCACAACTACCTACATGTATTTTTTACAAATAGCTTTCATAAATACCTTATAGCAAAAATAACCGACTAGCTGTGATGGAAAATTGAGTTTTTCTGACCTAGATTTAAAAAATAAAACGCGTTCTTACAACAGAGGGAAATGCAAATTTCCCTATCAAGATGGTAATGTGCACCGATTTAATTGTAATATCCACGCCTATGATCTCTTTCACATAAAAATCCATACGAGATAAGCAATCAAGGTTCTCCTTCTATGATCATTCAGGGGCCAGCATAACATAATAAAATACGTAAATAAGCACCAATAATAAACTTAAGCAACAATCAATTATGCAAAAGCAATTACAGGCTACCTACATAAATACGTATTTAATAATAAATGACACTTCATTGTGAGTCAATCCTTACATAACATGTAATGAAAAAATACAGTAAGATTTCCTGCTGAGTGACTTTTAAGTTTATCACTAAGCCGTCTTGATACCAGAGAACTTCCAGTGAAAATGGGGCAGCATGTAAGGAGGCAAGAAAAAATGAAATCTCTCCTCATGAGGAAAAAACGACAGGTTTATTCTTTCATGTATGTCACACGAAGAAATCCCCAGCACTAACAAATATATAGCCTTCTCGATAAGGATAAATTTCATTAGCTTTCATGGAGAAAATGACTGATCCACGGAAATGGTGGATTTCAAGGGGTGTGATAACAGTAAAACAAAACTGCTAAGAGCTGACTTCTATGAACCCCATCCTCTTTCCTATCAAGACTATTAACCTACGCAACATTCGAGAATCATTCAAATTAAGAGCAAAATCAGTCATTCACCTCTTGTAACACATTCAAAATGTATTTCACTACTGACACACCGCTTCCAAGAATGTGGCCACTGGCGAAGTTGAGGTGGTCTAGTACAGGGCGCATTAGCTAAGAACTTGAATATTTTAAGCATTGTAATTTATGTCAATTCAAATATTTTTCATGTTGGAATATTCTTACAGTATGCCAATCCTAGACTTATTGCAGTCAATTTAAGACACACACAACAGTATAGTAACACACCATAAATGCTACTTCCCAAAACTCACCGAGACATGACAAGAAGAATTTTAGCATGGTAATTACAAGAGCTGTGAACATATGCGATTGGTAAAATACAGCATCCCCATCTTGGCTGCGTTCCTCTATTTTCTCTTCGGATCCCTCGTATATGTCATACTGGGGAACACCAAGTCCAGTTCTCAACAGTTCGTCTATTATGAAAAGAGGAGGAACACGGAGAATTACGTCCATCAGGCCTAAGAACTTATTTTGTATTGCCATTTTTTATAAATTTAAGATTTATTTGTTGGGCCTAAAACAATCAACTTGATGCAACCCTTATGCTGCGAACTGTTACGTATTTTGATACATTTTGATACCAATCAAAGCTAAACAAAACACTAACGAAAGTCGACTGACAATTGAACAAGCGCTCCTCAATTTTCAATTATTTTTCGGATGACGTTTTGGGAGGTAAATTTGATCCGTGTAATCTAGGGTGATCAGTTCATCAAATTGGATTGAAATTTGTTCCAGGGTATTTCCCTCGAAGGTACTTATCGCTTGGACGGCAGATTCGTCGGTAAACTTTTGTCAGAGCAATATGGGCCTATGTCGGAGATTTTCCGGAATAAATTCTTATCCATCGCTTTACCGCGAAAGTCTTCTAAAAGAATTCTTCAATGTATCAGTAAATGGAGTACATTTATGAAAATTTACAATGCCAGGAGTGATAGAGGAAAAAGAATTTTTAAATATTATTAGTAATAGTGTTATCGGGTAAGCTGCTGATGGCATTTGATCAGTTGATATATCCACTTATACGATGCAATATTCGGAGGTAAACGAGGAACGACCAATTATTTAACTCCTGCCCATGAACATCATTACAACCCGCGATGATACCCTCTAGCTTTTTTCATACCTATGGCCTCAATTAGAAACTGGAGACAACATGTCCACAAACAAGACAACATGACCCTTGATCGACTCCGTTCATGGGGTGGATATGTTGACGATTGTCTCCGGACATGAACGTGCAGTATTGGCAAATTGTCGTATCTATATATAAAGGCCGCTTTACACGATACAATTTTTTGTACAATTTCTTGTACAAACTCTTGTATAAACTTAACGAAATTGTATGTTTGTCTGAATGGAATTAGAACAGGTTCTATTTCCCGTTCAGTCATTCAGACAATCGCACAAGTTTTCGTACAATTTGCCGCTTTACACGGTACAATTTCCTCATACAAGAGTTTGTACAAGAAATTTTACAAAAAATTGTATCGTGTAAAGCGGCCTTAATACATCTTATATATATTGCAACGATGACACAAAAGTAAACTGGTGGCTCAGTGTTAGTTTTTCCCCTCGTGTGCTAATTCTTCGAGTGCCAGCAAATAATGTCTCCCGCTGAGGATAGACTCCGAAAAAACGGTTGAAGGATAACAATCAGTCTCCTATTCCATTAGAACATGATGGTCAGCATGTCTTTATAGTCAGAAAGAAGATCATAATCGACATAAAGTATTTCTCCATGTGAAAACAATCCTTATATGTATCCATTCTGTCCAAACCGGGTGGGTTCCAACTGCAGTTGACTTTCTTGCTTCTACCTTCTGCCTTGGTCAAGGAGACTCCGACCACACTATATAACGTAGGCTACGATAAAACTTATAATCAAACTGTTCGAACTATTCACCTTAGTTACCAGTAAAAATGCTGTAAATTTATTATTGTGTTTTCCATTCACTTCGTGTTCGTAACATTTAAAAATTAGCAAAGAAAAGCATGGTGAATAATAAATTTTTATCAGTTTTGATGATCTTGCAAAGGCATACTTATACCTGTAGTAGACAACGACGATAAAAAACGAGTAAACTGACCTCATACATCAATTTTACATTTACAATTTTTCTTTAAGTGACAACCAACTATTTTCCTGCTATCATGCGTTATAATGGTCTAAATTAATTTCAGGTAGAACTTCCTCACTCATAGCTTAAAATGAAAAATCCTTGGATTCTTTTCGTGAAGCCATTGCCTCGAGAAATGGAAGCTGCTGAATCCAACCTAGAAACAAATCGCTTAGTGTGGCTTAGTAGTCGTCCTCCCACAGGATTTAAAAGAGCATCAACGCATTATGTTGACGCCCATAGACTTCATAGAATGAGGCACTTACTTCAAGACAGAGTAGTATGATACTTTTATACCTTGCTTAATTTGAATGAGATAAAAAAGGCCAATGTTTTGGGATGATTTTAATGCCAAAAACTGACAATATTGAATAAAGTTTTGCGTTGATGAGAGCTTCTTTCTTTCGCGGAAAAGGCAAAAAGCCAGATGAGCTAAAATCGGACTAATCTATATAGCTCGGTGGAATAAGTCCAAGGATCTGTATCCATATCAATCAAGTCTCCCGTTTCTTGAGGACAGGGTGAGGAGTAAGGCTGCCGAGCCCATTCATGTAGTGGATTAAGCTCTTCTTCCATTTCGTCTGAATACATATATTCCGGCATTTCTTCTGCGTCTAAATCTGGAACATAGCCACCGTATTCTTCTAATCGTCTCATCAGTAGTTGGTTGTGTTCGTTTCCTGTTCTTTGGCATACTGGGGAAGATTGAATTTGGGGCGAATTCTGCAAATAGCTACGCCTGACACTCTGCACGACTCGAAGGGCATCATTCAATTCTTCTCGCTCTCTCTGTTCCTGAGCTTCAAGTTGTATTTCATCAACCGAAAGGTCCACTAATTTAACTGGTGTAGCATCTCTGGGGGGTGTTGCGGGAGGCTGAGAAAAGCCCATTTCTGGTGGCGTCATTTCGCATGCGTCATCTACCATTTGAAGGACGCGATGAGAGGGCGGCTGTGCGGAAAATGAGCGATTATATTTAGGTGTTTCAGGCGTATTGTACGAAATCGGTGTCTGGGGTGAAGAATGTTTAGCAGGAGAACGTATCGGATACGAGCGGACTGGAGACGAGAGAGCTGGTGATTCTTGATCAGACAATGGAGGGGTGGGATATAAACGAACTGGAGTCTTCTTGACCGGGCAAGCAAGTGGAGGAGGTGTGGTCATGGCAGACGCAGGTAGCCTAGATATAAATTGGTTTGCTGGAGGTGGGCGAGTGGGTGATTGACTTGGACACACGGTGTCAACAACTGGAGATCGATGAGTCGGCCGCGAAGGTGGCAACGGCAGGCGTGTTTCCCTCTCTCTTGCCTCGGGGGGTGCAATCGGCCCCTGCCTTCTTGCTTGTGGTGGACGCAATCCACTACGAGGATACGAAGGTATTCCTGACCTAGGGATACCAGACGAAGCAAAAGTAGCAGGATTTGGTGAGCGAGCAGGTATTCCTGATTTTGGTACTGGTAAACCAGTTCTCGCCGAGGGGATGCCGGATCTCATCTGTGGTTGCCGAAGACCAGGGCCTCGGGATGTCGTCGAGGGCTGACAACGCCTGGTTTGCTCATTTGGAGCTGCTTTCAAGGCACTGCGATACGCCATGTTAGTATGCTCTGCTCATTGCAATGGTCCCATTATTATTTTTAGAGTAACCTCTAAGTGCGATGGAGCAAATACCTAAATATAAAATTGATAAATTGAAAAGCGCTCTGTTGGTGATCAGTTTCAATTCCAAAACAAAGCACAAATATGTATGCAAAAATTGTATATCCCTTTAAGTGTAAATTCAGGTACCTAATGTGCGTAACCGCTGCACCATAAATTGAAAGGTCAAGTCATTCTACAAGAAATTTCGTCAATCATTAGAATAAGCGCAGGAAACTACATCAACTACATTCAAAGAAAACAAAAAAAGCACAAATTGACTCCGTTCCTTTATTTACAATTATTTGCTTGTGTACAGTTTCCTAGGATACTTGCGGTGACGTAACTTTACAGTTACACGTGTATCTGCAGCAAGCACTAGGCGATGCCAGCCGTGCCAGCTGGCATCAATATATGCTGACAGTTTATTCCCATTTTTAAATAACTACCAGTAATAATGAATAATCTTGATTATATATAAAGTCATATAAAGTCTTCTGCAAATTTCGACTGCAGGTTCATGCATTGTTAAATATGTAAAATGTTTCACACTGCGAGCGAATACGAATAGAATTATAGGTAACTATACAATACGTCAGCATACTAATTGAACGGTACTAAGCTACTGCGAAAATATCTCGTCCATCCACATTCACTGTAAATTGGCCAAAACCGTAAAAAATTTCTTGAGCTCATTTTACAAGGCTTTCATCACAGCTACAGGCACGAACATGCATAATGTTCATAGTTACAGGCAAGGTCCATATCACGGTCCCTTAATTGGTCTATATATACGGGACCTTGGTTACAGCTGTTGGTTTGAATGGAGCATTCATGCACGGGGAAAAAAACTTTTTTTGGGGATTTAATTAAAAGACGCGGGGAACTCGGGACCGCAATCTCTTCACTGTTCTCAAATAAATTACACCGTAAGCATTAAATCAATTTTTATACAATACGTTAATAGGCTATTAATACGCCACGTACAATGAAATCACGCATTGGGTACTCCCATGGATTGCATCCGTGCTCCCGTGTATATAAAATCCAATTCGTGATAAAATCATAAATGATGTCTTGTATTTCGTTGTTATTTTGTTATTAGTGTTTCGGTTCGCAGCGCAGGTTCGCAGGAAACGAAAAAACGATTCGTTCTGAAACGAACGTGCAGCAATACACAGGATACACAGCAACCACAGCAATATACACATCGTACACATCCAACACAACTGTCCTCATTCGTGGACGGGTTTAGTACGTGTGATGCGACGACAAGCATAAATCTTGGTTCTCAACGAAGTTCGTGAACTTGAATGGGAGTTAGGGTTTATCGAGCCCCTTCCTATAGAAGTCATGCCAACTAGGGCTGAAATACCTAGGTCTAGCCATATGACATATCAGGAGCCCAAAAGCTGGACTGATGACTTACCAGTGTGCAAGCAGTCAGGTAAGCACTATGATATGTGTATTTAGAATATATGCATCTGTTATAACTTCCGTTTCGCATTTTGTAAAGATCTGATAAGTGTAATTGTAGGAGTAGGATCGTCTACGAACCAGATATACCGCGAAGATGGATACCGCCAAGAAGAACACGAGTTTGAAGATAGAAGTTTCCATTTCAAACTGGACGATTCAACGTTTCTTTATGGAGTCTTCGATGGACACAATGGCGTGCAGGCTGCAACATTTGCCTTTCAGCGAATGGCAGCCGAAATTTTGTTAGGTCAGCTTTCTGGAAAATCTGGCAATTTAGAAGTAAGTCGTTTTGTCGTACATTGATGGTTCTTCGTATCGCAAATTTTAATGATAGTGTGTTCATTGTAATTCATAGTAATAATTAGGGGTATTTATTATTTATTTACATATTTTTTGTCTGATGGTGGTTGTAATATTTGCCAGGTTAGAGAGGTCCTCAGACAAGCATTCATAGCTGTTGAAAGAGGTTATGTGGAGTCCATCGGAGACCGTCTGGCAGAAAGAACAAATCTGAGATGTGAAATACCTCATGGAGAAAGTCCGAGAGAAGCTTTTCGTAACTTTCCGCATTTAGTGAGTAAACTAGAGGCTCTTGATGCAGAAGTGTCAGCGGGTACAACGGCTGTTGTAGCACTAGTGTATTCTGGACAACTGTACGTAGCCAACGTTGGAGATTCGCGTGCTCTTCTTTGTAAAACGGATTGCAATGGTGTTTTGAGAGTTCAGCAGTTGAGTGTTGATCATGACCTTCAAAATGAAGATGAATTGCTTCGTTTAGGACAACTTGGTTTGGATGTAAACAAGATAAGGCAAGGCAAGGTGAAAGTGGGGAATAATTATTTTTGCCTCTTGTACAGCATTAAAATTCATATTTAACAATGGATATCGTTTTTGTTGGACATAAATGGATTAATTGATTTTGATCAATTGAAAATGGATTGTATTACTATTAAGGCATTAAATTGAGTTTATTCGAGGGCCTTAAATTGTATAATTTCCTCCATCAGGATCGATTTTGGGAAATGAAGGAAACACAAGATGCATTGGAAATTATCTAGTGAAGGGAGGATTCAAAGAGATTGAAGAATTAATGAGTGCCATGGCTGAACCTGTAATTGCGGAACCAGAAATTCATGGAGGGATAGCTCTTGATGATTCATGCAGGTAAAAATTAATACACAACGTTCTATATTTGGTTTCATATTTAACAAACCTGAAGTAATTTTCATGTATTGCAAGTTATTTGGGTATGATCGAGCAGTGGGGAGCTTTCCATTATTGTTTATGATTTTCGTATATCGAAGAAGATATTTCTAAGAACTTCCTTGCTACTTTGTCACTTGCTTCTTGCAGTTTATATTTTTACTCTGTGTTTATGAACCATTGCATTTGACCTTGAAAATGGCACTGAGTTGCCGAAACCCGGGTCGGCCATCATTAATTTAGTGTGGAGTATTACCATTGAGTTTCATTATGCATATTTGCTTTATACAACAAGGTCGTGACATTGGCCAACCCCTGTAATGATGGTATTTCACCTCAACAAATCCCAATATTGGCATGCAGCCATTGGATTTTTCCGAACTTAGATGGCACAATCTTAATATTTTAAAAGCCTTGCGAATTTTATATCCATTATGAGTGAAGTTCTGGGTTAACTTTGGATGCTACTTGCTGAAAACAGTATGCATCTTCACTTATTAATGCTCTTCTGTTGTATTATTATAAGGATCTAGAATTTCATTTGGGTATTTGTTGGTGAATAAGGCTATCAAGAATTTTTTCTCAAGAATAAAAAATATCGGCTTTCAATTTTTTAAAGAAAGGCTGGAAAATGTATGTAAGTAGTTGCCAGCAACAAGGTATTGCAGGTCTAGAAATAGGAAATGGTTAGAGGAATTCTCCGTATATTTTTATGATGGTGATGAAAGCCTCATGGTATGCTAACTCTTTTGCGAGAGGTATTTATTGAGATCAGATAGTGTTGGTATCGCAATTCGTGTTAGAACTTGAACCACTATTAAGAACTGTTACAAATAATTTAGCTTTCACAGGTGTTATGAAAGTAAATATATCAGAATCCAGCTTTGACTCCCACTAATACTCTAATCCTTTATGCTCCTATGATTAGTTTAGTCAGTGAACCAGAAGAACAAATTAAATGGCTACCTAGTTAAACTAAAACTTAGTGACCGCGTACTTCTTTTGTGGAATTTTTCTATAGTAATAAGGAGAATGAAAACCTTAAAGAAGTTTTAAAGACATTTGAGACCCTCTTGATTGAGACAGAAAAATATACTGTAATCAATGAACCCCCTATCACCAAGGCTGTACGGATTACCGAAAGTTCATAAACCTAATGTACCGATTAGACCAGTTTTTGCTTATAACTCTGCATCCACGCACAAATTAGCCTATAAGTTAAATTCCTTATATCGACAAATGTCCAGTTTCACCCCGAGATATGAAATAGAAAACTCCATTGAACTCTCAAACTCTGGCACCGATGACTCTCCCAGCCAACGCAAAACTGGTGTCCTTCGACGTCAAAAACTTGTTCACGCGTCCCAGCATATGATGCCTTGTTAGCTGCCCAAAATTTTCTCGATGACAATAATTCTTCCGTCGAGATTTTACGTCTGATGAATATATGTACCACACAAAATTACTTTTTGTTCAATGGACAAATTTACCGCCAAAAGGAGGGGCTGTCCATGGGTTGCCCATTCTCACCCTTACTAGCGGAAGTGTTTATGGACCATTGGGAACATATGTTATTCAATACCCAAAATAATTTTATTAGAAATGTACTCTACTGGTATAGATATGTAGATGATATTTTGTGCCTTTGGACTGGAAGTAAATGACAGAACAATTTTTAACTCATGTGAACACCATACATCCCAATGTTCAATTGACCATGGAATTCGGATTGACAAATTTAAACTTTTTAGATCTGACCATATATTTGGAGGACAATAGACATAGGTTCTCCATTTATAGGAAACCGACGAACATGGATGCAATTATACCCAGTGACTCATTCCACCGGCACTCCCACAAACATGCAGATTTCCATTCCATGGTCCACCGCTTGATTAATATTCCCCTCTCCCCCAGTGTTTTGATAATGAAATCAAATATTAAAACAGATAGCTTTTAACAACGGACATTGCGAAGCCATCGTGGATAATATTTTAACGACAGCACTAAGACAAAAGGCCATCCAGCAACTTACTCCCTTGTTATCCAGCCATCATAGCCCCACTAAATATCGTAAATTGCCATTCTATGGAAATGTGTCTTATGCTACTTCACATGCGATCCCGAAAGACTCTTTTAAAATCTTTTTTTACACCCCCAAAACAGTTTTAAGTACTTTGACCAACACCAAAGATCTTTTTGACCGCAATCAGAAGAGCGGAGTATATAAAATCAAGTGTGACGACTGCTCCAGCTACTACATTGGACAGACGGGAAGAACCATCTCCAAAAGGATGAACGAGCATAAGAACTGCTTCTGAAACGGTGACCTGACCTTCAGCTTTGCACAACATCTAATTGAAGAGGGTCACCACAGTTCCTTTGAACCCCAAATCCTCCATTTGGCCCCCAAAGGCCGATAGCTGGATGCCTGGGAGCAACTAGAGATTGGCCTCCATTGCAAGGACCCTGAGCTGTTGAACAACATCACCTTTTTTAACCTCCCACCCTAACTTTCAGTTGTTTTACCCACGGAAAATCCATGTCCTATTGAACCTGCCCGTAATCGCTTTCCCACAATTCACCCTCACATTCCTTCCCCCTCCCCTCCCCGTTCCCTAAGTGTGTGTAAAGACACTCGACTAAACTGTTCCATTATGTACCTGAGGATGGCGGAAACCGGTTGTACCAATAATAAAACCAGTGGAATTTACAATTTTCATTCTCCTTATTACAGTCAAACTAAAACTATGGATGAGTTATTTCTCTCTTATAAAATGGAGCAGGAGAACTACTTATATATAATTTTGTCTTCTCCCAAACAATGAAAACCTTAGAAAAATTTTTTTTTAGAAATAACTTATATTAACTTTTGAGAAATGCTGCAAATTATTATGGAGAGGGATGGGGGATGGATGGAGATGCAATTGAAAAATGTTTGTGAAGTGTGGGCCTCCATGTGTGGCTTATTTGGAGGCCACCATCTCTATTAAAATTTTCTCTAATCTTTATTATTTCAATTGCTCCACGGTATAGCCTGGGTTTGAATCTGTCCCCTCGACCCAACCACCTGAGATATATAATACGTTCACCGGCAACGAGGACCTCATATCCCTCTGAAGAAGTGACCAGCAGTGGTCATGAAACGTCGGGGCAATACCTGAACATCACGTGGCACACCTGAATAACACTGTGGAAATACATATGTTTAAAAATAAAAAATGCAATGTGCTAAGAAGCCGGTTCAAGTACAATTATTTGTTTGAGCAATGCCATTTTATCAACTTCAATCTGAAGAAAAAATGGGTTACCTATCAGGTATGAGGGAATAAAATTTTTAAATAATTACCCTTTTACTGCCAGCCCCTTTTAGGTAGACGGTACGAAAACTGCCAAGCACATTTCCATGAATATGGTTAGATTATGAATTATAGATATATTTGAAACACTACATTTTATTATATGAATTATGTATTTGTCTCAAAGTTGACAACATTTTTGGGTCATTCCATGTCAGTTCATCCAGGCATGACACCCACCGACTCAGATTTGGATGAAACTTGGCAATTTTCATCCTTCCATGTAGGAATGAAACAGTGTAAAATATTTCTGGGCTATCTCTAATAGTTTGTTTTTCACGACCATTTGAAGTTTGGGTGAAACTGCAGTTTTTCAATTAATGCAGTCTCCAAAGGCACCTGTACCTCCAGAGGGAAATAATTTGTCTCAGCCATAGTTTTCATCCAATTCTTATGAACATTTGCAGGTTTACTATAGAAGTCATGAGGATTCCAAATACTAATTGAAAAATATCCTAAGGGATATTGAACATTCTCTAAATTCATATGTTTCATAAGATTTTAGAAAATTTTGCATCAAAAACATGGTTCTATAACACATCAAATTTTGACCTAAGGCAATATGTGAATCAAGCTAAATTATTTTTTCTAATATTCCTTAAGATATGACCCACCACCTGTAAAAATGAAATTCATGGCTTTTTGCTTGCTTTGTTGTTAAAAAAATTTTGATGTACCAAAAATAATTTCCTTTTCACGACTCTGGTAGTCAGTGTTGGGTCTTCCTTCAAGTGTGATGAAATGCTTGTGTTAACTGTTTTCTATGTCTAAACAAATATTCATGACATGAATCTAGTATATAGTACATCCTTTGACATAACTAGCCCAGAAAACCAGTGATTGTCGTGCAAGCAGGCCACAAAAGAATTAGTACAAATTTTTGTCATAATTTGTTCCCAACTTGGCTTTACCAAGAAATTGTGGATAGAACTGTAAGTGGTATCAAAGCTAATTTTTTTTGTCGCAATAATGTTTTTTGAAATTGGAATAAAAGAATGGTAGCTACGTGTACCAGGGATTGTTTTTGCATGGCATCAGCGAGTTTCTAATTGTTGCCGAATCATTGATAGTTGCTCTTTTTTTTTATTTAAATTAGTTTACGTGTGCAAGACGGAAAAAATATAGAGGCAAATATTAACAAAGGAGTCCGACAAGGATGTAACCTGTCCCCAGCACTCTTAAATATCTACATGGAGGAAGTGATAAAAGAAATAGAAGAACAAGGTACCAAAGGATTAAAAGTGAATGGAGAAGAAATCAACATGCTACACTTCGCTGATGATATCGCTATCGTAGCAGGAAACAAGGAAGACCTACAGAACTCACTGAACATAATGGAAAAAGTGTTCCAGGAATATAACATGAAAGTCAATAAGAAGAGAACCAAGATACCTGTGTGTGGAAGAGAGAAAACAGTGGCCGGCATCGGCCTCAAAGGAGAAAGATTGGAGCAAGTGGAATCATTCACCTACCTCGGGAGCACCATCATCTGGGATGGAAGAAGCACGACAGAAATAAAGCATCAAATAGCCTGAGCTAAGACGGCATTCATGGCCAAAAGGCCACTACTCTGCTTGAAGAGCATAAGACTGGAGACAAGGAAACAGTATGTGAAAACATTAGTGTGGGCAGTGGCACTCTACGGATCATAAGCATGGACCATTGGAAAAACTAACCAGAAAAGAATAGAAGCCTTCAAAACCTGGTTCTGGAGAAGGATGCTGAAGATCAAATGGATGGATAGGGTGAGAAACAAGGAGATATACAGAGGAATTAGAGAAGAAAGAGCACTGTGGAGCACCATATGCCAAAGAAGAACACAGTGGGTTGGCCATGTCATGAGACACAACAATTACGTGGGAAGCGTAATGGAGGGAAAAATTGAAGAGAAAGTCCCCAGAGGAAGGCCAAGAGGGGCAAGTCAAGAAGGATAAGGGGAAGAAGAACCATAGGGAAATGAAGGAACTGGCATGGGATAGGGAGAAATGGAGGGCTGCAGGATACCAATCCTAGGATTGTAATACTATGTACTTACCTTTCGATGAAGGAAACATACTTGGCCACGGAAATGCAATACGTGGTAGCAGAAGATTGCTAGCCTGGGTCACGCCAACGCTCGCAATGGTTCAGGGGACCACTGTAATGCAACACTGTTATATAGTAGAATTTCTATTTTTGATTTTACACCAGTAAATTAGGCTGACTCCTTGAGTATTTTTATGGAATCATTATTTGATTTTATGGGAATTTGTTGTATTACTATTGAAAAACTTGCTAGAGGTAATGTTAGTTCACTTTCTTATAAAAAAACGACATATTACAAAAACGGCAATAATACATTTGGATACAACAACAGAAAGACGTAAAATCTGCAATCATTGAAAACTGAAACTATGTAAAATATTTTCATCACCCTTTCTGAATGTAGAGGTTTCTTCTCTAAATAAACTAAAATAACAGCAGCACTAGACACAGAGCTACAGAAAACATTTCTAAAATTAACTCTAACAATATGAAATAACAATAGTATGCTGATTGAGACCATGTATAAAAATGGAAATGATAAATGCAATTTACTACATTTAATTGCTGTAAATTCTGTCGCATTATGGGACTCAGAGGCATTGCGTATCCTGTGAGGCCTTTAATTAACTTTAAAATATTTCAATTTTCAACTTTTGCTGACTCCATTCCAATGCATGTACTTCCTCAGTCTGATTTGTTGTTTCAAAGACTTCAAAAAAGAGAGGTGTGAAGGTTTTCGTGGTAGACAATTTTTCTGTTTACCTGACAAACCTCGAAAAAGACTTCGATAATGCTTGGAGAAAGGTAAATGTAATTGCTTTTGACCAGAATGGCTCTCCATTTGGACAAAGAATGAAGCTTGGTACTATTTTGGGAGAAAGCAAGAAGGTGATCAGATATTAGATTAATTATCAAGATAAAATAGTTTATTTTAAAATCATTGATATCACATAAACGAAAAAGCAAAGAATGTGATTGCTTTCGGTTATGAAGGAATTAAAACTTGTTAACCTTTTAAGCTCAAATCAGTTTCAAAAATTCCAAAACGTATTTTCGGAAAACGAATATTCAAGTTTAAAACAAAGCTACACAAACTTGTTCGTTTTCCCATGTTTGAGAAGTGAACTATACATCTTATTTAACGACTTAGAAATGAACAAGGACGGTATTGTGAATTTACAACACTACTTGATAATAGCTGATTTAGTGGATGTTTCCCCAGAAGTGTATAAACTTGTTCAAATGACAATCACCATCCCAGCTTCCAGCTCATCTGCCGAGAGGTCCTTCTCGGCGTTGAAAGGAATGAAGACACCTGTAAAACACCCAAGGCTAGGAGAAGATATTATACCTAGCTCTTTTAAGTATTGAAAAAGTGTACCTTGTTGAGCTAAGCTGTCTGTCATCATTCTTTGATTTCGTGATAGAAATGTTCACAAAAAAATCAAAGAATAGACCTTCGATATAAGAAATGAAGGCCTTTCATACCTAGAGTATGTTTTTTAATTTAATTCAAATTTCATACATACTGTCATGGTTTCTGTTAAAATTAATACAGCATAGTGACACAGCGATCCGGCAGATTCTATTTACAGTTCCACATGCCTAATGATAAGAGTGAAAAAGTCTTATTGTTGCATATATTTACAGGGTGATGCTTCGCCACTGGTCTCTATGCATTTAATTCTTTTGCAGAGTACCACAAAACGCATCGAGAAGTGTAGAAAATGTAAGAGCTAGAAGTTTACATCATTTGCATAAACATATATGTACTATTATTTTAAACTGAAAAGTGGGGCCTACAAATTAATTTTGTTCTTTTTCCGAAAGTAATGTTGATTTGCATTAGTACATCACCAACAGATGTGATCAAAGAACTGTAATATGATTACTCAAAAGTATTTACCATAAAATACTTTTTATTTGGTGAATTTATATCTTGTGGTTCATGAAATGTGAGTGATTATTACAATTGGTGCAGGAAAAATTTAGAGTCCCAAATTAGATCTGGCAGTGACGGTCTCCTTTTTTGCATTTAAACTGGTAGTTTAAAGGTTAATGATTTATGTGAGCACAATTTTCAAGGAGGACTGTCTTTGTGGGCAATCTAGCTTTAAGTTATGAAGGTGTGAACTGGGATGTAATACAATATAACATGCAATTGGATTTAAATATTCTTAGCAAATGGGTTTTGGAAACAAACTTCAATTAAGTGGAAAAATTAAATTCCCATATTTTAATGTTTGTAATGGCTTCAAAATCGACTGAAACGTGGTGTATCACTCTTCAGAGTGTACGCCAATTGCCTGCAAAAAATTCATTATGATAGAATGTGTGACTGGTTATAAATATTTGAGGATTCACCTGGATCAATATTTTAAATGGGATCATTATATTAATATGAATACAAATGGTTTAAAATATTGTCAAACTAAACTGTATTTTAATCGTAACAAATGTCCTATACATTTTCTAAAATATATTTACTTTACATAGTGCACTCTAAAGTGAACTATGGATTAATATGGTGGGGTGGTGCCTACCTAAACTCCCTAAAAACAGCAGATAATGTACAGTTCTCTATGAAGTGTCGTTTACACACTGAAACATCACAATAGTAAATTTAAGCTTCTGGTGGCACTGCACTACAGACTCGTTTTGTGTAACTTCCCATTTCTGCACATAGGTGGCAGCATAGGTCCTCCCAATGCTTGTTCCATGGAGTGTAGTCTCCCTGGATTGTTCTCAGAAGAAGTCTTCAGTGGATTAGAGAGTGTTACAAACATGTTTTCTCGAGACCGTGGAGAAAAGTCAATCAGCACATTCTAGTTGGAAAAAAATTTAGTCGACTATATGTGATTTTCACAGAGAGGGGTTAAGGGTATTGTTCGAGTGATGGAGCAAAAAAGTCATTTTGAGTCATCCTTCCCCATTTCTAAGAAATTTGAGAGGTGATGTCCCAAAAAAATTTCAAAAAACACACTTATGGCATTTTGTAATGTTCTTCTGAAGATCTACTAAATGAACATACTTTCCTGTGAATAGTGCCAAATGCGTTCAATATGTTACCTAGGAATGTTAAGACTGCAAAGCGTTTGAGTGGATTCTTAAGCTGCCTAAAACCATGGCTACTGGGCATAAAAAATGTAAATATGTACATAGTTTCTTTTATCCTAAATAAGTTCGTGTTGATATTCCAATTGTATGTATATGATTGTACTGTGTTATGTGGAAAGTCTTTCCTAAAGTTATCTGTTTGTTGGTAAGGAGCTATGTGCAAGGTATGTTTATGTATGTGTTATGTTGAAGGCCATATGTAGGTATGTTTATGTTGAAGGCCATTGTAAGCTGGGTCAACAGTATTGTATTTTTCTTTTTTAAGGTGTCCCCTCCTTCAGATCGATTGCCTTGGGGACACCTAGCTCGAAATTGATTTACATTGTGTGTTTGTTTTAAAATATGTATGTTTCTCTTCGGAGCAATATATTTCTATTTCTATTCCAAAAGTTTTTTTTCCTTATGGCTTTCCAGTGATTGTGTACTCAATAAAAATGCTAGCAGAACCCTTTACTTCTTTCTTGCTGTAATGTCTAAGTAGTCGTATGTTATTTAAATAATCATTCTATGCCTTTTTCAGCTAGTTTTGTTTTCAATTTCTGTGTTTTGTTTCAGATTCCTGCTTCTTATGTCTAATGGATTGTACAAATCATTGGAAGAAGCTACTGGAACTGATCAAGTTAATAAAGAAATTGCTCAAATGACTGTGGAGCAGGTAAGATTTCAAGGCATAATGCACATAATTTAGATAAGGGTAGTAAATGTGACAAATGCTTGGCAAGGTCTACTCCCTTCATTTACTTTTTGTATTCCAAAAATTACTGGTTTCTTGGTTTTGTCCCTCTTTTCAGCTTCTATTAAATGTAAAGAATGAATGGTAGAGAGATCATGTGAACTTCCAGTTAGTGTTTTCATGTGCTGAAGAATATCATTTTTTCTTCAGAATGCTGACTCATCTTTGTGAAGTTTCACAGATTTCAGACATTCAGGAAGTCCCGTTTGCTTTCATGGTGCCACAGACTCTTGCTCTGTTTTTGAGGAATTTTTCTGCAATGCTTTCACTATAATAGTAATTATTCATGCAGACATCAAGCCACAAGCCTATATAGCCTTGCCAGTATAAATCTAAAAATTGCAAATATATCCAGTGACTGCTTCACATACCATATGAACTAATAAGCCATATTTTGTAAATGTGGACAGCTTTTAGGTCCAAAACAAGAGTCATCCTTGCCATAGTATGCCCTTGGCAAGTTCGAATCCCTGCCTGGCTTTGCACACACCTGCAATTTTTTTATGAGATAGTTTAAAACTGGTAGAACCTTGAACATATTCTCATAACTTCCTGGGAACTCTTTATTATAAAAAAAATGGCATGCCTTTTATATTTGCTGGAACCTGTTTCTACTCAATACCTTTGGAAAAAAAATGGGAGTCTCAGTTAGAAGGTCCAGTGTTCATCAATCACTTACTTTGCCTTTACGCATCTGACTTAGGAAGAATCAACCCAAAATATTTTACCAATTCACTGATAGTTATTTGATCCCACTTCATAACTGCAAATTTATCTCCTTCGGAGTCGCTGAAGTACTGCAATGGTATAGAATATAATGAGGCTTTATGTAATTATTGTTTTTTTGATCACTGTTACTGAAGATTTACATAGTTAGAATTTGCATCACTCTCAATACCTCCGAGGAAAAATTATCTTCAAAAATCACATTCAAAACTTCGATTCTTCATATTCTTTTGTTTTCCCTGCAGCTAGGATTGATAGGTGGGGCACAATATATACAGTAGACACTCTTATATAGCAAGAGCTATCAGGAACAGAAAAATCACTCGCTATATCGAACTCTCGTTATTACCAAATGTTTGTGGAAAGTATAATGCCAACAACCCAAAAGTGTAATGCATTTCTTCAATGAACTGGACTTTTAAGCAAGGAAAGAAAACTTTTTAAAAGAAGCGAAGAATTTGTTTGTGAAGTGACGTAATGATCAAGGCAGTTACGTTATTATTTTTGTGGCTGTAACCAGTTTATTCCTTATTTTTGTAGTTATATTTTTTGATTGTACGTCCTGTGATTATGTATATGTCGAGTGAACATTAAACGCCAAAAAAATAAATAACCCTATTTTCAACCTATTATTTGTACGCAGATTGAATAATATCCCTTTATATTGACGTACGTCTGGGCAGGAAATTTTAATGTGCGTGTAGTCTAGAGAATCAATGTCAGGGAAGTTGTTCCTAATAAAATTATGTATCTAATAAATCGATTAGTTCTGTGTGAACTCCATACATTTTCCGAAAAGCACTAGCGAAAATATTAGAGATTTTTCCCATTGGTTAACAGCTAAGAATGGGTAATTTCACCAAATTTGGAGCACGATTTTTAATCATCAATCAACTGTACAAGCACAACCTATTTATTGTTATTTTTTATTAACGTTACTTCACATTTAAAATGTAATTCATGCCCACCCTGATAAGAGAGAAAATCCAGCTATCACATCATGTAATTCTGCGGCAATTAAGGGGAATTTGGTAATATTTAGGTCCAATGAGCACAATGAGTTTCGCGTACATTCATTAAGCACCTAAAAGCCGTTGATTCATGAACACCAATCTGATCCCCTAAAGCCTTAAAACAAAACTTGCAGTGACGAAAGACCTTAATTACATAAGCAATTGAATAATTGGTGGCACTTGGAATCCCCAGCGGTCCGTCGAAAGTCTAATATGATAGTTCGTTTCTCCCAATAGCTGATGAGTTACTTCTTTATTAAATCTATACCTCTGTTCAAACTCTGAATCGATGTATGATAAAAATAGATCACTTCGGTCCCTAATTAATCTGTTTATCCTTATTGGTGGAACGTCAGCATCCACAATATCTGTAATTTCTTCTATTTCCTCCGCCTCGCGAACGTCAAAAAGTGCCGGCCGGCCATGTTTGGTGTCTCTCGCGAACGCAGACCGTGGCTTAAACCTACCCAGCAGGAGGTTCGGGAATTGGCGGCTTTTGAACCACGGTTTAGATGGCGTCTGACGTAAAACTCGTTCATGCAAGCAAAAAACCGCGGTTTCGGCCATTTTCCCTAGCCACCGTCTAAACCGCGGTTTAAACCTCGTTCTTGCAATCCACCCTTAATGTGTTCTAGTTTTCCTGCCCTTAACATTGTCCTAATGTTCCATGTCCCGATCCTTAGCATTGTTTCCCTCTTCTCTGCTTTCTTCTTCGCCACCGCTGCTGTCTTTATTTTTGTGCAGGGATTTCATGAGATGATGATGATTACCATGCTGCCAGGCATGACACCCGCCCCACTCATTTGGTCTCAGGCCCTGTAGTTGCCAGTATTCATTCTCTATTGTTCAAGTCCATTGTGTTTTTGGGAGAGTTTAATTGAGATTGTTTCCTGTTGCCTGCTTCAATGGTGTTTTTAACGTGACACCATCACTTTATAGGCCTTTTCACAGCCACCTCACTGAGGAACAGATGCTGCGACCACGGTACGTGGACTACCTTTCATTAGGCCCCTACCCTTTGACCTATTTGGCATGGGTGACCCTTGGCAGGAGCAATATTAGTTGCTCCCGCCAGTTCAGCTCTAGGGGCACGGGAACACGCAAGCCCCAATCCCACTACGACAAGGCGTAGTCCATGAGGAGTTCAATTGCATTTTCAATTTGCAATTCAATTGCATTGCATTAGCAAAGTGTGAAACTTGACGTGTTCAATTGCATTTATATACTCAAATGTACACCCATTTTTTTCAGTTTCGTGCACAGTCCACCCTTACAGGTGTAGCCCAGGCAGTTGTGGACAAAATCGTCAGAATACATCATGATGTTTATATGAGTGCTGTTGCATCATCTACTCCACCCCCTTCACCTCTGGTGACTTCTCATTCATCAGACATCAGTAAAGCTATATGTTACACTAAAAGAGATGACATCACTTTACTAGTTGTGAACTTCAACTTCCCACTGCCCAATGGTTTAAGGAGTCCCTCAGTACCTGGAATTGCTCAAGTATCTTCATCAATTATGAAACAAGCCAACACGAGTTCTCATAGTAATGCAGAATGTGCCTCAGTGCGCTTTAATCCAGTTGTCACATCTGTGGAGTCTAAATCTTTCTACCCTCATTCATCATCATCATCCTCCACCACTACACCTATGTCAACTCTGCCAGGCAGTGAGGATTCTGACAAGGGGGAGGGTGCAGTCAGAACAGAAGTTGAAAGCACTGGGAGCTCCTCTGAAACATCTTCCCTGGAGAGGCAAAGGTTGCCTCCCATTGATAAAAACCGCCGTATTAATGCTTATGTGGATTTTTCTGGGTATTATGAGAAGGTGAAGAAGGCTTATGCAGAAGGAAAAGCACCTTCTGGTATAAGGCTAATGTGAACAAAGTTGTTATATTGTGATTTGTACAAACTGCTCTAGCTAGCCTTGTATCAAGGGTATGAGCCATCCACATAATTTGTTGTGATATGTGATATTTAGTTCATAGATGATTGTTGGATCTATTAAGCCATTATCAGTTAAAATAAAGAACTTTGGCATGTGTTGATCACTAAGTTTTTGACTCACTCATGTTGTTATTTCTATCCACCTGTTCCTTCTCTTGAAAAAATGATTGAAAATAGTGTATTTACGCTTAAGCGAGAAATATTTTGACTTGTAAGGTCAGAACCTACTGTGCTACTAGATTACTACAAGCTTTAAAAGTAGTCTAGGTGAGCATGAAGGTTTGTTTGGTTAGTGAGGGTAGATCTTAACAAATAATAAGCTCAATTGGATGTGAAATTCACAGCTCAAGGCAGGAGGGGCAGATCCTTTCCCAGAAAGTTACCCTAACGGTAACATAGGTTGGATTTGGCTAGACATTTCCAAAGCCACCCCGCTGATTCTAGCCTGGGATCTTTGGTCAGTAAGTGAATACACTGTGTATAGCCAATGAATCTTGTCAGCACCTTGGTCACACTGACATTTCATGAGGAATGCCGAACAGTAAATAACAAGTCTCATTCATAATGTGTTTAAGAATAGTTGTGCGTTATTTCCTGTTCTATGAGATAAACAGATGTATGCCATTTACAAAAGAAATTGACAGAGATGGAACATTTTGCAATCAGAAACTGGAGAATGTTTAAAAAAACGGCTTTTAAAATAAGAGCATTTAAGTTCATGATGTGATAGATGACAGAACGGACACTTCTGTCTCAATCTCACCCCAATACAAATGTTTTATTATTTTGAATAAATATAAAATCCTCTTGAAAATTATTACAGGTACAAACAACACCATGTTAATGTTACAATCTTGGCGAATTGCATAGTTCTCAGTCAAACATTTTATGCTCCCAAATATTAGGAATTAATATTCTGCTTCATTCCTGTCTAGTATATAACATTTTTTGTCACTACCAACAAATGAAGAACTTTGAAGTTAAGGTAACTGACTTCCCTATCATTTATGTACACAGAAAAAACTTGGTTCACATCACAGGAAATCAATCATCATTGTCATCATCATCACTTTGCGATGACACAACCTCACTTGCATATTCATTGTATTCATCATCATCTTCCAGTTCCTTCATTATCTTTGCCTTGTAATGGGCATAACCTTTACCTAAATTCAACACTTGATCACGGTCCACACCATATGGAAGATCACCTTCACCATCATCTGAAGAGAGTTCAACATCAGAATCTGAAAAATTTTGATTTGTTGTCATTAATACAGATAAAATACTATGATATCATTCAATATATAAACATAGCAGGCAATATTTTTCTGCTCTGGCATCAAGGAGCAAGTAATTATTAATCAGGAATGGATGAGTAAGATGCCCTAAGACGTCACGAGATCACATGATGCAAGGAAACCAGAAAGGTTGTGGGATGTGCTATTAATTGTTGTATACACAGCAATTTACTTGCTTGCATATGATAAATAAGTAAGAAAATATTCATTTAACTGGTGCAATATTGGATCGTGCTCACTGCAAAAGCTCTAACTAGAGTCCAGGAGCATGGTCCCATAAGATGCCCAAGTACAAGGAACATAATTTGCATTGAGTGATTTAAAATACATCCTGAAGAAAGAAAATTTCTCCAAACATGTAAGTATACTCCAGACACTTCTCAGCCACTGACTTCTGAACCGTAATGCCAGGAAGGTTTGTGCTGGTCTTTTTGTCTCTTAAAATATAAAGATGCTGGTCCAAAACATATATTTACCGCTGTGAAAAATGAATACTAAGTGTTCTGGCATGTTATTGGTGTCCTAGGATTTCCAATTTTCTTAACAACTAATTAACATTCATTTCAAAATAGAGCACTTCTACATAACACATGGTCCACACTCATTAACAATTTTAAAGGAGAATTCAAGCAATACATCCATGAAAAGATAAATCACCCACCCAGCTTTACATTGGCAAAAGCTAATATCTACCTATTTTAAATGTATTTTCCTTGTTTTATACAAAGTATATTAGCTTTGCAGCTTTCCTGTTCTGGCGAGGAACATGGCATGCTTTCAAATAAATTCTTAATTCTGTTCCAGGTGTCCATAATTCAGTGCAGTAGCTATGACTCCACGAAGAGACCATATCCTTTTCTTTGCAATCTGCTGATTTTGAAATCGCCAACCAACTTAAAGTGCTCTTCTTTGGCCACTGCAGCCCTTTAAATTGACTTACTCCATCCCAAACAAGGCTCCATTAAGTATAATTAGGCAAAAGAGAAAGACTAGAAAAAACAAGAGCTAATAAATATCATAGCCATAAGAACAATATCATTTTGTCTCCCTATTTTTTACTCAATTATATCCATTGCTGGGGGTCGTGGTAACCAAGGTTGGAAGAGTGCTGGGCTACAGATTAGATTACATTGTTTTGCAGTTGAGTTCCTCCAAGGAGCCCCTGAGGCACTTAGACCTATTGGCCCATTGTGCCAACCACCCTTCTAAGGAAATCAACCATAAAGGCCAATCGCCTTGCTAAAGGCCAACAGGTCCCAATGGGGATTTCCCTTACCTCCCTGGGTTCCAAAAATGGAGACCCCAGGTACCTATTTCGAGTCCTCATCACAGCAGGGCACTCGCATAATATGTGGGATGTAGTTTCATCCCCTTCTTCTCACCACCTGCATCTAGGTGAATCTACAATTCCCAGGAGGTGCAGGTGCCTCATCACCTGGTAGTGCCCCGTGAGGAGTCCCACTACCGTTCGCATTTGACCCCTGTTTAGTGACAGGAGTCTTTTGGCAAGCCCAGGCCTAGGTTCTCCTATGTGTGGTTTGGCCTGTCTAAGACTTAGTGTAGTTCACCAGATCTCAGAATGCCGGGCTAAGTCCCAAATCCTAATTTCTGCTATCCCTATTGACGTAGCAATAGGTATAATTGGCTCTGGCCCAATCGGATTTCGGCTAAAACCAGCCTTTGCCAGCTCATCAGCCATCTCATTTCCAGATATGCCTGCATGACCAGGCACCCAGAAAAGTTCCATCTTGCTGCATCTCCCTATATCATTGAGTGCCTCACGACACTCCTGCAGCAGCTGTGATTTGCACCATGGTGATGTCAGCACCTTTAAAGCTGCCTGACTATCCATGCATATGTGTATTGGTCTGTTAACATCCCAATCTCCTTAATGGCATACGCGCAGGTCAGAAGTGCATATACCTCTGCCTGAAACACCGTAGCATATTTTCCCAGAGGGATTGAGAGGCACACAACCCCTAAGAAGGAAACAACCAATCTGGTCATATACACAAAACACCATTCATACACAAAGCCATAGGCGCAAATACACAAATATAAATTCAAACAGAAGGTGAAAGAAAGAGTTAACTTTATTGTTGTTAAAATGTCGGAAAATAAATATTTGCTCGTTACCTAGTAATCTTTGTTTATAAATAAGGCTTAGATCACCTATTGTACTTCCCACCCGACTAGAGGAAAAAGTGAATATTCCTGCTGAATGAATCAAAATATTGGCTATAAGTGAAATAGTACGAGCAATCAATGAAATTCCGACAACAATTGGGGTCTCCAAGAGTCCAGGAGGATAGTTGGAGATCGCACGCAAAAAATCAGAAATTCAAATTTTTCAACTTTCTTACGCTAATAACTCAAAATATTGGGGTGGGGGAAAAAAATGGGTCCAACAAAAGTTTATTCTTTTTTCGCGTAGAACACGATGCCACCATAAAAAAGTGGGGTTCCCATTTTTTAAAAAAATGTTGACCCCATTGTCGGCTGTATGCCAACTTTGGGCAGGAAACTAATAACATGGTTTTTCTTCCCCCCGAAATTCATCGAACCCGTGTTTTACCGATTCTCGATCCGTGCCGCGGTTTCCGAGATAGAGGGGGGTGGAACTTTAAAAAAAAAACACACGGTGTATATATATATATATATATATATTTCAAACAGAAGGTGAAAGAAAGAACAAACACATGTTTTCGGCCATCAATCCATCTCCACACCACCGTTGTGTTCACTGTTTTATGTATGTTTACTATCTCTTTCTTTCACCTTCTGTTTGAATTTATATTCGTTTATTTGCGCCTATGGCGTTGTGTATGAATGGTGTTTTGTGTGTATATATATATATATATTGTAATGGTTCGACCATTACGCAATGCTCTCTGGCCCGACCGCATTCCTCCCCCCCCCCTCATACCCTCACCCCACCCCCTCTAGACTTGACCCATGGAGGAAGGTGAGACTGAGTGCGAGCGGGAGTGAATGAGTCATTGAACGAGCAAGTGAGGTGATATGGGCCTGTGGCCACTGTGGCCTATGACCCACAGTTCAACCCCCCCCACATCGAGAACCCCCCCCACCCCATCATCATCCCCGGGGTATATAAAGCAGGCAGCAGCAACGCCTCAAGAAGAGATTCCAAGAAAGCGAGCCAAGGGCGAAGCTTATGCCCGTCGCCAAGGCGGACGAGTTGGGAGAGGATTCCAAGAAAGCGAGCCACGGGCGGAGCTTATGCCGTCGCCAAGCCGGACAGGTTGGCGAGATTGTTTCGCGGACGACAAAAGAAAAAACATCCTGAAAGAGACTCCCATGCATCTAGTGCCAGATGCCGCTCCAGTCTTGATACGAAGGAGCCTGCGGTCGGAGAAGCAAAAGCAGGGAGATCTCCAGGATATGGTTGTCACCGTGAGGCCAAGTAAGGTTGTCGACGCCCGACCAGCTTTCAAAATAAACCCCCCCCCACTGTGTTCAGCTGCTGCACTAGCTTCCCCATGAACTCTTTGAAGAGGTGTACTAAACTTTATTGAAGTGTAACGAGTGCTCACATAAAGAAAGAGGGAAGGACTAAGAATTACCTCCCTCCAGAAGGGAGGTACTGCTAAAATTTGTGTCGTTGCCCACCGCCTAAGACGGTGTCATTTTTTTTTGTTCTGTAAAATTATTTTCACTTTTCCTGTCATCATCCCTGTTCATAAAATCATTTTATTCATTCATCCCTCATTAAATTTAGAAAAAGAGTATATTATCCTTTGTCAAATGTATCAATTTTTCGTTTTGAAATAATAATGTGTGTTATATGAATGGGAAAGTGTGTGTGCGTCGTCTTTTTCCGCGGGTCAGGAGGCGAGGCTCCTTATCACCCCCACCCCCACCACATTCCATTCCTACCCTCCATACGTTTCGCCCCGGCGGTAAAGCCAGGGAGCGCGTGAAAATTGCACAAGGTCGGGGACCCCCCACCCGCTTGCCCTCTCTCAAAGAGGCATATGTCTATTTTTTCTCGTACCAGGTGACGCAGTTTGGCTTCGCGGACTTAGCGCGGGGAAGGTTCGCGAAGATTTTTTTTATTTTCTATGTACGTGTTTCTTTCGGCCCAAAAGTTTCATCCGGGCGGGCCGTTGAACCATTACAATATATATATATACATATATATTGGTGAAAAATCCCATAGGACGTACAATAAAAAATTCACAGGGCAGACAGATGAGGCGACACAAAAAGAAAACACACAAAAGTAAACATACTTGTTTAATTTTTGGAGGCATTGACCTCCTTCCTCAGAAGATTTTCTGAAACATTTTCATGGGAGCAACAAAATTCCTTGGGAATATCTTTGCTACCATCAATAATAATCTCCACTGAGTGCATATCGTAGCAGCATGAGTTTTGGATTGAATACATAACCAGAGGTGACACCAACACTTAAAAAAATGTGAGAGACCATAATATTCCAAATATCTTCATTGAAGAAGCTACATATTTGAAAAAAATCAATGAAAGAGGACCACTACCCTTGAAACAAAGATGGCATACAGTTCACTACTATGCACCACTTTGAGGCAGCTTAATTCATATTGGAAATATATTCAACCAACACAGCCAGAGAATTTTCAATATTATTATCTGTGAAACCCACGCTTATGGAGAAGAAAGTCAAGACACATTGCATCATTTCCTTTCCATTTTAAGGATAAAATAGTCACATCTTGAGTTCTTGTTTGAATCATGCCCAACATTGAGGCATTTATTACTGAATGGCATTACAAACAAAAGTGGCTGCACATTTTTTTATCTATTTCACAAGGTCCCCCAATAAAAATGTTAATGGCCACTGATGATGAGCAGTAATACATTAAAGACAACTTTTATGATAACTTAAGTCTAAATTAACAAGTTAAAAATCTACACATATCTATCAATAACCTGCTGCATCAAAGCTACATTCGAAATGCTCAAACTCTCCTACCCATGTGTATAAGGAAGAACATGAGGAAAATAAGATTATAGTCACAACCAATAGCCTATGATTGGGAACTTACCTAATTTTATATTTTCCATCATCAATTCCATTGATCCCTCTGAGTGTTGCCTGAAAAAATAAAGAATGACTATATAACTACCAACAAAACAGAAGATAACATACTGCAAGTTAATAATCTAATCGGTAACCTTATTTTTCCTTGAATCATATGAATCTAAGGTAAAAATATTGCCACTTAAGAAGGCAATTAAATAAGTCATAACCCTAGAGTTATGGGGATACATGAGTTATCATGCCTGATGAAACCTTATTCCCAATTACAGGATTCAAAAACACACTAAACACTGGAGTAAAATAGGAATCAAAAGAAAAAATATTAATCTGTCCAAAATATTACATAACACACACATAAATAAACACATAATAGGCTCAGAAAAATAGCATTTTAGTTATCTTCTAGTCATTGAGGTATTCTTACACTGAATATTAAACTTTGCATGAAGAAGTGTTCTAATTTCATGCTTAACAAAGTTTACTTTTCAATGTATTTGATTTTATCAGGGAGTTATTGTGTATGTTATTTCCCATTACTCTAGGACGTAAAAAAGAATAATTACATGTATGAATGAAGAGGGTATTAGGGGTTTTTGTATTATATGTTTTTGTAGTAGAGCTGAGTAAGCTTGAATTCCTTTGAAATGCAGCAATATTTAAATGTTCAACAAAACAAAAAAATATATCAAAGATAAAGGTAATAATCCTAAAATTTTAAATATTGGTCATTACGGTGCAGTGGCAGAAACATATTAGAGATGGGGTAAGATCATCAGAACAGAATAATCTACATAAGGTGAGAGTAAAATTCTCCAAAATAAAAGTAAATCAATAGAAAATGTTCGTCTGATAAATCTTATTGTGAGATAGAAATTTATTTACTAGCTAGTTTACTAATATAACACTGCCAGGGGATGTGTGAATCTGAATGAAGTGTAAGAAATTTAGCATGGGTGACCTAAGGGATCTTAATATTGTTGTGTTCTCGATCTCATTTCACGCTTATTTTATCCAGAACTCTGGTATCTTTAAATTGTTTATCCTGTTTAATTAAAGTAATTTTACAATGATTAATTTACAAGTTTCATTTGTGGTTACTCAGGATTGTTATAGACATTAATTATGTAATTCCAGTACTTTTCCAGGCCAAAAACTTTCACTTTACCAGGTTTAATACCCTGGGGTCTAAAACTGGTGTTTTCTATTTTACCTTACCACGATCAATCATATGATATATCCTGCAATATTCTTGAAATGATGCTCATCTGTTCATAATAGAACAGGAAAGGACAAAAAGTATATGTACTTGAAAGGCCCTGGGACCCTAAGAGCCCCTTGGAAGGCCACCATGTGATTGCAGAATGTTGCTTAAAGTTTATCAACCTTTGAAGCTGAAGTAATGCCCTTAAGTTCATAAGTTAGGGTCAAACCCTGATATGCCTCAGTCTCATGAGTCTCAAAACCGTTGTTTCTATTTGGAGTCACATTGGATGAAGTGAAGATCTTTTTATCTTGCTATTACAAAATATGTATAAATAAAACACAAAGTATTGATGCTGTTAACCTTTTGTGACTATAATTGTGTTTCAAGCATTTGTTTGTTAGATGGACCATCATAAAAAAGGAAATGGGAAGAAGTAATAGGGGTGGTTTCACATTGGCTTCTCCAATGGTACTATCAGAAGTCTAGACTGTTAATCCAGAAGACTAAATCATCTTTTTCTTCCTTCATCCAGTTATCAGATCTCTCATTCCACAGCCTTTATGCGACATTACCCTCCTACCTTGTGAAAAATTTAGGAAACGTTTCCACCCCAAAGCAGTCAAACTCTACCAGGAATCAATATTTTTGGTTAACACATCCAGGTCTTCATTTTGTTAAGAAGCTAAACATGCAATTTGACGGAGTAAAGGGATACTAATATAAGAAGTGAAAACTCATATTCTTCTTCGAGAAGAAAACTACTACATATTTCATTTTTTACTCTCCCTTTGGGTGAGAATCAATGGGCTTTCTGCTGATGAGTAACATTAGGAAACGAAGTAGGTACCCACTAAGGGCAAATAAAATACTTGAAATTAACATCATGCTCGAGAGCTTTATCCAATATCACTTAACAGTCCATTCATTACCATTTCAATCTGACTGCATAACACCAAATTCTAATTTATATATGACAATCAACATCAGGATGCACACTCTGGGCTACACTTTAGATACTAAGGGTAATGCATGGTAGGTCAGCCTCCTTGTAAGTTGCAAAATAATCATTTATACTCATCACACAAGGAGTCATAGGTGATAAGTAGAAAAAAAGTAGAGATGGGTCGAATAGCAGATTCCTCGAATTCAAATATTAAATTATGACTCAAATATCTCAAACGTTGAATACTAGAATTGCAATTGATATGCTGAATATATACCCTCGCGGCTGAGCTTAAAGCCACCTAGTGCGTCCACCGGGTTGTGGATGGTGGGTCGACCTCTAGATAAAGAGGTTAGCTGCGAGATAAGCAAGTTTACTCGTCGAATAAGCAGTCGTGGACAAAAAGCGACGGCATTCCGAGGGGGTATTGGTCTATCCCTGGGTAAGATAGGCCTCTAAATAATACAGAACCTGTGAAGATGCCGTGACTTGGTGACGGGAGGACGCCAATAACTACGCTTCTCATCACCCGGAGGAGAGGGCAGCAGCTCTTCTTCACATGAGTGAAGGTGGAGACCACAGTACAGCGACACTCATTTCACTACAGGCGTGGTAACATTTACTTTAATGGCTGTAGTACTGCGATGTGGAAGGCAAGGGGAAACCACCACATTAATATCCCGAGGAGTCGCAGCTACTCCACTTTTTTCTTTCTTATCAAGACGTGATGGAACCCTCTCGAGTAAAATATTCCGGAGGTAAAATAGTCCCCCATTCGGATCTCCGGGCGGGGACTACCCGAGAGAGTACATCAGTCAAATGTGATACACTTTTTAGGGTAGGAACATGGAACATGAGATCGCTTCGGACCTGTGGAAGACTGGAGAACCTGAAGGTAGAAATGCGAAGAATGGACCTCGACGAATCAGCGAAATGAAGTGGCCCGAAGAAGGAGACTTTTGGAGTGGAAGCTACAGGATTATACATACAGGATCATTAAATGGTAATGCTGGAGTAGGGATCATACTCAGAAAGAGTGCCGGAATGCGTGTGAAGAGCTTTCTGCAGTATAATGAAAGGATAATAATGGTGAAGATAGAGACCAAACCTATAGATACTGTGGTGGTGCAGGTTTACATGCCTACGACGGACTATGAAGATGAAGAAGTGGAAGACGTCTACGAAGATATCACGGAAGTTATAAAACAGGTAAGAGGAGAAGAAAACCTAATTATTTTAGGAGACTGGAACGCTATCGTCGGCGAAGGTCAAGATGGAAGAATAACTGGAAAATACAGAATGGGAAACCGAAACGAAAGAGGAGAAAGGCTGCTGGAGTTCTGCACTCAACATAAGTTAGTGGTTGCCAACACAATGTTTAAAAATCACAACCGCAGAAGATACACATGGAAAATGCCAGGAGACAGAAGAAGATGCCAAATAGACTACATTTTAGTGAAGCAGAGATTTAGAAACCAAGTGAAGGACTGCAAAAGCTACCCTGGGGCAGACATCGACAGTGACCATAATTTAGTGATGATGAAATGCCATCTAAAATTCAAGAAATTGAAGAAAACAAAGAAGAATATATGGCAAGTGGAAAACTAAAGGAGGCTCAACATCAGCTGGCATTTCAAAAAGCAGTGGGAAACAACATAGGAGAGAACCTGAATGAGAAATCAGTGGAAGAGCGTTGGGAAAACATTAAATGTGGACTACAGGAAGCCGCAAAAGAAGTTCTTGGAAGAAGAAAAGTTGCCAAGAAGAAGCCATGGATCACGGAGGAAGTCTTAGAATTGATTGAAGAAAGAAGAAAGTACAAGAATGCGAAAACTGAAGAAGGGCAGCTCTGCTACAAAAGAATAAGGAACGAAATAAGTCGCAAAGCAAGGAAAGCTAGATAGACGTGCTTGAAACATCTATACGAAGATGTACAAAGCAACCTTGCACTTGGAAAGGTGGAAGCGGCCTACAGCATAGTGAGGAACCACTTCAAGGAACAGCAATGCCATAAGGGACAAGAATGGAGAAATTTTGATTGAAAACGAGGACAAAGTGAAGAGATGGAAAGAATATCTGGAAGAGCTATACAATGGAAAAAATCTCAGCACAAAAGTTATTGAAGAGGAAACCGAAGTGGAAAAAGATAATATGGGGGCATCAATATTAAGATCGGAATTCGACGCTGCAGTAAGGGATCTTCGGATGAATAAGGCCTCAGGTATTGATGATGTCCCTGCAGAACTAATTAAAAATGCAGGAGAGAAGACATTAGTTCATCTCTACAAAACCATCTGCGACATGTATTTAACAGGAGAAATTCCAAGGGACTTCGAGAAAAACATCATCATTCCTATTCCCAAGAAGAAGAGAGCGGAGAAATGCGAAAATTTTAGGACTATAAGCCTGACGACACATGCATCGAAGATACTGACCAGGATCATCTACAGAAGAATAGAACGAAAAGCAGAGGAGTTCCTGGATGAAGATCAATTCGGATTCAGGAAAAGTAAGGGTACAAGGGAAGCAATATTGGCCCTTAGGCTACTTATAGAGAAGACAATGGAGAAGAACAAACATTGCATTTGTGGATTTAGAGAAGGCCTTTGACAACGTGGATTGGGATTCAATACTTGGAATTCTGAAGGGAATTGGAGTGTCCTACAACGACCGAAGAATTATACACAGTCTGTACAAAAACCAAGTTGCTGTGATTAAATCTGGACCCAGCTGTGAAGAGGCAAGAATAAGGAAAGGAATGAGACAAGGCTGCGCACTGTCTCCCGTAATTTTTAATATTTACATCGAGAGAGCCATAAATGAAGTCAAGGAGAAGTGTTCTGGAGTGAAAATCCACGGAGAAACAATCAGTATGCTGCGATTCGCTGATGACATAGCTCTCATAGCAGAGACAGTGAAGGAGCTGAATAAGATGCTAACAACCATGGAAAGGACTATGGCCAGATATCAGCTGAAGATCAATAAGAAGAAGACTAAGATATTGGTGTGCAGCAAAAGAGAAGAGGCGAAAACTAATGTTAAACTAGGAAATCAGAAACTGGAAGAGGTGACAGAGTTCTGTTACCTGGGAAGCAGAGTAACCAACGATGGACGAAGCAAGAAAGAAATAGTGAGTAGAATAGCCCAGGCAAAGAGGGCATTCTGTCAAAAGAAGAATCTACTTACTGCAGGAAATACAAGCACAGAAGTAAGGAAACAGTTCATCAGAACATACATCTGGAGCATGTTTCTTTATGGCAGTGAATCATGGACGACGACAGCAGTGGAGAAGAAAAGGGTAGAAGCATTTGAAATGTGGTGCTACAGAAGAATGCTGAAGATTAAATGGATCGACCGAGTAAGTAATGAGGAAGTGCTAAGAAGAGTAGGAGAAAAGAGAAGTCTGCTGACAACTCTAAAAAGAAGAAGGGAAAACTTAATCGGCCATATCTTGAGACACGATGGCCTGATGAAGACTATCGTCGAGGGAAAAGTGAACGGGAAGATTGGAAAAGGCAGGCCTTGTATGAGAAACATGGAACAGGTTGTGAAGAATGTAAAAGAGAAGAATTACGTCACAATGAAAAGGTTGGCCGATAGAAGAATCGAGTGGAAAGCTGCGTCAAACCAATCCTAGGATTGTTGACCAATGATGATGATGCTGAATATGTTATTCTGCAAATTAAATTGTTGCCCATTGAAGTAAAAATCTGCAAGTTGATTAAATGAAAAAAATTACTTCTGGTTTTAAAATGAAAATATATAATGAAATATTTTTTTCTACCAATTATGGACTGTTGAATACATTAACTTTTACAAGCCTTAGTAACTGAGCAAAAAATATTAAATACACCATGTTCCGCCCAGTTTTGAATTAATATATCAACACACAAAATATAGTGCAACTAGCATAATTATATGAGATATCGAATTCTTTCAGCATAATTATTCTAAGTCTTGAATATCAAATACTTTCTAGTATTAGAGTATTTTCAGGTAGTATTAGCACATCTCTAGAAAAAAGTGTAGTGAACCTTCTTCACGCAATGAATATGGACACCACAGTGATCACTAGAGCAACACTCACTTCATTAAAGGTGCGATAACATTTACCTATCCAAAGTTAATTTTACCTTTCCTATAACTTTGTGATGCTTTGTTGCTGTGCCATGTGGAGGGCAAGGAGAAACACCACATTACAATTTTAAGTACCTGCCCATAAATGAAACTTTTTCTTTGAAATTTTTATCAAGGAAAGAGATGATGAAACCTCCCAGAGTAAAATATTCTGTGTATGAATAGTTCCCCGATCACATAACCAAATGAAATGTATTCAATAGAGCCAATAAACCAAGGCATTTTTAAATGGATTAAAAGGATTTAATCATGGATGCAATATCACTGCACATCTATGGAAGACTGAAAAATCTGAAAACAGGAAAGTAAATGATGGGACTTGACCAGTGGCATAACAATTTTGTGGATTTAGGAGTGTTTATACAGTGGGCATACTCAACACTTTACCAAGTGTTTGAGTATGCCCACCTTTAATGCATGCATTTGGTGCCCCTTTTATAGTGCCTTTTGTGCTCTCCACTACATAAAAGGGAGGGGAAGTGGCAATTGTATACTACTGGTCTTGAGATTTGGACTTTAGTGAAATAAAATGGGCAGAACAGGAAGAGTGGAGAAGGAAGCAACAAGATCAATAAAAGTGCAGGGGCAGGAATTATACTAAGAAAGACTTGACTTATACTAGACTTATACTAGAATGCACTTGAAAAGCTTCATTAAATGAAAAAAGAGGACAATCAATGTTAAGAAAAAATAGCTGTACAAGTCTACATGCCTATGATGGAGTACATAAGAAGAAATCGAAATAGTCTGTGAAAAATATCTTAGAATTTAAAAATGTGAAAGAAGATGAAAACTGAACAATCCTTGAACACTGGATTAAAATTGCCACACAAAGTCAAGAATGAAGAGCTAAGGGTATATACATACAGATTAGGACAATAGAATATATAAGGAGAACCACTCTTAAAAATTCAAACTAATTAATAGTTGCTAATAGGCAGTTGTAACACCACCCCTCAAGAATATATGCATTGAAGGATATACACTTGACTTACAAATGGACCTATTGCTCAATTAATGAAGAGACATTGAGATGAGCCTGAATATATCATTCTTCAATAGAACAGTACATGGGAAGAAGAGCAGATTAAGACATTGGATAGCTAACATGAATGATGAGGAAATAAAAAAATATGGAGAGGTGAAGAGAATAGTGGATGGGAGCAGAGAGTGTAAAGCTGCGTCAAACCAACTATAGGGTTAATGACCAGTGATGGTGATGTTAAAGGCACAGTTTTTGACTTATAAGGATGTAGGTCAGTTTGTGCTGTAAGAGCAATTCCTCATACATAACCAAGGGCACCACTGGCAGGAGAAAGAGGAACAAAATGCTAATGATATGATATGAGCGGAGGCAAGGCCAAGGCCTACAACACCCCAGTCTATATTAAGAGTCAGTGTTCAGAGTTGGTTACTAGTAGACAGTGTGAGATGAAGTTGTCAGTATCAAGTGATGCAAAGTTTGCTACTTTTGTGTGTTAAGAGTTTTTGTGGCATACTTTGTATTTTTGAATTGGAATAAAGCACTTCAAAACCGGAAAACCACTGCACCACTCATTACAGTTTGTATAATAGCACATTCAGAAACATATATTAGAGAATGAAACATTTTCGAGCACATACAAAAACAACTTAAAACCCTACTACCTCTAGTTATTAAACATTTTCAGGAGGTAAAAAACTTCCATTTTAACCATTGACAATTCTGTCATTTCCTCCATACCTTAACCTCTAAATGACAAAATTTCTTTAATGTGAATTAAGGCTTTTGAAGGTAAAATCATGTTTCCTTAGAAATTTGAGACCTAAAACTCCCACAAAAAGAGAAATAAGGGCACTCAATGGACCAGAGAGATTCTGATGCTCATTTGTTTTGATTTTACTGACTCAAGCAGGATATTATTATGACATGGAAGCAAGTTATTACCTGTACCCAATCTGAGGAGAAATGCTTATTCAATCTCCTGAACAGGGTTGTCACAAGATTTCCGAATTCCAATACCCAGACCTTTTCCTGGCAAAAATCTACATTTCCCCTGACTTTTTCACACTCTCCTTTCGATCATTACATAGCATTTTTGAAGGGTAAGAGTCAATAAAATACAAAATTCTTTTAAAAAATATATTTAAATTCTTTTGAAAATGTATTTATTTATGATGATCACATATGCAGCAACACATACAATGAACAAACGTTTGGTTTTCTTGATTCTTAATTCTTTAACTTCTTCCCCAATCATTCTTTCATCTTTTCTCTCCTGCAACTTTTCCTTGTCTTCTTTCACTCTCTCCTTTCACGCCTCTTCATACTCGGCATGCACATGTCGCTCGCTCTCTTGAAATCAATTTGTAACTAATTTCCACATTAAGAATTCCACTGTCCAAATTCACGGCATTGTACACCTGCCTTTGCACACCCAGCATCTGTGGCAGTTGGTTTTCCATAACAACTTCTTTGTTTATGGAAAATCCCCTCTCCTCAAAGGCATTTCCATGGTTCAGTATAAAAATCATGTGGACCAAATCTACCATTAATCCAGAGCACTTTTGTGACATCAAAATGCACAGACAAAAGTAATAAAGATGGGTGTGGTCTACGTCATATTCTTTCAAGCACACAGACAGCAGGTTTGTTTTCTTGTCTCAACAGGTCTTGAACTCAGCTTCTAGCAAGTCGCACTCTAAAGCAGAGAACCACTACCTTAGCTGCAGCAATAAGAGGCAGTTCCGGAAGCAAGCAAGAGCTGCATTTTTGGATTTCACTATCAACTCTGGATAACAAAACGTGATAGCCTTGCAAATCTTGTATTGAAGTGGAGATTTTTCTAATATCTTGGCCAACAATACTTTTAGAAAAATAACACATCCTTCTCTACACTGCAAAATATCCTTCTTTGATGCTTCATCCACTTTCCTGATAGCTTCTTTCACAGAGAAACTTTATCTATATTAACCATATCTTTTATTTATACTTACATATATCCTTGGCAGGAATAACGTTTCCTACTTTGGTTACATCAATATCACATATATTTGTGTTAGACAGTAGGTACTCTTTCTTTACAAAGATCTTGTACAAATCTGTGACTCATCATCATTAGTCATCAATCCTCAGATTGGTTTGATGCAGCTCTCCACTGAGTTCTTCTATCGGCTAACCTCTTCATGTTTACATATTTCTTCTCTTTCACATCCTTCATCACTTGTTCCATATATCTCACATGAGGTCTTCCTTTTCCCCTCTTCCCATCCACTTGTCCTTCAATGATTGTGTTCATCAGGCCATCGTGTCTTAAGATATGGCCGATTAAGTTGTCCCATCTTCTTCTTAGAGTTTTCAGTAGAATTCCCTTTTCTCCCACTCTTCTTAAGACTTCTTCATTTGCCACTCGGTTGATCCATTTTATCTTCATCATTCCTCTGTAGCACCACATTTCAAATGCTTACACCCTTTTCTTTTCCACTGCTGTTATTGCCCATGCCTCACTGCCATAAAAAAACATACTCCAGATGTACATTCTGATGAATTATTTCCTTACTTCTATGCTTGTATTTCCAGATTAAGTAGATTCTTCTTTTGGTAGAATTCCCTCTTTGCCTGAGCTATTCTACTGACTATTTCTTTCTTGCTTCGTCCATTGTTTGTTACTTAGCTTCCCAGGTAAAAGAACTCTTTCACCTCATCAAGTTTTTGTTTTCCTAGTTTGACATTGGTTTTGGCCTCTTCTTTCTTGCTGCACACCAATGCCTTAGTCTTCTTCTTATTTGTCTTCAGCTGATATCTACCCATTGTCCTTTCCATGGTTACTAGAATCTTATTCAGATCTTTCACTGTCTCTGCTACAAGTGCTATGAAATCAGCAAATCGCAGCATGCTAATTTTTCTTTGTGGTTGTGCACTCCAGTTCTCATTGATTTTGTTGATGGCTCTCTCGATGTAAACATTGAAAATTAAGGGAGACAGTGCACAGCCTTGTCTCACTCCTTTCTTTATTCTTCATTCTACACAGCTAGGTACATATTGAATCACAGCTACTTGGTTTTTACACAAACTGTGGATAATTCTTCGATCATTTTAGGACACTCCAATTCCATTCAGAACATCAAGCATTGAATTCCAATCCACATTATGAAAAGCCTTCTCAAAATACACAAATGCAATGTACATCAGTTTGTTCTTCTCCAGTCTCTTCTCTATGAGTAGCCTAAGGGCTAGGATTGCTTCTCTTGTACCCTTATTTTTCCTGAATACAATTTGATCTTCATCCAGGAACTCCTCAGCTATTCACTCTATTCTAAATGTAGATGATGCTTGTCAATATCTTCAATACATGTGTTGTAATGCTTATAGTCCTAAAATTTTTGCATTTCTCCACTTTCTTCTTTTTGGGAATAGGGATGATTATGTTTTTCTCAAAGTCCCTCAGTATTTCCCCTGTTGAGCACATGTTACAGATGGTTTTGTAAAGATGGGTTAATGTCTTCTCTCCTGCATTTTTAATTAGCTCTGCAGGAATATCATCCATTCCAGAAGCCTTATTCATGTGAAGGTTCCTTACTGCTGCATCAAATTCCAAATTTAATATTGATGCTCCCATATCATCCTCTTTCACTTCGCTTTCCTTTTCGATCACTTTCATACTGAGATGGTTTCCGCTGTAAAACTCTTCCAGATATTCTTTCCATCTTTTCCCTTTGTCTTCATTTTCAATCAAAAGTCTTCCATTCTTGTCCCTTATGGCATTGCATCTTGTGCTCCGTTCTCAGAAGTGGTTCCCCACTATCCTATAGGCAGTTTCCATCTTTCCAAGAGCTAGGTTGTTTTGTACATCCTTGCATAGGCTCTTCATCCATATTTCTCTCGCTTTCCTGGCTACATTTCTTCATTTTCAATAAAAAGTTCTCCATTCTTGTCCCTTATGGCATTGCATCTTGTACTCCACTCTTTGAAGTGGTTCGTCACTATCCTATAGGCAGCTTCCACCTTTCCAAATGCAAGATTGTTTTGTACATCTTCGCATAGGTTCTTCATCCATATTTCTCTAGCTTTCATGGCTTTGGAACTTATTTTGTTCCTTATTCTTTTGTAACAAAGTTGCCCTTTTTCCATTTTCGCATTCTTGTACTTTCTTCTTTCTTCAATCAGGTCTAAGACTTCTTACATGATCCATGGCTTCTTCTTGGCAACTTTTCTTCTTCCAAGAGCTTACTTTGCGGCTTCCGGTAGTCCACTTTTAATGTTTTCTCAACACTCTTCCACTGATTTCTCAGTCAGGTCCTCACGTATGATGTTTCCCACTGCTTTTTGAAATTCCTGCTGATGTTGAGCCTCCTTCTGTTTTTCCACTTGCCATGTGTTCTTCACTGTTTTCACGGGAAGCTTTAGCACTCCTTCACCTGATTCCTGAACCTGTGCTTCACTAAAATGTATGTAGTCTAATGAAAATCTTCTTCTGTCTCCTGGCATTTTCCACGTATATCTTCTTCAGTTGTGATTTTTATGTCTTCCACTTCTTCATCTTCGCAATCCGACATAGGCACGTAAACCTGTACCACTATGGTATCTACAGGTTTGGTCTCAGTCTTCACCATTATTATCATTACATTGTACTGCAAGAAGCTCTTCACTCGCATTCCAGCACTCTTCCTGAGCATTATGCCTACCCCAGCATTACCGTTGAATGATCCCATGTGTATAATGCAGTAACTTCAGCTCAAGAAGTCTCCTTCTTCAGGCCACTTCATTTTGCTGATTCCTAATACATCGAGGTCCATTCTTTTCATTTCCACATTTAGGTTTTCCAGTTCTCATCAGGCTCATAGCGATCTCACGTTCCATCTCCCTACCCTAAAACTTGACTGATGTACTTTCTCAGGTAGTCTCCGCCCGGAGACCTGAATGGGCAACTATTTCACCTCTGGAATATTTTACTTGAGAGGTTTCCATCACATCTTGATTGAAAGAGAAAGTGGAGCAGCTGCGACTCCTCAGGATAATAATGTGGGGGTTTCCCCTTGCCTTCCACATTGCAGTACTACAACCATTAAAGTAAATGTTACCATGCAGTGAAATGAGTGTCCCTGTACCAACCACTGCTGTCTCCACCTTCACTCTATAAAGAAGAGCTGCTGCACTCTCCTCCGGGTGATAAGGAGCTTTATTGTTGGCGGCATCCTGTCACCAAGTCACGGCATCTTCACAGGTTCTGATTTATTTAAAAGCCTACCTTACCCTTACTTCTTTTCTTTCTTTTGGAGTTCTGTCATTGCTGAGGTGAAATTTTCATGACCTACCGGATCTGTGGACCATCAAACACACCGGCCTTTATTTTTTCAAAAGACAGGCAAGGAAATGCTGAAATGAGATAATTAAAAGTCTCCTTCAGACGGCAACGATTTAACAAATTGTTTCACGAGACCCAGTTTTATATGTAGAGGTGGAAATATAATACTTTCTGTTTACAAGTGGCTGATGTAGAATATTAGGATTACCAGGTTTGAGGTCAGATCTTGATGGCCAACTCAACTTCACCCAATGCTTCTTGTGAGTGCTGGTGTCCCAAATACACAAAAAACAGGGATACTTGGTACATACATCCACATTGCTGGCCATGAAGGAAGCAGATCATTTTAAGTTCAACACAGATGACCCATTTGTGCATATGATATTGCAACAAATAAATGAATCTCTTTATATCTTCATACTCTTCATGCAAATGTACTGATTGGCCTATTGGGGCTGTACCAAATAAATTTTCACTGTGGAGGAGGACACACTTCAAGTTGCGTTTCGATCTATCTATGAACAGTCGCCATTCAGCTGCGTCATAGGCTGGAATTCCCAACTCCTCCATTACACCATATACGTTATGGCAATACACAAATCCCCCGTCCTTCCGAAAGTATTGCAGAAATACAGTTTCTCTTGATCGAAAGTAGGATACCTTAGATTCTTTTTCGAGCAAGTTTTTTCTTGTGCAGTCTTGACGCTAGTAGTTCTTAAGGTTTTTTGGATAGTCCCAAATCTCATGCCCAATCATTCAACTCACGCCAATCAAATCCTTTGTGAGCGGAGTCATCTTCAACTTACAAATCTACATCATCAGTGTAGTGTCACTTCAATAACACCGTACTCAATTTCCCGTTCTTCTAAAGAGGGTATTTCTTTGAAAACTGGCACTGGGATTTCAGCTGAATGAAGCACTGGGTGTAAAGCTGATGGTAAACGAGGATACTCTATTTTATATTTATTTTTCTTGTTATATCCTGAAGTTTTCACTGTATTAAAGTAACAGTCACTTGAATGGTCTATAGGCTCTCGCAAAATCATAGATATACCAAATTGCAATTTATCATGTGTTCCCTTCATCCACATCCGCTAACTCTCGACACACAGCTTGCACACCTTGCGAGGAGCCTAAAGTTTATCTTGATCACCAATTCTCACTTTGAATATGCAAAATAGGGTTGCCTGACAAATGCACTGATCTTTGCCCTTTGACTGGGAATGGTGAAACTGCCACAAATGTAACAAAATGAATCAGGGTTATCCTATGATTCAGGCTCGATCCAGTGGAGTAAGGTCACCTTAAGATAAGCTTTAGAGAAAAAACTTGAAGTGATAGAAGAAAACCAAGAACAGTTTTGAAATTGGCATGTCTATTTTACTTTACATAAGCTGAAAATTCGAACTCAACGGAAATTTTGCTAAAAATTGTTGCCCAGTGTTATTCGACCAAAATATTGGCACTAAAGAATGACAATGGAGAGTTAATCATTGAAGATAGGAAAAGGCAAATACATTTATAAACTATTTTGCCGGGATGTTCAGTAAAACAGATCCCTGGAGATACATAATAATAAAGGGAGTAACTCTGGGAACGGAAATCTATTTGAAATTAGGGTTAAATTTATCTTGAAAAAAATTAATAAGCTGAGTTCCCATAAGTCTAAAGGGCCAGACAATATTTCAGCTGCTCTTGAAATTTGGACTAGAATCAATAGTTCCTTACCTAAGAGTACTACAGTAAAACCTCGCTTTTACGTCCCCGCAATTTACGTTTTCCCGCCATTAACGACTTTTTCTTCATGTCCTAATAATGTCCTTATATCCGCAATGTAACGTCTTCCCTTTATTCACGCTAGCAAATTTTTGAATAGTTCGCCATTTACGTTTTACGAGACGATTTTGCCGTGATTGTCGTCCTGGTTGCGTAACTAGTGGTTGGACTCAACGCTCCGTGAAAGACAAAGTAAAAACTCATGCAGTAAGTTACCACTATGAAAGAGAAATAAAGTTTGCCCAGATATATCACCATTTATCGTGACCTCGCTCATCTGTGCAATTGTAATGCCGCGAGGGATTACAGTATGCGTACGTCGTTTTTCTCGCGATTGTTGTTCAGGTTGCATAACTCGCGGGATGGCTGATGATATCGCATTGGTGATGAAATTTTTCATTTATTTAAGAAGTGTTTGCTTTTCAGCATTTGCGGTCTTGTCTTTCTTTTTTGGAGGCATTAATACACATTTTATAAAATCCTCCAGCCAAATTTCATCCTCGTATATCCTACAAACACACCCGTAAAATCATCTCATTATTCTCTAGCTCGATTCTTACGTAGCTTTGATAGAATATCACTATAGTCTCCACACCTTCTTTTCTCATAATATTTACCCTAACTTACTAGCATGGTTGGATCAAGACCTCCAGTTCATCCTTATCTATGTCATTCTCCTCTTCTATTCCCAAGTTCCCTTGCCTATCATTAATGCCATGCAGTTCTTTTCACATTTTCCTTACCCCTATGCTGGATCTCTTGTAAGTTCTATCAGCAGCTCTCCTGACTTAACAGTAATGAACAGTGTCTTGACCACTCTAGTGTCTACTGCACTATTCCCCTCTCCCCCTCCATCCTTTCTCAACTGCTTGCTGTTCTGCATCTTCCCTCATACACCTGTAAACTAATTCCTGATATTCTCTCCAACTTACAAGTGTACAATTTTTTCACACTCTTCCTAATCTTGGCCCAACTATATGTAATCTAGTTAATATATCTCCCCATGTCCCCATGCATTTCAAATAAGAGATTTTGGCATTATTAAAGAGGTTTTGTTGGAACTATATTTCAATTTCGAAACTTGTCATTCAATGAGCAAGAATTAGGCAGGCAAAATCAAGAAGCAAGGAGTTACTCTTTCAGACATAACTTTCATATAAAATTGCATACCCTCAAATTACACTTTCCCGCGATTTACACTTTTTTCTCTAGTTCCCCTCAAAAGTGTAAAAGAGGGGTTTTACTGTATTTCTGGTTTCACTAAATAATAGCTTGTACCAAATGACTGCAAAATGGCCACAACAGTGCCTATTCATGAGAAAGGTAATAACACTGGTGTAAAAAATTTCAGACCAATTAGCCTAACTTCTGTAACATGTAAAATTATGGAAAGATGAATAGCCGATTATATTACAAATTTCTGGGTGGAATCTGACTGGTTTAAAAAAATCAGCACGGTTTTAGGACTGGATACTACTGTAAAACACAGCTGACAGCCTTGATACAAGACCTGTCCAATACACTAGATGGTGGTGGCATAGTGGATGCCGTTACTTTAGACTTATGCAAAGCGTTCAACGTGGTTCTGCACGATAAGCTAATAGAGAAATGACATAGAATGGAGATTGACAATAAGATAGTTCTTTGGGTTGAATACTTATTGACGAACAGAAAACAGAGGGTTAAGGTAGGTGAAAGTCTCTCTGACTGGGATTCTGTTACATCGGGTGTGCCCCAGGGCAGTGTATTGGGACCACTGCTATTCCTTATCTTCATCAATGATCCTCCCAAACACATTAAATCGAATATTAAACTTTTTGCGGATGACTGTATTGTGTACCAGGAAGTTAGAAGCATTGAAGATCGAAAAATTCTTCAAGATGACTTAAACAAAAGATAGGAATGGGCTAAGTTAAATAGCATGGTAATTAACATCGATAAATGCTGAGCTATCTCATTTTCGAGGCGTAGAAGGAAATAGATACCGCCTTTGAGTATAGGATCAGAGATAGGGTGGTGTCTAGAGATGACATGCTCAAGAATCTAGGTGTGATATTGAATAATGAGTTACTTTGGGATCAACATAAAAAAATTACGTGGAAAAGTTTCAAAGCACTACATTTCATCATCCGAAATCTACAGAAATCATCGAAGGAAGTTAAATAAATGGTTTAATAATTGTTGGTGCAACCAATACTGGAGTTCGCATCAAGTTCATGGGATCCGCATAAGAGGGGGTTGATTAAAAAAGTGGAGAAAGAGCAAAGGAAGGCTGCTTGATATGTCTTAGGTAGGCATGAGAGATGCAACAGCGTGAATGATATGCTGAAATGTTTGAGCTGGGAAAGCCTTGAGAAGAGGAAGAAAGCATTCAGGCTAGGGAATCTGTACAAGGCGTACAGAAAGGAAATGGGATGGGAAAAATCAGCAAAAGACTTTTCAAGCCACACCGAATAGGGAAAAGAGACCATAGGTTTAAAATAAGGGCTCAGCAACAAAGAACAGATAGAGGAAAGTTTTCCTTTGCAAACAGATCAATAGAAGAGTGGAATGCTTTACCTGTAGAAGTCTTAAACCCTTTCCCAAAAAGTCTTAAGGATTTCAAAAAGAGACTTCGTACTGTAAACTCTAACTTGTAAACGGTAATGGGAATTTACATTTTTATTTTTGTACAGCAGTTTTTTCTCCAATGTGTTCTAAGTTTTATTTGAGAAACTTTCTACTTCCTAAGTAAAGAGAATTGTTGACCATTACCACCAGGTATAATGCCTAATGTAATGTATTGAGTGAATAAATAAATAAATTAGATTTACAAATGTATCACTAAAAAATCGGGGTGGTTGGGTCTATTCAAAGACCCACAGATCCTGCATTTCATTCGCTACTGAAATCATATCCGAAGATAGTATAAATTTGGATCCGGATCGGTGATTTTTTAAAATTTCGTGGCCGAGTGATCAATACACCCCGCTAACGCAATGTAGGTACGGTAGATACTGACAAGGAGAGGATTTGTAACTCAGGTCACGAAATGAGTTAAAATTTTTGCCCATGCTACTTGAGCAAAATAAAGAAATACATGTCTTGGATTTTTTTCACCACAGGCCGGGATGTGCAGGAAAAAAATTAAGAAGAATATCACGCGGGTCGCCTGTATTTGCCAGACTCGCATGATGATAACGTAGTAGTTAAAAATGAGAGCTGGTGTACTGCCGGTCGCGAGTTCGTTCCTTAACGCTGCCTAGGAATACAGTCCATGCAGTATCCCTAGGGTAATGCAAGCAGGCATTTAAAAAAAAGTAGATTATCATGAATTGCATGTCAGTTTATAATTCAATATATTAAACATAAAATTAATAAAATTTGGCATTAGTGAAAGTGATTGGAAAAATATTTTATTTCAGCATTAAAATCGTGGAGTCAATACGTTAACTTTAGAATGCCTTTTTGTGATGAAATTGTAAATCTAGTTTAAGCAATAAAGTACAAAAAGGCAGTATCCACATAATAGGGTTGAAATTATGGATGACAACATTTTTGATTCAATGGCTGAAAGACAAATTTTAAACAGTGATAAGAATTGAACTTCATTATCTGCAGTACACTACCTCACTCAGCTATTGTCAGCTTACCTGAGTTCGGAGAATGCAGGCTCCCTGCATGTCATTCTACCTTTTTCCTTGCGAATAATGGAGAAAAAAGCCAATACACATATTTCTTTATTTTGCTTCTAGTAGTATGAAAAAAAGCCTCATCTCATTTCATGATCCGAGTTACACAACCTCTCCTTAGGAGTATAAAACTCACAAATATCTTTTTAAAGGTTATTATTAATAAGACATTGCAAAATTACTAGTTTAGCAGCTTGAAATTTTCTATAACAATTGTATCATCTCAAAAATGGAATCCCCAGATATTCCATAAATAGAATCTCCTGACTGCATTAAAAATTTTCTGTTTCTGAAGAAGAATTCGAAAGCATTCAAGGATTGATTTATCACAGCAACCAAAGTTAATGTAAACCCACTGTGCACTGAATTGATTTTAGGTTTCTGATTTTGTTTATTATTTAATATTCTATATTATAATGTTCTTGGCATGTGATACGTTTGGAAGTATCATTTCTGTAATTACAGAAAAACCTTTCTGGATAGAGGGTATCATGGTATCACTAGGTTCTTATATTTGGAAAATAATTCAAATATTAATGAAAATGAACTTATAATTTTTCTTTTAACTGTTCTCTAAAGAATAGTTCTACAGGTTTCAAAAATATATTGTTTGATGAGTATGTGATAAGGAAAGTGAACTTTATGTTATAAGTAATAACATATACATAGTTATTGCATCCATAAATCTTGATCCAGGAAAATATTATCCAAACAGATGATAGGAAGTTGATTTTTTCTACTATAAATTTACTTGTTTTATGGAAATACAATTGTTGCTGTTTTTCTGTATAGATTAAAAATGTAGGATGAGAAAAAAAAATGAAATTCAGAATCCATTATCTGAAACTAAGGATCCAAAACCAAGAGAAAGATTTGAAACCAAGGCAAGGATCCAGTACCGGATCTGAAAAAAAACCTGGATCTGTCTATCACTAAGCGATACCTACACGAAACATGAGAGTTTCTCATCAAAAATGAGAAACATATTTAGCACAGCAGGAAACTTATATGACCAGAAACGAAATCGTCTTGATCTAGAGAGGCTAAAAATATTGGTTTTTTGAACAAAAACCTAAAGTAGGCTGAAGGGTTTGTGTCATGACCTTTTATTCTTATTTCTTAATGCTAAAAGTTAGAATCAAAATTTAGGTCAGTGTTTTTATTACTCTTATAACTTATTAATCATATTAAAATTAAACTTATGACATGAGTCATATTACTTACGACATTTTTTTATTTAATACTAAAAATATTTTTTGGCGATCGATTCTTGATACCGATACCAATCCTCAAGAATTGGTGGTATTGAGAATTGACACATTCCTATTTAAAATAATGTATAGGAAAACTATGTAAAAATAGGTATACATGCATAAATCAATGGTATCAGTATCGAGAATCGATTAATTTTGGTATCGACTCATCTCTACTTATAGGTAGGGACATGACATTTTCGCGAAACGTTTTTTGTGACAGGATTCACAAAATAAGCACTTTAGGGTTTAATCACGAAATTAACCGTGTCTTCTTTGAAACGCGATTTTTTTAACGAAATTTGAGATATTTTGCAAATGCCGAATTTTTGTTGCATGAAATATTTTCTTTAGTGATGGCCAGATCGGATCCAAACATCCGCGGATCTTTCATTTTTCTCGGTTCCGGATTCGGATCCAAAGACACGGAGTAAAATCGGATCCGGATCGTAGATTTTAAATTTTCGCAGCTTAGCGATCGAAGTGCCCTGTGAATGGAATGTAGGTGCAGTAGATATTGACAAGAAGAGGATGTGTAACTAAGGTCACGTAATTAGATGAAAATGTTCCCGTGCAACTAGAAGCAAAACAAAGAAATATGACTTTTTTCCCCCTATTACCCCGGTATCGAGGGGAAAAAATACGTAGGATGTCATGCTGGTGGCCTACATTCGCCGGGATCAGGCGTACAACGAGAGCTAGTGTACTGTGCGAAGTTCGATCCCAATCCCAGTTTCATTTTTTCTTTCAGTCATTGCATCGAAAATGTTATCATATTCAATTTCAAACCATTACATTTGAATACCTATTTGATTATACTTTTGTTGTTTAAATTAGATTTACAAATGTACCACTCATAAATTAAGGATGGTCGGGTCGGATCCAAAGATCCACGGGTCTTTCATTTCATTCGCTACTGAAATCATATCCGAGGACAGTAAAAATTCAGATCCAGATCGTAGATTTTAACATCTCGCGGCCTCGTGATCGATGCGCCCCGCGAATGGAATGTACATACGTATGGTAGATACCAACAAGGAGAGGTTAAGTAACTCGCATCACGAAATGAGAAGAAGATTTTTTCCATGCCACAAACGAGGAAAACAAAATAAAAAAATACTCGTCTTGACCTTTTTCTCCATAGGCTCGGATGTGCGAGAAAAAAATTAAGCTGAATGTCATGCGGGTCGCCTACATTCGCCATATTCCCGTGACCCTATGAGAGCGTAGTTGTTAAAAATGAGGGCTAGTGTACTGCCAGTCGCAAGTTAGATCCTTAACACTACCTAAGAATACAGCCATGCTGTATTCCTAGGGTAATGCTAGTAGGCAGTTAAAAAAAGTAGATTATCAGAAATTTCATGCCAAATTATAAGTCAAAAAAATGATTAAATTTGGCGAAAGGAAATGATTGGAAAAAATTTATATTACAGAATTAAATCGTGGAATCATTACGTTAACTTTACAGTGTATTTTTGAGTGACGCATTTGTAAATCTAGTTGAAGCGATAGAAGTACAAAAAAGTCAGTGTCCACACACAAAGGTTGGAAATGAAGGATGATAAAGTTTTCTTATTCAATGGTTGAAAAAAAAATTTTAAACAGCGTAAGAATCGAACTTCATTACCTGCAGTCCACTACTCCACTCTGTTATTGTCGGCTTACCCGAGTTTGGAGAATGCATGCTCCCCATAAGTCATTCTATGAGTGCCTACTGTGTGTTTTTTTTTGTTTCGTAGGGTAGCCATAACTTCTGTATTGGATCTCAAATGTATGTACTATTAACTGTTTGTTCACATTGGTATGAAGTCTTTATTAATAATAATTTTTAAAAACCCTTCCTTTAAGACTCCTTTTTCCCAACATTAAACACAGCTTTCACCTTTTTAAAACGATTTTATTTACCGTATTTGTCATTTTTAAACACCGCTTTTGATGATTTTTATTTACCATTTTTCGGTGTCCCTACTTATAGGATAATGAAAGGAAGATTAGCCATCAAAATCAAGAGAGCAGAGAAAACAAAAAACACCACGTGCACTGGGAACATAATTCTTCATTAGCAACCCAATAATTGAATCTTTAATAATTATTAGGTCTCCCTCTCCCACACTTAGTGTATTGACAGTAGTGGAAACAATGGTACACCATTTTCAAATCCCATGTCCAATTAATGAAGACAACTAAAAAAATCCGGAAAAGGTAGAGGAATTCTGGCCACATTACAAAGCGGCACTCATATACCTTAGGAAGCAAAATTTTTCACCACATACACTATTGAACTAGCATATCCATAATTCCATGCAACACAAGGTTAGCTAACCTTAATATTGGATTAGTTATTGAGCAGTTGTCCACAAAAAGGAGTGTGACAGACCTATGGGTGGTCCATGAACGCAAACGGCCCATGACCTTTTTCATCATAATTCAAATGCAAACTAAATCATTTAAGCAAAAATGGCAATTTAAACATTATTTGCACTATCCCCAAGGGAAGTGTCAACAAAGATAGCTAAGAAGCGTATGTATGGACATATGCAGTCATTTTTGCTGCTTACACAGCTAAAGAGCCATGATTATGGCACCTTGCACAGCTTTTGCAGACATCTGTGAGGCAGCCAACACAGACTGGCAGTAATTAGGAACAATTGTAGGCACTTTCTGGGATGTATTAATATTATTATTACCCATCATCAGGATCAGAATCAGGATAATCATTTCTCCAATTGTTCTCATCATTGGAGTCATCTTCATCATCTTGATTAAGGTCATCATCATTTTGAGTTCGATAATCATACAACTGTACCGTACTTGTATCTAATGGTTCAATACTGGAAGAATAAAATAGTAATTAGATAATAATTTAGTAATATAATAAAACAAAGTTGCCCCTGACACTTGATGACACAATGATTCAGCATTTGAAGAAAATAAATGGAGAATATAGATCAAAATTCTTTTTTCAGTTTTATATTCATCAATTTTTCTTTCGGCACACAACAAAGTAACTGTGGATGACAAAGATAATATAGTGGCTCATCTTAATTTGATGTACAGTTTAAATATACATGCTGGAAAATATTTCTAAAAGCAAAATGTAATCAATAGAATATTGGAAGAACACCACTAAATTAACAAGATAATAAAATGTCAACCAACAGGTTTTACATTTTGGTGATGCTTGTGTTAATACTGATACATAGTATGTACGTACAGGTATAGTGCAAAATTGGATGGAAAAAGTTAACCACAGCAATTATAGAGATTATTATTATATATTAACCAGAGCAGAGAAATCATAATAAAAACTAAATACATATTTCATTAAATCAACCCAACAAAAAAGATAAGATTAAAACAAATTATTGGACAATGAGAACTATATATCCAAAGCTCATAAATAATAGGTTTAAGCTCATTACTCATGATATGAATTTTCAATAAGTTAAAGCCTGAACTCATATGAGAAAAATGTATGTTATGCTTATCCATAAATATTCATATAGGTTTACCTTTCTCAATCTTTTGATGGTTATACACAGAAATAAGGTAATTCTAAGGTAAGGTCATTTTTCTTAGTTATTCTTGTAGGATACCTAGCTTAGTTCTGGAAAATCAGGATATTTCAGGTTTGCTCCATTTCTCTGTACATTAATCAGGATATTCTGTGCATTCACATGATATTATGCGGCATGGTTATTTTATTGTTCTATTTTCATACATTATTGTGACCAAAGATGTTTGGATCATGTTTAAATTTAGTACATTTAATATGTATTTTGATTGGGCCAATGCAGACTAATTGGTGTTGATAGCCAACAAGGAGAAGTGTTGGAAAATATTGTAAATGTTGGCACCAAAAATTTATGATGCTCTTATTTTTTTGAAGGATTGTTGACTGCTATGAATACTAATTGAACATGAAAAATGAGCAACTTCCACAGAGAAAAATGTTTATTGCAAACAGGTTTTGCTTTTTAAAGCATATTCAGGAAATGGGGTCGTTTACCATTTTTTTTATTGCTGAATATGATAGAGTTTGCAAAATAAAAAGACCCGTATTTTTCCGTTTTTTTATCCGTCAATTAATTCCAGAGTTATACGCAGCGAAAAACTGATGTTTTTAACCCTTTCGGAAAAGTGGGAGTGGTGCAATCTCTGACGTATATCGACTTCGTCCAATCACAACTGAGCCCACGAAGCTACTTTGCCTTATCGCAAAGGGGGGGACACAGCTGACTCTGCCAATCGGAGCAGTTACGACAGCATCTGGGCAAGTAGACCTTCTGAGAACCCTTCTCCACTCCCTCCCCTTCCCATAAGAGCAGTCAAGGGTGGGAAGAAAATGACTTTAATGTTATCACAGCAGCTTTTTCGGTGGGCGTCACCTTTTGCTTATTTTAATTTTTGATTTGTGATTGAATGGTTGTGGTAAGAAGATTAATTTTTTCACTAAATTTCTTGTTTCGTTTCCATCTAACAATTTCATGCACAAAATTGCGATTTCAGTTAAGAGTAAACGCCCCCATTGCTAATTTTTCAAGTTCAGTTATGTTCAGTCTCCACCTTATCACACCTTAAACCTCAGAATTTGTTTGCTATGAATACCTTATATCCCTCCTTTCAATGCCTTCGGCCCCCACCGAAAGCAATTTCGTACCACATTGAGGCACTGGGTTGCTGCACTGAAATTATCACATGTAAGAGTGTGATAATTTACTTTGCATTGTTTATCCCTGGATAAAATCAAAACATTTGAAAATGGTGCTTACCGCGCGAATTCAATTTGGTCTTTCATACCAGGTAAAAGAAGACCCAAAAACCATATGCCAACATGGGGTCAGAAATTGAAGTTTGATCAAGTCATCCGTAAGACCCATGCATGTGACACTAATATAATGGCATGAATCTTGATTACCTGTTAGGCTTACTTTTCCATAAATTTACTGTAACATTTGCCTAGAAGAAGGAAAATAAGTCTTTTAATACTCCCTTGTTGGTGGATAAATGCGACAGTGAAAAAGTGTTTATTCCCCGAGTTCGTCGCATGTAAATTTCTATGTCTATCAGTCAACAATTGTAGTTTAAGTTGCCTCAGTGCACTTAGAGAAAGATTTAGTGAATATGATTTGATACTCCTGCGAAAAGTACCATATTTGCATGAATCTAACCCATGAAAAACCCAATTCTAAAACCCCCTCATCCCCACTTTTTAGAACTTCACTAGCAGAAACAAATTTGATTTTGAAGCTTCTATTTTGAAGATGGCTCGAATGTGAACCAAAAGTGTTCAACAAATGTTCAGGATTGACCTGAATGCATATCACAGTACAAGTTCAGAAATGTGAATCAAGTTTCGCAGTCGATTACCACATGTAAATGCACCTATTATTACTGAATTGATATCTGTATTCGGCGGATAAGTTTGTAAAGTGGCTTCAAATCTAATACACCAACATTGTTACAATTGATACCACAAAGGTGAATTGCAATTAAATCCCTCTAATTGGTCGAAATCTCTAGATAATTAAACCCAATATATGTGAGGTTTTTGCTTCCAATTGTAAGACAAAACCACCTTTTCAGAAGTCTGGAAGGGAAAAACAAACACTGTCTATCCATACAAATACCGTTTCTTAATCCCAGCATATGAACTATTTCCTACTCCTTCACTGTAAATTACACATGGTGATGAAGCATGTTTTAATGGCTGATCTATTTCTCGAGATTTATCAACGCCTGACGAAGTATTTTTTAACATGTTTGGTGAGATTCATTAAGTACATACAAACAATTATTTTTGCTAGTTTTTCTATTTTGTTCATGATTATATGATAATATTACTATAATTTTATATTTCATGATGATATTGAATAATAATTATTAAAACATTCTGGGTTGTAAAAGATTTCTTGTCTATCTTGCAAGTGGGTAAGCACCAGTGCATTTTGCAAGACTAAGGATCTGCTCAAAGCTGATCTGTGTCACTTGTAAATGTAAATGTGTGTGTGATCAGTGTTTGGCACAGATTGGTAGTGATAGTGCGCTGTTCCCTTCATTCCCCTTTTGCTAATTTTTATTTCCTATGCAAATATGTTTTGATGCCATCCATAAATGCGTTGTAAACAAAACTACTTTTTCATATACGTATTACAATTGAACTTTGCCCAATGTTATATTACACACTTCCTTCATGAGTAATTATGGTGTTTATAGTGAGTGCAAATGAGTACTGCCTGCATGTACTTTAATATCACTTTAATGTGCATTTATTCCTGGTCTTTTATTGATGTTGTACATAAATAGTTACTTTTTTCAGTTTCACACTGTTGACTCATGCATTAAAATTGCCTGGATTACTGTTTATAGTGAGTGCTAGTAGGCTAAAGGGTACTGTTTGCATTTGGTTTTTTGAATAGATGTTTGCATGGAACTAGTGGGATGAGGGGTGTGATACTTGCATATCATGTTTACACTTTATCCTAGTTGCCTCACATAATCACACTTTGAACTATTCATTTTAATCCACTGTCTTCATGGTTCCTTTGGGGCCTCCTTCCGAACTGGTAGTGCAGATATTCCAGATAATGTGACAGAGTTTGTCATCAGTGCTGCAATTACCCTTGGCTCCAGAGACTGCACTTGTAATGAGATCTAATTCATCATCATCATCGGTCAACAATTCTAGGATTGGTTTGATGCAGCTTTCCACTCGATTCTTCTATCGGCCAACCTCTTCAGAGTAGTTCCTCTCTTTTACATCCTTCACAACTTGCTCCATATTCCTCATACGAGGCCTGCCTTTTCCATTCTTCCCATTCACTTCTCCCTCAACGATTGTCTTCATCAGGCTATCGTGTCTCAAGATGTGGCCCATTAAGTTGTCCCATTTTCTTTTTAATGTTTTCAGTAGACATCTCTTCTCACTCTTCTTGAGACTTCTTCGTTTGTCACTCGATCGATCCATTTTATCTTCAATATTTAATTACTGTATTATATTACAATAGCTTAAAAAATAATTTTACATGCAAGATGTACTATGGGAGAAAAAAGTTTCCCAACAAATAGAGTGCCGCCACTATCGCTCTGAGAGAAAATCGGATTCCTTTCTGATGGCCACCACGGCCATCTTCAAAAATGGACATGATGGACTCATCGCCTGAGTATGTGATGGAATACCGGCGGGTTGTTAAGGGCTTTGTTTTATTGTTTTTTTTAAAAAAAGGCTGATGAATTGAAATAATATTAATGTTGATGAAAGCTAATCACTTAGAAAACTTGGTGCATGCGTGATGCATACAATATCAAAGTACTATGGGAGAAAAAAGTCTCCCAACAAATAGAGTGCCACCACTCTCTGAGAGAAAATCGGATTTCAGGGTGTCCACTAAGTCAAAATATAAAATTCAAGCATAATTCAAGGTTTTCAAGGCTAAATTTATAAAAATTTCCAGGCTAATATATCGCGGTTCTTGTACAAGTCAAAAGTGATTTTTTTCAAGTTCTATGTAGAATATGGATTTTTTGTAGTTCAACCCATATCATAATATAGATAAAGTAATTAAATAAGAAATAATTGATAAATTAAAGTAATTAAATATGTAGTTTTATTGGTAGTAAGAGACTCTCTTTGTTGGTTAGGAAAGATAAACTACTTTTTGATTGAACACCCTCTTTCTAAATTAGCATTTTCATGAGAAATTACAAATTCTTCTACAAGAGAAACTTAAAGAACCCACTGGCTAAAGTCTTCAGCATTCAACCACTGTTCTTGGAATGATGATTTTCTATGTTAATATTTTTTGCCATGCTTTTCCATTTTAAGTTTCAAAGCCTCAATTTTCTGCTCACTCAGAACCATTATGTAACATTTTTGTACCGGTAGACTATATAGAAAAAAGTGAAATCATAACAGTCTTTAGAATCCTACACCATCTTTTTCTATCAAAAATTAATGTAATAAAAATCCTAATTCAAGTAAGCGCATCCTGAATATATCTAACAAACATCAGCAATTAGATTTCTCGAACAATTACACAAAAGTTTGTAAAAAATATATTGCAAAGCCTACCAGAAAGCCAACTTACATTGTACTTACAGTAAAGTATCCGATCACATCAAATGTGCAGTTAAAAGAAACATTATAAGTTCATTTTCATTAATAAAGGAATTATTTTCCAATTATTAATCAAATCCTTGAATGCTTTCAAATTCTTTTTTAGAAACAAAAACAATTTTAATGCGGCCAAGAGATCCCATTTATGGAATATCCGGGGATTCCATTTTTAAGACGAAAAAATGATTATAGAATATTTCAAGCTGCTAAACTAGTAATTTTGCAATGTCTTATTAACAATAACCTTTGAAATGAAATTTGAGAATTTTCTTCTCCTAAGAAGAGGTTGTGTAACTCTGATCTTGAAATGAAATTAGCATTTCTTCATGCTACTATAAACAAAATTTTAAAAAAGTCTCGGATTTTTTCCCCATTTACCTGATCTTGATACCACAAGAATTGATGGTATCAAGAATCGACAGATCCCTATTTTTAACTCTTTCTGAAAAGTGGGCATGCGAAGGAGAAAATCAAGAGGGTTTGCAAGAAATAAGTAGAATGACATGTGGGGAGAATGTATTCTCCTAAATCAGGTAAGCCGACAATAGCAGAGTGGGGTAGTGGACTGCAGGTAATGAAGATTCTTATCGCTGTTTAAAATTTTTCTTTCAGCCATTGAATCAAAAAGTTTATCATCCTTCATTTCCAACCTTTTTGTGTGGATATTGACCTTTTTGTACTTCTATCCTTTAAACTACATTTACAAATGCGTCACTCAAAAATACATTGTAAAGTTAACATAATGATTACACGATTTAATTCTGCAATAAAAAATTTTACCAATCCTTTCACTAACGCCAAATTTTATTATTTTTTAAATTATAAATTCACATGAAATTTCTGATAATCTACTTTTTTTAACTGCCTATTTGCATTGACCTAGGAATACAGCAAAGCCTGTATTCCTAGGCAGTGTTAAGGATCGAACTCGCGACCTGCAGTACACTAGTCCTCATTTTTAACAACTACGCTATCATAGGTTCACGGGAATCTGGCGAATGTAGGCGACCCGCGTGGCATTCGGCTTTATTTTTTTTCTCGCGCATCCTTCGCGCATCCATTGGGAAAAAAAATCACGACGAGTATTTTTTTATTTTGTTTTTGTGGCACGGAAAAAATCTTCTCATTTCGTGACCAAGTTACACAACCTCTCGTTGTCAGTATCTACCATACGTACGTACATTCCATTCGCGGGGCGCATCGATCACTAAGCCGAGAAATTTAAAATCTCCGATCCGGATCTGAATTTTTACTGTCTTCGGATGTGATTTCAGTAGCGAATGAAATAAAAGACTCGTGGATCCAATACGACCATCCTTAATTTATTAATGGTACATTTGTAAATCTAATTTAAACAACAAAAGTATAATCGAGAGAGTATTCAGATGTAATGGTTTGAAATTGAAGATGATAACATTTTCGATGCAATGACTGAAAGAAAAATTAAACTGCGATCGAACTTCGCACAGTAAACTAGCTCTCGTGGTCCGCCTGACCCCGGCGAATGTAGGCTACCCGCGTGACATCCTACGTAATTTTTCCCGCGATACCGGGGTAATGGGGAAAAGTCATATTTCTTTATTTTACTTCTAGTTGCACGGGAACATTTTCATCTAATTTCGTGACCTGAGTTACGCATCCTCTTCTTGTCAATATCTACCGCACCTACATCCCATTCATGGGGCACTTCGATCGCTAAGCCGCGAAAATTTAAAATCTACGATCCGGATCCGATTTTATACCGTGTCTTTGGATCCGAATCCGGAACCGAGTAAAATGAAAGATCCGTGGATCTTTGGATCCGACGGATCCGATCCGGCCATCACTACACGTTAGGCATATGTTTGCGTATCATGGGCTTAGTCCGATGTGCAATGAATGAGAACAAAGGGCACTTGACGTGACGCTGAAGGCATCCGTTCGACAGTCGAACAGTTGAACGTCTCCGATCCACACAGCGCTGACGATACATTGAGCCTAACTACTTTTCCGTCGTTTATTTATTCATTCATACCAATGGCAAATCCATCGTTATTTATCCTATTTATAAAATAAGTGACTTTTGGTCTTGAATTAAGAATTTTTAAAATTCCCGACTCAGACCAGAAAATCACGAATAATCCACGAACAATTCCCTGCATTGAAAATTCACGAATAATTCCCGATTTTCCAGGTTTTCCCGGTCAGTGGACACCCTGGATTTCTTTCTGACGGTACAATATTCTTTGGTCTTGGCCACCATGAGGGAAGTTCAAACACAGTAAGGTGATGGACTCGTCGCCCGAGTATGTGATGGAATACCGGCGCGGCGGCAGCTTGCCTGCCTCAAGCTTTCATCACGCTGGCTTCCACAATGGAGGCATATTATTCCTGGCATGCATTTTAAACACTCTATTTAACTATCTCATTCTCGCTGAACTTCACTCTGCATTTTCCATCTAACTTTTTTCTTTTAGGCCTCGCTTCTTGTCTCGCACTCTGGCAAGGCTCTGGTATTCACTCCGTGTCCGCCTCTTTGCTCTCTTTCACTCATTTGAAAAAGTTAGAAAAAAACAGGCTTGAATATTTTCCGCATCCATATAGGTAATTCATTGAATCACTCTGATGATATCAGTAGGTAGTGGTCGAGCCGTCATGTAACTGACTGGTAATACGAAGTTTTCAGTTCGAGACCTGAAGGTAACGGATATTTTTCGTTCACTATTTTGTTATTTTACGTAAGAACTAGATACATAATTCCATCCATGACAAGTTAAAGGAATGCTATGCTATTTTTTACCCTCGACCCCTCTTCTTTTCGCCATGGAATCCTGTTTTGCCCTTCAAGCAAATTTGAAACTGATCTCATGATTAGTGGATGGATCTATCTTCTACTGCTGCAATTGCTTTCCGTATTTCACTGCTTTGGAATCTGTATTTCGCTGGTTTAAGGGAAATTCTCCTAGAGAATAGGTAAAGAAACCATTTTTATGTCCAGCGATTTGTCTGCTCGTCTTAACGGCTTCCCAAAAAGTTCCGCCCTCCCTGAAATGAATTTGAGCAAGAATATTATTTCACTTAACTTGCCTGGGATTATCACCTTGTCTTCCTATTTTGCGTATCGAATACTTCCAGCTATCGAGGTATCTACATGTTGGGTCATAAAATATTAGGTAGGAAGACCATCATTTGTTCATTCATCCACAGCGGCTGTGCAATATTCAGGCCGCATGATGGATTCTTCGAGGTCTACAACGTTATGATAATTGGTTTCCAACTTTCTTTTCGTTCTCTGACGTTGTGCATTTTTGATAATTTGAAAATACATCCCTCGAGAAAATTTTAAATCCACCTGAATTATTTTATGCAATGTTTTCTTACTGCAACTAATTAGCTCAAACATTTTCAAGATAACCATTTTTCAATGATTTTTCTTCATATGAGTTTAATTAATTACTCATTATGAAAAATCTCCCTGGATCATCTTCTACAGTAAAAAATTCTCTGGTAACTAAGTCGTCACCGAAACAGAATGTCAGCTACCCAGAATTGATGGAGTTTTTGGAGGTGATTTTTTCATCGTGATAATGATGACCACACAGTCAAAGCACAGTCTTCTTCGTAAGTAAGTGCAATTCTCTCCAAAGGTAACAAAATCCTACTAGATCCCAAAGCTATATTATAGTATTGCGGACTAGTGTAAGAAAATGTTGACAATGTATTTTTCACACATTTTATTGAGTAAAACCCTACCGGTTTCGACACTCTTGTCATTGTCAAGAGTACTCAGATACAATGACACGAGAGTGTCGAAACGGGTAGAGTTTTACTCAATAAAAAATGTGAAAAATACATTGTCAAGTTTATCTCACACCATGTCACTTTTTCACTGAGTATCACCTGATTCTATTCTATTCTTGTGGACTAATCATAAATTTTGTGAGTTAAGGGCAAATGTGACCATGAGAATAAACAACGGAGAAGATTCTTCCAATACCAAAGCTAGAAATAGTTTTACAACATTACCCTGAATTTGTGATCTATAAGGGATGTGAGCATCTATAAAGCAGGAATTTAGCGAATGATTTCTTATTGCGGAGAAAAAACTAAGGAAGTGTGAATCAGCCAAATAAGTAAAATGACCAACTCAAATACAGCTCAATACTGAATATGTTACTCTCGAACACTTCTGTTCGGGGTATTTGATTCCAAAGAGTGTCCGGGAGATTTGGCTCAAAAGTGAAAATAGAAGTTGACGAGACTGTTTTTAAAATTTTTGTGACTTGCTCATAGTCGGGGAAGGTATTAACTAGTGATGGCCGGATCGGATCCACGGATCTTTCATTTTTTCGGTTCCGGATTCGGATCCAAAGACACGGAGCAAAATCGGATCCGGATCCTAGATTTTAAATTTTCGCGGCTTAGCGATCGAAGCGCCCCGTGAATGGAATGTAGGTGCGGTAGATATTGACAAGAAGAGGATGTGTAACTCAGGTCACGAAATTAGATGAAAATGTTCCCGTGCAACTAGAAGCAAAATGAAGAAATATGACTTTTTTCCCCATTACGTCGGTATCGCGAGAAAAAAAATACGTAGGATGTCACGCGGGTAGCCTACATTCGCCGGGATCAGGCGTACAACGAGAGCTAATGTACTGTAGGAGTTCGATCCCTATCGCAGTTTAATTTTTTCTTTCAGTCATTGCATCGAAAATGTTATCATCTTCAATTTCAAACCATTAAATCTGAATACTCACTTTATTATACTTTTGTTGTTTAAATTATATTTACAAATGTACCATTAATAAATTAAGGATGGTCGGGTCGGATCCACGGGTCTTTCATTTCATTCGCAACTGAAATCATATCCGAAGACAGCAAAAATTCAGATCCGGATCGGAGATTTTAAAATTTCGCGGCTTAGTGATCGATGATCCCCGCGAATGGAATGTATGTACATACATACGTATGGTAGAAACTGACAAGGTGAGGGTGTGTAACTCGGTCACGAATTGAGAAGATGATTTTTTTCGTGCCACAAAAACAAAATAAAAAAATATTCATCGTGACTTTTTTCTCCATACGCCCGGATGCGCGAGAAAAAAAAAAGCCGAATTTCACGCGGGTCGCCTACATTTGCCAGATTCCCGTGAACCTATGATAGTGTAGTTGTTAAAAATGAGGGCTAGTGTACTGTCGGTCGCGAGTTCGATCCTTAACACTGCCTAGGAATATAGGCTATGCTGTATTCCTAGGGTGATGCAAGTAGGCAGTTAAAAAAAAAGTGGATTATCAGAAATTTCATGTCAATTTATAAGTCAAAAAAAATTAAAAAATTTGGCGTTAGTGAAATGATTGGAAAAATTTTTTATTGCAGAATTAAATCGTGGAATCATTACGATAACTTTCCCATGAATTTTTAGCAACGCATTTATAAATCTAGTTTAAACGATAGAAGTACAAAAAAGTCGGTATCCACGCACAAAGGTTGGAAATGAAGGACGATAAATTTTTTGATTCAATGGCTGTAAGAAAAATTTAAACAGCGATAAGAAACGAACTTCATTACCTGCAGTCCACTACCCCACTCTGCTATTGTCGGCTTACCTGATTTTGGAGAATACATGCTCCCCACATGTCATTCTACTTTTTTCTTGCAAACCCGAGCCAATGGAGAAAAAATCTGAGACTTTTTTAATTTTTGCTTCTAGTAGCATGAAAAACGGCTAATCTCATTTCAAGATTAGAGTTACACAACCTCTCCTTAGGAGTATAAAATTCTCAAATTTCATTTTAAAGGTTATTATTAATGAAACATTGCAAAATTACTAGTTTAGCAGCTTGAAATATTCTATAATAATTTTTTCGTCTTACAAATGGAATCCCTGAATATTCCATAAATGGAATCTCTTTGAAAATTTGAAAGCATTCAAGGTATTGATTAATAATTGGAAAATAATTCCTTTATTAATGAAAATAAACTTACAATGTTTCTTTTAACTGCACTCTAAAGGATAGTTGTACAGGTTTCAAAAATGTATTGCATGATGAGTATGTGATAAGGAAGTTGATCTTTATATTAGAAGTAATAAGATATACCCAACTAGCACAGGGGATATCGTTTCCCAGATATGAAGGGGATATATAACGGAAAAGGTGCTCTTCGGATTTCGGGGACGGATATCACGGAGAAAACATGTCAGTGACTTATCCGTGATCATAATAATGGATCCACTCGGAAGAAAAGTAGTAGTTAAATATTAATATTGTAATTTAATCAATGGATTAAATTACACTGTTAATTATTTAGCAAGAGATTACTCACAGGAAGGACTAAATTCTTTCTGGTGTATTATATCTAATGCGGGCTTGAGCTACACGGTAGCAGACATGTGGCGAAATTTAGCTCGCTCTCTCGGCCAATTCCAGAAAAACATGCGAAAAAAAGAAACTCTTTGGCCATGTGAAAATCGCCATCTTTGGAGCCCGTCTTACTTTGGTAATAAATCTACACTCGCTTCCTTGCTTTGCTCATTTCATTATTCCTGCTGCAATGGTAAATATTCAGATGCCGAGAAGAATCCAACAACCTAGTTCAACGAATATACATCGCAACCAGCTTCTTGTACGAGACAATAAGGTAAGGTAACATTAATTTTGCTTTTTTTTAAAATTTTTAGTAATTGTCATTTAATTTTTCTATCTGCCTGTGTATCGCTATTTTGTACTAGTACCTATCTTTTTGACCATAAATTATTACAAAATGGAAAACAATTGTTAATTTAAAGGTAATAATCTTTAATATTACAACGTGGCTTGAATTAACTTAGGTGCGAAATGATATTATTGACACAGTTTTCTGTTTGGCAACTCATGTTCAGCCCCATATATTCTGGATAATATTATCACATGTGGCATGCAGTTGGGCAGGGCCGGTGACAAGGGGGGGCAAAGGGGGCAAATGCCCAGGGGCCCGGGCCATCAGGGGGCCCGAGGCAAAATAATTAATTGAAAATAAAATTTAAAGTATGAATAAATTTAAATGCCAAATAGAATACAAAATTTTGTTTAAAAAGTGAAAAAAACAAATCATGGTAGAGATGTGTCAGTGTGCAATAGAGAAGTATGACATTAGCATTGTTGTTGTGGTCATCGAGGGTTTTGGGGTGATGGGGACGATAGATCGAGAAGCGTGGGCCCTGTGTCGACACTCACCTCCCCTCCCTTTGCCGCGAACATCGCCACTCAGTGACATATTGTAACCTGAACGACAAGAAACCCCATCCCCCGCCTAAATCATGTTTACTAAGATGATGGTTTACTTGTTATTGGACTGTAAATAATCGTTTATTCTGCAGTCAAAGTTACAGATTAGCAGTAGCAAGCTACAAATTTAGTGTTGTGTCATTGGTTTTGTATACATGAGCGCCCATACACAGGGGTAGGGAGGGACTGCGGCCCCCCAACCTAGCCTCCCAGTAAGGATTGCAATCCCAGAGAGATTTTTCAATCCCGGTATTACGCGATCATCATCAAAATTTACACAACATTTTCTGATATTTGGTCCATCTTGTTTAATGCTGGCGATCACTATGTCTTAAACACGTGCACCGTAAGTTCATTTCCGTTTTTCTTATGTATTACAAATGATGACAAATTACTTATTCCAATAAAATGTATTAGTAAATGAACTCAAGACGTCAAACGCGTTGCATTTCATGTCCAAGAAAACTTACTTATAAGTATATATAAATAAATAAATATACAATAAAATGCATATATATACTTTTAAATATATTAGCGCTGCCTGTTAGCGAAAAGGTGAACGTCAATCCCAGAATCCCGGGATTCGTTTATGCTAAATCCTTAACTCCCGGGAAAAATAATAAAGGTAAGCAAAAAATATATTTTATATTTAAAATTTTGTGAATATATACATATTTCAGAAAGTTATTAATTCTTAAACATGATGTATAATTTATCCTTCTGAAAGTTTTCTATATTTGTTTCCTTGTTTTACTTAAATAAGTTCAAGGCCCATGCACGCACTGTCATGATTTTGTGTGGTTTTTGTTAATAGAAAGGAGAGGAAGGAATTTTTGAAATGATGCACAGTAGGCTGAAATCGAAAAAATGGACAAAATTAAAATATGGCTTTTTTGGAGATAAATCATGAAACTTGGTACAAATACTCATAATTGTTTGGCAACCATGGAATGGCATGTCATTAGTCATGTTCTGTCGCCGTTACTGAGATGCAGGGGCTCAAACATATCCAAAATTCCAAAATTACACCCGACTTCAGTTTTCTACGAAAATCTTCCTATTTAAGTTGAGGGTGACGCTGTGGGAGGAATTTGGTCGGATAAAAAACTTGTAGGTCTGTTAAAACCACACTTTTACTTTACTGTGCTTAACTTTGGGAGTTTTTTTCCTAAATGTAGGAGATATTACGTAACAAAATGCCGGACGCTATTTTCACGAAAAAATTCATTTTAAGTAGTAAATATCTGGCATGTTGAGTGCCTGTCAAGTGACTCATATTAAATCAATTGTTGATGCTTTTTAAAGGTAGATCTGAAAAAAATTGAAAATTTGTTTGCGACGCCAAAAATTACATTTGATTTTTCGTACGCGCGTCCGGAGCTTGAGACACACGCCGTGAGCTGGAAATGACGTGACGCGAGAAAGGTTTTTCAATCCATAAGGAACATAACGCTTCTTATTCACCTTTTTTAATATGTGTGCATTGCTATTGATCTCCACCGGCTCTACACGTGTGAAATCATTGGGATATAGAAATAATAAGGTCTGTAAGTGTACGTGAAATCGCATTCCAGGTTTCTCCCCTCAAAAGTGAACATTTCATTCACACCCTCAAAATTCCTGTATTTATCACATGAATATTATTTTACGTTCTAGAGGGACCTTATTAAGGACTTCTTTTCGTTTCTTTGCCCCTTCGCCTCAACAGTCCAAGCCTTTGACCCTACCAGTAGGTTCATGCAGAAAGGTACATTTTGGACACCACGGAGCTTTTGGTTGTTCAACGAGAAAATCTACTGAAATATTTCGTTTTATTGGTGTTACAATATGGATATCCCTGATTTATACGTCACATTAGACTTTATTCATCTAGGAAAACTTGAGTTTCTACTTTACTTGAATTATGCACACAGGAATGAAACAAATTATCGAAAATAGCTTAATATTGAAGCACAACAAAATATATTCTGTTCGTCAAAACCGTTAACTTACATTATTTTTACCCATTCCCTGCTGTTATGTTTGATTGAGAGAGTTGTAGTGAAAGCAAAGCTTAGTAGAGTAAGTTTAGTAAAGTGAATAATCTGCATTCATTTCAATTTGGTGGTGATATAATTATCTCCGTATCTTCGAAAAGATGGGAATAATTGTGGATATTCCAATTGTGAAAAAAAAGAAAAGCACGTTTTATTATGACTTTTTATAAAATGTTCAAGTTCAAGTATGTCCTAGTTTTGATTACTGTAAAATGAAAGCGTAAAGTGTGTTACATCGTCAAAAAGTTATCATTTTGAAATTGTTTCCCCATCCCATTCCACTGACATGTGTTTAATTTAAAAAAAAGGACAATTTATAGTAAATCAAAAGATAATGTATGACAGTGTGCAACTTTCCTCTGAAGAAAAAGCTGAGGTAAGAAAAAATCAGGTAAGTCCTGGTCATAAAATAACCTGAAAGTTCGCAGTTCTGGTCTAAATTAAGTGAGGGGGTTTGCCGGGATTTAGGGGGCCCGGACCACTCAGTTGCCCAGGGGCCCGAAAATCCTGTCACCGGCCCTGCAGTTGGGTAATCGTAACGATTTATTAACTGGTGCTTTGGGGAATGAACATTTATGGCGTTATCGGTGATAATTAATGGTCGTGTCTAATACATTTCTTATGAGTAGCGAGTGACATCGGATAAATACATACACAAGACGGTGGTTATACATGTAAGAGATTCATTCACCTCTCTAAGAAGATAACAGTTTTGCTGGGTATATTAATTAGCTGTTAATTTATAGACGTTGTCTGTTGATGTTTCATTGACTTATCATTTTGTGAAAAAAATTTCCCGACAATATTTCATTTTTACTATCAAAATATTGCACAAAAGTCAGTTATTAGGGCGTAAACATTTAGAATAAGTAATTGAAAGGCAACGATAAGCTAATGTAATAGTATTATGGTAATCCTATTAATTTAGTGGGCGATTCGTTTTTAAAAAGTTCCTTTCACCTTAGACATAGCATTAAATTTATTTTTGTAGTGTTTGTATTTGGAAAATTGTGGTTTATTTAGAGTTCCAGAAATGGGTGGTTTGTTTTCAATAGAATATGGTGAATTAATATTCGAAAATTACGTGTCTACCCTTCACTTTTAAACAGTTAAGTAACTGAAGATTCTTTTATTTACCAAGGTGCAGTGAAGACCAATGTATCCCAGCTTTACCTCATCACAGCTAAACGGAGTTTAGGAGAGTTGTTATGGTTGGCGATGCTGAGGGGAAAATCCAGGAAAAAAACTACTACCTATAAAAGTTTCTTTCTCAAGTTCTTGAATAAATGTTTTCACCTATAACTCCTTGTTATTATCCACTCTGTTTTTTCCAGGGCTTGGTGCACCTTTAATTATTACATGGACTTCTCGATATGCTCATCAAAATTGTAGTTCAATTGGTATTCCTTTGATGGGTGGTTGTTTTCGCAGTAATATTTCTTAAATGAGTTGTTACTTATTTGATATTTTTTGGTAATGGGGGTTTTAGTAGGAATTTAAGAGTTTTGTCTACATCAAATATATCGAGTAGAAGCCGTATATCGAATATTACTAGTGCGGTATCACAGTCGATAGGTGTTCGATACAATTGCTCCGGGAATATGATCGATATATATTGTTTTCGTCGATCATTTGTTGTTCTGGTTTTCACCGCTAGGCGGCGCCTACACCATACTACGGAAACCATATCCCTTCAAAGGCGGAAACTCATCCCATATTTTTCCGTTGGTTCTCCCCTTCATATCCGGATATCTTTTCCCTTGCCGGATATGATATCCCTCGAATACTTGGATAGTATTATGAAATGGATGGGATATATATCCCCTTGTGCTAGCTGGATAGTTATTGCATCTGTAAATCTTGATCCAGGAAAATATTATCCACAAGGATGATAGGAAGTTGATTTTTTCGACAATAATTTCACTTTTTTTGATAATTCTATTGTTGCTGTATTTATATATTTTTAAAAAATCTAGGTTTTAAAAATCGGAATCGAGTATGTGAAACTAAGGATCCGAAACCGAGATAAAAATCCGAAACCCAGGCAAGGATCCGGTTCCGGATCCGACAAAAAACCTGGATCCGTCCATCACTAGTATTAACCAATACATATGAGCTGTAATTTGACCAAGAGCATATCCTGAGCGTTAGCAACAATAATTTCCTTTTGTTCATTAAGTCTTGGGCTGGGCAAGGCAATATTTCTCTTTTGAATGAAGGATTCATGGATGATTTCCGCAATGGATGATTTCAGCCAACCAACATACACATTACCACCAGAATGCACTTAAGTAATATCACCAAATATGTACCACCGAAATCACTCTGATTTTTCAGCTGTAGGGTATTTACTTTTATAAGTCAGTGAAAATATTACTTTCTACTATCCAAAATTCTTATCTACTTCATTAACAGCGCTTGGCCCCAGTGTTCCGCCAATATACGTGTGGTTTCCCTCAGTACTGTATAGTGAAAGACAATTTTTGTAATGTAAAGCAAGTTGTACGTCCTGATGGGTTAATGAAAACCAAATGTAACAGTGGAACAAGGGGCTCCGCCAAGCTGAAGAGAAGCTGTGCCATGATTGGTGTATTGAACATAAGTTTGTATTTACATTTACTAAAGGAAAATCATGGAGGTGCTCTGTTAACTGTCTTAGACTATGCTACATGTTTCGCTGAATCATTCCACATGTTCGACGCTGTAATTAGCTGCAGATCTCAACATAATCACTAAATAATATAAACGTCTCCATTTTTTCAAACGAGAGAAAGAAAGTGAAGAGGTGGACACCGGGTGAATCCCTGGACCTTGCCAGAGGACGAGGAAGGAGCGAAGTTCAGCAGAAAGGCTAGGCGTTCAGAGGAAAGTTGTGCGAGAACGAGATAGTTAAATAGAGCGTTTAAAATATATGCAAGGAATAATATGCCTCCGTTCTGGATGCCAGCGCAATGAAAGCTCAGGGCAGGCAAGCTGCCGCCGGTATTCCATCACATACTCGGGCGATGAGTCCATCACCTTACTGTGTTTGAACTTCCCTCATGGTGGCCAAGACCAAAGAATATTGTACCGTCAGAAAGAAATCCGATTTTCTCTCAGAGCGATAGTGGTGGCACTCTATTTGTTGGGAAACTTTTTTCTCCCATAGTACTTTGATATTGTATGCATCACGCATGCACCAAGTTTTCTAAGTGATTAGCTTTCATCAACATTAATATTATTTCAACTCATCAGCCTTTTTTTAAAAAAAACAATAAAACAAAGCCCTAACAACCCTGATCTTCAATTGTTACCAAACAAGGTCATCAATCATCTACCTCTCAAGTGTATCTCATCCTTTTAGTCCTTTTGTTCAGCATGTGACAATATCTCATTGGTGAGCATATTATGTCCTGTCAGCCTAAGACATTCTGTCCCTTTAAAAATAACTTACATCCTTTTTGTCAACTCCCATGCAATTCTACTTGATTTTGGAAACAAAATTATTTCTAGATTTTTTCCCTTGTAAATGCAATATTTAAAGCTTGATTGGCAAAATCTTGCACCATGATAATTTGGTAAGAGTAGCAGATAACAAAAGAAATAGGAGTGTTATCATTGCAATGACACTTTGGTATCTTTTAAACCTACCTGCTGTAAAAATTATGGTTATTAGGGAAACTGATATTTAAATCCTCGGATCCTAGTCGTTCAGAAATGAAAAAGCTACAGATTTTATTATTAGCATCCCTTCCTTCTTTTCAATGCATATCTCCATATTGTAACCCAGAGATGGGCCTCAGCACCATCTAACACATGCAAAGAAAACTTCTATCTGGTGTAAGACTTCAACAGAACCTATCAGGTGGTTCTTTCTTCTCCTAATATGTATGTACCCAGGTAGAACACCAAAGTCACAATGACGTCATTTTGACATCATAGTGATGTACCTCACGTCATGGGACCTGATAATGACCTCTGTGTGACGAAGCACTCCAGGTGACGTCAAATGATGTCAAGATGACGTCAAGAAATGTTTAGTCCTATGTAGTGATTCTGCAAACCTTCAATAAATATCGTGGTCGGCTTTTCTATGGATTTTCGCTTTTCGTGATCAGAGACCTTGGTAACACAGGAAGTCGCATGAACTTCAGGCAGAGTAATTTGAATTTAAAGAAGTTGAAGGATTTGAAATTGTGTGCTTATCGCACCGCTGCGCTCAACTGTCCGCGTCAGCCAGTATACTTTTCACATTTCTCTTTCAGAATTTATTGGTTTCATTCTCTATTAAAATGAATCTATTTTTGAAACAAAATTACTGTTGTAGGAAACGTGAGGCTCTGCCTACAGTGTTTCGATACCAAAACTTAATAACATTTAATGACTCCGTTTGTACTTGTCGCCTCTTGAATTCTACGATCAAACACGTCGGGCGAGAGCGGAGGAAGTTATGAAGATCTGTTAGTGAGGAAAGTGTTCACGAATGTTTGCGAAATTTCACGCTGTTCCCTAGGTTTCGCCTCAAGATGGCAAGCAACACAAAAAGTATAACTTCTCTTTTCTCGTTACTGGGGAGTCGTCATGTTGATCAAGGTAAATCCTATTCATTCGCCGGCCGGCGCTGACCATTTGATTTTTCGATTAGTCTGATTGATTCTTTATGGTTGTTCCCCTTAGCGCTCCGTTTTGTTTTAAGGTTTTTCTGACCGAATTGTTGCTGGTCTGGTGTGTTGATAATTGAAATTGTCATTGCGTTTAGTTCACTCTATTTGCTGAAGATTAATTCAATAGTTCTTGAATTCGTCATGGTCACTTACTCATCTCAGTAGTACCTAATTAAAGATTCAGCTTAGAATATAATATGTCGAATTTTGAACTTTTTATGTTCCAATTACAATATGCGAGTTATCACATTATATGTAGCGATGCCTCATTGCCGACTCTATGGTCAAAAATTCTATCGGACTGCAGCACAAGATAGCATTTATACGATATTTATTGTGATAGTTTTTGAAGGGCTTGTGTTCAAGTATGCTTTCCTGTCTGTGTAGGTTGATTGGCGGAATAGGAGAAGAGCAGTAGCCATGGTTGAGGAGGAGTCTGATTCATCCTCCAGTTCATCAGCCTCTGGTGATGAAATCAGTTCTGTTGATGTGACAATGGAATCAGTTATGATGATGTGACAATGGAATCAGTTCTGATGATGTGACAATGGAATCAGTTCTGATGATGTGACAATGGAATCAGTTCTGATGATGTGACAATGGAATCAGTTCTGATGATGTGACTATGGAATCAGTTCTGATGATGTGACAATGGAATCAGTTCTGATGATGTGACAATGGAATCAGTTCTGATGATGTGACAATGGAATCAGTTCTGATGATGTGACAATGGAATCGATGGGAGTTCAGATGGCAATGGGAATGGTTTTTCTTTGAAGAGTGCTAATAGTAATGTGATATGCAAAATATTTGATATTTTTTGTTTTGTACGTGAGATATTCAATAAACCTTTCACGTTGATTTCATTGTTTTATCAAATCCCGCCGTAATTTTGAACATAAATTTAAGTGCATTTTGGGTACTATTGAAGGAGGTCATTTCCAGGTCAAGATAAGGTCAAAATGACTCAAGAAGGACGTCCCGCACAGCGTTATTTATGACGTCATTTTCTGGTCAAGATGACGTCAAAATGACTCACGGAGGACGTCCCCGCTGTTGCCCATTTTGACGTCACCGTGACTTTTGGCCCGTGACCTGATCTTGACGTCAAAATGACGTCAATGTGACTTTGGTGTTCTACCTGGGTATATTCCAATTCTTTGCCAATCTCCTTCATATAAACCATGTGAACAGTACCAAATACAATTTTCTGTGCTAAAATCAATTTTAATAAACTTTAAACAGAGGACTTTATCTTTATCCCAGAATCCTTATCTAAGCGATAAGAATTTGGGAAGAAAAGAGCATGTCAAATGTTTCGCAGTACCTTGAAAAAGGAAACACACTAAAGTAATAAAACTAAATATAAACCTTAGGAACAAGGGTACTCTTACAGAAAACAAATAGGTGATCAATAAGAGTCATGATGAAAGTAGGAGAGAAAGAAATAAACTTTTCAAAACAGTATCAATTCAGGCAAGAATCATATTCAGCAATAGGAGGTGAAGGGTGACTACATATCATTCATGAGAAGAACAAGAAAATAAAACAAATACAAGGTGTCCCTTTCACAACATGCCTTAAAACTAGTCTGAAATACAACAGAGCAGGAAAAACAAATTGAAGTAACATAGCTATGGCATGGAAGTTTACTGGCAGATGCTAGAAAACCATCTAGATGCAATTAGGGTAGCAGGTCGAAAGTTTTGAAGGGCAGATGCGAAATTAAGAGTTGTCCAAAGTGACCCAAGAAGATGAGAACACTAGTAGAATAATTACGAGTGCATTCCTCGAGTGGCATGGGTAAACAATCTTGGATTTTAGGACTCCAAAGATATTGAAATCTCAAGCAATTGATGGAGTATTCTTAAGATTTTAATTCAAAGCAAAAATGCTAGCAAGCGACTAGAGTATAGCCTTCGGCCGCTCTGAAGGTAAGTCCTGAAGTAAGAGGTTAAAGATTATTGGATTCTCATACCTTATTTACTGAATCTTTCTTATGCCAGCCTGTGGGAGGTAGAGGGAGATAGGGCCTGGGACCTTGGTTCTCCCTCCATGAGGAGATGCAACATACTTATTACTTGAAGCTGCAGCATGAAGGAAGTTTAGTAGAAAGCTCATGGATCTGACCTTCTCAAGGCTAGAAGAGTCTAGGAGGCCCAAAACAAGAAGTCTCAATAGATTCTGCACCCCACAACATCTCTCTATGGAATATTCTCTAACTTTTAATTGTCGCTTCTTCCTCCACATACCAAAGGGGTCGTGTGAGACATGTTTTCTGTTCGTTGTATCCAGCAAGTTATGACACATTATCATAAGAACAATGCTCCCTTACTAATTTTTCATGATTTGGTGATGGTTAAAAATCAATTATTACCTCAGAACACTAAACTTTCTCTCCCTCAGTACACACTGGTATAGCACTAATCACAAGCATATTCAGCACATGAATGTGCTCACCAAAAAAAAAATAACTTATCATAAATAAGTAAATAATACTAACCTTATCAATGAATCCAAAAAACCATCGTTCATTTCTCCACCAGCAGAATTGGCAAAGTATAAACTATAAACATACTTATCGTCTTCTACAACTTGGGGGCCCTGTATAACAATTATAATTATTCAGAAATAAATCCATTAGAAATTACATCAACGAGTAAAGATAAAAGCATCATACCTCAGAACATACTTCTTCCTCATTATCATGAATAACATCAACTATTGTGTACTGAGTGGTATCACTACTTTTTGAATTGCCTCCTGACCCAGCATAGGTGTGGTCGAGTAGAACATCAGGGATGGCTCTTGACATATTTACAACCTGTAAGTATCCTCATTGACAATTGCTAGCATATTTTCAAAATAACATTTTTAATACAATTATTCCAGCCCTTAAACGCAAGGGTTCGAGTAAATCTAATGTGGGTAAATGTGTAATATGACTAACCTTAAGTCTGTTTTCCTTTGAAGCCCTTTTGGCTTCCGACCGTACTTTCTTAATTACATCTCCAGAAGCTAACCGACTCACTGACTTCGGGTGGACATGCTCCTTGGCCTTAAATATGTGTGGAGTTAAGTCTTCACCCTTAAGATACAAAGTACAAACCCATAATCATTGTTGAATTTTACAGCGAGATACGTCAGCAATTTAGGTTTACATTCAAGTGTTTGGAGTGAAGAGTCAGATCGGGATTCACACAAGCATAACACAATATTCCGCGTCTGGTGGAAATAAACTGATTTGTTTCCTACGAATGTACTGCTATAACTCAATCGCAAGATTTGTAGAAACTTTTCAACTTAACAGACCATACTTGTACCATATCAATGCATTATTTATTACCTACCTGATGACTTAAGGTCCCAGCGAATTTTAAAATTGTGGGCTCTGGCAAAGGTTCAGAAGTATTCCCCTCGCTTCCATTGTCTTTTTTTCTCCTTTTGCTCGCTAAAACCAATGCTTCGTAGGGATCTAGGTTACGAGGACGTTTTAATCGGATAATTAAATCCATGCTGTAAATTACCAGACGATTCAAATAACTGCAAAAAGAGAACACATTTCCTTATACTAAATCTATACTAGAAGAACACATTGGCATTCGTGCTAAATGGAAACAATGCCCATAGTTACATCGGAATATTATATTATATTTGGAGCAACGTATTTTTCTTATCCTCTGTCACGTAATTCTTGTAGAGCCAAAATTCCCTCGGCGGTTCCGAACATATAGCACATTAAAGTACAAGTGGTTCAAGGATGAACAGCAATATTGCCAACATCAAGCTGTGTGTATAAAATCACGAACATTATAAAATACACGAACAATATATAAACTATATAAACTCGCACCACCCGCACTGTGAATCGAATTAAATCATTGACAACAACGTAACGAAATGCGAACCACCTGATATCAGCTGTTATGTAAAAAGGTTCGAAAAGCGAAATTTGACGCAAGGAGACCATTAATTGTTTATGATTTGAGTTAGATCGTTTCTGCTAGAGTACAATGGTTTCACCGATTCAGTATATGGTTTCAGTATTAATAGGTCACCCATGAAGGCATTCTTCATCATCATGTTTGGAAATCGTTCAAAATAAATTGATATATTTGCAGCTGTAGAGGTTTGGCAAAACATTAGTTTTCTCTGTTGTGAGCTTAATCTAATATTTGGAACTCCAATAATAACTTTTGTCACCAATAGAGACTTAGGGGTTTGTCTTTAAACTTTACCGTAGAGATACGATGGCGGAAACAGGTACAAACCATTATGATATCGATGGTCAGGGGTTTAAGCCGGATGAATATTTTCAAAAGCTCCTCAAGGTAGTAAATGAATCGATCTACTTTATATGCAGGTAGAAGGTACTGCATCAATGATTTTGAGTTTTTTTTTATGATTCGCATGTTTTGTTTACAGGAATGTACATTAAAACAAATCATGGACAAAGAGAATGAAATCATCAAAGATACTCAAGGTCTGCATTCTGAAATGCAAACTTTGGTATATGAGAATTACAACAAATTCATTTTGGCAACAGATACTATTAGAAAGGTAAGCTACGTACTTTGTGGGTGAAAATATACCTGTATTTTGTCCTAATGTTAACATAATTCATTCATAATTGGTAACCAGTAAAATTAAGTTATACGTTAAAAATATGTGTGTAAGTGAAACTTGTGAGGATTCATTATTCCTAAAATTACGTATAGTAATAACAGTGTACTTATTTGTCCAGACATTTATTGTATGCAATAAATATGTAGGACTCGTAATTTAGATAAGAATGTCAGAATAATGACTAAATGGAACAGTTAAGAGGGGTATAAAGATCAACTAGAAATCACATACGCAGATATTCATTCACAGAATGAGTTGATCTTGCAGAAACTTATGACTTTTTCTTGGAATGTTTTTTTATGCATGCAACTCCAAGTGGTAACCTAAATTTCACAAATCCGATAGATGTAGGTACAATAGCAGCATTACAGGTCCCTATAAAGTTTAGTAACGTTCTCAATGTGTCCTTGTTTAATAACTTAACTATGCAAATATTCATTTGTCACAGACTGAGATATATTAATCTTAGTATCCATACTATCTACTAAAATGCATACGCTGTGAATTTGATTTGATCATAATTATTGCTTGTAAGCATTTTTGCATTTTGAAAATTAAGGTAGCATGAGGATACCCAATTAGCATGCAAGTTTACATGTACAGTTCATGGAGCATGCCAAGAATAGCAGCTGTTTATAGTGCGAGGTTTCAGAAAACAATCATCTTTCATGGAGTGTGCCAATCTTGTTGCAAGAATCTAGGAAGTTGGAAAAATTAATATAATTGTCGTGATGTGTTCAAGGTTCAACCTTTGCTCCTTCAGTAAAAATCTTGCAAGCTTTCTCATCATCATCATTGGTCAACAATCCTAGGATTGGTTTGACGCAGCTTTCCACTCCATTCTTCAATTGGCCAACTTTTTCATTGTGATGTAATTCTTCTCTTTTACATCCTTCACAACCTGTTCCATGTATCTCATATGAGGCTTGCTTTTTCCAATCTTCCCGTTCAATTTTCCCTCGACCATAGTCTTCATCAGGCCATCGTGAATTAAGATATGGCCGAGTTCTTTTTAGAGTTGTCAGCAGGCTTCTATTTTCTCCCACTCTTCTTAGGACTTCCTCGTTACTTACTCGTTTCATCCATTTAATCTTCATCATTCTTCTGTAGCACCACATTTTGAATGCTTCTACCCTTTTCTTCTCCGCTGATGTCATCGTCCATGCCTCACTGCCGTAAAGAAACATGCTCCAGATGTATGTTCTGACGAATTGTTTCCTTACTTCTATGCTTTTATTTCCAGCTGTAAGAAGATTCTTCTTTTGATAGAATGCCCTCTTTGCCTGGGCTATTCTACTAACTATTTCTTTCTTGCTTCACCCTTCGTTGGTCACTCTGCATCCCAGGTAACAGAACTCTTTCACGCCTCAAGTTTTTTTTTCCTAGTTTGACATTTGTTTTGGCCTCTTCTTTCTAGTTGCACACAGATATCTTAGTTTTCTTCTTATTTATCATCAGCTGATATCTACCCATTGTCCTTTCCGTGGTTACTAGAATCTTGTTTGGATCCCTCTCTGTCTCTGCTATGAGTGCTATGTCATCAGCAAATCGCAGCATGCTTATTTTTTCTCCGTGGATAGTCACTCCAGAAGATTTCTCTTTGATTTCATTGATGGTTCTCTTGATGTAAACATTAAAAATTATGGGAGACAGTGCAGAGCCTTGTCTCATTCCTTTCCTTATTCTTGCCTTGTCACAGCTCGGCCCAGATTTAAACTACAGCTACTTGGTTTTTGTACAGTACAGTGTATAATTTTTCGGTCATTGTAGGATACACCAATTCCCTTCAGAATTCCAATCATTGAATCCCAATCCACGTTGTCAAAAGCCTTCTCTAAGTCCACAAATGCAACGTTGGCTTGTTCTTCTCCATTCTCTTCTCTATGAACAGTCTAAGGGTTAATATTGCTTCTCTTGTACCCTTACCTTTCCTGAATCCGAATTGATCTTCATCCAGGAGCTCCTCTGCTCTTTGTTCTATTCTTCTGTAGATGATCGTGGTCATTATCTTCGATGCATATGTCATCAAGCTTATAGTCTTCAAATTTTTGTATTTCTCCGCTCTCTTCTTCTTGAGAATAGGAATGATGTTGTTTTTCTCAAAGTCCCTGGAATTTCTCCTGTTGAGTACATGTCGCAGATTGTTTTGTGAAGATGAGTTAATGTCTTCACTTCTGCATTTTTATTAAGTTCTGCAGGATCATCATCAATACCAGAAGCTTTATTCACCTGAAGGTCCCTTACTGCAGCGTTGAATTCCAATCTTAATATTGATGCTCTCATATCATCTATTTCCACTTTTCTTTCCTCTTTAATAACTTTTGTGTTGAGATTTTTTCCGTTGCATAATTCTTCCAGATATCTTTCCATCTCTTCACTTTGTCCTTGTTTTCAATCAAAAATCTCCATTTTTGTCCCTTATGGTATTGCATCTTGCGCTTCCTTGAAGTGGTTCCTCACTATCCTGTCGGCAGCTTCCACCTTTCCAAGTGCAAGGTTGCTTTGTACATCTTGGCATAGATTCTTCATCCACATCTCTCTAGCTTTCTTTACTTTGCAACTTATTTTGTTCCTTATTCTTTTGTAGTAAAGCTGCCCTTCTTCAGTTTCCGCATTCTAGTACCTTCTTCTTTCTTCAGTCAAGTGTAAGACTTCCTGCTTGATTCATGGCTTCTTCTTGGCAACTTTTCTTCTTCCAAGAACTTCTTTTGCGGCTTCCTGTAAGCTACATTTAATATTTTCCCAATGCTCTTCAACTGATTTCTCATTCAGGTTCTCTCGGATGTTGTTTCATACTGCTTTTTAAAATGCCAACTGATGTTGAGCCTCCTTTAGTTTTCCACTTGCCATATATTCTTCTTTGTTTTCTTCAATTTCATGTATTTTAGATGGCATTTCATCATCACTTAATTATGGTCACTGTTGATGTCTGCCCCAGGGTAACTTTTGCAGTCCTTCACTTGGTTTCTAAATCTCTGTTTCACTAAAATGTACTCTATTTGAAATCTTCTTCTGTCTCCAGGCATTTTCCATGTGTATCCTCTTTGCTTGTGATTTTTAAACAATGTTTCAGCGACCAATAACTTATGATGTGTGCAGAACTACATCAGTCTTTCTCCTCTTTCATTTTGGTTTCCCAATCCATAATTTCCAGTTATTCTTCCATCTTGACCTTCGCCGACGTTAACCTTCCAGTGTCCTAAAATAATGAGGTTTTCTTCTCTTCTTGCCTGTTTTATAATTTCCGTGATATCTTTGTAGACGTCTTCCACTTCTTCATCTTCATAGTCTGTTGTAGGCATGTAAACCCGCACCACTACTGATTCTACAGGTTTGGTTTCTATCTTCAACATTTCCTTTCATTGTACTGTAGGAAACTCTTCACGCGCATCCTGGTGCTGCAAGCTTTCTAAAGATTGTAATTTTTGTGAACGATATTTTCAGAAAAGAACATATTTTTATTGTTTAATTTTCACTCCTCACTTAAAATAGGGTGATTTAATCTCAAATCAGGCAAGGGGGTGTCAGGTGACCATCAGCAATTTTCTTAAAAATTACCCTAGTAGCCAAACAATATTGGCTCCATGTTGTCTGTCCAATATTGGCAGAGTATTGGCATGATATGTGAACCAATGAATAGCCAGTATTGGGAATCATTGGCTGTCCAATACTGGGGATTCATTGGCTGACCAATATTATTATTGGGATGAGATGAGAACCAAAAAATAGCCTGTATATCACCACGCTCCCTGTGAGTGTAGACAACATTGAGCTCTCTTAAAGTTTCACTGATAAAAGCAAGTTATAGAAATGCATGATAAAATTAATGTGTAAGCAATAAAATAGTTCTTTGCGCACAATGCTAGTACCGAATTAGCGCATAAATCATCCAAAAGTCAAATTAATTCTCTTATATTTTCTTCATGTGTCCAAGCAGTCTGGGTCAAAAATACTATGTATATGCAAGTCCAAAGTATACTGGGTCAAAAGAAATGTCACGGCAAGTGAAAATCAAAATTGAAAGAAATGATAAAAGTGGTAAAACATCTTCAAATGAAGTAAAACACTCAATTTGAATGAATATACACCCAGCAAGTTTCATGTACCACCGAACTGTTTCCACGTTTCACTCTAATCAAAATTACAGTCCCGCGAATCCACCGATTCAGATTCACTTTTTTGGTAAATGGAATAAAATGACGAGAACATGGAGTATATTAAAATTATGTACGTGGATACAAAGTGGCATTAATTCTCAGCCCAGTCACAGTTAATTCACACCATTACGCTAATCAATCTATAGTTTCGGTAGTCATAGCTATTTAATATGTTTTGCTGGAACGTATACACAGGAATCATGCCAGTACATTTGTTAACATACACAATTACCCAAACAATTTGTTCCATAATTTTGACAGGAACTTAAAAGTACTTCATTGATTACCACATTTGTATTTGTAATATGGACCTTAATCATTATTACCATGGCAAAAAGTAGCAGATTTTCCATTCCCTTTGTGGTTGAATATTGGCTTTCTATCTAGTGCCAATGTTGGCTTGCCATTTAGTGCCAATATTGGCCTGCCAATGAGCATGCCTCATTGGCTTCTTACCTTAGACCATTTTTGGCAAGCCAATGCCAATGAAACCAATATCACCACATTGCACCAATATTGGGCCTACATTGGCCCAATGTTGTAGGCTACTTTGGTACACATGTGCACAAGTACACTTGACAAAAAAGCCTACTTTGATTTTCATAAAAATTTTAAAATAGCTTAATTAAAGTTCTACTAACAAACAGAAAAATAAAAAAGTTAGTATACATTTTCATAAATTTTTTGTTTTATGATATGTCAAAGTCAGGCATGTTTCCAACCCAATTCGAAAATGCACCTGTTCTCATAAATTGGAGTTGCAATACAATGATTGTAAAGATAAAGTTTTTGTCTACTTGGAATGCATAATGAATAAGTGGTACACACATGAATGATTGACCACATCCAGTAACTGAATGCACATTCAATTTTGCAAACCTCAATGGCTTCAAATGTATGCAAATCTCCATTACTACCGACCGGAGATATAGAATGTGACAATTTGTACAGGACATTTCTATTTATTCTCTCATCAAGAACTCAGTAAATGAGAAGGAGCATTATGAAAGGTGTTGGGATAGATAGTTAATACAAATGAGAAGACAATTAAACTAGTGCGGGAGACGTATTGGAGGAGCTGCATAAAATGTTACAAAATTTTTTCATTGGAGCTTGTGATCAACTTCACTTAAAATACCATGAGAGTTATTATGGCATTTTACATGAAGATGAGACAAATTTTGAATCTTATCACAGCAAGTATTTGCCAATAAGAGTGTGTCTAGATTAGACAGTGATCCAGGGCAAGTTGTGTCTCCCCTGAGAATACCAGCATAAATACGACCAGGAAAAGAGTTTCCTATGGTAAAAGGATCTGGACTCAAATCACTGGCCGAGTGAAGAAATCGAGACCAAAGATTAGTCCTTTGTATGATGTTTCAGATGAAGCTGCCAGCTGATATTGATAAAAGTGAAACATGTACTTTATAGGAACAAAGCATCTAAGCAGCTTTTTATGAAGCAAAGAGTAATAATTCCGGCGGTGAGTAAGTTAAAAGTTAAATCCTCTTTCCTCCAAGCAATTCCTGAGCAGCAAACGATTTGCAAAATAGTGGTGTTAATGGATGCAGAAAAATATTATCTTAATATTGAGATAAAAATTGTTGCTCAAGGTGCAGCTGTTCCACAGCTTTCAAAATTTATGTGATTTATTATTTTTTGCGCAGACCCTTGAAACAGTAATGTTCAAATGTTCATAACTTTACTTTGGTGAGGTTCTGTGCTCAGATAAGGCAACGATATTCATCATAGGAATACTGCTTTCACATATGTGTAATTTTTAAGAAAATTACTGATGGTCACCTGACATGATTTTGCTGAATCTGCCTGATTTGAGATGAAAATGCCCAATAAATATTTCCAATTTTATTCTGTATTTGGAAAAAAAGGCAAGTCCATGTATTTGTGTTGTACTCCCTGGTAAAAATTTAGCAGGAAATTGCCCACATTTAGCAGGATTCAGCACCCAGCCGGCACAAGGAGGTACAGATCCCTAAATCACCAGATAGTATCTGTTGAAATCGGGATAGCCAATGGGGGCCAAGGATCTTGTATCCCGGCGTTAAGGATACGTTGGGGATCGAGCGTGAGGTGCAACGGGATCTACGGTGGATAGATGTCCGCCACAAAGGAGATATGTGGTGGCGGTGGTGGAGTTACACATAATTTCTACATAAGACCGATTCCTCCGATTGGCCGACACTCTCCCCCCGAACCAATGAGAGCCCTCCGTACAGACGTATATCGTAAGAGCGCCACTGTTGGCAGGAAGTGGAACTACGTTGCAATAGGGCGCGAACAGTGCCATACATCAGCGATAATGAGAACTATTTCAATTGCTTACAAACCTCTCTTATATGTAACGAGAGAACGTTTTTATAGTAACTAATTCCAGCTATTAATACCACGTTACGATCGCTTCAAATCCTCACTTATTCAATATATCTAATTATCAACATATGTTCACTAATGCACCACACATTAACAATCAGCAACAGCAATCTTCGTCAAGACTGCACTGAAAATAACAGCAATGAAGGACAACAAGCTCTTGCTTCAGGAAATATATTTATTCATCCAGAACAAAAATCTGATGGGCAGAGAAAACTGCAAAATTCAAGTTATGATTAAATACGTTGTAAATATTAATGACATAATTCGCAGCACATAACGACAAAATGACGAGCACATGGTAACCAATTGTAATTTTTGAAATATGAATTTCATAAATATCACAGGTTGTGTCTTACTTTGATTTACTTACCTTGAATTAAAAGGTCAAAGTCCAGGTACAATTAAAGAATTCACCGCATCTACTTAAAAATTGCAAAATTATGTTCAAGGTATGGCGGTCCAACTTAAAACTTTCGATGGTAGCAATCCAAAAATTAGGATCCAAGAAGTTAGGTGTCGAACCCGGTAGAGCAATAGTCAACAGGAGCGCAGGGTTCGAAACAAGGAGAATATTCCGAATCTGTTCGAGGGTCAAAAGTAAATCCATATTTGCAAAAAGAGGCAATGTTTACTCAACAGGTTCACGCACACAGTAGTTAGTCAACTTTCTCGGAAAACAGAATGCTCGCGCACGACTGCAGTAGTCAGCGGCGCCTCGGCATGTCTATTTTGAAAAACAGTATTGGGCAGCAGGCGTATGCATACAATTACACAAATAATCTCTATTATAATTATTTTTGCATTGTTACCTAGTAAAAGATACTTTTACGCCACATTAATATTCAAAAGACTCTATGTCGTATAACAGAATGGCGGAAACGATGGGAGAATTAGAGATATATATCATATGAGATACACCATCCTTCGTAGATCCTTTCCCACCACAGATACGCGTATCCCTTGTGCCGACTGGGCAGAATATATCTTTGAACGAAAATAAGTATACTCAGTACACTGCAATGAACTTATATACAATATACTTATTTTAGTCCAAAGATATATTCTGCTGAATCCTGCGATTCCTGCTAAATCCTGCTAAATACTACTATTCCTGTTAAATGTGGGCAATTTCCTGCTAAATTTTTACCAGGGCTCCTTCATAAAACCATGCCACTGAGATTTGAAATTAGCATGTGTGAAAGTTATGAGGTGATTAAACACATTATTACTCATTAATGAATCTCTACTTCAAGGTGCCTTCCCCTCTCAATTATTAAAAATCTAATATTGTACCTGTTTAAGGACTGTTCCAATGACTTGATAATTATATACCAGTCATCATCATCATAAGTCATCAATCCTCAGACTGGTTAGACACAGCTCTCCACTGAGTTTTTCTATCAGCTAATCTCTTCATATTTACGCAATTCTTCTCTTTCACATCCTTTTGTCACTTGTTCCATATATCTTGCACGAGGCCTTCCTTTGCCATTCTTCCCTTCTACTTGTCCCTTGACGATTGCCTTCATCAGGCCATCATGTCTCATAATGGATCAAGTCCCATCTTCTTCTTAGGGTATTCAGAAGACTTCTCTTTTCTCCCACTCTTCTTAGAACTTCCTTGTTACTTATTCGGTCAATCCATTTAATCTTCATCATTCTTCTGTAGCACCACATTTCGAATGCTTCCACCCTTTTCTTTTGCACTGCTGTCATTGTCAATGCTTCGCTGCCATAAAGAAACATGCTCCAGATGTACATTCTGTTGAATTATATACCAGTAACTCTTCAAAATACTTTTCAAATGTATTCGAAAAGGTCGGTACAACAAGTTAAGTCTTTATCTGGAAGAATACAATATCCTTTCCCCTACTCAACATGGTTTTCAAAGGGGACAATCCGCAATATTGCTGCTATTTATGAAGCTGTCCACACTGTATTGAAGTCTTTAGACAATATTTAAATGTGAAACAATTCGATTACTTTTTGACTTAAATAAGATTTTAAACCTTGTGAATCATCAAATTCTATCATCTAAACTTGAAAGACTAGGAATTAGAGGTAAGCCCCATGATTGGATTCACTCCTATCTTAGTGAGCTTACAGAGGTTGTGTCACTATCAATTTATGATCAAAAATATCCTCTGCCTCCCAACCAATGACCTAGGGTGTCCCACAAGGATCGATTTTAGGGCCCCTCTTGTTCTTATTGTACATAAATGACCTCTTGTTCTAAAGGAAATTAATGGGACTACACCTCTTGAATATGCTGATGGCTTGAATGTTATTATTTCTGATTCATCTTATTGTAATCTCGTTAAGAATTGTACTCATTTTGCTAACTGTAAATAAATAGTGGACAGATAATCATTTGAGTCTAAATGTGAACAAAACTATACGGTTCTCTTGAGGAAAGCTGTTTTGTAAGAAAAGATAGTGTGTCTATTGAACAGGTTTCGTTGTGTGTCTTGGAATATATATTTCTTCTAATATGTCTTGAGAACAGCATGTATTACAACATGTTACAGCGCAAGCTGAACTCAAATTGTTATTTATTGAGGCAATTAAGGCATACAACAAGAAGAGAGGTCTTGTTAAATCTCTATTTTGGTGGATTCTATTCTTAGATGATGTATAGTATTATGTTCTGGGGGTCCTCCCCCTTCTTAACTAAGGCATTTATTATTATTATTATGTAGTATTCTACCAGTGAAGGTAGCTTTAAATGAACATGTGATTCTTCCAACCCCATAAATTTCACACAATGTCCCTCTTCAGCCCCTCATACCTTCAGCCTCCCATCATTCTATCCAAGCTACCCGTTCTTCCCATCCCGCTCTCTCTGGAGTCTCTCCATCTCTTCGCATTGCCGACTCCACCACTTTTCTTTTGCTCTCTTTGTTTCTCTCCTAAGTCTGTTGTTTATCTCCTTATAATGCCTTTTGCCTAGCTCTGTGTTTACATTTTTCCATTTCCTTCTTCCCTCGATCCTTTCCATCATTTCTGTTGTTACCCATGGTTTCTTGATCCTTCTAACGTCTACTGTTCTAGTTGTTTTCTCAGCTGCTTCTTTTATGTCCATCTTTATCATTTCCGACCCTTCATCTATTGTTCTTCTTCCCTCCTCTTCTCTCATTCATCTATCCTCAATCTCCTGATATTCCCTCGTCTTCGTTCCAATCAGTACTTATACATCCCACTTTTTTATTTTCATTCTTACTTTCAACCTTTTTAGTCTCACCTCACATTTCATCACTACCAGGTTATGGTCGGAGTCTGCATCTGTGCCTGAGAAATTACGCGAGTTCTTCACGCTGTTCCTGAATCTTTGCCTAATCATAATATAATCTAGTTGGTATCTTCCCGTGTCCCCCGGAATTTTCCATGCGTACTTATGCTTAGTGTTGTGTTTAAACCACATGTTAGTAATCACAAAATTATTCCTCCTACAGAATTCCACTGCTTTCTCACCCCGGTCATATGTTACACCCAGACCAATCTCCCCTACTCCACTTCCGTCCCTCCCTTCGTCTACTATAGCATTCCAATCTAACATAACTATTAGCTTCTTCCTGCCCTTTACTTTCCCGATTAATTCTTCCAACTGGACATATACTTCGTCTACTTCCTCTTCTCTATGTCCCTCTGTCAGCATGTAAGCCTGTACTGCGACTACATTTGCCGGCTTTGCTTTGATATAATAATAATAATAAAAATAATAATTTGATTTCGATAACCAGTATTCTATCGCTTCCCTGTTCCACATTCAACACCCTTTTTCCTAATGATGCATTCATTACAACTGCTACTCCCCACTGGCTCCCTTCCCCTCCACTGTATATAACCCTGCAATTTTCACTTCAGAAGTCCTCCTGATCTCTCCATCTTAATTTACATAATCCCAACAAATCGGTCTTTCCCCTCTTCGTTTCACGCTTAATATTTTCTAGTTTTCCTGCCCTTAACATTGTTCTAACGTTCCATGGTCCGATCCTTAGCATCATTGTTCTCTTCTCTGTTTCTTCTTCACTGCTGCTGCTGCTATTGCTGCTGTCTTTCTTTTCGTGCAAGGATTTCGTGAGATGATGACTGCAGAGTCCTTGCTTACCTTGCTGCCAGGCATGGCACCCACCCCACTCATTTGGTCCCAGGCCCCGTAGTTGACAGGATTGATTTCTCTATTGTTCAAGTCCATTGTGTTCTTGGAAGAGTTTAATTGAGGTGGTTTCCCGTTGCCTACCTCAATAGTGTTTTTAACGTGACACCATCACTTGCTAGGCTGCCCTGCTGGGGTCAGATGTCTTCATACAGCCACGTCACTGAGGAACAGATGCTGCGAGTACGGTTCGTGGACTACCTTTTGTAAGGCTCCTACCCTTCGACCTATGGGTGACCCTACTAGGAGCAATATTAGTTGCTCCCGCCAGTGAAGCTCTAAGGGTCACGGGAACACGCAAGCCCCAATCCCACCACGACGAGGCGTAGTCCATGAGGAAGGGAAATAAGGTATTTAAAATTCAGAAAAGAATAGTCAGAATTATGGCTCCTCAACTTTACAACTCACCCTCTAAGCCAATATTATTCAATAAAAATTCTTCCTCCCTGCTGTATTTAGATATTTTCCGTATTATCGTATGTATGAACTAATATACACAAATACTCCAAAATCATTACCGTTCACACTTTAATACATATTCTTTATTGACTGGATACACCCTTTAAACAAGACAGAAATATGATACATATATAAAATAAATCAAACATACAAATGCACTTGAGAAAAAGTTATAATAATAAGCGATGGGACGAATCCAAAATTTGATCGAATCCGAATCCTGTATTTTTATCGAATTCAAATCTCAAATCCTAATCCTCCTCCTTTTTATTAAATTCTAATCTTTTTTTATCTGTAAATCGTTAAATAATGCTTCATTTTATGTGAATTCTCTAATTAAATCCTATTGTAGCTGAATCTTATTTCTTAAAGTAAATCATAAATGAATAATGGTCATGTAGTCCCCACTCACTAAAATAAGGACATGTTCGATGCAAATATAAAAATTTCAAAAGTAAATCAAAGTTTAATTTTTCTGAAATAAAATCTAAAATTCAATGAAAACTGATTACAATATTTTGTTTATCAAATGCAGTATTTTCACCTTAGCAGGATATAATCGATTTATTTTTTTATCAACCGAATTTCCAGCAGTACTGAAGGCTCTTTCTGAATATACTGTTGCGGGAAGAATGCAGAGGACCTTTTTTGTTGGAATTGTCAAATTGGGAAATTTCAGAAAATTCATGTGCGGACAAGAATTATTGGTATACAATATGCTGCATAAACATTTCCTAACATATTATTTACATTTTAAATGCTAAGAACGATCAATTGCAGTAAGTCCTCGTATTTTACGGATCCAAGTTACACAGATCCGGAGTTACGCGGATGTTCGGTTAGGCCGGTGACATACTTGCGTTTCTCTGAGTTTCTGTTGCCGCAACAGAGTCAACCTCATAACAACCTGTGACTCATTGCCAAAGGCGCAAGAGTTGATGCCAAACTACAGGTTTTTCAGAATACCAACTCTAATTTAAGGCATTGCATAGCTCGATAGGTGATATTTGACCATCGTGGTGGTGAAAAAGTCTGATGTGATCAGGCATCAACGTCTTTTTTCGGCATAGTTTGACCTTCCCACAATAGTCTCAGTGTAGTTAATTATCTACTCCTTAGATGATGCCTGTTGTCCAATGCCATGGCCAATAACTAAAACGAATGTCCAGCATAGGGCTGGGTGGGTCTGGGTTTGTTTTTTTTTCAGAATCGGCAAGCCGGTTCTGATGAAGGAACAAAACTGGTGCACCTGAGAATCAGTTCTGAACCGGTGCACTGGGGTAGCGGTTCTAAACCGGTGTACCGGGGATGAGGTTCTGAAACACCGTTGATCGTTTGCATCTCGGTTTTCATGCTGCCATCTCTGTTCGCAGCCAGGATGGCTGACAACCATGCCTGTGAACTTTCCTGTGCTATAAGTGGTGCGCCTGGCTGTCGTCTTGTAAATAATTGGCCGCTAGAGTGGAGAGCGAGCACTCACCCATGTGAAGCATTGTCACACACGTAACTCAACAGGATGTATCGTTTTTTTCATGTTATATTGTTTTTTCAACGATTACAAAGATAAGAAAGAGTTAATAATCCTTCAGGTTAGTGCAGTAGCATTTTTTATTAAACCAATGCAGTTGATTTTGGGAGACTTCGCGGAGGAAGGAGCATTGTTTCAAGTTCCTATCTACCTCGGCCACTCACAAGAAGCGAGAGGATAATGCAACTGCTTACGTCAGCTTCAAAATTAGTGTCCTCAATGTATACATGGATGGGAATTATCGCACCTAAGATGTACCAAATGCAAACGAAATTTGAACATTTGTACGTTGATTATTAATGCTTAATATTGTAAGTTCTTTCCAAGGCTTATTTTATGACAAAGGATGGTTGAGATATTTTTAAATGAATAGTATTTTAAATAATGGTAAATTTTAGGGAAATACGTTTACCTAAGGCAAAATTAGATGTGACACCCTATGTCGCCAGAAATTTTCGGGTGCTTGCGGGCTGCCAATTTTTAACAGTTTCAAAAAAGGCGTCATAGTCAGACCCTTGCGCCATAATTGTTGCCAAGATGAAATATGAAGGGAATGTCAACTAAGAAAGGCAGATAAATATGAGCAACAGATGAAAGCAATCAGCCTCTCCACACACATCAACTCTCTGGAAGCATGTAAATTAGATCTTAATGGGGAGATTTCGTCCGTATGCAGACACAGTCGCTCTGCTGCTAGAGAGCTTTTAATTCACCAGGCATGAGCTAGTAACATGACACGTTTTGTTGTTATAACAGCATCATCATCAAGGGTGATCAAGGAACTTGATAATGTTGTTTTAACAATGAAATGCATTTTGCTAAGTGAATAAATATCTGTGGAAATTTGCAATGTCTTCCTTCAGCAATAATGTCAATTTCATCGCCGTTACAATTACATAAGGCAATTTATATTTACGCCCTGGCCTCGCATAAAAACCATTGGCTCACGCCAACATTCTCACTTTTTACTGTTCAGATTAGGAAAGCATACCCGCCTTATTAAGAAGCATCTACTTTATGGAAAAAACATGTTAAATAAAAATTTTGGCAAAAAAACTTTTTGGATGACAAAAAATGTGGATCACGAAAAAAAAAGTTCAGTAGAAAAACTGGTCATAAAACAATGGTTCAGTAGAAATCACTGGCTCAAGAGAAAACTCTGGTTCAGTAGAAAACCCTTTCAGTAGAAAATACCGGTTCAGTAGAAGACGCCGGTTCAGGAGAAAACACTGGTTCGATCTATTGAACCGGTGCACCACCATTGCAAACTGTTTTTTTCAGAACCGAGAACAGGTTTAGTATTTCCTGCACCGCACAGCCCTATGGCAGAGTCTTGCATACGAGACGGAAGTAAGAAAAAAAATGAACTTCTTTCAAGTAACAGCGATAAAAGAGCATTCAGAGGCAATGCTGCAAAATATCCTGGCTAGAGAAACAACTTTCAGCATGCATTTGAGACAGATGCCAACTTGTGTTTGCATTGTTGATGGATCTCTATTCCCAACCTGCCCGGCTGAAATTGTAAAAATAATCAATTCCTTTCAAAACAAATTTTCCTCAGGGATCGATGGCATCCCAATGCCTATTGTAAAAGCAGTCTCTCATTCTATTGCAATACCTTTGGCAGACGTGGTAAATTCCTCTTTCCAAAGTGGACAGTTCCCAGAAATCCTCAAATACTCTCGCGTGACTCCTGTTCCTAAAAAAGGGACACGTGATAATGCAGACAACTATAGACCAATATCTGTCATATCTGTCTTCTCCAAAATATTTGAGAAACTATTTTATATTCGAGTATTCAATTACTTGAAACTGCATAACCTCATGGCTGAAAATCAGCATGGCTTCCAAATCGGTAAATCTACCAACTCTGCAACTTTTGACCTCCTAAACAATACCCTGCATAGTTTAGACGAAAAACTTCTCACTGCAGGTATATTCTTTGATTTAAGCAAAGCTTTTGATCTTATAGATCATAACATATTAAAATATAAACTTCAAAATCTAGGAATTTCTGGTAGAGCTCTGGAATGGATTTCGTCATATCTAAGTGACAGAAAACAAATTGTGAGCTATCCCTACAAGGACACCTATATGACACAAACTGCTAAATCTTATCCTCTAAGCAAGAACTCTGGTGTTCCCCAAGGATCCATATTAGGACCTCTGTTTTTCCTCCTTTTTGTAAATGACCTCCCAAATCACCTACATATCACATTGTAAAATCACCCTTTATGCAGATGATACATCTGCCATTGTTACAGCTGATTCCCTAGATAGGTTAATTGAATACACTAACAACACCATTCGCGAAATGCAGCAGTGGTGCAACAATAACAATCTAGTTTTAAACAAAGAAAAAACACAGCTCATGCAGTTTATAAGTAAAAACTACAAAAAAAGTAACCTTCTAACAGATAACAATGTCACTTGCTTAAACAAGGCAACTGCCATTAAGTTCTTGGGACTCCAAATAACTGAAAACTTGGACTGGTCTCCCCATGTTCTTGGAATAGTGAAGAAAATATTTGTTGGTATCTTCATGATTAGAAAGTTAGCTCCTGTTGTTTCCATTGACATTCTAAAAATGGTATATTATGCTAAAGTGCATTCATATATCTATTACGGCATTATGTTCTGGGGAAACTCAAGCATAGCTAGTAAAGCTTTCTCTGCCCAGAAACAGGCAGTTAAAGCCATGTTCCAAGTCCCTATACGTACCCCTGGTAAACCACTTTTCACTAATGCAAATATACTAACATTGCCCTCTATTTACATTTTGTCTTGTGTCTGCTTTGTTAAAGAAAATCCTGATAAATTCCCAATGAACTCCATATACCATGACTACTCCATCCGCTTAAACAATAACATACACGCCAGTCAGCATTCATACTCCCTTTTTGCTAAAGGTGCTTATCACTCATCCTCAATGCTATACAATAAGTTGCCAAATGACTTTAAAACCATTACCTCTCCAATTATTTTTAAAAGGAGAGTCAAAGAATTTTTAATTAAGAATGCTATTATGATGTAAGAGAATTTCTAAGTGACTGCATGTGAATAACTTCGTATAGATATGTCCATTGTTGCTGTAATGATGACATTGTAATTTGAACAACTTTGTACAATTATGTTCATTTGATATGATGACATTGTGGTTCTTGTGTGTATGTGTCCTGTCCGAATTTCTTGACGAAACCATGCATGTACTTGCTAACGGTGTAATAAAAAATATTATTATTATTATTATTACTGTACATTAGTATGCGTATATAAACAGGCACAACTCGACTCTGTGGGTATAGAATTACCACCTCATATACTGGTGCTGCCTTATACCACTGGAGATATTGAGTCCATCATGGAGAACAATAGATGTAAATTTTGGTGGAATTATTCCTTCCCCAACACCATACAGGTGATGGCGATGAAGCCTGATATCATTCTTCTTGGCAATCTCTCGCATTCCATGTTCATGATCAAATAATTGGCTCTGGCTGAAACTAACATGACATCAAAGTCCGTGGAAAGAAGGGTTAGATATCAAGGCTTGTTGTGCAAACTCATGCAAATTTACATGGGCTACTCTGGGAAACTAGTAATCCTCATTGTCATTGCGCTTGGTGGTTTTAAGAGCTCACTGATAAACTGCATCAAGTGCATCTCAGCTTACAGGGTGCGAGTGGCTGCACTTGCAAGGCTGTTCATCCTTCATTATGTTGCGACAGTTAATCATTTAGATGGTGGTGTAATCTGTACAAACTAATTTTTAAAGGAGCTTATCACTAAATGTAAGAGTCCAAATGAAAGGGATGGGTTCCCATGCTGGTATCTGTCCTAGTGACATGATTAAGCAACATGTGAGACCAGTCATTAGATTTTTGACTTTCTTCAATGAATTGGTTTCTGTTAAGTTTTTCATCTCCAACCTTCTATATATTTAAGTGCTGTTAGGACTTGTATTTATGTATATCTCATTTGTTAGATAGTTCAGCAGAAGATCTTCTCATAAAAATGTTGGGAAAACAGCTCTTGAGTTGTTTTCTCATATATTAATATGCAGCTAATTTGTTATAACTTTCATAATACAGTAGAGTCTTGATTTTACGTAACACCTTGGGACCCAAAAATGGGGTGTTATGTAAAATCAAGATATTAGCGGATTTTGAAAAATATGCTAAAATTTCACAACGTATGAGAACACAATGACATTGAAACTGTTTTCACTACAAAGAGATCATTATTGCATGCATATTAAACTGTAGAAATTAAAACTATTTTATTTATGGTGGAGAGATAATTATATTTTAAATCAAAACGTGAAATAGAATTTCAGAACAGAATCATAGCTTTTTGGGTGCTCAAAAGTACAGATTTAGCATTTAAACATGTGGCAATCAAGTGTGTACATAATTAGAAAATCATTCCTGTGGAAGAGTATGAATTGAACTGAGAGATAACATTTGAAATTAAGGCGGTTTAAGAAATTTATACAAGATAATTAAATAGAAAAGTACATCACTCAATGAAAGTTAAATAGCATTGTTTGCCATAAATGTAAACAAACAAACCGCCTGTGCAAAATGAAAATGAAGAAAAACCCCTTTGAAAGTAAAATTTCATTTATAGAATTATGCCTTTTTAAAATATTTTGTGATGTTTTTTTTTTGCACTTTTAACCATTCCATTTTTGAGTGGATTACTTTTTCAATTTCTCTTAAATTATCTTTAAAATCATCATCAACTTCGTGAAGTAATGAGAAATGATGCAAGGTATTTAATGCCTGGAGGATGTCTTCTTTTTTGGGTTCAGGGATGACCTCATCACTTTCATCTTCTTCATCGTCACTCAGTACTTCATTTAAATATCAAGTGTGTTTCTGAAAAATCATGAGAGCCCACTAAAATCTATCCGCAAAATCGCTACGCTTGGCACCAATGCATAGAAATGTCGTAAACTTGTAACACTTTTTCTCACTTGTTAGAAAGCTGTCAGTTTATCCGTTTTGATGAGGAAGATTCATTATTCTCATATTAAATTTAGTCTTTGAGAAGGGATAACTAATAAATCCAAGCGACATTATGAATGGTAAAATTTCGTATTCTGCCGTTTCGCAGCAAACTTAACCGTGCTCACAAGTAAATTTTTCAATTGAGGCATAAGGTAGATTTTTCCATGCAAGGGTACTAATGGCATGTCCATGGGCATGTCAACATGGCTCTGCTACTAAGCGAGATGCAAACAAACAAAAAAAGTGTTGGCTGCGGAAGCCCCTAAAAGATGGCTCAACTAGTGGAGGCCACTTGGGTCGAAGCAAAGCTAGGCGGGGGTAGACAATTACAGATAAGGCGGAGTGATCTTCTCGCCTTTCCCTCTCTTCTCTTTCTCGCTGAATGAGTCACGCCCAGATGAATTTCGTCGTGACCGGAACAAAAGATGAAGAACTCTTCTTGGGTGAGGGGGGCTTTTGTGGAAAACTGGTTTAGATGCGTCAATTATGTAGACCTGACTGAGGGATCGACCTTAAAAATGACAACTTTATCGTTCCCCACCCCACTCTTCGCTTGACTCTTACGTGGCCTTCGGGCTGGGGTAATCTCCAATCTTTCGTGTTAGCATGGTAGATAGATCCCTTTACTGTGTCTCCGTGGTCAAGCATTTGTTTACATACTCGGTGGAAATATAACAATAACAATAAGTATTACAATATTTGTAGCATGCTGGGAAAATATAAGCTCAGAGTTACATTTATTAAGTTTTTTTCTGTGATTTCCACATTTTAAACGGAACTTTATTATAAAGAAAATTGTCAAGTGTTCATTTTACAAGAAGTTTGTTAATAATAACCATAAAGTTTCTTTTAAAATTAATAACTGCAGAACGAAACATTCTGTATGAACTGCTGGGCCTGTATTTTCATAGTAGGCGGCAAATATTTTTAGTAAATGAGTAAACAAATCGTTGGCTGAGTGGGGATGGTACTGAGAAGAGGGTCGTTATTACCTCTGCCCAATGATTGAGGAAAGGGTCCAGCTTCCCTGACTTGTGATACAAGATATACGAGAAGTATATCTGTGCAATTCCTTCCAAGAGCGAGTTCTGTATGGAGGAATACAAGGATATGCTCAAGGTACTAATGACAACAGAGAGAGGTCTTAGTGCCTCAGGGCCTCCTTGGAGGAACTCCACCACAGCAAAAATCTAATCTAATGACAAGGGAAGCATTTTTCATTGTAAGGCTCCGGAATGCAAGGGTACTTAAAAACAGCACAGGTAGCATCTACGATAACATCAAGTTTTATCAACAAGCAAGTTTTAGCCATCTGATGCCATCAGTTGTGATGTTTTATGTAATACTGCAATGTCACATATCTTCCCAATTGCCTCGGTTGTTGGCATCGGTTGGGGACAAACACTGTCCATACATTATTCCGCTTAACAACACACGCAAGTGTCAAGACATGTGTGCTTAGGCGACCCCAAAGCGAGCTTCATCTCATCACTCAGAACAGCTGACAGGGTTGCTATCTCAAGGTCATAAAGAAGCTTTGTGCGAGCATACCAGGATTCCGGCATAATTATCATAGCGTAAACAAGTAAACACCTTGAACCCATAACTTTTCGTGCTGAAAGATGGAAAAATAAAATAATAATATTTATAACATTAAAATGCAATGTATTGATTCGTTACAGTTGAATTTCACAGTAGTATGGCATTATATTAAAGATTTCCTTTAAAGATGGGCAAGAATCTGTGGGATTTTGTTTAAGTTTATTTAAGTTCTGTTGTTTCATTTTGTAAAATCGAATTTATATCTCCATTGGGGACCAAAATAGCATTATGTAAAATCGTTACATCGAATTTACATAAAATCAAATAATGCTTCCATAAGAATACTACAGGAGTCGGCCGGGACCACTCATTCACTTTTGTAAAATCAAATTTTACGTAAAATCAGGTTAGGTAAAATCGAGATTCTACTGTATGTACTATTTAATATCCTAATCAGTATTTGCTATTTCCATGGTTGATGTTTTGAGCTGACAATGTGCATTTCCATATTTTTGTTTGAAATGGTCTAAAGAATATTAATGAAGTAAGATTTGTTACATTAAGCTCAAATCATTGTGCAGGTTTTCTCATGTTGTCTACCACTGTCAAGGCTATTCTTATAGATGTGGTTTATGACTTTTGTTCATAAGAATTTTTCTTGGTAAGTTTTCAATTCTAAGAGGAGTTTGTACGTTGCTCACCACAACCATGTCTTTTTACATCTTTGAAAGTCATGGTACTTAACTTGTAGAAGTGCTTAATCTTTCTATGTTGTGAAATGATTTTGAACAAGAATGTGTCGCAGAAGTAAAATTTTCATATTTTTAAGATTTACACTACTCAATTTTTCATAGATGAAAAGTGATTTCAAGCAAATGGAAGATGAAATGGAACTCCTGGCCACCAATATGGAGTCAATCACTGTATTTTCTGAACAGATATCTTCTACCCTGCAGGTAAGATTATGTAACATTTTCCAAGAAACAAGGAGATATACGAGGAAACTTATTTATTTTGTGTAATTCTGAGATTGCGTCCATGTATGAACCAACTTAATGACCAACAAGTTATCAAAATAAATATTCACTGAGCATGAAGTGTGTTGACAGATGCAAATGTCTATCCTGAGAACAGTAATGAAATAGTGCTGTATTTCCTGGAATATACGACAGTATTTTCCCATAAACATGCAATAAAATTAGCTGGCATTATATGGGGTGAAGGTAAAGCACTTTCACTACTAGGCTGCATTTAAGCAGCAAGCTGAACTTGCACTCACCATTATTCATTTATTTCTGTAGTTCTATATCATTAATGCAGTTGCTATTTTTGGAAGTTAGGCATTCAATTTTCTTCTTATTAATTGTCAACATTTTAGCAATGTTGATTATTATTTTTTACCATGGTATAACTCAAAGACACAATGTGTCTTTTGGGCCAATTGTCCCATGAGCCAGGAAATATAGTAATTTAAAAAATATGTCATGTGTTATTTGACTTGAACATAGCACATGACATCATCACAGTATTCTTTAATAAAGCCTCAAAGCCGCTGTTCAACACCAAGGTTGTTTTGAGATGAGAGGAATAGCTGTCATAGTTAGTGGTGTTGTAATAGTTTAATCAGGGATGTTGTAAGTTCCTCACGAATGTTGAAGGCCCAATTCCTTTCCCAAGGCTCTTGTTCTGTTTACCTTAAAGAGTGAGAGTGATGGCAGCTGGACCTTCGTCAGCTAGTAATTCGGATCAATCGAGGCGAGGGTTGATCGGTAGTTCACCTTCCCCACTGACACCCTCATCCTCTAATGTCTGAGACTTGCCTGTATAAAACTTTGAGATTTAACTATAGTGAGAAAAACCATAAACATTTAATTTTTGATGGGGAATAAGGTCTGCTGGAAAGATATTTTGAGTCAAAAAACCTTTGAGCTTAGCCAACTTAGCATTGTGGCTCTCGCAGTGTGGTTTTGATGTTCTTATACACTCCCGATTGTTAGATGATTCCCGTTTTGTATGGTCAAAAGCAAAAATGGATTATATGTACCTAGATGTGAGTTAGTGATTTAGTACCAAGATAGTGTAGTTGGGTGCTTATGATAAAAGAAGTATTGCTAGGTTATTCAGTTTTATTAGATCCTGTATACACAAATTTATAGTAATAATAATGCATTTATCTATCCAGAGGTTTGTAGTACATGTATGTATGTGCCCTCCAATATAGGACATGTCAAAAAGCAATTACGATGTTTAAAGTGTCTGAGCTGCACAATAATTACAGTTCATATGAATTTGCAGAGTTTTTTTCAGTTTTTCTCTAAGTAAAGATAGTAACATTTTCTTAAGAACAATACTTTTGGATAGGCGTATCATTTCCTGTGAAATTTTTACCCCTTTTTGTATATGTTTGTGACCCAAAGGTCACGGGTTTGAATCCTACTCTAGGCCAGGGTGTTGTATCAGTTTACGATTAAATGTTTGGTGCAATATATCCTTAGCAGTTGGAGAACCTTAAGGTAGAACCTGCGCTTTGAAGCACAACTTTCATGAGGCAAATAAAGTATGCCAGATCAAGATAAAATTACTCAAATTGTTATTAATAATAATTTAAAATAATTTTCAATTATTCATAATGGCTATATGACATATGAGTTTACTTCCATGAGTTTTCTTTTGATGATATGAAGAAAGGCTTTTATATTGACTCCATCTCTCAGAGGCACTTTAAAAATATCTCGGGAGAGAGAATAAAATTTCATAATAATAAAATTAGATATAAAATAAAATAATAGACCTAAATATTACTTTTGATCTTTTCATAGAAACTTAAATAAAACAAATTTATTAGACATTTTCAGATGATGAGATAGACAACACCATAAATTATGTGTAAATAGTGACATAGAAACCAGTTTTTCACACTGGTTAGACACCCATGTTTGCCTGAATGTGCCTGTGCTATCTCGTTGAGATTCATTGCCTTCTGCTATTAGTTTTCAAGCATTCAACTTCAGTTTTACAAAATGGTATTTTGTAATGTTGTTACAAATTATATTTGCTTTAACACTCTGTAGTGCGATAAGTTTTACAACTCAGCTTTCTTGGGCAGTATAATTTACCCTTTTAATTGCTAATCCCATTTAAGGGCTAGAGTAATGGCTATATCAGTTCATTTTTAAGGCAAATTTATGTCTAAATCTAAAGGAACAAATATTGCTGAAAGTGATTTTCAAATCAACTATTGGAGTGCACCTATTGAAGGATGTCAAATCGTTGACGTAAATAAATTATTAAGCAGATTATTTGTTCTGAGTGTGATTCATTGATATTGTTAATTGATATAACTGTAGAAATTCTCATCAGACTGGAATGTAAATGGGGTATAAAATGTAGTGTGTGGTGTTGTAAATACTGTCTTGACATCAAAATCTCAATCCTTCCCGAAGAGGAATAGGCAGTATTTTGATATTAATTTGAAAGCTGCAATTTCTTGATGTCAACTTTCAAATTTTTATCACCTTAGTCTTATAATATTTTTGCCAAAAAATAAAAAAAAATATTATTTATGTAAGATGCTAGCGTCCGCCTCCTGCCACCACTGGATGTGAGGCCCCAGAATGCATGGTGTAAGGAGATGAGATTGCGCTTCCTGGGCATGTGGACTTTCGCCATGCCTGGGAGAGTGAGAATGCGACTAAGCATTATGGGAGTCGTGCAGGGTGGAGGAGGGGGAAAAGGTTGTGAGAGGAAGTCAGTTGGCTTCGGGATGTAAAGACATACGGGCAATGAAGTGGAATGTCTCGATGGGAGTCTGGCTTTGATTATTGGTTTCCCTGCTAATCCCTTAGCGAACTTTCCGATGTAGAGAGAGGCTTTACATTAATAAGAAGAGGACAAAAAAGGAATCATCCTTTTGTTGTTTATGCTATGGTTTGAAATGTGACCATCAGGTTTATATGAATAAAGGAAAGGATGCAGTTAGTGGGATGGAGGAGGGTTGAAAATTCCCTCCAAAATTTCGGTAGCGGGTAAAATGTTCTGAAAGTTGAAGAAAGAAGTAGTATAGGTGTGAGATTATTTGTTGTGTATGGCACATAATTAAAAGGTAGTAAAGATTAATTACTATTTATGTACTGTTCAAAACATTTTTCTAGAGGGCATGGTCATTAGATCCCAATCAGTAAATCCCTCCTCAATTTTTTTCTGGCTATGAGCTTGGATGAAGATATACATGATACTACTACATAGTAGTTTCATGGGTTTACACAATATTGTTCAAAAAATCATTCTTTATTAGATAAGAGTTGATATGGCTTGACCCTTATAAGAAAATAACCATGAGAGTTATGAACTATCAGCTAAGGTAACTGCCAATTATCTGGCATAATAAGTGGGCCTTCAAGAAACAGATACACACCTCAGTAACTCTCTTCCGGAGGGACTTGAATAATGATATCATAATTTTTTATGGGACGTATTAAGTTTCCCCTTGAGAAACTATTTTATTCTGTTGGATAATACCTACTTGGGTAGTTAATCAGTGAGCAGATTTGGGACATTGTATTACCGAACATCCCGAGCATACTTGTGCCGATTAACAGTATGCATTGAATCTGGTTCATATCCCTTCATATTATTGACTTGTATTCTCAATTTCACTTATTTGATGAAATATATTGTGGACAATAATGAATTCATATTCAAAACATATTATCCATTGCAAGGTGAAAACGATGACTTTATATTACGAAATATACATTAAAATGATAATCCTGGGATGATAACTGCTATGTCTAATAAAATTTTAACGCACTTAGGTATTCTTTAAGTAACCAGTACTGACTTGGAGTACAGTACAAATGGTACTAATGACACACTTCGTAGCATAAATCGTCTGCAATCGTGACGTGAGACATGGATGATGGAGGTACCAGGCCAATTTGTTTTTATTACTCCCCTAACATTGTTGCCAAACTTCTGTCAATATGGTGGCTAAGGAATGGATCATTTTCCAATCATAAATATTAGTCTTCACTGGCTGATGAAGCAACTTGAAAAAAAATAAATGTTATCCGTTGATTATTCAGTCACAATATGCTAGTTTATGAAATAGCTTTATCGGGAGAAACTAGGAGAAATAAAATGTTTAAGATAGGGACATCACCATACCTCCATAAGGACAATGTAATTTGAGGCTGAAAATGACAATTTCCAAATCCTGTAATTAGCATTAAAGGGCCTGTAATTAGCATAACCCCCAATTATTTTTTCAAAGATTGACAAAGGAAACATTTCTCTACAATATATCAAGGCATGTTATCGTAGGTACTTATAGTAGAGGTTCTACCTTTATGCCTAATTCTGTTACCCCTAGTTTGCTTGTATTCCTTTTCCATCTTTCAGTACTTGATCCACATGCAGGGCCGGATTTAGGATTATGCCACCTGTAGGCTAAATCCATTTGCCCCCCCCTTTTTAGAGACTCACAGTTAATGAACTCATATGTTATACATATTATACATTTGTTTTATACAACAAATGATAGATTCAGTTATTCAAATAAAATTGTGCTGAAGAGTAAAACTAAAACCACACAAAAAATAGTTTATTACTGGTTTATTTGTTGACATTAAAAAGATAGATGCTATACAGATTACCATAATACAAACATGAATAACTGTACAAACACAATATAGTTGGATGTTTGGGCTTAATTACATTCTATACTTTTGTAAATGTTCAAAACAACATAGTTTTCTTACGAGATTTCTTAATGGCAAACACGTTCATTATGTCCTCATATAAAAGTGTTTTTGTTGTATTTGCCTCAATACACAGTAAAGAAAGTGAGTTTAACCTTCGTTCAGAAGTACTAGTTAGTAGGTGATTCTTAACTCTTCTAAGGCAGGAAAAACTAAGTTCTCCAGTGCAATTCGTAGCAGGTATGCACAAACTTATCATTAAAGCGATGTCCAAATGTGGTTGCACTTCTTCTAGGGAGTTAAATCTTAGAAATTTCAAAATTTCTTGCAACGATTATTCAGGTGGTTGATCAATTTCCACAGCAGTGCTTTTGGAAGTGGATGAACTCTTCATTAAAATCAGAATCCAAATCATTTGTGTAGATGTTGTAAAGATTGGTCGCCTTCTGTCTCAATTTCTTTTCCATTTCTCTCTGATCATTCTTGTTATCACACAACTGAATTAAGAAGTAAAATCTATCTTGAAACACGTTATAGGCCACTTTTCTTTTCTTAAATTCACAAACTGTGGCATTTTTTGGTACCCATTCTTGTTATCACACAACTGAGTCAAGAAGTAAAATCTATCTTGAAACACGTTATAGGCCACTTTTCTTTTCTTAAATTCACAAACTGGCATTTTTTGGTACCGCCCCTCCCCCCCCTCATTGGACATAACCCCTCGGCGGACTAATTACCCTCCGGACTTAGCCGAAGGACTTGCACGACAGGCGGAGCCAACAATGCCTACGATTCCAAAATGCATCGATTTCGTCTGCATCATTTCATCCGCTCGTTTCAGCAGCTCCTTTCAGCCGCTCCTTTCCCTGTCCAGAACCGCTGTCACTTATATAGCCCCCAGAGCGTGGAAGAAGACCAGAAGTTAGGCCATCGTACAAGCCGTTATTTGGTGTTCCCCCGCCGGAGTCAAAAAAGAGTCCTGGATGAATCAATCATAAGCTTCCACCTCGCCTTCTTCACATCATGCCACTTTTCCCTCCCCTCAATTTGCACCAATGGAATTCCACGTTAAACCCCATTGCACTTTGACCTTCCAGAAAATACCCCCTCCTTACCCCAGTGAATACCTCCCCTCTCATGCCCTCTGTTCGAGTCGAGACGGCAACGAGTTCACTTTGTGGCTAGGTCAGTGGAGACTTGGTGATTCTCGAGTCTCCTTAGCGCCATGGACTGTTGGTGCAAGTTATTAGCATTGCCCTGAATTTGTGAAGAGTATTTCAATTTTGTTGGTTTGTACTTTGTCTTTTGTTGTTGAAATACAGTGTTTGATTAGTTAGATTCTCATACTTTGGTTGTTTGTTCTATATTTGACCTCATCTTGCTCACCCATTTTGGAAAGAATTTTTGTCCCCTGGACAAGCGTTTCTCGTGAACTGCTGTTCTTCTTTCGAGAAACGCTGCAAAACGAAAGAGTCTGTAACTGGTAAAAATGTATTTGTTTTAAGATTATCCCTGCAGGTAAAGTTTACCTCACCACTTCGGTCTTCGTCAGCCCAAACTTTTCTTTTTAGTTGTTTTTTGTTGTCTTTTTCATAAGATGTAGGTTTGGTTATATCCATAGCCAATTTCTCGAAGTAATTAAAATGGTTTCTCTGTTCCATGAAATATTCTTCAAGAGAACCATACAAATCTGTCACTGATAAAACATCTACAGTTTCCCTCAGCATGGCTTTGCTAACTTTATGAATTCTATGAAGTACGGTGCTCCAGAAACATACCATAAAAGTGGTTTCTAACCTTTCTAATCTTTGAAGAATTCCTTAGGATTCACATCTAGTTGTTGCTTTTTCTGTTGAGTCATTGGAAATTTCTGTCAAAGCAATGTGTACTTCTTCCCAAGACTCTCGTAAACTTTGGCACACATCATCTCTAGCTGACCATCGAGTAGGACACACTTTTTTTATTGTCTTCTTCTGATACGATGTATCCATAACGCTTGTTAAACATTCCCATCACTTTGTAGAGCACGTAAAAAATACATATATTTCCTGAAGCAACATGAAAAATTTTCACGCTTCTCCACAAGATTCTGCAGCAGATGATCCAACAAGGTTTAGGGAATGTGCTGCACATGGCATAAATAAAGCTAAAGGAGCTTTTTCCTTTATTCTTGCTTGCAAACCATTGTAATCACTGGCCATATTTGAAGCGTTATCAAACGATTGTCCTCTACTATGATCAATGTTTATTTTCAGATTTTCTAGCTCATTCATCACACTATTGAACATTTCTTCTGGTTTATGACCCGCTGATGGAATGAAAGTAAGAAATCTTTCACACGGCGCACCATCACTTGTAACGTATCTAACAGCAAGGACTAACTGGTCTACATGTGACATGTCTGGGGTCGAGTCTATGATGAAAGCAAAGTATTTAGATTGTTTCAACTCTTCACAAATTACTTGCCTAACATTTTGAGCCATTAACTCAATTACCTCTTCGCAAGTCTTGGAAGAGAGATAATTTGTATTGCCACTACCACAATTGCCGTATTTTTCGATGTGAGTTGCTAAGAATGGATCAAACTCGGATATCAGCTCTAAAGGCATTAAAACATTTTCATTCCTATTAGAACCAATTACCTCATTTTCACCTCTCAAAGCAAGACCTCTTGATGTCAATGCCTTAACGGCCACTACAACTCTTGAAAAAAACATTTCTCCAATAGTGAGTTTCTTTGTCTATTTGTTGTGTAAGCATACTGTCAACAAGGTTAAGAGAAATTCCTCTTTATTTTTGATTAATTATTGCAGATTTGTGTATTGGTGAATTTTCGTGGTGACATGCCCGATATTCTTCATTTTTCCAGTCTTTGAAACCATCTTTATCATCAAATTGTGATCTTTCTTTGCTTTTAAATGCTAAACAAGGTCCACAAAAAACTGATCCCTTACTTTTGGAGAAAATCATCAATTTCCTTTCATGACCTTCTCCATATTTTAACTTTCGTTGAAAGAGAGATTTAGTCAAGTATCTCTTTTGATCTTTGTACTCTCTTAAGCTGTTAGTGAAATCTAAATCTATGTTTTGGTCAAAGCCATTTTTTGCTATTAAATCTCTAGTAACATGGTTTAAGATCCACGAATCTGGATCCTTATCTAATTTGTTAACTAATATTTGCGAACTTACTTCTATTTCAGTAGGTTCTGGTAACACAGCTGTTTTGGAACAACTTGGTCCAGTGAAACATAGTCGTCCCCTACAGAATCATCACAAACATCAGCACTGCCACTAGTACTTTCTGATTTCCCTTCTTTTTCATTATCATTCTTTTTCTCCACTGGCGAAACATTAGTTTTAAAAAACAAATCTAGTTTTTTTGTTTGTTTTAGAACACGTTCTTGTTGTTTAAGTTTCAATTTTGATCGTTTTTTGTACTCAGCACCACTGAGTCTCTTTCTATTGTCACTCATAGTAGTATTCTTTTATGAACTGTATCTTCTTTAATTGAATAATTTATGCCAGTAATCACAACTCAATCATAACTACACAGGAGCAGCAGACCACAAAAACATTACACTTGTTCATCACTGATTGACACACTGTTTTACCGAAACGTAAACAAGAGAGGTTAGGAAGGTTTGCTGTAACAGCGTAGTGACCAGGGATACTATATTAATAGGATTCCCGAGTCCCGCGACGCCATTGATACCAGCCCAGTCGCGTAAAATAGGTTCCACCAAAGTGGCGCTGGCATCGCGAAGTGTCTGGCAAATGCGAGGATAAGCCCATCGCAAATACGTTGCGAGAGGAGCATTTTCGTTCAAAAACAAGTAATGAGGGACTGCAGAATAGAATTTAAAATATTGACAAATCCCTGGTGCTATGCTCTTGTAAAATACAGGTGAAACGCACTAAATGATACGTAAAAAAAGGCACTGCCAGAAAGCCTAACATTCCGGCATCATACTCACACAAAAAAACCTCTTCGTCAAAACAGTAATAAAAAGGCAACGAGAACATACTATGCTGGTTACTTTATATCGTAAGTTAAAGAAGTGTTAACCAAGGTACTGTCAAGGAGACATACACTCTCTCAACTTTAGCACAGCAGCTATCGGAAATGAAAAATGGTAGTGACAATATTGGAAGATAGAGTAACTTAAACCTTAGTAAAACCTTCAACCCACTAACATAAACTGGGAGACGCCAAAGATTGTTTACACAAAGACTTAAACAATTAACTATGAAAAAGAACGCATTTTGCAAACTGTATTACTCCAAAAAAACCGGGAAGAACAATACAACATGAGCACGTTAACAGTTGGATGCATTTATTGAAACACTAAAGAATGTTTACACAATGACTTAAACAATGAAAAATAATGCGTTTTGCAAATAGTCGTTATTTTTAAAAACTTCAAAGAACAGTACAACATGAGCAAGTTAAGAGTTGGGTGCTTTTATTGATAGGAGCACAAGGTTAGAGTGAAGAAAAATATTTGGGAATATTTACGAACAATCAATTCCAAAGATTAAGTCAACATAAGCACAGTCTTAAAATAACTAGCATGTGCCACAAGGTGCCACCATTTGGATGAAAAAAATCTGCAGAGACATATGCCTGGAAATAAAATTAGAATAAATTAAAAACAATGCTTATAATAGTGCAAACATAATTGAACAGGGAAAAATCGAAACATTAATTTTAAACTATCATAACAATTTTATAGCAGTTGGTACAGTAATTTATAAATTTAACATGAAATGTAAGAGTGAAAGAAGACAATTTTCTCATTTTCATAATAATTAAATGCTTTCTACCATTGAAATATTACTGCCTAGTAAAGCTCTGGCAGAGCCAAAACTCACCACTCCTCATGCATTCACTGATGTTATATGGATTCCTATAGTGATCATTTTAGTTATTCCTCTTCCAAACATTTATAGCCACACGCTATTAGTTTAGTTCAAACTAGCATTCATTGCATCAAACTTGAATTCCTACATTGAGCGATTCACTATCTGTTTCATTTGCTATTTCCCTGTAAATTACCGCATATCTACAATAAGTCTAAGCTTACTACTACTATGGCACCTATATCGTTGACGACCTTTCTTGGCACCCAATAAACAATTCCTTTACCTAACATCTGTTTTAATAACAAAAACATTTCAACTTCATTATTTCCTTCGCGAATCTGCCATAGTTGTTTGTGATTTTAATATATGTATATTTAACACCTTCAGAGAAGCAGTCCGCCTCAAATTTCTACGAGAGAATTATTCTGAGTATTATTCCATTATTAATACGATTGAATTATTAGATTAAATACGTCGTTCCAGTCAAGCCTTGGTGAAGTTAAGTTACCTCAAACATGGACACCCATGACTAGGTGCACATAACGTAATGAAAATACATCGGCATGATATAATTTATATTGCTCGGCTATATGAGATAAAAGAACAAATGCAAAAATGCATGCATGTTAGCTAGGCACTACATTTATCCGTCTAAGACTTAATTTCGAAAATGGCATCTCATGACGCAGCCAAGCCATGCGGTACACAATGCGTTCAGCCACATTAGTTTTGAGCCCAATATCAACCGATCTTGAATTAAATCACTAACATAATCCATACTGACTTAATACTAAGACGTTGATACTAAGACGTTGAATACTAAGATGCATGTTAGCTAGGGACTAGAGACTTAATTTCCAAAATGGCGTCTGATGACACTGCCCAGCCGTGCAGTACACAATGCGGTCATCCACATTAGTTAGGAGCCCAATATCAACTGATCTTGAATTAAAGCCCTAAAATAATCGATACTGACTTAATAATGAGACGTTTGAAAAGCATTACATGATATATCCCACAGTAAAAGATATCACAAGTGCAGCCCAGCCATGCGGTACACAGTGCGTTCAACCACATTAATTTCGAGTCCTATCTCAACTGATCTACAATTAAAGCACTAAAATAATTGATACTGACTAAACACTACGACGCTTGCAATGCATTACATGATATATCCCATTTTTAAAGATATCACACTAACCTTTGCCTTGAACAAACTTTTGTTCCTTATCCCCAACTTCTCATTCTCCTTTGTGGTGGATTCATATCCTGAGGTGCAGCCAGGCACAAAACAACACAGTGATTTACTTGTCGTTTCTTCAGGAAGTTACTGGACGGAATCACTGAAAAATCTCGTAGAACAGCAGTGTTCAGTCCTCCAAAACTGCAGCTACCACAGGCACTTTCACATTCACTTTGCGAAGTAGCCAGACACCTGGAATAGGTGGCGCCACGATTGGCGAATTCTGGCAACTCGATTGAATGCATGGGAATTTTCCTCAAAAAACCATTCGGCCTGCCACCTACTGGGGCCTCCTATTTACACACTCCCTGGTAGTGACACTGACTGGGCTTACAGTGTTGTCAGATCAAATCACGGTGCTTGCGCCTTGCAGTGTTGTCAAACCAAATTACACTACATGAAAAATGTGCTACAATATTATGTGGAGTAAATTCGTATTATGCTATGAAAAGAATAAACATTTACCTTTCCGTAAATGAATACGCTACATATCAAAAATACGTCTAAAGAAGTTTCTGTTATTAAAATAATCGAAATGTATATTTTCAATTTTTAGTAAATTGCCAAAGTGCCGCACCTTAAATTTTGCCGCTCTAGGCTGCAGTCTTTTCAGCCTATTTAGAAATCTGGCCCTGTCCACATGTCATCTTTGGTTTTCCACTGCTGTTTGGTCCATTACTTTTCCCATCAAATACTTTTTCTTGAGAACAAACTTTTGTCTCAAGGAGTTTCTGATTATATAGTCGTGTACATGAAATTATACATTTGCAAAAATCTACTCATAGTTCAGTCATTTTATATTCTGTTGCGGTACATTTCTGAAGGAAAGTCTGTTGTTCTTTTATTTGAAAAAAAATTAGTAGCTCAATCATCATAAACATAAATACTCTGCATCACCGATATGGACAGGCTGTTTTGTCAAAGTCAATATTGAAGGAGTGATTATCCTAAAGGAAGATGTGGACAATATATCATGTTTTTTTTCTGCTGTGTATTACATCAACAGTATGGAGACTTGGGATAGAACAATGTATAATTCTACAATGCCATACAGTTCTGTGGACAATTGTGTGGACTTTAGCTTCAACAAATCATCTTTAGGCAAAAAAAGTGTTTTAGTGTGTAACTTTGCTTTTAATCGGCAACTATAGCCTCAGGTATGTTTTGTATAGGTGTTGTAATTACAAAAATATCAGTGTATCAAATCCATAGAAGCGGTAGTGCTACATAACACTTATGTCTTGTATGTTAGCAGGAGCATTATTCTCTTACTCTTTGCAGTTATACCTCTGTTAGTGCATCTAAAATGTCTTTTTTAATTGAGTTATTGCTCTTTTTCTCTTTTCAGGATACCCGGCAAAAGATAACCAAACTTTCAGGTGTTCATTCTCTTCTGAAAAAACTTCAATTTCTCTTCCGCCTTCCTTCTCAGTTGAAAAGCAAAATTGAAGAAGGGAATTATTCTCAGGTTATTATGCATATTTTAGTATATTCATGCAGAGAATTAAATCTATTTCTCGACCCATAAAATGCACCTTTTCCCTTAATTATGTATTCTAAAATTGACCTGCATCCTATGAGCTGAGGGCCAAGCTCTGTTTTCATGCTTTCGTTTTTACATTGCCATTGATGGTGCCCATCACTCAACTTTCACTACTGACTGCATTGCGACAGGAAATTAATGATGCAGTCTCCATCATTCTTTTTTTCTTGAATCATATGAAGGAAAACTTTAATGCTGTAGGTATTTTGGAAATGTATAATCCTATTATCTTCCTCCGATCATTTTTAACATTAGTGTGTAAATTGATTATTATTTTTTCTTCTAAAATGTAGGTAACTCAAGAAAAACTCAAATAGGTCCTGGTATATTAAAGTAGTAATTAAAGTAATTTAGTTATGTTCTATTGGTCAGGTTTAGATCTCATGAATCACTTCTACTCTGTATTGCATTTTTAACATATCTTCGCATTTACTATATCCCTTGCTATGCATATTTATAAATATGTGAATTAATTTGTATGATTATACCCTTAGGAAAATTTACTTAAGAAAACTTTAAGTTTACTTAAAGTGAATTAAGAAACATCATCTTAAAGTAAACTGTAAAAAAGCTTTAAATGCATATATACGTTTGGAAAATCTATGAGAAATATTTAGGATTGGCTCTAAACTTTAGAAAAAAATTAGGAAAACTTTAAAATGGACTCATTTAGAAAAACTTTTCATCTCAAAAGTTAACTTTAAGTAAATGTAAAGTTTTCTTTAGTAAATTTTCCTAAGGGTAAGTATAGTTCCAAGTTCTCTAGCCTCATTTTAAAACTTAGTTTGTTTTTATTCAAACTACCTTCTTAAAATCCAAGTTTCTTTACTTTTACAGTTACATTCTTTACTTTATTTCCCTTGCAAATAATTAATAAATATATGCATTAATTTGTATAATTCTGTAGTTTCAAGCTCCCAAGTCTTCTTTTTAATTTTAATTTGTTTATATTCAAATTTCCTTCTTAAACTTGGAGTGTGTGTTAAACACCCTATAAGTACACAATTTTTGCCCTAATAAATATATTCTATTTTAAAAAATTCCGGAGACTACAGAATATAAACTTCAAAAAACCTATAAAAACAAGTGAATGTGATTAGTTATTTTTTTAATTACATAGTTATATGTATAGTAATTTCACCTAAGGTATGCTATTATGAGAATCTTTATGTACCCTTTTTTTCTTTTGTTAGGCTGTAAGAGATTATACCAGAGCCCAGAGAGTACTGGAAGCATATGGGGACACACCCTCATTCCAAGGCATACAGAAGGACTGCCATGACATATTAGATGAGCTCAGGGAAAAACTCCGTGCACAATTTAACAGCCGAGAGGTAATGGAATCAGTTTTGCATTTAAAACTTTGTAAATGATTGACAAGTTGAAAGATTTTTTTTCAATCCAGTAGAGTACTGCATTTGAATAGTTTGATTAATTTCAAAATATATTTTTAGGCTTCTGCCAGAGAACTCACTGAATCAGTGGAGTTACTTTTACGCTTAGGTGAGCCATCTGAGGTTCTACGTTCCAAGTTTTTATCTCATGCCACTCTACGTCTCCATGACCAGCTTTCACTACTCCACCAGCGATTAGATATTGGTGATCAGGTAATATTTTGTTGCATATGATCGTGTTAAACAATCAGTACCATTTAAACCTGTGGAAATTGTAGCTCTTGTCGGTCAAAATAATATAATGTAACTGTCCTCTTACATCCATAATTATTTAGTTCCTAAAGTCAAATATTGTTGTCTTATGCTGTGGATATTTGTGAGTCATATGAACAATAGTAGTTTTTATGTACCTAATAATAACACCCATTTAATTAAACGCACAAGAATAATTTCACTGGTGCAATTGCTTATAGCACACATGCAGAAGGCCGTTATCATGGGTTCTCTCCATCTGCTGCATACGCACGATCCTAAAGCAGTGTAGCCACTCATCCAATGGGCCTTGGAAGTGGCTACAAAAACTGCCAAACCCCTCTCGAGTCTCCAGTCACTTTACAGCAATGAAACCCAATGCTAGCCGGAGATTCAGAATTGGATGTTGCAAGAAGTAACAATAATAATAATAAAAAATAAATATAAAGGGGTCAAACACAGACTACCTCGTGGCATCCCTGGTAATGGCTTCAGTTCAGACGGAAAGCACCCAACAACTGGCCCTTCTCGGATGAGGGGCCTAGTAGAGTTGGGTGCGGCAAATCTATGCCATCTAAGAAGGGAGCTCGCATGGAGTGGACGGAGACCCTGAGGGGAGACCTTGTAGCTTGCCATGCTGCTGACTGCAAGTCGCAGGGGATACATGGCAAGGATGCACTCTTTGTGGTGTGAGATATCCTAAATATGACCATCTGTCGCAGCAGAATCTGAGCCAATCACCTGAGCAAAAAAACGACACCCCAACCGCAAGGCCAGAGTAGTACACCACCGGCCAGGGCTCTATCTCTTACAAAGGCAGAGGAACCTCCTCCTATTGCCGGAGCTTCTGCCAATCTTTCGGTGAAGGGAGACAAGCCGAAGGCCGATTCTGATCTACTCAAGTGGTTGGAAAACATGATAAACTACAATGAGACAACTACCAGGCAGAGAAATATCCATCATAAAATTTCTCTGCGGGACCAACAGCTGTCCCAGTTGAATGGCATCGTAGATATGATCCCGATGGAAACGACCAGTCTCTGGGAAATAGACTGTGTGGATATGCTGCCACCAGACTGTTGGCCTCTCCCAGAGTGTCTACCACTTGGGAGACTAAAGCAGCAAATAGGCTTAAACAGCTTAATGCCAAAATCACGCTGGCAAGACAACAGGTGTCGAGATTTCAGGGTGTGATGGATTACCTTTCCTCCGGTTGGGCCTTTACTCCGAAGGTCAAGCTTATTGCTCGTGCGATCCAGAGAGTACATCACACACTGAACAAAAGAGTGCTGCTTATCCTTAAGCAGCACGAGGTGGATAGATTGCGGGCACTTACAACAGCGAGGAAGAAGTTGATCAACACCATATATGAGAACTCCACCTTCTCCATTCAGCCATCCCGCCTCTTCCGACCCCCTCCACCTGTTGTCCAAACACCACCAACTGTCCCGGAGGTGGAACATTCCTGGAAGGACATCTCTGGCAAGAAGAACTTAACTGCTCCAGGAATGGACGCAGTGAATAATTTATGGTGGAAAAAGTTCCCTTCCGTGCACAAATACCTTGCTAGAATCTTCACATCCTTCCTGTCAGGGACGGAGCCAATTCCATCCTCGCTGACTGAGGGGCGCACGGTTTTAATACCAAAAAAAGGGAGACTTGTCTGATCCGAAGAACTACCACCCTATAACCTGTCTCAACACTGTATATAAGGCGTTCACTTCCATCTTGAACGACCTTATCCTCTGCCATGTCCAGCTGGTATGGGAGGACGTGTACGAGCAGAGGGGCTCAAAGAAAGGCATTGCGGAATACAAGGACAAACTGCTCATTGATAGGTGTGTGAGCCAGGATGCTTGTCAATACAAGCGTAACCTGTCAATGGGCTGGGTGGACTATAAGAAGGCTTTTGATACCACCTCTCATGAACTGATTATAGCCATGCTGAGGTACATGAAAGTCCACCCAGAGGTTGTGTCCTAAATTGAACGCCTGTTACCACTGTGGAAGACGATCTTTGCCATACCAACTGGCAAGAATTCCATCTACACAGATTTGGTAACATACCACCGTTGTATTTTTCAAGGCGATAGCCTTCGTCCCCTCCTGTTCTGTTTATCTCTCCTCTTAATGTCCATTCAGTTGAGACAAGGTAGGGGATATATATGCGGTGTCCTGTCAAAAAGGGAGCATAAGGTCACCCATCTTTTCTATATGGATGACCTGAAGCTTTGTGCTTCAATTGCGAAAGACCTGCACTTGGCATTGGACACTGTACGCAGATACAGTGAGGATATTGGGATGAAATTCAGATTGGACAATTGCGTAACCATCCATCTGGCAAAAGGAAAGATTTCAGAAGACCAGGAAGACGTGCAGATCGTTGACGGAGATGCTGTTTGTCATCTTGTTGATGACGAAGCGTATGTATATCTCGGCCTCCCCCAGCGCCAGATAAAGGAGGTGAGAGCAGTGAAGGAAAGGCTTACAGCCAAATACAGGCAGACTCTTAGGCGAATCTGGAGCTCTGACCTGTCTGGCAAGAACAAGGTTCTTGCGACCAACACCTTCGTGGTTCCGACACTGCTCTACACCTTCGGTTGCATCAAATGGAATGTCAATGAGCTGCCAAACCTCGACAGGGGAATGAGGAAAATGATGACCACGTATCGTAGTCTTCATCCGAAGTCTTCCGTCGCCAGATTGTATCTCCCGAGAAGTCCTCCCGAGAGTAGTCCTCAATACAGCATGCCGCATGTTCCACAGCACGGACCCCCTTATGCTACTCTTAAAGAAACACGAGAGTGTCGGCAAAGGGATATTCCTATTCCAGGCGGTGAAAAGGGCAGCAGATGGTTTGGACTTGGACGTTACTTTCAGCATAGAAGCGTGTGACAAATCAATCTTGTCGCTGAAGGCGGACGTGTAAAAGCTCAAAATAAAGAATGGAGAGCAAAAACCCTGCTCTGCAAGCATACCGAGAAGCCCATGCATGGAAGTTTCTATCGAAACTTGGAAACGCATGGGCTGTCAAAGGAGCTCACGTTTGCCTTCCTGCGCTCCGCAGGTCTGAAGTCCGAAACCGAGAAATTCGTGCTCAAATGCCAAGAAGGTGTCATCATCACCCTCGTGTACCGTCACCTCATCTTTGGGGCAAACATGACGGACACGAGGTGTAGAGCGTGCCGAAGGCAGTCGGAGACTTTAGCTCATCTACTCTCCGGCTGCAGCTTTTATGTGAAGAACGCATATATAAACTGGCACAACTCTGCTCTGCGGGTGTTTTATTACCACCTAAGACACCATATAGCATAGATCTGATGCTGCCTTACGTCCCTGGAGACATCGAGTCCATAGTGGAGAATGATAAATGTAAGATCTGGTGAAATTATTCCTTCTCCACCTCCAGGCAGTTATAGGCGACGAAGCCTCATAATATTCTCCTCGACAATCTCTCGCATGCCATTGTCGTGATCGAGTTTTCGGCACCGGCCGAACAAACATGACAGCAAAGGAGATTGAAAAAAGGACTACATATCAAGATCTGCTGTGCGAACTCCGGCAAATGTACGCGGGCTACTCTGTGAAACTGGTAATCCTCACCGTGGGCGTGCTTGGTGGTGTCAAGAGCTCACTGGTTGAAAATCTCAAGTGCATCCCAGTGTACAGGGCGTGAGCAGATGCACTTGCAAGTGCAATGCAGAAGGCTGTCCTTCTCAGGTCCCTCCGCCTGCCTTGTGTGCATGAACCTAATGCTGGGTAGCCACCTATCCACTGGTGGTGGACGTGGCTACCCTTAGGCCCTCTCAAGTCTCTGGCAATTATGACAGCTACGAAACCTGATGCTAACCGGAGACTCGGAGGTGGATGTTCCTTTACTGTAACAAATAATAATAAAAAGAAAGCCGAGCAGAAAACCTTGCTATCGATAAGCCTATACATGGATGTTTCTATTGAAACATGGAAAAGCATAGGCTATCAAAGGACCTGATGTTTGCTTTCCTAAGCCCTGTGGGTCTGAAGTCCGAAACCGAGGGTTTCATTCTCGCATGGCAGGGTGGAGTCATAAACACCCTCATGTACCACCACCTTTTATTTAAGATGGAGGTAGTGGACACGAGATGCAGGGCATGCTGAGCCTAGCTGGAGACATTGAGTCATCTTTTCTCTGCCCATAGTTTCTACGCCAAGTCTGTGTATTTATCTCAGCATGACGTGGCTCTGTGGGCATTGTATTTTCACCTGCAGCACCACTATGGCTTTGATAAACACCTGTGCCACCACCTGGAGAGATTTAGTCTGTTGTGGAGAACAATATATGTAAAATCTGGTGGAATAATTCTTTTTCCACCACCAGGCAGTGGACAATGACTAAGATATCACTCTCCTCAACCACCTCTCCTGCTCCATCTACGTGATCAAACTATCGGCACCTGCCAAAACCAACATGGATGTGAGGGAGGTGTAGAAATGGATCAAATATCTAGACCTGCTGTTTAAACTTCGGTAGATGTACCCTGAACACACTGTTAAGTTAGTAGTCCTCATCATAGGTGTGTTCAGTGCAGTGAAGGGATTGCTGGTGGATAACATCAAGTGTATTCTGGACTGCGCGCCGCAATTGGAATCTCTTATAGCATGCGTGTAGAAGGCCGGCATCTTGGGTTCCCTCCATTTGCTGTCCATGTACAATCCTAAAGCACCGTAGCCACCGATGGTGATTAGAAGTGGCTACAAAAACTGTTAAAACCCTCTTGATTCTATGGTCATTATGACATTAATGAAATGTGATGCTAGCTGGAGGCTCAGAGATGGATATTACTGGAAGTAATAATAATATGTACTTTTATTCTCCATCAGCAAATACCATTGCATAGATCCGTCATTATTTATAGATACATTATTACTCATCATTGCATAGTTTGTGTTGCATTTGTTTTTTTAAATGTGTGCTGTAAGACATAAAAAGCATTGAATGAGTTGCTTTCAATTATCATCCAACGAGCTTGCAAAAAATTGGCTTTAAATTTACATCTTGAGTATTCAAATATTTGGGACTAATTATTAAATAAGTAAAGCATTGTTTTTATTATATTTTAGAATTATTCCATGGCATCATGTGATAATGAATTGATTATTGTTTCCACAATATGGTGTAGGAAAATCATTTAATATCCAATAATTATTAACTAAGCTTTTGAACTCCTTAACATTCATGTCTTCCAATTTGTACTTGTCAAATTCTAGTCTTCCTTACTCAAGGACAATAATTACTCACTGGTTATATAACCTGTTATGCTTATTAGTGAAATTGCAGAATTTGCTGTTACTCATTTTCTATGGTTTTCTCACATTGCCATGTAATTATTTTTATGCTAAGTGAGTATCGTATTAGTTATAGAATGTGCATCATTAAACATGTATGGCCTTATTTCCATTCAGCAGGACATCATTGAGTTTGTGGATTTGGGAAGCAGTGGTTTCCTTAGTGATATATGCCTGGTGGTTGCATCATATAATGATATATTTCTCCATAAGAACAAAAGTGATGCAGAGAATAGCAGGTATATGAACTTTTCTCATGGAAATCATTAATGGGAATACAACCACCCTAATGTTTTCTGTTTTCTTCAATTTTATAAACTCCTTACTTACCAAAGCATTTATTTATGGGAGTACAACCACAGAAATATTTACTCCTTTCTTTAATCCTTATGAAATTTTATCAACAGTGAGTCTAAAAATGCTGCTGCAATTTTACAACTGGGTGCTTTTGTCCGAGAGCACATGGAAAGCTATTTCTCAGTTGTTCAAAAGCGTGTTGAGCTGGAGCAAATGGATAATGATGGCAGCACGATTGGTCCCAGAGGAGGTGCACTTCTGGTTCGTGCCTTAGATCGGTTTCATCGTCGCCTCCAAGCTATTGATACATTGTTCTCTTTAGAGAAGGATCTTGCTAGGTAAGTATTTGTATTTTTTATAAGGTGAAGAAGGCATGTTTTTGTTCATTTTTATTGTGAAGTTTTTAAGCTTGAATTTATTTATTTATCAGTCAGTATGTAAACGTACATAGGATAGGACAGGCAGCAGTCAATAAATGTACAACTTATAAAATTAATCTATTAGCTTAATTATTATGTACTTGTTTAGTAGATTCATTATGCATTGTTCATAGAGTTCATTGTACATGCATCACTAAATTGAGAACCTTATTTCAAGAATCTACTTCAATGATCTACATTTGCTTAATTACAACTTATTAACCATCCAAGGCTGTAAATTAGTCTGAAAATTTCATTAATTCTACTCCTGTGATTTTGGCAATATTTTTATTGCAATTGCAATTTGCACTGTGGTTGGTTTAGACCAAACCAACCACAGTGCTCAATGTGCATATGTGACATTAATACCCCTCCCATAGGCAACATAAATGGACATTATGTTGAGAAATTGCTATTTTGTGTAGTATATTTAAGTTTCTTCTTGGAAATTTTTTTCCAAATATCTTTAACAGTGATTTCTGCACATTTCCTAAAAACCTCATCCTCTGATTCAGTTCTGATTGTGAGAAAAACAATTGCATTGCTGATCCTAATGATGAAATGCTATCACTATTTGTTTTTTGATCCTGCTGCATTGCTCAGCTTTGATTCTGATTGAACAGAATACTTAAGCTATCAATAGTAACAGGCCTCCTGAGGTAGAATTCTCTGCACCATAATCTGGGGTACACCTGGCCATTAAACCCTCATTCCCACAATGCATTATATCATAATTTTGAAGAATCGATGTCTGCTATGACTTCTGCTACCCAGCCATTGCACTGACGTCCATTGGACATCCATTGGATGTCCCGCATGGATGTTACAGACATCCATGGACATCCATTTGATGTCCAATGGACATCCTATGCATGTCCAAATGTCCCACTTGTGGACATCCAATGGATGTCCATTTAAGGACGTCCTATGGATGTCCAAATTTGCCACTTGTGGACATCCAATGGATGTCCAATTTAAGGCTTTGAAAGGATGTAGGCAAATATTTCAGTTTCTTGGGATCTACAGATGCAACTCATATGCAGTGCGGTCATAATAGAGAAAAATTACGTAATTAAAAAAATTAGCGTGAGGCATGAAAAATTGTCGTCACTAAAAGTTACCTATATGTTCAATTAAGTTGGGAACTTCATTTGGTTCTAAGCTAGCAGCACTGCATAATAATAACGCTACTGAGGTTTTATTAATTCAAAATGTTCTCGGCAGCCATTAAACTACACGAATACAAAGTGAATCACAATGAAACTAAAAGAGATACAGAAACTAAAATAAATACACCTTTCAAGTTTTCCCGAAGGTAAAGATTGCTGGTGAAATACATATATAAACCCAAAGAAAATATAAAGTATTTGATAACAGTTACGAGGAAATGAGAAGGGATTTAACTTGAAACCTAGTACGCCAAGGTAAAGAATGAAATAGGCATTTTTTAACCTGTCTAATTTTGTTTTACCACTGTGCACTTCACCGTCGTAGGATTCCAAAACCACAACGAAACATCTAAAATAGTAATACTGTACAAATAATGCAAATAAACGCAAGTACGATTAAAACAGCACGTTTCACACTCCTAACCGTGAACATACAAATAAGTATCAACAGTAAAAATCTTATAAACAAGCCGGGGAAACAATTGAGCAACACCTTTCATTCTTATTTCTTTCTTTGCGTAACAAGAGTAGTTTCCGTCCCAAGTAGCAGGCCTGTGTATATCGAGATTACCCTTCAATGCTCATTTACAACTAAAACTTTGAACATCATTTCCTGGCCTGCATATTGATGTAACTGCATGGACGTTTTTAGGATGTCATTTTCATGGCATTGGATGGACATCCAAAGGGTGTCCTTTTCCTGACATCCAATGGATGTCCTTTCCTGACATCCAATGGATGTCCTTTTCCTGACATCCACAGAATGTCCTATTCCTGACATTCAAAGGAGGATCCAAAGGATAAGGGACCTCTGGATGTCAGGATGTTAAATGGACGTCCATTGGACATCATGCAGTGGCTGGGTAGTGGATGTGGCGTGAGTTTATGCAGGATGCATGCATGCAGTGTTAATGTTATAACATATCAGTTATTGTTTTTGTTTGGCCATGGTATGTCATTGAAACTAGTCAATAGGAAAAGGGATTAGAAAGAGGGAAGAACAGTATAAAAATCAGTACAAGTAAATTCTTATTACAAGTAGATTAACATAATACACATAATAAATGATTAAGAATTAAGGTGTATTTACAGGTCATCTGAGAGAAATTCATCTACAAACTAGTATGCATTATTCAATAATATCCTCTTGACCTTTGCCTTAAAAACATTTGTGGAAGCTATGACCTTGACATTATGAGGTAGGTTATTGTACAGAAATGCAATGGAAACATGAGACCCCTTCAATCTACGAGCAAGAGAACATACAGTAAAACCTCTCGTTAACGAAATTCAAGGGACCCAATTTTTCCAGTGCTCGTTAATCGGAGGGCGTGGCGGGTTGCATACCTCTGTATTTTTACCAGGGGCTTTATTGTCGTAAGCAGGAAGTATGAGTCATCGAACAAAATTAGAATGGGTTTTAGACAGTATTCGCAAAGTGACATCATAAATGTATTTTGTAGTTTCTTGTACTACTTACTGAAGAATTATATTGTAAGTAATTACCTATTACAGAAGAGGAAAATAATTGACCGTCGGGACAATGATTGTTTTACATGACAGTACGTGGCGAACTGCATGGCTCCGCAGTTTTTTCAGTAGGTGATGTACAAATTGAATCGTTTTTCGTTTTGCTTGCTGCGTTCTTTTAAAAGTAAATGTTATTCTTTCTATAACATCGCTTGCGTTAAGCACAGCTGCCTAACAAACTGCATACGAACTTAATGTATTATTTAATACTATGCATCGCGAAACTACTATTCATTTTTTTATGGTCAATGACAATGGTAAAAGAAATCCGAAGATTGCAGGTGAAATTGTATTTTGATTGTGGAAATAGAAATCGAGGTTTCGCGATTGTCATTGTTCGCCGTCGAAAATCCACTGCAAGTTTTATGAAAAAATTACAGTTTATAACTCCGAAACTATTCCGTCTTTGCGATATTCAACATTTTCTACTCCATAAATATTCTCATCTCCTTTGCCATAATGTTAATCACTGCTCTTGAAGTAGATATTTTTAAGCAAAATGTTACGTTGCAATAACCACGGAATATGCGGAATTTTTAACCTTCCTTATGTTAGGTAGCATAGGTTCCACAGGGAAAAAAATCATTTGCCTAGACTCGAATGATTCTGATGAACTTGACTCGGACCCCCTGATATAGTTGCACCTAAGTACTTCTCAAAATTTGGCCTTAACCTTTTGGACAGTGATGCCATGCGCACGGCATCGACTGCTTTCTGACATATGTCAAGCAGTTCGAGTACATCTTGTTACTTTAAGGCTTCTAAAATTCCAGAGGGAAAACTGATTGCTTTGGTAAACTGCGAACTGTGAAAACTGCGGTACCCTAATTGATTAAAGCGCCTGACCGGAAATTAGGTTATCCGGGATCGAGTCCTGATCAAGGTGAATGATTTTTTTTTCTATGGTAGGTACTTTTGCTATTGTGCTATTTTAGTGGACAACGCCGCTAAGGTTCTCGCGGTCCTTCAATTTGTTCTTTATGTTATCATCATACTTCCTTGAAACTTTTCGCTTACCCATATATCTTCAATTGGTGTTTTCTTCCGTAGCAGTACGGTGAATTAGACTCAGGCGAGTCAAAAAATTCGAACGAGTTACTTGAAAAAATCTTTTGATATTTTCATTTGTATTACTATACACAAAAATTATTCAAAGGAAGAGTCAATGGTCGCCAGCTTTAAACTATTCCTTTTCTCACGAAGAACAGCATTCTCCACTTCCCAGAATGGTCTAATAGCATCCTTGTTACATTCTTCAGCAGTAAGCAAAAATTTCTCACAATCGTGTCCAGTGCTGCAGAATGACTTCTTGGGACTTGTGTTCAACAAACTCCCTCTCCGGATCTTCATTATCCTCTTCGCTCTCCGTTCTCTTTTTCACTTGCCTCACTTTCATCAAAGCAAGGCACTACACCTTCGTCAATATTAACGACGTCATCAAATGAAACGTCTTGAATGCTTAGCTTGCCCATCAGTTCCTCCCAATCTCCATCCCCCTGGCTTCCTGGCTTGCATTCACTTCACAATTAGATTCAATTTAATTAAATCCTACCCTAGCGAAGTAATGTCTTATTGTAGCGAGCAGAACAGCATCCCAACAAAGCCACAGATGCTGCATAGCCTGGAGAATGTTCCATCTGAGAAGAGTTGGGTTTCTGGTACTCTACATCCTTCTAAGTTAATAAATCGCATATTGTCGTTGGCACACCCTCTTTACGTGGGATATGACTCCCTGGTCTGTTGCAGCCAACTTGTGCAATTACACGGGAAGAAAACCACCGTCACATTTGTTACATTTATAGCCTCCGATTTGTGGTCCGCACAGCGATCAACAAACAACAGAATTTTCTTTTTTGACCTCCCATTCGAGCTTCAACTCCAACGGAAATATTCCTGAAATATCTCAGTGGTCATCCAAGAATTTCTGTTCGTAGGGACATGGTAGTTGTACATTTTTAAAAGTTTTGTTGGATTTTCCAATTAAAAGCGGAGGTAATTTCACTGAGCCATCGCTGTTGGCATAAAATAGCATAATAAATCTCTATTGTAGAAAAATCGTGCTACATCAGCGTTAAAAATTGTCTTTCGGTTCGTATTGCCCAAATAACTTTGTAAACTTTTGCCTCTAATTTCTCTCAAATCGGTATCTACTGATGCCTCAACCCCAGAGTGTTTTGTGGTGCCCAAGTTCCACCTTCTTTCTTCTACTGTAAGTTCATTGAATTACAATTAACGCATGCAGAGATGCCAGAAACAATTTTCCCCCGTGACACTCTTACATATACAATAGCCAATTTAGGCGAGCTTTGAAGTCACCTTTATGAACTCGTAAGTTGTCAATTGATGCAAAGCATACGATATTTAGCTCAACATATCTATATCAGGCCTCTGCGCAGCATATCCGTTTGCCGTACGTCTACCTAAAAATACTGCACATTACATTTTTTCAATCGCTGTCAGTCCCTGTACAGCAAACGCTTGCGATACGTCCAACCTCCTGCGGCAATGCTAATCCAGTCTTTGTCACTACACTATTGGTAGAAAACCTATAAAAAAGCAACAGTGTAACACGGCAAAAACAAAAGGAAACAATAATGACATGCGTACTGGTTCAAGACTTATTTGGTTGTCACGAAAATTTGCGAAAAACGATCATGTTGATGCATAAATTTCCATGAAAGACACGCACCTGATTTTTAACGAATGTTTAGGAAAACAGCAACACAGATTTCAAGAGTAAATGACAGCTCACGTACTTCTGAAAAAAACTGCGTTCGACAAAAAAAAATTTGTCCTAAAGAGGTCAACCAGTGCTCACGGGACTCTTCGCCTCATTGTCGGGAGGTTCTCGTTGTATGGGAGTTCGTTGTAAGGGAGTCAAAATGCGTGCTTTTTGATGGCCGCTTGAGGGTACCAACTCCATTTGTTCGTTAATCGGAGGTGCTCGTTGTAAGGGAGTTCACTTGCGGTAGGTTTTACTGTATTTTAAAATTTATATTGGAAGCTGTTCTTGTGTTGTAACTATGGCACTCATTGTTGACACTGACAGGTTATCTGTGGAATGTCCTTGTTTTTCTATTCAGAATTTGATTTTTTTAAAGAAACTTAAGGGCATGTGAGATGTGAAGTGTGCTTTGGTGTGTGCGAGTCGAAATAATTGAATGGCATAGTTTGATTGTGAATAAGGTTGAATTTTATGACTAGTTTCCAAGTGCTTGAAGAAAATCCTCTTAGAAATAACTTTGTGGTATTCCATCACTAACAATAATTTTATTCACCAGCAATAAAAAACTTTTTCTCACAACACAAGAAAAAAGGCACTCATGACCTTAGTTACAATGAATGTTTATCATCATCAATATCATCAAGTGAATTTTTGCAGACCATCGGTCTGTTTTTACGATGTGATTTGGGAAGACTGGTGGACTAAGGAAGGGGAAAGGGATTGGAGAGTAGGGAAATAATTTAGAATCAGTTACTTATAGAAAGAATGAGGGAGGAGACGGGGTACAACAAGTTTGTTAATTAGAATGACATTGTGGGTCTCCATGTCATGATTTCTACATTTCCTTGAAACCACCAGTGATTTAAAAAAAACTCTTTGGTAAGAGCAAAGATACAGCGGGAACAACGGATGAAAGAGCTATTCTTCAAAATGTAAGGACTGCAGAAGTGTCTAAGTTGCTCAGACAATTAGATATATCAATACTAAATACCAGTATCATAGAGCATTTATAATAATATGTAGGTAATATATTTATTGTCTTTGATTTGGTAGGTGCAGACATGAAAATCATCATGAGTAAGACATTACACATTCACACACACACACACACCCACATAGATAAGAAACAAAAAAATAGGTAATCATAGCTTATCGTCTGAGAAATCCTGTACACCATAATATGCTTTTTGCTGGAGCAACTGTGAAACCTCTTTTTTGGAAGCTGTAGGAGAGTTAATGGACTTAATGTAGCTGGGGAGTTAATTAAACAGGATGGATACAGAGTGGTGAGGACCAATCAAGCCCTGTTTAAGCCAATAATTAATTAAATATTAATCTTGTTTTCTTTGTTATACAGATGTAGTGTAGCATTGCTTGGGAAAAGATCAGGCTAATTTTGCAGACATAACACAATGTGGGATACAAAAAGATGGGAGAGTAAGAATAGAGAGCTGGATGATTTTAAAGCATTTATTTATTATTCTCAAGATATTAAAAATTTGGTGCTGGAAAACAATCTCGAGAGTGATATTCAAGTCAGGGAATCTAGGAATCCATTTTTGCTCCTACTTTTATAATGACTTCTTGAAAGAGAGAGAATTCTTCTTGCATGTTGTTTCACTTTTGTTAAAAGAAGTATGCATATGTAGTTAACTCATAATTTCAAGCATCCTCTACTGGATTATGTATATGACATTTATCTCTTCCAGGCTATGTGATTCTTTGATAATAAGTGGCAATGTCCTTGCCACTAAGCATTTGATCAACGTTGCTTTACTTATATTTTTTTGTGGGCAGGTCAGGGATGGAAGTGGTGTTAGAAGCCGGACAAAGACAGTGCTCTTCTCACCTGGAAGCTTTAAAGACTTACTTCCGTGAAGGTTTAACTCAGGTAAAATATTTATTATACTGAATACCATAAAGGAAATGACTATCTAAATTTGTGAAACTGTATTTATTTTTTATATCGAACTAGTGGTTCCAGCTAGTCTTTGTGACCTTGAGTACTTGATGCATAAATGACTTCTAAGACAAATGAAGTTTCGATTCTGACGAATTCTTTTTGCCATATAAGATGCACTTCTTTTTCTAAGTGTGTTCTAAAAACTGCCTGTGATTTATGAGCCACTCTTAAATTTATACGTAGACTTTAAGTTGGTCTTATCAAAACTGACTTGTCTCTCACCAGATAAATACATATGTATTTAATTTTATATACTATGCCTACCCCCAATGAATGACAGTTTTTTTCCCTATTGCCATCTGTTTGCTATATAATACAAAAAAAATCACATTTTTGGTTGAACATTGGTTTTGTTTAGCAAGATTATTCAGGCTATAAATTAATTAAAACTGAAATATAAAATTTAGTGTAATAATATTTATGTATTTAATTGTTGTAATTAGGTAAGGTTGGGTCTTGTGGCACCACCTTCTCCAGGCATTCAGGTAGATGAAAATTCTCAGCAAGGATCAGGAATGCTTGGAATTTCTCTTCAAGATCTCCTTACATCTCTTTTATCATCTATAGTTGGGAAAACTCGTGCTGCACTTCAAGACTTATTGGTAAATATTCTTGGTAATGATACTCATAAATTGTTTTTGTGAGACAATGAATGCTGCCTTTAATTAGGAAGAAAAAAAAATAAGCGTGAGTTTGAGTCTGTTTGAGAGTGTGTTTTATTATTTACAATTTGTAAATGTGAAAGTTGGTAATGTAGTATAGTCTATTTTTGCACCAGAAATGAATTTTTAGAATTACAAATAAGAAAATATGAGTAATTTCAGGTTTTATTACTATTAAGATCATTTACCTCCAAGATTGCTTCCCATTAAGATACACGCTTTCAATATGTAATTTTCATTAACAGTGCAAAATGTGTTGTGCCTGTGTTTGATGGGTGAACATAATATTTTTATTAGTTTGCTTGGCTTTTATGTTTTATTTGATTTTTATAGTAGAAAAGTGGCCATTCCTCATTCTTCTCACTCCATTGCATGATTTTGTCATATAATGTTGAAAGTTGACAAGTTAGAGACTTTATGACATTAACCCCCTACACTTTCAGGGTCAACTCTTACCACTATCTCAGAAAAGTCTATGTACTCTGTCTTTTATCACTTTTGATACATCATATTTTCTTACTTCACGTCAGTTCTACAGCTTTCCTAGGTTGCTCTCCTTTAATTAAGTTATTGCAAATATGTTTAGAACGAAATTTTAATTCAATGGAAAATTTTTCTAACAAACATGGTTTGGCTATGTATTTGGCTCTATCACAGCTATAGGTTAAATCATTCATGAACAAGTATTGAGAAAATTTGTTCAGTGTGAGTTTAGTAAACACCAGTTTTATTAAATTTTGGTTTACATATATGGACATTGTGTTTACCATAAAGACAGGTATGAACCATTTTACCCTTTTTTGATCACCTTAAATATTCAGTGGATGAACCTGAAAAAAGTAAGCAGTGAAAAGTTTAATTTCCTTGACCTCACAGTTTTGTTGACAAGCAAAACATACAAATTTTCCACTCCAGAAAGAAGCCTCCACTGAGCACGTTATACCTTCCAACTTTTAGCATTATCCCTCTCCAAAAAGTCCTCATTCCATTTTATGCTACGGTGGCTGCTAAAAATCCTATCCCAAAAAACAATGTATTTAGTATACACAATAATTAAAACAAAGATCATAAGAAGGGATGCAGTGCTAAATTAATCTATTAATATACAGTAAAACCTTGTTAATTCAAAATTCAAGGGACCAAAAATATTGGACTTCGAATTATCCGGGTTCGAACTAAACGTAATTTCCGAAAATTAACGAAAAATATCCCATATTTCTGAGATAATCACTGTATTGCTATATTTTTTGATAAAAAGGCAAAGAATATGCTCTAAAATGAGGAATTAATTGCCGAAATTCTTCTTGCGTTTATCAGATTCAAGTTTAACCCTCCCAGGCCAGAATTGTTTTTTTGTAATTATTTTATATTATGTACTTACATATTTTGCTTTGTGAGCATCTGAAAACAATACTCGTGAAATTATGTCCAAAATATTATAAATTACTGAGATACAGTGTGATGCCAAATGGCATCGCTCGGCCTATTCAAGGTCAAAAATTTCTAACCGCTCTTCCTTTGGAATATCATTGAAGTTTTTCTTCCCACTCAATTCTTTCAGCATAAAATTATAATTTCATGTATATTTATTGGGGGTCAATAAAAATAGTTTTATTCTATTTAAAATATTCATTCGAGGGTGTGAAAACTTACAAAGCAAGGAATACAAAATCCAACATTGCATTTACTACATTCAGTCCTTATTTGAGAACTGCAGAATTCTGCTGAACATCAGCACCTGCTGCTGTTCATTGTAGGTCTTACAAAATGGTCAAGTCTATCAAAGCATATGCTTTTTATAACTCCGCTAGAATCACTCCAACCCCATACAGAATTTGGTCCCCCTGCGACTTTCGGCGGGGGATGAGAAATGTCAGAACTATTTCATGGCAGAAATCTAATTATGTGAAATCGCTTCCTGATTTTCTATGCAGTATACCCAAATTGTGGACAAACTCATCTATTAGCTACATAAAAATGGCCACCAACACTTTTTTCCTCTATGTTTATCCTTTGCATGGCTTCTTTTTCATCCATGCGATCGGTCCCACCCATTTATTTGTTGTATGCAGAAAATAAGGTTGGCCGAGGTAATGAAATTTTATTTTGGTCTTTTAAGGAATATCTGAAAGCATTTTTTTCTGGATTGCCACCTTCACATGAGGGCTTTGTGGTTACTACAGAATTATCGACCTAACTTGTGATGATTATATTTTCCTCTTTGCCAAACCAATGTTCAAATGTGCCATGCTTATTTTTCATCATGTTTTCATTTGATGAAATTGGACAATCGTGTGGGATTCTGTTTTGCCTCAGTGTTGTACCCGTTGTACGATAGTTCAGGTTTTTCAAATAGGCTACAAAACTTATTCCTGTAAAAAGATTATCAAAATCAAAACAAAATGGCATTGGTTTTAGTTCCTCAGGAAAATCTTCGATCATGGATACAAGTGACACATATGCCTTGCCAAAATTTACTTTGCATTATGAATTTTCTATTGGATTTTTACCCTGGTAAACCTCAGTTTACCAACTATCCATCAGGGGTATTTAGGCACCGTACCTTGTTACCGAATCTCATCCCCCATAAGAATTGCTAACATCTCTGATGGCTGTAAAATGCAATCATACTTTTGTCATATGAAAGGCATTGCTCAGGTCTGAATTGGGATAAAAACTTTGTTTTTAGAACATTCAGAAATGGATGCAATATCCACAATTGGTCATTTACGTGCATTTTAGTATTGTCTGCGTAGTGAAAAATTTCATTATTTGCACAAAACGGTATCTGTGCATTGCATTTGCCGCTAACTCGTTTATCGCATCAGCAGTTGTTTCCCAATAATGCTTTTTACCCTCTGCAACATTGTACAGTCGGATCTGAATTAAAGGTTTTCGCATTTAACGGTTCTCCGCATTTAACGTTTATTTTTTGAGGTCCCGATTCATTCCCTATAAAAACAATGTAAAAATTGTCCTAATTTAGCGTCTCCGCATTCTAGGTTGTAAAAAATTTTCCCCCACAAGATTTTTTACCCGATTTAAGGTTTATTCATTACGATTCATGTTTTTATCCATACATCAGTTATGACTATCATCAGCATTAGTTTTCAATAGGTCGACGGTCCTTTAGGTTATGCTTTAAGATGCTTGTATATGTACAATGAATGAATGTACAGTTGAGCATCTTTAATCTGGCACAGTCGGGACCGAAGTGATGCCGGATTAGGGATTTTGCCGGACTATGGGTCATGCATGGCAACTAGTCTATTTCTTACGTCTGGGATGTTTTCATTGTAAGGAGTCAATTATTTATAACAAAATATATTCGTTTGCCATTTACTGAACATTATTGTAAAAAGAGTTACTGAGAATAATCAGAAAGAAATGGTTTCTTAATACACAAAGTTATTATTTAAAATTATCTAAGTTGCGGAGTGAGTGAAAATAACGGAATCTAAGCATTGTGCATGTTGCTGCACATGTAAAAGTTTCCTATTGTTATTGGAAAAGGGTATAAAAATTGATATTTCTTACGCTGTACTTTGCGTAACATAATTTCCTACCGCGCTTGATTTGTTATCAGCTGATTCAGCGCGATGCCAACGTTTGAGTGTCGTGGCCGCCCGTCACCACATCGTCGCCGCGGGCGACCGGACTGGATTATTCTTTAAAGACCATCATCACGAGTAGTCTTCCTTCAACAATATTAGGCTGATCATCGTCATCCCCACTCAGATTTATTGTTATTAATTACCATTTCAATGATTTCATCATCTATGATATGTTGTGTGGTGAGAATATCATGGCCGCTAACTATCCTTTCCTCTAAATTTACCAATTCCATTTCCTTTAATTCAGGGTTATGGATGATGTTTGCAAACTCCATCATCATATTTTTATCCTCAGAAACATTAAATTTTTTAAATCCCCAATTATTTCGTCCATATCAAACCTTAAGAGGCCTGGGTACAAGACCCAATCTTAATTCGTAACCGTCGGGGCGAGTTAGTTCCAAATTCGGCCGCAGAAGGGTCCCTCCCCCTCCTCCGGTGTTTTGAGGGTGTGAGTTGGAGAGAAGGAAGTAGCGGACAGGGGGGGAGAAAAGGGGGAAGAGGGTCGAGCGAGGCTCTGTCGCAAGCAGTTTCACGTTACATGGTCAAGACTTGGCGAATTCGATGGTTCTCCCCTAGCTGAATAGACGCCCAAGCATGATATAAGGAATATTAGTTTTTCATAGCTTATTTCGCCTAGCTTTCATAGCTTATTATAATCTTTTCTGGGTAAAGAAGTGTCCACGTATTTATTTCATAGTATGCCTCCACCTAAGAACAATAACTCTCTAACATCTGGCTATTATTAATATTCATTCCCATCTTTCATACATAAACTCAATTAAATACATATATTTATTTCCAGCTCTCAAATATTTTTGTTGATGAAGTAAATTCTGTCCCTCCACTGCTTATTTTGAGTGCAACCAGGTTCGGCAGTCGATCCCTTCTCATAAAATATAATTGAAGACAGCTTAACATACGACAATGTTTATAATATACTATTATCTGTAGAAGTATTAATCTTAAACGTGATGATTATTAATCTTCGATTGATAATCATCACGTTCTTCCTTCAAGTTAAATTTTGGAATTTTGAATACAGCTCGTTTGAGTATACATCCATGAAAGGAACCTCAGAGATGAGAGAAAAGGAGACGGAATCATGTGCCATCGAGAATGCAATGAAACGAACGCATTTAAATATAATTATAAAAAAGCTTATTTACAACTACGAGTAAAAAACGGGGTGTACCCCGTTTTTAGATAAAAACAGGATAAAGATCTCTCCAATTGAGGATGACTCTCTACTTAGCGACATGCGTTTTCCGTGGATTCGTAAGTAGTACTGTCCGCTTTTTTCAAACCCGTGTCCTCAGCATGGGAAGCCACTACTCCAAACTAAACCCCGGAGCAGAGCCATTTCATTTAGAATTTGAGTACCCACAAAAAACATTAATCAAGCCAATAAAAACATGGCATGAAATTTCCAGAGCTATCTTTTAGCCATTCCATATAATGATCACGACTGTTGAGTTTTATTTCTCCTCTAAAGAGTAGTTTTAAAAAATACTAATTTCGGGAGAAAGCAGCAATATGTCAAAATAAATAAGAACGGTATTAAAGAGTAGATTGAAATAATTATTACCTTAGAATCCGCTGACATTTTGGGCTGAAGAATAATAAAATTATTGTAACTTGTCCATTATGTTGTTTTCCCACAGCTATTTTAACCCGTTCTATTCTTTTAAAAATTATTCCCATATTGGACCAAACAGTAGAATAGAAATAATTTTGTAGTAAATTTGCATCTTTCCCTGCATCAAAATTTTATGAATTTTCTCCGTCGGAAACGAAATTTTCCAGTAATTCCTCAGTAAATGTTATCCTTCTCTATGGATTACTTTTTCAGGAGTAACATCTCTGTAAATATATGGTTCGTTACATTCATCATCCCATCTCCATCGGAGACTAATCAGTCTGGAGAAGCTGCCAGAAAAGGCAGTTTTTCGCCAACGAAGAGATCTGCGGGGAAAACTCGATTTCCGCTACTCTTCTCGCTGTCCGCAATTGAAACGTTTTCGTTGACGTTCCCCAATTCAGTCACCTTATCTCGATTGCAGGAAGGGAACAGTATATTATCTACCAATATGTCTTTTGGTGTTGTGTTCCGAGTTGTATATACGCCCAAACGTTGACGCGGTCAGTGTCTCTGCGAACCAAGTCCTATTTATAGGGTTGAACCAATTAATTGACAAGTAATCGGTAATCGTCCATATCGACCATTTTGCCTATTAATCAGTATCGGCGATTTAGCAGATTGATCGTCTTCGAAAATCGGTCATTTTGTTTGTAATGTTATTTGGTCCCGAGCTGGAAAGAAGTATCATAGATTCCGGTTACACATTTATTACATACATGAAAAAATGAAAATTAACAAAGCATCTTCCTAGCAAGTTATTTCATTGCATATTTAAAAAAATGAAAACAGTATTACTTTTAATTTTTAAATATTCATTCCTTTTCAACCATATAAAAAAGATTTCTTTTAATTCATTGTATCTAAAATTGAAAAAATCAATATTCAAAATTTTACATTTGTAAATCGTAATACAAAAACATGAGAATTTCATTTCCAGGGCTTAGCCTATTTCTTGTCACCGCATAAATGTTTCCTCCAGTTCTTAAACGCCTCTCACATTTCATAGAAGATGCAGGGCCACAGCCAGTTCGCTCAAATTTGGAAAAAGCTCTTTTGCACTTCTCCACCACAAAAATGGGGCACTATATTTTGGATTTTTCATATTTTTGCTGGAAACATTCGTTAGTTTATTTTTTCTTTTCTTTGGAAGGCATGCTTTTCTTCATTATTTCGTTTACCACAAGCTAATTCATCAAATAACTTGGCAATACTTAGATGTTCTCCTCTAAGTTCTTCAACTCCAGAACTTGAAGCTTCAGAATTCAATATTTATTGAGATTTGGAATTTTTATTATTTTCTAGGCTGTCTTGTCCAACATTCTATTTTCTTTACCATATCCTCTTTTTGAAATTTTTCTTTTAATCTTGGATATTAAAGATGACAAGCATAAACACTTGTTTCTAGATATGATGTAAATCTTATCTTCATTGAAACTTATAGTTCTTATACTGTGGTAAAAACTACCTGCCCTAAAGGAGCTGCTGTTCTTTGCTTTAGACAAGAATAAATTCAGTCTCTATTACGGGAAGTATTAAAGATATTGGGATTTCCCGTTTACCTACTGGCTTCCACAGTAAATTCCACGAATGGTTTTAAAAGTAGTACCTAGTACTATTTTTCAACGTGAGACCACTGATAAGGGCACAGCGAAGGATTTTTATTATCAATATTATATGTTAGACATGGGCTTTTTGCTGTAACAAAATTTTTGGAATTAAATTACCTCTTATCATTTATGTCAATCTCTTTATGTGAATTGACGGCAAATTAATTGCCTTGTACCTTCTTTTATGATTTCGATGATCACGTACGCTCATCGGTGGGCATATATTTACTATTTCTTCATTTTTAAAGGGCATACTCGCTGTTGTCTGAGGGATTGTCTCACTTCCGCATTGCATCACCTTGTTTCAATGCTTACTTTTTTTAAATTACTAGGGATACATTTACTAACCCCGTGCTCGTCACATGCAGGAACGACTTCCATCAGCCCTAAGCTAATAAGCTTTTGGGATAACTTTTACAATCTTTAAAGGAATCTCTCAAATAACTTAAAAAAGTATCGAAGGCTGCTATTTTAATATTGTCAATATTTCTTTTTCATTCAAAACTGTTTCAAAATTAAAGAGAATTTCGCAGTAGGTACCATGTGGTCTTTTAGTATCTGGAAGGTCTCAATATTAGTCGCTAGTTGTGGGATATTGGTTGCCCGAAAGTCCAAAATATTGTCCCCTCTATTAGGTGAAGTAATTAATTGTTGTAAGCTCTTTTAAAAATTCTTTTGCTCCTATTTTGTATGGTGATATTTCATACAATGCTACCACTAATAGGGCCTCCCAAAAAACTTGATGACACACGCAACGATTTAAATGTTGCATTAGCATTTCGGGATCACCGCTGGAAAAGCCAATGAAGAAACATGCTAAATAAATGGTAGTGCGAATGCGCAGTACTTATCACCCTGCGGTATTAAAATTTGTATTGGATTCCACTACCATTAGTATAATTCAATGCCTGTGTAGGTACACGTCGTGCGGGTCGTGCAAAGAGAGGTTTACATTTACAAATCGCATTTAAATGGATATTCACACCTGGTTGCCAAGCAAATTTCTATTGTTGAAAAGGAAGAAAGGTTGATAAATATGGAACTAAAAATGTAGGTTTTAGACAAAAACGAATCAAATAAGGAGACTGAATGATACGATTAAACAAAGCATGCCTTTATCCGTTGAATGCTAAAAAGTTCTATATCTTTAGTGCAACTAATTTCGAAACGCATAAGAAGAAACATCGACACCTAATTAAATTATTTTCTTGTGGGAGTAAAAAATAAATAGAATGGAGTTTAAACAACAACAACAAGCCAACAAAAAAATTGTATTACGCAAAAATTCTTTTTAGTGTGCCCCTAGACCATGATAGGGATATTTCATTGAAATTTCACGTGTATTTTGCGCTGTGCGTTGATAAGTGAATAAATCAGTCAGTCTGGACATTCCATGTTATGCACATAGAGGAAGTGGCGGTACCGAAGGGAGCTGGCGTAAAATATGTTCTCCAATACTTCGAAGGTCGGGAAGTAGCACTTCACATAAGGACCCGTTGGACGCTCCTAGCCGAACATCGGAAGGAAGTAAAACAAAAATCGCCTGACCGCGACTCACCCCAAGATCTGTTGTTCCTTTCTGAGATATTGCGCACCTCTCTTCAGCTCACCGTGAGACGGAACACAATCGTAGACCCATGAAATCCGAACCTCAGAAGACTTTTATTTTTTCGGGCGAGAAGAGGGGGCCAGCGGAGGGGCGAGGGAGGGGGTATAGGAGGAGGTGGGGGGGTCTGCAGCCACGCCGCTGGCAGCGCCGTCTTCCCGCCAGCATTACGTGCGACGGAGCTCCGAAAAATGCTCTGAACATGCTCAACAATTTACACGATTATAGAGAGTAAATGAAATTAAATTTCATGAAATGCTCCTGTATTGAAAAATCTAGGATGTAGCATTGATCCAAACGAAGAATCATTTTTGTGTCTCATCTTATGGCGGAGAACCTTTCCAGCAAAAATAGTCTACTTTCAGGTAATTTCTCTTATTTATTTCTCCAAGGTGGTTAGCAACAAGTGAATGCGGAAACATATGTGTTCTAGCTACATCTTTCTAGCGTCTAATGGCGAAAACATAATTTTTTCATCTGTTAGCACGTAACCATGTCGATGCCAGAACCAACGGTCTGAATTCGACTTTTCACGCGTGGTATCCAGGCCCCTTAAAGCAGTCCACAATTTAAACCATGCGTGTTTTTAGAACGGATGGTGAAATACTATTGCCTGCACGTGAAATTTCCCGAATCACGTCTATTTCTAAAGGCCTGGTTACACGATACATTAACATCTGCTAACAATGCTAATGGAGCAGGATAAACTCTTTTAGAAATAGACGTGATCAATCCAAAAGACGTGATTCGGGAAATTTCACGTGTAGGAAATAGCATTTGGCCAGAAATACTAACTAAGGCCTTCACTCCGACGCAATATTGCGTATTCGATATCGAAACCAGGCTATCTAAAACAGCACTTAAATCTTCTTTCATAGTTTTTCTCTCTGTTATCTACTTCTGATCGTGTCACTTTAGCAGTAAAATTTTGATGATTTTTCTCTTTCAGCTTCTTAATGTGCTATATTGTTGAAGATCCCACGTAGTATGTTTCAGTCAAACGCTTTACTGATGCAACGGCGTCAAGCTTTTTCACAACTTGCAATTTTTCTGCGGTGGTTAATGTTTTGTGCTGTTGCCACAACTGTATGGATGAGACATGCTTTGCGTGAAATATTAGAATAAAACCAATAATTTTATCAAATTACGTCTAGTGGTCAATCAAAAATGCGCGCGCCGCCATTGAAAGTGGCCGATCTGTAAATTAGCCGTATTCCATCTTGGCAATGTCGTCAAATTTATGTTTACTTCAAGTTCCAGAATAATTCCAGTGTAGGCGAAGTACCAGAAATTAATGTTTAAATTATTCTGATTCTCGAAGTAGGAAAATTAACGTTAAGAATGGTATCTCGTATTAATATAAGAATAATATCTTGGCAGGTTATGAAGCAATGTTCCGGTTAAAAACGTTTCGGCATTTTCCATTAAGTACCAGATAGTCATGGCAAAATTGCCGGATTATAGGTGCTCCCAGATTAGGGGTTCCCGGATTAAGGTTGTTCAACTGTATAATGAACATACAAACATTAAGATATTGTATGCTCTTGGTAATACATACATAAATGTAAACAAACAAAGATTTATTTAGTGATCTGTCCCATTCTGCATCCCCTAATAATGCATACATTAGTAACACTTTTTATATTATCTTCTAGCTTGTAGTGTATTTATTTTTCTATGGAGATATCCATCTTATCTTATCGATTTTTCTGCCGAAATACTGTGCTATGAATTTCATGTTTCTGCTCTTGCCAAGGTGAGAAGTCATGAACCATTTTCATTTGATGATGCATGTAGATTTTCCCTCCTTGCTACTTCCCTCCATATCTCTTCTTAAATTTCTTTTAGGCTAATACTGGCTTCACATCATAATTTGGTAACTTAATAATTTCAACTCCTAATTTTTCACAGAATGTATCTTTAGCACACTTAAAGTGGATGCCTTTTATCAGCGTCACAGGATAGTGTGCATGCCTTGAATTCAAGGCTTTCACGTTGAATGTGCTAATCTTATCTTTGGCTTCTTCTGTTGGTGCAGATACAGGCTTTGGCCGAAAAGTAATGTTAGAGATTTTATTGTGAAGTGACTATATGTCGAAGCGAACTCAAACCGATTGGGTTCGGTGGAAGGGGAAGTCAATTGACCAACATGAGGCCACTCAGTTGTCTCCGACCATCCGGAGATTTAGGGCAGGCTTTTCTGTGAAACTCATTTTCGTCTCCCGTGCAAGCCACAATGCAGAGCTGTTTGGAGCAAAGGAGTGGCATCGAGTTTTGTGTGAAACTCAGCAAGTGCACAATGGAAACTTTTTCTATGATGAAGGCAGCCTTTGGTGATGATTTTTTGTTGGGACTTCAAGTTTACAGGGCACAAGGCCTTTCTAGATGGTCGTGGAGAGGTCAGCAATGAAGCCCACACTAGATGGCCATCAACGACCACCACCCACAAAAATGTGATGTCTGTAGGAGAAATAATGAACTCAGACTGTTGATTGAATGTTCGTTTAGTGGTATAGACATTAAACATTCCATAAAGTACCATTGACAAGATTGTCACGAACAATTTGCAGATGCGAAAAGTATGGGCGAAGCTGGTGCCAAAAGTACGGATGACCAAAATTCATGCCAAGTGGAAACATGCTGGGTGCTTTGGGACTTGTGTGAAAGTGACCCCCACTTTCCAGGCAATTTCATCACCAGGCAATCATCTTGGTTGTTTGAGTACGACCCCAAAAAAGCAAAGTGCCAAATGGCACACCTCGGCATCCCCTCACCCCAAGAAGGCCAGAATGAGCAGGTCAGAGGTCAAGACCATGCTCATTCTGTTCTTTGAAATCAGGGGGCTCATCCAAGATGAGTTTGTATCATATGGTACAACCATCAATGCCAAATTCTATGTAGAAGTGCTCAAGAGAAACAAATGCATGGTTCATCGTGTCCAGCCCGACATCGTTGGCAATTGGAAACTTCACCTTGAGACGCCAGCCCACAATGCCTTCCTCGTGTCCGGTTTCCTGGCTGATTCAAAGGTGCTAATGGTTCCCCAGCAGCCATACAGTTCTGACATGGCTCCCCCAGACTTCTTTTTGTTTCCCCGATACAAAACTCCCATGAAAAGACCTCATTTCAGGACATTTGACAAAGAAAAGAGGTTTGCACCAAGGCTCTAAAGGACATTCCGGAGGCAGTCTACCGTGACACCTTCAATGCATGGAAATCTCACTGGAAGCGATGTATAGATGCAGGAGGAGCCTATTTTAAAACATTTTAGTGTTTTGCGCCGATCTGATCAATATATTTTTTTTCATCGATTCACTAACATTACTTTTCGGACAAATCCTGTATGTTAATCGTCATGGTCATTTATACACCTTGGTTTTATTAAAAAGTTATCTCTTGAATGAAATGAGCCTTTTATACAATATCATCAATTTATATTTTTGCCATCATTTACAGGCTTTTCTTCAAGCAGACCTTTCCTTTGGCCTCAAGCCTGGCTTTCGAGAATCATTTTGCATTAAGGGAGTTCGTGAAGGATTGGTTGTGACATTTTTGGAGCACATAGCATCAGTCTGTGCTTCCCTATGTGCAGCCCAACCTAAGGGAGGAAATCCTCTCCCTCCACCTCCTCTTCTTCTCATACTGTCAAAACTGTGTCTAGAATTGGCAGGTTCTAATGTGCATATATTGGTGAGTTACAATGGTCCTTCATTATATTATGAACTAATATTATGTATCTTATCCAAGCCTTTCTGGCATATTTTTTCATTGAATCCAAATACAGTAGGCCTTTTTTCTTATGAAATTCTACCTTACAAAATTAGTTGTTAACCCTTTCGGTGCGGCTCACTCTCCGGAAACCTTTTTGTCACATGCGGCGGAAAAGTGAAACCGCTACAGTGAGAACGAAAAGGTACATTCACAGCGGCCTACCATGTGATCGTATTAGGTACGTTCACAGCAGCGAAAGGGTTAAGATAGAAAACCATTTCTTAGAAGAAAGCTGTTAATAGGTTATAAGTCATGTTATGCCTACAAAATATAGTATTTTGGCCTCATAAGACCTAGCAGTGGTATTACAAATCTATATGTCCTAAGTCAACTGATGCAAGGAATAGTTAAGCTTCTTTTTGTATCATCATCAATGAAATTTCATGTTAATAGTCAAATATAAAGTGATAGAACAGTTTTTCCATTTGAAATGAATCTTTAGTGTATGGAGATTAGAGGACAAAAGTGCCTTTATCAGAGCTTTTTAAGTTTTTATTTGAGCATACTATTTCTTCCATGTTCACATCCATGCTTCTATTACCTTGTGAGGATTTTACTTGGATTCTGGCAGTCTTAAGTTAAACTCTCTTTCATGTGCCATTTGACATGGTAATTCAAGACAGTGAAATTGGTAGAAGGTAGAGTGATGAATTGTGGTTATACTATAGGATTTTATTCTAAAATGTTTTTTTAATAACATTCTGCTTAACAAGAGGAATACTTTTTCTTTATTTGGTCTGTATTAAATCCTGTATGTGAGTTTTAAATGAACTGAATATTTTTCATTTCACAGATGAATGAAGCTGAAGAATTTTTTGCTATTGATGGCAAAGTTACTTCTGAAAGCCTGACTTTGGAGGCAGATATATGTAATAAATTCAGGATTGTGGCTCAGCAGCTTCTAAATAATTATGTCCGATCTCAAGGCTTAGCTATCTCACAAGTAAGAGTTTCATTAATTTAATTGCACAAATTTTTGCACTTTTGTATCTTAAGATATTTATCTGGATGTTATTACTTCACCTCAATATTTAGATGTTAAGGAAATCAGTTGAGACTCGTGATTGGATGCATTCTTTAGAGCCACGAACAGTACGAGCTGTCATGAAGAGAGTAGTGGAAGATGTAGCCAATGTGGAAGCCCAGGTCGGAGCATTGTATGAAGAGGGTCAGCGTACTAAACGTGGCTCTGACTCCAGTCGGCGAACATATAGGTAAAATTCAGTACACATTTCTTTTGAACCAATAAATATGATGTGCCTGTTTTGCTGTCCATAACTAGTAAAATTATTTATAGTGGGAGTTTTACCATAGTTTTATTTTGTTGGTATTTTTTATATGCATAGCAACATTGTTGCTTGTTTCTTTTTCATGCCCTAAAAATGTACTCAAAATTTTAGTGTTGGAGTGGGAAGGCTTAGGCCTGGAGCACGAGCTTCTGCTTGGTCTGGTGCACCATCTCAGCTAGATTCTTCATTGGCTCCAAATTTACAGCGTTTATTTTACAAGAGAGTTGATGCATTCTCCCCAGCTGAATTTTCAAAAGTGTCTGTACTGACTGGAGTCATCAAAATCAGTTTAGAGGTATGGGGTGAAAGTGGTGTTTTTTTGTTATAAAAACTAGCTAATTTTAAATGAATAACCAATAAATTTCTTATGGTATGAATCGCAAAATGAAGAGTTGTATAAGGTAAATTGTTGTTGTGTGCTCTCTTAATGTCAACTTAGCAAAAAAAATGAGGAGTACAAGTTGTGGTTCTGGCATGAACGTATAATTCTTAATGACAAATGTTTAATTTGATTTCCCTTTTTCCTTTAGTGATAAACTTTGTCTTGATCCATTCTTTGTAAATTTCATGATACATACACGTAATATGAAATACTCAATAGGTAGTTTTGAATGTGATTTGTTTTGGCCATTAAGATTTAATTTTGTTCTTCCATTGTTTTTTACCATAGAAATAGACTTAGTTACTTAAGTAACTTAAACTAGTTACTTTTTACTGAGATTAACTTTAACTTTAATCAGTTAATATTTTTTTGTTAACTTTCCCAACTATGTCATTAATGCAGGGAAATGCAAACTTAATGCAAAACTAGGTACCCTAAAGCAAATATTGAGCCTTCATAGTTGGTAATTTCGATGAGATCCTATTCCTCTTCATTGTAACCTGGAGCAAAATAATAGACTCTTAAAGATTCCATTGTGTTATTGTTAGTACTTGGTCACACCTATAGAAAACACAGTACACCTTTGTGTTGTCTGGCTATGCTGATGGAACAAAGTTGCCGTCTTTTTTGTTTAAAAAAAAACAACTTTTCTGTAAGAAAAACTTGAGAATAATTTTTCTTCCAAAAATGTGTATAAAAAGGAATGCTGATGCATCCTATATGCTGGCAAATATGGTGTTTCGAATTCAAAGGCCCTCATCATGTACTTCAAATTCTTGCATGGAGGAGACAATTTAGCATTTTTCAAAATAATTATGTATTGCAGGTATTTCAGATTATCAGCTGTGAAAATTATTGATTCTTTTCAAAATCTAATAACTTAAGTAATTATGTAAATGTAACAATCACAAGTTAGAAATCCCTAAAAATGAATTGTTACTGATTACTCAGTTACTCTACATCACAGTGTTTCAGGTGTTAAATTAGTAAACTACAGCCCTCTGTTCTTCTCTCTCCATTGATAATTTATTCACAATCTGGCACATTTTCTTTCATAGATCCCTCTTTATCTGTGGTCTGTGATTATCTATTGGATATCTTTCTATTTTTCTTTGGAATAAGTTTTTAATGAATCCATGATGTATCAGGGTGCACTTAGTTTTTCAGTATGAACCACGTTTGTGGATGTTAGCCTTCAATTATTTCTGTGTGTGGAACATATATGTAATGTATTATTTTTGTTTTCAGACTTTTCTTGAATGTGTTCGTCTTCGAACTTTTGGGCGTTATGGGCTGCAGCAGATTCAGGTTGATGCTCGCTACCTGGAACTTTACATCTGTAGATTTGTGGAAGATGAACGGTAAGTATGCTGTGAAGTTAGTGGAGATTTCAGTGAATAATTATCCTCTACTCCTTCCCACAGTGGTCAGAATGTAAAGTTTGCCTCTGAAGGCATCAGGTATGGCAATTTTATCTCTTTTTTTGCATGCTGCTATGGGCTACAATTCATTTCTTATACTCTTTGGGAAGGAGAAAATATGCTGGTGCAACACTCTTCCTTTACAGTCCTTTCACACTCTTTCCACTAGTACTGTGGCATTTTTGTGTACTCCCCTTTAGAATTCAGACTGGCACTCCACAGAAGTAGCCCGATAATGGCACGGATAGATCAGCCAATAATGACAACAACTACCTAAGGTTTAACACGTTCAACGCGGCACTATTTTTTTACGGTTTTGCCAGTGGCTGAAAATTTTTTTTAAGTTTCGTAATGTGATACCACTAAGAACAATTAGTCAATCAACATAAATACCGAAAAATAAAAATTACACGTAAAAAATGAATTTTTATTTTGGACGACGATCGTCGTCCACCACCACCCGATAGCACCACTTGGATGTGCGGACTTCCTTATTACATATTGTTACTTATATTGTTGTTTACAAAATTTTAAAAACCATTCTCATAAATGTTCATGTAGTTCACGGCCATCATCAATTCCTTCTGAAATCCACGACCTCACAGCTTCCAGTTTACAGACCGCTGAATCCTTCGCAGTAATTCTTTACGAAATATTTCCAAATTTTTCCGTGAATGCTAACTCCTGCATCTCTTACCTTCATGAATAATGTAATTAGTTTTCTATACTCTCACAGTGAGATTCAGTAATTCACTTTATTAGGATATTTTCTGCTCCTCTGACATTTTATATAAACTATTTATATGAAATTTGGTTTGGTTTGTAATGTTGTCATCATTTTCTAAGTATGAGTATATATTTTCAATAATTTGTAATGTACTTGTTAACATTTTGTAAGCAATAACAGACTTAAATTCTTGTTATTATTATTCAGTCACCATGTTTCATAATGTTTTCACATCCAAATGTTCTCTTGTCTGCAAAAATATTCACATTATATACCTCCAATCATTTTGATAATTTTCCCTGAATTTTATGCAATTTGCATTGTAATACTCAATCAAATATTTATTGAAAATAATGCAAATTCCTTGGATACTATATGAACATTTCCTAGAAAAATAATAATCTTTTATATTTATCAATGGTTTATTTCTTTATAGTTGATATTATTTCTCGATTTATTGGTCAAAATTGAGATATAAAATTATTTAATCCTGTAAATTCCAAAATAAACTATAACAATTGAGAAAATCTGCCGAATTTTTTTTTCACATTAATTTGGAAGAAAGTATTCACTTTCAAATGCAGATGAAATCATGTAAAAGTAGCTACAAATAAACAAATAATGATTTTTTGAATAAAGGCCTACAAAATTAGCAAAATACCCATGGCATTTCTGGGTTGACCCATCTAAAAATCGGTGGCACTCAAAGGGTTAATGTCAATATGGGAATATTTTAGAAATATAAATGAGAAAATAAATGAAAAAATGTAAATTACTTAAATGTTTGAAAGAGAAAAATGAGTTAAACATACGCTGTAAATAAGTCATTTTCATCCAAATATATGTATAAATTTAACTTTTATTATTATTGAAATAACAAAAACTGGATTTTGACCTTAATACTAAAATGGTAACTATTGATTGCACTAGAAAAAGAAATATAATAAAAATATTTAAAACACCAGGAGTACATACATGCATAAAATGTCATAAGTAATATAATGCCAATAGAGAAATAAAAATTACACAAAAAATTAAAATACATAAAATAATACTATCATGAAGACACAATACAGCCAGAATATAGACAAGTAGAAACAAAATACATTCAATTACATAAAAATATCAAATCACATCCAACGATTAACAAAAAATACCCCAAAATTTCATTTGTAAAACACACAATAAGATAAATGACAACAAACATTTCAAACGCACTCAATTTTGAGAAAACGAACTGTTTCAGGGGTAACTTTGTGAAATTTTTCCATGGTGGAGAAAACAAACTGCAAATTTCACGTAATACTGTCGGTGCTTAAATTATGTAGACTCCAGTTTGAGCACCAATTAAGAATGAACCGTAAAACTTACACGAATGCAAATTGCATCAAATTTTAGCTCATTGTATTGTGCGTTTCATCATACTTACTGACAGTTTTTATATCGCACCTCTGATTTTTTATCGCGATGACAACAAAAAAGTACCGGTTTTTTTGCGTTTTCTAAGGAAGTGCTCTCTTTGACCTCTCATAAGACAAAACGTTGGGGTTCAATCGTTATGAAATTTTTACACAGTAACGATATATCCTTTACTAATGTTATTCTAAAATTTCACGTCATTCCATTGAGCCATAAAAATTTTGTTATTAATTTCTTGAAACAACTTTTTCTTGGTAATGAATGGCCCCGAAAACTTGATCTTGGTCTTATTTTAAAGCTCTTTGCAGCAGTATTGTGATAAAATAAACATAGTCAGTCCAAAATATGTGCCCTATGCTTAACGAGTTAATAAACAACGGAGCATTTTCGTGGCATTTACCCTGCCGGTGAGGTGGCCGGCTTCACCGGTGGGTGGGTGAAAGTTGTGCAGGGTTGCCACTTGAGGGTTCCGGGCTGGTCCCGTGACTCATCTCCCTCTCCGCTGCAATGCTACTTAGGCTGGTAATAAGTGGACATGTCTAATATGTTACATTTCTGGGCCTGCTTGTCATTTCTGCATTCTTCCTGACTTGTCCGTCGTGTTTGCTGGTCAAGATGCCTCCGAGACCTCCGTTGACTGAGATGGAAATCACAATGATTTTATGTGCTTTGTGTTACTTCAAGAGGGAAAATGCAGGCGAAAGATATCCAGTGCATCGTAGAGTTTCAGAGTGTCTTGGGATCCCTTTAGGCACAGTGAAGAAGGTTAGTGCTTCAAGAAAAGAAAATTATGGCGGTGAATCTCTGTTATCAAGTAAGAAGATCTGTTTCCAAGGCCGGCCCAAAATTAAGTTGGATGATTTTACTCTCGGTGTCATCAGGAGGAACATTTACGATTTCTACGTAAACAAGGTTTTCCCTATGGTGGAGAGTTTACACAGAAAACTGATTGACTCTATGACTGATTTTCCGGAAATGTCTCAGTCCACCTTATGGAACATCATAAAGAAATTAGGATTTACGTTTAAGAAGTTGTGCAAGAAGCCTGTACTTATGGAATCAATTTCAGTTTCTGCCTCAAGACACGCATATCTGAGGAAAATAAGAAATCTACGTTCCCAGGGACACAAGGTATTTTATACCGATGAGTCGCGGTGTGGTCAAAACCATACCATGACCTATGGGTGGCAGGAAAATATTGTAGATTCCCTGAATGAAAATTTCACCAACTATGACCAGTACAGATCTCATATTCAGCAAATTTACGGGTGGCGTGGTGGTTTTAAAACCCCTTCTGGTGCAGGCAAAAGGATTATAATGTTACACATTGGTAGTGAAGACGGATTTCTGGATGGGGCAGAGCTCTGCTTCATTGGAAAAAAGGGAACAGGAGACTACCATAATGAAATGAACTCTTCCCATTATGTTGAATGGTTCACTAAAGTTTTAGGTCTTTTGCCACCAAAATCTGCCATTGTTATAGACCAAGCGCCGTACCACACAATGATGGACCCTGCAACAAGGAATCCTACTATGTCGTGGCTAAAGAAAGACATAATTTCTTGGCTAACATCGAGGAATATCGTGCCACCTCCTAATGCGGAAAGCTACGAGAGTATAACAAAGACAGAATTGCTTACTCATGGAAAACCATATTTTGGAGTGCCTGAAAGAAGACTGGCACAGATTGTTTGAGAAAAGCAACCTGATGTTGAACTACTTTGGCTGCCTGTTACCCACTGTGAGCTCAATCCAATTGAGCTGATTTGGGCGTACATGAAAAACAAAATTGCAAAAGTGAATATTTCGAATGCCATGGAGCGTGGTAGAGGTATGGAGGCGATAAGGAGCTGTGCACACAATCTCTTGGATCTGTATCAGCTAAATTGTGGAGAAAATGTATCAACCATGCCAAAAAAATAGAAGATAATTATTGGCGTAGTGACCACGTATTAGAAGACATTCCTTCTATTGATCCCGTGGTTATCGAGATGAGCTCGAATTCCGAGTCATCAGCGACGAGCGACGCATCCGAAGACGATGTCTACTAGGAAGACTTGGACAAAGATTTGTAAATAATTTGAATTATTGTATATATATTTTAACCCTTTAATAACAAGCCTTTAAAAATGCAGGTAGCAAATCATTTTTAAACCTGCCAAAGAAGGTCCAAAGTCCTTATTAGAAAAGGTGATGGGAAATGGTTAAATATTTTAAAGATGAAATCCAAAAACATAATAAATGAATCGCTATGCAAGTGATGAACATGTGTAACGAAAATAAGCGCATTCATTCCAGCGAAAATATAGGGGAGTCACGGGATCCGCCTAGTACCTTCCAAGTGGCAACCCCGTGCAGACTTTCACCACCCACCGGCAAAGCCGGCCACCTCACCGGCAGGGTAAATGCCACGAAAATGCTCTGTTGTTTATTAACTCGTTAAACATAGGGCACATATTTTGGACTGACTATGTTTATTTTATATTAATATCTTTCAACTTCGATTTACACCAAAATAATAATTGCTCAGCTGTAAATAAACGATTCATCGGAAGCGGAGATCTTACTATTTAAAATGGAACCTCAATTTCAATATTGGTTGCGTATGAAGGGACAAATTGAGTCAATTTCGAATATCGGGAATGTAACGAGGGCTTCGAAACTCCCAGCGCTTGTTTCTCGGAGTGTAGAAAAGTAAATTCAAAGTTCAGCAATAGATGGCTGCTGTAAGAAAGTGAACTCCTATACAGTTTATGTTATTAATAGGAATTATTTATAATGATTCGTTGGTTAACAAGGTGTGAACACAAAAGACCAATAAGTTAGTTAACAAATAAAATATTAAAAACCCCTTAATCTCCCATGGTTTGGGTGCTATGAATGCTTAAAATTAGCTCTCACGATTAGGTATAGCGAAAATAGTTATGGAGTAGGCCAGGCTCAATTCCCATGGCTCACTCAGGTGGCCGGCTTCGCTGGTGGGTGGTGAAAGTCTGCGCGGGGTTGCCGCTTGGGAGGTACCAGGCGGATCCCGTGACTCCCCTATATTTTCGCTGGAATGAATGCGCTTATTTTCGTTACATGTGTTCATCACTTGCATAGCGATTCGTTTATTATGTTTTTGGATTTCATCTTTAAAATATTTAACCATTCAACGGAGGTCTCGGAGGCATCTTGACCAGCAAACACGACGGACAAGTCAGGCAGAATGCAGAAATGACAAGCAGGCCAGAAAGGTAACATATCAGTCATGTCCACTAATTACCAGCCTTCGCAGCATTGCAGCGGAGAGGGAGATGAGTCACGGGACCAGCCCGGAACCCTCAAGTGGCAACCCTGCACCACTTTCACCCACCCACCGGCGAAGCCGGCCACCTCACCGGCAGGGTAAACGCCGCGAAAATGCTCCGTTATTTATTAACTCATTAAACATAGGGCACATATTTTGGACTGACTGAGTATGTTTATTTTATTACAATACTGCTGCAAAGAGCTTTAAAACAAGACCAAGATCAAGTTTTCGGGGCCATTCATTACCAAGAAAAAGTTGTTTCATAAAATTAATAACAAAATTTTTATGGCTCAATGGAATGACGTGAAATTTTAGAATAACATTAGTAAAGGATATATCGTTACTGTGTTAAAATTTCATAACGATTGAACCCCAACGTTTTGTCTTATGAGAGGTCAAAGAGAGCACTTCCTTAGAAAACGCAAAAAAACCGGTACTTTTTTTGTTGTCATCGCGATAAAAAATCAGAGGTGCGATATAAAAACTGTCAGTAAGTATGGTTAAACGCACAAGACAATGAGCTAAAATTTGATGTAATTTGCATTCGTGTAAGTTTTACGGTTCATTCTTAATCGGTGCTCAAACTCGAGTCTACATAATTTTTGCACCGACAGTAGATTTATTCACAACCCGGGTTTCAACACATTGTGTCATCATCAGGTCAACCTGATGATGACACAATGTGTTGAAACCCGGGTCGTGAATAAATCTACTGTCAATCTAGGTCAACCTGATGATGACACAAGGTGTTGAAACCGGGTTAAATTTGCAAAGTTTGTTTTCTCCAGCACTCAATTTTTTTATGAAAGTTCACAAAACATGGCTTGAAACAAAGTGATGGGCATCCCTCACAGGCAGGGCAAAAATACTTGGGGTCCTTACTGAACCCTCTATATGTGCAATGTGTGCATCGTTGTTGAGGGACACATTTCCGACTTTCGTCAATGTCATAAGTCTCTGGGAACTGCCTAGATTATCCAAGGGCCTTGAAGGGCAAGCTGGAGGAGGAATAAGGAATTGATTCTGAGTAGGAATGACCGAGGAGATTTCTAATCATGGAGAGGCCTAAGTCTTATAGAGATGTTTTGGGATGGGTTTTATGGTAGAGGAAATAACTATTAGCCAAAATGAGGTGAAATATGTGGATAGCAAGCTTCTTATACCATTTTAGAGTCTTATGCTCAATGGGGTGATATCACATTATTTGATCAAAGTGATCGATGCCACTCATTGACATTGTATGGAGCAATTAACTTCGGTTTAACAATTAACCCTCGCCGACGATGGACATCGATGAAGTTACCCCTGAATTCTGAGCTGATATCACAATCTCCCGATTATCCTTCCACTTCATAACACAGACTCCATCGGTGCTGAATACGTCCACTACCTCTCCCGTTTCAATTTTTTGCTATAAGGTGAGGTAGATTCCCCTTCTGGGCAGCTGTAAGAGTTCTGCTAAAATAGGTCCTTCGCTCAAGCAAGTGGTTAGCGAGAGATACTCATGTCTGTTCTTCTGGTCAAAATTAAGCAGTTTCGAAACGAACTTCGCTGACACACATCTCATGCCCAAAACATCCAAAAAAATTGAATGGCATGAGCGAACCGATATGCCAACATCCTCAGTAACTTCTCTAATAGTGATTCGACGATTTTTCAAAACAATATTTTTCACTGCTTCAACGTATTCATCAGTTGTTGATGTGCTGGGGCGTCCAGAGCGAGGTTCGTCGTTGGAATCTTCTCGGCCATCTTAGAAGAGCTTGTACCACTTATAAAAATTTTTTTTTACTCATAGCAGACTCACCGTATGCCACTGTCAACATCTCAAGTGTTTTGGAGCACTTAATTACATTTTTTAAACAAAATTTGATGCAAATCCTTTGATCCATTTTTTTTTATAGCAAAAAATCACCGAGCACACTAAAACACGTCTAACATTTGTATCTGTCATTAACAAACTAAATATGCTATATTGTTGAAACTGTAAACAATTGTTTTGGACATGTGTACCAACACAACAAAACAAAAACAATGGAATGTATGTTGCCCGCCTTTCTTTTTGTCACCTTACTTTTTGAACACACCTCGTATATTCATGGCCACAAATCACAATTAACCAACTCTGTTTTATTTCATGAAGGAACTACACTAATGTCTATTTGTAGAGTATTGGTCTCTGCCTAAATATATGAGGTGACCTTAAATTGATCAGTTACTATTCCTTTTGTACTTCAATAGTCTCAATGTCAACAGCAACAATCCCAGTCTTGTTTTGAACTCGGTTTGAAATGGGTGTCCTCGGCAAAGGTCTCAACTCAGGTGCATCCTCAGATTTCTCAGTAGGTACTTTGTAACCTGCTGGACTAGGTTTTAGTTTGTCACTCCGAAGCTTTAGGTTTGAAGGCTCTGTCACAATGTGTATTGTTCTTTCAGTGATTATTTATGATTTTACGTATTTAAACAGCAATATACTTTTGTAGAAGTCACTCAATTTTTTTATCTTCACACATGTGATAACTGGAGAAAAAAAACCCTTATTGCAGGAATGGTGCTTTGGCAATTTGAGTATTTCATGAACAAGATAAAGTAGCTCTGGCTTTAAATTTCCTATTTTTATCTCTTTTGGACATCCACTGTAGAATGTAGCAATGTAGTCAAAGTTTCTTTGCTCCATGTATGCATCTGTATGTTGACATAGATATAGTAAAAATTAATGGGTAATTAAAATCAATATCCTAATTAATATTGTCGCCTCGCGGCCTGACGGGCCTTGAAGCGGTCACCGTCAAGGACCGTGGAAAGAAATTAGCATGGGGGGGTTAAGTGAGGGAAACTAATAGCAAACGGGGAGGGGGCATTTGCGTCTGCTAGTAGACACCTGGGGAGCTTGAGACCTCTCGTGGTCGGGTAGGGGGGGATTCTCGCGTTCCCAACGGCCGATTTGTACAGAGGTAAGGCGGGCAAAACAAGCTCTCCAATAATTCCTTTTCTTTTTTCAATAAACAATTTATTAATGGAAATCACAATACACATAAGCAAAATGATGAATAGGCAAAAAAAAGAGGGGTGATGCTAATCCTAACTTAACACTAATGAGACAAAAAAATAGGTCCGTCGCCTCCCAGGCGTTTAAACATTTAATGAATTCACAGACTTTCGGGTATGGGAAACAGCAAAGATGATTCACATCAGAATGGCCCACTGATTAATCACGGTTTCCTCTGTCCATGACTTCTTCACAGATTTCTTGCTGCGATATAATTACGGGGTTAAATTAATGCACTCATTCACACGGGTGAGAGGGAACAGGTAAGAGGAAAAAAATGATACGTCTGGGGCTTTCAAGGAAATATCTTCTTGGGGAGGAGGGTGGAGGGGTTAGGGGGGGAGATGGTGGACAGTACTTATCACTCTCTGGGTGTGGACACAGCCAGCAACAGCCTCTTCCCTTCTTCCCTGCGATCATTCCTAGGGCGAGCGATGCCATTGAAACACCCAAGTGTGACGGCACTCTGTTCTCAGGGCAGATGCCAAAACAGCAAACCAGGCACAACAACTCAGAATCGGTGATTTCTCGAGACGTGGGACTGCAGGGTAAAGAGCCTAAGGTGCTCCGTGGAAAGTCCTCGGAGACAAATAATACGCGAGCCGTGCCCGTGCAGTCACCAATTCCTCCATCTGCCAAATGGCGGCACCACACTCTCCCGACGGCCAGACAGCCATCTGTCTCTCTATGAGCATTTTTGTTAACCTCCTCTCGTGGCATCACTGGTCTTCTGCCCTCATGTCGCACACATGGGGGGGGAGGATTTCACTTTTGACATGTCACAAAACTACCTTCACTGGTAGAATACTAATAATAATAATACTTAAAGGCATGCTTTTGAACATTAATTGCAAATAGTATTTTTATATTAGAAAGTATTGCATGCTCATATTCCTTTCACGGTCTTCGTCTTCTGCCAATGCAAGTAATAAGAAAGCTTCCTCTTCGGCCATTGATATTTTCATAGTCTTAACACTGTAAGCGTCCACTGAATTGGAAGTACTAATGCCCGCACGTGCCCTGTAGTCCAAAACTGGTGACCCCAGGTACCTATTACGAGTCCTCATCACAGCAGGACACTCGCATAATATGTGGGATGTGGTTTCATCCCCTTCTTCATACCACCTGCATCTAGGTAAATCTACAATTCCCAGGAGGTGCAGGTGCCTCATCACCTGGTAGTGCCCAGTGAGGAGTCCCACTACCATTCGTAATTGACCTCTGTTTAGTGACAGGAGTCTTATAGCAAGCCCTGGCTTAGGTTCTCCTATGTGTAGTTTGGACTGTCTAAGACTTGGTATAGTTCGCCAGATGCCGGGCTAAGCCCCACATTCTAATTTCTGCTATCCCTATTGATGTAGCAATAGGTATGATTGGCTCTGGTCCATTCGGAATTCGGCTGAAACCGGCCCTTGCCGCATCTGCGTATATCATTGAGTGCCTCGCGACACTCCTGCAGCAGCTGTGATTTGCACCATGGCCTCAGCGCCTTTAGAGCTGCCTATCTGTGCATATGTGTATCGGTCTGTTAAACATCCTGACCTCCTTAATGGCATATGCGCAGGTCAGAAGTGCATATACCTCTGCCTGAAACTCTGTAGCATATTTTCCCAGAGGGGTTGAGAGCTTCCTTGGTGTGCTACAATTGTAGACCCCTGCTCCCGCTCTCCCTTCTTTTCTAGAACCATCCGTATACCATACCTCGACCCCAGAATGAAGTTCTTTCCCCTTTCCTCTAGCCCACTGTTCCCTATCCGGGAAGTGGGTTTTGAAGTACGGGGGTGTTTGGTTTAACCTTGCTATCATTCCATCAATGCCCATCCTGAGGATGGGACTCGACTTCATGAGCTCAGTCCAAACTTGTCTGTGACCATAGGCACTTCCTTTGTCATACCACTGTCCCATACATTTGAGACGATAAGCCGCTGTCCTTGCGTGCGCCTCAGCTTCCACATGGAGTGGAGTGAGGTTCAGCAGTGTCTCCAGCACCAGAGTTAGGGTTGTTATCATAGTCCCTAAAATTTCCATATAGGCCATTCATTGAAGGTGATTCAGTTTGTTCTCAGCAGTTTTCAGCTGGGCTCTCTTCCACCAAACTATAGAGCAGTACAATAAACTAGTTTTAATGACTGCCATATAAATCCATCTTATGGCTTTTGGCTAAAGTCCCCATGTTTTACTAAGGGTTCTCCTACACCTCCATAATGAGGCACAGGCTTTCTTTGCCTTGGTCTCCAAATGCTCTCCCCAGTTAAGCTTGGAGTACAGAATAACCCCAAGATGCTTAACCGATGATGAGGGATATAAAACCTTACCCTGCAAAGAGGGAGGTCTAAAGCCCTCCATTTTCCTTCTATTCATAATTTAAGGATAAGAATCCCAATGTCAAAGTAGGGTTCTCAAAGTTCTGTGATATGTGCCCAAAGAATTGTGTGCTAGCTGGTGCGAATGGAACACACTGTGTCTGTGTGTGCTGTACTCATGAAAACGTAAAACTGATGCTAGCAGGGTGCAACTTACAATTCTTAACTCGTAGTGATGAATTACCAGTTAGAACATATAAAGATTGCCTTGCAAGAATAACCTGTAACCCTCCTCTTCCAGAATGCTTCTTCTCCAATTGTGACTACTGCCCTGGTATAACACACTGACTAGAACAAATGAGCTGCATCTTCAACATGAATATGATGGATGAAATTGTATACAAAATATGGACTACAACTGATCGCACAACACTCATGACAGTCTGTACAAACGTGGAAAATTTCCTTGAGACCTTCGAAGCTAAAGTGAATTTGCTTTTACCTCATTCTATCATTGCTACTCAGCAGTCATGCTTTCTGTCAAATCTGAAAGAAAATCTTGAAGAGAATCAGTGTGTGGTGATATGCGATTTTGCCGAGAACTATTCCTTTGTACTACAGGATGCAGTCCAAGGATACCACTGGAACAATTCCCAAGCTACTATTCACCCTTTCATCATTTACTACAAAAGTCCACTCTGAAAACATCAGTTGAATCATGTTTCTTTTGTTGTTATCTCAGAATGTCTCAAACATGACACTGTCAGCGTTCACCTTTTCCAGAGCCATCTGTTGCAGTTTCGATCATCCCATTTTGAAAAGAAAGTACAACACATCTATTACTTCCTCAGATAGAGCAGCTTCACAATATAAGAACAGGAAGAATTTTGTCAATTTGTGCCATCACGATGTAGATTTTGGTATCACAGCTGAGTGGCATTTCTTCGCTACCTCACATGGAAAGGGATCATATGATGGCGTGGCAGGAAACATCAAGAGATTAGTAGCACGTGCCAGCCTTCAATTTTCGTACAATGACCAAATTATTACACCATGACAACTGTATGAATGGGCTTCCAGAAATATACCTTCTTGCCATTTTAAATACAGCACGGACAAGGAATATGAGAATCACAGTGAGTTCCTCAAGAAACGTCATACTAGTAGTGATCGACCAATTCCAGGTACACACAAACTTCACTGTGTAATACCAGTAAATCAAACTGCAGTTAAAAATAAGTTGTATTCAAACGCAGTTGAACACAAAGTTGAATCAGTTTTGCTTAATCCATTATAACTTAGCTTTTCATGTCAGACCTTATCTGAAGTTTTTCATAAGGGAGTGCAGCATGACAACCCCTTTAATCCTGGACTGCGTTACCATTGCGGTAACAGCCTAATATTTGGTACATACGTAGAAAAATGTTGTGACAATCAAATATATTTTTTTTTAATAATTTTCTGTAATGGCGTGTTTTGAGATATTAAAGGTCAAAGGTCACAGTGAATGACCTCGAACCTAAAATATGTCATAAGAAGCTCATGTTGAGTGTCAGTAGAAAGCTCTATTCTTTAGCTTTGTAATTATGTTTAAAAATTTATTCTACTGCAATTAGAAAAAAGTTAGAGCACTTTGTTTGTACGTGAGTTGGCAATTTTTTATGAAAATTAAATGTTTTATGACATGTGTATCTCGAACAATTTTCAAAATAAAAATTTAAAAATTGGCAGATTTACTTACCTTGCAATATACTGCGGAATCCCGGTATAACGAGTGCTCATAATCCCTCGGAAATCACTCGCTAAATCGAGCGCTTGTTATATCCGATGATGCACTGAATAGTAGAGGCCTTTACATTGTAGAAATCCATCTTACTGATTTGTGAATAAAAAACTTTAGAAGAAGCTGCTCCAACTGAGGGAAAAGCAACTACCACCACCCAGGAAAGAAACTGTGAGTCCGACAAAAATTCCCCAATCTTTCCATGATAGAGTCATTAACTTATCCAATCACCAATTTAAACCGGAGGAACAAGAAATGCTAGAGAAAGGTCTTAAATTTTGTCCCAACCTAAAAAGTAGAAACAGTGATTTAGTAGATCTGGTCGTGGATTGCGAAGTAGCCTTAAGAAGAAAAGATCATGTGATCAAAAGTGTCGTTGCTAATAATCTAGACTCAATTCTGAAAAAAGGAGTGGACCCCGGTAATGGAAAGCTAACTCCCTATAGCCGAGATGAATCAATCATTAATTCCATCAAAAAATCTTTCAAAACGGCAAATTTGCTAGCCATCAAAGCAGATAAGGTAATTCAACTGTAATCATGGACCACCACACGTACATTAACAAATGTTTAGCCTTTATATCAGAAAACAACGTTCAATTGTTAAAAAAAGACCCTACAGTGAAATTTCAAGCTCAGTGCAAAACAGTGTTTTCCAACATAAAAACGACACTCACCCCCAGAGAAAAATGGGAAGCCATGGAGATGAATCCCACCGCCCCCAGGTTTTACGGAATGCCCAAAGTGCACAAACAATCCATGCCGATCTGCCCGGTGGTGTCAGGCATTGGATCACCAACACATTCCTTAGCTAGGGTTGTGAAGTGCAAATTCATAGAACACTCCGATTTCCGTGCGACTTACAGCATAAAAAATTCCATTGAACTCGCTAAATGCTTAACAGAAGTAACCACACCCAAGAATTCCTTTTTAGTATCCTTCGATGTAGTGAATTTATTTACCAGTATTCCAGGAGAAGAAGCTGTTCTCGCAGCAAAGGAAGTGCTGCAAAAAGTGAAGACACCCACACACATTTGTGACGAACTCATATCATTATTAACAGTGTGTATTAATCAAAATTATTTCTTGTTTAACGGGAATGTGTATGAGCAATTGGAAGGTTTAGCGATGGGCTCCCCCTTATCACCCCTACTAGCCAAAATTTTTTAAACAAACTAGAAGATAAACTTTTTCAAAGTGAAAACCCCCTCATGAAAAATGTACACTATTGGTTTCGTTATGTCGATGACATTCTATGTTTATGGACAGGAACGAAAAGACAACTGGGAAATTTCTTGAAGTTGATCAATTCTTTGCACCCCAACATCAAATTCATGATGGAATTATCCGAGAGACATTCATTAAATTTTCTGGACCTTAATATTTCAATCACAAACGGGAAACATACGTTCATTATTTATCGTAAACCCACGTGCACCGATCAGGTCATCCACTCATCCTCTAAACATTCCATTAATCAAAAATTAGCAGCCTTTCACTGCATGCTGCACAGAGCATTAGCCGTACCATTAGAGCCAACAGCTTTCATGTCAGAAATAATCACAATTAAAAAAATTGCAGTCGCCAACGGTTACGCTGAAAAATTAATCGACGATTTACTGGCAGGCAAAAGGAAAAAAATTTTAATTAAGGATTTTTACTCCTCAACCACAAATGACAAAGGATCGTGGCGACGTCTGAAGTATGTAGGACAACCCTCTATTAAAATAGGAAATTTTCTCAAAGAAATGAACATTCATCCGGCTTATTACAATAACAGGAATCCCCCCCCCCCCCCCCCCCCTTCCTAGGGCCTTCCATATTCCCTCACTTCCACTACTCCACCCCTTTCCCCTCCCCACCCCTTCCACTCTTCCCCCCTTTTGGTATATAACCCACAACGACGCTACTTGTACTGCTAGTCCTATGAATATGATACAGTGTATCGAAACTAGTCAGGAAATTAAAGTTCCAAATTGTAGAAACAGCAAAGTTTTTTATTCACAAATCAATATCCGATGATGCTGAAAAAACCCGCCTAATTCTCATAGTCGTTCGTATTTACAGTTTTTCTTTTGTTTCCGTGGTATTTGATGAAGGTAAACAGCAAAAAAGTCATTCCAGGCACAATCTGGTACAATATCAACATAATTCATCAAAGAAACATGACATTTTCCATTATATAAAATATTAATTCCCCTAGTTTCGATGTTTTTCTTTCAGTTCTTCTATTTTTCGATCGCCGAAGAAAGCTGTAAAGACAGCGTAACTAGTCTAAATATTACTCTAATCTACTTACTTATTAGTCTAACTAAAATATTAGGTATACTGTGGAAGTTTTTGGATAATTTTGCGAATATGTCATGACGATAATATCAGCTTTGTCGAGTTTTCAAATGTTAACCAGTACGTCCATCAGTTGGGAAAATTGGCCTGAAGGTTCACTGAAATACGGCATGTTTCGGGGGTCGTAGATATTTTTCAAGGTTAAGCGAAGGCCAACTTACGGCTGTCTTTTTCCGACACGATTAACTGGAGCAATATCACGATAATTCATCTGGCACGAACACGCTATGTTTGAACGAGCGCAATATCACGATCTTTTATCGTGATAATATATAGTTATATTTTATCGGGGTGCAATATCGTGATATTTATCGTGATAGTTATCGCGATACCTATTTATAGCGATATTTATCTTATTGCACCCCGATATCTTATCGTGCCCCGACATCTACATCTTATCGTGCCCCGATAACATATTGGGGCACGATAAGACGATGTTTATCGTCACGCTAAGTTATCGTTATCGCCACCTTATGATATGCTAAAATTATACTATCCCGATATTGATAATTCAATATCGCCCATGCCTAGACCTAACTCCCTCTCCTACTCTCATCTTGCTCGTCATCCGCCCAATCCCCTCCCACTGATGACTGCCCCTAACAAAAGAAGAACGTAAAATAGGAGCACGCAGAGCGTAGTGAAGGCCGTAAATCGCTAATGTTTGGACATAACTGGCTTTAGGTGTTGTAGATATGGCACAAATCTTGTATTTTTAGTTTAATTAGCAGATAATACAAAACACAATAGTTTATTTTTGCCAGGCGGTGCATCGCCCTTGAGAGATATCTGTCGTAATACCGAGCGTATACCGTGGAAGGAACTTTTTGGCCTCGCTATATCCACTTTATTTTACATGTAAAACATAGGCCTTTTGGTGGTACAAAGACAATCACTCGCTATAACGCGATTCTCGCAATAAGCCGTACCGGGCTATACCGGGCTTCTATTGTATGTCCATCACACCAAGTTTCATCAAAATCAGAACTGGTGAGGTAAAAAATGTATTTATTTTGATTGATTTGACATGGAATCACCCATGTACCTGTCCACTATCTTTTCTAGTGTCTTCAATAGAAAAGACATAAGACTGATTCCTCGAAAGGAGTCTGCTCTTGTGTAGTCCATATTACCTGGTCCTAGCTATGAAAACCACCTTGGTGAACCTCAAGGCCTTTCGCACATATCCATAAGCCAGGCAGGAGCGAAATATCCTTACCATTGGAAGGAGCAGATCCTGCCCTTACTGAAGGAGTGCAGGAAATACCCCATCCCCTCCATCAGCCTTAAAGGGGCTAAAACTGATGATTGCCTATTTTATAATTGTGTATGTCACGATGCTGGAGGAAAGTCTCCATTCCGTCCAAGCCAGATGGATGGGATTCCTCCCATGATGCATCTCCCTAAACTCCCTGGAGCCTGGAAAGTGGGTCTCCAAATTAGCTTTAGCGCTTCCTTGTTGGAAGACGTGAAGTGTCCGAAGGGAAGCAGCAGAGAACCCAACCCCGCTTCCGAGTCTTTCGATAGGATCTTATGAAGTCTTGCCATCCGTGGAAGTCTCTACTCTCTCACAGAAGCTCCTCCATGAATCCCTTTACAGCGCTTGATTGCTGCTTTGTACCTCTGTTGGGCAACCTTAAAGATTTTTGTCCTCTTTGGTGTATTAAAGAGTTTCCTAGTCTTTCTATGGAGCCTGTTTAATTCTGCTCCCCACCAGGTTAATTTACACCCTTCCTTCCTGGTCCTTAGGGGGCAGCTGTTTTCATAGGATGTGATGACGCTTCTCCGTAGATAATCAACAGCAGCATCTACCTCATCCTCATTTCTAAACTTGCACTGAGGTGTCCCCTCTAGGGCAGCTCCCAGTCTTTCTCGATATAGTCCCCAGTTGGTAGTCCTGGGGTTCCTATATGTTACTTCCCTACATTTGGATTCCAAGAGAGTGAAGAGAATGTTTCTGTGGTCTGACAAAGTTATCTCCCCTGACACCCTCCACTCGTCAATCCTATGCTGCAGAGAACCAGTGCACAGTGTGATATCTATCACCTCCTGCCTACACTATTTTCAAATTGAGAATCGACAGGTTTGAAGCGGTGATTCATTTTTTGTAACCCCTGTGACCTTGACTGTGACCTTTCAGGGGTCACAGTTGCAATTTCTGACCTCAATAGTTCTTCCATCGTGTTCTTCATGTCCAAAAACCTATTAGTCGAAAGTTTCGCTAAATAATTCCATCTTTTTTGTACTTCGAATATTTTAACATTGAAAGCCCATAAGGCAAAATTTGAATTTTAGGTTGGACCCTATTTCTGGGGTCAAAAGGTCATATTTTTCATGTTTTGCTTAGACTCAACAAAACTTACATCCTTTTTCTAGCCAAGTACCAAATTTCATCCTTGTGGCTCGAAAGGAAGTGTCTAAAATTACAGGTTAGAAATGACACACGATCAATGGGACACTCTGTATGTTATTTCCCTGTTATTGGATTCTAAAAGAGTGAAGAGTATGTGTCTGTGGTTGGACAAAGTTATCTCCCCTGACACTCTCCACCCATCAATCCTGTGCAGCAGAGAACTGGCGCACAGTGTAATATCTATCACCTCCTGCCTAATGCTGTTTGCAAAGGTAGGTTGTGATCCTTTATTGAGTATTTGTAACTCTGTTGACATGAGATACTCCAACAGGGCCTCTCACCTTCCGTTGGTGCTTCCACTCCCACACACAATGTGGTGCAACTTAGCATCCCAACCGATCAGAAGATCCCACTTGTTGGTCTTACAGTGACTCTTCAACCTCTCCATCTCATTCGATGGTGGAGGAGCCGGTGCATCGTATGGCAGGTAGGAGGAGCAGATGACCACCCTCCTCCTGTTCTCACCTTCCCCCAGGGTCAGCAGAACTGCTGTCTGATCCCTTGTGGTAAATTCTGATAGATGCAAAACAGTTATCCCATTCACATAGATACAAGATCTAGGCCTATCAACAGTGGTACAGTAATATATTTTTTCCCTTGTCATGCTCAGGCCCCTGACTCTTCCCTCGAAAGCCCAGGGTTCCTGAATCAGAGGTATTTGACCATACCTTCAGAGAGTTTCCTTTGCAGAACCCCTGAGGCAGCCTTACTGTGTTGTAGGTTAGCCTGAAGCACGGCTATGCCAGCCATGGTTCGGCCATGCCCACATCTTCTTCCTCCCTTGTCTCCTTCTCTTCGAGGGGATATGGAGCCTTCCCTTAGGCCCCTCCCCACAGGGGCTCCCAAGACAGACTCTACCCCCATGGGGGAGCCCAGGCTCGGTCCCTCCTTGAAGGCAGTGTCAAGGTGGGAAGTCAAAAGGATGTCATCCTCCTCTCCCCACGAAGGGTATGAGGGGCAACTGGGATGTGTGGGTCTCCCAGAAGGAACCCCCACAGGCAAGGTTGAGGTAGTAGAGGGTGCGTCCTGACTGGGATCCCCATCGGGGCTCTCCACCAGTATTGCATCCCCCAAGGAAGAAGACGGACCACGAGAGTCCATGTGAAGAGTGCACCTCTCAGCACCCTCCATAGTTTTATTTAAGGGTTCCAAGTTTAGTCCCACGAGTAGCTAGGGAAATATGGTGTCCGCCCATGCAGAGCCCCGCATGCATGGGTAAGGCTAAATAAAACCGGAGGTCGCCCAGTATCCGGAGTCTCTCTGTTAGCGACTTCTTACCCTTCGCCCCACAGATGCGGTCACCCTTAGCACAGAGACGCACCGTGGTGATGGAAGCTGTTTATCGACCGCCAGGTCTAGATCCAACATGTTCAGTGAAACCAGGGGCACCTCGAGGAGGAGATGGCTCTTCACCACGAATGACGGTCTTAGTGGTCCATGGGCATGTTCTGCCCTCATCCCACCCAGGAGTCGCTGACTCCTTAACCCCATATTACTATGAAGTAAAAGATAAAACATGACATATAAGTAATTTAGTAAAGGTTTGCGTTGGGGAATGCAAAATACTTTTATACATTTGAGATATGGGCATTACCTGGCTTGTCACTATCCATAAGTCATTCCATTCACTTGACTATGCAAAATTACATCTCAAGTTGTAGTTCACAATGACCTAGCATGTTGTTCACACTTTTTTAAGGTCTGACAATGTTAAACACCATACTCAACATGGAAAACTATGAACCAGTTCCAGACCAGATTGAACCTCTGGGTCCAGAAGGGGGAGGGAAGTGTGTTTGAATCAGCTGGGATTACCTTGAATTTTTAACCAATGAGTCATGTGGTACAAACACAAATTTTTTTGCAAATTTTGTGTTTCAAATGTGTGTTACAATCTCACTTCAATGAAAAAAGTGAGTACTGTAATCAGCAATTCAAACACCAGATTTACAGACAGTTAGTGTTTGCACCACATGGCTCATCACTCACCTATTCAAGATAATCCAGACCATTTCAAACACTCCCACATTGCCCTTATCCCCACTTACTGTGACCAGACCAAATCTAGAACAGTGACATATAGCTACAGACCAGATTACCCCAACCCTGTTTCCAGACCATTTACAGACCACACTGCTCTGGAGCACTGTTCAAACTTTTTCTCAGTTACAGACCTGTAACAGATCTCCAGATCCTCCCAGTTCCAGACAGTGGCGGATTTGGGGGGGGGGGGGGGGGGGGGGGGGGTCACAGGGGTCATAACCTAGTGATGGAAAAATGTCGGTCAAAATCGATTTTTCGAGCAATCGATTTTTAATCGAAATGAAAAGCTCGACTTTTCAGCAAAAATCGAAATTTTTACCAAACGACCGATTAATCGAAAAAAATCTATGGTTCATTTTTGAAAAAAATGCAGTTGGTACAAAAACATGTTTATTATTCATTTGAAAAACGCTCATAATACATATGTGAATAATATAAAAAAATCCCTAAAAATGTACTTAGAAAACATTCTTGAATTATTAGTCGTAAAAATTTACAATTTACTTTAATGGTGATCACCGCTTGGAACCATTCGGCTTAACTAAAATTGTTAAGAAAGATCAACTGATTGAGATGCTTTCTTGATTATCTAGGGCGTGCCGTTCCAATTTTACCGGCCTTGGAGAAAAGTCTTTCACATGGGACGGATGATGTTATCATACTCAGCACTCTGATCGCGAAACTGTACGTGTTGGGGTAATCACCCTTTGTTTCCTCCCAGACTTTCAGAGGATTGGGGTTGACTTTCCTATCAACGGGTGGCCTGTTGAGGTATTGCCTAACTTCTACTGGCATCTACTTCTAACAAGAAGTACCTCAGTGGCAGTTCATCGAGGACCACTACTGACTTTTACGCACTGCTGAGATCAAACGAAATGGTCAAGATCGAAGTTGAAAAATCGAGTTTGGATCGAAACTCGAAGATCAAGGTTCGATCTCGATTTCCCCGATCTTTGAATATTAAAACTCGATTTTCGATTTTAATCGAAATCGATTTTTCCATCACTATCATAACCACCCCCCAAATTTTGTCAAAAATTTTTAATTTTTATTAGTTTCATAGTTTTTGTATCCTTGAAAAGGAGTAGAGGTAGTGTATATGCATATGCATGGCTACAAGTCCCAAACGTGAGAGAAGTTTGAGTTTTATTTATCGTAGAGCGTAGCGCTCCCTACTGTAAAAAACAAGCTCAAAACAAAATAGGCTGTGTCCCAACTCGTTAGGCATTAGAGAGGATGGATTTGGGTGCCTAAAATTTAGCTGGCTAACCCAAAAGGGCGCATGAATTGGGACATCCTTACGGAGGCTATCTGCTGGGATCGAAACCGATGAAAAACAAGAGAATGTGAAAGGGATGACAAATGATGTACAAAATCTTACACAATCCATATTGTTAACTTTCTCAAGCCATTGTGTAAAGAGAATTTAATTTGAGTTTAGGGTACCGTAGATTTGCATCTTGTCATATTTTCTGTAATTTAGATAATACATTTATTTTAATGTAGAACAATTCGGCTTTTTCCTACTTCTGAATGAATCTCTCCGTCATGTCACTACTCCCTATAAAGATATTTTATTGTGATAAACGAATCAACACGACTAATTATAAAAATATCAACAAACTTTCAGCCAAAATATTTTCCCTCGTTGCTAGCCATCTTCATCGAGTCCACTGCTCTCACTTTGAATCATGGGAAAAGGGTGCACGCATCGATGCCCAAATGTGGCGGCTGAAAAAGGTACCTAAATCCGCTCCCTTATGATGCCTAACCAGTTGGGACACCCTTCCAAGATGGCATCCTCCCTAAATTCTGGGATGGTACCTATCTGGTGAATTGGGACACAGCTATAGAGCCCGCATAGTCGGAGGTGCCTCAGTGCTTTCGGCAAAGTTCGGCAGTTTCCGATGTCTCGTGATAAGCTCATGGAGCTCGACTGACAAGACAAGTGAGTCTTCACCTACCCTTGAATAGTAGGAATAACCAATATATGATATAATATGGTATAGCAGGGTCGCACCAGATGCGTAACCAGGGGGGTTAGACCCCCCCCCCCTGAAATTTTTCATCGGCGAGGAAAAAAAGAAAATAGGGAGGATGGGAGGAAGGCTATAAGACCCAAGCAGCATCGTATGGCAGTTATACGTCGGCCCAATGTCATTTTGACGTCACCAATGTCGTTTTAACATTGGATGATAATTACGATATAAAAATGACACCAATGATACCATTCTCCGATGTAAAATTGATTTCGTTGATCGTATCTTAAATTGATAATTAATAGATATCGTTTTCTGATGCAAAGATGATGTGAGCTGAGCTGACTAATAAAGGGTATAAAAATGATCATATTTTTCTTGTCGCTGGATTTCATAATTTTGAGTATTCACATTTTTTCCCCCGACGTCAGAGAGAAGAAAGTCAAACTTTTGTGATTGGTCAGAACATCCGAAACCATTTGGAGGCCTTCACATAAAATAAGAAATATGCCTATTTAAGGATTCGAAAACACAGAAAGAAAAAACACGAGCCTGCATTATCATGTTTCGCTTCCACTCCATATCGCTTGAATCTTCAGAATTAGTAAGGATTCGATGTTTGCTTACAAATTGCCGTTCACGCGGCAGGCTTAGAATATCCTACATTTACCGCCAAGCGCGGCTTTAGCGCTGGATGGGGTTCACCTTTGGTCATGGCTTCTTTGAAGCCCTTTCTCCCTTGCATTGCCATCCTTGATGGACCGCGAGGGCTCAATATTTAGTACCTTGAACCTCGGTAAAATTGCCATGCGAATTAGGGATCCTGGGTAGCGTAATGGTCTGAGCAGCCAAAGGTTCGTGGTTCCATTCCCGGTCCAGGTGAATTTTTTCGCATGGCAATTAATGTGAACCCCCCATATTGGGTTATAACTCCAATAACTTCAACAGAAAACAAGTTTGAAGTATTTTATTGCAATGATAATGCTTAACGTTACTTATCTTTCAGTAAGGGAAGTTCGGTTACGAGTAAAGTAGGCGTCTTATTACTATCATAATCGCAATTTCTTTTTCCATCGCAATTTTATTTTACGATCATCCCTTATTATAAATATTTGTAACATGTTTATCCAGGATACATTTTAGCTATCTTACTACTAAATCATCCCAGTATCATGTTAATGAAAAATCAGTCCATTGTAATATCAAATATACGTCGGCCCAATATCATTTTTATGCCCCTGTATAGTGGTGACATATGTCTTTTTATCATCAAATTAATATAGGCCCAATATCGTCAGCAAATGTCATTTTTATAATGGCAAATGTTATCACTTTTGATATTTGCCGATATCGTTAGCCAATATCGGATTGACCAATAAGTGATATGTGACGGTGTAAAAAATATTGGGCCGATATTATGATGCTCCATGGGGAACGCTACGTTGTTGCAGAAACCGTGGACTCCTCCTTTAGACTACCAGTTCCCTCATAACGAAGTAATGAAAAAAGGAAACCCTACAAAAAATATGCACAGAGATCACATCTTGACAAGTTCCACTGGCTTTTGCTGTCTCATAAAGACAGGGGGCTGTACTGTAAATATTGTGTACTTTTTTCATCTGGCCTAGGAAGTGTCCACCACAACTTGACTCCACTTAGGAAATTAGTTAAGGAACCCCTTAAAAAGTTTGATAATCTCTTAGGAGAAAAAGGTGACCTCACCACTCACAAGGAAAACCGATTCCATGTATCTGCAGTTTACAATGGAAAAGACTTTTTACTAACATACAATGAACCATCTTTAGAAATAAACAACCGACTAATGGGATCGGGTTGGTGTGGTGGCTAGAGTACTGGCCTCCGATCTCGAGGGCCCGGGTTCGATTCCTGGCAGTGGCAGATTTTTCAGTGGAAAACCAGTTCCCCCTTTAGTTCCTAGTGGAGGGCATTTCAAGTTCGTCCGTCGGATGGGACGTTAAACCGTGGTCCCCTTGGCGCCTTTCGTTAAGAGTAGGCTAATGCCGACACCGTGTTTCTCTCCACCCTTCTTCCGTTTCCTGAAAACTTCTACTATTACCCAATTACCAACCTATCCTTAATGGCGCAAATGACCTCAGCTGTCAGTTTTTTTAAACATTTTTGTATGCAATTATTTTCTAGATTTTCCCACTTTCGTAATTTGAAAAAACTGTACATGAGTTGGCTTTCTATAAATTCTTTTGTTTCATGATACTGATGATACCATACACATAATATTAGCACCCAACTCAAACTTTTTAGTAAGCCCCTAATTAAACATAGTAAACTGGTACACTTTTATGTATGTACTTATCATCACTGTAAACCTTTTCCAATGAAATTTTTTCACATTTTCTGTTCTATGAAACATTAATATTTGACAATTATTTTAAACTTCAAGTTGGCTTTTTATTTCTTCTCCATTGTTAACTTTTTAAATGTCTAAAATTGTTCCATTTAATCTGTTGTTAAGAATACAAATGAAATTTTAGGCTCCAAAATGCATAAAAAATGGGTATTTTAAAAAAATTTACACGGGAGAACGCCCCTCTCTCCCGGGGATAGGGGGGGTGAGGGGGGGGGGGGGGTATTCCATACTCCCCGGACCCAGGTCATGACCCCCCCCAAATTTGATGCTGAATCCGCCCCTGGTTCCAGACCTAATATTTTACCTGTGGAGATGTAAATACCTACAATGTAAACATTCAAATTGGCTTTTAATTGTTCATAAACTGTTCCTGAATGTTACAATGATGTGTTGGCAAAGTGTTCCTCAAGAGTGCATGAAGTGTTCAATCTTACTGAGGAACTGTTCAGTAACTGCACCCGAATGAGCCAAAGAACGGTTTGAAAACTCCTCCTGAACAGCCCAATATGAATGATTTGTAGTGCTTAGTTAGGCCAAAGTACAGTTCATGAATGGTTCCGCAACAGTTCATGGACACTTGGGTAATGGCTGCCGAACACTTCATGTCACACTTCTGGAACGGTTCATGAACAGCTCATTTTCATCAGAGTATGTATATGCTTTTCCTTGTGCTGTGTAGGGTATGCTTTGCATAAGCAAAATTTCATCAATGGGTAATCAAGTGCCTCTCTTCTGTAGTCTACTTTATTTTGTAAATAATTAGGTACTGATGCCATGATATATTGTGTGCATGTGATGGCATACCTAATATGTATTCTGATACCTATTCATAAGCATGGCATGATATGAGGAATGGTTTTTTTTTACCTATTACAAGCATTTGCAATTTGGGGACACCAAGAATTAGATGATTGACTGCCTGGTAATTATTTTAAGGCTAAATAATTTTAAGGAGAATGTGGCTCTTCTGTGGTGTTATGAGTGGAATTTTAAACTTCCGCCCTCATTCTTGTCATGAAATTTTATACTATCCATATTATGTCATCATTTGCACTCACCTAAATTTGTTTTATTCCCATTTTCTCTAGGTTAGTACATTTTCTTCTTGATGAGATTCTTCGCAGTGCTATTCATCGCTGCCTGGACCATGTTTTGATGGAACCAAGTGTGGTAGATAGTATATGTGAAAGAGGTTAAAATCCAAAGAATTTCATGAGAGTCACTCATTGAGATCTGTGTGGTGTTTAATATCAAGATGTTACCATTTGGTCCAGAATAATTTATTGCTGAGGTACATTATTGACATATTTTTATTAATATTATTTAATTCATTTACGTTTGTCATTCATTGTGAAATACATAGTATGATTTTATGCAATTATGTGGTGGGAATGTATATCATAAATGTTTATATTCTTTTTTACAATCTTTAATCGTTTCTCACTTTGAATGATTGTACTATTAATGAACAAACTTTTACAGCTGAAAAAGTAAAAGAAAGACTTAAAGAGTATGTACATTAATGCTTGTGTAAGATTATGGCATCAGTGTGTCTAGCCCTCTGGGTGTTTTTATTTTCATTCTTTCCATTTAACCAATTTTTAATAAATGCATGGTAACTCTGCTCTGTTTCTATACTTGTCCATTTATATTCACATATTTTATCATGGTTTCTTGCTGTTTCAAATCTCAGGCTCTTTCCTTCTAATAAAGTCATACAATCAATTTTTGAGATTCCTTACTTAAATATATGTGATGATGTGCATAAGCATAATTTGGGCTAGCAAGGTCCCCCCCATATTTTAAAGGAAAAAAATTTTATGGGTGGTTTCCCATACCCCCTAGATGCTCCGGTGTTCTCTGACCCATTCCCCTGTCAAAATACTGTTTATGCCCATGATGATAAAGAATACTTAACCATGTAAACATTTCACAATGTGAAATTAATGTTGTTACTTCACATATTTCTTATTTCTTAAGATTGGAAGTGATGGAATTTATATTGCACAAGGTGTCACTTGTCCATGCAATGATCCTGAGTCCATGTGATTCCTTGTGAACTAACCTTTATCACTGTTTAAAAATTCAGATTCTTTAAGATGTATTGACTTTTTTGTGGTAAACCTTATTTGGGCAAAACTATCCTCTTTCAGTTAGCTCCATCATTGTTGAACTGGAAGAGGTCATACATGTATGTATATGGTACTAATCTTGTTGATTGTAACAAAATAATTTTCCATTACGACATAATTGTTTTTAGGGCTACCGTCAATCCTAAAACAAAAAAATAGGGGACTGAATTTTCAGTTTATTGCAAACATTGTATTTTTAATAAAAAAAATTGAAATTGAGATAGCTTTGCTTGTTTATTCAGCTCCTTTATGTTGTTCTTTTGTTGTGTGTAATCGAGAGGTCAATGAGTCTTAAAACTTGGCGTGCTCCGCTGCCACCTGTGTATCGTTTGGTTACTAAAATAAATGAGCGTCGTCTTCCGGTCACATATGTTCACTATGGTGTAATTCTTTTTTGGCTCCCGTAAATCCTCAGTATCCACTGCCTGAATGAATAATTGCAACAACTTATTGGCCCAAGCAGTCGCAAAATTTGGACTTAAGTCTGTGGGTGTGTTTATACCCAGTAATTTGTGTGCATTTTTGTATAAGTAAACTTTTCAGCCAGTAAAGTCGCGAGACCACATTGTGGCAAACTGAAATTTGTTAGTTTGTGCATCGAAAATGGGCAATGAAAGTGCAACATCCATCACGAACATTCACTTTGGTGTGAGTTCATTGCCACAGATTGAAAAGTTACGTGGGGCTGCGAATTATGAGACTTGGGCCATGGATATGGAAATGTATCTCATCCATGAGGATATGTGGGACTTTGTTAGCAAACTCTTATCCGAAGGTGCCTCAGGAATAGAGAAGAAACTAGCTCAAAAGGCAAGAGCAAAATTTATATGCTTCTCGAGTCAGGCCCTAAGATGGAAGTGATGGGAAAGCAGACGGCCTATGATATGTGGATACACCTGAAGGCCACATACGAGAACAAAAGTGTGAACTGCCACATAGCACTTATAGATCAGTTATTCGATATTAAGTTGGTAAATTTTAGTGATATGGAGGAGTAAGTGAATAGGTTCACGAAGATAAATACCAAACTAAAGAGCATGGGAAAGCAGATCAACGACGAGCTGCTAGCTGTTCTTATGCTGAGAGGACTACCGGCCATTCCGGATGGCAGTGGAAAACACTGCCATGGACAAGCTCAAGGTGGAGACAGTGAACCAGAAGCTGCTGCAAGAGGGCTACAAGATATCCACTGAAGTGAAGGCGTCAGCTGTTGCTTTTGCCACCAAGCACAAGGGCAACAAGAGTTTCTTTCCATCATCTGGTGTAGAGAAGTCCAGTATTGGCAGTTGGATGAAAACAGCATTTGACATTAGTAGGGTTAGATGTCATAAATGTCATGAATATGGCATATGGCTATTGATTTCCCAGATAAAAATGCAAATGGTTCTTCTAAATATTCAAATTTTAAAAGTAGAGAGAACAATGTTGCTTGGCTCACAGCCATGCCATGTGAAGTTCAACCTGAAAAGTGGTGCATAGACTCATGCTCATCAGCTCATATGACGAGATGCGAAGAGTGGTTATCAGATTTTGATTTTAATGCTGGTAAAAATTTAAAAATTACTGTAGCTAATGATAAAAAACTAGTGTAGCAGGTAAAGTGGTTGCACTAGCAAATCTTGTTCAAGGTGGAGTGCAAACAATTTCCAATGCGTATCATGTACCAGATTTGTCTGCTAATTTGTTGTCAGTGAGTTGCATGACAGGAAATGGAGCCTTGTGTGTTATTCACTGAAAAGGGGTGTGAGATTTATGAGTCTGTGTCTTTAGATGTGAAGGGAAATTTGATTGCCACTGATTCTGTTGAAGGTGGTGTGTACACCTTGGATGTAAATGAAGGGCGGGAGTTAACTGGAAATGAAGCTGTAAAGAAATGTCTTGCTATGTCATTGCAAAGTGAAAACCCCCTTATGTTGTGGCATAAAAGACTAGGCCATTTAGGGCACAATAATATTCCTCTCTTGAAGCATTTAGCTGATGGTATGAAATTAGGCAGAGATAATCAATTTCAACCATGTGTGGCCTGCGTAGAGGGTAAACAGTGTAAGAAACCTTTTCCTGTTAGCAGTCTTCGTCTGGAAAAGACGTCTAAAGTATTGGAATTAATTCATTCTGATTTGTGTGGACCAATGGACCCCCCCTCAATCCATGGTGATAAGTATATTTTAACCTTTATTGATGACTTTACTAGAAAAATGTTCATATGTTTTTTAAAAAGTAAAGATTCTGTATGTGAAGCCTATATGTGACGGTGGCCTATATGTGATATGTGGCCTATATGTGATATGTGACGGTGTAAAAATGATATTGGGCCAATATCATGATGCTGCTTGGGAAGTAATAAGTTTTTTGAAAATATGCAATTATTTCATTGCGTATGAATTCAAACTTGGTACCCAATGATACAGGTCCTTATGCAGCAGCAAAAATTTGAAAAGGTGCTGTAGAGGACTGATTTTTTGTTTCAAATTTTATATAGATAGAAAACAATTTACTGGAATTATATTGGTATTGTATTCATATGAATTGCCCAATAATTTTTCCTATTGGAGATCCACTTCCTTGAGGGTTCCTTTTGCTACCATCCATGTTGTGGGGACAACAGTTTTGCCAATTGACAGGCACAGAAGGGACCCTGGAAGAAATGAATCTCCAAACCCTGCATACCGTGGAAGTCTTAACAAAGAGTTTTTCCTATTGCTTCCTCGAAATTATCACCTCCTAAAATATGAATTTCCATAAACAGATAAGCGTTATTTTATCATTATATGTAATATATTATATTATTTTCTCATTATATCCAGTGAAATGATGAAGAGCTTTTGAAATACCTACTGATGACATTTAGTTCGATGGCATAAACCCCATCCTCAGAGACTGCTTTAAATGACTAGGGTGAGCAAGTAATGCAGCTTACCCTTGTGACTATTTGCTTGTAACTAATTGCTTATGACCTTGTTCAGTCAAGAGCATTTTAAGTACCTATTGCATTCTGTCAAGACTATTACGACTGATTCCAGATGCAAGCACCACTTAGAGTCATAATGCTGGGTGATATCTGTGGGAGACTTGAATCATTTGTTCCATTTACGATCCATGCATATGTAGTTGGAGATATATTGGTACATAGAAATTAGCGGGGGCCTAGTGATTATAAGCTCTGCTACGGACAAAGAGATCCCAGCTGCAGATCACATTCATGAGTTGGGATGGTTCGAGCTTGGCAGTTTCATGAATTGCTTACCCAGAAGACCCCAGGCTCAGGACAAATTATTTGCCTATTATTGTGAGACTTCACTCGATAAAGTTGGTAGGTTCTTGGTCTAAGCCTGGCTCGAGACCGGCCGATCGGTCCAAAGAATAGCCTACCAGCTTCACTTGGTACCGAATTTTTTTCACACGTATTATGTTTGCTTATTTATTGTAGGGAATTTATTGCTTTATTTTGGTTCCTGTTCTCTACAGAATTTTTCACCTTTATTACGTAATGATATTTGGATGTAATCCGTTTTTTTTCTTTTTGTCACTTACGTGTGTAAGTCAAGTTGTCACCTAATTAGTTCTTACGTATTACGTCACTTTACCGAGGTTGATTATTTTTTTTCCAAATTCTTTCTCTAGTCCATCCGCTTTATTAAAGTACTTCATTTTAACTATGAATCGTAAATGTATGACCCATTCCGAGCCACTTTAATAAAGGTCCAGGCTTGTGAGCGATTTTTTTAAATTTACGTTCGCCCGGGTGAAGTTCGGTTACGACGAGCCGGACCTGCGACGGAAATTTATGCTTATGCATGTCCCTCGATTCTTTTTGATTCTATGCTGAGTCAAAAAGAATCTAGGTCCTTTGCCATTCTCTTTATTAAATCAAGTGACCAATTTGTCCATCGGGTGAGAACCGTTTTGACTAATATTTCATCATTTGACTAATGATAGCTCTTTTTTTATTATATTCTCCGTTTTTACGAAAGGATATTTGTAAAATGAAAGTAATTGTTCCCTCGAGTTTTTAGGTGCTCCAGCAGCTAAGTTATATTGCACCGTCCAACATAATATCTAAATCCCAAGGGAAAAGTAACGTCTACGCCTTGGGCGATATTTGAACCCTGCCCCTTGGTTTACCCGGGCAGTGCGTCAACGACCTGGCTACCACGGCCGCCTGAATGGAAGTGGTAATTGTTTTCGAAAGTAATTAGAGCTCAAATTGTCTGGAGCAGAATTTTGGTAGGGTATAGAACCCAGTAAAGAAAACAATTCACTATATGAAAATTAAATAATTCCTTCTTTTTCTTCTTCTAAGTTACCAAAATGACATCATAGCGGACTGTTAGGAATTAATTTTAATGGCTCATGAAAATGCTCCCGTAGGCGTTTTGAAGCCATGATTTTTATTCTATTAATGTGTTTGAACGTTGTTATGTGGAGCGCAAAAATCAGAAAATTCGTCCACCTTCTTCTTCTTGCCTTCGCAGATTTAAACGATTTAATCCATTTCCCCAGTTCAAGTGTACTTGAGTTTCTTATTAGCGAGACTCACATTCAAGGAACAAAATCGAAGTCAGGGATTCTATTTCGAATTTCGAGCATGTACCGAATGAGTCAAGATTGCGAGTCCAGAACAGATTCTACGAACTGATGAGTATATTAAGTCTCTCTGAATGAGACGCCGATGTGTCTGCTCCCATGGTTTGTAGTCCCTTCTGTTGCACCAGTGAATGCCAGTTTTTCTGTCTGCCCGCAAGAGAAATGACCATCGGTCCCTGAATGCTTAAAGGAAAAGTAACGATGGGAGGGAATGCTTCAGGCATATCCACTCATATGTACCTAGGGACGGATGACCCGAAGCCTCCCTCATTGACGGAGGAGATACTGCCTGGACTCATGCTGGAGGAGGTGGGGACGAAGGGACAGAGAGCTCTAGAAACGACCCCATCGGCCTCTCCCGGTCAAAGCAATTGCTGTCGAGAGGGGACAGGGAGAGAGAATATGGGTGAATGAGGGAGAGGGGGTGGCGGAGGGGATTTGGGGAAGAGGTAGACAGTGGGTGAACGACTGTGACGTCACCGCCATTTGGGCGATCGCCACTTCCCCCAATTCAGGTCAGATTTGTAACTTCCTCTTTAAGCGGAGGCGCGGATGCGGCGGTTGCTGCTCCGCTATAGGGGCTTCTGCCGACGAACAGTGGGAAGTGGTCCCCACTGAACGAAGGGAAAGGGATTGAGGGGAGGGGGGAAATCATGAAAGAGGGTAGGAGTGGAAAGAGGGCGAACGAGTGGGGGTCCTGGAATGAGTTACTCGCAATTGTGCGACTATACGTAGAGATTTCCCTCCCCCTCCGCTCTTTAGCTCCACCAACTCCTCCTGCCCTTTTTCATGCCTACTTTTTTTGTACCTCCCACTCTTAGTCACCCCCTCCTGAATGTCGCAGGCGTGATCACCCAGAGGGTCCTCGGGATCACGTGACACATCCGTCTTATGCATGGTGCATTGAGGGCCCCATTCTGTGCCGTTTATCCCAGCGTTGAGGAGGAAAAAGGAGACTCCTTTTGTGTATTGTGAGTAGTGGGAGGAAGGGGTGGCGGATGGACGGTGAGGAGAAAGGCAGGCAGACGTCGGTACTCCAGCCCTCAATCCAAGCTCTTCTTTGAAAGGTGACTTTGCTGTGGAGAAGATGGTACGGGGAGACTTGCCCAGCGTGGGAGGCATAGAGGGTATTTTTGATTTTCGTTAACACTGGACCTCGAGGGTACACCCCGCGGATGGCATAGGGGGAGCAGGACATGCGGGCCCTCTGTGGTCTCAGCATGCACGGTGCTTGACGTCGTCACTTCATTATCCTTAATGCTAAACACGAGGTTCAACACCAAAGAGCTCAATTCTTCCCAAGATTTCCAATGGAATAATTCTGGCCCTCGTAGCATATTGCACCCAATATTACCCGAATGAATGCGCTTCGAGTCGGAAGCGAATATTTAAAATCTCATTGTTGGTATACTCAAGTTGCCTCCAAGTGACTCTATTTCACTCTCTGAAAATATGTAGAATTAGCTGAAGATGCCCGTTTAAATTCAACGGGAGGGAGAAATATAATAAATACAAATTGTGCTAAAAAAAACTTCCTACGGATACGTATTATTTTATTTAGCCTTTTATTCCAATTAGATTGAATTCTTTTCTTATAACCTAGTACATATTTAGAAGAATGAAAAGGGTAGGCCTTGTATGAGATACATGGAATAAGTTGTGAGGAATGTAAAAGAGAGGAGTTACGCCAATATGAAGAGGTTTGCCGATAGAGGAATAGAGTAGAGAGCTGAATCAAACCATCATAGGATTGTTGACCGATGATGATGACGAAATCAGGTAGGTACCTGCCGCTCGATCTGTTGCTTATGTCCACACTTTTTACGGGATATTTTATGTATCACTAAATTACAATTTTCACAGAAACTGCCATTAAAATACTTTTAGTTTTACCGAATGCACACCTACTTAATCTGGGAGTAGCACAAAAGTTATCCCGTATGATTTTGCCGGAATAAATAGCCGATGTAGATTCAAGAATCAGCTGCGATATATTTTTTAATAACTTACAATATCTTCACGAAAAGAGCAACGCAGATTACGGCATCTCTTTTGGATGGACATTTTAGCATCATTGCAATGGCATTTATAATCAACCCACGGATACGTAATGAGACATTACGTTATATTGGGATTTGAATTTCATTCCCTAGTTTATGTTAAACAATCTCAAATCTCAAGCTATTTCGCTCGATGACGATTTCGAAAGCGTTCCATGTCTTCTCTTCACGTCCAAGGTTGGTTTATATGCTCAAATCCGTAAAGAAATAAAAAAATCACAATTTGAACACCGCTGAAGCATTCATTTAAATAGGTACTTATAATTTTGACTGAATGCAAACCTTCTAAATCTGTGAGTAGCGCTAGCAGTCAGCACGTATCTTTGTGTGCAAATATATAGCTGGCCTTGCTTCATGAATTGCCTTCAGTACCTTCCTATATCCTCGCGAAAAGCACAATGGCGTTTGCGGCATCCCGCTATGACGAACGGTTTAAGCATCAACGATGTTTTCATTTCAGAGACGAAAATGGCAATGGCTTTAGCAAAGCTCGGAAAAGAACCGAAAAAAACAGTAAATTTCGACTACAGCTAACGCTTCGTTGCCGGTACGTCTTCCTGATTTCGTCAATTCTCCTCCTATTGGCATTCCTGCATCAAGCTACCTCTAAGCCTTTCGCACTATAGTGATACCTCGGGTAACGATGATGATTCGTGATGAAATGTGATTTATCCTAAGATCTGTAAAAAAAGTAAAATTCGTCATGGATGCTGCTCACCAGCTCATCAGTGTTATAAAATAGTAAAAAATCGCACTAAAAAGGAGGAAAACTCACCAGACGGAAATTAACCGGTACCCAATTATACTAAGGAATATGGAAATATAAGTAATGAAACACTGACGATATTTGCCCGATTATGGGTAATTAAAATATACAATAAACTAACTACTATTAAACTGCAAATATGTATACGAGATTTTCCCAAATTTCCGTTATCTTCGTAAGTCAGGTTACTCGAGTAACCCGACTTACGAACGATCGTTAGCCGGAGTATCATTGCATTTCCTCCAAGTATGCGCTAAATAGAAATGGTGATAACGGACAGTCCTGTTCTACCGGTTCCTCGCGCGGATTTATATGATAGGAATTGAAAATTGGAAAGAAGAATCTTCATTAAGCACGTGGGCTCTGATAATATGGAAGGAAAACGAAGGGGTATTACTATAGATAAGGTACTTAATGGTGACGCTATTGAAACTGGTTATAGTACCTAATAGAAGTATGTGAAATTTTACATTTATTGAGAGCTACAATTGTTATAATTCAGTAAGAATTTTAACGAAGAAATTGAAACAATCCATCTATTTCATGACACGTGCCTAAATATTCTCAAGGAGATTGCAAGGTAAAACTTGAACGATAATCACACGAATTTTCGTCTACATCCCCTTTTTGGGCAACCATCATATCTATAGTGTGATGGCGATTCAGAGGTTTCATGTATGCAAAGCGCTAGGAAACCATGTGGGTCCTCAAGATTCTCATATATTATCATCTATTTTTAGCCAATTTTCGCTTCTTTGGAATTTTAAATATAAGACAATTTAATCGACCTTCCCTATCACCTATTATATGTTTGCAGGTGGATATAGCAAGTTAGAACTATTTGGTAGGTTTCTGGTTGAGAAAGAACAAGTGGTACGTATGCTACTTAATGAGATTTTTATCATTGTTATCGTTGATATTTTTACCCTGGGCCAAAGGACTTTCACAACGCTCTATTGATTTACTGAAAAGTCGTAATTATAATGCGAATTACGAACCATCTGAGATTGGAATCCCTTAGGCTCGTGATCCTTACACATTTAGGGGGGAGGCTTCTAGCTCCTCTACCCTTCTGGCTCTGCGCACCATCATAACGTGTCGGTGACGTGATGAACGTCTGAATATTTGGGAGTTTTGGTTTAAAGGCTTCATGAAGTTTCCGCCTTTGTAAAGAAATTTGGCCAAATGAGCATTCATCACTCGAACGATGAACTGAAAAAAATATTGAAGGCTTAATAGATTATTCTTAGAGAGAAGCATTATAATTCCCACTCTATTTGATTTCCTTGGATGATTCTATCTGTTCTGGCAGTAAATAACCTCATTAGGGCAACAGGAAAAACTTTGATGAGCATCATGATGATGACTAAAACATTCTGGCTTAGGTACCATCAAACGAAGGGCATACAACATTAGTCGAATTTGTGTCTTTTATTATTTACAGCTAGAATTTCTCACTTTCCACGACGTGCATCGAGAGCCTTCTCTCTGTCTTTAATGCACAATTTTCAGCGGAATCTAAATGAACTGAACTGCCGTTGGGTGTTACCCATTAGATATTGCCTATTTTCATTCGTCTGACAACACTGTGAAACCACTGGTGAAACTTCGACTTATCAAGAAATCGGCTTACGAGGAGCTGCAGGCTAACTCACGTGGCGAGCTTATCCGACAGCACCCTTGAATGGATGACTGGCGAAGAAGTGTCGCGCTAAGGAGGTTGAGGGGAGGGAAGAAAAAAGGGATGAGGGAAGGGGGAGTAAAGGCGATAGGCTGGCGCCTTTGGCGATAGAACCCGAGACGGATGACGATGGGAATAGGATGACAAACGAAAGAGGCGCGAGTTCGGAAATTGAAATCGGTGAATATCGAAGGAGATTATGATATCGCTTTCACCTTTACTCATCCATGGTTTGGCGGGTTTACGACTTTTCATCTGGATTGATTCCGCCATGGGTAGATAACGAATGCGTCGTATTAGAGAAACGATCGTTTCTCTAATACGCTAATATATTATTAGCTCGAGCTATTTCGATGAAACAATCACGAAAAAGTGTAGCAGTGGAATGCGGGAAAGTGCATTTTGAAGTGCCAGCGAAATTATTTTTTTGTCTGGCAGTCTATTTTGGTGCAAATTCGCTAGTCGAAGGAAAAATTACAGCAGGAACTGGTGGTTACTCAATATTATCATTCATATTGATATTATCTTCAAATGGGAAAGAATGACAAAAATGTATTTTTTCTCTACAGCTTGTCATCTTGAGATTCCGCTTAACAGTGACCAAACCTTACGGTCCGCATGTTTTAGCTAGCTTCACATACCGCATCGTGACATAATCTGCTTTTTCAGGCTTCATATTTCTCGGCTTTTATTCCTGGCAGAGGCCCCCATCACAAAAATTTACGCATAGAACCCCAAGCAATTATTTTACAGTATGGAGCGAAAGAAATTATAATTTCACCTTGAAGTACACCCGAGTATATTTTGCTCCTAACCGAAAACTTGCGCATACAGACTACATGTTTTTAATGTGGATGTTCAATGCAAAATAGGAATGGACGAGGATGTCAAAGACCAGAATTGTTTCCCTAATGAAATGCATTGATGGGTGTGTATACGTATGATTCTAATGAGATCAGATTACATGCTAATCGCAATCTTTTTTCCGCTCCTTAATTAAATGTAAAATCGTTCTTATTTTACTCTCCGCCAGTCTTCTCCCTTCCTCGATCGGAGAGATGATTTTTACCAACCTCAATTGAAGCGACAAGCTCTGGCATTCTTCAGCAACTCCAGTTCTCCATTGCAAAATTAATAGATGAAAGTATTCACTCGGGGAAGGCAACCAACAACACAGGTCATTTGTGCCACTTAGGAAAGGAGGCCAATTCGGTACAGTTCAAATATTTATTTATGCATTTTTTTTAGGAAAAGAAAGGGTGGAGAACAACTCGGTGTCGGCATTAGATTGTTCTTAACGAAAGGTGTGAATGGGTGAACGGTTCATCTGACGGACTGAGCACTGACCTAGAAATGCTCTCTGCAAAACACTCAGGAAGGCTACACCAAAGAAAAGCCTCTACCACTATTGAGATTCGAACTCGTACCCTTGGATTTGACGCCACTTCCCACAACAACCTAATAGGTATCCAAAATATTTAGCACAAAGATTTCTACAAAGTAACTATCATTTCGCCTTTTGATTCCGTAGAGTGATAACTATGAGGTAGTATGCATTTAGGTAAGAATTCTGTCACACATTATACTATTTTTAAATCGTTTCATTCCTTTGTTAAAAACTGTTATACAGGCGTACAGAAATAAAACCTTTTCGTTTTGTGATATCACCATTGTACTCGAAATTCATTAATAAAACAGCAATACATAATAAGAAATATTGTACATCACAAAAAATATACTGCTTTGAGTAAATAAGGGAATTTGCTTTAGGTTATTACATGAAATAAAGTTTATGGAGTGCAGTAAAGCCATTTTAAGGGTATTCCTTCGGAAATTTCATCGAAGAACGGCCTAAGTAGAGTCCAAAGTTAGCAACGGGTCAACATTTCAAAGGGCCTTCAAATTAGATGCAACGCATGAGCGATTTTGACAAATGCGTCTACTTTGTTTGCCCAATTAACCCATACCGGGAAACCACCGTATCTCTAGGGCGATGACTTCTTTCCAACAGCTATTCTCTCAGAGGGTTCCTAAGCGCGTGTGTTTTTGAAGGGAGCCCTCCCAATGATTCATCTCATTCGAGCGATCCGGAAGGTGGGGGAGGAGACTATGTTGATTGTGTCAATCTCCCTTGTGAGTAAGGGTGGGGTCGTCGCGTTACCCTCCCATCCTCGCGGATATTGCTGCTAATGGGACCAAAGTTAGGAGCCCTTTATCACCAACCGGGCATCTGGGATGGGGGGTCGGAAGGGGAGCGTTAACCAACGGGGTGGGGTAAAGAGGGGAAGAAAAGGACGCGATGGGACGATGGAGGAGAGAGGGAAGAATCGTGCTTCGGAGTTGTCCGTGCTCCTAGATGTCTCCCCCATTTGCCACTCGCCACTATATGAGCACTGAGGGCTCCGGGACTCGTCTCAGTGACCCAAGAACTAACGGTGGATCGGTGGTGGCTTGTGCATCGTTTTAGCAGATATAACTCAACGACCAGCGCAGGACTGAGGATTCCCGAGATTACTACCAGCATTCAGCCAAGAATGAGAGATCCCAGCGTTCGAGACCGAGAGAGGAAACCACGTGGGCTTCGTGACGCGTACGCGGTCACGCGCCGACCTTCGACCCCAAGCTCCGCTGCCATGCGAGTTAGTGATTCTTTACTTGGCCGCCCACCTTTACTTGGCGCATTCCTCCACCCTTGGAAAAGACGGTTCGTTGACATTTGAGTGGGCATAAGTAAGGCGAAAACAGTTTAGTGTGCGTTTCTCAGTGAGACCACTGTTGAGATACGCGCGTCGCCAGCCCGAGGCACCTTAATATCGCCCGATGATAGCAGGGCGGCGCTGATCGCTTCCAAGTTCCAACGCTGCCTTGCCCAAGGGGTGCCCTCTTTTATCTCTCCGAGCATTATCCGCTAGCCCTCTCGCGAGTGTCGGGGAGGAGAGAGGCGGGAGAGAGGATGAGGGTAGCTGAGGATCCAGAAGGGGGTAGAGAGGGCGCCTTTCCTCATAAGTGCTTCTGTCGCGGAGTGGGTGGAGTGTGGAGGATGCAGCGGGAGGACTACCCAAGGCCGCAAGATTGGCTCTGATTGGCCGTGGCATCCGAGGCCGGCGGCGACGAAGGCAGGACGTGGTCATTAGGCACTACTCGGGCTGTTTTTATTCCCACTCCGCCTGTCATACTCAACCAGGGCTCCCCTAGCGTCGCCTCGCTGCCGACTTATGGTTACTGCTCAAAAAGGACCAATTAATCGCAGATATGCAAGGAGTGAACTCAGGTGAGTACCTACGTGAAGTCCCTTAGATGAACACGCACTGAAATATGGATAGGTTAAATCAATGGAAACGTGATTTGCTTCAAAGTAGTTCAGTGAATTAATTATGCAAATGAGTAGCTTACGTTTTAAGCGAACGAGAGTAAGGCCGTCGATGCGCAATTTTTTGGAGGAGCCCCTTCGCGATTTTTAATTCCCGCCCGCGAGTCTGAAGATACTTAAATCCCCTAATGTAGCTTCTCTCCGCATCAAACCAACTCAATTTGCTGGACTGAATGTCCAACTACTACTCGTGAGACTCAGCGTAAAATAATAAGGAGTTTGAGTTAAGTGTAAGTTCCGAAAAAGTTATAAATTTTAAAATCCATCAAAGGGGATGCTTAAGGTATTCTCGAAATATCAGGGACCTACACCTGCGATCACTTTCTACCTTTGGGTTGTTTCGTAAATGTATATAATTCTTCATAAACCAATTTGAAATCCAACTACGCGTAAAATTATAATTTTCAGTAAGTAATATGCTTAAAAAATTTATTGTAAAATTTTTACTTGAGAAAGTTACAGCAAGGCAACATTATATTTGGTGGGTGATGTCTCGATGTAACTGGACAGGTAAACTGTTGGCAAACTTCAGAATAAAGCCGAATGGAGGATTGAAGGCAAACTCAAATGTGTGGACCGCTGACTCGACCCCTTGCGCTGAAGCATCTCCTGGGAACACCGGAAGGAAGACGGCATGGATGACACGGGGTACCCTGTCCCGTTCCTAAGTACTAGTGCCGCAGGAGAGTGGAGCCGCATCCTCCTGCTGCTCGAGTGCTTATCAATGGGACGGCTCTCCCACGGCCTCTGCGTCGCCCCGTTAGCATCCGATTACGGCGATGTTGCAGATGTCCTCTCAAGAGGGATTAATTGACGCTCATTATCGACGAGGCTGATGCAATGGAACATCGCAGTCAAGCTTGCAGACGCACCCATGTAAATATTCTTCAAGGATACACCTTTTTTAACTGGATTCATTTCATAGCAAGTTAATGTTTGTTCTCGTATTTAATTATTTTTATTCCCTCGCAAATCACAGAATTCACAAACGACCGGGTTCAATTGTCCAAGGGTGGCTTCACTCAGTGAAATTGAAAATATTTTGAACCAGCCATTCATGTGACTCCTTTGAGGGAAAAACTTATTTCTTGCGCATTAAGTTGATTTTTATATTTATAAGTTTAAAATAATTTGGATGACATAGAAGAAGAAGAATTATCAATTCATAGTGCTCCTTAAACTTCATTCATTCAAATAACAGGTGCCTTCAAGCCATTTTTTTCTATGTTACTGTGTTGTGGTTCTCATTCTACTGAAGCTCTTTCCTCACAGAATTCTCATTCATAACTACGAAGTACGTAGTTTAAATTGTGTCCAATCCCTGAAACTCTAAAAGGTAATAGAATGGTACAGAAAGGTGACTATAGTTTTAAAAAATAGATTGAAGATTTTCAAAATGTTTACCCCTGAACTTTCTAGTGAAATAGCAAGTACCTAACAAGTTTCAGATGTAGCATATAGTTGCTTGATCTCAGACTACACTCCCAATTTCTGGGATAAACAAATAGAAAATATTCACCCTATCTTTCAACCTACCGTTTCGCATAAGATAAGCTACTAATACTGAAAGAGAGACATAAAATTCAAAAGTGGAAAGTACCTTTGGATCTTTAGCCTTACATCAGAGTAGGAAAATACATTTTTTTTCAAGTTGACAAACAGGGACACCCCTAGGGCTTTTCGGGCCCTGGGCAACTATGATTTAACTATGCTGGGCATAGAAAAATGTAGTATTTCGAGCCCCCTGAATAATGACATCAATTTTTATAATAACAAAATTAATTTGATATTTCATGATAATGAAGGAATGGGAATAATAAATATACTATAATATTTATAATTTCCGTGACAAGAGGTCCTCCAAAATTTGGGGACCTTGGAGGCATGGGGCCCGGAGCCATTCTCAAAGGGCATCTCTGGAAACAAATGTGCACGGAAGTATTATTATTAAGAAATTCTAAAATATACTAAATCAATTGCAGAAAATGTATTATTTTATGTCATCACAGTATATACTTAAGTAGCTAAGAACTTATGTAACCTACCCAAACACTAAAACTTTTAATTTCTTGTATTCCTATTTGAGAAAAATAAATGACAGTGAAAATAATAACTATGTTGCCCCTATCATTTGGTTTTTAGGTGAGCACATAAGTCACAGTAGAATTAAAGTTGTGCAAATATCTATAACCACTATGAAGTAAAGGACATCTGTTATTTCAACAGATCTTCAATAGCAGTCAACCAAATCCAGAACTCTCGGCAACACAAATAAGCTATGCAGCTTGGACAGCCATAAATGTTTTTTTTTCAAGAGTCGAATTAATCATACTTGTCATTCAACACATGATTTATACTTAATTACCACAAAAGAGGCATGGATTTTTTAATAATCTTGAAGCACCATGAGAATATAAAAACCAGATCCAATTCTATATAGGAAATTTCCTCTTGTTATAATGCAACAAGTCAATTTGAATTCCACCTCAGAGATGGATTATGGTATGCATATTTGCTAGATGTTAATGAGGGGTTCTTCCAAGAAAGCTGTTGGAATTTTGTGAAAAATAAGTCTCAAAATCCTACCATACTAGATGCTGCTTCATCATTCTTCCTCTTTTTCCTAAATATGTTCTATTCTCACAATCATCTCTCTTACTCTGCTCATACCCTTTCGTAAATACAGTTTTAGAGCCACACCACCAATGCTCATTTACGTCTTAAAAACTATTTCCTCAAAAGATTTGGCAGAAACACCTTATTACAAAGTTATTTTTTTTAATAACCTTTTTCTTTCAGCAGAGTGTTTACCCTTATGCACTTCCATGTCAACTTTTATATTAAAGGAAGGATAATGCAATTTTCCAAAAGTAAACAATTTTTATTTCGACTAGTTTTGGTGTACTACACCATTGTCAAGTGAAGCATTCTGTTTACAAACAAGTGTATATATGAGCAGGTCGGAGGGGGGGGGGGGGGGCGTGGAGGGAGGTTGGGGGTGGAAGGGAAATGGAGAGAAACGGAACAGGGAACAAGGAGTGATCTGGTTGGAGCGTGGGTGAGAGGGGCAGGTCAGTTTATTCAAATTTGTAAAACCAGTGTCAGTTGGTGACGATGGGTGAAGATGGGAGAGGGAACAGAAGGAGAAAAATGCCTTGGATCGCTGCTGTCGTCTTAGGATCCCTCGTTGATTTAATGGCTCTTGCGGCAGGGTTCGGCAATTGGAGACCAGTGGGTGATGTCCCATGGTGCTGCTTTTCGGCGATGCTTGAGGAGTCCTCCGGAGTTTGGGGGGGTGGAGGGGGGGCAGCAGGGTAGGGGATGTTCAGAACGTCGGCTCGGAGTGGTGGAGGAAGTGGTGTGGTGTTACCAAAGGGAGGGGGAATGGTGGATGGCTAGGGGGTAGTAGGGGTGGCAGTGGAATAACGAAGTGCTATGGACAGTAATGGGATGGAAAGGTGTTATCATTCAGGAGTGGGATATTATTAATTTTATGTGGAATTATTTTATGTATTATTATTTTACGCGAATTATTTTATGTTGAATTATTTTTATATATCATTTAATAATCCAACCAGATCACTCCTTGTTCCCTGTTCCGTTTCTCTCCATTTCCCTTCCCCCCCCAAACTCCCTTAACCCCCCCCACCCCTCCGACCTGCTCATATATACAATTGTTTCTAAACAGAATGCTTCACTTGACAATGGTGTCGTACACCGAAACTAGTCAGAATAAAAATTGTTTACTTCTGGAGAATTGCATTATCTTTCCTTTAATATGGAACATTTCCACCACATCTCACCTGAATCTGGTTTGTTTCATAATTTTAATTAAAAATTGTCCCAAATAATATTAACTCATTGTCAATCTCTTCCAATCACACAATTACCCTACCACATAAGCAACTGAGAAGCCCATAGCTTTTGTTCCCATTCATCAGTATTCATCTCACAACCGTTCACCGTAGCATTTTAACAAATGACTGGCTGACTAGTTACCACATGGCTGTTTGAACAACCAATGCTATATAATTTAAAAATCTGTATTCAAATCTGGAATAACTCTTTTCTACATTATATCCTACCCTATCACAGGAGCGGACCCAATTGGATGGTTAGGGGGGTAGTAACCAATCTTCTCATTACCCCTACCCCTCCAATGAAAAGACTAGCTTAGGGGAGGGGGCAACCACCCCACATGGATCCGCCCGTCCTATCAATGCTCTAATGACATACACAGCATCTTGAACTATCATCCCTTTCTTTAATCCCCTATATGACCTTCCTATTATTTGCATATTTTAAGCTATTGATTGCATATTTCATCTCAGGATCACCTTCGTTGGATGAAATTACTCTTTCATAATCTTCACTCTTTTCTTCTATATTGAGACAGAGATGGTACTGCCTTTGTTCAGTCAACTTGTTCTCCTAAATCCTAAAACCAAATTAATCGGAGTATGTAGGAAATGGTTTCAGGTAAAACTTTATCAATATTCATGTTGAAAAAAATACTAGGTTAAAAATCCACACTTTTAATTCAAAACCAACCCAGGTTTCAGCAACTTAGAGCCTTTGGGGGGACTTCAAGGGACTTTGAAAATGGGTCCTGGGTCGGTTTTGAATTAAAAGTGTAGATTTTTACCAAGAAATCTTTTTCAATATGAATGATCCAAGAATTGTTTATCCCATAGCTTGAAATCAGTTTTTTGGGACAACCAATTAAAGTCATCTATTCATTAAGGAGGGGAAGGTATTTGAGAAGAGGTAGGAATGTAGGGAACATATGAATTAATGGTGGGGAGAAAACTGCAATTGGCATTAGCCAGCTTAGGAGCCCACATTTTTATGTCTTCTCAGATGGACAAAATACTGAACTTGGAGGCCTCTAACACAGTGCTCAAGTAGGGTCCGATGTATTGAAGAAAAATGGCTACTGCCAGGAGTCAAACTCTGGTTCTCAGGATGGAGGCCAGTACTCTAGTCAGCACACCAACCATAACCCCTTGCCTAGTCTATGGGAATCCATGTTCAAATTTGTCCACGTTCAGTGCAATACAATTATTTTTTGTTGTTAATTTCCTTTTTATCTCAAATACCTGGTACCACTGTGTCCTTTTACCTACTATACATTTCTCACTAAATTCATAGCAAAAAATTATAAACAGGCTCATTTCCCCTCTCCCAAAAATTTCACCAAATTCTTTCCCCCCTGCTTTATTACCCTTATTGGTTTCTTATCTATGCTTATCACACTTTATACATATCCTCCATGCTCTGCATATAATCTTTCATTTTTTCTCCATTATTAATTACCTATATTGACTGTATTTTAAGGCCTCATAATTATACTGTATACCTACTGAATACAAATGTTATCTAATCTTGCAACACAGATTCCACTTGTCATTTCTTTTGAAAAATGACTTGAACCTTCTTTAAAGGATGGGAAGGAAAATCAGAAAAATGTGAGGATATGCCAAGAGGAAACATGATAGGAGAAAAGCAGAGAATCCAAGGACTAACACTCTTTGATGAAGAGAAGAAAGTTTTTAAAATATTTACATAAATTATGATAATGGTCCTTCAGATGTAAGAAGTTCAGCTTTCAATTTCAGGACCTCTGCAACTTTTCTTCATGTTACCTAATTAAGAACTGGATTCAAACTTTACCAAGATGTAGGAAACAAACTTGACTACTTCAACATTACATTGATAACTCTGGAACTATATTTTTAATTCTGATCTCAAAACATGGTCCTTCAAGGACATATTTGAGAGCAAAATATACACAGTTAAAATAGTATCCTCTCATCCCTGGATGTGTAAATTTCAATTCTATTGTCTCTGTTACAACTGAATTCTTGCTCATGAAATTAATCACGTGGAACATAAGTGTGGCATTTACCTTACTTGATACAGAATTTTTTCTCGGAAGTAGAGCAACATGTGCATCCTGACAAGTCCATTTCAAAATTTAATCAAGATATTTCTATTTAAAGAAATGTTTTGGCAGATATTAAATGGTTTGAATCATAAAACTTGTAGAGGAACTGTCCAGAATATCTTTCTGTAGGTATCAACTTGTTAGCACAAATTGTCATGATACTTATAAGAACAGTGGTGTTGGGACCGTTACCAGAGATGGTGTGAATGCTGGTAGTGTAAATTTTATTCCTGATAATGTGTGTAGATTAACTTTTTGAGTGCTGTATTGTTAATGCTGATATCAATGGTGTACCCTGTTTTATTGTAAGTATTTACTGTCCACTTTTGAATTTCAGTAATTTTTTATCCAAGTAAACTCTTTTTTGGATCTTAATCACAAAATTTATAGCTCTATTTGCTTTCTCATAAGGTCTATTATGCATACTACTGTTAGCAATTTATTTCAGCGAGTTTTATTCTACTATAGTGCCTGTCTAAAATGAAGTCTTCTATTTGTTGGGTGAAATTATGAAAAATAAACTGAAGAATAAATCTAACTTCCACCAGGCAGTCATCACTTACATCTTTTACAGATTTCATGTAAATAAACATTATTGCAATAAAGAGGTAACTCTTTTAACTTTTGACTGAAAATATTTTGATCAGTGGACCAAATAAATGTATACTTTTCCTAATAAACTGCAATTTAGGTTTAAAGCTAAACTTAGCTGAAACAGAAAACAAAATACCAAGGTTTGTCAGCTCAAACACAGATTAGAGTATGTACAGAAAGGAAATTATCTGAACCTACTCCAGAGAAAAGGGAACAAGAAGAGGTATGGTAAGATCTACAGGTAAAACCACATTTGGAGTACCGATTGAGTGTTTGGTTCCAATGAATAAAAAAAGCAACTTGTGAACTGAGTATAATACAGTGGAAAGTGGTACATTCTGAGAAATATAACTCCTATGAACCTAAATAAAGTGCTACACAGCTACGGAAAGCAAAATGAGCCAGAGGACTGGGGGCAGAATGCAATGTCACACTTCCATTATTCAATCACATAGTACAAGTTTTGGGTTGACATTACAGATGTATTTCCATTCTCACAATATATCTACAGGATAGAAGTGTCAACTTTAGGTGATTATTGTTGGACCAAAGCATTAGAGATGTTTTTTTCCTTAAAAATTCTTGGAAAAAGGAAAAACAAAGTTGATATTGTTGACAAAAATTACATCGTCCTTCTCAGTCAGTTTCTCCCAGGTTCTCATTTATTCCAACCCTACTTTCAGAGTTGGTAGCCTAACATCCTCTACCACTCATTAAAGTGGTAAAATCTTACGGTTACAAATAGATGATCACTTTATAGCATACGTTTTCTAATTATTATAAATAACAGTATCATTTATAACTAACCCAGATAAGACATCTCAATCATGCAAGGTGAGAAAAAGATGCACCATAAAGCAAGTAAGTTATCTAAAAATATTTTGTACCCATGGGCAAAATATGATGCCTCAAAACTATCGTTGACATGAACTAGGATAACTAGACGTCCACCTAAGGAGGACATGTCTTCCTTTTTATGCTTTTATCCTCTCTACTATGCAAATCTACTATGTGAAAAACAAGAATTTTGTGAGAATAAACTACGATGTGTTACATGAAGTGGCAAAGACAATAGATTGGACTCCAGTATTCAATGAGCAGAATTCTGCAAGAGCCTTTTCAGTTTTGTCTGATTTCACACACACAGTTGTTGATTCAGCAAAATTCCTGAGTAAAAATAAGGATTTGAAAATTCTGAAACCATAGGTAACTAATGCCCTCCTAAGAGATATTCAAAAGAAAAATAATCTCCTTAAAAAATATAGGAGTCATCCTAATTGCAATATCTTAAAGGAGGAATTTAAAGCATTTAGAAACAGTATAAGGGTTAAGTTGAGACTGGCTTGTAACAGTTATTACATGAGAAAGTTTGAGAATAGTAAAGGTAACACAAAAATTCAGTGGCGTCTAGTTTAAGAAATAATCAGAGCGAGGTCTTCTACTCTTCCCACTCCTTTTTTAAAGTAGACAGCGTAGTCATTACCGATCCTTCAAAATTAGCAACTGAATTTAATAACTTCTTTAAGTTGGCATATGACACAGAAACTTGCACAAATGGTACCTGTTCTTCACTTAAAAAACTAAACTCATCGCATAACTCCTGTGAATCATTATATATGGAACCAGTGACAAAGTGAAATTCTTGCTCTAGTTAAATCTCTCCCTACAAGTAAATCACCAGGATTTGATGGTATAACTGCCAATATCCTCAAAAGGCTAATTGAGATCATACCTCCTGTGTTGGTATACGTGTACAATGTAAGCATATCCACAGGAGAGTTTCCTTTAGCTCTAAAAAAAAGCTGTCATCATTCCTCTTCACAAAAAAGGGAGTCGTAAATGTGGAAAACTATCTCCCAATATCCCTTCTATCAAATTGCCTTAAAATTAAATTAAAAATTCTATCAAATCAAATTCTATCCCAAAATTCTTGAAAAACCAATCAAAAAAAGGTTAATGAATTTTTATAATAAATCAGCTTTTTAGCCGATGAGTTCGGATTTAGGAGTAACTTGGGAACTGAAGACGCATTAATGCATCATTTTCAAAGTGTTTTTAATGCATTAAATCTCAACCAGTGTGCATCAACCCTATTCCTAGACATTAAAAAGGTTTTTGATACCTTGGACCACGATATCCTGTTAGATAACTACACCAGACCAGAATCAGGGGTATTGTACTGCAGGAGTTTAAAAGCTATTTATCTTTGCGCTCACACAGTGTTAGGGTGTATGATCGCTACAGTGAATGTAAAGTAATAAAGGCAAGAGTTCTGCAAGGTTTGGTGTTGGGGTCTATCCTCTTTCTGTTACAGATCAACAATCTGTTTCATCAAAAGTTTCATGGGATTGTATAACAGCTTATGCAGACAATATTGCTATAAATTATCAAGGTGAATTCTGGAATATCATTAGAGGAAAAATGAAAAAAGATCTGGTACTACTCAGGCAGTGGTTTAATCAAAAAAGACTGTCTTTAATCCCTAAATCCAAATACATGATATTTGACCTATGCAATAGATATGAGGAAAATTGGAATACATATTGTGTACCACTCCCTTGAATGTTCCCACATATCACTCTTCCAATTGTATCCCAATATAATGCATTTCAGATATTAACACTGTTCAAATTGTATCCCGATAGAATGCATTTCAGATATTAAGTATTTAGGGATAATTATTGATAACACTGGTTTTGGTGACGGGTTTTTTTAATATTTACTTTAGGTGTAATTGACCTCCTGAATCCAAATTTGGCATTAGTTTTTGTGTAACATCTCTATTTTTCGAGATACAAAAATTTGGTATTTTACCTTATGAAAGTTAAAGGTGTCATTTAGATAGCAACAAAAATTCACTGATTGTTAATATTTTTATATTTTATAGAGAATTTGAAGAAAAAAATGCCACATAAAACATATTTGGAGCACTTATTTACAACTACAACTCACTTGAAGAAAAAAAAAACATAATGAAAAAGATTCAGCACTTCTGAAGCTTCTTTTCTGAGAAATTCTAGAATGACTTAGGACTAAATAGTCTCTCTGAAGGTTCCAGCAGTAATCTGCCATCATGTGCATATCCCATCTTCCTTGGTAGCAGTCCTCCATAGTTTTCATTTCCTGATGAAATCTCTAACCTTGTTCTTCGCTTGTGTCTCCTTAATACCCTGGGAAACAGTCCAAGTGGCTATGTAAATAGTGAACCTTAATACTCATATTACATCCAAGGTTTCTAAAGTTTTTAGCATCTCATCCACTAGATCTATATTATTATCTGCTCCGTAATTTCCCAGGAAATGTTTCACATCAGCAAACGACCTCCAAGCATTTCGCTCTGCCTCATTTATAAATTGCATGAACACGGGATGTCTAATTAGCTTCCTAATTTGTGGGCCATCAAAAATTCCAGCCTTAAGTTACTCTGAGCTGATTTGTGGATTTTTCTTCCCATATATGCAAAACACTGCCCATGCTTATCAAGAGACTTCAAAAACAGCTTCATAAGGCCTAGTTTTATACGCAGTGGAGGCAAAATGATGTCGTCTTGTTTAACTAAAGGAATATTTACGACTCTTTTCTCTCCAACAATCAGGGTTTCTCTCTCAGGCCACTCCATTCTCACACAGTGGTTTTCTCTGTCCCTGTTATCCCCAGGACATAAACAACGGTATTTTGTTCAGCCACATGTTGTCCAAGGAGAAAGTCAACCATTTTAAAATCCACACAAATCATTCATTGATGTTCTTGATATTTTACCTTCTTCATGACCAAAGCAATGGTGATGTATTATTCTTTCTTTTTTGTTGAATGTGCAATTGGTATTGAGCCAAAATTGTTGCCATTGTGAATGAGGACGCATTTCAAACTCCACTTAGAACTGTCAATAAATAGACACCAATCACCCGGAATACATTCAGGAAGACCGATTTTCTTCAGGAGTCCTCTAGCATCTTGACAGAATACAAGATTGTTTTCTTGAGAAAAGAAGGGAAGCAAATCTTTTTCCCTTGTATGATAAAAAGTAATTTTTGTTCCTTGTTCCAGTAAATTCTTATCATTCCATCTAGAGGCAAGTAATTCAGATACTGTTTATGAAAGGTTGAGATATCTGACGAGGTCATTTAGCTCATCTTGGTTTAAACGCATAGGACTTGATGACGTTCCCTCATAATCACTGCCACTGTTACCATTTGTATCAGAAGAAGTTTCACATGTATTCACTTCATCCTCACAGAGCTCTGGGAGCTGGCAAAACTTTGGAATAGGTACCTAATCAGAGTGTAGAAACTGGGCATCTTGCAGAGGCTATATTAGGATATGTCCACTTGCTATGATTATTCTGATTTATTCCTTTGATTGTCACCATGCAGAAATAAGTCATCAACGTGGTTCAAAGGTTCCCTCCAAACCATAGGCACACCAAATTTAAGACATTTCCTTTTACTAGTAGCCCACTGTCGTAAATGTTCCATGCATGTCTTGCATACAATATGCGGTGTCCAAGTTTTATCTTGATCATCGAGTTGAACTTCAAAATATTCAATATATCCCCTTTTTACAAAGTCAGTAATAGTTTTTCTGTTTTCTTTAAACGTGTATTCCCCACAAATGTAAAAAAACACATCAGGATGATTGATACAGATCTGTCGACTTGAACTCATTTTTGCTTTTCACTCTGAAACAAGAGCGCACTAATGCTATTCAAAAAATGTTGGAATTGGGAGGTTAACGCCCTGTCATTTTAAAAATCATTAAAAAGAATAGAAATTACCTTACACTAATTAATAAGTATATTCTTTAAAAACGAGGAATCTTGAAGCAATTAATAAAGTCTCCACATCACCAGGAGTTGTAGAGGATATTTCGGGAGATCCAATTCTGACACAAGCACAAATGTAATCCGAGCAGAAGTTTAAAAAAAAACAACGGCTCCTCAACACTGCAGAAATGAGACTGAATGCTTTGGTGTATTTTTTTGGAGGCTAGAAAGCATTCTTCCAAAAATATTAGCAAATGACCTCGTAAAGGGCCTTGTGGTGCCATAAAATGACCCTACACCCAATCGCATTGTGGTGGGTGAAGGAGTTGCAACTGTGGGACCCCAGCTGTGGGCTGGCATCCTTGAAAAACATCCTCTAGTGTGGCATTCATTCTGTTCCGTTAAAAGTCCACATTTTCATCAGAAGGATCTGTAAAGCAGGTCACAAGAGAATTGCCTGTGGTACATCAGAAGAAAGCTGTCTTCTCCTAGAAAGTATCTCCTAGATCTCCACCCTACGTGATAAATAATGCTATTTTTCTGAGATTTCTCCAAAGTATACAATATGCAGAGTATTTTCAATTTATGTGTTTGGAAAATCAGCGTAGCGGAGTGCAGCAACAATTCATTCCTCACACTTGCCGCACCACCAAACCTTGCGTTGATGGTGGGTTGCACCAGTCTCAATCACACGATCAAAAAACTGATGTGAAATTCAGGGATGCCAAAAGTGGCACAATATCTCACCTGATGTAAATGGTGGAAGCTTTGTAAAGACTGCGATATTTAAGTTGCTTTGTGATGCCCAGCGATGCAATCAACTATTAAACTACATATATGAAGAAATGCTGGCATACCATGCACAAAAAACTTAATACCTTATGCTCTTTTTTTAATTTAGTTTATAAAAAATTATTTTATGTTAGATAAAAGTTTCTCTGGTAATAATATAACAGACATAAAGGGAAAGTAAACAGGAATCGATGCTAAAATAATTTAATATAATATGTAAGTGGGCATTTATGCTAACAATTCCTAAATATCTATAAAATCTAAATGATTGAGGGATGAAAATGCCATATCTACAAAAGTAGAGTTGATAGAAAAAAAAACTGATTTCATACTTTGATTCAGCACCCAAAATATAGTTAAAATCAGTTTAACATTTTTTGGCACCCAAAAAAAAATTTTTTTTGGTAGACCTGTGCAATAAATTAAAATGGTATCTTAATGTTAACAATCTTGCAGTAACATTACGTAACTGTCTCTCCCAATTATATTTTATGCTTAAAAAATGTCCAATGTCCTTTCTCAAGGTAATATACTCATCACCTCTTGTAGAATCTAAATTACATATACAATGGCATACAATGTTGGGGCGGTGCATATAAAAACAATATATATCCATTATTCTACTCACAAAAGAGAATTTTGCGAACAATTAGGCGGATTGTGGAATTATGCGAAAACCAGATTCTACCACTCTTTCCCCTTCTTTCTTGAGCTAAAATTAATACCAATTCGTTACTTGTACTTTTACAAAGCCCTGAAAAACTTTTACATAAGAGGTTGCTGATGCTGACAGCTGATGCAAGTTCTTCCAAAAAATTATTTTTTTAATTTACACGGAAAGAATCAATTATTACTACCAACACCAAGCATAACACTATATCAAAGATGTTTTTTACATTCAGCCAAAAATATTTAAATTTATCCCCATGTTATAAAAAAGAAAAAACACTAGAAAATTTTTGCTAGCTCTAGCAGCAAAAACCTCTAGGTTAAAAATTGGTTACTAAGCATAATTGACATTGAACTTTTAATCAGTAATTAGTCTTATGCTAAATAGAAAGTGATTTCTAAATATTTAACTTGTTTACTCATTTGATGTATTTTGACAGTTAATGTTTTCCTATGAATATTTATTTATTAATATTGTTTATAATTCACCTACTGACATAACATCGAACAGATATGGTATCCCCACAACAGGTTCTCCTTAGGGGCTATTAAAATGCTTCATTTTTTGTAAATGTTATACCATCGTACTGATTTACTTTGAAAGCCATTAAACTTATTTATTGTCTTTCTCATATTGATTTCCTAATCCATATATTCCAGTTACCCTGGTGAAAATAAACCATGACAGACAGTGTGACAACAATGTGTATCACACTGTGCAAGTGTATTAGTCACAGTGTATGTACACTGTGAGCACAGTGTGCTCCCTTCAAAGCGTGATGGACAGTGTGACCACAATGTGCAGCACACTGTACATGGGTATTTGTCACAGTGTCCTCACACTGTGTGCACGGTGTCCTCACACTGTGAACACACTGTACCGTCACAGTGTCTATCACGCTTTCTGCACGCTTTTGAGTCCCAATTTACGCTTTTGTCACGGTGTATGCACACTGTAATCACACTCTTGTCACATTCTAAGCACACTGTGTTCACGCTTCTGTCATACTGTCTGTCACGGTTTATTTTCACCAGGGATATTCTTCCATGATAGTGTCTTATCTCCTAAAATAATCAATTTTTCTTCTCCTCTTACCAGATTTAATATACTTCTGTGATATTATTATAGACATCTTCCACTTCTTTGTAGTCTTGACATGGGAATGTACATCTACACCACAATGGTATCTGTAGGCTTTGTCTCAATCTCTACCATTAAATAAAAAATAATAAATTGGAGGGGTGGGCCAGGGCCTTCTGGGGCCACCCAAGGTCCGTAAATATATATACATATATAGATATACACGGACCTTGGGGCCACCCTGGCACTTAGACCTCTTTAAATCCATTGTGCCATCCCACATTTAACCTGCCCACCACTTGCAGACAGGGAACAAGAACACCATGGTAGAGGTATGGAGGAAGGGCCACCCATCCAACCTCTGTCCGGGCCCAACATTACATAACTTCAATGATCTCACGGGAACCGGTATGCCAACATGGCAAACCCTTGTTCAATCTCTACCATTACTATCCTTTCACCATAATGCACATGCATTCTGGCACTCTAAGCAATATGGCTTACTCCAGCATTACGTATAAATATCCAGTCAGTATCATAATGTAGCTTTCACTCCAAAAGTCTCCTCTTTCGGGCCACTTAATTGTTCTGATTCCTAATACATCTAGGCCCATTCTTCGTATTTCCTCCTTGAGGTTCTTCAATCTTCTGCAGGTCCCAAGTGCAAGTGATCTCACAATCCATGTTCCTATCCTAAAATGTTTATCACACTTTACCTATATACTCTGTAATTGGGTGGTACATGTGAATGGGGGACTATTTTACCTCCGGAATATTTCGCTCAGGAGGGTTCCATCACATCTTGATAAAAAGAGTTGAGTAGCTGTGACTCCTCAGGTTAAAAATGCGGTGGTTTTCCTTGCCTTCTACACAGCAGTATAACAGCCGTTAAGGTAAATCTTACCATGCCTGTAGTGAAATGAGTGTCACTGTACCAACCACCTTCACTAATATGAAGAATTGCTGCCCTCTCCTCTGGGTGATAGGGTACACAATTGTTGGTAGTCTCCCGTCACCAAGTCACAGTATAATCATTGGTTCCCATATTATTTGAAACGCCTTAGTTACCCAAGGATAGACAAATAAAACTTCAGAATAAAATTGCTTTTTGTCCATTACTACTTATTCTAAGAGTGGACTCGGTTATCTTGAAGATTACCTCTATATGTAGAGGTCAATCCACTTACTGAAACCAGGTGGATTGGTGCCTTTAAACTCAGCCTAAATGGGAAAAAAAACACCACACCAGTTCAAAATTATTGTTTTCCCAAATCACAATGAAGTCTCAAGTGAGCATATTCAGTAAAAGCGACTGAGAAAAGCAACACAATTTCAGACGTACATTTCTTTAGCTCCCTACCAGTTTGTGGACTAAGGAGTCCAATGCTATCTTTTTCTACTATACTTTAAAGAGAATCCTTTAGCTAAATAAATAATACAAAGTTTTTATGCTGTAATAGTTAATTTTATACTTATACAATACTCAAGAACAATGAATTGATTTATTTAACTTCAATAGGAACTAACTTTGGAAATATGTCATCACTAAAGAGGAAGCGTAAAGTCTCAAGTCATCAGAAAAAAAACATTCTAGTGTTAACAAGAGATGTAATGAAAGATATGTGAAGAATTCTCTTTGCAATTACATACATGGTTTACACTGCAAATAAGGGTTCCTTTGATTTGGAGTACATATATCAAGTGAACACATAATTAGAGGGGAGAAAATTCTAGCCTTCTTGTGAAAAATTAACACAATTTACATACCACACACTTTTCTCAACATAACATTAAAAGTCATTTTAGGAACTGTAGCTTTCAACCCAACTAAGCATCATCAGTACCTCAGATCTATGGATTCACTGTAGGTCTGCTCCACGAAATAATTACGGTTTAGGAAATGCTCTCAACACACAGAGCAGAAGAATGTAACTAAATCAATAGGGAATTAAGTAATTGCTCTTCATACTACCAAAAAGATTCTGAGCATTAAGTGTTATATTTTGGAGTTGGGACAGATGCTAGCGGTCATAGTAATTTGAGAAAGATTTGCATTCAGTATTTTAGTTCAAAAGAGGGTGGAATACATACCAGTACAATTACTCGAAGCTATGTACCTTCACTGCCAATGGAGATTATCTGGAAAATTTTAAATTTTCCAGAAATTTTTCCAAATCCAAATTGAGATTAGAAGTTAGCCTCTATTTTGGAGATTATCCCCCACTAACGTAAAATTATAGGAGTGCCCCTAGAGACCATCAGATATCATGAGGAACCTTACTCATTTAGTTACCACTGTAATCCCTTATGACAACATGTACACAGTCACCCTATCAAAGACAATTAACCTTTTTAGCTCCCAACATATGCACCACTGACTTATGAATCTACCCGGTGTACAAAACAAAAAAATACACTGATGACTGACCACAAATCCTGTTCATAGTTTTTCAGGAAAAATTCTCACAAAAAAACAAAATAATGATTTTGAAGACACTTCATCAAAATTTGAGAACAATTTTGAAAACTAACGCACCCAGTGTAATATAATTTACTATATGTGCCCCTCAAGAAACTATTCTGAAAATGATACAAGTAGGTAGACAAGCTTTGAGGTTTTAAACATAGGTTCCCAAGAGGAAGTGACAACAAAAAATGGCTATACAGCCCATGTAGCAGCAGAATCAGTCACATAAATATTTAACACTACTGATCTATGCAACTACTCCAGGGACAGCATGCATTAAGTTTACTCCTTGAACTCTTTAAAGCAAAGAGTAGCATTTGTACCACCAAAACCAAATGAATTTTTTAAGGCAACTCTATGATGGGAACTTCCTCTGGCCCACAACTGTTTACTTCCTATGACAAAGTTTAAATCCTTAGCCACATCTTCACCGACAACTTCTAAATTCAAGGATGGTGGAATAAGAGCTGAATGAACTGCCATAACTGTGAAAACAGACTCTAGAGCACCAGCTGCACCTAATAAGTGTCCATGAGCACCTTTTGTTGATGAAATATACTGATTACCTCCTAATAGCTTTATAGCTCTGCTTTCAGCTGCATCACCCAAAGGAGTTGATGTAGCATGTGCATTTATGTATCCTACATCATTTGGTTTTATTCCCGCTTCTTTAAGTGCAGCAGTCATGGCACGGAAAGCACCAGCACCATCTGGAGGAGGAGCTGTCGCAGGTCCAGCATCACTTGACCTTCCATATCCCACTAACTCAGCATATATATTGGGAGATCCCCGAACAATCGCATGCTCTAATTCTTCTAGGATCAGAGAACCTGAACCTTCAGACATCACAAAACCATCTCTTTTGGCATCAAATGGTCGGGATGACTCTGCAGGACTGGAATGGGAGCGTGTGCTGAGTGCTCGCATGCGACTGAAGGCTGCAATTGACAGTGGTCCAATAGGAGCCTCAGTTCCACCACAAACCATTACATCAGCCTCCCCATACTTGATAGCACGGTAAGCATCCCCAATAGCATGGGCACCAGAGGCACAAGCAGTTGATGTTGACAGATTTGGGCCCTGCAATCCATACTTAGACGACACATAACCAGCAGGCATATTTGGTAAGATTCGTGTGACAAAGTGTGGGCTAATACGATTCAGTGCCTTTACTGAGTGTATTTCTTCAAGATCAGGCATTCCTGCTCCAAAGGCTACACCACTTCTACTTCTATCATCATCAGTATCAAGCCTCAAAGCTGAATCTTGAACTGCTTCATCAGCTGCTATAAGAGCAAACAATGAGGCCAGCGACATAGACCGTATATCTCCTTTTGAAAATATTCCTTCCAGATTTAGCTGTCCAGAGAGAGATCCTCTGGGGATTTGACCAGCAACCTGACATGAGAGACCACTATAGCTATCTCCTTCTAGCTTTACAATTCCATTCTTCCCATCTAGTAGCATTTCCCATGCCTTTTTTAAGCCACATCCCAAGGGACACACTACCCCCATTCCAGTGATAACAACTCTTCTTTGGTTGTTTTGTAACTGGGAAAGCTTTCTAACCAGATTTTGAGATGATATTCTGGCTTTTTTCTGTAAAGTAAAATGATTTAAGAAATAAATCACTTTTGATTCAGACAAGTACTAGTGATTACAGATATCTTTGATATCACAGACATTTGCTAATGGCTATCGAATATAGGTAATGACAAGTGAGCTAAATAATCAGAGATTTTAATAGTGAGCATATTTAAATACCCATAAAATTAAAAAATTAACAGGATCCAGTTTCAGTTGATTATCACCATTGATTTACAAGTATTCACTGTTATTAGTTCAAAACTCTACATACATTTTCCATAATGGCCAAGCAGAATGTGACCAGGGCCACCGAATGCAGGTATGCCATTAGATTGGGGGCACTAGACTTAAATGTTCCCAAAGGTATCACTTATCCATGTGGTGGCCAGAGAGTAACTATGAGAGGACACAAGCCACTACAGCTTATATCGCTATAAGAAATGTGTATCTGGTACTCCTCACTTCCTAATGGCTTCAGAAGAGAGCCAAGGAGGTAAAAAAGATGATGTATAATAGAATATATGACCTCAAAATGGAAGGTATGATGTTCTTATTTTGGAGACACCACCTTATAAAACCGTGGCTAAGTGACTATTTTTTTTTACTTCAAGTGCTGGCCACGAGGTAAGATCAGTGGCGAGGCGTGATGATTTTCACTAGTCATCGCAGATGCAAAGGGTAGGTCGGCCGATGTGCGACATGGTTTCCGAAAAACACAGATACCAATGACATGTTTTTGTGAGTGCCTGTTAAAATACAGATTATTTAAAAAACTTACATTGCTTATTTTTTGCATTTTATAAATATACGGTAGAACCTCAGATATACGACCTTCTTTTATACAATGACCTTATTTATGCAGTTTTTTTTGGTCCGGTAAATAACCCCATAAAACCCCATTATTTCCAACCTCCCTTATGAACTTTTCATTTATATGACGAATTCAATTATGAACCGTTTTTTTCCAGTCCTTTGGTAGTAAAGTCCTCACTTATACAACTTTTCAGTGACTGACCTACGGAAAGACATCGAATTTGAGTTTTCATCAACGACTATTATAGGTCTAGCATTTTCATTTATGCACCATTTCAATTATTTGTAAGAAATATGACTTTTTTCCCCATTACCCTGGTAATGCGTGAAAAAAATATGTATGTCACGTGGGTAGCCTACATTCGCTGGCATCAGGGCACAACGAGAGGTGCACTAAGTTTGATCCCTATCGCAAAGTAATTTTTTCTTTCAGTCATTGCAACAAAAAAATAATATCATCATCATATTTAATGTTCTATCTTACATTGGCAAGTGATATTTTCAAATGCCTTTTTTCTATAATTACATTTAAACCTTTCTGTATAGAGTGTGATACAATACAGTATCACTATGATCTTTTATTTTGGAAAATAATTCAAATATTAATTAAATTGAACTTATAATGTCTCTTCTAACAGCAAGCTAAAGAATAGTTGAATAGGTTTAAAAAGTTTATTGTTTGATGAGTATGTGATAAGGAAAGTGAACTTTATTTTAGAAGTAATAAGATATTGTTATTGCATCCGTATATTTTGATCCAGGAAAATATTATCCACATAGAAGATAGGAAGTCGGTTTTTTCTACAATAAATTAACTTGTTATTTTGGAATAACAATTGTTACTGTTTTTCTACATGTATTTTAAATGTAATATTAGAAAAGGAATTAAATTCAGAATCCAGTATCTGAAACTAAGGATCCAAAACCAAGATAAAGATCCGAAACCCAGGAAGATCCGAATCCAGATCCAAAAAAAATCCTAGATCTGTCCATCGCTGATGCCAAAATTAACTCCTATATCATTGATATGTGTTAAATAATATTATGAAATGTCTTCGACTCAACAATTGAGATACACAATAAAAGTTCTTTGCATGAATTATTTGCCCATGCGTATTCACAACTTAAACACCCTTGTCAGGTAGCAAATATTGAGCATTTTAATAATAAAAAATATCACCTTGTCATGAAAACAAATGATGCTTGTTCAAAAAACATCTTTTCTTTCACCATGTCAAATCGCTCGGACCTACAATCCCAAATACAGTAATTCAATAATAATTTCAAAATGGCTGAATGAATAACAATATCTAACTAATTATAATACCAGTTGCTTTCTGATATTTAATAAAAACTTAAAAATATTTTCAGTTAGAGCTCTGTTCATACCTAGTGATATTCTGTGTTAGAAGAAAAATAGTTGGTAAAGGAAAAAAATTACCTATTAGTCACAGCCGAGTTTTTAGTAATCAATACTCCTGCATAAGCTGGTGCTTGTGTGTAGAAGATGAACTGAATTTAAACACCATTATGAAATGTGCCAAGCATTAATTGAAACTAGGCCCTGCTGGTAAAGTGCCAGGAATGCTGAATATTAGACCAAGAAATTCAACTTTGGGTACAGATCTTACCATATTTCAAGATTGCAAATGTACACTGTTTCTGTCTAGGTGTCATGAACATACATTTATTTGTATAGTTGCTTGTAATACAATAAATTCTTAGTATTCATTTGTCTGCATCTAAACATGCAACTGCAAAAATGAAACAAAAGAGACTAAATTGGACATTTGAAAAGGGTTTCATGTTCCCTTACTATGAAACCTCTGTTACAAAACTTTCTCACTTATGAAACTTTTTTTGGTTGTCCGCTGAAAGTTTCACAAGTGAGAATCTACTGTATTATATATTTAATAGTACAGAAATTTACTTCAAAGTAAACAATTATAAGAAGATTATATGTCTAGGCATCACAAATTTTACTTCAAATACCGGCATTCATAAAATGATTTATATATATTTGGACACCTAAGAAAATTATTAGTTTCTTTTTCGTATGATAATCCTGAAAATGGAGTCAAACGTCAGCCTTTTTGCAATTATAATTTTCTTGCTTCTGTAAACTACTAAACCAACTCAACATTTGTTAAATAGAGCATTAAAAAATAATGTGTTCGTAATATGCTGTGACATCCAATACAGTACCGTTCAATTAAGTAGTTTCCGTGTGATATTATTCTTTCATTTCTCTCGATAAAATGCTCATTGCATGCAAATATCCAGTTAGACTTCCGGAAACTAGCATAAAAATCTTAAATTTTGCTAACTACATAGATGGGATCCCGGCTTTCACTCACACTTGTATCTTTGAATTTTATTTGTTAATACATTTCTCATTTTGAGGATGATTGATGCATGGTATTTCTTAACCATGGTTTCAGTGATTTACAGGAATGTAGAAATTATCTATGCAGGTACACCGAAAAATGCCTTTTGTGTGTTACTTTGCTAAGACGAATCGATGGATTTCCCTGTTGTCAATAGAAATATTTTATCATGAATGGCGACCATTATAAGCCATGCATGGCCTAAAAACACCTTTCTTCATTCAAAACACACTGTATTATCATTGTACACCCTACAGGACCATAAAGAAATTTTCAGCATAATGGTCTACAGAGATACTTTTCTGATCAATAGTAGCTCCGATCGAACTATAAATGTGTGGTTACATTAGTTTATTCAGAGATACTGAGAATCTGAAATATAGGCCTGCCCAGATTTGTCTTTTGTAGGTATGCACAACTTGAGATGGGCAACATGGTAAATTACTGCGGTAATTTTCATAAATTACCGTGGTATTTTTCGTTAATTACCAACACCCCTGAAAATTACCGTAATAAATGGTAATTTTCAGAAAAGTTCTTTTTCAGAAAATTTATTCCTCACGAAGAAACCATTGGAATAGGTAATATTATAAATTAAGAAGCTAAAACGATGTTGTTTACATTGTGTCCATGATTAATTCCAATTAATTCAGAGTAAAATAACAAATGCACATCGCGCCGAGGTATGTCTTTGGAACTAAAATTTCTCATAGTGTGACAAAAGAGAGGCAAATTGCGTGTTGCTGCCAACTTCGTTTTAATTTTTTTAATGAGTTATAATAGATAAACGTCGTGATATGTTTGATATAAGTGTCGGCATTTATGTCTCAATGCTATTTGATTTCGTTTGGAGTCCTCTGATAAGGATTTGCAGCTCAAAATTTAAAATTACCCAAATTACGGTAATTTGGGTAATTACCGGAATTTACGGTAATTTACCCAGCTCTATGTACATCCCCGCTGCGGCTTATTCAAAATGACAATGCCGGCTTGCCTTGACTTAGATAATTATTCTAAAATTCCTTTCCAGACACCGCACACATGGAAATATTAATGTGTCCCTATCTCGTACTTTTTACCTTCCTGCCATGCCGACGACCCTCCGCCACGGGCACCGAATAAGTTTGCTGCGGCTGGAATGCCATCGCACCGTAGTCATATAAAGTCAGCAATATACATATGCTCAACGCCAGTCAGTGAATTTGATAGTTTATCCTTAAATAACTCTTTTTGTCTACCCGAGGGGTGATTACGACCCATCAGTCACAGCTTAGTTGGAGCGCTCATTGAATTAAATTATTATGTCCGTTTGACAACTTTGTCTTTTCGCCCAGCAGCTAAGACACTTAAGATACTCTTGTCCAGTGTAGTTGACTTACTGAAATTATCTTTCACAAGCGCAATTACTTAAATGGCAACTTTTCTCAAGAATCTTTCGGGATAAATACTACGCAAGTCATTTCGGCGGGGCGACGAAAACGATGCCCCCCGACCCCGCCACCATAAATGCGATCTAGGGAGACATTGCAGATATCATTATCACACGTGATGATAGCGGCATGGTCACGTAAATAATAATTATGCATATATTTCACACCATGAGTTTGCAAACATTTTTTCTACATATGGGACGTCTTTCATTACAGGTCTTTACATACATATCAAAATAAAATTTAAAGCATTTCATGTTTTTTTATCAAAATATCGTACGATAGGTTTAAAAAATGCAAAATTTCGCACTAACAGACAAATACCGCTCAAATGTTCGTGAATAAAAAGATATTCGAAAAATTTCGATGAATTTCGCTGGTGTTCGAATGACAAATTTTAACTTATTTGGGCTTTAAACATAAAATAACAACTTTTATGCTCATAAAAAAAACTTCGCCTAAAAACCCATTCGCAAAATTTCAGGGTCTCTTAACATCGGCGAATCCAGAGATGACGTACGTCTCGCTACTGAGTAAGATGGAATAGAAATGAGTCCAAACCTCAAACAGGTTAATTTCTTCCAGTTAAACAGGAGAGTTCCATCCTTTCATCCATTGAAATACACTTCTAGTTGATGTTTCAATGAGCAAGGAGCTGAACTTGGTAGGTTCAAATAGCTGGAGTGCCTGAACTGCAGTTACCAACTCTCTCCACTCCTTAATTTTCTTGTCTGTATATTGTGTATTATCACAGGTCTTAATTTCTAAGTTACCTTAGAGCAAAAGATTTTGTGATCAGTAAGAACAATGAGGAAACACATCAATGGAGACAACTAGATCAGCAAAATTGAAGCCAGGTGATTGGCTATGAGCAGATGAAATAGAGAGAGAGAAAATTCTGGTTCACACATTAAATAGAAATAAAATTGGGTCAGATTACCATGAACTAGTCTTGGATTCAATATCCATAATGAAGGTTTTGGAGACTTACAGTATTACTTAAGCAAAATAAAAAAAGCCTTATTGATTTCTTGGAATTGATAACACAGGTCAACAAATTTAATGTCACGGATATAGCATGAACTCTCGAGATTCATTTCCTTAGCAATTTGGTACCCTGGATCCAAATCTGACCCAGAAATGCTTTATCACATCAGGATTTTGAGATATTCCAACCATAAAGTGTGATGGACATAGTAGGGCATTTTCGGAGATCAGTGGTGATCAGTGGTGGATCAGTTTGCCGTCTAAAATCATGTCCTTGGTAAGTACAACTCTTCCCCTTCTATTTCATTTTGGAACATGAGGATATGATATTTTGACGAGATATTGTAGATTGAATGTTGTGCTAAATGACAATATAGCAACAGAACATGAAATTTTAGTTTGTACATTTTGAAATCCTGCTGTGATGTAGCAATTCTGTGGCCAGATTTGGATTCAGTGCCCTAAATGCCAAATGTATTGGATACAATACATTCTTGCGACTCTTACCTAATTTTGGCAGACATCCTATATATACCTTTTATGAGCTCAAAATTACCCTGAGATACCCAGGCATTATTCTATATTTCCATATAACAATACTGCTAATCAGTATTGGTGACTATGTAATACACCAATATCCTAATAAGTGTTGAAAAATACTGCCTCAAACAGGCTATTCTTGCACATTCTAGCCCATTTGTTTAGTATCCACCAGGATCCATTGTAATGCTCCCTGGCTAATGCCCAATGTAATGCAATGGGAGGATCAGGGATAAGGACTTCATAAGTGGAACCAGTTTGCTATATGAGTACACCATGTGATAAATCCTAGCCATCATAATACATGGGCCAACGATAGAGCCTAGCCAAGCTATGATGATACGCACCAAATAAACAATACATCATGAAAAGAGCTCAGCAAGATGGCAACGAGTAAGTTGTTTATGTGTAGCTGTTGTGATAAATTTGTGAATAATGTGAATATCTTTGCCTTTTGTTGCTTTGTCATCGAATAATATACAATGAGTTTACTAAATTGTCAGATATGCAACTCGTAGCTCTTAAAGAGTCTGAATCATTACTTTGAAAGTGTAAATTGTGCTATAGCCATACGGAAACCACTCGTAATTTGGTTGCTGAGATAAGAAAAGTGAAGCATGAACTGAAATATTTGAGACAAATTCTGTACTGACGAATTGAGTGTTGGCGATAATACTTCACATAAGAATAAATCTAAGACATTGATGAGTCTCCCTATATCCAAGTCCTCAGTGAAGGAAAATTGTCTCAATGTTGGCAAGCATGATATTTCATGAGGAAACGCATGACTTTGAGTGAATTTGCTTCATTTAAAGTTGGTGCTGATGCAAATCTGGCGAAAGATCTATTCAAGAGTGACACCTGGCATGTAGGCAGAGCTGTTAGGAGATTCTTTATGAAGAAAGGATATTAGGATGCAGATACGAATGTGGCAAGCCTTCAAAAAGGATCGGCTTCAAGGGGTAGTGATGATACCCTAAAATCAGTGAATTCTGAAGAATTTGGGCAAGTATCTGGTGTTGCAACTGCTCCAGTAAGGATGATCCAGGGGGCAATTAGGTATTGTGAAGACGAAAGAGAAGTGACTAGGACATGAGAACTTGGAAGTCTACTATCAGAATGAGCGAGGATTGAGAACAAAGGAGAACCAGTTTTGTGTCTCCGTGTTGAAATCTGATTATGAAGTCATATGTTTGAGTGAATCTTGGTTTAATAAGGAGATATGTGATTTGGAGTTGTTTGACTGCAATAAGTACGCAGTGTTTAGGAAGGATAGAGATTTTGCCTTAACAGGTATAGCAATGGGAGGTGGCATTATCATTGCTGTGAGTAAGGAATTTTAGGAGTAAGAACGGAAGCAGCAGTTGAATTTGATGCCATTGATTGTGTGTGTGAGGGCACGTGTGGGAATTAAAAGGTGGCTTTATGCGTGCAAGGTATATTTTCCACCCAATACGAATATCCAGCCATTTTATGATAAGTTATCCATGATTCCTGTGGTTGGTGATGACTTGTTAATAATGGATGATTTTAACATTCCAAAGTACATTAGATCAGGTGAGTATGGTTGTGAACTCACAGAGGAACTGGGTCAATTTCAGAAATTAATGAATGTGGTGCATGTAAATGAATTTGTGAGTAGTAGGGGGGAAACTACAGGATTTAGTAATTATTTATGTACTAACATTGATTCCACTATTTTAGAAAGTGTGAGTAGTGAGAAAGCATTTGCTCCACTGAACATTTAATACCCTGCAGTAAGCTGCAAATTTGAAGTACTTGTAAAAGCCAAACAGGCTGCTAGAGATAGTGAGTCCTATAACTTTAAAAAGGGAAGCTACATGAATTTGAATGAGGAATCAATGAATAAAAACTGGGAAATGTTGACCCCTACTGATAATGTGGATTCTACTATGGATTGCTTTTATAAGTTAATAGTACCTGGAGGACCGAGCTTTATTCAGGAAATACGGTAGCTCGGTGCCAACAACCGCATCGGTCATCAAGGGGACAGATTACTAAAAACACAAAATATTTACAAAATGTTCATGTATTTTACAAACCTTCTGGCAATTTTAAAACTAAAACCATCATCCATGACCAGAATAAAAATTATTGTATTTTCCCTTACAATTACTTCTAATTTAATTTCCAAAAAGAAATAAAGCCAGCAGGAGAGAAAAATGAACTTTCCATACATTTCTTATGGATGCCATTTGAAGTTGAACCTGTAACTTTTGTAGTCAAAATTCGATTTTTTATGGGTATGAGACCAAATGCAATCAATTTCTGGCACCCAAAAGCCTCAATATATAAATTCACACAAAAATCGTTAGAGCCATTCCTGAAATAGAAAGTACATACTGCTAGTTTAATAGTATAAGAGGACCTGGTGGACCGAGATTTGCTCGGTGACATATTTAATTCTAAAAAAGTTAAGAAAATAAAGGAAAAGATAAGGAGACTGTATTAAATGAGCAATTTCTGTATTTATGTTTGTCGTACCTTTCTCACTAGTGACTTGAACTAATTTTTTGAAAATTTGAATATAAGGGTTTTTTGATGCCTGGAATCAATTGCGTGGAACATAGGCTACATGTAAAAGGCCCCAGGGGTCCCTATGAGGTCCTTATTTTACCAACATTTACTCCCATATAAAAAGCAACAACTGAGGACATGTAGATCCAGGAAACGAAGACGGAAAAATAATCCTTTCACTGACAACAGCATTCTGTTTCTCAGCCAATACACTCAAAAGTTGATTCATTCCAGTATTATTATCTGAAAGAATTTTTTTTTTCATTTGCTTTAATCCACTGGATACGGTCATGCTCCACTCTTATATAAGTATCAACCACATATTGCTGAAAAAGCCGACCCCAAAAATATAAAGCATTGACCTTCAAAAGGTGGAGATCAAGATTGCGTATGTTGATGTCAGAGGGAAAATTTTAAGGAAAGCTGAGGTCCAAATGCTGATCAGTACTGAGCTAGTTCAAATCTAGTCAAATTTTGATGTGGGCATTAGTTGTACTTAAAGAAATATTTATTGAGAATGGCCCTTTCAGTGACCTTTGGTTAAAATAGAGGAAGTAAAGGGCTTAACATGACTATTTTTTATTGTTCATATTAACTAAAGATTTCCCACGCTGACGAATCATTAACTCGTTATCCAGAAAGCCTTGGTCGCATTGAGGGTAAAAATAGCACAAACTTTACTATGAAGGGGAATGTTTAATCTTCTGCAATCTACGGCATCAGGTAATGCATAAAGCAGCTTAACATATGGTGGCTCTACACCTTCTGCAGCAGTGTGTCTATCAGCTTCTTCTTCCACTTTCCGCATCATCATGAATCCACGAACAAATGGATTTTCAGATCTCAAAATATGTTCCAAAAGACTAATAAGATTCTTGCTGATACCATGATTAATAGGATTGATTATGATGGACTAGCATCGTCATTATCAAAAACATATATTTGTCCATATTGAGGCCGTTCAAGTTTTCCATCATCATTTTGAGCAAGATGAGCTGCTACATTAAGTTTGTGATAAACTTGACCACTAACGATGAAACTATAAACTCCTTGATCATTGACTGTTCGATCGTCATCTACAGTGAATGAAGCCATTGCAAAACATGCATTCAAATTTCAAATCATTTTATAAAAATCATTAGAAAATGGATGACGTCGAAAAAACAATCATGCTAACTCGTGAGGAAATTCTGGATGTGGTTGATCTATCCTCCACACAAGCAGCAGTTCCCAAACGAATCCCTGTGAATATGATTAGATTCATGTTTTTCGGTAAAATGCAATGCTCCAAAGGGAATACAAGCAGCACCAAAAGTTTGCAAACTACAGTAAGGAATATCAGCGGTTGTAGCTGCCTTGTAGGAACTTATTCGGTTTAGCCGTAATGTTTGTTGTCATCTTGAAGTTCTCCAGCGATCTTCTTCCCATCGTTGATGATGATGATCATCAGACTCTTCCGCACGTCCCTGAGCCGCTAGTTCTTGCATGTCTTGAAGCCCCTGATTTCTTTGTGACTCTGATTCTTCTGTTCTTCAGTAATAATGTCATTATGTCAATGCTTCTTCTTTTGCAAACATATTTACCTCTGTTTGTTTGATTCTCCACTTCTCTGGATTCATGCAAGCTCACGCATAATTTTTAAACACTGTAGACGATCATTGGAAGACTCATATTCTTGCCTCATTCTTTTCTTCAGTTATCATTTCAAACAACCTATTTTGACATGTGGTTTTTCCTATCTAGATTGGTCTTGCTGATATCAGAAAATATTCTTCATTTTTAAGAATTAAACTACTTGAGGTATCATCAACTTGTGGTGGTAAGGGGTCAGTGACTCCAGGGAGGGACAAGGGCAGAACATGCCTATGGACCACCAAGACCGTCAAGCGTGGTGAAGAGCCACATCCTCCTCGAGGTGCCCCTAGTATCACTGAACATGACGGATCTAGACCTGGCGGTCAATAAACAGCTCCCATCACTACGGTGCGTCTCTGTGCTGGTTGCACTGGCTGGCTCCATACCATCTGCGGGGCGGAGGGTAAGAAGTCGCTAACAGAGAGACTCTGGATACTGGGCGACCTCCGGTTTTATTTAGCATTACCCATGCATGCGGGGCTCTGCATGGGCGGACACCATATTTCCCTGGCTACTCGTGGGACCAAACTTGGAACCCTCAAACAAAACTATGGAGGGCGCTGAGAGGAACACTTTTTACATGGACTCTTGTAGCCTGTCTTCTTCCTTGGGGGATGCGATACCGGTGGAGAGCCCCGATGGGGATCCCAGTCGGGACGCACCCTCTACTACCTTAACCTTGCCTGTGGGGGTTCCTTCTGGGAGACCCACACATCCCAGTTGCCCCTCATACCCTTCGTGGGGAGAGGACGACGACATCCTTTTCAACCTCTCTGGGCCCACCTTCAAGGAGGCACCAAGCCTGGTCTCCCCCATGGGGGTAGAGTCTGACTCGGGAGCCCCTGTGGGTAGTGGCCTAAGGGAAGGCTCCATACCCCTTCGAAGAGAATGGGGACAAGGGAGGAAGAAGATGTGGGCGGGGCCGAACCATGGCTGGCATAGCCGTGCTTCAGGCCAACCAACAACACAGTAAGGCTGCCTCAGGGGTTCTGCAAAGGATACTCTCTGAAGGTGTGGTCAAAAGACCTCCGATTCAGGAACCCTGGGCTTTCCAGGGAAGAGTCAGGGGCCCGAGCATGACAGGGGGAAAAATATATCACTGTACCACTGTTGATAGGCCTAGATCTTGTATCTATGTGAATGGGATAAGTGCTTTGCATCTATCGGAATTTACCACTAGGGATCAGACAGCAGTTCTGCTGACCCTGGGGGAAGGTGAGAACAGGAAGAGGGTGGTCATCTGCTCCTCCTACCTGCCATACGATGCACCGACTCCTACACCATCAAATGAGATGGAGAGGCTGGTGAGTCACTGTAAGACCAACAAGTGGGATCTTCTGATCGGTTGTGGTGCTAACTCACACCACATTGTGTGTGGGAGTGGAAGCACCAACGGAAGGTGAGAGGCCCTGTTGGAGTATCTCATGTCAACGGAGTTACAAATACTCAATAAAGGATCACAACCTACCTTTGCAAACAGCATTAGGCAGGAGGTGATAGATACTACACTGTGCACCAGTGCTCTGCTGTGCAGGATTGATGGGAGGAGAGTGTCAGGGAAGATAACTTTGTCCAACCACAGACATATATTCTTCACTCTTTTAGAAACCAATCACACGGAAATAATATATAGGAACCCCAAGACTACCAACTGGGGACTATATCGCGAAAGGCTGGGAGCTGCCCTAGAGGGGGCACCTCAGTGCAAGTTTAGAAATGTGAATGAGGTAGATGCTGCTGTTGATTATCTACAGAGAAGCATCATCACATCCTACGAAGCTGCCCCCTAAGGCCCAGGAAGGAAGGGTGTAAATTATCCTGGTGGGGAGCAGAATTAAACGGTCTCTGCAGAGAGACTAGGAAACACTTTAATAAAGCAAAGAGGACAAGAATGCCTCGGAATTGGGAAAACTTTAAGGTTGCCCAGCGGAGGTACAAAGCAGCAATCAAGCGCTGTAAAAGGGACTCATGGAGGAGTTTCTGTGAGAGCGTAGAGACCTGCATCCACAGATGGCAAGACTTCATAAGATCCTATCAAAAGACTCAGAAGCCGGGGTGGGTTCTCTGCTGCTTCCCTCGGGAGACTTCACGTCTTCCGACAAGGAAGCACTAAAGCTAATGCTGGAGACCCACTTTCCAGGCTCCAGGGAGTTGAGGGAGATGCATCATGGGAGAAATCCCATCCTTCCGGCTCGGACGGAATGGAGACTTTCCTCCAGCATTGTGACGTACCTAGTTACAAAATGGGCAATCATGAGTTTTAGCCCCGTTAAGGCTGCTGGGGAGGATGGGTTATTTCCTGCACGCCTTCAGGAAGGGCAGGATCTGCTCCTCCTTCCAATGGTAAGAATATTTCGCTCCTGCCTGGCTTATGGATATGTTCCTAAAGCCTGGAGGGTCACCAAGGTGGTTTTCATACCTAAACCAGGTAAGACGGACTACACAAGAGCAGACTCCTTTCGAGGAATCAGTCTGATGCCTTTTCTACTGAAGACACTAGAAAAGATAGTGGACAGGTGCATAAGGGATGGGCCATTAAGGGATCACCCCCTGCACCTGTATCAACATGCCTACCAGAAGGGAAAATCTGTGGAGACAGCGCTCCACAATCTTGTTGGCAGGATTGAGGGAGTGCTGGAACACGGACTGGGGGCATTTCTTGATGTCGAGGGAGCATTTAATAACACGTCCTTCGATCAAATCTGCATTGCTGCAGGTAGATATGGTATCCATGCTCACATTGTGAGCCGGATTAGATACATGTTGGAACAAAGAACTGTAAAAGTAGTCTTGAGAGATAGCTCAATGAAGGTAGCTTATTCCATGCCTATGCTGCAATTTCCAACTAAATACAATATAAAATTGTTGAAGTAGTGCAAACATTTGAGATTTTCGAGCTAAAAACTAAAATTCCAGAAAAAAGCGAAGGGTATGGAAATTGAATGAAAGAATCAAAAATTTTGTTTTTCATTTATCTAAGAATTAACGTTTCAAAACTATATCATGAGTGTAGGAAATTAAACAAAGCAAACAAAAAAACCTCTCCACCAAATCCTTTGCTTTTCTTAGGGGAGTGAATGTTGGTAAAAGAAAGTTCACATAGGGGCCCCTGGAGCACTTTTAATGTAGCCTATGTTGCGCGCAATTGATTCCTGGCATCAAAAAAACCCTTATATTAAAATTTTAAAGAAAATAGTTAAGAGCCGTTTGTGAGAAAGGTGCGACAAACACATACAGAGATTGCTCGCTTAATATAATTGGATATGAGGCAATGGACAGCAAAATCCCTAAATGTAGAAGTTGCAGGTATAAATATCCCAAGTGGAATACTAAGGATATTATCAATAAGGTAAGATCTAAAGATAGGCACAAGCAGAAATGGAGGAGTAAATGTTCCCCATACCTTTACTACATGATAACGAAGCTAAGGAGTGAGTTAAAACAGGACATATAGAGGGCTAATAACATTCATATGGAGCATGGCACTATAGATCAGAGACATGGAACATAGGGAAAGCAGATCAACAAAGAATTGAAGCCTTCAAAACATGGTGCTGGAGGAGAATGTTGAAGATTAAATGGACAGATAAAGTGAGGACCGAAGAGGTGTACAGAAGAGCAGATGAAGAAAGGACAATATGGAAAACCCTAAAGCAAAGAAGAACCAGATGGATTGGACGTACCTAGAGGCATAATGAATTAGTTAGAAATGTAGGTTATAGAAGGGAAGCTTGAAGGGAAGGTCCCGAGAGGAAGACCAAGGGATAAATATTAAGAGCAAATAAAGGAGGACGTGAAAGAGAAAACATATCAGGGCATGAGTGAATTAACACTGAATAGAGCAGAATGGAGGGCTGTAGTAAACTAATCCTAGGATGAAATGCTGATGATGAGAGGGCTAATGATTTATAAATTGCAAGTGTTCACGATCATATTAAGTACTGCTGGTGATAGTAAAACATTTTGCGAATACATTAAAAATGGGAAGAGTGGCAGAACTATTCTTGACAAAATGGTTTATGGAAATAAGAAAGTGGTAGACATTCCAGATATTGCTGAATTATTTGCAGAACACTTTTCTTCTGTGCAACCTAGGGGATGAAAAGGCAGTAATTAGTTGTGCACAAAAGTCAACCGCCTTTGGTAGTCCACTATATATAGGGGAGTTAGAAGTGCTGGAGGAAATAACAAAATTAAAACCAAAAAAGTCAGTAGGTGAAGATATGATTCCAGCCTGCATAGTAAGAATATACTTTCTGATCTCCTTTGTTACATCTTTAATTTGTGTTTAGCAAAGGGTGTATTTCCTAAGAGTTAGAAAACTGCCCAGTTTGTCCCATTTCTAAGAAAGGGAATAAGAGAAAGGTCACTAATTATCAACCTGTGTCAATTATTTCAGTTTTTTTCTGAAGTGTTTGAGTGTATTCTATATTGGCATTTGTACTCATGTTTCGGTAAATGTGAGCGAGAGGGTTACATCATTCAAACATTGCAAAGCAAAAACTATGTGAAGTACCACCTTCATTCCTACAGTGTAACGTAGAGGAAGGATCACAGTACATTTTAGCACAAATTTCACTGCTGGTCAAGCATTATTTCCTAAGATATAATACATACAATTTCACCATTTTTCACCCGAAAATCAATGATTTTGATGCCATATTGGGCTTTCCCCGAGAGAGCCGCTAGAGGGAATCATTTTACCACTTCTCTACATCCCTCCATCCACCTGCGCAGTAGCTACTAAGTGCAGCATACTATTCGAGCCTCAACTCTTTGGCGTTTGAATTGAATCATTGCATGCTTTGCTCTGCTACCATACGGATGACATACCTTGTGGTACGTGTTCCTACAGAGTGCTTGCTGCCAGTGTGATCATACTCAAAAGTGTGGTTTACGGGATGGGTTTGTGTGATTATACCCAAAAGTGCGGTTTATGGGATGGGTTTCCTTGATCATACCCAAAAGTGCAGTCTACGAGTTGGGTTGGGGTGGGAGGATTCTTTAAAATAGCTTTTCTTGGTTGTTGTGAAGTGTGATCATACCCAAAAGTGCAGTTTACACAATGGGTTTGTGTGATCATACCCAAAAGTGCGGTTTACGGGTTGGGAAAAGTGCAGTTTACGGGATAGGTTTATGTGACCATACCCAAAAGTGCAGTTTACAGGTTGGGATGGGGTGGGGAGATTCTTTAAAATACCTTTTCTTGGTTGTTGAGAATTGTGATCATACCCAAAAGTGCAATTTTGGGTTGGTGTGAACATACCCATAATTCATCATGCTAGCGAGAAGTCATCATTTTAGCAAGATTCAGATGTTTTAGTGTCAGGGGGGAGCGGGGGGGGGAGGCGGAACTCGCCTCTACAGCAGAAATGCCACTCAACGTACGACTCGCCACCTGGTGTCTACGCCGGGAAACACGGCCAATTTCTAATATGGCAGTGTGGCGAAGAGTCACCTCTTGGGTTTTATACACTGAAAAAACATGAGTTTTTACACTTTTTGCTTTGCATGAGTTTTACACTTTCGAAAAACTTTGATTTTAAGGGGGTAACAAAAAATTTTGAATGATGTAACCCTCTTGGTCACGTTTACCTCACATAATTTGCATGTGATAGAGTTGATGAGGGGAGTTAAGTAGACATAATGTATACAGATTTTGGGAAAGCTTTTGATAATGTAGAACATGAGCTATTAGTGTCAAAATTGCATTGTGAATAGTGTGAGTGAGTTGCAAATGATGGAAAAGATTGACTTTTATGTTCCTACAGTGTACTGCAGAAACAATAGATATTTGTGAAGAAGTGGTACATCACTAAATACAGTGAGAACTTGCATCTTAACTGAATGTGTAATAGATATAGGTAATAGGTATTACAGTGAGCTGGACATATTTGGCCCAAGGTCAGATTGCGTGTGTATTAGTGCACGTTATGTTTCAGTTATGCCTAGAGATGGCAGGAATGTGGTTGAGGTAGAGCGAGCATAAATAAATGATTTAGAGCTACCAAATGTTAAAAAAGTTATAAAAAAATTAAAAAGAGATTAAAAAACGGTGCATGCTGTAGATGGTGTTAGGTCAATTTCATATAAGCGATGGGGTTTTGATATGTGATACATTTATGGTTTGTCCTGTAATTTATTTTTATAGTTGGATAATCTATAAATAAATAATTGAAATGTATACCCCTGGTGAAAATAAACCGTGACAGACAGTGTGACAACAATGTGTATCACACTGTGCAAGTATATTAGCCACAGTGTATGTACACTGTGTGCACAGTGTGCTCCCTTCAAAGCGTGATGGACAGTGTGATCACAATGTGCTGCACACTGTACAAGGCTATTAGTCACAGTGTACGCACACTGTGCTCCCTTCAAAGCGTGACGGACAGTGTGACCACAATGTGCAGCACACTGTACATGGGTATTAGTCACAATGTGTGCACGGTGTCCTCACACTGTGTGTACGGTGTCCTCACACTGTGTGCACGGTGTCCTCACACTGTGAACACACTGTACTGTCACAGTGTCTATCACGCTTTCTGCACGCTTTTGAGTACCAATTTACGCTTTTGTCACGGTGTATGCACACTGTAATCACACTCTTGTCACATTCTAAGCACACTGTGTTCACGCTTCTGTCACACTATCTGTCACGGTTTATTTTCACCAGGGACGACTGGAAAATGGATGAAAATCCGTATCTTGAAAGTGAAGAAAAATTTTATACGTTACAGGGAATGTGTTTACAATTACCAAGTCTCTACTACTATTCTACCCAGCCTCCTGTACAGTGCAAAATATACCTCTCTCCAAGTGTAGTTCCTTCCATAAAATATCAACCCGCAACCACCACTCAAAATCCATCAGCCACACATCGAAAGTTCATGTCGTAATATAAGTGCTTAACCGTCACAAATGTAAATAGAGCAGTTGCTGTGGGAGTGTCTCAAGTGTAAACATTGAATTCAGCGTGCTGCTTTCGGTCGGCTTTTCGAGATTAATTCCCTTTGGTCACATATCGCAAAAGCATCAGTTTAGCAGATGACAAACATTAAAATAGAAAACCAGCGTTTACATGACATAGCACTCAACAGTTTTTCGTGAAAACAACGCGAATGTTGAAGTTACCAGGGAAAGTACATTATGCGAAACGACTTATAGTCACCTTCCCGCTACAATTTTGGAAGGCAACTTCTTCGGAACTAAAATATCTTCTTACCCAACGATGATTGGTGTTCCAACTTTTCCATAAGACATTCATGAGGCAAAATAGCTTGTTATATTTCACATCAAAAAATCCGTTACTACCGCCTCGGTCGACGGGGCAAGTGTCGATTTTTAAAGGCCGATATTCAGATTCTTGCATAGACAATAGAAAATCGTTTTCTGGCCTTGGTGTCAGATCTTGAAATCCTTGTCAAAACGGGTGGAAATGAGTAATCGGCTGATGTTACACAGTAGTGGTCATACGCTGATGGGGTAAGATTTAAAACAATGAGGTTTTTAAGATCTGTAATGCAGTAGCATACATTTACGTCTTCCGTGGAGGGAATTTTGAAACTTTCAGTTTGTCATTATTTATATTTTCTGACAAAATTCATGTTTTTATTGCATGATCTATTCGTAATACATTTTGAGGTTATCATAGTCTTGGATGATTCGTGTAATAATTGGTAATTAATATTTTTCTCCCCCCGGAATGACTGTCAGTACAATTTTCTTTTCTTTTCTCAAAGGCTATAATTGAAATATAATGTCTCTCCATTTCTTGCAGCGTATGTTATTAATTCCGTGTGAAATATCAAAATCATGTGTTCTGGGAAAGAAGTCGTAACCATATCAGTGAATGATGCTGAAACACGGGAAAAAAGCAAGAAATTCACGGCAAGTCCTAAGAGCAAAATTGTGTCTGCCCGGTTTGAAGTATATACTAATCTAAGTTAGCATTTGAACTCACAACACTTTATGTTTCAGGTCTATAAGGTATTGGTTAATTGCGATGTCGGCAGTTGGTATGTTTTTCGCCGCTATAATGAATTCCACAAGCTCCACGAAATTGTAAAAAAACAGGTGGGGGCATCGCATGCTTTGAATTTTTATGATGACATTTCTTCTTGAGTGGTAGATGTAGCTCGTCTATATCATCTTCAATAGGTTCCAAATAATTTTCTCTGTTGTATGAATGAGTTATATGTGAACTAGTGATATGGTGTGAATTTATTATTTAACTGGGAAACACAAAGTTTCTTAAGTCCAGAGTTGGAAAACTTCTTTGTGGGTAATGTCTCACTTTATAAGCTTTTATTTCATATATTTCCCGAAGATCTGCATTTGCGGAATTATTTTCTAGCTTGTATTTAGGCATACTCTTGGGCTCAAGAATATTCTTCCATACCATATCACATAGCAAAGCCAGCTGGAATCCAACTGGCATTCACACATGTGGAGGCATAAATTCAGCTGCATTTCTTCAGTGGGAAAGCTGTATTCCAGCTGTTATTTTTACACGAATCTAGTTGGGTCAAGCTGGATAACAGGTTGGATTCCAATTGGAATCCTGTTGGATTTAGAGCAATTATTCCAGGCCGGCTTGAACAGCTGAACTCCATGTTGGATTCCAACTGGAATCCTGTTGGAGATGTTAAGCTTATATTCCAGGTGGGCTTGACCACCAAGATTCCAGGTTGGAATCCTACTGGATTTGAATCAGTTGATATCACACAGTAAATTCATATAATTTTAGCAACACACTAATACAAGTTAGAGATAATTTTAATTGACTGTAGATTTAAATATTTATTGAGACTACTTCAAATTTCTATAACTGCATTCACTTATTGATGTAGATCATAGATATACAATGAGGGTGTTTACTCAGAACAGAAATTACAATTTTGTACACAAAATCGTTAGATGGAAACAAAAAATGAATTTTGGTGAAAAATTAATCTTCTAACCAGAGCCATTCACTCGTTAAATCAAAAATTAAAATAAGCAAAAGGCGACACCCACCGAAGAATCTGCATTGAGACCATATCATCCACCTCCCATTCTCGACTGCTTTTTGGGGAAGGGAATGGAGAGGGTTTGTCAGAAGGTCTGCTCGCACAGATCCTGTCACAATTGCTTTCATTGGCAGACTCAGATGTGTGTCCCCCATCGTAATTATGCAAAGTTGCTTAGCAGGCTCAGTTGTGATTGGAGGAAGTGGATGGCGAAAGAGGTCGCATGCTCACCCACTTTTCCGAAAGGGTTAAAAACATCAGTTTTTCACCGTTTATAACTCGAGAACTAATTGATGGATTGAAAAATGGAAAAATGCAGGTCTTTTTATTTATAAACTACAAGCTGACCCGGCCACGCGTTGCTGTGGCTCAATCTGGTTAAATGGAAAGCGCACGTTTATAGTATGTTTAATTTCACAATTCTTATGGGTATACAATATATCTCAGCTGATCGATTGTTTTGCAGCTGGACACGCATATTTGTATATAATTTTAACGTCTTTACATGTCGTCACAAAGTAGAATATTTCAGGCAAACAATATTAATGCGTTCTCAAATGGTCTCAGGATTCAACGGAAATCTTGCAATGATCGATCCAGAGCCTCGAGCGATGCTTTGTGCACCATTGTGCATTCATCCCAAGCAATAAGTTGGCATTTCTGAAATATTTGTCCCATGCCGGATGATTTGAATATGTTGCATGTGAGTGTTTCAATGAATTGCAAGTTCAATGGGATGCACATCCCGTCTCCAGTGTCGATATTGTATTCTCGATATTGTACAAACCTTCATGGAGTGAACAAAACAACTAACCAAAGCTTCATGGAAATTGGATGAATGTTGTGGTAATGCATAAAGTTATCAATATTGTATCGATACAGTATCGATATTGTTATAAAACTTTATAAAACTTTGATAAAAAACACCTAAATAATTTCACATCAATTTTGTATCAACAATGTATCGATGTATCCATATTTTATCGATATTATATCGATACAGTATCGACATTGAATTATCGATTTTGTAGAAACCTTCGCGGAGCGTACTCAATAACTTTCCAAAGTTTCATGGCGATCCGATGAATGGTGTAGTAATGCATAAAGGACAAACACATTACATACATTCGATACAGTATCGATATTGCAACGATACATTCCTTTTAAAAAACTAAATAATTTCACCTCAATTTTGTATCAATAATGTATCGATTTATCGATACTTTAGCGATATTATATCGATAAAGTATCGATATTTCAATATCGATTTCGTTGTCCTCTTTTCGGGAATGTACTCAACAACTTCCCAAAGTTTCATTGCGATCCGATGAATGGTGTAGTAATGCATAAAGGACACACACATTCATTTATATATATATATAGATCAGACTTGGCAATAAAAAAATATGCTAAAAGACCTCATTCCACATCTCAGACATAATCTCAAGATTAGCCATTTCGACATGTACCAGCATCACAACACATGACATGAGAAATAAAAAGTTGTGATCAAACTTCCTTTTTGCACAACACTAAATTTACAAAGTTAATATAATATCTATGTATTCAGCTATCAAGGTTCTTTGAAAAAAATCAGTGTTCATTTTAAAAGTAAGCCTAGATTTTTCCACAAGGAAGTTCTTTTAACCCTTCATAGGTTATTGGGATAATAATTTCCCACCTTTTACCACTATGAATGAATTTTGTGATAATTCATCCTATCCATGATTATTATCATTTTTTTACTCCCACTCTTAGAAAAATCAATTCAAATGAAAATTATTAGACAATAATTTTTTTACATTTTTTTATGTCATTGGGATAGTATCTTTCCACCCCTTCCTACTGTGAATGAATTTTGTGATACCTTTTTTTTACCTTCCTGTCTTGTAAAAATCAATTCAAATGAAAGTTTTTTAGGCGCTAAATGTTTCTACTTTTTCTCTCATATAATATATATATATATATAAGTTTATGCTATTGTAGGAATATCACGATTCAAGTTATTTCATCCTTTACAATTATTCCATTATGATATGCAATAACTCGTTTAACAATTGTTTATTTATTTATTTATTTATTTAATGCAGTCCAAAAACAGCACAAGGCCAATTACAAAGTAATAATAACAAAGAAAACAGTTAACAAACAGTAAACAAAATGTAGACAACAATGAACAAAACAATATTCAACAGAATTATCAAATAACAAACAAAATGGTAGTATTCATAGGGTTGAGAGAGGAGTAGAGGGAAAATTACGATTCAGATGGTGCGAGATAGACGAGGGATGAAAAAAAGGATCAAAATTGGGAAAGCATTTTGAAAAGGAGTTAATGGAAGAAGGGAGTCTGAATAGAAAAGAACGTTTAGAGACAGAAAGGCGTGGGGTGAAACAGTGAAAAAGGTCACTCAACCTCGTCGTGCGCGAAGGAACACGAAGCGGGAAAAGGGAAAGAAGGTCAGATGATCTGTATTTGCCATTAACAATATTTATGAAGAGTCTCCTGTCATTGAGGACACGGCGATCAGCTAGAGTCGCAATACCAAGATAGGATCTAATCATATTGAAGGAAAAATTGCGGAAAGGCTTGTGGCGGTAGCGGACAACAGACAGGAAAAAATTAAACGGGCGTTCAAGGAGCTTTAGTTGGAATTATTACATCACTTTTGTGATTAGGGCAGCTCTTGAGTAGCCTCTCCTCCCCGGACCTCATGTTGTGGTGTCACGTTTTACACGTGGTAGACTTGCCCAGCGAGAATGCCGGACGGCTTTCATTCGGCTGGGGGAACTGCTTACTCGTTATCAGCTGTTGACAAACATAGAGCTGGAAAGGAAATCTTCACAACATACGAATGGGTAAAATGACACTAAAATTGTTTATCATGTGTCATTTGCACTCAACATTGGTCGGCTTAGAGAATATTCAGTGTCTGCTAAATATCACTCATCCACTAGATATGTCTAGTTTTTGGTCTTCTGAGGCTGTAGCTATGAAAAGAACATTTCTCAGCAGTATTTATCAGATTCTCACAAAAGCAAAACCTCTGCTGCACAGTTGGATTTACACCACTTTCATTGTGAACAGGTTGCTCATTCATGCCTTTGAATAGATTTTTGAAAATATTGCACTTTTTACACATCAATGACAACACTAAAATGCTGCCCTGAGGATCACAGAATTTTGACTGACTCTATAAAATTCGCATGTTACTGAGTCAGTTGTCCGAATCATTCTCTTCGGCATTTTCACCTTCTAGGTTCTTTTATATTGATGAAAGCATGGTGGCATTCAAAGGGAGATACACAATGAAGCAGTAGGTATATGCCTCTAAAACCAATAAAACAGGGATTCAAGGTGTGGCTTATGTGTTGTGCTGTTACCGGCTATTTAGTTTCATTTGATGCATATACCTGGAGGGATGCTGAGGGATGTCCTGCTAAAGGTCTTGGGGAAATTCATCAGTAAAATCAGTAAAGGTCTTGAAGGATTGTTCTATTGTCTGATCTTCTGAAAAAGAATTTATTTGCTTGTTCAACAGTTATGTTATGCCGCAGCCGACCCGCACCCAAGCGTCCCTCCTACGAGGTTGCTAGGCACGGCGGCATGCCAACAAAATGGGTTCTTGCCCTTAGCGTCGGAATGGTCAGAATAAGTACACCATACTGAGTTTCTCAGATTTTATATTATGACAAATAGAAATGTGATACAAAGCAGTGGAGGAGTGTGCAATGAACCTTTACACGGGAAGAGCCAAGAGAGAGAGGGAATGTGGGAACGAAGCGAAGATCTTACCTAGGAAGCAAGAATGGCTTCCCATGACGGATTCCTGTCGACCGACCCGACATTCGGGAACGAACTCCCGAAACGATCTCCTGCGCCGCACTCTCGAGTACTGGCTGCCTTTCAGTATATATAGGGACGAACGAAGGTGAAACTTTCCGTCTCTCGGGACGCAAATAGGTATTTGTCTCCCGGACACTCAAGAACCGTAAAAGGTGAAAATCCCAATGAGGGCAGGAGTATGGGAAAGGAATAATGTTTTGTGCTTGTTTTGATCTCTCTCTCTATCTCTGAATTCCGGCGCACAACATCACTCCCTGCCATGCAAAAATTGTGCCGTCTCCTACAAGAGGGTACACATTTAAATTTTTAGTACCAAACAATTAACAAGAATAATGTTCCCCAAAACATATCATAAATTGATTAAGGTCAACAAGTTCTGGTTGGGGATTTCAAATTTGAACATCGAATACACTTCATACAGAACTGAAAAAAGCCCAAAATTGCATAAGAATCAGTGAAAAGAGCAAACATGACATTTTTTATGGAGGTTGACAAAGGTTAACAAAAAGTTATATGATTTTAATTCTGATATCAAGTCCTCAACACACAAAAGGATTATATGAAACACAGAAAAGAGAAAATTTCACTGGACGGGTAGGCAACTTTTTGAATGCTTCGCTGTGGCAAAAGTGTTGCTGCGGAGTTCATGTCGTTCAGTATCCACAGAATCTTGAAGAATCAGCTTCTCGCGTTCTCTTCTGGGTTGAATCCATGATGACGACGTAGGTGATGTATGTCTCATTCTGTCGTAGTCGCCAGAACGAGCTGGCTGATAGGGTGGGCTCGTTGTACTGCAGTAGCTCCAGCTCACGAATGTGCATCACTCTGCGTTGTGCTGCAATGAAGTGGTAGGCTCTCGCCCAAACATTGGTGGAAAGTGAAAGTGGAGCGGAAGGTGGGTGAGTGGCTTCACAGGTTCTCTGGTCCGCGATGGCTCCTTAGGTGTTTGTGATGTCCGGATGTTTCGGGAGGAGGGGGTGGCCGGAGAGGATGGTGGAGGTGGAAAAGTGGGAGGGCTCAGAGGGAATTGCTCATATAGCACAGACGGGAAATGGGGGGTGAGAGAAGGAGACAAATTCTTTCCTCAGAGTTCAGCGGGAGGTTGCACTTGAACTTGGCTAGCTTGACGAGGAGGAGAGGGTATTTTCGCCCTTGGGGGGAGTCCTTTTAACATTCCCTTCAAATCACCTGGGAATAGATTCTCAACTTTATTTGCCTTACCACCATGAAGGGAGTTAGGAACCGAGAAGTTATCGGATAATGTACCGACTATCGTTTTTTCGGGGAGGCCTAATACCTGTTCAGACAAATAGACGAGTTTTACGGGAATTACTCTATCCTTACTTCCCTTTGTTATTTCTTGTCCCGACATTACCCCACTAACGAGATTACCTACAGGTTCCATGGCACATTCATTCCCTATTTTCAAACTACGGTGATTAAAAATAACCTGAGTCATTACTTCTCTACGAGAGAGCATTTTCAATTCACTTAGAAGGTGCACACGACGCGAATGCTTCCCTTTTCTCTCACCATTGGGGCCAAATAAGTACTTGCACGTTTGCAAGAACAGCAAATAGAAGCTTATTACAAAATTGTTAACACCTGAGAAATAATGGATACCGAATGAAATAATGATAGAAAGGAAATGGAACAAAAATGGAAAGGATGCATGGTAACTATTAGTGAAAAGCGCATGCAATGAAGAAATGACTTCTTAGAAAACATTGCTTACATAGCTCCATGTGTAAAAGAAAATAGATGAACGCATATTTTTGAAAGAAGTATTAATGTCATTGGCAAGATAATTCACTGGCTTGGATTTCCCTTTAGGCAATGCACGCTTTTTACTCGGTTTACCCACAAGGACAGGCGGGGTTTCTATTTCCCTTAAATAACTGACTTCTTCCCTTATTAATAGTACCTTTTTTGCTAAGTCTATTCTGCACTTAATTTTCTCAAGTACGTCTATACTGTAACGGTTGAGGCCGTTACACTTTCCTTTTTCCATCCACACCACTCCTTCACCCACCTTCCCCCCCTCCTCTTTCCTTCCTAAGTTCAGCTCGTTGAGGTGGGAGGAGGTATGAGTGTGGGAATTGTTGTGAATGTGTGTGCGAGTATGCAAGGTTGATTGGATGAACTGGGACGCTGTGGACTGACTGGCCTCCATGAGTCATAGGGGATGGTTGACTTTCCAGTATCCCCGAATTGCGAGTTTTCCCTCTGTGTGCCCCCTCCATCAGTTTTCCCCTTCCCTCCACGTCCCCTTCCCCCCCAAACGGCAATATAAAAAGGCAATCGCCGGAAAGAAGAAGAGAGAAGGCACTGGGGAAAATCACAGGGCGGAAGCGCTGTTGGAGTGAGCGCATGATTGGGACTGCTGGAGGTGGAGAGGTACCAGGAAAAAAGTACCGGAGTCCACTGTTTGGACCTCAACTCCCCCCTAGACTTGCACAACGTACATGGAGACCACGGGTGGCGTGTCCGAGCCTGGCGTGCGCAGCGGAATTCAAGTCATCCAGAGTGCCGAGCCAGATTCCAGTCCCGTGATTACGGTCATGTAAGGTTGCCGTCCCGACCAAACCCCTCCCCTTATTCTAGCCTCATAGCCATCGAGTCTACGATGGGCCCGAATACAACGACGGTGTGTTCCTCGATTTTGAGTGATTAACGCTCTAAAGTGGGTAATTCTGTGGAAAGTATTTTTTCTCAAAGGGAAGGACTTGTAATTACCTCCCACATCCCCCAGTTTGTTTGGAAGGAGGGGACTAATTGTTAGCTCACGAATATTGTAATCAAATCGTGTAATTCACTCAACCACCTGCTTGCGGAAGTGAGCCTTTTTTTTTTCTTTTTTGTTCTGATCGGCTCATAGTCGATTATTTGATGTTATATTGTGTGATCGTCATTGCTTCTCTATTTTTTGTTTCATTATTTCATTCATTCATCTCATGAAAGGTTATTCTCACTATTTCAATGTCTCATCTCTCATCCATTCAGTAGTTATAAGAAGGGCATTATTTTGTATTAATTATGTCAGCCCTATAATATATGGTTATGTGGAGTGAAAAACGATATCTATTTTGTTCAATCTCCTACCTGGCGATCCGAATCACCCACAGACCCATTTCCTACGACCCTTCTTCGCCCGACCCCGGCGGTAAAGCTAGGGAATTGCTAGATTTGAATGAGGTCAGGAACCTACCCGCTGAGGCCTGCTCTGGAGAGGTCTTCCATTTTTATCTAAAAGGTGACGGAGTTTGTTTTTTTCCCGCGCGTCTCTGAGGCGGAAGAGGGGAGGGCACTCTTCTTGAGGATGGATACAGCAGCTCCGGTGTCGATGAAGAGGGAAAGGTCTGCATCAGGAAATTTGACTCTCACCGTGAATCCGCGACCTCTAGGGGAGATAGTGTTGGCGTCTGTATGGCTGATGACACGTGGGTGGAGTGTGTTGTGTCCCGTTCGCACGTCCGGGAGGACGGGACCGGTACAATACCAATGAGAACATCACAAGATACTTGACACAAATCATCCACAATTAAAAATTCATGGGAAAATGTACCACTGCCTATGCTGAATGTAAGCCTGCGAGTACCCAATATAGGAATTTGATTACCAGTGATTCCGAAGAGTTTTGTGTGGGGAGGGAAAAGGTGGGCGGAAGAGGGGAGGGCACTCTTCTTGAGGATGGATACAGCAGCTCCGGTGTCGATGAAGAGGGAAAGGTCTGCATCAGGAAATTTGACTCTCACCGTGAATCCGCGACCTCTAGGGGAGATAGTGTTGGCGTCTGTATGGCTGATGATCTCCGAGGTAGAGGAGCTCCTGTTGTCCAACACTGCCTTGGGGTGGAAGTGGGTGTCCCTCTCGTTTACCGCTTTCTTGGTGTGTACTCCTCTGCCTCCGAGGGCCTCCGGCGAAGGAATGACCGTTTGGGGTGAAAGTTCCTCGCGGCCCACGGTGTGTTTGCTGCTTTTGCGGGAAGAGTGAGGGCAGGAACGGTCTTCGTTGTCCTCTTGGTGGTGGCAAGGGAGGAGTGGAGGGGAAGAGTTGCGGTGATCGGGAGGGGGGGAAGGTTGGAATTAACCATATTTCTGGAGATATTTTGACGTTTTTTGGAAAGCTTGGGTGGGGAAGAGGTCATTCTCGGAGTCGGGGGAAAAGGAGGGGAGGGTATTATTCTTGAAACCTGGCATTCTCTGGCGAGATGTCCTTTTTGTCCAAATTTGAAGCCGTGGAGGGGGCAGGCTGGGCAGTCCCAGGCGAAGTGGCTGACGTGCTGACACCTGAGGCACTTCGGTTAGATCCATGCATCGTGCGGGATGGGAGAGGTGCTTGCGAAGTGGGAAAGCGAGGGAGCAACACGGTAGATTCCAATACAATTTTCGCTTGAAATCTGTTTTATACTCTCTCCTTCGTGACACGTAATTTTTGTTGATTTTCTCAAACTTTTTGTATCCCGCTTTTGCAACTTTTCGGCAAGATCGGCAAATTCACGGATACTCTCATTTCGTGCTGAGATACAGTTCATTGGATCCCTTAGTCTATTCGCGGCGGTTGGTGGACAGAAATATTTTTCTCAAAATGATTCTTTAATTTTATCCCAAGTAAGTCCAATTAATTAAGAAGAAAATTGCTTTGCATTATCAAGATTTTTAAGTTTTATGAACAATTGAGAGGGGTAGTAAAGAAACTAGAAGGGTGTCTTATGCTGTACACATTGACTCCTGTGTGGAGTGGTTTAACACTCCCACAGTACTTAGGCAGAGAAATCCAAAGGATTTCAGAATCCCATGAGTTTGGAATGGTAGTAATCCCAACCGCTGCCACCAAATTTGTTATGCGTCACCTGTAGGTTCTTGCCCTTGGCGTCAATGTGCCGCATTAGGGAAGTACAATGATTCAGAAATCATATCTTTTATTATAACTGATAAGAAACACACACAGGGGAAACAAAACAAGGGTAAATTAGGTTGTGGGGAGTGGGCGGTGGTAATGAGAGCGAGAGAGACTACTTATCACCCTAAGACGGGGCACGATACTCTATAATAATAGGCCAAGGTACTTGGCTTACCAAGGCTGCTAGAAAGAGTCCGGGCGGTCCACGGAGCAGCTGCTGGGTCAGTTGCATTGGAGCAGAGGTCCCGCTTGGATAGTAACACAAGGAAGCGACCCCGACGGTCAGAACAACTCTGCTTTTATACAATATTTTAAATGGACCAAACAGCAGCTCTGCGAATCAGAATGCTCTTGGAATTTCCCGTTAGGAGGTGGGTGGATGTCCACCTCCGCGGAAAATCCTGAGCTAATGGAAATTTGGAAGTCATGCCAAATAGAACAACATATTTTCGCGAGAAGTGGAAATGTTGGAGTTACAAGTGAAACATCGGAGGGGGAGGCAATGGCCTCGCTTCCCCAATTCATCTCTCTCTCTCAGTAAATCGCCACTCACAACAGTTAGACAAAACCACAAATATTATCCTGATGGTGAGCTTATAAAGAGTAATAGGATGAAGAAGATGGAGGTTGACTATGCTATGGCAGGGGACATCAGTGTTTGTAAATGGCTGGATCGTGGAAAAAAAACTGTATATGTCGTTAGCACTATACGCAATCCAGCAAAGCCTGCTAAAGTTCCGAGGAGAAATAGTAGGTATTGGCAAACGTGAAGAAGTGCCACATGCAGATGCTATTGTGGATTACAGTAGATACATGGGTGGAGTAGACAGGTTTGATCAATACCTATATAAGTACATATAACATCGCAAAAAAAATCACGTCGATGGTGGATGTTGACTGTGACTTTGACTGTGCCATAGTGAATAGCTTTATTGTGTATAAAGGAATACTGAAACATAAGGGGAAAAACAATTGAGTCATCCAAAGTATAGGTCAGTATTGGTAAATGAAATGATTGGTAACTATTGCTCAAAGAAAAAAATCAGGTTATATGCCAATGAAGGCTATTGGAAAAAGCGAAGAAGCTCCACCGGCTCTTCAACAATAAAAAATACAATTTGACTGATGAATGTTGGTTTGCACATGCCTGAAAAAATTGAAACTTATCGGAAATGTGCAAAATATAGTACCAAAAAAAAAGAAAAGAGGAAATGTAATCTGTAAAGCATGCAATGTGGCTCTGTGTAAGGACTGTTACAGTCCATTTCACAAATCATAATATGCAGGAAGTTATTTTTTCTAGAAGTGAAAATTGTCTTATTTTTATTGTAAACCGTTTTTGAATTGCAGGAGATAATAGTTCTTTCACTCTCACAATAAAAAATGTTATCTAAAATAATTTTTTTATTTTCCATCAGAAAGAATCAGGACAGAAAGGTTTATCAATACACCGAAATGCATAAGGTGAAGTAACGATTGCCCTATGAATGAAACACAACCCGCCACACGCGAAACTGATCTTAGTTCAATGTTATATTTACTACAAAGGACGAAGAGAGAAAAAATTGTAGGAATGGATATAAATTTCTGAAACAATAATAAACCATTCAGTGAAATATGGTGGCTCCAGGAAGAAATACAGAGGACATATTATAGTTGCAAAAATTTGCAATCTTTAAAAGTTAATAATAAAAAAAACAACATTTACGAAAAAAATATCCATAAAAACATTTTCGTGTTTAACACATCGTGGAATAATAGGAATTCTTTTAGTAGGAATTCAATCAAGATATGTAATCTTGATCAGGTAAACATGAATACATTCACGAATTTTCCTCTGCACAATCGCTTTGAAATGACACAAATTTATTACCCATACCTTCATTGTCTATTCCACTTTCAAAGGAAGCTTCTTAGGAACATGAAGGTAACGTAAACACAATTCTTTGAGGAGATAAATCATTCTAATGATGCCTGCTGCCATCAGCATTCTTCCGTAGTGAAAGTCAAAGTTGCTTTTGTCTTGCGATTACATTTATAGAGACCTTTCCACTCACTGTGAACATTGATATGATATTCCTGATAAAAGTTACTTGTGAATACCAAAGTTGTCATTTATAGTTGATAATAGCGTTCTGTTAAAATAGAAGTTTTATGTACTTAAGTGCAGTTGATTGGACTTGGGATATCATCATTCTAAAATAAAATGCAAATGTTGATGGGCATGAACTTTTTGACCCTAGAATTTTATCTAGGAATTCAGCTGGATTCACACTGACTCATCCAACTGGATTGAAGTCAAGAATTCTTACTAGAATCCAGCTGGATTCAAACTTGACTAGTCCAGCTGGATTTAAGCTATATCTATTCCAGCCAGAATCCAACTTGATTCCAGTTTGATTTGTCCAGCAGGATTCTTCTAGCTAAGATCCAACCTGAAGTCCCGCTTGCTTGTATCTGCGATTCTAGTATACCATTTGCATTTATAGTATTAAGTTATGGAATACAGTAGAACCTCACTTATGAAACTTTCAGTGGACAACCAAAAAAAGTTTCATAAGTGAGGAAGTTTAATAACAGAGTTTTCATAGTAAGGGAACATGAAACCCTTTTCAAATGTCCAATTTAGTCTTTTTTGTTTCATGGTTGCAGTTGCATGTTTAGTTGCAGGCAAATGAATACTGATAATTTATTGTATTACAAGCAACTATACAAATAAATGTATGTTCATGACACCTAGACAGAAACAGTGTACATTTGCAATCTTGAATTATGGTAAGATCTGTACCCAAAGTTGAATTTCTTGGTCTAATATTCAGCATTCCTGGCACTTTACCAGCAGGGCCTAGTTTCAATTAATGCTTGGCACATTTCATAATGGTGTTTAAATTCAGTTCATCTTCTACACACAAGCACCAGCTTATGCAGGAGTATTGATTACTAAAAACTCGGCTGTGACTAATAGGTAATTTTTTTCCTTTACCAACTATTTTTCTTTTAACACAGAATATCAGTAGATATGAACCGAGCTCTAACTGAAAATAGTTTTAAGTTTCTTTTTAAGAATACATTTGTATATCTAATTAAAACAATATAAGTATTAAAATGTCAGTATTCAGATGTAAGGGTTTGAAATTGAAGATGATAAAATTTTTGAAGAAATGGCTGAAGAAAAAATTAAACTGCGATAGGGATCGAGCTTCGCTCACCTCTCATTGTGTTCCTGATGCCAGCGAATGTAGGGTACCCGCATGACTTTGTACGCATTTTTTTTCTTGTGATACCAGGATAATGGGGAAAAAAGACATATTTCTTACAAATTAATGAAATGGTGCATGAATGAAAATACAAGACTTATAATACTCGTTGCTTGTATCTTAAATTCAATGTATGGTGAATAGTAATAAAATCGTAGGTGAGGGCCCTTCGAACTTTCTAGTTCCCTCCCTTTATATTTATCCATGCTTTGCTTGTGTGTTTTCACTAGTAATTATGCATGTTTCTCGCAAATTAGTGAATTCACAGCATAAAAATGACATTTATGAGCACACTAAATTTAACACACGTTAACATATCTTCTCAAAATCCTCAGAAAAAAGAGTAAAAAGAGAACGAGGAAATAATATCCTTTTGATATCTACTTCCTCAGAATTGCCTGGTGAGGTTTGAGCAGTTGGAACTAAAGTTTCATCTGTAATTCTGATTTTATTCAACTCTCATCGATTCTCTCTGGTTTGTGTGAACATTGATGAGATATTTTTTCCCAATCACTAGTCACAATCTCGTATGAATGTGATTATCACCCTTGAAATCAGCTTGAGTATTCAATTTTCACAACCCCAATGCTCAACTTCAGCAACCTCAAATCACTGATCAGTGGATGTGAGACAACATAGTACATATAGACAGGCAACGGTTTCTAAAACAATGTCTTGTCTTAAGATGCAACAAACCATTATTGTGAATAAGTAGATAGATAGATAGATTATTTTTCGGTGGAGTTTCTCGAAGGAGGCCCTGAGGCACTCAGACCATTTGGCCCATTGTGCCAACCACCCTTCTAAGGAAATCGCCTTGCTAAACACCAACAGGTCCCCTATGGGGATTTCCCTTACCTCCCTGGATTCCAAAAATGGAGACCCCAAGTACCTATTTTGAGTCCTCATCACAGCAGGGCACTCGCATAATATGTGGGATGTAGTTTCATCCCCTTCTTCGCACCACCTGCATCTAGGTGAATCTACAATTCCCAGGAGATGCAGGTGCCTCATCACCTGGTAGTGCCCCGTGAGGAGTCCCACTACCGTTCGTAATTTACCCCTGTTTAGTGACAGGAGTCTTTTGGCAAGCCCAGGCCTAGGTTCTCCTATGTGTAGTTTGGTCTGTCTAAGACTTGGTGTAGTTTGCCAGATCTCAGAATGCCGGGCTAAGCCCCACATTCTAATTTCTGCTATCCCTATTGACGTAGCAATAGGTATGATTGGCTCTGGCGCAATCGGATTTCGGCTGGAACCGGCCCTTGCCAGCTCATCAGCCATCTCATTTCCGGATATGCCTGCATGACCAGGCACCCAGAAAAGTTCCACCTTGCCGAATCTGCCTATATCATTGAGTGCCTCACGACACTCCTGCAGCAGCTGTGATTTGCATCATGGTGATGTCAGCACCTTTAAAGCTGCCTGATTATCCGTGCATATGTGTATCGGTCTGTTAAACATCCCATCAGAAGTGCATATACCTCTGCCTGGAACACCGTAGCATATTTTCCCAAAGGGATTGAGAGCTTCCTTGGTGTGCTACAATTGTAGACCCCTGCTCCCGCTCTTCCTTCTTTCCTAGAGCCATCCGTATACCATACCTTGGCCCCAGAATGAAGTTCTTTCCCCTTTCCTCTAGCCCACTGTTCCCTATCCGGGAAGTGGGTTTTGAAGTACGGGGGTGTTTGGTTGAACCTTGCTATCATTCCATCACTGCCCATCCTGAGGATGGGACTCGACTTCATGAGCTCAGTCCAAACTTGTCTGTGACCATAGGCACTTCTTTTGTCATACCACTGTCCCATACATTTGAGACGATAAGCCGCTGTCCTTGCGTGCACCTCAGCTTCCACATGGAGTGGAGTGAGGTTCAGCAGCATTTCCAGTGCCAGAGTTGGGGTTGTTCTCATAGCCCCTGAAATGCCCATACAGGCCATTCTTTGAAGGTGGTTCAGTTTGTTCTCAGCAGTTTTGAGCCGGACTCTCTTCCACCAAACTATAGAGCAGTACAAGAAACTAGGTTTAATGACTGCCGTATAAATCCATCTAATGGCCTTTGGCTGAAGTCCCCATGTGTTACCAAGGGTCCTCCTGCACATCCATAAGGAGGCACAAGCTTTCTTTGCCTTGGTCTCCGAATGCTCTCCCCAGTTAAGCTTGGAGTCCAGAATAACCCCAAGATACTTGACCGATGGTGAGGGATATAAAACCTTTCCCTGCAAAGAGGGAGGTCTAAAGCCCTCCATTTTCCTTCTATTGGTAAACAATACAAGCTTAGTTTTCTCTGGATTTACAGTCAGCCCTGTTTCTGCACACCAACCCATTGCCTTATCCAGGGCTTTCTGCATGAGTCCAGAGACAGTATCAAGGTACTTTCCAGTGATGAGTATAGCCACATCATCTGCGTACCCTTGAGTGTATGCGTCAGTCCTATTCAATTTTAAAATAAGGCTGTCGATTACCATATTCCAGAGGAGTGGAGATAACACTCCTCCCCGAGGGCAGCCTCGAGTCATAGCTACCTTCATTGAACTGTCTCTCAAGACTACTTTGATAGTGCTTTGTTCCAACATGTATCTAAACCAGCTCACAATGTGAGCATGGATACCATGTCTACCTGCAGCAATGCAGATTTGATCGAAGGACGTGTTATTAAATGCTTCCTCGACATCAAGAAATGCCCCTAGTCCGTACATTCGGTGTTCCAGCACTCCCTCAATCCTCCAACCAATGTTCTGCCCTTGTCCCACCCTGGAGTCACTGACCCCTTACCCCCTGTGAATAAGTAACTGCAAGTAATACTTAATTTGAATGGGGCAAGCCATCCAACATGCTTCACTGTTGTAGTGATCTAATTCAGCACACACATGGAATCACTCATCCTTTTCCCAAGTATTGCATGTGCATTAATGAATAAAACAAATGAATTCAAAGATGTATTTCTTCAAATGATGCAGCTGTAGTCAAAATGACAGCACAGGCATTCTAGATGAAATTGATTTTTAAAACTTAGCTTAGTGACAAGAAAAAAAAAACATATCACTCCTCATTAAGTTAGAAAGAGTCACAGAGGAAATTATTTTTATGATAAAAATAAAGGGAAGGGTGAGTAAATGGAATGTAAAGTGCCGTCAAATTGACCGCAATGGCATACTAGTGTTAAGATCACAATGTTTACATTTGAATTTACTTAACAGGTGATTCAAATCCTATTGATGCCTATTGATTTCAGTTTCCACACCTTAATCTGAAGTTACCTGGCAAGAAAATCTTTGGTAACAATTTAGATCCTGCATTTATTGAGAGTCGCCGGGAGGGATTGAATGCTTTTATACAGAAACTTGCATCATGTGAATCTGCTTTGAAGCTGTAAGTATGAATCTCAATAGTTATGATAATCTTTCCCAGCCAGCACAATGTGTGTGCCTTATGTATTTCTTACATAAAGTTTACAGAAAAACAAGGACATTACTTAGCATAAGGTAAGTCACTTACATAAAAAATAGGTTAGTAATGGGTAAGAAAGAGGTAATTAATGGTGTCAAATTTTCTCAATTTTTTGTAAGCTGCTTACATTACACCAGTGCCTCTAGCGGTCAAGTATAGTAGTAGTTCATCACTTGATAGGGCTACTGACGATGTAATGAATGTAGAACTTTCAATGTAAACAACATTATCATTTTATTTGCAATTTAGAATACTTACTATAAAATAGCAAAATATAATGCACATACTCAGCTAACACTGGGTTTATGTAGATTGCCTTATATTTCCAGATTTGACATGGCACAGATGGTCATTTACATATTTTTCAATCTTTTGAACACATCTCCCATTTTAATGTTTAACAGCATCTATAAGAATAGAAAAATGCCCCATTAACATACTATTAAAAACACATTTATGATTAAAAACATTTACATTATCTCACATCATACTCTAAAAAGCCATAATTTGTACTTAGCAACAACCACTATGCGAACCCAGTATCATGTTTGAGGATTGAAATTCAAGAAAGTTGCACTTTCCTCCCTCCAGGAAAAACTTCTTGATATCTTCGTCTCTGCTTAGTTAGTCATTCACTTCCCTTTGTATTTGTACTCCTCACTGAAAAATATACGACTAGTTATTTCAATAAATAAAACTACCATACAAGTAAATAATATGTGCACCCAATAGAAAACTAATTTCAACTGATTATACATGTTCACTATTACAAAGCTAACATAATATATTCACTCTTCTTTGAAATGAGGCACCCAACAGCAAGTAATAACAATGCATCACGATATAATTTCCTAAAAATGTTCTTCCAATATGCTCAAGACACATTGCGTAGTAGTTTGTTAAAATTGTTTCAGTATTTTCGTACATAACTGAACAAACTTATGATTAGGATTCTAAGACTTTTGTGGAACTCACAAGGTGAAATAAATTAATTTTGAACCTTCTGCCTACTAAGTTCATAGCTCAAATGTGAACCAAAAGTGTTTGACAAATTTCCAGTATCAGCTTGAACTCGCAGTAGGTGTTCACAAATGCGAATAGAGTTTCACAGCTGATTACTGAATGTAAACCAACCTTTCATTACCGAAGTTATATATCTATTCAGTGGAAAACTAGGATGAATTAGTAATGTGGCTCTGAATAGAATATGCCAACGTTGTTGCAATTTATACCACAAAGGTGAACCTCAACTGAATTTCTCTAATTGGTGGAAATCACTAAATAGTATAACCCAATAGAAGTGAGGGTTCTGCTTCCGTTTATAAGTCGAACTTTTTTTTTTGATTGGGTGGGAAGAAAAGTCATATACTTGTACAAATGCAGTAAAGCAAGATTCGGATGATCTAGAATCGGACAGTAGTAGTATCTAGTAGTTTATTTACTGTAAATAATACAGAGTTGCATAGTTACATCAAGGGACAGTACAAACAAGTAACATTTAAAATACATTCGTAATGTGAATTTTAGCTTATAGTATTATTACAATCTACATCATCAACAGTTCAGGTCACCGAGCGTGGTGAATAGTGAATGTGACTTACCTTAAGTCAATTCGATGAAGAATACATCAGAGAGGTGACATTTGGCCAGCAACTCCTGTCAGATCATTAATTACCGGTAGCAGAGAGGCCAATGTAGAATGCCTATTTTCTCGATTGTGGAAACTTTCACTGTGTGTTGTGTAACTTTCACATCAAAATCATTGATGGACATCTTCGATTTCACCTGCGACTTTGTTTTCTGTGGACTAGGAAAAGATCCTCCAGGCTTGCCTACCAAAATATTGCACTCTTTGGAGATATGCACTGCAGTTCTCCGGGACACTCCAGTAGCGGCAGCAACCCTATCAAATACATTTGTGATGCGAATTGAGATTGATTAAAAGTTCACGAACTGACCATGAAAACTTAGCGGCGTTACCCACTGAAACTGCACAATAGCAAAATATTCCACAGAAAAAAATCATTCGCCTTGACCAGGATTCGAACCCGGACCCCTTGATTTCCTGCCAGGTGCTCAACCAGTTGAGCTACCAAGATGTCCTATTTCTCTGTGGAAATTATAAAGGCTTTAAAGGAACAAAATGTTACTGGACTGCTGGACAATATTATGTCGCAAAGCAGCTGAAGTCGTGCGCATGGTGCCACCATCCACGAGGTTAAAGCTGACATTAAACACTAAGGTGCTTACATATAACAAATTCAAAGTTCACAAACTGGCCATGGAAACTTTTTCTTTGTGGAATATCTTGGAATTGAGATTCCCTCCTCTGCTTCCTTCTTCTTGATCGTAGTTTGGATTAATGATTAAAAAAATTAACGATTAAAATTAATCATAAAAATGTAGTTAACTATTTCATTTAATCATTGCTTTTACTTCATTTAATTTAAACTAACGTATCTGTTACAATACGCCAGTCTATGTATGCCTTTCAGTGATATTTCGTCGTCAATACATCAACCCCCACAGTGAACTGCGAGAAAGGGTGCTCAGGCATACCACCAGCATCTACTGTAACTCTATATAACGAAGCTGTTTCCACTGCAATTTTACAATTGTAAAGGGATACTTAACATAGCAAAGTGGGGATCGATATAAAAAATTAACCTTAAAGTACTTTCTACCACTCAGAACAATATTTTGTGGCAAATAACAGAAGCACCATGGAGCGTCAGATAGTCTTACATTCTCAACAACTTAAAAATGCTGGAAATGCAGCTCCACCTGAGAAAAATCGCAGAATCCTTTTAGCAAAAACTAGGAAACCTGAACAACAACACTCAGGACACTAAATGGAATTACAATGAAAATCCCCACTTCAAATATTTAAAAACAAATGTATACAGATGATCAAAAAACCATCAACTCTATCACCACAGAATCCAATTTGCCAAAGCAACTGAAAAAGTAACTTTTAATGTAAAAGTTACTTTTTTAATTTTAAGTTTAATTAGTTACTTTTTCAGAAAAGTAACTTTTAACTTTAACCAGTTACTTTGTACAGCGATTAACTCTGACTTTTCAGTTAATTTTTTTGATAACTTTCCCAACTATTTTCTTGATCAACATAATGTTGCACATTATCTCCATGGCCTGGCTGTGAATAACTTTGTTACCACTTTTTGGTTACCCATTACTCATGGTGATTTGCAGTGGGGAGAGATAATTGGGGTGTAGCAAGAAGTTATTGAAGAGCAAAGCTCTTGCGAGAGAGATAGCTATGATATCCACTGATATAAGAAAAATCCAGGCAGTAGGCATCAATAACTATTTCATCAACGCAGTATAAGGACAGATGACTTGCTGTGGAGCAGAATTGTTCTCTGTGCTGGCAAAGGAAGAAGTGAACCTAAGAAAGCACATTCAGAGGACACATCTGTAATCAAGTTATTTCAGCTTTCTTTCTAAAGCTCTTTGTTGCTTTTTTGTGTGCTATTCTTTTTAATTTTTGTGGACCAGGATCTGGTCCTCTGGTATTCTTGAGATCCAGCATCTCAATCTGAGGGTCTATGTTCAAATGGAATCTTATCACTCAAGCTCTAATCATAGGCTTTCAGAGAGTGTTTGCAAGTTGATACTGGCTGCATTCATTCTGTGATCCTCCCTGTTGTTGAGGTTTTTGAGTCATCCTTTCTTCATTTTTTTTCTCCATTACCCAAGAAGCTTATCCAGGCACGATATCTCACTCATTATATCATGGGCTCCTAGATTAAAGTTTATTTATCTGGGATGTTATCACGATTGTCGACGCTGAGGGTTGTTTGTTGATACCTGCATTTAACTTGGTGTATTTTTTATTTTTTTACACTTGGGATGGAAGGATTGGATTTTTACACTTGCCATGGATCACAGAGGAAGTCTTAGACTTGATTGAAGAAAGAAGAAAGTACAAGAATGCAAAAACTGAAGAAGGGCAGCTTTGCTACAAAAGAATAAGGAACGAAATAAGTGGCAAAGCAAGGAAAGCTAGAGAGATGTGGATGAAGAATCTATGCAAAGATGTACAAAACAACCTTGCACTTGGAAAGGTGGAAGCTGCCTACAGGATTGTGAGGAACCACTTCAAGGAACGGAGCAAGGAGCAAGATGCAATGCCATAAGGGACAAGAATGGAGAAATTTTGATTGAAAACGAAGACAAAGTGAAGAGATGGAAAGAATATCTGGAAGAGTTATACAACGGAAAAAGTCTCAGCATAAAAGCTATTGAAGAGGTAAGCGAAGTGGAAAAGGATGATATGGAAGCATCAATAGTAAGATCGGAATTCGAAACTGCAGTAAGGGACCTTCAGACGAATAAGGCTTCTGGTATTGATGATGTCCCTGCAGAACTAATTAAAAATTCAGGAGAGAAGGCATTAACTCATCTTTACAAAACCATCTGCGGCATGTACTCAACAGGAGAAATTCCAAAGGACTTCGAGAAAAACATCATCATTCCTATTCCCAAGAAGAAGAGAGCTGAGAAATGCGAAAATTTTAGGACTATAAGCCTGACGACACATGCATCAAAGATACTGACAAGGATCATCTACAGAAGAATAGAATGAAAAGCAGAGGAGTTCCTGGATGAAGATCAATTTGGATTCAGGAAAAGTAAGGGTACAAGGGAAGCAATATTGGCCCTTAGACTGCTCATAGAGAAGAGAATGGAAAAGAACAAACTGACCTTCATTGCATTTGTGGATTTAGAGAAGGCTTTTGACAATGTTGATTGGGATTCAATGCTTGGAATTCTGAAGGGAATTGGAGTGTCATACGATGACCAAAGAATTATACACAGTCTGTACAAAAACCAAGTAGCTGTGATTAAATCTGGACCCAGCTGTGAAGAAGCAAGAATAAGGAAAGGAGGGAGACAAGGCTGTGCACTTCTCCCATAATTTTTAATCTTTACATTGAGAGAGCCATCAATGAAATCAAGGAGAAGTGTTCTGGAGTGAACATCCACGGAGAAACAATCAGCATGCTACGATTCGCTGATGACATAGCTCTCATGGCAGAGACAGAGAAGGAGCTGAATAAAATGCTAACAACCATGGAAAGGACAATAACCAGACATCAGCTGAAGATCAATAAGAATAAAACTAAGATATTGGTGTGCAGCAAAAGAGAAGAGGCCAAAACCAACGTTAAACTAGGAAAACAGAAACTGGAAGAGGTGAAAGAGTTCTGTTACCTGGGAAGCAGAGTAACCAAGGATGGACAAAGCAAGAAAGAAATAGTGAGTAGAATAGCCCAGGCAAAGAGGGCATTCTATCAAAAGAAGAATCTACTTACCGCAGGAAATACAAGCACAGAAGTAAGGAAACAGTTCATCAGAACATACATCTGGAGCATGTTTCTTTATGGCAGTGAATCATGGACGATGACAGCAGTGGAGAAGAAAAGGGTAGAAGCATTTGAAATGTGGTGCTACAGAAGAATGCTGAAGATTAAATGGATCGACCGAGTAAGTAATGAGGAAGTGCTAAGAAGAGTAGGAGAAAAGAGAAGTCTGCTGACAACTCTAAAAAGAAGAAGGGACAACTTAATCGGCCATATCTTGAGACATGATGCCCTGATGAAGACTATCATCGAGGGAAAAGTGAACGGGAAGATTGGAAAAGGTAGGCCTCGTATGAGATACATGGAATAGGTTGTGAAGGATGTAAAAGAGAGGAATTACATCACAATGAAAAGGTTGGCCGATAGAAGAATGGAGTGGTAAGCTGCGTCAAACCAATCCTAGGATTGTTGACCAATGATGATGATGACACTTGGGACTATCTCTTGGTGTAAACTATTCAGTTCACCATTGCTTTTACTCTCTTTAGTTGACCAAGCAGGAAGTCCTTGAGGGTTTGGAGGACATAAGTGAAAAAGTTTGGTTACCATTTCTGAGGACTCTAATGAATATATAAGTGATTCCAGTTCCATAAAGGATGAGGAAGAAAAAGTATCTCTATATGCTATTTATACTCTAAAGTTGCACTTGGAAAGATATTGACGGTTCTAATGTTCCTCTCCCTCTTACATGCGACTTTTAATCATGTTGATTAGCAATTGTATAAAGCATCAGTTGGAGGTATGTATGCAAATGTAGCATTGATTCTCCATTAATAAAAGTTAACTTTGTTGTATTTAGGTTGATGCACATTTCGAATTTGTGTCACCTGAGGCCATACAATGCTGCAGTTGCATACAACAGTTGGTAGCACACACAGGAAATGATCCCCCCTCAAGAGCTACTCTCTCATTAGTTAAAGGAGTATGGACTCATCCGTCAAAAACTGGTCTACTGCGCAAGTGCCATGAGCTTTGGCCTTATTTATACCTAATCTTCCTTTCTGATTCTGTAGTGACAGTATCCCCATTGGAAAGTAATGGAGCAGTACAAAATAAATAGTATATTTTTTCTCCCAATTCTTTCAAGTTTTCAGTCATGAAGAGGCAAAGTTTGAAGTGACCATGAAATATTGTTACATAAAGTTATGGACCTATTCAAAAATATTTTCTGTGACCACCAAATTTTTTAAATATTGTTTTATCAACTTAAAAACTGGCTTGAAGTGGATCTCCGAATTCGAAAGTTAAGTCTCATTCATAACTAATGACCTTCTCATGAACTCATAGACCTTCAGCTTATAGTAATTGTAAGTTGAAGGTCTAGGACATTGGTCCTGGAAGCTGGTACCCCTTCAACTTATAAGTTGAAGTTATTCCTGGAAGTTGATACATCTTCAACTTATAATTATAAAATAAAAAAATGTAAATTGTAGGGGTGGGCCTCTAGAAGACCTCCAGGGGGCCTTCTAGAACTCCCCTGGCACTTAGACCTCTTAAGATGCATTGTGCCTACCCATATTTAACCTGTCTGCCCCTTGCAGTAAGGGGATAGGGGACAAGAGGACCGAGGGAAAGGTATGAAGGATGGTCACCCATCCAATCTCCGTAACTTTGCTTAACTTAGGTTATCTGATGGGAACTGGTGTTTCAACATGGCTAGGCTCTTCATACTTACAATTTAAGTTGAAGGGGTGCCAACTTCCAGGAATTTTGCTTTTTTCTAATGGCATTGACAAATCTTTCTACTGGCTTTTCAGATTTACATGCTTATATTGACAAAAATGCAAAAATTATATATTTTTGTGGAATTAGTATTGGAATTATTAGTTAGTAGTAGTGATGGACGGATCCAGGTTTTTTGTCGGATCCGGAACCGGATCCTTGCCTGGGTTTCGGATCTTTATCTCGGTTTCGGATCCTTAGTTTCAGATACTCGATTCTGAATGTCATTCATTTTCAAAACCTAGATTTTTTAAAAATATATAAATACAGCAACAATAGAATTACCAAAAACAAGTAAATTTATTGTAGAAAAAATCAACTTTCAAATCTATGTGGATAATATTTTCCTGGACAAGATTTACGGATGCAATAACTATATCTTATTACTTCTAATATAAAGATCAACTTCCTTATCACATACTCATCAAACAATATATTTTTGAAACCAGTACAATTAATCTTTAGAGTGCAGTTAAAAGAAACATAAGTTCATTTTTATTAATAAAGGAATTATTTTCCAATTATTAATCAAATCCTTGAATGCTTTCATATTCTTTTTTAGAAACAAAAAAATTTTAATGCGGCCAAGAGATCCCATTTATGAAATATCTGGGAATTCCATTTTTAAGACGAAAAAATCATTATAGAATATTTCAAGCTGTTAAACTAGTAATTTTGCACTGTCTCATTAATAATAACCTTTAAAATGAATCTATAGAATTTTATACTCATAAGGAGAGGTGTAACTCGGATCATGAAATGAGATTTGCCTTTTTTCATGCTACTAGAAGCAAAATTTAAAAAAGTCTCAGATTTTTTCTCCTTTGGCTCAGGTTTTCAAGAAAAATGTAGAATGGCATGTGGGAAGCATGTATTCTCCAAAATCAGGCAAGCCCACAATAGCAGAGTGGGGTAGTGACTGCAGGGTAATGAAGTTTGATTCTTATCGCTGTTTAAAATTATTCTTTCAGCCACTGAATCAAAAACTTTATCATCCTTCATTTCCAACCTTTGTGTGGATACTAACATTTTTGTACTCCTATCGTTTAAACTACATTTACAAATGCGTCACTGAAAAATACATGGTAAAGTTAACGTAATGATTCCACGATTTAATTCTGCATTAAAAATTTTTTCCAATCATTTTATTATTATTTTGACTTATAAATTGACATGAAATTTCTGATAATCTACATTTTTAGCTGCCTACTTGCATCACCCAGTGCACTTGCATCAGGCAGTATTAAGAATCGACCTCGAGACCGGCAGTACACTAGCCCTCATGTTTAACAACTACGCTATCATATGTTCACGGGAATATGGCGAATGTAGGCAACCCGCGTGGCATTCGGCTTTATTTTTCTTCTCGCGCATCCGGGCCTATGAAGAAAAAAGTCACGACGAATATTTTTTTATTTTGTTTTTGTGGCACGGACAACTCTTCTTCTCATTTCGTGACCGAGTTACACAACCTCTCCTTGTCAGTTTCTACCATACGTACCTACATTCCATTCGCGGGACGCATCGATCACGAGGCCGCGAAATTTTAAAATCTCCGTTCTGGATCTGAATTTTTACTGCCTTCGGATATGATTTCAGTAGCGAATGAAATAAAAGACCCGTGGATCCGACCCCGACCATCCTTAATTTATTAATGGTTCATTTTTAAATCTAATTTAAACAACAAAAGTTGATAAAGTGAGTATTCAGATTTAATGGTTTGAAATTGAAGAGGATAACATTTTCGATGCAACGACTGAAAGAAAAAATTAAACTGCGATAGGGATCGAACTTCGCACAGTACACTAGCTCTCGTTGTACGCCTGATCCCGGCGAATGTAGGCTACCCGCGTGACATCTTACGTATTGTTTTTCTCGCGATCCCGGGATAATGGGGAAAAAAGTCATATTTCTTTATTTTGCTTCTAGTTGCACGGGAACATTTTCATTTAATTTCATGACCTGAGTTACACATCCTCTTCGTGTCAATATCTACCGCAACTACATTCCATTCACGAGGCTCTTCGATCGCTAAGCCGCGAAAATTTAAAATCTACGATCCGGATCCGATTTTACTCCGTGTCTTTGGATCCGAATCCGGAACCGAAAAAATGAGAGATCCGCGGATCTTTGTATCCGACGGATCCGATCCGGCCATCACTAGTTAGTAGAATTTTGGAAAGTGTATTTATTTGTCATTTTTCTGTTTGGTTATAACAAATGTGTTTGCTAGCATTATAGGCAATGCATATTTCCTTTTTAGGCAAGATGTCAGAACTTTCCTAATGCTAAATGATTCTGGCACTCCTAAAGAAGAATCATTAACAGCCTCTGCAGGAAATCATGCTTCTAGTGATGCAGTGAACAAGAGGAAAATAGATCTTGGGCCATCAGAAAGACCACAGTAGGATGCCATTCATTTCCTTACTTAACTAAAAAATTATGTTTTCTGTTGCCAAGTGCATACATATTCAGCTTATCCAAGTTGATAGAACCACTCTTTGGGGCAATTGAAATCAGTCGTATACGAATGAGAATCTGACTTCATTGAAGAACCTATTGGTTTGTCCAGTTGCATATCAGAATGGTGATGCCAACACTTGTGAAGTGGACTGTTAATGCTAATTAAATCTCATTCAAATTCGGTCTAATACAGAATACAAAAAAAAATTAAATTAATTTATTCTCATTACTTAAAATGCACACCCTATACTTCATGTTCAGAAAATTAGAATTGAGAAACTGTATGCAAGTTTTTATTCTATTTCCTCTTTCGCAAGATAGTGGTGCAGTAAGAGAAGATTTAATAGACACCTTGTTCTTCACATTTTACTTTTGTCATCTAACATAGTCTGCAGTAAATCATTAACATGTCACTGAATTGACATTCCAAATATATTGCTCAATAGCATTCTTTTGACTCAAGACAATCATTTACAGTGTTAAAATTCATACCCAGCAGGAAATACAAATGCTCTTGCAAACAATCTGAAACTTGTTCTTTGGTGTAGAGGGTATTATCTTGGTGATCATATCCAGCCTTTTTTCACTCATACAAACTACTGAATTGTTTGACTTCCCCATCATATATACAGCAAAGAGAACCTTCCCTCCAGGCAGGGGTTTTCCATGAACCTATTCTGTTGACTCAGTATGCTAGTGAGCACTTTTAATGGGTAACACATGGTTTAAAACCTAATTCCCATCATCTTCTGCTAATGAATTGAGTTTTTGGAAAAAACATTTTACCAGCAGCTAAATAATAGTCTTGTCCCACATGTAACAGCAACTTCTTGTGCACCACTTGTCTTCTTGTTGGGATTTACCTATATGCATGTAGGAAGTTTACAGCCATATAGGTTCTGCCACAGCAAAGGGTTCTAAGATAAGTTCTGGAGATATTTGGTTTTGGTGGTAGAATCAGGGTTAAATTGGCAATATTCTTCTCCTTGATAGTACTCTCCTTCTCAGTACATGAAGAAATCACCAACCCGTAATGGTCTACTTTGACCTTAACCCACCAATGCCTGGCACTAACTTTGTATCCATGTTGATTTTAGAGGAGAGTTACATATTTAAAGGAAAAATATTTCTCAATCCAATAGAATATTAAAAATGATTATTAATTAGGTTATTATTGACTCATCAGGCACAGCCTTGAAGGCCATGTTCATCCCACCAGGTGATCTTTTGCTTCAATTTTTCAGTTAATTCTACTACAAGCACAAATCCTCGCTTGGAAAAACTGACTCAAAGTAATATACCTACCTTGCGTAATGCTTTGGGAGTTATATTGAAAAAATAATTGCTGAACCTAAAAGATTACTGAAGTTAGAGGAAGAAATGTAATCAGTCCAACAACTCGCACACTTTTTCACAGTTTTTAATGTGCATGTTTTTTTGTTTTAACTAGTGATTTGGCGAATCCAAAATTTGATCGAATCCGAATCCCGAATCCGAATCCTGTTTTTTTATCAAATCCAAATCACAAATCCTAATCCTAAATCATAATCCTCCTCAATTTTATTAAATTGAAGTCTTCCTTTTATCTGTAAATTGTTAAATAATGTGAATTTCTCGTGACTTCTGTAATTAAATCCAATCAAAGCTGAATCTTATTTAATGAATTATATAACATATGAAATGAATTATATAACGTATGAATAATGGTCATATAGTCCCCACTCACTGAAATTAAGGTCATATTCAAGGGCAAATATAAAGAATGGGTAATTTCAAAAGTAAATCAAAATACAATATTTCTTAAATATTAGTTGAAAATTCAGTGAAAACAGATAACAAGTTTTTGTTTAGAAAATGCAGTATTTTCACCTTAGCAGGATATAATCGATTAATTTTTTTAACAACCGAATTTCCAGCAGTACTGAAGGCTCTTTTTGAATATACTGTTGCTGGAAGAATGCAGAGGACCTTTTTTGTTGGAATTTTCAAATTGGGGAATTTAAAAAAATTCATGTGCGGACAAGAATTATTAGTTTACAATATGCTGCTTTAACATTTCCTGCCATGGTATTTATGATTTTAATGCTAAAAACGAGCAATTACAGTAAGTCCTCAACTTATGCGGATCCGAGTTACACGGATCCAGAGTTAAGCGGATGTTCAGTTAGGCCGGTGACATGCTTGCGTTTCTGTTGCCACGACAGATTCAACCACATGATGATCCACGACTCATTGCCAAGCACACTAAGAGTTGATGCCAAACTACAGGTGTTCGGAACGCCAACTCTAGTTTAACCATCTTAGTGCGGCGGGCCAATATATTGGCTTCCACGTAGTCCATTAGTAAAATCGTTATAACTTATTGTATTTATATTGTATGGTGTATATTTTTTGTTCCATTAAAAGTGTGAATTTTCTGCTTTATGGAACATATTTTTACTATTTTTATTGTCAATTTCAAATACATTTCATAAACCATAATTCTTGCAATAATTTTTCAGTCGATTTCTTCGCGTTCGCATAAGGAAGCTCAGCCTAATCTAATGCTTATTCTTTTTTCGCTGAGTGTTGTTTTCACTATGAAAAGGCATTGAGAAGCTAATATCATGATAGTTCTGCTATCTTATGAATGTGTTTTGGTGAGGTGGTTTTGATTCAAAACTGCTGTGTGGTCTAGTCAAAAGCGATTTCAACAAACACGTGCGTTTCATTTTTGTGTTTGTTTTGGGTACCTGATATGGCAACTTCTAAAGAAAAAGAAGATAAAGAATTGGTAAGTTAGTGTTATCGTTAAGTGACGATGATGGTTACTCAGAGGAAGATGACGAGAGCGAGCATTTGAATGAGGAAGAGAATTCCAATTCTGACAACTCTGACATTGTGATGCAAAGAAAAAGGCCGAGAGTTATTGAGGAAAGTGATGAAGATGATACAACCAGTGAAGTGACCAATGCAATTCCACAACTGGAGTTCACCATGATATATGAAGGCCGTGACACTTGGAATACTAACACCTTCACTTATGCAGAAGTACCAGGTCCCAAGCTTGTGCCATCGTCTACAGCTGATCCCAGAGCATACTTGTTTCGTTTTTCACCCCCAAGCTATGGAATCTGTTTACTTAGGAAACCAACAGGTATATTGAGCAGTTCCTTGCTGCCCATGATACATTGTCACCCAAATCAAGAGTGAGGCAGTGGCGGAAGGTGACGATGACTGAAATGAAAGCATTCATTGAACAATGAAAAGAATGTATCTACGGCTGTAATAAATAACAAATTAAGATTAAAATCCACAAAGCCGTAACCATAAGGGGGCAAAGGAATAATGAAGAGGGGAAGGGGGGAAGGAAGGAGTGTATACAAAGTAAGGGAGCTCTCAATCGCACGTACTAAATCAAGCGTACGGAGAAACTTAAGTGGTAGTAAATAATACATTCGCACACTCACTCACATGTTACAAACAACCATCACACTCAAAATTAATGGAATCAAGGTAAAAATAAAAATGAACAGTGACTAGAGCCACGAATTTTTCGCAAAACGATTTTTTCGCGAAATTACGCGAAATTTGAAGATTATTTGGGAAAACGCGAAATACATTCTCCTGAGCGAAAATAATGCGATTTTTTAGAATTTTTACGGGTTATTTTGCGAAAATGTTGAATATATAGTAAAACCTCTACCTATGGAACATCTTTTCATCGTAAAATCCTCATCGCCGGCCAAAATTCAAGCATGTAACAGAGGGAAACATCTTTGTATCGAACATCATTATTTTCGACAAACCTCCGCACTTTGTACTAAGAGTGAATCCCCCGAGACCGCGAAACTACCTCCACCGAATGGAATATTCGGTGATAATTTTCGTTCTTGCTCCCACACTTGTTTTCTCATTTCTCCACGAAATATTACTGCTTCCGACTATTAAAATCGATCATTTTAGCCGCTGATGGAAACTTCCCATTTGAATTCATTCAAATTCCCGTACAATATTAATCATCAGACGCGTTTTACATGTACCTACGCATCCAATGATTTTATATATCTTAGGGTTCTTTGACCTTAAATTGTAAATCAAACCATCAAAGGAGTTATTTTAATCCTAATCCCTCTTGTAATCTCATCTTTATTCGTCCGAGCACCTAAATTTCATATAGTCGCCAAGCGATATTCGTTTGTTTTGTTTTTCTCGTTTTCGCAGCGCGATTTCGAACATTATCCATAAAGCCGGCACGAATGATACATTAGTGATTACATTGTAGTCAGTACATTACATCGTAGTCCTCGTGGAAGCCGGGTTCACATGGGAGTGGAATAGACGGAACGGATTGTGATTGGCTAGATGCTTTTCTGCTTTCTGCCTGTTCCGTCTATTCCGCTCCCATGTGAACTTGGCTTGAGACTTTTGCTTTCTAGAGATTATTGCAGTTTGTCCACATGCAATATTATTTGTTATTTACGTGAGACTTAATTTAATAGCTAATCAGAGATCGATAGCAGAAGTATTTCTATGATGCGTATATTGCCCTAAGGAAAATGCCGAAATAGTAACTGTGTTTGACCGCGAAAATCAGTTTCGTAGAGAAGGTTTCTATGTTTTTGATAAACAGAAGAAAATACTAATGTGCAAGTACTGCAACTGCCGAATTACTAAATTAAACCGAAACTAAATTAAACTCACTCAAATACATTAAAATGAAAATAACTTTTCTCCAGAACAGTCATCAATATGGTAATGCAATGTATCACCAAATGGCGTTTGAGAAATCTCGGATGAATCAATATTTTTTATACACCGAAATTTAGGGCCATTTCCCATTTTTTATCCCGAAATGGGTCATTTTTAATGACGAAATTTGAGAGTTTTATTTACCATAAATTCTTGCCTCTAACAGTGACTCACACAATCACTCACTCACTCAGGTTTGTATACAAAATACAGTCACCTTCGTGAGTTCAATCACACACACAAGCAGGGTTAACGAGGATTTCTCTAACGTCAGTGACCCTTCATACACACAAGGTAAGAATAAAAATAAAAGTTGGGGAAAAAGGAAAACAAATAAATAAAGTAAGTAAAATAAAATTGATAATAACTTTCAAGCACTCATTCACGTGGGTTTGCATACAATACACAGTCACCCTTGTGATTCTCATTCACACATACACATACATGCAGGGTTCAGGGACTTATTTCACAAGCACGCACTCGGGTTTATACAGTCAAAACGTGCAGTCACCCTCGTGAATCACATTCACATGCACAATCAGGGTTTACGAGGAAACTCCTTCGCCAGTGACCCATCAGACACACAGGAAAAGGATAGGGAAAGCATGCCCAATGTCAAAAAACTAACACCGGGTATTTTGCCTGCCAAGCAGGCCTCGTCAGAGGAGAATGTCAATCTGGGAGAGGAATAGGAAATATGCAGAGTCAAGAGGGGAAGCTAGAAGGAGGGGGTAGTATGTTGTGATTGTTTGGGTGATCAGGAGGCAAATGATAGAGGTGTGGAGGGATTAGGTGAGGGAAGGAGGAGGGGGGGGGGCACTTGGTTACTTTGTTCACAAAGAGAAATTATGCAGGAGGAAATTGGCCCTTGGTCGCTATTCATGGTGTTGTTGCAACTCTTCTGTGTATGGATACTTTCGTATGTGTCTAAAAAAATGGTCTGGGTCGTGTTTCAAGAGTTTTACATTGTCAACAGTGATGCAATGTGCTTCTGAATGCATATGTTGGGCTACTGATGATTGTTGGAAATGGCCTAGCCTGAAGCAGGCTGCATGCTCCTTGAATCTAATGTTGAGGTTCCTGCAGGTTTGGCCAATGTAAGACGTACTGCATTCTGGGCCAGAGATTTGGTATACACCCAACTTGTGAAGGGGTTCTATGGGAATTTTGGGGTTATGAAGGTTATATTTACATTTATTGGTGGACACAAATGTGGGTTTGAAATTATGTTTTTTGAAATATCCAAGGCCTTTCGTTAATTTGGGATGAAAAGGGAGTTTTACATATTTCTCACTTTATGGTTACGGCTTTGTGGATTTTAATCCTAATTTGTTAAAGCATTCATTGCAATTTTACTAGAAATGGGTATAACAAATGGACCAAATATCTTTTCCTAATGGGCAAACAATTCTCACACCATACCATGGTTCTGCAAAATGATGTCTAGGGATCATTTTCAATTGCTTCTAAAGTTTTTCCATCTCATAGACAATTCCAAACTTTTTCCACCTGGGAATGAAAAAGTATGACCCTTGCGCTAAATTTCAGTCCATTGTTGACCATGCTAATCACCCGCACCCGCATGAACACCTTAGCATTGATGAAACTTTAGTTGGTACCAAAAGCCATTCACAGTTTCTTCAATATCTATCAAATAAACATCACAACAAATGGGGCATAAAATTCTGGATGCTCTTTGATTCGGTAGTGAACTATTGTCTGGCTTTCTACTGTTATGGTGGTGCAAAGAATAAAGAAGATAAGAAAGAATTGCAGGAACATGGACTAAGTTTTGTGGTTGTGAAAAAGCTTTTGACGATAGGTAATTATTTTATGAAAGGGTACCAAGTTGTTGTGGACAACTTCTTTTCGAGTGTTGACCTGGCACGTGAATTATATACGTAAAAATCAAACTTATTGGACTGGGACATTTGAGAAGGAATCGAAAGAACATTCCCATAGAATTGAAAGAAATGTTTAGCTCAGGGGAAAAGAAATATTTAGAAGTGATGAAATTCTTTTCTTAGGGCAAAGGGAAAAAAAATCCCAAAAAATCCTGTTCTGCTGCTTTCCACTAAAGCAGCAGCACAAAGCTCTCATGTAAGTAAGAAGAGGCATAGTAAAATCAAAGATATAACTAGGCCACTAATAATAGCTTTATATAAGAGTTACATGAAGGATTTGACACATGATGGTGTATTCATACCTAGATGAAAGACATACCATACCCACTGATATGATGGTGTATTCATACCTAGATGAAAGACATACCATAAAGTTTTGGAAGAAAGTTGTTTTTTCAGTAATTGCTCGCATAGATTCCTATGCAATAAATCAAGAATAATCCCGTAAAACCAATGACAACGCTTCAACATACAGCAAACATTATAGTCTCTTAAGGTGGAATGACTTGGGAAAACAGAGTAACGTATCTCTTCATACAAGTGGACTGAAGGCTGGACTGCAGCAACTTCCAGGGAAGAAAGAAAAAAATTGTGTTGTTTGTGGTGGAGAACATGGCAAGAAGAGAAGAAGGTCTCGTACAGTGTAATAATGGTGTGCATAGCATTTGTTTGGTTTAGCATAGGTGCTAGATGAACACACGTACAATTAGGGGAGATGTCCTGATGCTACTCCGCAATACACCGTTAAGGTGGGACTATGCAGAGGCCGACAAAAATTTATGTGATTTGTTAGTTTTTAAAAATTTATCTATAAATTTTTCTATGTATCTTTTTAATTGTCTCTATTGTATAAAAATATAAGTTTAATTAGAAAATGTTAAAAAAATATATGACTATTGTGTCTGAAAATCTAAATAGTATTGCTAAAAAACTATTGTTCAACTTTATCAAACTGAAATAATATTTATTTTTTAATCAATGTAAAAAAATTGAATCATTATTATTTAGTTCAACTTAAATAATGTAAAAAAACCACATTTGGATAGATGAAACAATAGCTTCATAGTATTTTTTTTCCTAAGGTGCTACATTTTATTAAATTGCCCTCTGCATTTCTCGCTAGTACCCCAGGAGATGGGTCAGCACTAAGAGGGTTTAGACATTACATAGTTCAATAGGTGATATTTGATCATTGCGATGGTGAAAAAGTCCGATGTGATCAGGCATCAACGTCTTTTTTTCGGCGTAGTTTGACCTTCCTGCGTAAGTCAATGCTTAGTTATTATGTACTCCATAGATGACTCCTGTTGTCCGTTACAGTGAAAAAAGAAGTAGACATCCACGTAAGTCGAAACTCCACTACCAGAGATACCTACTATCAGGGTTTATATATTAATGGATACTATATTAACCCTGACCACAACTTACCTATCCATTTTTTAATCATTAGCGATGCCGCTTTCACGGTGGCAATTGGCGATGATTACAGAAAACGCCATCTTTTGATAGGCCGTCAAGTTAACATAATACGACAAAGCGGAGAGTAATACAAATCCAATCTTTCTTTCACTGGATATTTAAATCTAAAATAAGTATAATTACCCAAAACTTCTTTTTTTGCTGTAATGGACAACAGACATCATCTATGGAGTAGATGATTAACTACGTGTTGACTTACTCCAGAAAATCCCAACTATGCCGAAAAAAAACTTTGAAGTTGGGGGCTTATCACCGAACTCAGCGGGCTATATAACGCCTGCGTTATATAACCATGGTCTGGGTTGAAAAATTTCGACCCCTGTGAATGCAGAACTCTGAGTCGCTATTTGGAATAAGGAGTTAAAGGGAATAACAATGGTATGTGACAAATTTTGCATTCCTCTCTCCCTTTTCATTGACCAATGAGATGATAGACAGTCCTCTAGTGGTACTGTGGACCAGCCGCAGACGACCAAAATTATGTTGGAGACAATATGCTGTATATTTGGGAATACATAAAAAATTAGTTAAATATTCCCGATAGATGGAGAGTAAATGTTTGAATTATGATTTATTCTAAAAAGAAATGATGTATATTAATATTTTGTTATTGATACTTTGATATGTCAAGCTGGTGGAAATATATTGTGCGAAAAGCATATTACAAACATGCACGAAGAGTGAGTTTTCTTTCGACTTTAGTGGAAAATGGGAAACTCTTTCAAATTTTGCAAAGAGTTAAAGTGCAAATTGCCCTAATTAAATGTTTATTTGAGTTCCATAGCTGTATTTTCACTCAACGCAAGGGATTTAAAAAAATCAAAGACTCTTTACATGCATCTTAATTGTAAAATGCACTCATTTTCTCCATAATGATTCCAAAGTAATAGCATTTGGTTACAAAAGTAACTTGTTATATTTTTTATTTTAAAAAAGTATTTTAATCATACTTAAGTACTCAGGAACAGGAAAACACTTTTTTTCAGGTGTCTCTTCATTAATTTTTGTTTTTGGTTATTTTTTCTCTGTTTTTATTTGTATTACATTTTTCTATTAGCCTGCAGAAGAGGCCAATTCTAGAAAGGAGTTTGGTATAAGTTCACCTATTATTTTGTTACTTAATTATTGACTTATAAATTTTACTCCATGTATCATTGCTTCACTTTACATATCTTAAGTTTTGGGTAGGAGATTATCCAAATTAGTATTTAATTTTGATTATTTTACCTTTTTGGTTAAAGAAACCTCTATTTTTATGATTTTATTTATTCTTAATCTTTAAAGGCAATAAGGTGCCATTACTTTCAAGAAGTTTTTTATTCCATTTCTGTATTTATGCTTTATCTCTCTTGAGGATCTTCACCTTGACATGGTGAGAGAGCTTGAAGGTTTTAACTGAGAGAGCAATGGCAGCAGCAATACAGGGAGCCCTTCATTATCTCTGAAGATATTAACACAATTCTGTTGATTGTAAGCTTCCCTGAGCATTCTTGTACTGAAAGTCACTCTGCATTAAGTGATATTTGACTAAGTGTTGTTTAGGTAATTGACATACTACATTTATACCGATATTGCATGAATGCATGCATAAGTGCTCCCTATGTAAATCTTTAGAACAGTCATCCCAGAAACCTCTCGGTAAGAACCTCACCACGAAAGATCCAAATGGTTGACATTCTCTTACATCAACATGCAACCCATTATTAACTCCTACTCATTTCATTCTCATCAGTTTATACATACTCAAGTCATAAGAAAAAAATTATGATAGCGTGAGTATAATTTAACATCCTACGTCAACCAAGGAAGTAAGAGTGAAAATCTAAAATAACATTTGGCTTGTAAATCAGTTGAATTTGCAAATTACTGCAAGAATAAGTTCTTTCGACAAAGACCTAAAATGTACTATCCAAATGAATGGACTTAAAAATACTTTTTTTAAATATTTACATTAGGATAGAAAATTGGTAACATTTCAGCCCTTAATTTTAATAAAAGAAGCATGTGAAACACGCCAATAAATATGATAACAACCCAAAGGAACACTTTTTCATTTGCTACCAGTTAAAGGAATTTGAGAGGGTTTCATAGCGAAAAAATTGATGTGAAAATAACTTGCATGTATCGTCACTTTAGAATAGAAGTTAATTTTATTCAAAGAAAAGTACTAACTACATTTTAAATAGATACAAGCATTAAAGTTTTCAATTATTTTTAAATATGAGGCCCATTCCAATAAGTAAATTAACACAAGGAAAATGCAGATTACAAGAGGGATTTTGTCTTGTGAATTTGTGAGAATTAGAAGGCAGGGATTATTCGTCAATAAACCAACTATTGCTGGACGAATAATTATGATGATAATTGCCGGATAGATCAACAGAGATTGATTGATTCTTCCAATGGAAAATGAGACTCCTATTGGTGTCCATTCCACAACTAAATGAGTGAAGATACTGACGTGATGCCCCAACACCGATTGGCTCACCAACTTTGACTTTACCTACGCACATGTACAATATGTTGGCTTAGCAGGATGAAGGAGGGTGTTGAGTTGATTTGCAGAGGCTGAGAGCTGATATATCACCTTATATTCACTTTCAAAACCCTTTTGATCCCATTGTTGCCACGGTACCCTGAAAAAGTAAACAGGCGTAATGTCTGTGTAATTCTGTGAAGGAATGTTTCTTGGGCTTGCCACTGGTTAATAGGTTCCATTACTGCCAACTGCACTCAGAAGCCCTGAAAATGAAGAGTGAGTGGCTCATTGAAAACGTTGGCAGTAATGGAGCCTATTAACCGGTGGCAAGCCCGAGAAACATCCTTCTTAGTATTCGCTCGGAAAATACTAGATCTTATAGACATTACATTCAATAAAATACATTTATCATTGTTCCAGTAACATGAAAAATAAAAATTATATTTCCGATGTCCCCTTCTATATGAGGGGTCATCAAAAACCATGTGCTGTGACTGTGATTCGTATCTTACACCCATAGCAAGGCTTGTATTACCATAAAAATGTGAATAAACTATTGCACTTACCCCACCAACACAGAAACGTTAGAATTACGCTAGTATAACGTTCGAACGAACGCGGTTTGAAACACGTTATAATGTCCAACCATCCGAACGTTTTTTTTACGTTTAGAGCAAACCGTTTGGGGATAACGTTAAAATAACGACAGCATAAAACGAGAATGTAACTCCCCACACTGCACAAAGGGAATTATTTAAAATTATATATCACGTGCATAGCACTCTAATTGCATATTACTCTGTTCATCATATACATATCTAGTAAGACCAGCAGGATCTTTGTCAAACAATTTAAAGCAAACTAAGAACATATTTATTTGCAGAATAAGCACTGAAAAAGTTGAGGAACTAGCCGACCTCGGTTCGGATAGAGCAGATCACGTAATTTGATTCGGAATAATTTGGCACACGTTAACTATACACAGACTTAGACCGTGCTAAATTCGTGCATGTTTGCCGCTTGTTGTTGTCACATAGCAAATTCACAACTTCAATAACACAATTTATGCGAGTTAAGACGATTTTAAACAAAAATTACTGCTTGTTATTAAAATAAATTTCATATATTGACACTATTTCTATTTTCAACCGTTGCATTCACTTGCCTTTGTAACACATAAGATTCAAATACTAAGGCATAATCTCCAGAACAGCCAGTGGAATAGTCACCAATATCAAAATACATGGCATGTGAATAAAAATTAGCGATCAAGCTTGATTTTTCCGTAACATTTAATTTTAAATGGTTGATCTGGGTGTACAACAACCAGCTGTCTTTTAAAAAAACAACACTTCTAAAAATTGAAACTATATTTTTCCAATAGGTAGTTCGTTCAAATATCATTGAAAGTCAATCACTGCACTGTCATAACACACACAAAACATTTCCACGTTAGTCAAGTAGTTGAATGATGATCTGCATTGTCGTTGTCTCACTGCTAACGTCCCAACTTGTTAATGACTTTATGTGCCTGAAAAATGATAAATAGACTCAATTCCTGTTGCAGCAATTCAAAAAGTCAGCATGGAAGGCAGATGAAAACTCACAAATTCATAAATAATATTTAATGCAACCACTTGTCATAACAATCATCTGGGTACTCACCGTAACTTAATTGTCCATTAGAATTTAAATGTAAGCTTCTATGATCACAAATTACAAGAAAACGTAAATATTAGAGGAGATAGTTCTTTCTTATGTTTCCGGCTTATCAACAAGTGCCATTTTGAATTTCGAGGTTGGCGAAGTCGATCTTGTTTGCAAGACATCGATTGTAGTCATAGCCTCCTTTAATACTAGTATAATAATACTCCTTTCAGAAGAATAGAACGAAAAGCAGAGGAGTCCCTGGATGAAGATCAATTTGGATTCGGGAAAAGTAAGGGTACAAGGGAAGCAATATTGGCCCTTAGACTGCTCATAGAGAAGAGAATGGAAAAGAACAAACCGACCTTCACTGCATTTGTGGATTTAGAGAAGGCTTTTGACAATGTGGATTGGAATTCAATGCTTGATATTCTGAAAGGAATTGGAGTGTCCTACAATGATCGAAGAATTATCCACAGTTTGTATAAAAACCAAGTAGCTGTGATTAAAACTGGACCCAGCTGTGAAGAAGCAAGAATAAGGAAAGGAGTGAGACAAGGCTGTGCACTTCTCCCGTAATTTTTAATGTTTACATTGAGAGAGCCATCAATGAAATCAAGGAGAAGTGTTCTGGAGTGAACATCCACGGAGAAACAATCAGCATGCTACGATTCGCTGATGACATAGCTCTCATGGCAGAGACAGAGAAGGAGCTGAATAAAATGCTAACAACCATGGAAAGGACAATAACCAGACGTCAGCTGAAGATCAATAAGAATAAAACTAAGATATTGGTGTGCAGCAAAAGAGAAGAGGCCAAAACCAACGTTAAACTAGGAAAACAGAAACTGGAAAAGGTGAAAGAGTTCTGTTACCTGGGAAGCAGAGTAACCAAGAATGGACAAAGCAAGAAAAAAATGGTGAGTAGAATAGCCCAGGCAAAGAGGGCATTCTATCAAAAGAAGAATCTACTAACAGCTGGAAATACAAGCTTGGATTTAAGGAAGCAATTCATCAAAATGTATATCTGGAGCATGTTCCTTTACGGCAGTGAGGCATGGACAATGACAGCAGCGGAGAAGAAAAGGGTGGAAACATTCGAAATATGGTTCTATCGAAGAATGATGAAGATAAAATGGATCGACCGAGTGACAAATGAAGAAGTCCTATGAAGAGTGGGAGAAAAGTGAAGTCTGCTGAAAACTATAAAAAAAGACGGGACAACCTAATCGGCCAAAACTGAAGACACAATGGCCTGATGAAGACAATCGTCGAGGGAAAAGTGAACAGGAAGAATGGAAGAGGCAGGCCTCGTATGAGTTATATGGAGCAGGTCGTAAAGGACGTGAAAGAGAGGGACTACGTTGGTATGAAGAGGTTGGCCGATAGAAGAATCGAATGGAGGGCTGCGTCAAACCAATCCTAGGATTGTTGACCCTTGATGATGAATACTAATATAATAATTTTATCAAAGGAGGCATTGGCAAAGCATCAGCGATTGGTCGATGACTCCCGAAGGTGACCGAAGTTTGACGGAAAGCTGCTACGCTCGGACCCGGCCCCCTCCTCGACTAGACATAGGTTCACGGCGAACGTTACTTTAGCGTTTTTCTCAAACCACTTGACGCAGCTGTAGAACTTGGCCGTTAGGGTGGCTAGGAAATCTAACGAAAGTGGCGTGCACTAACCAAAAAACGTTATACTGATGTTTTTCTAACGTTAGTGTGTTGGTGGAGTAAGATCACCTAGCAACACTGCGTAAATAATTCTATGAAGATGGGTGGAACTGTTTTTAACCTACTTGTCAGGTATGTGGCATTAACTCTGTAACAAAATAATAGTTCCATGCAGCAGCATCCACCTCTACGCTTGTATCAAAGAGACTCTCCTGTGAAAAAAGCAAAGAACAGTACTGTACTATAGATCCAGTGGTGCTATTGGTCTTCACATATTGTATAACTTTAACTACTCACAACCTAGGTGAAATATTGATGAATAATTTGCTGCTGATAGTTTATGCCAACGGTTAGTCTATCCCCATGGCCATTATAGTTTACCACAGGGAAATTCTATACCTCCTCAACCTCAGGAAGTGGCACCGTAAATGGGATGCGTTCTATATTTATAAATCTTCAACCTCTTCATTCACCCTCGGAGTCACCAAAGCTAATATGTGCAATCAATTGCACCAATAACTCCAGGGAACCCAGTCCGAGGAAAGAATCTAGGAAACTTAATATATCAATGCAGAGCAGTAAATAGAAAGAACTGTGATCATATGAAAAGATGTTAACACAAATCAAGCCTATGTTGGATTTCTACTCTTTCCCAGTTTGTCTGTGGGAACTTGATCCATTCTCGAGAGAATGTCACAAATCCCTCTTGTAACTCTTCTTACACAGTTGCCCACAGACTGACAGATAGGGAAAAATCCTCTCTGGTAGCCTCCCTCTGCCAGGAAACGGAGGGTAGCAAGTACCTAATTGGAATACAACATGTAAGATTTAACTTTGAAAACAACAGGTATAAAATATAACCTGCGAACCTATTGCGTTGATCAGCAATTGTAAAATTCATCTCAATGACCTTAAGTATTCAGTAACATGAATTCACCAGAGTTATGTCAGGAATGGAAATCACATTATGACAACTCAAGCAGTTGGTGTTTACTAACATTAGCTTCTGCAATTTAACCGTCACCAAAGTTTTGCCCCATGAGGATACGTATAGTTAGTAACAAGAAATCACTTGCATGTAATCATGTCAATTATTCACTCGCCGGATTGCAATTGAGAATAGATATATTAATGGCTCCTTATGGGAGTGATTCGCGAAGATAGAAAAATGGTTATGCGGACCTACTACTAAATATACTAATGAATTGCTTCACAATCTCATGAGGAAATAATATTTCCAGCTTACCTCCATACACACGTACAATGCAAATGAAAACGATACTCAGTGATCGATTTCCCTTGGCAGAATTAAATAGAAATATGAAATATACATTCATAATTAATGTGGAACACTTGCACACTGAAATCATTACCTGAGTTTGCGCACTTAAGCCTGATGACTTCCTCCTCCTCAAATTTGGTCTTACACAGGTAGTCTATGGGCTTGGAGACTTGGAAACACAGCCAAAAATCGTTATCCGCCTCAAATTATGAACATCTTGAATGCTCCTCCTCTCCTGAGTCTGCCACCTCCTTTCTTGGTGCATCTCTGTGATCATTGCTAACAGCAATCTTCTCCTCTCACCCGCCATGACCAAATATGCTAGGCTCTTAGGGTACAGTAAGAAAACCAATGACTGTTATAGTTAAGACAAACGAGAAAATTATTATGATTTCGTTCTTGCATCCTTAGACAAACTGCCGACACCATAAATATAAGTAATAACAATAAAACCAACCTGTCAATACTCACCCGAACACTGCCGCTGCAAAACTGCTAATGATTAACGATAAATCTACTTCAGAAGCTCGGAAATATTTTTAAAAGCGTTCGACAGTTACAGAATGTTGAAGATGGTTGATCGATTAATTATTCGACTTAAATCTTTGATCCTATTACTATATACCTTGCGAGTATGTAGGATGAAATCACAAAACAATACTGCCATTTTGGTCGTTATCAGAATAAGATCACCTCCACCGCCGTCCTTATTTTCGGGACATTATTTTTCTACCCTGCACGTCATAATGCCATCCTTATGAGTTCTGTAATCGCTCATGTCGCTATAATCGCGACCGGTATTTATAATAACGTCTTTCACCACAAAACGACGTCCTTATAAGTTCCGAAATAAGCCCCCTGATCACATCAGACTTTTTTACCATCACAATGATCAAATATTAATATTATAATTCCGAACACCTGTACTTTGTCGTCAATCTTGTGAGCTTGGCAATGAGTGGCGGGTCGTCACGCGGTTGAATCTGTCGTGGCAACAGAAATTCGGAGAAATGCAAGCATGCCACCGGCCTAACTGAACATCAGCTTAACTCTGGATCCGTGTAATTCGGATCCGCGTAAGTCGAGGATTTACTGTAGTTCTCCACCAATGGTACATAGAATCTGCATGACTGGTACTCAAATCTTTAATCCATTGAATCTTTGGATTCGATCTAATCTTTTAACCTTGGATTCGAATGAATCTCAAATCCATGGATTCGATAGGATTCGACCGAATCTTTGAATCCCTGCCCCAACCCTAGTTTTAATTAACTCCTTGAGTCATTAATAGGTACCTACAAGACAAATATTTGTAGTTTAATTTTTTCATTCTGATAGAGAATACTTCATATTCCTTGTTTTTCTTTTACTATTTATAAAATTGTTATCCAGAATATACGTAGTTTCAAGTTACACTGAATATTTTTATATGCTTCATACCATTTCAATCATATTGTCTGAAACAGGACTAATCTGTATGTCTGACTCCAGTCATTCAAGTATTAATTGAATGAGGCTCAAAGTTCAATGTGGGAAAATTGGATCACATTTAACAAAGTTTGGGTAGCGAAGTAAATTTTTACTCCCTTAACTTCCATATATTTGAGCTTTGCTGTATAAAGAAGTATGTTTAAATTATTTTACTGTGAAATTAACATGGTATCCCCTCATTAGTTTTATTTTTGCTAGAAAACCAAAGAGCTTTAATGGTTTCAGGTGAATTTTTATTTGTCGTCTTTCTGGATATCGTCCAGTCCTTTAACTTGGTCACGTTGTGCATTTGTCTGTTTTATGCAGAACAAAATATCTCAGTTTGTGGGTTTACTGTGTATAGTCATTAGATTATCATTTAAATGATGTAATTAGCTTGGTATGCTAAGTATAGTATATATTTATAACCAAAGCAAATTCCTTGTAATTTGACTGAAGTAATTTTTTTAGGTTATAGACTCGCCACTGGGTAGAATATCTCTTGTCAAGGGTTTTTGGTGAGTTAAATGAGTGGCCTAAATCTTCTCTAAACATATATTATGTATTTGTTTCATTACAGCTAAATTTTTGTGTACATACTTATTATTCTTTATCATAAGTCACCAAGTTGTGTATACTGTTGTTAAAAGTGTAGGTTTTGATATAGCTAAGCAGCATTATACCCAGGTGTTTAAGTCTGATTGCCAATCTATATGATGGTTAATTTTCTTCTTTCCTTTAGAGTGAAACCCAGTGATTTTGAGTTTTTGCATGTCATTGGAAAGGGAAGTTTTGGAAAAGTGCTATTAGCCCGCCATTGTACAGATAAGAAGCATTATGCAGTGAAGGTATGTTCTTAATTGTTAACTGTAACATTCACAGGTTTAAGTTTATTTTCCTTCGATGAAATATTGAATGGGAGTAAAAAAAGTTTTGTTTCATTTATCCTCATTATCATTATGTACTGGAAATGAAAATCCACTTTGTACATTCCACCCAAAGGTTGTATTGGTTCCTACCATTGTTTCGACAATATATGTCATTATCAAGAACATATATTGTCGAAACCATGGTAGAAACCAATAAAACCTTTGTGTGGAACGTACAAAGTGGATTTTCATTTCCAATTGAGTGGTTCCACAAAGTAAAGCCTCAAACTTTGAACTGAATCATTATGTACCTTATTTGACCGCATATAAGATGCACTTTTTTCCAAAATTGTAGTACAAAAAGCACCTCCTGGTCTTACATATGATGTTCAGTCTTAATAACTTTCCCTTCAGCTATGGGGGGGTGTCTTATGTGACATCACATATTTGTTAAATATTTCATGGGAAAGATGATGCCTCGGTAGCTTAATTGGTTGAAGCACCTGACCGGAAATCAGGGGATCCAGGTTCGAATCCAGGTTAAGGCAAATGATTTTTTTCTCTGTGGAACTTCTGCTGTTACAAACTTCTTTGATGAACATGGTGATCAGTGACCTTGGTAGTGGAAGAAAGGGTGTTTCCAAATATTAATATGAATCTAGTATCTTCTAAAAATCTTTTTAATTGCAAAACATTGTACACCCTCATCCATTACCTACTTTTACATTATAACCCTTATTAGTTTTCTGTTTTCTAATAAAGATTATATTGTAACTTATATTATTTGTATTATAACTTTTGCTCTTTAAACAATTCTTATTTTACTCAGGTTCTCCAGAAGCGTTTGATACTTAAGAAAAATGAAACTCAGCATATCATGTCTGAAAGGAATGTCTTGCTGTCAAATCTTCAGCATCCCTTTCTTGTTGGCCTTCACTTCAGTTTTCAAACACAGACCAAGTTGTACTTTGTTTTGGATTTAGTGAACGGTGGAGAGGTAAGAATTGAAGGATAAACTAAGGATCATATTATCACTAATGTTGTGACTTTATATTTATATAGTTTCCTTCCTTTTCTTTGCCTGATTGAGTTCTAAAATGGATGGCAGTATGTCACTCCAGAACTAAAAGATTTGAATGAGTTTGTCGACTTCAGCATTATGTTGAGGGACAAAATTAAATTATATTAGATGCTAATTGTAATTACAATAATGATGATAAAGTCATAGTTAACTTTTGATGGAGAACTATCTCTAACTCAAGTACTTATTTTACCCTTTTTCAGTCCCAGACAAAAATATCTTACCACCCTAGTCCAGGCTCACAGCACTACTCATGAAAACTTCCTTGTCAGAGACCATTTTGCTAGGCCGCATCCAAAAGTGTGTGTTTTGGTTTATTAAGGAAGAGGGAGGTACACCATTGAGGGCCCCTAAATGTTCTCAGTTGTGGGAGAATTGTTTCGAGTAAGGGAAGAGTCAAAATGAAATTCATTCCAATACAAACTTTTAAGTATACCATAGGAAAACTTGATCTTAACTTAATCTTGCAATGATTATGAATGACCATGGGGCAATGAATGCTTGACACTTCTAGAGCTGTAACTTTATGCCAAGATATTAGTAGAGGTAAAAATTATGCTAAATTTACACCCTAATTTGGGGGCAAGGGCCTAGCCACATTGACACACTGGTTCCCATGATATCACCGAAGTTATGCAGCGTTTGGCCTGGACAGAGGTGGGATGGGTGACCCTCCTCCATACCTCTACCCTGGTGCTCTTGTCCCCTGTCTGCGAGTGGCGGGCAGGTTAAATGTGGGTTGGCACAATGGATCTAAATAGGTCTAAGTGCCAGGGGGGGATCCAGAAGGCTCCCACACACCCCTCCAATTACACCCTAATTACCTATAGATTTTTCTTATTACTTTGTAAAGTTTTGCCAATTGAGGAGTAAGATAAGATAGATTATAATAGTGGTGGAGTTACTCACAACGGAGGCCCTGAGGCACTTAGACCCATTGATCCATTGTGCCAACCACTCTTCTGGAGAAATCACCCATAAAGGCTGATTGCTATGTTGAAGGCCAACAGGTCCCCTATGGGGATCTCCCTTACCTCCCTGGGTTCCAAAAATGGTGTACCCAGGTACCTATTCCGAGTCCTTATCACAGCAGGGCACTCGCATAATGTGTGGGATGTGGTTTCATCCCCTTCTTCACACCACCTACATCTGGGTGACTCTACGATTCCCAGGAGGTGCAGGTGCCTCATCACCTGGTAGTGCCCAGTAAGGAGTCCCACTGCCATTTGTAAATGACCCCTGTTTAGTGACAGAAGTCTTTTGGCAAGCCCAGGCCTAGGTTCTCCTATATGCACTTTGGCCTGTCTAAGACTTGGTGTGGTTCGCCAGATCTCAGAATGCTGGGCTAAGCCCCACATTCTAATTTCTGCTATCCCTATTGACGAAGCAATAGGTATGATTGGCTCTGGTCCAATCGGATTTCGGCTGGAACCGGCCCTTGCCAGCTCATCAGCCATCTCATTTCCTGGTATGTCTGCATAACCAGGTACCCAGAAAAGTTCCTCCTTGTTGCATCTACCTATCTCATTGTGTGCCTCACAGCACTCCTTTAGCAGGTGTGATTTGCACCATGGTGATGTCAGGGCTTTTAAAGCAGCCTGACTATCAGTGCATATGTGTATTGGCCTGTTAAAATCCGGGAGAGATTCGTCGGGCCACAAACTCAGACCATTTGTATCAGCAGAATCTCCATCCCCTTCTGAGAAAAGGTTAAATACCTCAGTGTCATCATTAGCCATGACCTCTCCTGGGGTTCCCAGGTGTCGCAGGTTGTCTCCAGGATCCATTGGGGCCTCCGGCGACTTTGGGGTATGCATTACTGGCCTGGAAAGCGAACCAAAATCCTCCTCATCAAAACTCTTCTATTACCCATTAAAATTAAAATTTTTTTTTTTCAATTCTAAGTTTTATTTTATTTATTTTTGATAAATTCAGGTTTTATTTATGGTATAATCACATAGTTTTTCTCCACTGGTTGTCATCCTTGATACGCTGTTTTATTTTCATTCAGGTTTAATGAGGATTTCTGTTATTTTTGAACTCACTTTATAGGGCTATATACTTGTAATATTTCAATAGAATCAATTTCGTACTTAAGGGTAGATACGCTTTTTACAAATGTACCTTTTTTTTAATAATATTCTTTTTATTCACATGTGCAACTCAATGAATCTCACCTGTAATATCTTTGATTTATATAAGGTAAAATGTTTTATAATTTTTCTTTTTTAGATTTTACAATGTGATAACTCTAAATTTTTACTTTGTGCTTGACCTAATAATGTAATACGACACATACATGTATCTATTATGCCCTGGGCGGGGGGTGGAGAGGACTGTAATGTCCTATCCCGCCCAGGTAAAATAAAACTCAAGTCAAGTCAACCATATTCCCGAGGAGTGGAGATAACACTCCTCCCTGAGGGCAGCCTCATGTCACAGCTACCTTCATCGAACTATCAGGATTACCTTGACAGTTCTCTGTTCCAACATGTACCTAATCCAGCTAACAATATGAGCATGGATGTCATGTCTTACTGCTGCAATGTAGATTTGATCAAAGGACGTGTTATTAAACGCTCCCTCGACATCAAGAAATTTCCCCAGTGCATACATTCCATGTTCCAGCACACCCTCAATCCTGCTAGCAAGATTGTGGAGTGCTGTCTCCACGAACATTCCCTTCTGCTAGGCATGTTGATACAGGTGCAGGGGGTGGTCCTTTAAAGGCCCATCCCTTATGTGCCTGTCAACTAGCTTCTCTAGTGTTTTCAATAAAAAAGACATAAGACTGATTCCTCGAAAGGATTCTGCTCTTGTGTAGTCCATCTTACACGGTTTAGGTATGAAGACCACCTTGGTGATCCTCCAGGCTTTTGGAACATATCCATAAGCCAGGCAGGAACGAAATATTCTTACCATTGGGAGGAGGAGCAGGTCCTGCCCTTCCTGAAGGAGTGCAGGAAATACCCCATCCTCACCAGCAGCCTTGAAGGGGCTAAAACTCATAATTTCCCATTTAGTAACTTTGTACATCACGATGCTGGAGGAAAGTCTCCATTCTGTCCGAGCCGGACAGATGGGATTCCTCCCATAATGCATCTACCTCAACTCCCCGGAGCCTGGAAAGTGGGTCTCCAGCATTAGCTTTAGCGCTTCATTGTCGGAAGACGTGAAGTCTCCCAAGGGAAGCTATGGAGACCCCACTCTCGGCTCTGAGTCTTTCGATGGGATCTTATGGAGTCTCGTCAGCTGTGGAACAGTCTCTAAACTCGCACAGAAGCCCTCCATGTGTCCCTCTTACAGCGGTTAATGGCTGCTTTGTACTTCCGTTGGGCACATCTTGTTCCTTTAAAGCCTTATAATTTCCACAGAGAAAGAGGACGCCTTGGTAGCTCAACTGGTAGAGCACCTGGCCGGAAATCAGGGGGTCTGGGTTCAAGTCCCGATCAAGGTGAATGATTTTTTCTCTGTGGAATATTTGCTATAGTGCAACCTTAAAGTTTTCCCAATCCCGAGGCATTCTTGTCCTTATTGCCTTGTTAAAGAGTTTCCTAGTATCTTTGTGGAGACCATTTAATTCTGCTCCCCACTAGGGTAATTTACACCCTTCCTTCCTGGTCTTTAAAAGGCAGCTGATTTTGTAGGGTGTGATGATGCTTCCTTGTAGAAACTCAACAGCAGCATCTATCTCATCCACATTTCTAAACTTCCACTGAGTTGCCCCCTCTAGGGCAGCTCCCAACCTTTCGCGATATAATCCCTAGTTGGTAGTCCTGGGGTTCCTATATGTTACTTCCCTACAATTGGATTCCAAGAGAGTGAAGAGAATGTGTCTGTGGTCTGACAAAGTTATCTCCCCTGACACCCTCCACTCGTCAATCCTATGCCGCAGAGAACCAGTGCACAGTGTGATATCTATCACCTCCTGCCTACACTATTTTCAAATTGAGAAGTTAATTGCTGAAGTATTTATTGAACAATCCAGACTTTTACAAAATACCATAGCGAATTAAAATTTCACTTCCCAGGTTTCAATAAATGATTGTTATCATCAGGTGAAAAATTATTTTGCTGGCCCTGGCAAAAATGAAGTGTAGGCCAGTGGTAAGCAAATGGCATGATGTTCTGTAGGTGGATGATAGTGGTACCCACGGCTTACAGGTGATCGACGGTAGTGGGATGCCAATTTAAAATGAGGGTATAGAAACGGTAGAGCAGTGTAAGGAAACCCCTCATGATGGTCCATCCACGTCTCTCCCTGGGCTGTAAGGCATGGGTAGTGGAAGGTAGCACTCACTCTCATAAAGTGTAGGAGAAGGGTAGAGGGCAGCAGTATACCATGTGATCTGTTTCTTCTTTGGTATATTTACATGATATTCAGCACAGTGATACAACATTCTCAGTTATGTCAGGAATAAAATTGAGATGATTTTAATGAAAAATAAAAGCCTACTTTTAAAATTTTTTATTTAAATTCATTTTTGGAAGTGCATAAGAAGAAGCTCAAGCACATAAGAGGAAGCACAAGCTTTTTCCTCTTGAAAAGTACTTGGTGGATCCTCATCTCTGGGATGAGGACATGTTCCTGGTGAAAAATTGAGGATACTTATTTACCTCCTAACTAGTGATGGCCGGATCGGATCCGTCGGATCCAAAGATCCGCGGATGTATCATTTTTCTCGGTTCCGGATTCGGATCCAAAGACACGGAGTAAAATCGGATCCGGATCGTAGATTTTAAATTTTCGCGGCTTAGCGATCGAAGTGCCCCGTGAATGGAATGTAGGTGCGGTAGATATTGACAAGAAGAGGATGCGTAACTCTGGTCACGTAATTAGATGAAAATGTTCCCGTGCAACTAGAAGCAAAATAAAGAAATATGACTTTTTTCCCCGGTATCGCGGAAAAAAAAACAAAAAACGTAGGATGTCATGCGGGCAGCCGACATTCGCCGGGATCAGGCGTACAGCGAGAGCTTGTGTACTGTGCGAAGTTCGATCCCAATCGCAGTTTATTTTTTCTTTCAGTCACTGCATCGAAAATGTTATCATATTCAATTTCAAACCATTTCATCTGAATACTCACTTTATTGTACTTTTGTTGTTTAAATTAGATTTACAAATGTGCCACTCATAAATTAAGATAGGTCGGGTCGGATCCAAAGATCCACGGGTCTTTCATTTCATTCGCTACTGAAATCATATCCGAGGACAGTAAAAATTCAGATCCGGATCGGAGATTTTAACATCTCGCGGCCTCGTGATCGATGCGCCCCGCGAATGGAATGTACGTATGGTAGATACCAACAAGGAGAGGTTAAGTAACTCGGGTCACGAAATGAGAGGATGAATTTTTCCGTGCCACAAACGAGGAAAACAAAATAATAAATACTCGTCCTGACCTTTTTCTCCATAGGCCCGGATGCGCGAGAAAAAAATTAAGCCGAATGTCATGCGGGTCGCCTACATTTGCCAGATTCCCGTGAACCCATGAAAGCGTAGTTGTTAAAAATGAGGGCTAGTATCTATACTGCCAGTCGCGAGTTCAATCCTTAACACTACCTAAGAATACAGCCGTGCTGTATTCCTAGGGTAATCCTAGTAGGCAGTTCAAAAAAGTAGATTATCAGAACTTTCATGCCAAATTATAAGTAAAAAAAATAATTAAATTTAGCGAAAGGAAATGATTGGAAAACATTTATATTACAGAATTAAATCGTGGAATCATTACGTTAACTTTGGAGTGTATTTTTGAGTGACGCATTTGTAAATCTAGTTGAAGTGATAGAAGTACAAAAAAGTCAGTATCCACACACTAATAGATGAAGTAGTGCGAGCTTCTAATTTGGCTTGAATGAAAATGTCTGAAGACTGGGAAATCCAAATGCGAAATTAATTATGGAAATAATTTTCGGAGTCATCGTTTTTACCATAATTAATTGGCATTTGGATTTCCCAGTCTTTGGACATTTCCACTCACAAAGGTTGGAAATGAAGGATGATAAAGTTTTTTATTCAATGGTTGAAAGAAAAATTTTAAACAGCGTAAGAATCGAACTTCATTACCTGCAGTCCACTACTCCACTCTGTTATTGTCGGCTTACCGGAGTTTGGAGAATGCAGGCTCCCCACATGTCATTCTACTTTTTTCTTGCAAACCCAGGCCAATGGAGAAATAATCCGAAACATTTTTTTTAAATTTGCTTCTAGAAGCATGAAAAAAGGTTAATCTTATTTCAAGATCAGAGTTACACAACCTCCCCTTAGGAGTACATAATGCTCAAATTTCATTTTAAAGTTTATTATTAATAAGACAATGCAAAATTGTTAGTTTAGTGATATTCTATAATAATTTTTTCATCTTAAAAATGGAATCCCCAGATATTCTATAAATGGGATCTCTTGGCCGCATTAAAATTTTTTTTGTATTTCTAAAAAATTATTTGAAAGCATTCAAGGATTTGATTAATAATTGGAAAATAATTCCTTCGTTAATGAAAATGAACTTATAAGGCTTCTTTTAACTGCACTGTAAAGAATAGTTGTACGGGTTTCAAGAATGTATTGCTTGATGAGTATGTGATAAGGAAAGTGAACTTTACATTAGAAGTAACAAGATATAGGTAGTTATTGCATCCGTAAATCTTGATCCAGGTAAATATAATCCTCATTGATGATAGGAAGTTGATATTTCTACAATAAATTTACCTGTTTTTGGTAATTCTATTGTTGCTGTTTTTATATATACCTATAATAAAAATCTAGGTTTTGAAAATGAATGAAATTCAGAATTGAGTATCTGAAACTAAGGATCCGAAACTGAGATAAAGATCCGAAACCCAGGCAAGGATCCGGATCCGACAAAAAACCTGGATCCGTCCATCACTACTCCTAACTGATGAAAATTCTGTTACAGCTTTTGCAGGAAGTATTCTTTAATTCATCATAATTTGATACAGAAATTCCTTATCAGATAGCAGGAAATGCAAAAACATGTGCAAAATATAATTCCTAACAAAAACTAAAGGAGTTTATCAGCCATTTGCTAAGCAGTGAACCAAAAACAAGCATACAGGCAAACGTGAAATAATGATGGGATCATACCTCCCATGCAGCCTCTGTGGGCAAAGTAGCACCTTTCCTCATCATCACAGTCAAATTAGCTGATTTTCACAGCATAGTGCTCCTGAATGTTGAATGTTGCTAGTTTCCATTTTTTGACAAAGATCCACGCCATCTACACCATCACAGACCACTTTTTGTATTATCTGGTACCCTTGGTTTCCATTCTTTCTTCCCGTGTCATCCTGTATAGGACTTCTGCGATAACCGACACTACACAAACTGCAACTGCATGTGCTCACGTGGTGTTGAATTTCTACAGGGTTTTCACTGGGTGGTTGCATGGACCCCTCCTACTTGCAGTGTCCGCTAGGCTTGTGCGATGAGTCGATTAATCGAAGTCATCGATGATGATTTAGGTCATCGCACCGCGATGATTGAAATCGATGACGATGAATGTCATCGACCATCGACTGCGATGAGTCGATGAGAATCATCGATGCCGATGAGTCGATGAGAATCACCGATGTCGATGAGTCGATGCGAATCATCGATGTCGATGAGTCGATGCGAATCATCGATGTCGATGAGTCGTGATGTGCTGCTGACACGAGAAACGCTACCTCTGCTGACGACCCCTTCCTGGCGGAGCTCCACAAGTACGAGGAGGTCCCAGCTATATCCAAATCTTCGGCGTCCTACATTGTTATAGCAACAGGAAGGATGTGTATCCCCGCCTTCAGAAGTACGCGAGGAAATACCTCTGTATTCCTGCCATTTCAACGTCGTCAGAGCGGTTCTTCAGCGTTGCAGGGAACATTGTGTTGGACGACCGACATCTAACTCACCGATGAAAATGCGGAAATGAGAATTGTATTATTACACAACAAAGAGTTGTTGCATAATTTGTAACTTGGTGCTTGTTTTGCTCCTAAATAAATACGCCTAGTCCTTCTCAATTAAGTTTGACTCAGTTCAGTCTTCACTTAATAGCCATACCAAACTGCCAACCAAGACATCTGCACCGATCATCGATAGTCATCGATTATCGTAATTCATTGGTCATCGACATTCATCGATCATCGACATTCATTGATCACTGACATTCATCGATCATTGATATTCATCGATAGTCATCGATCATCGTGTACACTCTATTCGATGATCGATGACAGCCATCGTAATCGAAGTATTTCGATGAAATTTTTTCAACGAAAATCGATGAACAAAGCCGGTCATCGCACAAGCCTAGTGTCCGCTGCCATTTCAGTCATGCACTACCTATTAATTACTCCTGGTGAATGGTAGTTTACCAATCCTACACTCTTCTTTGGGATTTGTGTGAGGGTGGGCAATAGAAATGTACAGGTAAGAGGTGCTCCTCTCCTCCCTTTACCCTTCAGGGTGTGTAAAGGAAAGTTAATCAACGTGTAAGCCATGCGTGGTCAAGCTGGGGTACAGTGGGTGTAATGCTATGCCTCCAATATACTCTAGGGTGGGTAGAGTGGAGGTAAGCAGGCTATAGCCATGAGAGCCCCAGGGTGTATAAGGCAAGCACTACACTACCACTCTGGATGCAGATTGTAAGGCAAGAACATAGGGTCATTTCATTAACTTGGCAGAAAGCAAAGGGATTACGGCTCTTAAAGGCTCTGTTGCGAACTTATCAGAAGCAGACTGTTTTGAAAAGCTTCCACTTGTTGTCTTTGGGAAATGGTAAGTTTATTTTGTTCAGGACTGTGCATAACAATATGAAATACAATGGTATTACTCCAGTAATACCATTTATGTGCATGCTTGCATTTATAATTTAGCTGTTTTTGTGTATTATGTATTTCTTTCTCATATTTTGTGTGAATCTAAATAATTTGGTTTTGTTGGTTTGTCATGATTGTTGTTAGAGACTAATAATTAATTCTTTTTTAAGTGATACATTTTGCTTCTATCTTATTGCAAGTGATTTACCTTATAGTGGTGTGCAGTAGTGTACCAAGGCTACCTTGGCGTACCTTGGTGCCCGGGCTAACTAGATGGTAGCCACCCCCCGTAGGAAAAAATTATTTTTTCTTAAACTAAAAAAAGATGTTTTTCATTTTTGGCACCCCCTTCCCCCCTTTGGTATGCTACTGGTGGTTTGAGTATTTGTATGTCAAGGGGATTCAGAAGTTTCATTGTAGCATAATAGAAATGAAATCAATTATGGAATTTAATACAATGTGCTAGTTTTTCCTATATTTCATAAGTAGCCTAACAATATTGGCAAATATTGGAGATTTGTTGGCTGTTTGATATTGACAAAGCATTGGGAATGAGAAGTGAACCAACTAATAGTCAATATTGGCAAGCCTGTATGGTCCCAATGATAGCAAACCATTTATGCAAATATTGGGGATTCATCGGCTGTTTGATATTTGCAGAGCATTAATGCTTGGCCAAGTGGAGAAAATAAGTCTGGAGAAAATACAAGTAGAATTAATGAAAACCCAAGAATACTTCAAAGCAATCTGGGCCTAAATAAATGTTTCTAATTCAAATAATGCCCAGAAAGATCAGTTTAAAGTTGTGCTTGTATTCTAAAGTGTACAAAAAGGCTTAGTCATAATACACTTTAAAATACACTAGTCCAAAAAAGAGCAGATGAAAAGTTATGTGAATATCAAAACTAAAAGTAGAAAAAAATAGAACATCAAATTTATAATAAACTCCATCTAGCATTACATTAGCACATTAGTATTTGGTGTGGTTGAATTGCAAATAAGTTGCTACATGGCAAATTCTATTAAGAAATAAAGACTGCCTATGTTTTTAATTGCTTGGCTTTTTTTTATTTTAGAAATATGAACTATGTACTACATGAAATCACTTCTGTCTCCGAATGAATCCTATTTTAATATTAGCCCACATTGCAAAAGTGAAGGGGTTTTAACTATACATGGGCCAATATTGAGTGATTTCAATTGTTCAGTTTTAGAAACAAAGCATAGTTCATTGGCTTTGTACCCAGAGCTAATGTTGTGCCATAGTTGGCAGGCCAATGCTAATATAGTCATATTGGTTCACCATGGATCTCTTGTGGAAGACTATTTAAGATTTTAAAATTTCTTGATAAATCTATTTCATCAATTCAGTAGATGATTGACATTCTCTTTTTGTCAACTCTCTTCTTTCTGTTATTTGTTTTGCAGCTGTTTTTTCACCTGCAGAGGGAAAGAACATTTCCAGAGTCACGTTCAAAATTTTACACTTCAGAAATAGCATCTGCTCTTGGTTATCTTCATTCACGTGGAGTCATATATAGGGACCTTAAACCTGAAAATCTTTTACTTGATGCTGAAGGCCATGTGATGCTTACAGACTTTGGATTATGCAAGGAAGGTCTTTCTCATTGTTCTGATACTACCTCAACCTTTTGTGGAACGCCGGAATATCTTGCCCCAGAAATCATACGGAAAGAGGTAATACATTTTATAGTTAGATAAGGTATGTATTCCAATTTCTTTATGCTAGCATATTTCTGGTTTTAGAGCAGGGTTATAACAATAGTCTTTTTTTAAGGATTTTATTATAAATTCCAGCTCTATTCATGTTACTTCTGAAATATGTGCTATTATTATCAAATTGTGAATTATTGACTAAGGTTATTGACTTACTTTGAATAAGTTTTTAAATGCATATCAGCAATTATAAAAATTCCATAGCAATATTTTTTTCTGGAAAAATGGAGAATCCTTTACCTCTTCTTTTACTTGATAAAGGAAGCAAGCCCCTTGCTTTATCATCAAGTTAACATGATTGAACTCATCTCATTAAACCTAGTTGTACACACTGTGAATTGCATTAATGGATACATCAGGTTATGCCTTCTTCATGGTACATTATTAGATATTTTTTTTACTGTGTGAATTAATGCTAAGGTCTCCCTTACAACTGCTAGCAATTTTAACCATGTGGCCTTGCCTGGAGTATCTTGTATATTCTATGTCATAGGAAAAGATATTTATCAAAATGTCAGTGGAAGCATATCCCTATAACACAGAATCTGTATTGCATCAGAAGCGCATCTGTAATACAGAAAAAATACATCACAGGATCCTAGGGATGAGTCGATACCAAAATTTATCGATTCTTGATGCCGATTCTGATTCCTGAAAATCGATTCTCGATGCCGATACCATCAACCTAAACATGTATTCCTATTTTTACCTAGATTTCCCGAAACATTATTAAAAAAATGTTCCATGAAATCTAAAAATACAATTTCAAAAACAAAAAATTCAACATACTATTTATTTTAAAAAAATTCGTATATTGCACTATGAGGACATTATGAAAATAGAAACTGTTTGATAATAAATACATTTTTATATTTTTTCTTACAAAAGTATGTTTATTAAAAAATGTCATAACAGATTCAAAATAATATGACTGTCATGTCATAAGTTTAATTTTAATATGATTAATAATTATACAATAGTAATAAAAACACTATCATAAATTATAATTCAAACTTTAAACGTTAAGAAATAAGAATAAATGGTCATGACACAAACCATTGAGCCTACTTTAGGTTTTAGTTCAAATTTGTTCAAAAAAAAAACCCAACATTTTTAGTCACTTTGGATCAAGATGATTTCGTTTCTGTGCTAAATATGTTTCTGTTTTTTGATTAAAAACTCTCATGTTTCGTATAGGTATCAAACAGTGATGGACGGATCCAGGTTTTTTTTCAGATCCGGAATGGATAGAACCGAACCGAACTTTGTTTCGGATGTTTACTTTCAGATAATGGATTCTGAATTTCATTCCTTTTCTAATCCTCGATTTTTAATGTATACAGAAAAACAGCAACAATAGTATTTCCCAAAAAAAGTAAATTAATAGCAGAAAAAATCAACTTCCTATCATCTGTGTGGATATAATTTTCCTGGATCAAGATTTACAGATGCAATAACTATATCTTATTACTTCAAATATAAAGTTCACTTTCCTTATCACATACTCATCAAAAAATACATTTTTTCAACCTGTGCAACTATTCTTTAGTGTGTAGTTAAAAGAAATATAAGTTCATTGTCATTAACATTTGAATTAATTTCCAAAATATAAGATCCTAGTGATGCAATATTGTATCACCCTCTATCCAGAAAGATATAAGGGTAGTTATAGAAAAAAGACTTAAGAGCATATCACATGCCAAGAATAATATAATATAGAATATTAAATAACAAACAAAATAAAAAACCTAAAACTAATGCAGTGCACAATGGGTTTATATTAACGTGGGTTGCTGTTGTAAATCAAATCCTTGAATGCTTTTGAATTCTTTTTTAGAGGGTTTAGGAGATTCTTAGGAGATCTTTAGGAGATTCCATTAATGGAATATCTGGGGATTCCATTTTTGAGACGATAAAATTATTATAGAAAATTTCAAGCTGCTAAACTAGTAATTTAAAAATGTCTTATCATTAATAACCTTAAAAATGAAATTTGTGAGTTTTGTACTCATAAGGAGAGATTGTGTAAGGATCATGAAATGAGATGAGACTTTTTTCATGCTATTAGATGCAAAATAATAAAATTTGTTTTTTTCTCAATTCTTTGCAAGAAAAAAGGTAGAATGACATGCGAGTCTGCATTCCCCGACCTGGGGTAAGCTGACGATAACAGAGAGGGGTAGTGTACTGCAGATAATGAAGTTCGATTCTTATCGCTTTAAATTTTTTAAAGTGATTTTTAAATTAAAATTTTTCTTTTAGCCATTGGTTCAAAAATTTTATCTTCCTAAATTTCCAACCCTCGTAGGTATGTAAATACTGACTTTTTTATACTTGTATCACTTAAACTAGATTTACAAATGCATCACTCAAAAATACATTGTGAAGTTAATGTATTGTTTCAAAGGGTTTAATTCTGTATAAAATATTTTTCCAATCACTTTCATTAACGCCAAATGTTAATTTGTTGACTTAAATATTGACATGAAATTTCTGATAATATACTTTTTTAACTGCCTGGTTGCCTTACGCTAGGAATACAGCATGGACGGTATTATTAGGCAGTGAATGATAAAATTTTTGATGCAATGACTAAAAGGAAATATTACTCAGAGATAGGGATTGAACTTCCTTTAGTATCCTAGCTTTCAATGTCTGCCTGATCCCGGTGAATCTAGGCTACCTGCATAATATTCTACGAATTTTTTTCTTGAGATAAATTAAATTAAACATGTCTTTAATAATGTATGAAATATTAGGACTCAAAGTCCTCTCTTACAATTAACAGATTGGACGTCACAAACATCCATGCCCTGAAGAGTGATCGTGGAACAAAATCCTACCTTTGGGATTCGAACCTGCTACCCTGGAAATGACAGGCGAGGGATTTATCCCCTCCGCCAATGGGGCCGACAATACCAGGGAATGGGGAAAAAAGTCATATTTCTTTATATTGCTTCTAGTCGCACGGAAAAAATTTTCTAATTTCGTGATCTGGATTACACATTCTCTCCTGGTCAATATCTACCGCAACTAATTTCCATTCAGGGGGATGCTTCAATCGCTAAGCCGCAAAAATTTAAAATCTACGATCTGGGTCTGAATTTATTGTCTTTGGATCCGAATCCGAGTTGAAAGATATGCAGATCTTTGGACCCGACAGATATGATCCAACCCTCCCTAGTATTGACGGTATCAGTATCGATTTTAGGCTATTGATACTCAATACCGAAACCAATCCACAAGAATCGGTGGTATCAAGAATAGGTATTGAGAAACAGCACATCTCTACAGGTTCCAATTGTACACAGAATTAATACATGTGTATTACATTTGTATATTTGCTGATTAAGTGTGTCAGATATCCCCTCGTATATATGTATACATATGTATTACATATTGTAAATTTGAGTATCTATACACATAATGTACAGATTGAAAGTAGAAGGCCTTAAAAAAACAAAATCTAGATGGCACAAATGCAATTTAAACATGTGTTTTGCTGTTTTTAACGTGTGCTGTGTTTAGACGTTTTAATAATTGTAAAAACAGTATTTACATCCACATGAAAACAGTATTTGGTCATAAAAAATGTCCATGTGGTGCTAAAAGGTGGTTAAAAATGTGGTTAAAAAATGATTTAGCGGTGTTACAATCATTCTAAATGATGATAGAGATACTTTATTAATACTTTTACAATGCATAAAGACCAACTATGATGTCGCCTACCTACTTCCGGATATTGCATTATGAATTTTAACCACGTGTGTGTACAGATAGACGCCTCACAGTTGATAATAAAAATTGGATGGGTGCTTATATAGGACTCTTCGCTGGCATCATTGTACTTACAAGTACATAAGTAACTTTAAAAGACTAAAACTGCAGTGATTTCTGCCCTTGTAAGGTTTCCTTGATATCCGTTTCATGGTTAAAAATAAGCATGGCCGATATGAATGAATATAATTGATAGTCTTTCCATGCTAGGTGAGATAAATTAGACTTTTATAGTTTCAGTAGCTATTACTTGGAACCTATTGACAGCATTCAGGGAATAGAGTGATTGAAACGATACTGCTACACTACACATCAAATCAGCTTGGCAAGTAAATTTAATGAATAACATACTATTATATTCAAAAGTATGTATGCACTACAGATATAGAAATATAGGTCGGCAGTGCAATGTATCATGCATAGAGGGGGCTGAAGCCAACGTAACGCAACCCACATGACCAGGCCCGGTGACAGGATTTTCGGGCCCCTGGGCAACTGAGTGGTCCAGGCCCCCCAATATCCCGCAAACCCCCTCACTCAATTTAGACCAAAACTGCCAACTTTCAGGTTATTTTATAACAAAGACTTACCTGATTATCAGCTTTTTCTGCAGAAGAAACTTGCACACTGTTTATTACATTATCTTTTGATTTACTGTAAATTGTCCTTTTTTTAAATTAAACACGTCGGTGCAATGGGATGGGGAGACAATTTCAAAATGAAACATTTTTGATGGTGTAACACACTTTAAACTTTCATTTTACAGTAATCAAAACAAGGACTTACTTGAACTTGAAAATTTTATTAAAAGTCGTAATAAAACGTACTTTTTTTTTCAAAATTAGCATATCCACAATTACTCCCATCTTTTCAGAGATACGGAGATAATTATATCACCACCTAATTAAAATGAATGCAGAGTATTCACTTCTATTAAGCTTTGCTTTCACTGCAACTCTCTCAATGAAACATAACAGCAGGGAATATGTAAAAATAATGTAAGTTAAGGGTTTTGACGAACTGAATATGTTTTGTTGTGCCTCAATATTAAGCTATTTTCAATAATTTGTTTCCTTCCTGTGTGCATAATTCAAGTAAAGTAGAAACTAAAGTTTTCCTGGATAAATAAAGTCTAATGTGACGTATAAATCAGGGATATGCATATTGTAACATTCTCATTGTATTCTCATTATTTTTCAGCCATTACGTTTATCGGCCTGTCTTTCCACCCTTTATTTCACCAACTAAAACTAATATCCGTCGTTGACATGCATGGAATAAGCCCCATCAATTCGTGGAACATTCATTGTGATGTCATTTTCTCTTGTGATGTGTAAGATTCCTGAATGGCTGAAAAATAATGAGAATTTCCATTTGTTTCTCTGTCACGATAATTCCCTGACTTTTCCAGAAATTCAAAATTCCCTGACAATTCCAGGTTTTCCCTGATGATCGCTACTCTGAGATTGTTTCTATGTTGTACCCTAGTTGCATGTCTGTCGTGCACGTTTTGTTGATCTTCACCCCCTGCCACACACCCTCACGGTGGCTTGCAGGGTATCGATAGGGGATGGATGTAGATGTATGCTACGTTTTTTGCCCCAATTTGCTTGCCTAGACCTCGTGACCTTTGATCCCTGCGTAACCTTGGAAGTCAGAGAAGGCTAGGAGGTATCTTTGGGCATCAATTAGGGAATCCATTGAAACGTATAATACAATACCCCTGATTTTCCTGTCCAAACCTAGTGACCTTTGACGTCCACGTAATCCTTGAAGGTCAAGAGATGACTCGTGCCATCCGCTTTGGCAACCATTTAAACATATTACTGGCTCTTCCTGTGATATGACACGTTTGTTCATGGGTTTGTTGCCCCGATTCGCTTTTATCACCTCTTTGACCTTGATGTGCCCTTTCATGGGTTACGATTAAAAGTGATTCCATCTTGTTACTCGTGCCCAAAAACCCATCTATTTAAATTTTGGCAAAACAATTCTGACCTCCTTGTATCTCGTTATTTTTACATTTAAACCTTATGAGGAAAAATTTGATTTTATTTTGGGCCTTCATTCTGGGGTCAAAAATACGAATTTTGAAAATGATACACTGCACAAAATATGGGACCTTTTTCTATCCTTGCATCAAATTTCATCGACGAGTAACAAATAAAAGTGCCCTAAATTCGGGGTCAAAAATGATACACAATCCATGGAACAGTCTGTATAGAAACATCGGTTAACCCGTTATTTTTCTTCTTCCGCCCTTGAAATAGCAGCCATACACTGAGCAAGTATTAGCCATTAGTCAGGTATTAGCCTATGATGAACTGTGTTTTCTCTTCAGTAATAAAAACCACTATTTTCAGTGAAGCACTCTTCACGCTGAACTGTTGTGTGTAGTGGTAAGATGGTGGCATTGCGCAATATGTCGTGTGAAGGGCCGGCGACAGGGGATGGCAAAGGGGGCAAATGCCCAGGGGCCCGGGCCAAAATAAATTAATTGAAAATGAAAATTTGAAGTATGAATAAATTTAATGCCAAAAAATATGCAAAATTTTTTAAGTGAAAAAAACAAATGAAGGTAGGGCGTGTGTCAGTGTGCAATAGAGAAGTAAGTATGACTTAGCATTGTTGTTGTAGTCATCGAGGGTTTTGGGGTGGATAGAGCGAGAAGCGCGGGCACTGAGACACTCACCTCCCCTCCCTTTGCCGCGAACATTCGCCACTCAGCGACATGTTGTAACCTGAACGAAAACAAACCCAATCCCCCCGCCTAGTCTATTGTTTACTTGTTAGTGAACTGTAAATAATCGTTTATTCTACAGTCAAAGTTACAGATTATCAGTAGCAAGCTACACATCCCAGAGAGATTTTTCAACCCCGGGATTACAGGATCATCATCAAAAGTTAGACAACATTTTCTATAATTTAGTCCATCTTGTTTAACGCTGGCGATCACTATGTCTTTAACACGGGCACCGTAAGCTCATTTCCATTTTTCTTATGTATTACAAATGATGACATATTACTTATTCCAATAAAACGTATTAGTCAATGGACTCAGACATTTAATGTGTTGCATTTCATGTCCAAGAAAACTTACTTATTAGCACTGCCTGTTAGCGAAAAGTTGTACGTAAATCCCGGACTCCTGAGATTCGTTTATAATAAATCCCAAGATCTCGGGATTATCATTTCATCCGGGATTCCGGGATTGCATTCCTTAACTCCCGGGTAAAATAAAAAAGGGAAGCAAAAAAATATTTTATATTAAAAATTTTGTGAATATATACATGTCAGAAAGTTATTAATTCATAAACATGATGTATAATTTATCCTTCTGAAATTTTTCTAAATTTGTTTCCTTGTTTTACTTAAATAAGTTCAAAGCATATGCATGCACTGTAATGATTTTGTGTGGTTTTTGTTAATAGAAAGGAGAGGAAGGAAAATTTGAACCGATGCACAGTAGGCTGAAATCGAAAAAATGGACAAAATTCCAAAATGGCTTTTTTGGAGAGAGAATCATGACACTTGGTACAAATACTCATAATTGATTGGCAAACATGGAATGGCATGTCATTCAGGGAAAGGTGTTTTTAATTGTAAATCTACATGTATTTACATGTCTTAATCTTGTTTACATGTGCCTTTGTCAACAATGTGACAATTAAATCTATTAAATTTTTTATTTTCAGCCTTATGATCGGTCTGTTGATTGGTGGAGTCTGGGAGCTGTGCTGTATGAGATGCTCCATGGGTTGCCACCTTTTTATAGTAGATCAACTGCAGAAATGTATGATAATATACTGAATAAACCACTTAAAGTGAGGTCATCTGTTTCAGAAGTTGCCAGAGATTTTCTAACTCAGGTAAATTTTTTTCTATTGGTTTGTTTATGTAGAAATCAATTGATATTGATCTCTATCCTTGTTGTATCATTTATGACTTTAAAGTTGGATCTCTGCACATACCTTATTTCTAAGGAGGTGTTACTATGGATGGAATGGTTTTTCCAGTTCTTTGGTTTCTGTTTTTGGTTTATTACTGATTCTCAGTTCTGGGTCTGCTCTATAATTGGTTCTAGTATAATAGTAATAATATTTATATCACCACTAATACAGCTTTATCATGCTTGTAATAACCAATGCAAGTTTTTATGCATCCCTACCACCATTTATCATGGTGACTAGTTAGGGTGAAGATGAGTGCCTATCTGTAACTTTTCTTCAGGAAATTCTGAAAATCATATGCTTCTCAAAGTAAAAATAAAATGCTGTCACCAATGCAGTATCATAAGCCATTCTGCAAACTAGGCGACTGGGATGACAGTCATGGCAAAATGGACTTGTTATGACTGTGCAACAGAAGTGACTTAATTAGAAAATTTTCAAATTATGAGATCTTTTGGAGACACAAAGAGGCATTTACCATATAAGTGGGGTTTCTGAGGATTGAAAAAAATTGTGTTACCTTCTACCAAATTGCTATTGTTTTGAAGTTTAAAGAGTTGTCAAAGGAATTAAAGCCGATTCTTTGGGCATTTTTGGGTCTTTCAGTTCCTGTGAGAACTGAGGAACCAGTCATCCCATCCCTAGTTTTTACTGCTACCAAGCAGTGGCTTAGAGAAACAGTTTTTAGGTGGATCGATGATGATTCTACCTAGAATAATAGTTGAATGTAAATAACACTTCAGAATAACATAATTAATTTTCTATGATTCATAGTATTAATTTGACTGGTTTCTGTTTAAAGATGTGTAGCTTATGAGACTGTTGTCTTGGTTAATGTGCATGGAAACCAATTCTACCTCCAATCCCTCCCAAGCATATATCTATCTTAATCTTATAGGGTGGTGAAATTGTACAAGTCTCTTTATTCAGCCATGCTTGCACATCTGGTAAGAAACCTAGGGGAATGAGGACTTAGAAAAACGTAAGATTTAAAGGACAGCAGTGAAAAACTGTGTGGAATAATTAATATCCTTGTAAGAAAAAAATTCATTACCTATGAAAGAGTTAGTTCCTGCTTGCATCAAATCATAAATTGCACGTAGAGTTAAGGTTGCTGGAGTAATTTTTATCTATGTACCAAATAGTGTTAAACATTGTACCTACATACATTGTTATTAGTGATAGCGCTGGATAAAAGTGTGAAAAATTGCATTATATGTACCAAATTGATATTTGGCAATTCAACTCCATTTTAACACATAGTCTTATGGGACATGAGATAAATTTCAGTTTAATTTGATTACAAATGTACAGGTTTTCTTCCAAAACATAAAATAATACATAGCTTATGATTATAATAGTTACTAACAAATATGGAGGTGTTATTCTGATTCATAGATTTGAAAAGGCATTTTCAAATATAATATAGGCCTAAATTTCAAATACTGCACCGAAAACTATCGATAACATTGGCAAAATTGTAGCCCATTAGCTCAAATTCTGTCATTGATTATGATCATACTCGGATATACATACATTGAAAAATATGTAGTTTGTATCATTATAATAAATGATTTTACAGAAAATTAGTGTTTTTGCAAAATTCATACACATAATTTTTCATGAGATTGGGACAGAAAATATTTAACTGATTGAGATAGACTTTAGGCTCTAAATGAGATGTGTGAATACCTCAAATGCTATAAGGTATTTTATAGCCAAGATCTTGAATAATTATGCTAAAAGATAAAGCTTGAATACCTATAATATCACACAACACATCATCGGGCACCCATACAGTGCTGTATTTGGTAACATGCCAAATACAGCGCTGAACTACATCATATGCCTCGCAAAAGTATGGCAGAGATGCAAATGTGTTGATGGGTTTTGCAGTGTAATTTATGATACAAATACAACAGTTTCAACAAATGGAATTCTGGTGAAACTGTTTTTTTCACCATAACACACCATAAGTAATCACTGCTGGTCATGATTTAAAATCAAAGAAAATTCATAAACGTTGTCGACTGTTGCTGCTTGATACAAACTTCACTTTTACTCTGTTGCATGTTCATAATTAATTTATAGGAGTCTCTTATTCCAAATCGTACTTTCACAAATAGCTAATGAATTTCATGTGAGAGTTACTAAGAACTAATGCCTGTACTCTGCTATCACTACAAGCCCTGTCGCTAATTTCTGTAAGGACATCGTCGAGTATATGGCAAGAGAGAATATGCCTGAGTTTGATAAGCTATATCTCTTGAAAGGGAAAACCAATTTTGATGCAGTAAAATGTGTTATAGAACCCATCCATCGGGTGGGGAATTAAGCCATGGTCCCCTTGGTGCTTTTCATAAAAAGCAAGCTTATGCTGACACCAGGTTTCTCTCCACCCATTCTTGGTTCCCTGAATGCTTCTACCTTCACCATTATCCACCTATCCTCTCTGGTGTTAGTAACCAGTCACATCCCCCAAATTACTACTACTATTAAGTTAGAACAATTCATTTATTGAAACATAGTCTTGGCTTTTACTTTTACAAAATATCTACAAATGTTGGTTACATCTACATCTAAAATTAACTCTGTTAGCCGACATAAGAGTATGTGGCAGAGGGTTGTAGGTCACCAGCATTGAAGTTGAATTTCAGCTGAAAAAAGTTTATAAATTTAAAATTAAGTATGGTGTGTACTGTGCTTGAAATGATTATACATTAGAGACTCTCAATAATATAAAGCACAAAAATATGAAGTTTTGATTGCACGAAAAAAAACTGCAGGTCCTAACGAAAAGCCTACAGTAAATACATGGCAATATTCGAAAATATGAAGTTTTGAAAATAAGATTTTTTTAAATTATGAAGTTCAGGCCTGGTCCGCAGGAACAAATGGAATTTGTTTTTTATGAATCTCGGCAAAAAACTGCTTCAGAAAAACTATTTTTGCTGGCGTAGACACCTAGCGAATCAGTGTTTCCGATTATGGTGCATCAAAAGTGAAATGCATGAATAGTAGTGCATTCATCCCACACATATGGCAGTCTCTCCCCATCATTTTCTGCATGTAACTCCATATCATTTAGACCTTGAGTAATGTGAGAATCATAGTTAATGCCATTATTTATCCTATATAGTGGTTATTTTTTGTAATAACTGTTACCAGCATTTCCTAATGTACACCCGTCCACAATAAATAGTTACCACCTCGGAGGCCGAATTTTTCTATGTCCCGAGTTGAAGGAGATTTGACAACAGTGCAGCTCTGTCCCTTTAAATGCCCCGAGCAGCACCAGCAAGACCGAGGCACGGCCCTCCTCCTTTACTTGACATGGTTTGTGGTGAGACCCTTCCTCAATGACCTGGAGAGGGATTTTTGCGTTGGAGAGGGAGGGCCACAAGGGTGCCTTGTGACAATTAGTCGGCCCCAAGGAGTGAGGCCTCCCGAAAAAAGCCTTCTTTTAGATTGCTGCTCGGAGTTACTCCCTTGAAGATGGGTCGCTTAGGTTTCTGCGACTACGGCTCTTGAGAGAGTGACTACCCAAATGTGAATGCAGCTCGAAGCAAGAGTTGTCATTAACACCGTCGATATTTCTTAGTCTATGTCATTTCCAAAACGTTCCAAAAATACTCAATTTTTGCCTTTATTTCGTCGTAGAAAATTTTGATTTTATAACATGAATAAAATAGATGAATATTGTTATCAGCATTTATAAATCTGTTAACGATCGGTTTTATTTTTTAATTATCAATGCTTTTATTTGACTGCGCGATGAGCTCGAAAACTGCGCTTGTATAGTAAATGGCAAAAATACTTATGCTACAACTGACACATACAGATTTCAATAAGAAAGGAGAAGACTTATGGACGTCTTCAAGGCATATAAGTATTAAGTTCCAAGCTTAATTGGGTAATAAATGAGGAAAAATTATCGCGGATATTTTTAGAATTTATTTCAAATTACACAGAATCCTCGCACTCTCGCATACTCGTCTGGTTAATTCTTAGAATGAATACTCATCGGCAATTCATATCGTAGTATATGCTATTTCAAAAATAAAAGAAAACTCACTTAATATATAATTGTATTAAGGAGATAATTAGGAACAGATTGAACGTCTCTTAGATGCATTGGTCAAAACTCAAAGTGTTTTCCTATTCGAAGGTCCCTGTTCGAAACCCAGCAGTCCGTACTTGAGTACTACTACCTCTACTCAAAGGTTATAACGTTTATAACTATTGTTAAAAGGATATGTGTATTGAGGACAGGACGGGTAATTTTACAATGTGACCAGAACACATTCAACGTAATTAGAAGGAATTACTGAACGACTGTGCAAATAGGCCTAGAAGATTTTTATGGACTCGCCCGTGGGATATGCGAGGAGAATATACTGTCGGAGGCTCTCGTATAAACTGTATTGGCATCTAAAACGGAAAAGAGTAACAAGGGAATGCGAAGGCAACTGAATCTCTCAGGCTGCTAAGCTTATCCTTAAAATCATCAACTGAGGTAAGGAAAAGAGAGCAATAAATTAATGAAGCCGCCTTATCCGCGATATCTGCTAGAGGACGAGTCAACCAAGCCTGTCATTTATCCCTCTCTGTGACGAAACGTCTCTTTAACCAACGTAATTCTCCTTCGGACTTCAATGTTGGCAGAGTACTCTTTTTCCATACTAACCAGGATACTAAATTACTCCCCCTGCTCTATGATCTAACCCCTCTCTTCTAAATTAAAATCACCCTTCATGCATGCAAAATTTCATTACTTGAGTCTTCTTATGATTTAAGTCCTTGGGTGACTAGTTGAACAGGGCTTGATCACCCACAAACCTTATCAACTTTCCCCTACCTATACACCTGTATCGAACCCCCCCCCCCACCATTCCCTCCGAATGTGAATTAAAAAGTGCCGGTGACTACGCACAGCCTTATGCAACCCCTCTCTCTAATACCACCTCTTCTAATTCCCCGTCCGCTTCTCTCACCAGCACTTTCTCGGTAATTCATGAACTTTGGCTCAGTCTTCTGTTCTTCCAATTTATTCCTGTTTTACGCAATAGTTCCATTAACCCTTGCCTCTTTACTCTGTCAAAAATATTTTTGAAATTAACAATACACGCAGATACATTCTGATTATATTCTAATCCTTTCCACTCATTCCAGTGATGTTGATTGAAAAACTGCTTTCCGTTGACAAAATCTAAATTTACCTGTAGAAAAAATTTCTCCTTCCCCTCTCTCCCTCTCCAAGAAAACTACATGCCCAGATATGGGCAATAAGTGACCACGGACCACTTCGCTGAGGTCCTATTCTTAAATAATGCCGAGACGGGAAATGGGTCTGGATGCGTAGATTTTTTCACCTTAAGAATCATCCCCGACACTTTCTATGGCACCCACCACTCCATTCACGGCACCTCGGGTCTTCTTCCTGCTGGTTCAAGTCTCTTTCAGGGCCCAAGCACAATGGGTAATTAAGGAGCAGGTAAAGCATGGCGGGTTTTCCCTCTCTTACGACTGACAAAGGTGGACAGGGATTTTTGCAGTGTGGGGGTGGACCGCAAGGGACAATCGGCTCCGAGGAGTGAGGCCTCCCGAAACGCAGCCTTCTTTTCGACTGCTGCCCCGAGATGATGATCGTGTAGGTTTCGCATCTGCTGAGAGAGTGACGACCCAAATATGATTGCAGCTCGAAGCAAGAGTTGTCATTAACACCGTCGATATGTCTTAGTCAAAAGCGTTCCCAAAATATTCCCAAATACTCCGTTTTTGCCTGTAATTCATTGTAGGAAATAATGAGATCATAAAATATTCGAGATAAGAGCTCGAAAAATGCGCTTGTATAGTAAATGGTAAAAATAATAATGCTACAACTGTTACAGGCAGATTTCGATAACAATAGATAAGACGTACTTAACGTCTTCACGGCATATAAGTATTAAGTTCCAAGCTTAATCGGGCAATAAATGAAGAAAAATTATCGCGGATATATTTAAAATTTCTTTCAAATTACACACAATCCTCGCACTCTCGCATACTCGCCTGGTTATTTCTTAGAATGAATACTCGGCAATTCATATCGCAGTATATGCTACTTGAAATATAAAAAAAGGACAGGACGTGTAATTCTGCAATGTGACCAGAACAAATTTAACGTAATTATAGGGAATACTTGGAATTACTGAACTACTGTGCAGAGAGGTCGGAGGATTTTTATGGGCTTGCTTGTAGGATATGCAAGGAGAATATACTGTTGGAGTATTCGAAAAAAACTGTATTGCCATCTAAAACGAAAGTGAGAGCAACAAGGGAATGCGAAAACTGCTGCACCTCTCATGCTGCTATGTTGGTGCTTAGAATCATCAATCGATGTATGGAAAAGAGAGCAATGAATTTCTAGGTGAGGATCAATTCACATTTTCCAAGGGAATTAAACACGTGAGTGATGAGAATCATTATTATCATTAGTTTTGGTTCCACACACTGTCCCTCTTCAGCCCCCTCATACCTCCCATCATTTTATCCAAGCTACCCGTTCTTCGCCTCACTCTACCCCGTTTAACCAATGTCCTTCACTCAATCACATATTTCAATTCACCCTCGCCCTTTTTATCTTCCCTATTCATCAATCAAAATTCTTTCCACTCCTACCATTTCTAATACTTCATCATATGTCCTCCTTTTGAGCCACTTTAATTTCTCCATCCTTCTTATGTTTAAGCGTCATATAGTGCCACGCTCCATATCAAACTCTTCACTAGTATTTTCTTTACTTCCCTGCTTAACGCCCCTGTCAACAGTTCCCGTCTGCGACTAAAAGCTTATCTTGCCAATACAATTTTCCTTCTGTCATTAATGCTGCTATACCCCTTTTTCTCCAATACACTATTTAGATGGTGGAAGGGGGAATTGTCAAGAAATGGAGAGCCTGCCTAAATTCAAACCTTGCTTGGAATAGCCCGCATAACAGCACATTTGTAGATCTGTGGTTCATTTCCCGGGTGAGTTTTTTTATTGTGATCTGGCTTGATTCTATTTTCACCACCTGCTTACTGTTCGGGGTTATGGGTATCATAAAACGTGTCGGGAATGTTTCTGAGGGTGAAAAAAATATACCGACCGACTTCTGAACGTATCGGAATTATTTCCGAAAGTAGGGTATCGGCTAAGGGCTCAAAGGCTTCTCTGATTATGCCGTTCTATGCAACTCTCTTTTAGAGAATTATGTAATGAGGCTGGAAAAACTTAGATACTTCTCCTTTGTAAGAATCTCGGCCCACATAAGCCGATAGCTATTGATTATCATAAATTAATGGCTTTTAAATAATATTCCAGGAGTTCAAGCGTTACAAAAATACTAAAGATCATATTAGCAGCTGATCTAATTTCATTTAGACGTAATACATGAGCAGTTGAAGCAGTGATCAATTGAAAAAAACTACGGAATAATAAAACTAAGGCTTTCTGTTTACACCTTCCTAAGACTTTCTTCACACCTACGCTCTGCGACATGAACGTTGGATGAATCTGAGTTAATTGGTGACTTAGTGATCAATAAATGTAGGCGTTTTGAAGTGTTAAGTTTAGAGGACATAAAATTTCAACCAGAACATTACATATTTTACGGTCTTATAATACCCGTGGAAGCGCAACGACCATTTAGCACGTTAATCATTCCCCTCGGAAAATCGTCCAGTTGTCATAGGACTCCAAAGTGGTCTCGGAATAAATGATAGGTATTTTCGAAAGAGGTTATAAAGCGAGTGTCATTTTCTATCATGTTTCTACTAGAAATGTGTCGAAGAGTGATTGGAACTCATCTCGTGCCCGTTTTCCCGTTCTGTGGCCACGGGTACCTATGTGTCTCGGGCGAGTCGTCTTCTAGCAAATATCGTGGTCGTGGGTCAAGGCGGTCTGCTGTTCACTTGAGAAAGGGCGAAAAGGGAATTGTTCTCGAGGGAAGGGTACCCCCAATAAATGGCGAGAGCAGCGAGAGCTCTGGGCATTTAAACGCTGCGTCAAGGGACAGTGTTGTCAACTATCTCCTTCTACTCGGGACTTAGAAAAATTCGGCCTCCGAGGTGGTAACTATTTATTGTGGACGGGTGTACACTGTTTTGGATCCCACGAATGGCATCATGGAACATCTGTGACATTCCTTCCTCTTCTTCTGAGCAACCCTGGGGGGCACATTGTGGTGGCCTATTTTAACTAGTTCGGCTCACTCTCTTGATACCTCTAGACCATCCCCTTCCCTTCATCCCTAAAAGACCCACCCATAAGTAAAGGATGCTGCATCCCTGACCCTCCCCATTACACTCAGTACCTGAAGCAGTTCCAATCAACTACCTGCATACATCCCTCAGGGTTGCCCAGAAGAAGAGGAAGGAAAGTCACAGACATTCAGTGATGCCATTCCCCCACCTCAACCCCTCCCCACTTTTCCCTCTCCCCCTTCAAGCTCAACAAGACAGTTAAAGATACACCTGTAACTGGGACCTTCCCTCGAGTACAAGATGAGTATAAAGGGCTGGCCATAAATTATATGGATAATTTTTTCTCCTCCCCTGCTCTTTTAGATAACCTAAACGCAAAAAATTTTCTGTTGGCACTGTAGGACATAACCACAAAAGAATGCCATCAAATTTTGACTAGAAGAAGAAAATGAAATGAAAAGAGGTGACAGGTTGTTGGTTTGAGGAAGAAATGACTTGACTGACTTGGTGTTGAAGGATAAAGAAAGAGGTATTCGTACTGACAAAATACACATGATCCAATGGGAGAGGGTAATATCTGCAATGAGTGGGGAAATACCTTAAGACCGGTGGCTGAGGAGGACTACAACTGGCATATGGGTTTTGCTGATTTCCGTGGTTGAATGGGTACAAGCTATGACACAGCTCCCTGCATCTGGAAGTGGATGAAAAAGCTAAACTCCCATATTATTAATGCCAATGTTATCAACAGATGTGTCCTCCTCAGCTCCTTGGGTAAATAAATGACTCTTTGTGATTTTAGACTGGCCTCGGACCTTGGTGGGAGGTCTTATCAAGGCTGAAGTGTCAGGAAAGGGGAAGGCAGGTCCAGGGCATCCATTCTGGTTCTTCTTAGTGATTGCTAAGTACACTTAGCGATGCTATTAGAGACTGTCTCTAAAAATCCGATTCCTGTTTCATTTTCACTAACTTCATACTAGGATAGCAGTCACTAACTCTCAGTGACGAAGAACCAGAATTTACACGCAGAAGTACAAGTGAGATGAAACCAAGGTACGTGGAAGCCAAGGTGCTTAGTATCTTCTTCCATCCCCAAATCAAATCTTTATTCCTATCCCAAATGCTTGAAGTATGCTCCAGGTGAGGTCTTACAAGTTCGAAAGAACATGTTTATTTTTACTATTGTGAGGGACTCATTTTTTTTACTAAATTCTAAATGGATATCCACATCCTTAGCAAATAATCTTAGGTTATTGAAAATATTATCTGATATAATTGGTCCTATATTTAAACTCATAGATAGAGAGATAGATTAGTTTTACGGTGGAGTTCCTCCAAGGAGGCCCTGAGGCACTCAGACCTATTGGCCCATTGAGCCAACCACCCTTCTAAGGAAATCACCCATAAAGGCCAATCGCCTTGCTAAACACCAACAGGTCCCCTATGGGGATTTCCCTTACCTCACTGGATTCCAAAAATGGAGACCCCAAGTACCTATTTTGAGTCCTCATCACAGCAGGGCCACTCACATAATATGTGGGATGTATTTTCATCCCCTTCTTTGCACCACCTGCATCTAGGTAAATCTACAATTCCCAGAAGATGCAGGTGCCTCATCACCTGGTAGTGCCCTGTGAGGAGTCCCACTACCGTTCGTATTTGACCCCTGTTCAGGGACAGGAGTCTTTTGGCAAGCCCAGGCCTAGGTTCTCCTATGTGTAGTTTGGCCTGTCTAAGACTTGGTGTAGTTCACCAGATCTCAGAATGCCGGGCTAGCCCCCACATTCTAATTTCTGCTATCCCTATTTACGTAGCAATAGGTATGATTGGCTCTGGCCCAATCGGATTTCGGCTGGAACCGGCCCTTGCCAGCTCATCAGCCATCTCATTTCCAGATATGCCTGCATGACCAGGCACCTAGAAAAGTTCCACCTTGCCGCATCTGCCTATATCATTGATTGCCTCACAACACTCTTGCAGCAGCTGCGATTTGCACCATGGTTATGTCGGCACCTTTAAAGCTGCCTGACTATCCGTGCATATGTGTATCGGTCTGTTAAACATCCCGATCTCCTTAATAGCATACGTGCAGGTGAGAAGTGCATATACCTCTGCCTGGAACACCGTAGCATATTTTCCCAAAGGGGTTGAGAGCTTCCTTGGTGTGCTACAATTGTATACCCCTGATCCCACTCTTCCTTCTTTCCTAGAGCCATCCATATACCATACCTCGGCTCCAGAATGAAGTTCTTTCCCCTTTCCTCTAGCCCACTGTTCCCTATCCGGGAAGTGGGTTTTGAAGTAGGGGGGTGCTTGGTTGAACCTGGCTATCATTCCATCACTGCCCATCCCGAGGATTGGACTCGACTTCATGAGCTCCATCCAAACTTGCCTGTGACCATAGGAGCTTCCTTTGTCATACCACTGTCACATACATTTGAGACGATAAGCCACTGTCCTTGCCTGCACTTCAGCTTCCACATGGAGTGGAGCGAGGTTCAGCAATGTTTCCAGCGCCAGAGTTGGGGTTGTTCTCATAGCCCCTGAAATACCCATACAGGACATTCTTTGAAGGTGGTTCAGTTTGCTCTCAGCAGTTTTGAGCCGGACTCTCTTCCACCAAACTATAGAGCAGTACAAGAAACTAGGTTTAATGACTGCCATATAAATCCAAAATGGCTTTTGGCTGAAATCCCCATGTTTTACCAAGGGTCCTCCTGCACATCCATAAGGAGGCACAAGCTTTATTTGCCTTGGCCTCCAAATGCTCTCCTCAGTTAAGCTTGGAGTCCAGAATAACCCCAAGATACTTGACCGATGGTGAGGGATATAAAACCTCTCCCTGCAAAGAGGGAGGTCTAAAGCCCTCCATTTTCCTTCTATTGGTAAACAATACAAGCTTAGTTTTCTCTGGATTTACAGTCAGCCCTGTTTCTGCACACCAACCCATTGCCTTATCCAGGGCTTTCTGCATGAGTCCAGAGACAGTATCAAGGTACTTTCCAGTGATGAGTATAGCTACATCATCTGCGTACCCTTGAGTGTATGCGCCAGTCCTATTCAATTTTAAAATAAGGCTGTCGACTACCATATTCCAGAGGATTGGAGATAACACTCCTCCCTGAGGGCAGCCTCGAGTCACAGCTACCTTCATTGAACTGTCTCAAGACTACTTTGACAGTTCTTTGTTCCAACATGTATCTAATCCGGCTCACAATGTGATCATGGATTCCATGTCTTCCTGCAGCAATGCATATTTGATCGAAGGACGTGTTATTAAATGCTCCCTCGACATCAAGAAATGCCCCCAGTCCGTACATTCCGTGTTCCAGCACTCCCTCAATCCTGCTAACAAGATTGTGGAGCGCTGTCTCCACGGATTTTCCCTTCTGGTAGGCATGTTGATACAGGTGCAGGGGGTGATCCCTTAATGGCCCATCCCTTATGTACCTGTCCACTATCTTTTCTAATGTCTTCAGTAGAAAAGACATCAGACTGATTCTTCGGAATAGTCTGCTCTTGTGTAGTCAGTCTTACCTGGTTTAGGTATGAAAACCACCTTGGTGACCCTCCAGGCTTTTGGAACATATCCATAAGCCAGGCAGGAGCGAAATATTCTTAACATTGGAAGGAGGAGCAGATCCTGCCCTTCCTGAAGGAGTGCAGGAAATACCCCATCCTCCCCAGCAGCCTTAAAGGGGCTAAAACTCATGATTACCCATTTTGTAACTGTGTACGTCACGATGCTGGAGGAAAGTCTCCATTCTGTCCGAGCCGGACGGATGGGATTCCTCCCATGATGCATCTCCCTCAACTCCTTGGAGCCTGGAAAGTGGGTCTCCAGCATTAGCTTTAGTGCTTCCTTGTCGGAAGACGTGAAGTCTCCCGAGGGAAGCAGCAGAGAACCCACCCCCGCTTCTGAGTCTTTCGATAGGATCTTATGAAGTCTTGTCATCTGTGGAACAGTCTCTACGCTCTCTCAGAAGCTCCTCCATGAGTCCCTTTTACAGCACTTGATTGCTGCTTTGTACTTCCGTTGGGCAACCTTTAAGTTTTCCCAATCCCGTGGCAATCTTGTCCTCTTTGCTTTATTAAAGAGTTTCCTAGTCTCTCTACGGAGACCATTTAATTCTGCTTCCCACCAGGGTAATTTACACCCTTCCTTCCTGGGCCTTAGGGGGCAGCTGTCTTGGTAAGATGTGATGATGTTTCTCTGTAGATAATCAACAGCAGCATCTACCTCATCCACATTTCTAAACTTGCACTGAGGTGCCCCCTCTAGGGCAGCTCCCAGCCTTTCTCGATATAGTCCCCAGTTGGTAGTCCTGGGGTTTCTATAAGTTATTTCCCTGTGATTGGATTCTAAAAGAGTGAAGAGTATGTGTCTGTGGTCAGACAAAGTTATCTCCCCTGACACTCTCCACTCATCAATCCTGTGCAGCAGAGAACTGGTGCACAGTGTAATATCTATCACCTCCTGCCTAATGCTGTTTGCAAAGGTAGGTTGTGATCCTTTATTGAGTATTTGTAACTCCGTAGACATAAGATACTCCATCAGTGCCTCTCCCCTTCCGTTGGTGCTTCCACTCCCCCACACAATGTGGTGTGAGTTAGCATCACAACCGATCAGAAGATCCCATTAGTTGGTCTTACAGTGACTCACCAGCCTCTCCATCTCATTCGATGGTGGAGGAGCCGGTGCATCGTATGGCAGGTAGGAGGAGCAGATGACCACCCTCTTCCTGTTCTCACCTTCCCCCAGGGTCAGCAGAGCTGCTATCTGATCCCTAGTGGTAAATTTCGATAGATGCAAAGCACTTATCCCATTCACATAGTTGCAAGATCTAGGCCTATCAACAGTGGTACAGTAACATATTTTTCCCCCTGTCATGCTCAGGCCCCCGACTCTTCCCTGGAAAGCCCAGGGTTCCTGAATCAGAGCTTATTTGACCATACCTTCAGAGAGTATCCTTTGCAGAACCCCTGAGGCAGCCTTACTGTGTTGTAGGTTGGCCTGAAGCACGGCTATGCCAGCCATGGTTCGGCCCACTACCCACAGGGGCTCCCGAGTCAGACTCTACCCCCATGGGGGAGACCAGGCTTGGTGCCTCCTTGAAGGTGGGCCCAGAGAGGTGGAAAAGGATGTCGTCCTCCTCTCCCCACGAAGGGTATGAGGGGCAACTGGGATGTGTGGGTCTCCCAGAAGGAACCCCCACAGGTAAGGTTAAGGTAGTAGAGGGTAGACGATGACTGGGATCCCCATCGGGGCTCTCCACCGGTATCGCATCCCCCAAGGAAGAAGACAGACTACAAGAGTCCATGTGAAGAGTGCGCCTCTCAGCGCCCTCCATAGTTTTCTTTGAGGGTTCCAAGTTTGGTCCCACGAGTAGCTAGGGAAATATGGTGTCCGCCCATGCAGAGCCCCGCATGCATGGGTAAGGCTAAATAAAACCGGAGGTCTCCCAGTATCCGGAGTCTCTCTGTTAGTGACTTCTTACCCTCCGCCCCGCAGATGCGGTCACCCTTAGCACAGAGACGCAGCATGGTGATGGAAGCTGTTTATTGACTGCCAGGTCTAGATCCGTCATGTTCAGGGATACCAGGGGCACCTCGAGGAGGATGTGGCTCTTCACCACGCATGACAGTCTTGGTGGTCCATAGGCATGTTCTGCCCTTGTCCCTCCCTGGAGTCACTGACCCCTTACCCCCAGAAGATTGGCTTGTTACTACCATATCTCTGATTGGCCATATTAACTTTTAACTCATACGTATTCTGCAAAAATTTCTTTTAAAATAACTTTTCTTTAAATAATGTCGTTAACAAGAGGTATATTTTATTGGACAGGGCCAGTATTTCATTTCGTTAATCGGGAGTTTTTGCAAAGTAGGAGTTCATTCATAAGAGGAATTTATTAATGCATTAACGTACGAAGTTGGTGTAACCAATGGGATTTGTTCGTTAATTGGATGTTTTTCTTTGAGTGGGAGTTAGTAAGTTAGAGATTTTACTGTACTCTTCTATCCCTCTACAAGAAGAGAATCAAAGTTATCTTTATCTGGGTCCCTGGATGTATCGGAATCATGGGGAATGAGAGAGCAGGCACTGCTGCGAAAGAAGTTCTTCACATCCATGAGCAGACAATGACTCTGGTACCTCATCAGGACTTTCAGGCTCACCTACAGAAAGTAACCCTAGGGCAAGAGTAGAACAAATTGGTAGATTTGACCAATAACAAGCTGCGTTGCATAAAGCTGGTAACCACTTCCATCAGGAACAGTCGCAGAGAGGAAGTAGTCATCACCCGGCTGAGAATTGGGCATTGCGCCCTAACCCACTCATACCTCTTCACAGAAGAGAAGAACCCACCTCAGTGTGATGACTGCGACTGTCCTCTCAGCATTCGACACGACCTGACGGAGTGCAACAAGTACAGGAATGCACGTGAGCGGCTAGGCATCAGAGGAGGGCTAGAACAAATCCTAGGTAATGACTCCGACTCTCTATCTAGAGTCACGTCTTTTATGAAAGCAACTGGTCTTTTTAATAAAATCTAAGTTGCGACTCTCTATGCACATATTTATTCTTTTAATTCATGTAAGTATAGTAATGTCAGTATTCTACTCTTACTGGCATTTAACTTAGGACAGTATAAATTAGAAAGTGGGTAGTGCAAAATGACCTCAGCCTTCAATGCACCCAATAAACACCCATAACTAATACTACTTATCCAATATACAACCTTTTTATCAATTCCAAAATGACGAGAGCCATCTACCCCTCAGTCATGTCATTTCAGAATGTCTGTCAAATACTTAGTAATTAAGACCAATTTGTAGGTATTAATATGTACTTAATTAATGATGTCATTTTAGTTATTTAAGGTACAAAATTAAAGAAAAACCTAATGAATTAGATTAAAAATTGGCCTAAAATGTTCTGACTTAACTACAACTTACTTGTTTAACTTTTGAATTTATGTGAACATCCACATGTTTGCAATTATTTGATTACTCATGGTCCATATTTGGCCATCTAGATCTTGAAGCTTTACAATTCTCTGGTAAATATTTATGGGATAAGACTTTTCTTGTACTGTCACTATAGAAGTCTAATATTTTGCTGTGTCAAAAACTCTTATTTAGTTGCTTCACAAAGATCCCTTTCAAAGACTTGGTTCTGGATTTGGAGATTGGGATGACGTACGCTGCCATAGATTTTTTGCCTTGGTTGACTGGGATGCTCTACTAGAGAAGCGGATCAAGCCTCCATTTTGTCCCAATGTTGTGAGTAAAATAAAATTCTGTAATTTTCTCTGCCTTCTGTGATATTCCAATTACACCTAATCTCAATGGGTAAGATTTCATGAAAAACTAGGGATTGAACATTCAAAACTTCGAATCCTTGAATCCCTCGAATAATGCCCTTTTCCTCGAATATTCAAATCTTCGAATCCATTGAGTTTCACCTCGAATCCGAAACCTGAAAAATCTGAGTCTTTCACATCCTTAGCAGATGAAAATCCTTGCATTCAATTCAATTCAACTTTACTGCCACCACCCGAGATCAAAAATTTAATGCATGGATTCGAGAGCTCTGTTTGCCCGATGGTGCTCTGTGGCATGACAGGGACTCTGTTTCATGCAGGCTAAAAGAGCACCAGAGATCAATCATCCACGGGAGCATAAAGGAATCTGCCATCACAGAACACGCATCCTTCAGAGGTGTAGGTGGAGTACATAATATCTTACCGGAAAAGGGACATTTAATGGTGAAAGACCTTTCCTGCTACCAAAGAATGAAACGGGAGGCGGTCAAAATTGAGAAATGTCCATGGAACTGAAACCGTGAAGGTTGCAAGAAACCTATCTCTGCATGAAAAACATTCTTTTGTCCACCACCCGAGGGAAAGTCCTCCAAAATACCTGGGGCCCAGGCTGACTCATTGCCTTCTGACGTGAGGGGGGAAATGGTCAATAAATAGCTGAGACCTCCTCTTCATTATTTTAACCCTAATGATGCGGAAATGGATGCGGATAATGGATGTGAAACCTTGGATAACCAAGCTCCACACTCAGTAGCTCCCTAAAGAGATAACTTATAACATATTCAGGACATAGCGTATCCACAAGCTTGTGCTCATGAAGTCTGTGTTTTGCATTACAATGAAAAAAAATTTTCTGCCCAGTGGGTCCAGTGTACATTTTCAACATTTTGGGAATATCCATAGGTGAGCTTTTAGATTTTACCATAGTTAATGCGCTTTTTGCTTCTTTTTTTCTCCTTCATCTGTTACTCCAAGTTCAGTTCAATTCAAGAGTCAAACTTGATGGCTGGGAACAGTGGCGGATCTATGGGGGGGGCTAAGGGGGCTATAGCCCCCCCCATTGGGTGGAAACATACACTAGATAAAATCGAAATTTTTGTAGGTTACCACTTTGTAAAAAGTATTTAGTTATATTTTATAAGTATTAAGTTATATTAGTTATATTTAGTTACAATGGAGAAAGCTCTACATTTCAAAAATCTATGTAATCTGCTCCTGGAATTTCAACCAAACATGTTGGTCTAATGATCGATAGAAAAAAAGCAAACATAGTTAAGCAAAATGGAAAACGATTGAAACCCATAATAAAAAGAATACTATTTTGTGCCCAGATCAGCCTCCCCATGAGGAGCCATCAAGATGATGGCAATTTGAGCAGTGAAGAAGAGCAAGAAATGGCTCTTCAAGGGAAACAGGGGGCTTTCAAAGTCTCTTGTCATTTAGAATAGATGCAGGCGACGAAGACTTAAAATGGCATCTTTCGACATGCAAACGCAACAACACACTTATTAGCAAAACCATCCAAAATGATGTGATAGAATGCATTGGTGTTTTTTTACGTTAGAAAATTGTCGAAGATATAAAAAAAAGCCAAATATTTCTTCATAATATGTGAAGAGGTTACCGATGTTATTAGGAAGGAGCAACTTACATTCTGTGTACGATACATTGATATGAACAAATCCATAGTAAAGGAGGAATTTATTGGCTTCATTGAGCTCAAATCAACAACGAGCTTGGCTATTAAATCAACGATAGACGAAGAGATGTCAAAACTTGGCTTGTCATATGATTACCTATGTGGTCAAGGGTACGACGGAGGATCAAATATGGCGGGACAATTACACGGCGTGCAAGCCCGAATATCGCAACAACAGCCACTCGCAATTTACATTTATTGCTTCAGTCACTCCTTGAACTTGTGCATCACAAAATGTTGCGAAATCCCAGCAATAAGAAATGTTATGGGAACGGTTGGAACGGTTTCTGTCTCCCTATCGGCCTCCACTCATCGAGTAAATGCTCTTATCGATGTTCTCGAAAAGATGAATTTCTCCGAATCAAAGAAACAGAGACTGAGGGCACTTTACACGATGGGTCAAGAGACATGATAGCGTCATCGTATTTAAAGAGTTTATTGTACCTGTTGTCACAGTACTGGAAAATTTGATTGACAACAAAACGCCATAAGTGTCGTCTGAAGCGTACATGTTATCCTGCGCCATCAAAAAAAGCGAATTTGTAGTTGGCCTTGAAGTTGCAGCCTACTGCCTTGGTTTAACTTTAAGACTAAGTCAACGGTTGTAAAGCCCCAAGCAGGATATCTCGTCTGCTTTAGTTAACGTAACTGACATTTTGGAGAACTTAAAAATTATTCGGCGCGAAGCCGAACTTGAGTTCAAAAGTCTGTACGAAAACTCCCTTCAAGTTGCAGATGAGCTGGGGTTTGAAATATCAACACCGAGAACATGCATACGTCAAAGAAACAGAATCAACGCGCCCGCAGAAAATCCTGAAGAATATTTCAGGAGATCAGTCTTCCTGCCCCTTTTGGATCATTTTATTTCAGAGATAGATGCAAGATTCAGCAGAGGTTTCTGTGGAGTCCTTCCTCCTGAAGGCCTCATTCCCTCCAACCTATCAAGAAAGGGAGATACCAGTAGACGAAATAATCAGCATATTTAGCAAGGCTAAGAATAGACGGATGAGTGTAGAGAACTGGGAAAATGATTCATTACGCAGCTTCCACAACTAGGTGAAGAATGTCAGTATTGCTTTTTAAATTAAACCGCTGTATTCAATCGGAAGTAATTTTTTTACTATTTTATAGCACCCATTATAAATTCCCCCTTTATTTGTTAATTATCTCTAGTTCAAAATTCAACAAGCAGTCAAATTTAAATTAATTATAATTACATTTTGAATGTTTTTTCCTATTTTAACTTCCTGACTGTTGTTTAACGTAAAAATTTAGTAATAAAAACAAATGAACTTATCTAATCATAAAATTGATTTGTCTATATTTGTGTTCCCAATCATAAAGTCAAACTTTAAAAAATAGATAAAGCATCATCATAAGTTTTTATTATTAATATTACCGGTATTTCAATCTAGGCCCATAATGACCACCATAAACCTTTTACTAATAAAACGACCTACTACATGTGCATAGTAGTGTCTTTTTTATCTAAGCATTAGCCGAAAACCGCCGTTTTTGAATCTTGAAAATCCCAAATTTCCAAAATCCGCGAACCCCCCTTCGGCTGAGGGGAATTACCAAGACCCACGGTTAGCCCCCCCCTTGGTCAAAACCTAGATCCGCCACTGGCTGGGAAAGGTATGTCAATAAATGTGAAACCAGACTTAGTTTAATTAATGAATATGAAAGTAGTGGGGAAATAGGGCATTATTATCAAAAGATCACGCAGCTTGCACTAGAAGTCATTACGGTAGACAATATGGCGTGTAACCCAATTAGATTCAATTTGGAACTTAACGCTATTTGTGAGTGGCCTTGCATGTATCAATAATGATTTTGCTTGAATATCAAGAGAATATTCCACAATAGGTATGATAATTTTCTGCTTTCTAACATTTTACCAGATGATAGTCCTTCACATTGCTATGAGCTTACTTGCTCCCGCAATGCATTTGGAGCTCAAGAAAGTAGGGTAATTTGGGGGGTTAGTGTGCACAAGCAACCATTTGTATTCCAATAATTACATATACCAAGTAATTTTATGCAATGGTCAGTAAATACCACGGGTCAATGAACTGAGCGAAAATATAATTTTTAATGGCTATCTTGATACTATCTTTTCGCCATTCACCCAAAACACCCACAACATAGGTTAAACTAGTGTTAAATTTTTAGGAACTGGCTGTGGAATGATTATTTAAATATCTTCTGTAGTAACAATAATTCGATGTAGCAAGTGGATTTTTTGGCTCCTGAGAGCTCTTGTTATAGAGAGGCTCTACTGTACACTCAAAACTGGCTAGGTACATTTCAGCACCACTGGCAAGACTGGACTCAGAGAAACTTTAAAGCACAGCTGGCATTATACGTGATAAAATGAGAAATCTGCTTGATCCGAAATATGTTAAAATACTCATTTTTTTAAACTAAAAAATTAAAGCAATAAAATGTTTTATACTTGTGGTTGAGGCATGTAATTCATTTGTAAGTGTAAAATTAATGTTAGAATTAAAAATAAAATGTAAGACAACAGAGAAAATAAAAATTTAGCTTTGAAATTATGCTTGGGATTCAAGGAAATCGTAGCATTTAGATTTTAGATAAAATTTAGGAGTGGTGGTAAAAATAAGATTGGAGGGTGAATTTAATATTCAGATTCAAGTAAAACTGAATTAGACACATCTCTAATGAAAGCCATTTGATAGCATAAAAACATTATCCACCAAAATTATTTCCAAATTGAGAATCTGTTTTTACCAAAATGAAACCATTTTTGCTGGGGGAAAATATTCTCACAAGTTTTTGACTGCCTGGGTGTTAGCTCTTGCCGCATCAAAATATTAACATATATTTGTGAGATAATGATGTAGGCAAATGGTATGTATCCATAGGTTGGTGCATTGGACATGAAGAACATTGATCCTGAATTTACCAAGGAACCTGTTCCATCATCTGTGGGGATGTCATTATCATCTGGAGGAGAAGGACCGAAAGGATTAATGGAAAGAAGAATCAGCTCGGGATACAATGGGATTTTATTTTCACCTAGTATCCGTGATGCTGAAGACACTGAAGCCTTCGCAGGCTTTTCTTATGCACCACCTATGGAAATGATTCCATGATATTTATTGTGTGCTATATGGATTGATCTCAAATGGTTCCCTTAAGTTGCTTATTTCTCATTGCATTTATATATTTTTTTCATTTAGAAGGAAATTTTCCCAAACACTAACACTTAAATGCTCCGGCACATGCAAAAAATTAAAAATCTGTCCTGATTTCACCAATAAGCAGTCTTAATCATACATTCTAATATTCTATTTAAATTTAAATTCTTCCAATAATTGTATTTCTCTTTTCTAAAAGTTTAAATCTGATACTCCTGACACTCTTGTGGTGGGGAACTTGGTGTTGAATACAATTTTTATGGGAGGGAGTTTGACTAATCAGTGTATGCAGCCTTATCTTAAATTGCCATAAGTATTTAATGTGAATTGGGCTTTTCTTATGAGAAATGCAGTGTAATGCCAAAGTGAACCGTATACCTATTTACATGAGCAAAGTGTAAGATTTGCTCTTTGGGCTATTTTTCATCTGTGATATATATAGGATGAGTATTGAATTGAAAATATTATTATTATTTATAGGTATTTCAGGTTTTATGCTATAACTAAAGCATAAAGAGTAATGAACAGAAAAATAGATTGACATAATATTTCTGGAAATTAATTTATGCCTTTCAATAACTTTTAACATCTTTCAGTGACTACTTACATTGGAGCTAATATGTCTTCTGCATTCTTTATTCTAGAATTTTGTCCCATTGTCCTGCTATAATATTGTTGATGAATATCCTGAATATTCTCTAATTTGTCATTTACCCTCTATAAAGCAAAGTTCTGTTAGGTCGAAACGGGTAGGTTACTTTTTTTGTCATGCTTGACATGCATAGAATGTTTCTTTCGTTAATTAAGAATTATTTGACTGTAGTGTACTTTCAAGTTATCAGAATCGTACCTTTGATATATTCTCAATGATTTTCTCCAAAGAGCAAAAAAAAATTTGTACATACTTGGCCATTACTTAGTTCTGCTTATTTTAGCTAGCTCTCTAAGATGGAATTTGAAGAATGACGGATGCTGAAATTGATGTAAATTTGTCATGGTTGCTAACATAATTTTCTGAATGATATGTAATACACCTTTAAGAATTTCTATTTTTACTCAGAGCAAAGAATCGGTTATTAATATGAACAGTAGTTTTGTTATTTTTTCCAATAAACCATGTCAATAATTCAATGCTATTTGCTGTTGCTGATGCTTAAGTTAAATTTATAGGTCTTCAAATGTTTTTTTCTTCCTCACAGCAATGGCTGTTAATTGTGCCTTATTCAAATGCCTTTTGGTACTTTGTAGTACTTGGCTTGTTAATTCATTTTATTAATAGTATAAGATGCTCTAACTTCTTCATTATCCTTACATAAAGTTTCCTAGTGAAATCATATCCAAAGAGGCATTTATTGAGCCAATATATACAACTTATATGCATGATTTGGTGGCTTATGAAAAAATGATAATAACTTGTGGAAATAAAAATTAAATGTCGTTTATACACATTTATTGAATAAAAATTACTGGTACATGATTCCTCAGCTAAGGAAGTATTACTACTTCTGATAAAATTTTGTTATTTAGAAGCTCTCTTAAAATTTTGTTTGTAAAACCGATGGTATTTAATGGAGTAGGTCAAATAGCAGATTTCTCAAATTTGAATATTAAATCATGACTTGAATATCTCAAATTTTTAATACCTCAAATGCTAGAATTGCAATGGATATATTACATGTTATTCTGAATATTTATTTGTTGCCAGTTGAAGTAGAAATTACAGCTTGATTAAATTAAAAATTAATTCTGGTTATAAAATGTCAAATGTATAATAAAAGAACTTTATTACCAATTATGGACCATAGAATACATTAACTTTTATAAGCATGAATGAGTAAGGAGAAATTGTCAATACACCGTCAAGTTATATCATGTTATGAATTAACCACAAACTGGTGTCAAAGATGAAGTAAATTGAAAATTTACAGAAAAGATTAAAGTTGGAAATATTAACCTCAGATCTGATGGAAAGAAATATGCTATTACTATTACCAGTTAAATGTTTTGCATGTAATTGATGCACAATTCAGTAAGGGTCTATTAGTAGGTATGCAGGCACCCTGAGTTTGAGAAGCTCTCTCTACCAAAAGAGAAAACCAATTTTAAACGTACCAAGGTCCGTAAAACTGGTAATTATTATTTCTCTCCTTCTCTATACATTTGATGCTGAAAAACATGTGCCTGCAATGGTCCCACTTAAGTTTCAGTCGAGACACCAGTTTAATAATAGTGTTTTTAAAGTTTTATTACAACTTTTGAACATTTGAAATAAAAAAATCACTGCAATTTTCCCTGGTAGCACTGCTAGGTCATGGCTTGGTACATAACGACACAAATTGTTTTATGCAGATTCCAGATCTGGCTGTTTAAACAACTTCCATGCATTTATGTTCATTTTAAAGTACTTGGCTTAAGGGGCCGTGGGACATAGCTGTTTGCAGACCCATTTTTCAAGGAAGATTGATCCAACAGGAAGCTAGATATTGGAATGCGGTTTTCAGTAATTAAAAGAAAAAGTATCAAACTATTACTCTATAATCCTAGATTTTAAGTAATAAGCCTAGTTAAAAATATATCTCGATGTAAAAATAGACCTTTTTATTTCAAATATTGGAAGATAGAGGGGCTATTTTTTTAACTTTAATTATTATAGAGTACAATTTTCAAGCTTAGACTGTTGGATCCTTGAAAATTATTGATTTTAATTAAAAGACACGCTGATGAGATATTCTGAAAGTAATTTATGTTTTTCGCCGACTTCAGCCCAGGGATACGCCTCGAGCATCGTGCGAATCACTTAACAGTTCACATATTCCCTGCCTACTGTGCTACTCAAAAAGTGGCACGGTCCCTATATCCTAAAATGGTATGCTTGAGGAAGAAGGGGTTTTGGAGCTTGGGGGAAAGGGAAAGTGAAGGCAGGCGGAAAAGAGGCGATTGACGGAGTGTCTGATTTACTGACGGGTTGTTTCTTGAGTCTCTGTTTAGGTTGTCGCTCTCGGGGTGTCTAGTAATAGTCAAACTGACTAATTTTCAAGTCTTGAAATGTCATAGGAAGCGTACCAATATTGGAAAATTAAAGTAGGCAGTCGCTTGACATTTTCGGCGGCGAGGAAAAAAGGAAGGGTGAATTTTTGGCCAAGTGGAGGGAAGAAAAAAGGTAAATATTGTCATTTTTTGTGAAAATACTATCTTTATGTAATGATATATTCATGTGTAAGTATGCAAATTTCTATTATCCGAAACAGGCATCTCAAAATAATGGGAACAGAGTCACACGTAGGAGGAACTTCTTACACTATTGAAGAAATCCCGTCCAATATTGACGATTCAGTAGCTGATGAAATTTTGCATGATTCATTGACAATATGACAATTGCCGAAGAAGGGAAAAACAAAGGCATATCCGATGGAGTAACGGGAAGAAGAATTATCGACTTAAAATATTCGACAAATGGGTTTCGAATTTACTTAAAAGGTTTAACCTAAATTTCAACCTGCGTTTTGATAGTAATTCCCATCCTAGTTCTTCTATTAAACTCGTAACACTTATATAATTATCATAGCGGCCTTTAACAAATCTAGTGGATCTCCTTTGCACACGCTCTAATTCTTTTATCATACCTTACTCGTACGGATCCCATATACTAGCGGCACATTCTAAATGAAGCCTGACATTTTTAAAATAGCTTCTTTCTAGCACTCTCTCATCGCATTTGCCTTGAAATCTTTTTACGAATCCTAATCTATGGTTTGCTACACTAGTTATTTCCCTGATTTGTTTCCCCCATGACATGTCTTCAATGTTGGTGACGCCTAAGTATTTAATAAATTCTACGTTAGATATTTTCTTTTCTTTAATGCAATAATTTTTTCGGGGAAAGTTATTCTTTTTCCCGAAGTTCTTTATTGCACATTTCTTCAGATTTAATTCTAGTTGCCAACTATCACACCAATCATCAATCGCATCTAAATCCTTAGCTAAAGACTGACTATCCTCTTAATTTCTTATTTCCTTATACACTACTTCATCAGAAGAATTGCATAAATATGATGAGATTAGCCGACAGGACTCAGTGGAGAGCTGTGTCAAACCGATCTGAGGATTGATGACCAATGATGACTGCTGCATCATCAGCAAAAAGACAGAGCTTGCTATTTTTAGCTACTGCATTCAAGTCATTTACGGAGAGAAGAAATAAAATTGGGCCTATCACGCCGGGGAACACCCGATGTAACTATTACCTCGCCTGAGGTGACACCATTTAATACCACCCTTTGAACGCGTTCATGTAGGAAGTCTCCTATCCAGCCTACCATATTACTGTCTATCCCATATGATGCTAACTTCGCAAGCAAATTACAGTGGGGACCTTGTCAAAGGCTTTTCTAAATTTAAAAACGCTGCGTCTACCTGTACGTTACCTTCTCCGGAAACTTAAATATCATGAACAAAAAGACCTAATTGATTTTCGCAAGACTGTCCCTTTCTGGACCCATGCTTATTTGTTATCAATAAATCCTGGCTATCGAGGTGTCCCCTTATTGATGTAACTATCATATGCTGTATAATTTTGCATGACAGTGACGTTATTGATATTGGTCTATAATTCGACGGATGTTCCCTATCGCCACTTTTAAAAATTGGGGTCACGTTTGTTATCTTTCAGTCTTTGGGAACCGCGTGTTCTTCGAGGGATTTGTTAAAGATTACTTTAAGATATGGTGCCATTTCGAGAGCTATTTCTTTATACACACGAGCTGGAATTTCATCAGGATCTGAGGACTTGTCCAGGCTAACGTTTTTTAATAAGGATACGACTCCGCTACAAGATACATTTATCGATTGGGGGCATTATTTGCTGAAATCGGTCTGGTATGGTTTCGAGCAAACTACGCCTAGATTGATTAAAAGCGCTCTGGAAAAATAATTCAACAAATTAGCCTTATCTAAATATTTCGCCCCTATACCTTTTCAAGGAATTAACTGTTGACATTTTAGTTCCCTGTACTTCCCTAACATATGACCAAATGACTTTTTGCGGCTGCTTTACATGTAACGTTCGATATTTTTTTTAGATCGCTATTAGCTACATTTTTCTTAGTTTCGCGTGGATAACTCATTGGCATTTTAAACATTTTCTAACCTCCGCATTGTACCACCTTGGTTCCCTATTCTCACTCTTATACTCACTCACCGTGTAATTTGGAGGAACTCTTTCCATGTCTGTATCACTATTTTTTCTGATGTTTAGAATTTTTCAAAAGAAGTCTGTAAGTCATGCCTAAATCCGTTAAAATCTGCTTTACTTAAAAGGCAAATCGTTCTTTTTAATCTTACATTTTTGTCAGTATTGAGGGATAATTTAACCTTGTGGTCACTTATTCCATCGACATTTTTAACTTTAATAACTTTTTCATGGATGTTTGAGGCAAGTAAATCGAGAACATTCTCTCTTCTATTATGCAAATTTACTATTTGATGTACTGCGTATTATGCGAACAGGTTAAACAATTACGAGCAGATTTCTTTGCCTCTACCCCCAGGCTTATGACTACATATTTTCCAATCTATCGATGGTGTATTTAAATCTCCTCCTACAATAATCTGTCGTTCATTGCTATGGAAATTAATGTACCTGATCTGTTTCTCGAGTTCTAATACTGAATTTACATCGGAATGGGGTGGTCTATAGTAGGCACAAACGTATATTACTTTCAAATTACCACATTTAGACATTAACACGCGCAAGCCAAGCTACCAGCTGAGACCACCTCCTATTTGTTACAATTCTTACGGCTAAACTGTTGTCAGAACAACCGATCAATGCGGCTACCCCGAAAAATGAAGCCCATTCATGACTTGGACCGCAGATGCGTTCTCCTGCAGCGACGAACCCCACTAGGGCCAGACCGGCTCGGTCTTAGAAAATCGTAGCGAGCGTATTTACGCAAATTCCACGTTGCCACATGATATAATGTGGAGTCTACCAAACAGTTTGGTCCAATCGTGTGTTGAAATGGCAACATTGCATCTAGTGGTCAGCAATGGTACGAAAACTCCCCGGATGGAGGGGATGAAGGGGAAGGATCGTTATTGCCTCATCACCTCTGCACAAAGAATTGAAGCGTAGAGGAGAAACTAAACAAAAGTATGGCTGGTTGGGTTGGCGCCGACTCTACTCTACCGGTCGGAGGAAAAACTATCTCAATCATCTCAGCACTAGGAAGTGAAAAAATAATCATCTCCCACAGCCCCTTAAGAGAGAAACCTTACAAAGGCTTTGCCAGTAATATGTCCTATATCAAAATAATACTCTTCTTCAAGATGGCCATTAGTGAGAGGACATGGGTATCTTGTGCTCCTTTAATGTTTGCTTTTTTTGTTTCTGGGTATCTTTTCTGCATGCTACTAAATAAAGAATTGCAATATTTAGTAGGAGGAGATTAAATCTAGATTTTTGAGGGATTTTCCAATACTTTCAATCTAGATTTCTAAATCCTTTATAAATCAATATTAAATTTAGATTTCAAAGTATAGATAAAATTGTTAACAAACAAAGATTTAATCTGGATTTAATCCAGATCTTCATATACTTAGCATTCTATAAAAATCTGAAGTTAACGTAATTCCATTCCATAATATTATCATGAAATGAAGATTTTCCTATGTTCTCGCAGTGTTATCAACACATTTAGATTTTCTCTGAATTTCTAACCTCTGCTAACATTCAGAGATTTTACTTGAATGAAATCTAGATTTTGAAATCTTTGCCCTTAGAGGCACTGCATTGTTTTTATATATATGTTTTCCAAAAGGGTTTGTGTTTAATCCACCTGTAATTTATAGCTCTCACAGTCAGATTCACATTAATAGGGTTGTTCTCACCTATCAAAATTGGCCTATTAAATGCTATTAAATCACTTTATATTCTATATCATTTTAATTGGAATGCATAAAATTAACGAATAACAATGAATTTTTGAGATATGAGGAATCAAAATTCAAAAATTTTTCATGCCGCAAAAAATGGTTGTTGACGTCACATGCTCGTACCATTATTGCTGACTAGCTGACGGTGCCCATTAAAATTCCGTGGGAGGGAGAAAAATGATGAATATGCATGATATTAAATAATTTTGAAACCCTCCATGCCATGACTAAGTCGATCTTGTGCTCTCCAACTATCATTGGCTCAAATTATACTTCAAAATCCTAAGTCCAATTTATGCTGATACACAGGCCTGGGCGGCTGCCTGGCTACTGTGGGAATGGAAAAGATTTTATTTATTCGGGGATTGACAACTCAATTCATGTCTGACAAGATAATTTACTGCTTACTTTATACTACTATGTCTAACTGGCGAATACGCGTGAGAACAGGGTTTGAGAAGTGGGGGGGAGGGCACTGGAACACTCTCTTGCCCGAGTAAAAATTTAGTCTTAAGCCGGCTCTGCTGATGTACTCATAACTAAGGCCAGTGATTGAGTGCGGGCCTGTACAAAAACGGGAATAGTTTTTTGGCCTCTGCATGATCATGTAGGTAACCAAGTATGCTTGAAGGTACAGGAGGGGACATGCAGAAAATGAAGCCAGAATTGGGGAATACTTGGTAAGGAAAGGCTCCCGCCTCCTCGGCACGAAACGCTTCATTTTCTCCAGTCTCTTATAAAGTTTGCCTATGCGTTGATGCCCTGAATTCATCGGCAGTGGCATCATAAACTTCCTTCATAAAGATTATTGAAGATAAGGAATAGTCCATTTTATTCCGTATGGAGTTTTTTCTAGTGATGGCCGGATCGGATCCAAAGATCCGCGGATCTCTCATTTTTTCGGTTCCGGATTCGGATCCAAAGACACGGAGTAAAATCGGATCCGGATCGTAGATTTTAAATTTTCGCGGCTTAGCGATCAAAGAGCCCCGTGAATGGAATGTAGTTGCGGTAGTTATTGACAAGAAGAGGATGTGTAACTCAGGTCATGAAATTAGATGCAAATGTTCCCGTGCAACTAGAAGCAAAATAAAGAAATATGACTTTTTTCCCCATTATCCCGGGATCGCGAGAAAAACAATAACGTAAGATGTCACGCGGGTAGCCTACATTCGCCGGGATCAGGCGTACAACGAGAGCTAGTGTACTGTGCGAAGTTCGATCCCTATCGCATTTTAATTTTTTCTTTCAGTCGTTGCATCGAAAATGTTATCCTCTTCAATTTCAAACCATTAAATCTGAATACTCACTTTATCATACTTTATTTGTTTAAATTAGATTTAAAAATGAACCATTAATAAATTAAGGATAGTCGGGGTCGGATCCACGGGTCTTTCATTTCATTCGCTACTGAAATCATATCCGAAGGCAGTAAAAATTCAGATCCAGAACGGAGATTTTAAAATTTCGCGGCCTCGTGATCGATGCGTCCCGCGAATGGAATGTACGTATGGTAGAAACTGACAAGGAGAGGTTGTGTAACTCGGTCACGAAATGAGAAGAAGAGTTGTCCGTGCCACAAAAACAAAATAAAAAAATATTCGTCGTGACTTTTTTCGTCATAGGCCCGGATGCGCGAGAAGAAAAATAAAGCCTAATGTCACGCGGGTTGCCTACATTCGCCATATTCCCGTGAACATATGATAGCGTAGTTGTTAAACATGAGGGCTAGTGTACTGCCGGTCTCGAGTTCGATTCTTAACACTGCCTGATGCAAGTGCACAGGGTGATGCAAGTAGGCAGCTAAAAAAAGTAGATTATCAGAAATTTCATGTCAATTTATAAGTCAAAATAATAATAAAATTTGGCATTAGTGAAATGATTGGAAAAAATTTTTAATGCAGAATTAAATCGTGGAATCATTACGTTAACTTTACCATGTATTTTTCAGTGACGCATTTGTAAATGTAGTTTAAACGATAGGAGTACAAAAATGTTAGTATCCACACAAAGGTTGGAAATGAAGGATGATAAATTTTTTGATTCAGTGGCTGAAAGAAAAATTTTAAACAGCGATAAGAATCGAACTTCATTACCCTGCAGTCACTATACCCCACTCTGCTATTGTGGGCTTGCCTGATTTTGGAGAATACATGCTCCCCACATGTCATTCTACATTTTTCTTGAAAACCCGAGCCAATGGAGAAAAAATCCGAGACTTTTTTAAATTTTGCTTCTAGTAGCATGAAAAAAGGCTAATCTCATTTCATGATCCGAGTTACACCTCTCCTTATGAGTATAAAATTCTATAGATTCATGTTAAAGGTTATTATTAATGAGACAGTGCAAAATTACTAGTTTAACAGCTTGAAATATTCTATAATGATTTTTTTATCTTAAAAATGGAATTCCCAGATATTTCATAAATGGGATCTCTTGGCCGCATTAAAATTCTTTTGTTTCTAAAAAAGAATATGAAAGCATTCAAGGATTTGATTAATAATTGGAAAATAATTCCTTTATTAATAAAAATGAACTTATGTTTCTTTTAACTGCACTCTAAAGATTAATTGTACTGGTTTCAAAAATATATTGTTTGATGAGTATGTGATAAGGAAGTTGATCTTTATATTAGAAGTAATAAGATATAGTTATTGCATCCGTAAATCTTGTTCCAGGAAAATATTATCCACATAGATTTGAAAGTTGATTTTTTCTACAATAAATTTACTTGTTTTTGGTAATTCTATTGTTGCTGTATTTATATATTTTTAAAAAATCTAGGTTTTGAAAATGAATGACATCCAGAATCGAGTATCTAAAACTAAGGATCCGAAACCGAGATAAAGATCCGAAACCCAGGCAAGGATCCGGTTCCGGATCCGACAAAAAACCTGGATCCGTCCATCACTAGTTTTTTCTGTTCCAAAATTTTGATAAAAATGTAACCAGTTTAAATTACATACACGACATTCGTTTGCGTATTTGCACATCCACATAGCAACGCATGTCTCAGAGACGTCTCATTGACGTCTCTTGAGACATTGACGTCTCGGTACATCTCAGAGACGTCTCTGAGAGGTATCCGCGAGACTACTGCAGTGGTCTCATGCGTAGCTATCCGAAACGTCTCAGAGGTGCCTCTGAGAGGTACCCGCGAGACCAATGCAGTGGTCTCATTCGCTGCTATCTGAAACGTCTCAGAGATGTCTCTGAGAGAAATCCGAGATATTTCATATGCTTTGCTTTAGTTATCTGATATTACCACCTTTTAAAATCTTCCATTGTTTTGTTGCACAAAAGATTTCTCAATGGTGCATTTAGCGACTATCAATATTACCATCCGAAAATATTACGAAAAAACTTGCAAGGTTGTGCATGCAGTAAGACGTACGCTTTTTCAAGAAGACCCCTTTTCGTAGATTAATTGGGAGCGAATGGGTAAAAGCTAAGTGCTTACACAATTTTATATTGATATCGCATAAGATATTCGTACATCGTTTAATTCGACTGTCACTGGAAAAATGGTCTCTGGAAAAATGAGCCGTTATATACTTATAATTTTGGTGAAGTTTTCGTCAGACTATAACTTAATCGGGCTTTATTCTAAATCCGAAAAAATCGTTATGTATGTTTCCACATTAAAATCAAGTATTCCATACGTATGGAATATTCGCCTGACAAGAGTACCCTTGTAAGGCGAGATAGTGTTGTATAAAGACAGCGATAAAATTAGCACTATGGTTGAGTAACGCATTGGAAGTGAAGGCATTTATTGGCATAGTAAAGCATATTGCCAAATTCTAGCCAGAAAGATCAATGGTGTTAGATCCTCTCTACAAATCGTTGAAGACAAACATACCTACCGTTTAAGTGGAATATGATGGATTAATCCATAATATTCCATTCCATCACATTCCATCATACATTGTGATAAATGTTTCAAGTGACTTAGGTGTAGTTCAATCTATTATAACCTATGGGTTAGCACCGCGTACGGAAGCGGTGTTTTCTGCTTCCGCTCCATGTCAGCTTTAATACAATTATGACTACTTTCTTATTATTTGAATGCAAAATTTTTTGGAACAACTCGCAGAGTTATTTTCATGTTTAGCAGCACAGTTACAGTCACTCTCTTCTGCTTTATTGCACGTTGGTTCTCAGCGAGTGGCACATTATTGAGGAAAATATTATTTATTTCCCCTATAGTTGAAATAATATCAGTTATGTGTATTTTTAAACAATATGCTTATTTTTATCCATAAAATGGTTATTGGGGAAATTTTTTAAGAGCACAAAATACCACATGTGAATCTTTTAAAAGTTAATTATCACAAGCAAATTAATGCTAGCCAGCAGCTGTATACATATGGCCTCTGAACTTATACCCTTAATGCGGTAGTGAAATTCAGTGGTCGTATGAATTAAGGCTTCAGGTCATCTAAAGTAGAATGGTAGGCCAATTAGAATGAGAGTGTATGTAGTCATAATTAAGTGACAAAGAAGATATCCCTCCTCTCTTAACTTAAACTCATAAAGAAAACGCTAATTTTTTTTATATCTTTGTGCTAGGTGGACCCATGCAAGGTATTATAGAGTGGCTTTTTTGTATTAGCCAAATTCGTTTGACTATCCTACCTTCCACAATATTTTCGCCAGGTTATCTCCAAGACGTCTAAAAAGAGGACGTACAGCTCACTAATAACTTTTGAAATCTCTGAGAGATGTCTCGGAGACGTTTCGAGATGTATCTGAGACGTCTCTGGGGCATCTCACGAGATGTCTCAGCGATGTCTAACAAGAGGCCAGAGACCCGTCTCTGAGATGTCTCAGGCTACTTTGGAGATGTCTCTGAGAGGTAACATGAGACATTTGAGACGTATCTGAGATGTACTTGCGCTATGTGGGCATTTCTCACTGTTGATTTGATGCATTTTTGGAAGCACAATTCGTTTATCACCTTACCTCTAATTTTGGAAAAATTTTTAGCATTTCCTTTTGCGTTTGTGCTTGTACCTACCATGTATTTATGGGCATACTTGTGAACACACACCCAGATGGCTTTGTAAAGAATGGTAATGTGCATTCCCGTGGAGCAAGAAGAAATTGAGATGCAAATATATTTCCTCTTAATAGTAGTGGTCAACATAAGAACAGTCCCATATATTGGCTCTTTAGAAGTTTACAGTAACTTTAATAAAGAAAATCAAGTATGTTGCTAAGTTCAAGAAGGAATTGTTTTAATTTCTAATTGAGAATATTATTCTCTGTCCGAGCTTGAAACTTCTATAACATCTCTAGAAGTTCTTTATTTTATGACATTTTTTGATTCGCACAAACAAACAATAAATAAACTGTCCCATGCCCCATTAATAAAGCTTCATGACCATGCAGCTAACTGCTAATATTATGCCTATCAGTTAATATCTTAGCTATTGAATTCTTTAGATTTAAAACTAGAAGTTATTGCAATGTTTTTGATTTACCTACGGCTTTAGAGAGTATAGACCACCATTTACTTCACAAGAAACTGGACAGGAGGAAATTCATGGATTACCATATGCTTGGATTAACTGTTACAACATGCATTTACCTCTATATACGGTGCTAATTTTGTCACCAGGGGATGTCGTACTCGAGGTGTTCCTCAAGGCCCTCTTCTCCAACTGGTCCTGTTTCTTTCATATATTAATGACTTCCCAGATAGACTTCATTAAATAAATGTTGCTACCCCTTTGCTCTATTCCGATTACCAATATTATCCTTACATTCCCTACTTTCAATGGATTCATTTTACATTGTACACAGACAAGTAAGACTACACACCAGGTGTCACATAAATTTTCTTGACTGATATACTGAAAAGTCTCTCCTGATATAACTTGCCAATAAAAATTAATGAAGAAAAATAGCCTCTATTGAAGCTAATGGGAAAGTAATCCCACAGGCTCAGAGTACCAAATTTTTTTAGATCCAACATTGGTTTTCAGATCCATTACCCTGGCGAAAATGTTTGTGTACAACTTGTGTGAAAAACTGGTACACTAATTATGTACAAAATTTGGTAAATGTGGTATAAGTTGTGTGATTTTTTGTGTGCTTTTAGTGTGCAAGTAGTGTGTTATAGAACATTTTTGCTGTACAGATTTCAGGTACAACTTGTGTGAAAAACTGGTACACTAATTATGTACAAAATTTGGTACATGTGGTACAAGTTGTGTGATTTTGTGTGCTAATTGTGTGTTATAGAACATTTTACTGTACAGATTTCAGGTAGATTGTCTACATCAGAGTACAGGTACAGATTGTGTACAGTGTTGTACAGTATGGTACAGAGTATGGGCAGGGATTATTGTATGAAGTAAAAACTAGGAATACAAGAAATTGGAAAAAATACGAAATGAACATCCCATTGATTGATTGAATACCCAATGAAATGTGGCATTTGGTTTTAATAGAATTATTTTCCAACATGGCAGAGTCACAACTAAAGCCTATTAGAAGGGGAATAAAATGATTTGTGGGTTAAAATTCATGATGGAAAATGGAGATGCCCTATCAATATTTACCCGCTGAAGATCTCCAGCGAAAAAACTGTTGAATCTAACAGTCCCTGTTAAAAAACTGTTCAATCTAACAGTTACTATTGAAAAAAAAAACTGTTGAATCCAACAGTTACTGTTGAAAAAACTGTTGAATTCTACAGGTACTCTTGCAAAAAACCATTGAAAACTTCACATTAAATCAGGCCAATGTTGAATTCAATAGTTACTGTGGAAAATTACAAACGGCAAGTAAATCCAACAGTTGAATCCATCAAAGTTACCTATTGTTGAAAATTACTGTTAATGTAGAACTTTTAACAGTAAACTGCTGAAACCAAACAGTAAACTTGAAACCTAACATTAACTGTTGAAATCTAACCATTTACCTTTGAAATCCAATAACAGCTACTAAATAACTGATATCAGAATTATCATGTTGAACCCATCATCGTATACATGCTGAAAAATTAAATTATAAATCACACAATGAAAGGGTAAGTTGAGGAGCTCTAAAAATTTAACCAGGTATCATCGTCATTGGTCATCAATCCTCAGATTGGTTTGACGCAGCTCTCCACTGAGTTCTTCTATTGGCTAATCTCTTCATATTTACGTATTTCTTACCGTGTTTACCAATAAGAGAAAAAGGGAAGGTCTAAGACTTCCCCTACTACAAGGAAGGTGTTTACAACCCTCCACATCAGTTAAATACCTTGGGGTTATTCTAGACTCCAAGTTCAACTGGGGAGAACATCTAGAGGCGAAAACAAAGAAAGCCTGTGCCTCTCTATGGTCTTGCAGGAAAGCTCTGGGAAAAACCTGGGGGCTAAAACCGAAAGCCATGTACTGGCTATATAGGGCATTAGTGAAGCCTAGCTTTCTGCACTGCTCACTTGTCTGCCCTGGTGAAAATATCCTGTGCAGGAAGCATGCAGGGAGTGTGAGGGAAGCGTGAGGGAAGTGTGCAGGAAGCGTGAATTCGGACATTTGAACATGCAGGAAGTGTGCATGTATCGTGCATGAAGCGTGTGCACGCTTCCTGCACAGTATTGCACGCTTCCTACACGGTATTGCACGCTTCCTGCACGGTATTGCACACTTCCTCTACGGTATTGCACACTTCCTGCACAGGATATTTTCACCAGGGTGATGGACAAGGACCCGGCAGAATGTTACCAGGGACAAACTAAACCACTTGCAGAGAATGGCCTGTATGGGCATTTCAGGGGCAATGAAGACAACCCCAACCTTGGCAATCGAGACACTATCAATTGATGAGACACCTCCATCTCCTGAAGATCACTGATTCAGCTAGATGCAGATGGTGTGAAAAAGAGGACGAATCAACCTCTCATCTCCTCTGCCAATGCCCAGCCATAATGAGGACTCAGAATAGATATCTTTGCTCACCTTTTCTGGAACCCAATGAAATTAAAGGGATCCTCATAGGAGACCTCTTGGCCTTTAGCCGGACGATCGATCTCTATGGGTGATCTCCTGAATGGTGGTTAGCATAATGGACCAATAGGTCTAAGTGCCCCAGGGACTCTTAAAGTACCTCAACCTACTTTTCATCTCAATCTAATCTACAAATTTCTTCTCTTTCACATCCTTCGTCACTTGTTCTATGCATCTCACTTGAGGCCTTCCTTTGCCATTCTTCCCATCCATTTGTTCTTCAACGATTGAACCAGGCATATTGCAGTATTGTACTACATTACCATACTATTAGTATTTATACTAGTTTGTTTCAAAGGATAATGGGTCTATAAATGTTTATTTCTTAACTTATTGCTCTATATTGAGAACATTGATAAATAAATAGTGATCATTTATGAGCCGTTCTAAATGTCATTTAGCAAAAATTTTCCTCCGTTTTCATTAAGTTCAACATCTTGGTCTGTACACGTGTCTCACCAGTAATATAATTTAACCCATGCATGTAAGAGCTACATACCTTGGGGAAATTAATTTAAAAATCACCAAGTAATAAGCAATGTAATGAAAACGAAGGTTCAACCTTAAGCATTGGATTGCAAAAAAATATGGATGCAGCTAAATTCTTTCTTATGCTCGCAAGTACGTAACAGCAATCAAATATTGAGTATTCAAGAAAAGAACAACAAACTCTTTGCAAAAAATATATTTCCACACAAAACTTAAATACTTAAAACAAAATATATACATTAGTTTACAACATCATTGAATGGTTGTCTTTCCTTTTGAGATATTATTTAATTTCATGCCTACATATTTTAAAATCTCCTCCCCAAATTGCCATGCCTTCTGTTTCACATTGCACTTAGGTCTGCACACTTCTGTGTATCCTGGCAAGTAAAAATGTTTTTTTTTTCAAATGCAGCTATGACAATATAAAAATCGCTAGTTTTAATATGTGGGAGAGTGCATGCAAAGGAATTTAGGGCAAATAAAGTGTAGTTGTACTCACCGCCTTATGCCAGGAGTCTTGCCAGCACAATGCTCCAAGTTGCATGAACCAACTTTTTTTAAATGTTGATGAACTTTAATTATCACAATCAGGCCAGTTCACTATGCAATGTCACTGTATTTTCACTAATCCTCTAAAATAGTTCTCCTTATTTCTTTCACCATCATCATGAAAGACCCAAGCTAAGATGCCAACAGAAACAGCTTCCTCCTCATTTACGAATTCAAATAAATCACATTCAGAATGGCTAATTTTAAGAAGTAAAGTCAAGGACTGCATTTTCAAGATTATCTGAGATGAATGAGAAGACAGAAGATTCAGCAATTCACACTACTTTTTGGATGATATGTAGCATTGTAGAAGTGTAAACACAATAAATGTATTATTATATGCATAGCAACGGTTGTTTTCTAGTTGATATATCAAACAGAAAACAATTGTTGCTATGCTATTTTGCATTCCATTTAAAAGCAATTATTCTAGATATTTTCTAGACATAATGTATTTGTCATTGTAGAAATTTTGTACTTATTTGAATTACTTTTCCTCAGACTCTACTTTCTTTCACTAACCAAAATCCAGACCAGTTACAGCCCTTCAAAACCTACAGGACAGTTACAGACTGTCAAAACTACAGTACATTTACAGACCACCAAATATTAAACTGCACCTGAAGAAAAAATACAGACTAGTTACAGACCAACAGATATTGTAGTGTAGTTATGGACCAAAATCCAGTTCAGTTTCCAGACAAAATCCCTTCTCTTTATTGCAATCCAGACAAGTCCAGTCCTGTTACAGACTTAGCATCCAGAAATTGGCCTTTCAAGCATTACAGACCAGTTTCAGATTGGCAACAGACTATGTATATACTTATAAACATTCTAATATCCTAAGCATATAAACTGCTGAAATTTCAACAAACTGTTATGTCCTTCAACATTAATGGCAATTTACTATTTAATGTTAGATTTCTACCGTTAAACATTAAAATCCAACAGTAACTGTTTCATTTTATCAATAATCTGTTGGAAATTTATACTGTGAATGTTCCAATAGACAACTATTGAAATTTAACTGTGACTGTCAGATTGCAACAGTTACTGTTAACAAATCTAAGTTAACAGTTAACAAATCTAAGTTTTTTCGCAAAGGAGACTCAGGAGAAAATGAAGTTCGCCTCATTTTCCAAGAGGCAATTTTAGATCAGAACCCAATTCTACATTGTCAGACAGTTACTGACACCCACATCAAAAAGATTCAAGAGTTAGGTGATTCCATAATCATCAAACCTAGTGATATATCATTGCTCAATGTATCAACATGTGTACTGATACTGGCAACTCTCCAGTTGTAATTACAGCTTTTAGTGCAGTGTATCTACTTTTCTTTGTTTTGCTTTTATCTATTATTAGAAGATTAAACAAAAGTATCTTGTTTTTTATCTTTGGAAAATTATTCCGTTGTTATGAAATTACCTTACCTCCATGGCCCCACCAACAATTTTATGTCATCATTCTCTGCTTCCATTGTCACTGTCAAACTTCTCATCTTTCTTATTGTCTTTCTGGATTCAGCACCACCAGTCTAGGTCTCCACAAGTCTTTTTTTCCTTCAGGTCTTCCTGTTAATGTTTCTTTCAAGATTGTTACTGAGGCTTTGGGTGGGGGGAGAGCGGTTGTCGCCCCCTCCCTCCCCAGAGAACTAGAGAGACTGTCTTTTGATCGGAGGGGTGGGGGTAAAGAGGAGGTCAACATTGGCGAGTCCTCCCAATCTTGATGTCTGGGTCCACCTCTAAGCCCATCTCAGACATCATGTTTTAAATATGGCTATTGCGTCAGGTTGAAGAAATAGTTCCCTCAGTTATTTTAATGTGTACCTATATACCATAATATCTTCTATTGGTAAATTACATATGTATACAGAATGAGAAAGAGACGATCTGTAAGAACAGCACAATTCAGGATAATGTACAGCTGTGGTGTAATTTGTGTACAAGTAGCCTCAAGAAATGGTGTGAAAAGTTGGTACATTCTGTGTACAGTTTAGGATTATGTACAACTGTGGTGTAATTTGTGTACAGGTAGCCTCAAGAAATGGTGTGAAAAGTTGGTACATTCTGTGTACAGTTTAGGATTATGTACAACTGTGGTGTAATTTGTGTACAGGTAGCCTCAAGAAATGGTGTGAAAAGTTGGTACATTCTGTGTACAGTTTAGGATTATGTACAACTGTGGTGTAATTTGTGTACAGGTAGCCTCAAGAAACAGTGTGAAACTTTGGTACATTCTGTGTACAGTTCAGGATCATGTACAACTGTGGTGAATATTAGGTGATTTTTGTGTGCAGGTCTGGTACAGTACACCACTGTAACACAAAAGTGTACACAAAAATTTTCGCCAGGGTAGGATACACATATCAACAATTTATCGAATAAGTGAAGCTCAGCCCACTTTCATTGAGCCCACTCTTTCACAAGACTTACTTAAACCTTAACTTGGCCATCAGTATTCTTTTTCAAGATTCATCTTACAATGCAATGGTCATATTCAGGGTGCAAAAAAAAGCCATTGGTCTCAAGAGGAGCCAAATATATATGACACCCCTCATTGACCTCTATTCAAACAAATGGATTTTGTGTTGTGCCTAGTGTATATTTTTACTGTGGTTGTTCATACAAAAAGAAATTTCTCCAAATATATAATAAATTTATATATTTACTCCCTGCTGACATTAAAGCCCACTAGAGGGTGACTGCATTTAAAATCAATTCATTAAAGTACTTAAAATGCAATGTTTTATTTTATAGCTCATTTTTTAAATAATGCCTAATATATTGTTTGTATTTGACATGCCTAATATTGAGAATAATAAGTTTGCAATTACCTGGTATTTGGACAATTAAAATGTATAATTATTTGTGCTAAATGTTAATTTAACACAAAAATATTTTTTTTAAAGCCTGTTTCACACGGTACTTGATCCAGCACAAAGTCCAGTATACTAGCAAGTATACTAGTTTTCCAGCATCGTGTGAATAGAACCAGTATGCTGGCTAGCAAGCATGCTAACTAGTATACTCGCTGAAATATTGGAATACATACTTGATGCGGCATTAGATTTCTAGTAGGACCCAGTAGCCATCGACCAATCAAGTCACGTTGCAGATGCTGTGCGAACTTCTCTTGCTTTAATTAGTATGAATTCACATGGAATAACCCCTTCATAGCAAGCACAAGGTCAATGATCGTGTGAAACAACCTAGGACGGTTCCAATCATGCTAGTTTCTGTCCTCAATATCAAGTAGCGGCTAGCACATGTGCTGGATCAAGTCGTGTGAAACGGGCTTAAGAGTGACCATTTAATCTTTGCCTAGGCTATCAATTATTAAATTCCTCCTCTATAGACCCTTAAGGCACTAAACCATAGTTATATAAACATATCATCCATAGTTACAACTACAAAGAGTAAATGTTTTCAATGAATGACAAATCTCTTCTTTTGTGGCATTTGTGTATGAATGGATGCATAGCTTGCACTCACAAATATAAAAGTTCAAATCGTCCAAAAAGAGTGGGGCAGCATGAGAATTAGCCAAATAATTTCAAGTGTTTTTGGACAAAACTACCTTAGAATAAACCTGTCCTCACATATTAATATGGCAATTCCTGATCATCATTAAATGCAACCATGTAATACAAAACACTATAACATGCCATAAATGATTACTACCCAGTCGGCACAAAAAATACGGCCAATAAATGGCCGTGGTTTGGTTCGCTTGTGGTAGTTATGGCTATGGCTCGCCGCATTGTGGCCTTGTTGTGGCCCATGTCCGGTTTGCCACAATGCAGCTGGCCTAATGCACCTGCGAGCTACGGCCACACTTCCACATAACAAGGTTGGCCATAATGGGTATACTATGTACATCAAATGCATACCACAATATGGTATGGATGATAATTATAATTTGCTATACATATGTATAAATACCAGAAATAAAATATTTTCTATTCATTGAATATTTTGGAAAAAAAGATATTTAAAATCGGCAAAAATATTCATCGACGTTGTATCATTGAGTAGCGTATTGGTTTGGCTTCCGTTTACGTTCGTTTGTGATGGACATGTGGGTTTGTGGAATTGGCGCAAACTTGAGGTTCAACCGTACAATTGTATAGATCCCGAAAACGCGAGTATTAGAAATATATAAGTTAATTTATATTTGCTGCGGTAAAGCTGGTGATTTCAGTGTTGTAGACTGTTGTGAAGTGGATATCAGGAAGAGCCATGGAACGTTTTCCCAGCGACGAGGAGACCCAATAGTGATCTGCTTCTCATACCTGTTTTCAAGAAATCAGCCTGAAGGAATTGCATAAACTGCCTGTAGTGTGAAATTCACTATTTGATGAAAAAAAGTTTAAAATAATCTTGCAAAGTCATATACCTCTCTTTCAGTGACAATTGTACTAAAGAAATAAAATGAGAAAGTTTGCTGGCTATGTAGAATTAGTATCCCTTATTTGAGAGTTAGTAATCCCTCCTTTAGGGATAGAATAACTTCCTAACATATGGAAATTCTATAATTTCTTCTAATATTAATAATGCATTTCATTTCGGCACAATTATGGCCAGCAAATAAAATTCCGTGTGTGGCCACATTGATTGTGGCCACACTTTGGCCAGGGGGTCAAAACCGTTATGGACCCATAATGGCCATACACTATAGTGTATGGCCATTATGGGTCCATATATGGCCACAATGCTTAGCCATAGCTTGGCCACAGTTTGGCCGGATTTTCTGTGTCGACTGGGTAGGGACATGACATTTTCGCGAATCGTTTTTTTGCGACAGTATTCACGAAATTAGCGACTTTAGGGTTTAATCGCGAAATTAACCGTGTATTCTTTGAAACCAGATTTTTTAACGAAATTTGAGATATTTTGCAAATGCCGAATTGTTGTAGCATGAAATATTTTCTTTAGTGATGGCCGGATCAGATCTTTCATTTTTCTCAGTTCCGGATTCGGATCCAAAGACACGGAGTAAAATCGTATCCGGATCGTAGATTTTAAATTTTCGCGGCTTAGCGATTGAAGTGCCCCGTGAATGGAATGTAGGTGCGGTAGATATCGACAAGAAGAGGATGTGTAACTAAGGTCACGTAATTAGATGAAAATGTTCCCGTGCAACTAGAAGCAAAATATAGAAATATGACTTTTTTCCCCCCATTTCCCCGGTATCGCGGGAAAAAAAAAACCGTAGGATGTCATGCGGGTAGCATACATTCGCTGGGATCAGGCGTACAATGAGAGCTACATGTGTACTGTGCGAAGTTCGATCCCAATCGCAGTTTAATTTTTTCTTTCAGTCACTGCATCGAAAATGTTATCATATTCAATTTCAAACCATTACATCTGAATACTCACTTTATTATACTTTGTTGTTTAAATTAGATTTACAAATGTACCACACATAAATTAAGGATGGTCGGGTCGGATCCAAAGATCCACGGGTCCTTCATTTCATTCGCTACTGAAATCAATAGCCAGGGACAGTAAAAATTCAGATCCGGATCGTAGATTTTAACATCTCGCGGCCTCGTGATCGATGCGCCCCGCGAATGGAATGTACATATGGTAGATATATCTATATATGTATATCTGGTATACCAACAAGGAGAGGTTAAGTAACTCGGGTCTAAATGAGAAGAAGATTTTTTCCGTGCAACAAACGAGGAAAACAAAATAAAAAATACTCGTCTTGACCTTTTTCTCCATATGTGCGAGAAAAAAATTAAGCCGAAAGTCATGCGGGTCGACTACATTCGCCAGAATCCCGTGAACCTATAATGAGAGCGTAGTTGTTAAAAATGAGGGCTAGTGTACTGCCAGTCGCGAGTTCAATCCTTAACACTACCTAAGAATACAGCCGTGCTGTATTCCTAGGGTAATGCTAGTAGGCAGTTAAAAAAAGTAGATTATCAGAAATTTCATGCCAAATTATAAGTCAAAAAAATGATTAAATTTGGCGAAAGGAAATGATTGGAAAACATTTATATAACAGAATTAAATCGTGGAATCATTACGTTAACTTTACAGTGTATTTTTGAGTGATGCATTTTTAAATCTAGTTGAAGCGATAGAAGTACAAAAAAGTCAGTATCCACACACAAAGGTTGGAAATGAAGGATAATAAAATTTTTTATTCAATGGTTGAAAAAAAAATTTAAACAGCGTAAGAATCGAACTTCATTAACCTGCAGTCCACTACTCCACTCTGTTATTGTCGGCTTTCCCGAGTTTGGAGAATGCATGCTCCCCATAAGTCATTCTATGAGTGCCTACTGTGTTTTTTATGTTGCGTACGCAGGGTACGTAGGGTAGCCATAACTTCTGTATTGGATCTTAAATATATGTACTATTAACTGTTTGTTCACATTGGTATGAAGTCTTTATTAATAATATTTTAAAAAAACCTCCCTTTAAGACTCCTTTTTCCCAACATTAAACACTGTTTTCACCTTTTTAAAACGATTTTATTTACCGTATTTTCATTTTTAAACGTACCGCTTTTGACGATTTTTATTTACCATTTTTCGGTGTCCCTACTCATATATGAGTAGGGTCTCAAACCCAGAGCGGTGTCCTTTATATCCTTCGTATTCTGAGGTCATGCTGGTAGGTGAGCCATAATTATGTACTTAAGTATCTTAAAAGTCAGCAAATTCACACATTACCTACTCGGAATAGATATCACTATAGATATTTTACGCAGACATGTTTTTCTTTCTGAATGGTTCAAGTTAGATAACAAATAGTTCTTAAGCAAGAAAGTTTTCGATGAGAAAACATTTTGGGTACGCATGGTACTACAAGCTTCGTTTAGATACTTGATGAACGTGATGAAAAGGGATTTTTATGTGCAACGTAGGAGATTAACCAAAGAAATTATCCAGTTTTGATATCAATTTAGTAATTAAAGTAGGATGCCATTCTCGGTAATAGTTATCCAGTTTTTAATTGAGGTTACGCATTTGAAGTGCGGAATGCATACGTTAACCTGAGTGCGAGCGCTTGCCTGAGGCTATTTGACACGGCACGCGTGCTGTCCATACATAAAATGGGTGCGTAGCAGTTAAGTATTATATTATTCATCCAAGAGATATCTACCATTCATGTAAGTTTTTTGGAACAACAAAAATTGCTTCATGAAAGTCAACATGGCTTCCGAAACAAAAAATCAACAACCACTGCCATATTCCAACTATTAAACTATATCCACAAGGCTCTAGATAATACCCTTAGAAAAAAATACTATGGAACTATATATAGTGATTATATATAGTTTTCTATAATCACTATGGCTATAGTCCTATAGTTATTTGGAACATAGTGATTATAGGACTATATATAGTGATTATATATAGTTTTCTATAATCACTATGGCTAAGGTATTTGGAACGTACCCATGTAGCACAGACGGCTGGGCCAACGTTTGGTCATGAGGATTCCTATATTATTATTATTCTAGGTGCAGCGGTTGGCCAACCATTATTCGTATCCGTTTTGCCAACTGTTCCCCAAAGGAACAAAATTGAATAAAAAGGAAATTGAAAGATCATGATTCTCACTTACTGAATGAGTAATATCTTTATCTCACATACTACTTATACCCCTACCTTACGACCTACACTTAACTACTTTGTATCCTATCAACCTTTGACATACAGTCTGTCACATTTTCCAATTACATTAATGAGACAGGGAGGCCATATATATACTGCTGCTGGCTGGCATTAAGTCGTTTGTGATTATTAACTTTACTCTAAGATTGAGACGGATAATTTGCACCGTTAAAGCATTTCGCTAATAACCATTTTGTGGCTAAAATTAAGCATGACCATTATAAATATACGTCTCTGATATTCTTTGAACTCTAGGAGAGATAAATAAGAGTTTCCTCCATAATGCTGAGAACCTGTTTTCCGGCGAGCGCACCAGATTTTTCTCTAAGTCCGATACCGTCTACGAGGGACTGAGGAAAATCATACAATCATGGATATCCATTTGAATGGATATAAGATGAATGTGACATTTGAATCCATATGAGATGAATAAAAAATAAAATTTTCAGAATGTTTTGCTTTTAAGATACATAATTTGAAACCTCTCTCCTATAGACAGCATGGTCCAGGAGAATATGTCTGTATATGAGAGGTCTATGTAAGTTATGTATGTATAAACTGTATCCTATAGTGATTATAGGAATATACCCTATAGTGATTATAGGACTATAGAACTATACCCCATAGTGATTATAGGACTATAGAACTATACCCCATAGTGATTATAGGACTATAGAACTATACCCCATAGTGATTATAGGACTATATAGAACTATACCCTATAGTGATTATAGAAATTTCTATAGTGATTATAGAAATTTCTATAGTGATTATAGAAATTTCTATAGTGATTATAGGACTATAGAACTATACCCCATAGTGATTATAGGACTATAGAACTATACCCCATAGTGATTATAGGACTATAGAACTATACCCCATAGTGATTATAGGACTATATAGAACTATACCCTATAGTGATTATAGAAATTTCTATAGTGATTATAGAAATTTCTATAGTGATTATAGAAATTTCTATAGTGATTATAGGACTATAGAACTATACCCCATAGTGATTATAGGACTATAGAACTATACCCCATAGTGATTATAGGACTATAGAACTATACCCCATAGTGATTATAGGACTATAGAACTATACCCCATAGTGATTATAGGACTATAGAACTATACCCTATAGTGATTATAGAAATTTCTATAGTGATTATAGAAATTTCTATAGTGATTATAGGACTATAGAACTATACCCCATAGTGATTATAGGACTATAGAACTATACCCTATAGTGATTATAGAAATTTCTATAGTGATTATAGGACTATAGAACTATACCCCATAGTGATTATAGGACTGTGGCGGCAGAAGTGAAGTATAGCAGACGAGTCGCGGCCGCGTTTCGGCCGGCAATTATTTGCAGCTTCCGCCGGCGGCCACCAGGGCCCGCCATCAAGGCGCGGGAAACCACTGAAGGGTCAGTTGCTAACTCGCCACCGCAAGGAGAGGAAAGTGAAAGTGCCTGCTCGACGCATCATGCAGTCCGCCATTTTGAAACATTTTCTCGCCGCCTCACGGCTGTAAATTCTCCAGCGCCAAATAAATGATTGTTCACTTCACGCGCGTCATTGTTGATTTCACCCTCGTTCCCACGGCAATTCGACCAAAGTGGTGACCCCGACGTGATCTCCCGAAGTAACTATTCGCGTTCGGAAATGCCATCGGGGAACGAGGACGCGACGATGGAAGCTACTGTAAACAGGGTAGCATTGCGTGTGCCGCCGTTTTGGCCGGAACGACCGGCCCTGTGGTTTTCCCAGCTGGAAGTGCAATTTACGCTAGCGGGAATAACTAGTGAGACAACGAAGTTCTCGCACGTGGTGGCTCAGTTGGACAATCGCCATGCGCTCGAGGTGGAGGATGTAATCGTCAACATGCCGGCGGTCAATCCGTATCAACGGATAAAGGAGGAACTGATCCAGCGCCTTTCTGTTTCGCAAGAACAACGAATTCGGCAACTCCTCGAACAGGCGGAGATAGGCGACCGGAAGCCGTCGCAGTTCCTGCGCCACATGCGGTCGCTAGCCGGCGTCGCCGTCCCTGACGACTTCCTGCGGTCGCTATGGGCGAATCGTTTGCCATCGCACGTGCAATCAATTCTGGCGTCACAGGACTCCCTCGATTTGGATAAGCTGGCGAAGCTGGCCGATAAGATCCACGAGGTGACGCCGCAGCCGCGAATAGCCGCCGTTTCCCACCACTCAGAAATGGACGGCCTGAGGAAGCAGATTGAGGACCTGACGCGGCAGGTTGCTGCCCTGAGTGCCTCTCGCCCCCGACACCGTGGTCGCGCTCGCTCAAAAAGTCGATCGCGGCGTGCCCGCAGCCCATCCACGCCCCGAAACGAGAAATGGTGCTGGTACCACGATGAGTTTGGTGCGCGCGCGACAAAGTGCCGACCCCCGTGCACATATTCGGCGGAAAACACCGAGGGCAGCGATTAATGGCGGCCGACGATCACTGCCCTAATCCCCGCCGCCTTTATGTGTGTGACGCAACATCGAAGGTCCAGTTCCTCGTAGATACGGGTTCCGACCTTTGCGTGTATCCACGAGCTCGCGTGCAGGGGCGCCGTCCTACGAGTGGTTACCAGTTATTTGCCGCGAACGGGACGGTAATTCCGACCTATGGATGGTTGGAGTTTGTTTTAGATTTAGGGTTACGACGCGAATTACGTTGGCGCTTTGTGATCGCAGATGTGGACAAGCCGATCATCGGCGTCGATTTTTTGTCGTTTTACAATTTAATGGTTGACGTTCGCAATCAGCGACTTATAGACTCGGTGACGTCCCTCGTAGTGCGTGGCCGCAAGGCAAAGTGCTCTGCCCCGCAAGTGAAGACGGTGATTGAAACGTCACGTTTTTACTCCGTCTTGGCGGAATTTCCCGATGTCACCCGCCTCCCCGGAACTCCGAGGGACCCCCCGCAGCACTCCACCAAGCACCACATCAGGACGACGCCAGGCCCCACCGTCGCCTGTAAGCCTCGCCGTTTGGCGCCGGACAAGATGGCCATCGCCCAGCGGGAATTCGACGGGATGCTGCGAAGCGGGACGGTGCGGCGGTCCGACAGCTGTTGGGCATCGGCGCTGCATTTAGTGCCCAAAAAGGACGGCGAGTGGCGTCCTTGCGGGGATTACCGCGCGCTCAACGCGCGGACTGTCCCCGACCGTTACCCAATACCGCACATCGCCGATTTCACCCACGGACTCGCCGGTAAGACAATTTTTTCACGTATCGACCTGGTGCGGGCGTATTACCAAATTCCAATGTGTCCCGATGACATTCCTAAGACGGCTGTTACCACACCCTTTGGCCTCTTTGAATTCAACTACATGCCTTTCGGCTTGCGTAATTCGGGGCAAACTTTTCAAAGATTTATCGACGAAGTGTTGAGGGGTCTTGACTCTGCATACGCGTATTTGGACGACATTCTCGTCGCATCTGTGGACGCCGACGATCATGAGCGCCACCTGCGTGAGTTGTTTTCGCGTTTGAGTGACCATGGCATTGTGATAAATCCCGCCAAGTGTGCCCTGGGAGTGAGAGAAGTGACGTTTTTGGGCCATACTGTGAGTGCTACGGGGATTAAACCGACGGCGGAGAAAATAGACGCAATTAAGTGCTTTCCTCCCCCTAAAACAGTGAAAAATTTGCGTCAATTCCTAGGCATGGTGAATTTTTATAGACGATTGATTCCCAATGCCGCTAGAATTCAATTGCCATTAAATGAAGTGTTGAAGGGGGGCGTAAAGGGGAATGACGCAATCGAGTGGACAGAATCCCTGGACGAGGCGTTTAATTGTTTGAAAGACGCTCTTGTGCACGCAACAACGATCGCACATCCGGACGTCCGTCTGCCTTTGGCGCTATTTACGGATGCGTCCGACGCCGCTATCGGTGGCGCCTTAAATCAGCTAGTGGATGACGTGTGGAAACCCCTCGGGTTTTTCACCCGCAGACTAAATGTGGCGCAGCGAAAGTACAGCCCCTACGACCGCGAACTACTGGCGGTGTACGAGTCAGTTAAGTATTTTCGCCATATGTTGGAGGGCCGTGAGTTCGCAATTTTCTCCGATCACAAACCGCTGATCTACGCCTTCGACCAGAGGCCCGAGAAATGCTCACCCCGCCAGTTCCGCCACTTAAACTATATTTCCCAGTTCTCCACCGACCTCCGACATCTTCCGGGCAAGGACAACGTCGTAGCGGACGCCCTCTCCAGAGTGGAAGCTGTATCTTCCGGCCTGGACTTCGAGGCGCTGGCTAGATCGCAGCAAGAAGACGCAGAGCTCTCGTCTCTTCTGCGCGCCGATTCTTCTTTGTCATTACAGCTTGTTTCAATTCCAGGCACCAATCTGCAGCTATACTGCGACACCTCTGGAGATGTGCCGCGCCCCTACATCACCGCACCTCTGCGAAAACAGGCGTACGACTCAGTACACAACCTGGGCCATCCGGGAATTAGAGCGACGGCCAGGTTGGTCTCATCCAAGTTCGTGTGGCCATCCATGCAAAAGGACTGTCGAGCATGGACGAGGAGATGTATCCCTTGCCAGCGGTCGAAGGTCAACAGGCACGTCTCTGCCCCCGTTGGTTCTTTCCAATGTCCATCTTCCAGGTTTGAACATGTCCACCTGGACCTAATTGGACCGTTGCCGCCTTCGAGGGACCAAAGATATTGCCTCACCTGCGTCGATAGATTTACTCGCTGGCCAGAGGTCTTTCCCATCCCTGACATGTCCGCGGAGACCGTCGCGAGGGCTTTCGTGCTGGGATGGATTGCACGATTCGGCACGCCCTTGCGAATTACCACCGACCAGGGCCGGCAGTTCGAGGGACAGCTGTTCCAGCAGCTCTCTCGCCTGGTGGGCGCTACCCACCTCCGCACCACTGCCTATCATCCCGCTTCGAACGGGCTGGTGGAGCGTTTCCACCGCCAACTGAAAGCGGCGCTTCGGTGTCACCTGACGGAAGACTGGATCGACGTCCTCCCTCTCGTTCTGCTCGGAATTCGTTCTGCGTGGAGGGAGGACCTCGGAGCAACGACAGCCGAGTTGGTTTACGGGGAGACGCTTCGCCTCCCCGGGGAATTTATTTCTCCAAAGCTTCAGCAGAGCTGTGACGACCCAACCGACTACGCCGCCCGGTTGAAGAAGAGGATGGCTTCGTTGTCCCCGGTACCTGCATCCCGACATGGCGAGAGAAAGGCTTTCGTATTTAAGGACCTTGCTGTTTCCAAGCATGTCTTCGTGCGCCATGACGCCATCCGGAGCCCGCTTCAACCGCCCTACGACGGGCCATACGAGGTCGTGAAGGCCGGACCAAAGGCTTTCCGGATACGTATCCGCGGCAGAGAAACAACCGTCTCCATCGACCGACTGAAGCCAGCGCACCTCCTGGACGTCGATGGCGGACCTCCCGCACAGCAGCCGGCTATATCCACTGGCAGTACCGAGGGAGAGACGAGCCAAACAACTCCCCCAGAGCCGATCAGGGAGACCCGCTCCGGTCGTCGGGTGCATTTCCCAAGAAACCTACGGGAATACATCCCCTGATCACCATCATTCCTCTTAACATTTACCTTATCCCCCTTCATATTCCTATTCCACCTCCAATTCACCAAGTCGTAATCTTCTTTTTTCACTTATCTTTAGGTGGACTTGTGTACTGCCGAGGGGGTGGTGTGGCGGCAGAAGTGAAGTATAGCAGACGAGTCGCGGCCGCGTTTCGGCCGGCAATTATTTGCAGCTTCCGCCGGCGGCCACCAGGGCCCGCCATCAAGGCGCGGGAAACCACTGAAGGGTCAGTTGCTAACTCGCCACCGCAAGGAGAGGAAAGTGAAAGTGCCTGCTCGACGCATCATGCAGTCCGCCATTTTGAAACATTTTCTCGCCGCCTCACGGCTGTAAATTCTCCAGCGCCAAATAAATGATTGTTCACTTCACGCGCGTCATTGTTGATTTCACCCTCGTTCTCACGGCAATTCGACCAAAGGACTATAGAACTATACCCCATAGTGATTATAGGACTATAGAACTATACCCCATAGTGATTATAGGACTATAGAACTATACCCCATAGTGATTATAGGACTATAGAACTATACCCTATAGTGATTATAGAAATTTCTATAGTGATTATAGAAATTTCTATAGTGATTATAGGACTATAGAACTATACCCCATAGTGATTATAGGACTATAGAACTATACCCTATAGTGATTATAGAAATTTCTATAGTGATTATAGAAATTTCTATAGTGATTATAGGACTATAGAACTATACCCCATAGTGATTATAGGACTATAGAACTATACCCTATAGTGATTATAGAAATTTCTATAGTGATTATAGAAATTTCTATAGTGATTATAGAATTCCTATAATCACTATATATAGTTCTATAGTATTTTTTTCTTAGGGTAGAAATTCCACTGTTGGCATATTTTATGATCTTAGCAAAGCCTTTGACAGTATTGATCATGAAATTTTGTACTTTAAACTCTCGAGGCTGGGTATCAATGGTAATGCCTTCCTCTGGATAAAATCCTTCCTTACTAACCGGCAGCAGCAAGTAAAATTTAACTATCAAACTGCGAAAGGTCCCAAAATTACCCTGTCAGAGCCAATAGAAGTTCATCAAGGTGTGCCTCAAGGCTCAATACTTGGACCCCTGTTCTTCCTAATATTTGTAAATGACCTTCCCAATTCAATTACTCTTGGGAAACTCCTCCAATATGCTGATGATACGTCATGTCTGCTACAATCAAAAAACTCCACTGAACTTGGATACCTCTGCAGAACCGCTGTCTCTGATATGAACGAGTGGTGCAGATCCAATGGTCTCACCATAAATTCCACGAAATCCTTTCATCTTCAGTTTCATCACAAAAGAAGTCCTCCCTCTTCTAGCCTCCTACTCCGAGTAAGTGATAACCCCATCCTTCGTTCCCAAGCCATTAAGTTTCTTGGGTTAACAATTAATGAAAACCTGGATTGGTCTCACCATGTAAATAATGTTACCAAAAAAATAACAGTTGGCATCTTCCTCATTAGAAGATTAGCTCCAATCGTCACCTAGTAGACACCTTGAAATTACTTTTTCATGGTAAAATCCAATCCCACATCAACTATGGGATATTATTCTGGGGAAATGACTCTCTCTCCAGAAAGATCTTCTCTCTCCAAAAGCAAGCCCTAAAAGCTATGTTTCGCCTTCCCTCACGTACCCCTGGCAGACCCCTATTCAAAAAACTGTCAATTCTTACTGTTCCATCCCTCTACATTCTAAACTGTGCCCTATTTGTAAAGCAAAACCCAGAAGATTTCCCAGCTCACCACAAAGTACACTCCTACCACACTCGTAATCATAATAACATCCACCTGCCCCATTATTCTCTGTCCTCATCTCGGCACGGTCCACTTCACTCAGCTTCAGTCATCTACAATAGCTTACCACCGAACATAAAATCCATTACATCCATATCCAATTTTAAAAAATGTCTAAAGGAGCTCCTAATTAAGAAAGCATACTACACCTTAGCAGAATATTTTGATAATGACTGTGATTGTTGTAAAATGTGACCCTCTATTTTATGCCTTGTATATATTTATGTATGTATGTATACCTGACGATTTCTATGTTGCATAATGTAACCAACAGAAATAAAATTATATTATTATTATTATCAGTGGTGCATATCCCATCCCATAATCAATGTTGAAACGCTATTTGTGACGCGAATTAATTTACGAACGGTGCCATGAATATGAAAACAATCGAAAACAATCCTCTCTTTATTCATGAATGGCGCCTTATTATTTTCCTTGAGCCTGGTTGGTCCGTATCGAAACGGATGCACCGCACATAGCGTAGAGGGCGTAGAGCAAAGTACGCAATGCGATACTCTTTCCGCTTAGCAGAAAGGAAAGAAAGCGGTCGATTTTTCGTCTTCTTCTCTCATCATGTGAAATCCTCTTCGGCGTTGTTTAAGGGGTTGAAGAAGATACGTTGGTCATCTTTTGTATGTGATAATGTAATAGGTACGGAATACTCGATGGCTGTATCGTTTGGAAAAAAACCACGTCCGTGTGATATTTTCATCGTACATTCTTTTTTCGAGGCGTATTCTCGCGTTCGTTTACTGATTGAATTGTCAGTATTACTTCTTAAGCTACGTCCGACGACGTTTGCATACAGATAATGTGGATTTCCCTGTCCTTCCCCAAATGCAATTGATGGAGATCGAATGCCAAGGAATTCTCGTTTAAATCCTCAAGCTACGCTGCTTTGAATATAAACATTTGAGGTTGATGATTGGTTTGGCAAAGTTTCAATATTTATCGATACTTATCTTTACAGATTTACCATGGCACCGTCGAAGGTGTTGCTTCTTGCTTGTGGGTCCTTCAATCCTCCCACTAATATGCATCTGAGAATGTTTGGTAAGTTTTCTCTGATACTATAAATGTCGTTTAGTTATTGTTATGAAGATTTTGACCTATTTCGATAACTTTCTCCCCATTCCGTCTTCCCTAATTATTTCATATTGACAATAGTTTATGTAATTATATTTTAGAAATTGCCAGGGATCATTTTAGAAAGTTCGATTACCATCAAGTCATTGGAGGAATAATTTCGCCTGTCCACGATTCTTATGGAAAAAAGGTTGGTGTACAGACTTTATAACATTATCGTTGGTAGGAAGTCTATTGAATTTCGGGTGTGGGACCCATTGGAAAATTCTACGGGAAGTATTATTGGAAATCTTTCACTTCCAAAGCAGAAATAAAAGCCTTGCATAGGTCTTGGAAATCGCTTGAAAAACGGCGGGCTGTAAAATAACCCTAGAATATACCTTGCAAAAGGCTTCGTTATTGCCTTGGAAAACCCTTGATATTTAAAATTTGGGAAGCCTTTGGAAAAGTTTGGTGTTAGCTTGGGAAGCACTTGCTACTATCTTGACAAATGGCTTGATAGAAACTCATGCTAATATCTTGGAAAATGGCAATGGCATTCTCTTATTTGGTGCATTATTTTGTAATCTAATTGTATTTGTGTTTGCTTTGTATAGTTAGTACTGGTAACTCTATCCCACACAGCACAAAGGGAATAATACGCACATTCTGTTCAAATATTATGCACCAAATATACCATGGCAGTGGTATAAGGTGTGCATAAAATTTACATGAACTGTCTATATAGATGGGCTAATGTCCCCATAGCGACCACTTTTATGTGCATAATATGCTGAATCTAGACGGTGACTGAAATAGTACGTTTCATAATACTTCAATATTTTGTGCATATTTTAATATTATATATCGCGTGCATAGTACTGTAATCGCATATTATTTAATCTATTGCACATTTTATTAGGTCCATTATATATCTAGTTAGACCATGGATCCATGTCAAACAATTTACAGAAAACTAAGGACATACTTCTTTGCAGAATAGGCACTGAAAAAGTTGAACTGGCACGATCTCGGATTGGATAAGGCAGATCACGTAATTTGATACGGCATGATTTGGCACACGTTAACTATACACAGACTTATACCGTGCAAAATTTGTGCACGTCTGCCGTTTCTTGATATCACATAGAGAATTCAAATTTCAATAACACATTTATACGAGTTAAGACGATTACAAACGAAAACGTCTGTTTCTTAATAAAATTAATTACATTTATTGACACTATTTCCATTTTCAATCATTGCATTCACTAGACATTGTAACACATAATATTCCAATACATAAGGCATGACCTCAAGAACAGCCAGTGCGACAATCACCAATATCAAACTACATTGCATGTGAACACCGTTTTGGCGGGACAAGTGTTTGAAGTTCGATACACTTAAGCTCACATCTACCAAATGTTTTATCTGGGTACACAAAAACCTGCTGTCTTTTAAAAAAACAACGCTCTTCTAAAAATTGAAACTATATTTTTCCAACAGTTGGTTCGTTCAAATATCACCGAAAGTCACTGCACTGTCATAACACACGCAAAACTTTTCACGTTTATCAAATAGTTGAATGATGATCTGAATTATCGCTGAATCATTCCTAATGTCCCAATTTGTTAAAGACTGTATGTGCCTGAAACATGATAAATAGAGTCAATTGGCAGCAATTAAAAAAATCAACATGGAAGGCTGATGTAAACAATGACGAATTCGTAAATAATCAACGCAATCACTGGTCATAACAATCATTTAGGTACTCACCGTAACTTAACTGTCCATTAGAATTAAAATTAAGCTTCTACGATCACAAATTGCCAGAACACGTAAATATTGGAGGAGCTAGTTTTTTCTCACGTTACCGGCTTATCAACAGGACTGCCATTTTGATTTTCGAGATGGTCCAAGTCGATCTTGTTTGCAAGACGTCGATTTGCAGTGCGCGCATATTATTCAAATTAATGCTAATAATTGACGGAATATTGTTTACTATTTATACCAATCCATTTATGCATATTTTATACGGCATAAATTTTCTGTGTGCTGTGTGGGTATGATTCACTCAATTTGTAATTCATAGTAATGTGAATATACAATCACAACTGCAGCAATATAATATGAAAGCACAATTGTTTTATTTTGTATTTAAATATGTAAATGTATAATTATATATGAAAACATTGGTCATCATCATCATACATTTTCTCACTAAGTTCATTTCATGTATAGTAGTGCCATTTCAATCAATCTACCCTGTAATGCTGTCTTTTATTAGTTTCTCAGCAGTTGCTACTTAATCAAGATGAAGGTTATATCAGAAATCATCAGCATATTACAAAAATATAATAACAACCCTAATGGCAGATTAACTTTGCTGTAATATTGTGAAAACCTTGTTTGCGTATCATTACAGCATTGTAGCAATGTTGAATTTGCAAGGTGTAACCTTGCAGTCTTACTGCCACAGTATTTTCCGACTTTGTTTTTCTATGATATTTTCCAATGCAATTTATTAATGCATATTTTCCAGCCTTACCACAAGTTTGCGGGCACCACCTTGTTGCAAGGTTGCCGTACAATGTTGTGGCGAGTTCTTAGTGCAACCTTCCACGTGACAGAAATCTATCCCAATTGCGCTAATGTACATTTGTAAACAAATGATGTAACATGTTGGCACATGTTAAGTTCCGACCAAATCATGTCACAACATCGGCATCGCAATACTTAACTTGCATAAGATTTTTCCACTCATAGTTTCCAATAAGTTTCATTTTGTGCTCATTCCTTCCACCTTGATCATATCAACTTGCTTCTTCTCATCTCAACTAAATATGTTCTTTCATACAGCCACAGTAATAAAGGGGTAAAAATATAAAAATGTATACCCTACGATGTGGTTGGTAATGCTTAATATGGATGCTTATTGTCAGGTATAGTCTTATGTACCTAGTTTCATCAATTCAGTCCTTACTATTACCATGCCTACTGTATGAAAGACTGATAACCTAACCAATCTAACCACTAACTACGCATGTTTGTTTATCATAGTTACAACGCAAAGGGTAGGAGAGTCCTTATATACATCTGCTCTCTGGCAACAATTCACTTGCGAGTACTAATTTCAAAAGGCTAATATTGCAGGGATTTCTCTCCTTATAATGTTCCTTGAAATTCATTTCAAAGATAAAAATTACCCTGAGAGCACATTAGATCATTTATCCATGATATAATGTTACTGTCTAACCCATAAGATTTTAATTTCAAGATTAGTTTGCTATGAGACACCTTGTCAAAAGCTTTTTTGAAATCGAGAAATATAGCATTTACTGGAATATTATTTTCGCCAGAAACTAAAATCTGAGCATCGTTATATATCGTAATATCGTGGGAAAACGAAAACAGAGCAAGTTGAGTTTCACATGATCTGCTCTTCCGGAAGCCATGCTGAACATTGGACAATAAATTCTGGCTATCTAGGTGTCCCATGACTGAACTACAATTATATGTTCCAGGACCTTGCATGAAATGGATGTGAGAAATATAGGTCTGTAGTTAGATCTGCCTATCACCACTTTTAAAAATGGGTGTTACATCGGCTGCTTTCCAGTCCATCGGTACGACGTGTTCGGCCAGGGATTTATTAAATACTATTTCAAGGTAGGGGGAAATTTCGGAAGCTAACTCTCTATATTCGCGGGACGGAATTTGATCAGGGCCAGGAGATTAATTGGGGCTTATATTTTTAACCCTTAACCGGTGATGTGCGGTCTGAGAGACCGCTGTGTTTTTAAAATTATGAATATTTTCAAAATGACTATTTTAAAATGTCTATAATTCTCGTTAGCTTCATATTTTTGTATAATAAGAATATAGCACTCTTAAAATTTAATGTTTTTATTATTCATTTCTTTAAATTTGCAACTGAATTCGATTAGCGGTCTGAGAGACCTCACGTCACTAAATTGGAAAAATCAATAAACTTAATGCTGGTGGACATGATTCATAAAGTTGTCAAAAACAATTCATAGTGATTTTTCAAGTATAAGAATAATTAATAATTTGTTAGGAAGCCTATTTAGTTACACAACGTGGATAATAAAGTACTTAATTTTTCTAAAATACGTCATGTGAGAATAAATGACTATTCAAGTCGTTGCTGAAGGCGAACGCAAAACAAATGAAATCCGGTTTTTCTTGGAAATATCATGCATTTTGTTCTTTAAATGTTAAGCTTCATATAGATTTTATAAATAATTGCAATAAAACAGTGGTTAATTTGTCGTACCCCTTGCAGGAAGTACGCATGTAATATATTTTGTAAAAATGACGAAACCCATTGAACCCCAAAATTTCGCACGCCCACGCAAGTAAAGGGGCCGATGCCGTTGCAAAATGTATATTCCTAGCAAGCCCGCCAAGTATGGTTTTAAAATGATGCGTTTGACTGACGCCGAAAACAGTTATCTGTTTAAAGCATATTTGTACGCAGGGAAAGACACAGATGGGATAGGTTTGTCAGAGAAAGACAAAAAGCTATCAAAACCAACCCAGTCAGTTCTTCGTCTCTCTGAGCCAATAATGGGGTCCCACAGGAATATCACAGCGGATAATTGGTTCACGTCTATTGAACTGGTAGAAAAAGTGAAAAGAAAAAAGGCTGACGTACGTTGGTACAATCAGAAAAAATAAAAGGGAAACACCTAATGATTTTGCGCCATCCAAAGGGCACATAGTGTGCTCTTCACTGTACGGATTCTCGGCCAACATGACTCTAGTATCCCATGTCCCCAAAAGAAATAAGGCTGTTTGCTTAGTTTCATCAATGCACTACAGGGAGAGTGACGATATAGATTCAGGGAAACCAGAGTTTATTGCATTTTACAACATGACTAAGGGTGGCGTAGATACTTTAGACAAAATGTGCTGTAGCTACAGATCCAGCCGAAGGACAAGGAGGTGGCCAATGGCAGTACTTTTCAGAATATTAGATATTTCCTTTGTCAACTCCTTTGTGCTTCAGCAGTCTGCGAAAGATAAGAAAGATATGACACTATTTATTTCATTAAATCGATAGCTGCAGATCTTGTTAGACCCCATATGAGAAGGAGAATGTCAAATCTTAGACTCCTGAGACTAGTACGATTAAGTATTGCGCAAATTCTCCATATATCATTGGAAGTGGCTGAAGAAGTCGAAAGGCTCGAGAAGCCGACAACATGTAGACTGCCCGCCATACAAAAAACGGAAAACCTCTTTCTTATGTTTCCAATGCAAAATGCCTGTGTGCATGGAATGCACGAAGAAAATTTGTAAAGACTGTGTGGAAACGGAGATATGAGAGATATTGTGAAAAAATGTCATTTTAATCGCCTGCAGAATGCGTCAAGAAAAGGAATAAACGAGGGAAATTCAATTGTTTCTTAATATTTAACCTTCCTACTTTAACATTTAAGGCCTTATTTTTAAACTGGCGAAATATTTATACTTAAAAACAATAATAATAACTCAAGTGTTTTTGACTTCAGTTTTTTGATCCTGTTTCAAATAACTATTTTTGAAAAATTAGTTCGTATTGGTAATGTATAAAATTAAATATAAGTTTTAGAATACTTAAGCAGGTAAAGAAACATTAAACTAAGCAATAAAAATGGCGTTGCAACATTTTATGAACATTTGAGTTATTGCGGTCTCCCAGACCACACGTTACTGTTTTTGTATCAAAAATGGCACGTCACTGGTTAAGGGTTAAGTATCTTTTCAATACCACTACAGAAAATTTCAATTGGTTGGATCAGCCGCAGATAGAGGTCGGGTAAGACGACAGCTGAATCCGCGGAAGGTGGGTTGAAATCGGTTTGGAAAAAGGAATTTAGCAAGTTAACTCCCAGACCACACGTTACTGTTTTTGTATCAAAAATGGCACGTCACTGGTTAAGGGTTAAGTATCTTTTCAATACCACTACAGAAAATTTCAATTGGTTGGATCAGCCGCAGATAGAGGTCGGGTAAGACGACAGCTGAATCCGCGGAAGGTGGGTTGAAATCGGTTTGGAAGAAGGAATTTAGCAAGTTAACTTTGTCAAGAGTGTTTGTGGCCATTTCACCCTTATCATTTTTAAGTTAATGGACGGCAGACTTATGGCCTTGCACTTCCCTTACGTATGACCAGAAGACTTTTGGATTTTCTTTTAATTGTTCCCCAAGTGTTTTTCTTTTCAATTCTGCAAATGCATTACTAAGGGCTGTCTTTGCAGTGGATTTTGAAATGTTATAATTTTCAATAATTACATTACGCTCATCAGTGGGCATATGTTTACTAATTCTTTTCATTTTAGCATGACATATTCGCTGCCGTCTCAGGGATTTTCTCACTTCGGCATTGTACCACCTAGGTTCAGTGCTTTCTTTTTTGAATTTACTAGGGATAAATCTGTTGATCCCAGAGCGCATGATATTAATGAACGACTTCCATGAATCGTTGCTACATACCTTTATGGAAGACTTTTTGAAATCCAATAAGGAATCTCTTATATAAATTTCAAAGTTAGCAAAGTCTGCTCTTTTAAAAATGTAAATCTTTCTTTTTTGTTTAAAATTTTTATCTAAAGATAGCGAGAGTTTTGCAGTTATAACTCTGTGGTCACTGATTCCATCAACCGTGTCAATCATTGTCACATGTTGTGGGATATTGGTTGCCAGTAAATCAAGAGTGTTGTCCCCTCTATTAGGTGCTGTAGCTAACTGTGTCAGGGAGTTATTGGAGAAAACATCTAATAGAGTCTCACATATGTCTTTGTCCCTTCCTCCAGCTTTGAAGCAGTATGTTCTCCAGTCTATTGATGGTGCATTGAAATCTCCACCTATTATTATATTACTCTCGCTGTTACAGGATGTTATAGAATTTATCTGCTTTCCCAGTTCTAATAATGAATCAACATCAGTGTTTGGGGGCCTATAGAATACGCAGACAGATATTGATTTGGATTTAGGACATGTTAATACACCAAACACATTCCAAGGGGTTGTCGGGAAATATTACTGCTTTGCTAATGATTGAGTTCTTGACTGCAATGAAAACACCACCACCTGCTCTGTTATGTCTGTCTTTTCTGAATATTTTAAAAGATTTGGGAAATATTTTGAGTTAGGAATGTCATCCGTCAGCCTACTTTCAGTTCCTATAATTACATCTGCACCAGTAGTATGAATAAGGTGATGGAACTCAGGTATCTTGTTTTTAAGACTTCGGCAATTAACTACTGCAATTGAAATATTTTCACCTCGACTATTTTTAAGGCTACAAGGGAGAGCTGTGGTCATGTCTGAAGTTTTTTGAGGTTCAATACTGTTTTCATGAAAGTTAGCCGATAAAGCGACTGGCAATGAGAAGTTATTTACCCCACTATATGACCTACTCTCTACCCTACCGTCTACCCTAAGAAAGGCCTGCAATGATCTAATATCCTATCCGCCACGCATTTGGCGGCGTCCGGAGTGTAATGAACTCCAGAGCGGTTGAAAGGGTGTTTACACAACCGAAGTGACGGCTGAAGGTCAACGAAGGATGCTCCAATGTCCTTACAGAAGCAGCGTACCTTTGATTTATGTCTACCACTTGACGCTCAATTGATCTTCAGGACCAGACTACAAATCCATAGCGCCAGTTCAAAGCCCGCGACTCCACTTACCCACTTCACCTCAGAGTTCAATTCCTTGAAGGAATGCAGAATCTCCCCGGGTCTGCGGTCAGTGGCATCGTTGACGCCTATGTGGGCCACGACCTGCAGCCTAGAGCACTTCGTGCCCGCAACCACCGCCTCCATCGCCTTCATCACCTGAGGAATACCACCACTGGGGATGCACCAAGACATTAAGCCCCGGTTAATACCCTCGCGGTCTACTCTTCTCCGCAAAGGAGCCATCACGCGCCGGACTTTACTACTCCCTATCACTATCATCCCCCCCTTCCCACTCTGATGGCTTCTCCTCGGTAGAGCTCTCGGAGTAGCAACTGGGCCTGCTGCAAGAATCTCGGCGACATCCATAGTAAGCGCCTGAAACCTATTTGAGATGGGGAGAGGAGTTGCCTCTACACACTCCGCTCCGCGCTGCAGCCTTACACCTCCGCTACTCGGAGTAACTACCCTCCACTCATCGGGCCTAGGGGCTGACGGTACCTCTTCACTGAGCGGTGTAGTTACGGTTAGATCCTCACTAATGAGTCCACCTGAAACTCCAGCACTCTCAGAGACAGACACCCTCCCTTCTACCTTCGACAGGAGCTCCGACACGATTCTCTCCAACTCGGCGATACAAGCCCTTAGAGCCGTGCATTCACCTGAATTATCGAGCGTCGCGACAGAAGACCGATTCAAAGCCATCCTAATCACGCTTTACCCTGAAAACTAAGCTATGAAAAAACTATATGGTATAATTTACAATCACTAAGCTATGGATTAACTATGTTGGAGGCAGTACTGATTGATTATAAATAAACTTCATTTATATTAATACAAAGAACAGAAAACACCTAGATTCTTTACACAATTCAATGCACGCTAAGAAATACCTAAAATAGAACTGTACTCAGGACTCAGCAATAAGATTTAAAAATCAATAATCACCAACACGTAGGCACTCAACTACCCTAGCAACAACAGGAGCAAGGATAAAAACTTGGGTAAGTCTCTTACACGGGTAGTGGTTTGCGCAGGAAAGGCGCTTGATTGGGAGTCGGCGAGGGGATTGTTTCACGGGTGGTGGTCTCGGTTATCGCTGACCTTGGCAAGGTTAGCGATGGGAAAAGAAGGTATGTAGTGTGGTTGACGTGTGTACGTGATGTGTGACGTTGATGTAGTAATATAGGCTAGAAGGAAGAAGCAGGTAACTGACAGACCAACGGAAAGTAAGGCTCTAGTAGAGAGAAGAGTGGTTAGATTAATATGCAAGTAATAATATCTACCACTTAGATTAGAGTTTAAACTACTGTTAAGATATTAATATATTACGTTTAACTTATGTAAATAATTAAAAGGTTAAACTACTTAATAATAAGAAAAAACCACTAAAATAAACTACTTTGTATAAACGTAAGCTACAAATAACGACTTTAAACATTATCTACACGATAAGGAGGGAGAAAACTAAATAATGAATAAATAGCTCTACATAAAACTAGAGAAAGGACTACAGAATAATGAGAAGGACAATGAAAGAGACAACTTATTAATATATTACGCTTAACTTACGTTAATACTTAAAAAGTTAAACTACTTAATAATAAGAAAAAATGCTAAAATGAACTACTTAGTATAAATGTACTATGTATGTAATGTCTATTAATATATTTCTTTAGCTTACGTAAACACTTTACAAGATTAAAATACTGAATAGTAAGGAAAAATGAGCCAATAACTAGAGAAAACAATATAAAAGGAACTGTATTATGAACTGAGAAAAAACTTAGACAATGCCGCGAGAACTATGGTGATGATAAAATAGAAATATGTAAATACTTTTAAATATAGTATGCTCAACACTATTAGATTAGACTTAGACAACAAGGACACGACAATATTATAACTTGGGAGTGTTATTTTCTGAGAAGTAGTTAAAAGAAAGAAGAAACTGAAATTAGATCTAATTAGCACTATAAGCGAACACACTCGGACACAGCATAAACCACACACCAAAGACCAGCCGGGATATCACCACGGCGGGACACCAAGCACCCACGCAAGCACTCACACTACCGTAATAATATATTAAGGCAGGCCCAGAAGCACTTACTGCTAAACACTCACTACTTAATACACTACTACACTATGGAACAGGCCCAGCTAGGCAACGTTAAAATGCTGCTGGTGGCAACCAGGTAAAAAGGGAAAGGCACGACCCAAGACCTGAGCTCAGTGACTACCCATCAGTACTCTCCGAGCGGAGGGGAAGGTATGCAAGTGAATAGGTTACTCACATAAACAGATAATAACATGGAATTTGGTAGAGTTTGGTTCTTTTCTAAATGTTTAAATATTTTTGGTTGCTACAGATTCTTTTAAATTTAATTTACACCAAAAAGATTACCAAATAATAGCTGTTATGATGATTTGAGTGGTTATTTTCCAATTTCACCTCATTTGCAGAATGATTAAAAAAAATTTTGAAAGCATTTCGGACTCTGAAGAAGTCCTTTTTCAACTGCTAAAAATGGGCAACAACAATCATTTTTGACCAGGAAATTTAAATCTCTTACATAAAATTTTGACAGAAGAGTGCATAAAAATTCTCTTCTTTCAATAGGGTAGTTTCCTATTATTTTTTTATTGTCTTGATCGAAAGTTTATAACCTCTGGAGTACGTGTTTTAAGCCGTTCGATTTTTAAATGACGTTAAGTATTTTTCCTCATTAATTAAAAAGTGAAAAAAATCAATGGCGCGAAAACGCGACGGCAAACTATTGCATGCCGGTTAATCCTACGTGTGACGTTAAACTATTTCCTCTACCTGCCACCAGGTGGTGCTGCGGACGCTTCCAAATAGACGCCGCACTCCGTTAAAGCTTATGAACAAGTATTGGAGGCATATTTATTCCGTTAATTAATTATAATTAACTTTTATTTATTTATTTAACATGACTTATGCAGTTGAATCATTTAAAATCAGTCAGTATTCCTTTCACAAGCATATCATGTAGTTCGCCTATCGCCGCACGACCTTCACGCCATGCTTCGTCGTAGCAGAAGACACAGCGAGCAGGACGTCCTTGAGCCTATAAAATGACTAATAATACCATGTTTAACTGAGAATTGGTTTCCAACATTGATAGTTTTTACAGGTTAATACTAATAAATATTCACTAGAGCTGAGGGGCCCTGAAATACAACGGTAAGTTCAGGAGACGAATTTTCCTATGCTTCGCAACGTAAACTACCTTCCTGTTACGTCAGCATGAAGGCAGCGCACCCCGCCATTTCAGAGCCTTTTCAAATGGCCTTAAAATTAACATTTAATTCTCTAGTAAACTGGGATTTCTCAATACAAACTTTTTGCGTAAATTAAATATATTTATGGCAGGGCACAAATCGCAATTAATGAAGTCCGTTTTCTTTGATGAAGGAAACTACCCTATTATTCATTTCATGATCCTGTGAACATGGGCAAGCATTAATGCATAAGAGCTTGGCTATTCAATGCTATGTGATTCCCAGATAATCATACCTGCCTTCCTTGTTTTTCTGCCTATCACCTTAAGCAATATTTCCAATTATGGCTCTCCAAGTTTTTCTTGCCCTTGAAAGAAATGTTATTATTCTGAATATTGAAATTGTTCATAATGTGGACATTCAATGCATTTAGTTAATCTTCAACCTTAAACTGCAGGGCTTGGTATGTTCCAACCATCGATGTGCAATGCTTAAGTTGGCCCTTCAGAGTTCAGGATGGATTCATATTTCTGAGTGGGAATGCCAGCAAGAGTCTTGGAGTCCTACTAGACAGGTCCTTGAGCACCACCAGGTATTTAGAATTAATCAGAATCATTGAAATAATGCAATGTATGTAACTGCAATGTTCAACTTTTGTATAAATGCTTAATAATTTAATTTCTTCATATTATTCATAAATATGCTGTTTTTCTGTTTGTAGGATATTGTGAACTCTATCCTGAATGCCAATAATGAAGAATCAAGCACCTCCCCTAACAAACGTCAGAGAAATGATGACTACTCCTGGGTTCCCGATGAAATCCGTTATTCATCAGGAGGCATTGGTTCTGTTAAAGTGAAGTTGCTGTGTGGTGCTGATCTATTAGAATCATTTGCTGTACCTGGACTGTGGAAGGAAGAAGACGTGAGAATATCCTAATCTAATTGTTTAACTGAGTCTAAAGATGCTAATTTTATAATAATTATGAATTAAAATTTGATATTAATACTTAATTGTTTGTGTTTGGTCTTCTGCAGATTGAAGCTATTGTTAACAATTTTGGACTTGTGGTTGTCACTAGAGATGGAAGCAATCCCTATAAATTCATATATGAAAGTGACATCCTTTATAAATGCCAGGTAATGTTTTTTAGTTACTAAATATAATGAACATAACCTTTTTGTCATAAATTTTATGTGTGAGGCAATCAGATGAGGCTGGGTCACAAAGTCATTGTGTCCGAAACAAACAATCCCAAAAATATAATTCTCTAATCCATATGGAAGGTAATATTCTGGGCAGTAACTGCAAGTAGAAAATTATGAACACCATTTCAATTAGGTTATATGTAATTACTTGCAGAAGATTTGGCTTTTTAAGTTAATTGTTAAGGCCAAGTTTTTTTTGTTGCATTGCCTATCACTTTCAATTTTTCTTGGTGATTATCTTAGCTGTCAGATGTCTCCTCACACTGATAGACTTGTAAAATTGTTCTTATTATCATATTTCCTATGATAACATGTGCATTATCTATGTACAGCTACATACAAAAAATTCGTACCACTTCCCGACACAACCTGCTCAACAGGTTCTTTAAATTTTCGATGTGACAACACTATCGCCATATTCGGCTTCCGAACGCTATCACGTCGGGTTGAAAATCTCAGAAGCAGGAGCACCCGAATGAAACATGACCTGGCAAAGCAAAGGCCCCATGATACAGGGGGATGTAAGCTCACTGACGGCGAGTAAGGCTTTCTTTCCCTAAACAACTTACGAATGCCTTTCGCAATGCAAACCTCCATCTTGCCTCTCCATCTCACTCGCTGACCATGCAAGCACAGGATTTAGGGAATCCCAGTTTTCCAAATTGCTAAGAGAATATATGACTGAACTTCTTTTCAGGGAACACTCGTGGACAATCCATTACCAATTCGGCCTCATCGGACTGTCATTCGCGGAAGTCGGGAAACCCCGCAGACAAATATGTCGATGAAACAAAGGCTCATAGATCAATAGTCACACAATACCATGCAAGCCACCGTGAGGGTGTGTGGCAACAGTTGTTGCTGAGGAGTGGAAATTCTCGGGCGAGGAGAGAGAGGATGGTTTTTTTATTCCTGAGATAAGTTTCGATTGCCTTACAGCAGTGAAAATTGACATTGTTTCACTAAAGTAACACTACTTGCCGTAATTGGAAAATTATGCTTTAGTATTAAATACTATTACTATCTAAAATTGACTTAGTTTGAAGGTGGCGAAGAGTACTTTAAACATTTGGAATGAAACAGGTCTCGGCACATCAGTAATACTTCTCTATGCTACCTAAATAATATGATTATGTTTTTCAACTTTATTAAAACAAAAATTTTCAATCGAGAATAAAAAGTGCTATATATTTTTTCTTCTATGAAAGGCAATGCCTCATATCAAGAAATTTATATTCCTAGATCTGAATCATACACATTTCCCTAAACGAGCTTTCATTGAAACTGCGGAGAACATTTATCTTTTTTCAGACACGACAGTAGAACATGGGCATTACACCAAGGAGTTTTTTTCTGGGCTACAACTCACAAATTCCCGAAAAGAAAGTGAATGCGTATCATTTTAACTATTTTTCATTGTTGAATTATGCAAGGAAGATATTTTTCAGAATCACTCCATAATGTTTATGAAATGAAATATGACAAAAAATATAAAATATGAAAAAATAAGAAATGAAAAAATAAGAAACAAAAAAAATCCTAGTGTGCAACTTTGTGAGAATTTGTAAGAAATTCCTTCACGTCTGCATGCCTTACTTTAAGTCCTGCATATTGTATCCTCTGGCACACGGTCTGTGGACACGTCCGAGCACAAACAGAATCCCTAGTCTCTTCGGCAGCCAAAAAAGTATTTGACCATACTTGGTCCACTATGCGCACGTCTTCCTGAGTGGTGACTTTAGGTTTCCCTGAACCCGCCTTCCTGGAAACCTAATGGGATTCCTCCCACTTTTTCTACAAAGAGGGTTAATAACTGGCACGTGGGATACATTCAATTTCAGTGTAATGTCCCGAACTGGCATATTTGCCATTAGCATTCCTGCCACTCTGTTTCTCCACCTACTGTCGACCAAAACATTATGTGCAATCGAGTTTGAAGGGTGTTTATGAAGTTGCCAAATAACTACAGAAAATTTGATAGTATTAATTTATTGTTAATTGTTAATTTTACGCTGATAAATTTAAAAATGCATTTCTCAAAAAACCCATCAGATTATTTAACCCAAATTTTAACTCCATATAAACAAGAATGTTTTATGTGATTTCTATAAAGTTTAGAATTTTATATTTTAATAAATGGTACTGAAATAATTTTTTATCAGAAGCATTTTTCTCCGCTATAGGTGGTGAAAAAAATACAATTTTAATTGTGTTACAATCTTTAGATATCCTAATGTTATAATACATTTTTGTTAAGGGTGTAATTTAATCAACTAAGTAATTTTATATTTATGTCTTAGAATGAGACAATTCAGCGGTTCTTTGTTGCTGGGTGCTATGTTGCCGCAGCAAATAGCCGCAGACTTGTCTCACTCTGGCCCATACAAATATAAACTGATATCACATTAGTTGATTAAATTATATTCTTAACAACGATGTATTGTAACATTATGACATCTAAGGATTGCAACATAATTAAAATAGCATTTTTTCAACCATCCAGAGCCGAGAAAAACGTTTCTTATAAAAATTATTTCAGAATTATTTCTTGGACAGTTAAATTTCTGAAGGTAGTAGAAAATGCATAAAACATTCTTGTTTATATTGTTAAAATTTGGATCAAATAATTTGAAGGGTTTTTGAGAAATAACCTTTTAAACTCAGCGTAAAAGTTGAACACATAGAAAACCATCACTTTTTCCATTCAAATTTTAATAAGAAATATAATAAAGAAATTAAAGTGAGCAATTAACCTAGAATTAAATGACAAATAATACAATATGATCATACTTTCTGTAGTTATTTTGGTAACTTCATAAACACCCCTCAAACTCGAGTGCACATAATATTTTGGTCGACAGTAAGTGTCAACTGCAGCATTCCTCTAGTGTAACTAGCACCAGTGGCTCAGCGAGGGGGGGGGGGTTTGGGGGATAAACCCCCCCCCCCCCCCCCAGAGCCCAGAGAAATTTTTTTAATAAAAATATTTTAACGTGGCAAATTTTGTAACTAATATTAGGGGGACGGATGACTCATAAACAAAACATCAAACTATTCACAGAACCGATTTGGACAGTTTGTAGGTCGAGAGGGTGGCAGGTGCGTAGCCTGCAGTCGTAAAATTTTCTTTCGGATTAGCAACACTGCAGCGCAGCGCATAGTCGCGCATGCGCCAAGGTGGTGATTCAAACTACTGTGAACGAACGAGTCTGCTGTCGTGGTGGTCTTATATTTTTTATTATTCATTTGTAGCTCTCAGTGGAATTGTTCTGTGTATTCGATCGTTACATATCACATCTCAACTGTGCTGGCTGCTTCACAAATGGATATTAGGAGACTCTTCAGCCAGAGTGCGGATGCATCAAAGGAAGCTTCAACATTAGCGTGTGCAGGTAAACTCAATCTTCTATATATACCATACTGGCAAAATATCATACTGATTGCCTTAAAAAAGCAGGCACATTTATAGCTACAAACAACGAAACCGTGCCAAGCATTGACAAGGTGTTAGATATGGGTCATGCTGCACAGGTAAAAAAGAACAGAGATCAATTAAATCCAATTACATCTACAGCAATATTTCTTGCAAGAAGAGGGTTATCATTTCGTGGACACAGGGACTCTGGGCCTGTTTCTCTCAATGAACCAGGTGAAAGAGGAGAGGGAAATTTTAAGTCCTTATTGAGATTCAGGGTTCAATCTGATGACTCTGTCTTGCAAAATCACTTGAAGAATGCAGGAGCAAATGCAACTTACACAAGCTGGAAAATACAGAATGAGATAATCTCATCCATGAACACAATTATTTTGACAAAGCTAGTGGAGAAATTCAAGGATGCTCAGTGGTTTTCTGTTCTTGTTGATGAAACAACAGATGTAGGAACTATAGCTCAAATGACATTCTATGTTAGATTTGTTGAAAATGAAAAAGTTCATGAAGAATTTTTACAATTCATTCCTATCACAGACATGACTGGAAAAGGTCTGGCAGATGTAATATGCAAAACTATAAATGATCTAAATCTCAATTTATGGTAGGTCAAGGTTACGATGGCGCAGGGGCTATGAATGGTCATATGAATGGGAGTCCAAGCTATAATAAAGGAAAAGTACCCGAAAGCCCTATATGTTCATTGTAGTTTTCACTGCTTAAATCTTTGAATTTCAGAAAGTTGCTTTGTTCAAGGAGTGCGAAACTGCATGGGTACAATTAAGAATGCTTACAACTTTTTTAACACACCAAAAAGGCAAGAAGTTATATCGACACAAATTGAAACAATGGAAAATGACCTAAGAAAGAAAGAAAAGCTGAAAAGAATGTGTCCAACTCGATGGGTTGAACGTCATGATTCTGTTCAATCTTTTGTGGAGTTAATCCACCCTATGCTGATAGCGCTGGATGAAATCAAAACCTGGACTGATAAAAAAACAGCTACCGAAGCTCAGCTTCTTCAGTGTGCAATAGAGAAATGTGACTTTTTGATCAGCCTCTTTGTTATTGAGTTTGTTTTCACTGACATTGCCTTCAAGTGTGTATTTACAGAAAGAAAATCTTGATCTTTCGGCTGCCATTAAGTCTGCTATGACAGTGAAGAAGAAGTTAGATGAGGCTAGAAAAGAGGCAGTTCAAACTTTTGCGTCTATTTTTAAGAAAGCAAGTGAGTTATGTGCAGATCTCCAGATACCTGTTGCGAAACCAAGGACAACAGGGCGGCAGACAATGAGGGACAATTTTCCAGCTAACTCGGTTGAAGGATATTTTAGGAGATCACTGTTCATCCCATTTATTATAAACACGGTTGAGGCATTTGGGCAAAAGTTCGAATCGCACAGAGAAATACTGACTAGTTTCCAGACATTATTACAACCCAATCAAGCAAGTGACATTTCAGAAGATTAAAAAGGTGGCCGGCTTTTATGACCTGGAAACCTCAGGAATAAATGGGGAGATCATAATATGGCAAAAAATTTTAAAGGAAAAGAAGCCAAAAAATGCAGTAGAGGCTTTGCAACACTGCAATGCTGGTCTCACTCTCACGGTCCACTCACTTCTTGCTATTTTGGCAACAATACCAGTAACTACATGTACTGCAGAGAGGTCATTTTCATCCCTAAAATTGCTGAAGACGTACTTGAGAAATAAAACATCAGAAGAACGCCTAAATGGACTTGCTTAAGCCTTTACCCATCAGAGAATTCTAGTAACAGAGGACGAACTACTTTACGAGCTATCCAAAAATTCACGTAGAATTAACATTGCTTTGTAATTTTTATGAATAAAAATTAAAGTGATTTTTAGAAAATGTTTCATTTATTTCAAAACAAAAATTATGAGATCTTAAATAAATATTACCTGAAGTAATTTAATAGTATACTATAATTTTGCTTTTGGGAGGGCCCCCGCACCTCCCGCTTATCCTGGAGGGTATTCCATACCCCCCAGTATTAGTTGCGCCTAAAACCCCCCCCTAGCCTTAATTCCTAGTTGCGCTCCTGACTAGCATGCACTGTCAATGTGAATTATTGGCATACTTTCCTCCCAAAAAAACACACTTCGCCGATAGCACCACACACTCAACTGGGAACGAGATTAATAAATGGCAAGGCAGGCTCTCGCTCTAATTGAAACGGTGCATTTTAAATGCATAGTAACATCATATGCTCCGCTTTTGTTTTGAGGTAAGGAAACCCTCCTTGACCGTGAGCTTCCAGTCCCCAGTATCAAGTATGACAGGGCTTTGGTTTCACCAGCTCATGCTTTGCTCGGGCGCATCTCCTACCGAGATCGCCAGTCTGACGCAACTACGTTCAGCAGTCGAATACAGCGACAGTGTTGTCTCATTGCTCAAGGCCTGGTTGCATCAGGAAGTGATATGCATTTTTTGTAAGTTGCCGTACATAATATCTAAATAGATAATACATGATATACATGGATAATATGTTACCAATACCTCATTCCTCATGGAAAATGATGAGTTGACATACTATGCAATGAAAAATGAAAAAATATTTATTACTGTATGTTAACAATGTATTATTTTCCATTTTGCATACATATTATATTCAAGTGATTCAAGGCCAGGAAAATCTTTGCCTGTATAAGTATAAAATGAATCTAGATAGTTCATTATCAGACATTGAGGTATGTTGATCAGTTAATTCTCTGTTACTTCATCATATTCTAATTCTAGTTTTCCTAATTTGTTTAGTTTAGATACATGAGATTCAATTATGGATCTTCCTAATTGATTTTGTCATATTATTTATCAAGTGTTAATAGGAAAGTGAAAATGTCAATCCTTTAAATTTTGTCAAAATGCTGTAAATCACAAATCCCAGTTGGTAGAGAAAGTCATTAGTATGGTTACTGTGTGCAGTACACTTCTATATGAGTTTTCACTATTAATGATATCAAGGGCGTGAAATAAGTATCCATTATACTACCCCTGATTTTGCTTGAGTTGAAATATGACAATATAGGATGACTTGCCACCCTTGCTACTACATTTTATCGATATCTCTCTATTTGTAGTTTGTTTTTTGCTCCTCAAAGCATTGCATTTTCAATGTAAGCTTTTTGATTTTTACATGTATTATTTATGTGGGTGATGTATTTTTAAATGAACCCTGATCTTGTTCTTGTGAGCAAATTGTTATTTTCTGACCTTCTTAGTTGTTGTAAATGTGGCATGGTTGAAACCTTGGAGTAGTTAGGTTTCGTGAATTAAGGAGATTGTTGATTACTCTCCCTTCTTCAATTCATATTCTAACAATTTCTTAATGAAATTAGTTGAGTTCTCTAAAGGCATTCTAACTTGGTCTTCATGAGTCTTATTCAATTCTTATTTTACCATAATTGTGAGCTAGTTCTGTGTGTTCCATTTTGAAAAGCCACGTAGGTTGTAATTTTTCACTATTCCAAGCTCTATGAATGATGAGCATTTAAAAATACAAATTATATATGTGGAATCTATATATTTTCATGACCATCAAAAAGTACAGGGTTCATATTATTGGGAAAATAAAATATTTCTGTCAATCATGAAGGCTTCAAAATTGATTAGTTATGCTTCTGAAATGCTCTAAACATGAGATAAATGTTTTCGCTGCTGGTGTTCCATTGCGTTAATCGTAAATTATGTTTTTGGGGATAGAGTATAGCAATCAATTCTTTGAACGGGGTTGAGACTTTGTTGGAATCTATACCTCATGTGTAAAAGTGAGGGTTAATCAATGAGGTGTTTAGAGGTTGGTTGCTGAAAGACATTCTACGAGGGAGGATGTCTGCTATCGAGAGATAAGTGGAAGAAAAGAAGGTGGAGCCATGAGATTTTTTAAATTAATACATTTGTCTGCTGCATAGCATAATGTTAATGATAATTTATATAATTGTATAGTTAAATCATGAGTTTTAAAAAGGGCTCATCTCAGAACATTTTGAAAATGGACTTTTTCCATTTTTTTTCATGCACATGTATAGGCAAATATTTTATAATAATAATAATTTTATTAATCCAGAGATCATGTACATAATATAAGACAGGTCAAATCATACAAAAATTGTTACAGTTTATCATCAATAAATTCATCAACACTGTAATCCCACATAGCAGAAAATATTTGCCAAGTGTCTACAAAATATCTCCAATGTGTTCTACTAATATCTAGTAAATATCTTGTAATAACTTGTAAACATCTTCTAGACATTTTCTAGATATCTGAATGTCCGCTTTTCCTATGTCTTATAGATATCTTCACAAGATATTTTCTACACATTACTTAATACCTACAGTGGACCTCGGGAAATATTGCAAGGAATAATAACTGGTTTTCATAAAACTTAATTTATTCCTTAAGTACCCATGTAGCACCAACGGTTGGGCCAATGTTGGGGAATGGTTATGTGCAACGGTTGGTCAATTGTTATTTATGTCCCTTTTGTCAACCGTTATCCAATTGTTATGGTCCAACAGTAGGCCTCACCATTCATCAACTATCATACAACCATATATTCCTCTTAACCTGTGTGTTGCCATTAGGTATAGCATTGGTTGGAATATGCCAATGCGGAAATGCACTGTACTCATTAATTTCACCTTTCTCTAAGCCACCGTAACTGAAGATCAGGTTGGATTTAAAAGAATACTGATATTTTGGCAGGAACTTGGATAGTATAGAACAGATGACAGAATGGGCTTCCACAAATTGATGGCTACAACCAATTATCGTCATAATATAACTTTCAGGAATATCTCGAAAGCACCATGTATGATTTTAAACAACAACAGCTGTATATTTAAATATTTATTGGCACTACTTCAAATTTCAATGATTGCATTCACTTGCCTTAGCACACATTTGAAATACGATTTCACATGGAGATTGAGCTGGTGTGGTGGCTAGAGTACTGGCCTCCCATCCCAAGGGCCCAGGTTCGATTCTTGGCAGTGGCGGATTTTTCAGTGGAAAACCGGTCCCCACTTGAGTGCCTCGTGGAGGGCATTTCAAGTTCAGTACTCCATCCGTCGGATGGGACATAAAGCTATGGTCCCCTTGGCGCCTGTTGTTAAGAGCAGGCTAATGCCAACGCCGGGTTTCTCTCCACCCTTCCTCCGTTCCCTGAAAAATTCCTACCATTACCCAATTACCCACCTATCCTAAATGACCTCAGCTGTCAGTCACCTCCCCTGAATAACCAACCAACCAACGATTTCACCTTTCAGGCATTATCCAACATGACATAAGCCAAAGTCACACCACATGGCATGGGAATCAACTGTTGTGATTGAGCTTACTTCTTGCACAACACGAAATTCAAAAAGGTTTATCCGGGTATTCAGTAACCAAGGGTCTTTTAAAAGAACAATGGTCCACTCAAAATTAACAGTAGATTTTTTGAAGAGGGAGTTCTTTGAAATCTCATCGAAAGTCATCACTGCACTGAGGAAGACATAAATACACAAAATATTTTCACATTAGTCATAAAGTTGAATGGTGATCTGAATCTTCATTAGCTCATTCATAATATCCCAGTACGTTAATGATATAACGTGCCTGTAAAAATAAATAAATACCGTCACTTCTCATGTTAAGAATTCAATGAAGACTTTATGGAAGGCAAAACAAAAACAATGACAAATTCATGAATTATCTTCAGCAGTCTCGCTATGTGAAGACAAATTTACTCACAGTGCTTTAAAATTCCAATTTTAAAGTAAGCTTGTATGTCGGCGAACTTCATAAAGACACTATGCTTCGAGCTCAATTTCATTCCAGTTGCTTGCCTCCAAGCTGACTTTACATGATTATATTATTCACAACCATGAATGCAGAAACAACACAAATCACAACTTCCATTTTGAATGTGTAAGTCGATTAGCATTGCGATTATATCAATATAGTCGATACCTTTCAAAGCCGCGAACTATTAAATGAATATTCTGGTTAAAGTTTTTCGTGTGCACCAAAGTTGTGATTTATCGTTGATGATAGTGCTCTAATTTAATAAATAACTTTTATAAACTGTAGTGTGTTTGAACGTAAGTAAATTGAATTTCATCATTGAAAATTAAAATGCAATTGTTTAAAGACAAACTTTTTTATCCTATAATTTGTCTTTTATTAATATTTTGAAAAAAGCAATGATTTTTAGGGATGTGCGAGTACTCGAAAATTCGAGTCGAGTCGAGTAGTTTTTGTCGACGGAGCCGCCAAGGCCAATAGGTTCAGAAATCTGCCGACAGGAAGCGCTATCATCAAAATCGAGTAAATCTCTGGTTACACGGTAGATAACACGTACGAACATGTACTTACGTACGTTCATTTACATTTGCGCGAATGGTTTCATGTACGTTTACGTGAACGGATTCATGTACGCTTGCGTGAACGAATGGATGAATCAGTGGTTACACGGTCCATGAAACCGCAATGTACCGTATTCCTCCGAATATAGCTAGCCCCCCCCTTTTTGGCCGAAATATTCGCGGAAAAAGTCTGGGGTGGGGGACCATATTCGAGCTCAAAGCACCGAATGTCCGTTGTAAAATTCCATCCCCTGAGTTTGAAGGCTTAGATCACAAAAATGAGTAGTTCAATTTTAAAATAAAGTATATCGAACTAATTCTTGTTTATTTATACGTTTAATAATGTCAAAAATATATTTTTAGCTTGTTATATTAATTAATTTTTCGACTGAGACAGATAAAAACGCCGGATATTATTGAAGTTCCGGGAAGCAAGTTTGACGCCCACTTGAAGATACACATGAAAAGGCACTTCTCTTTTCTTCGCATAAGATATGGAACATATATTTATCTTAGACTAAACAAAGTTTAAAATAGATTACTCAGTTACTAATTACGTAACGAATAATATTTAAAAATGCGCTATCTCAGCATGCGGAAGTCGGAAATTTAGTTTGTTTTGATGGTATTCTTCGAGTGTTTGAAAACTAAGAACGTGTAAAATGACTTAATAAATTGGGAGAATTAGATATACTTTCAACGTGTATATATTTATTTCGGAAAGCGAGCTCCACGCGACAGGACTTTTGGCCTGGAGAGATAAGCTGCTCGAGGTTGTCAAGTTGTAAGCTACCGTAGGTAGAAACTACCGCGCGCACCAAACACCACGCGAGAAAATTTCTCTAGTATGCACAGGAAAAATATCCTTGCCTATGCTTGAATAAAATTTTATAAGTTGCAGTATTCACCAAAATAAAATCAGCGATAAGAGAGACAGCTTTTGTCCCCACATTTCTCGGCTTCTCGACGAAAGAAACAAATTGCATTTTAAATTATCTTCAACTCCGTCTCCAAAATCTTTGCGCGAGGAGGCATAATGACGGTATGCTTCCAAAGATACCGTCAGTTCTTAAAATGACACTGACTTGAATTCTTAAAGGCGATACTTTTTTCCGCTATTGTCGAGTCCTCATGACTCATTCACAGCGATAGGCGATCTGCTTGTAGCAGATGATTCCACGCGCGCGCTACCTTTCCAGGCATGCTCTGGACATTAGAGCGTGCTTTTATAGCCGAAAATAAATATATATCGATATCAAATAATCAACGAATTCTACTGAGATTTCATAAGTGGATGCATATTAATGACTCGAGAGCAAGAGAAAGGTCCAAACGGTGATTTCCGGGACGGAAAGCGTGCGGGACGGAAAATAACGCAGTCTGACAAATTCATCAATAACAAAAATATTGATGAACGTAATAGTATGAAACTTCGTATAACTATTAACAAAGCCCTTAGCTACAATATGCAAAAAGGTAAGTTTGATATCTCGATCTGTGTTGTTCTTACGATGCCCGAATTCGATGGATCCATCCGGTATTAAAAAAATCGCTAAAAATCCGTTCTTAAACACGTACTTCAGTAAAAAATATTGTAAAAATATTTTAATACTACCAGTAAACGTAGAAATAAACAAGCTTTAATTTGATATACTTTATTTTAGAATCGCTTCAGCCATCTTGGAGATATTGGTCTTCAAACTCACGGGTGAAGGAGATTTTGTAACGGATGGTAGGCATCCTATTGTAAGGGCATTACGGATGATATAGGTATCGTATAAAACTTATAAGTTTTACTATTCCATTTTTTATTACCTATTTAGGATTATTAATTGCAACATTAATTTCAAGTTCCTAGTCATATCTTAAGATAGATAATTATAAATATCTATAGATAATTATCTATAATAAATTTTTGTTCAAATATATTTCCTTAGAAATCGAAAACTTTTATCCACAGGACTCTATACAAAATTCATATACCTGCTCACATTCATCCGTGAATGAAAATTCATTGTTCAAACATTATTAACTTGCATTAATGGATATTGGAAATAACCCGTGCTGATATAGGGTGTTCATGCATCGTGCAAATGGGGGTGATTGACTCAGATCCTTTTTATGATTCTAAGTTCTATCATGTTTAGGCAGAAATCACCGATTTTGAAGAGATGGTGCCATTAATTGGAAGAGGAAGAAAATTATGTGTTAAAAACTAACTATGTAATTAACGGCCAATCATAAATTTGAGGCGCGAGCTTATCAAATATTTACTGCACAAATAAGGCATATTGTATGAAATTCACTGTACTCTTGGGCTAACCCCGGCATGCACGACATCACTGAGAAAGCGTTTAGCTCTGAAAAGAAATACATAGGTATGCAAAATACATACAAGGAATGCTCTTCTAATAAGGCTTATGTATTCCTTAAGAAAAAATATTTTGCTTCCTGGCTTACTTTAAAGTTAATAGGGCATGTCACTCATATAGGCCTCATATTATGCCTAAGTACACTCTAGGTACCGTACTGCAAGCTAATTTACACATTTTTGAGTAATCCTAGGAATGAAGGTAATTTTCTTATTTCGAGAGCTACCGGAAAATTTCCATTATGTCTTTTGGCCTGCGCTACGTGCCATATTATTTTGACTGTTTATAACTATGCATTAGGTAGGTAGACCTGGCATTTGATAGTCAGATTGCTGGCTAACTTTAATTGCGATGACTTAAGTAAGAACTGGGTCTCTTCACTCATGTACAATAATGTACAAACTCGACTCGACTCGATACTCGCGAGTACTTTACAACTCGACTCGATACTCGACTCGAGGTCAAAAAGTGCTACTCGCACATCCCTAATGATTTTAAACTTAACTAGAACTGAATTGCCAGTTGCAATGAATTTTTTAATGATTATCAAGGGGGTGAAGATTGCTGAATATTAAATGGATCGACCGAGTAAGTAACGAGGAAGTGCTAAGAAGAGTAGGAGAGAAGAGAAGTCTGCTGACAACTCTATAAAGAAGCAGGAACAACGTAATCGGCCATATCTTGAAACCCGATGGCCTGATGAAGACAATCCCCGAGGGAAAAGTGAACGGGAAGATTGGAAAAGGCAGACCTCGTATGAGATACATGGAACAGGTTATGAAGGATGTAAAAGAGAAGAATTACATCACCATGAAAAGGTTGGTCAGTAGAAGAATGGAGTGGAAATCTGCGTCAAACCAATCCTAGGATTGTTGACCAATGATGATGATGATCAAGGGGATGAAAATTTTGTGTTTCAGCACTTTGGCAAGTCCTTCTCGAAAAGTTCACTACATTTTTTGCTCAGCTAAAAGCGCTAAAACTCTCGTATTACAACCGTATACCAATTTGAGCACAGAGAAAGTGCTAAATAAGATGATATCCAGCTTGCGTGGCTATGCGCAGCACAGTAATCCAGTAGCCCTACTTTCACAACCTCCCAATGTTGGCCCAATGGCTAATAAATAACCGTGCAAATGCACCGCTTCCCAACCGTTGAAATATAACCGTGCAAAAGCCACAGTTTCCCAACGTTGGCCAAACCGTCATTGCTACATGGGTATAGTCATCCTCGTCTTAGTATTTCTTAGCCAGACTTTTATTATTGAGGATGTGTCATCATCCATTGCTTCTGAAATGTGTTTTCTCACAACATGTAGAAACATAAGAGTAATTCATGATCAAAATACTGGTATGACATAAAATTCTTTTAATATATAATTCATAAATATTAATTTGTATCATATTATTTGGAGTTTAGGAGATAGGATTGATTGTTCGTTTTGTCGCCAAGTTGTGCCTTATTTCATGAACCCCTAATAGGTAGCAGTATCAATAAATTTTTCTTTGTGAAACAAATATTTTCCATAGAAAATAAATAATCGTGATTTTCACCAATCATAATATGAGATGAATAAAAAATATAATTTTCAGTTCTTGGTAACATCACGTAACGGTTAAGATATTTTCTAGACATCTTGTAAACATGGAAGATATTGAAGATATACTGTAGATATTTTTTGCTATGTGGGATATCAAGTACAAAGTGCTTAATTTTGTTCTTAAAGACAGAATTACTGGTAGTACATTTAAGATTATTAGGTATACCTAAAGCATTATAAAGCATTAAAAAGTCTGTGACCATTGATTTTGGGCCAAGCAATGCAGTTTTTTAATGCACTAATGGCACATATAAGTCATTGACACTTCTTGTATAATGATTATACACAGTGTTCTTTCTATTAAATTGAGTAATATTATTTATTTATTTAGTTAAGTTTATCCAATAACAAAAAATTGCAGGACAACCATGAAAAATAACTAATAATTACATACAATAGTTTTTACATCCCTTGCATATTCTGATTTAGGTGAATTGTTATTATACATGTATAACAAAACATACAATATATAAATACAAGGAAAGGGTAAAAGCCCCAGTGTCGTAAAATCTGTCTTCAAGGGGCAAGATAATGGGCATTTGTTATCAGTCTAACAGCTCTTTTTTGTACTTTAAAAATTCTGTCAGTATGAGGTGAGAAGCCCCAGAATAAAATATCATTAGTTAAATGGGAATAAAATTCATCATAAAACAAACTCGTCAGCACTTCAAGTGGTACAGTGTATCTTATAAATCTAATTAAAAAACATTTGGTACTCAACTTGTTAGCCAGAAAGTGGATATGGGATTCCCACGTTAGAGAAGCATCAAGTTGCAATCCAATAAATTTAGCACTGGATGACTGGAGAATAGGCTTTTCATCAATTTGTACATCAAGTTTAAGTTTTATTTTTTGTTTTAAAATGAATAATTTGAGACTTTTCAACATTTAGATGAAGATTGTTGGAGCACCAGATGTCAAGGCTACTTGAAGACGACTTACATTGATTGGTAACAGTATTAAAATCAACTGATGAAACAATGACACTAGTGTCATCAGCATAGAGAACTGGGTCATGGGCACTAGCAATTTTTGAATAAATATCAGATAAATCATTGATAAAAATTAAAAACAAAATGGGCTCCAGAACAGAACCTTGGGGAACACCCTGCATTAGCTCTGTCTTATGTGAAGGAAAAGAGTTGCCATTCATTTTCACAACTACTTGATGAAATCTATTGCTCAAGTAAGATTTAATCAGAACTACCGCAGATACCAAGGTTTTCTAGTTTCTTCAAGAGTAGTGTGTAATTCACGCTATCAAAGGCTTTGCTGAGATCAAAAAACATAGCTGCAATTTATGGGCATGCCATTTCACACAGTGGTAAATAGTTGGAGAGAAAAAACTAATTTTCAAAGAGTTGGACCAAAATTCAGTTTTTTCTCTCCTCTCAAAAAATGTCAAAAATGTGAGGAAAGGCCTTTTCAAAATTCATGATTTAGTTAATGTGAATGTCTACGAGGTTTCTAAAACATGTTTCTTATTTCTATTTTCAGAGTTTTGTTCTAATTAATTGATATTTATCTTTGAAATTTTACCTTCTTTTAGATATCGTTTACATACTAATTGTATTTCATTGTTTTGCTTCACTTGCTAAATTTTTGAATGGACATAAATATTTCTCTTTTGTTTAGAACAACATATCAATTGTAACAGAATGGATTTCAAATGAAGTGAGCTCTACCAAAGTGAGACGAGCAATTCAAAGATCTGAAAGTGTACGGTATTTGATTCAGGACTCTGTTATTGAATTTATCGATCAACATGGTCTGTACAAGAATGAAAAGGATAGTAACAAGTGAGTAATAGACTTGGTAATGTGTATATTATTCTATTGATGACTTGGAAATATATTTTTGTAAGAAGTAAAAATGTTAAGGAAGAGAATGTTGTTTGGATTGATTTTTTTTGCCCTTATCACGCAATGAAAAATGAGTTGAGTCATTTTTCAAATTAACTGGAATTTCTTGGGATGAAATGAAGATTTGCTGCATTATTTTTCATTTTTTCAACCAATAGATGAAATAATAATTACATGCATCATTACAATGAATGATTTCTACGAAAAGAATTGAGCACTTAAGTTTTCGTAATTTCATGGTGGTTATTTCCTCTTAATTGCATAAGTTTATAATCAGAGCAGTACACAATTGTAAATATTCTTGCAATATTGAACAATCCATAGAGTAAAATTCAGAACCACTGGGTGTTCTCATTGAGGGTATGGTTAATAAGTCATCCCTCATTCTAACACTGGAATGCTTGTGTCCCTCTTCCTATGGTAATAGTAATAATAACAGGCAAGCGATCGGTCTCAACATAGTTGGTAACATACCACCGTGGCATTTTTCAAGGCGATAGCTTGAACCCTCTTCTGTTTTGCATTTCCCTCCTCCCACTTACTTTCAGGCTGCTACGAGGAGGAGGATACAAGTGCGGTGTCCCAGGTGACAGGGAGCATAAGGTCACCCATTTGTTTTTCATTTATGACCTTAAGCTATATGCTTCCAACGTGAAAGAACTTCGTGTCGCACTGGACACCGTGTGGGAAAACAGTGAGGTTATAGGGATGGAGTTGGGATTGGACAAGTGCGCATCCATCCATCTGGCAAGAGGAAGACTTTCGGAAAACAAGGAAGACATGCAACTCGTTGATGGGAGCGTCATCCGTCACCTTGACGATGACATTAGCAACGAATATCTAGGCATTCCCCAGTGCCAAATGCAGGAGGTGGCAGTGGTTAAGGAAAGACTCACCTCCAAGTACAGACAGACTCTCAGGAAAATCTGGAGTTTTGAGCTGTCTGGACTGAACAAGATTTGGGCCACTAATAAGTTCGCGGTCCCAACACTGCTAAACACCTTCGGTTGCTTGAAATGGAACGTCAACAAGTTGCAGATCCTCGACAGGGGAACTAATTATGACCATCTTTAGAAGTCTTCATCCAAAATATTCTGTCCTCAGATTGTATCTCCCTCGCAATGTAGGTGGTTGAGGCCTATTGAGTCTGGAGTGTCTTCATAACAGAGTTGTCCTAGATACAGCATGCCGGGTTCTAAACAGCACGGACCCCCTGATGTGTGTCGCAAGAGAACATAAGATGGCTGGAGCCGGGGCGTTTCTCTTCCAGGTGGCATAGAGGGCGGCACACTAATTTGGTCTAGACTTCGACCTGTCATCCGATGGAAGTGACAATGACACATCCATCTTGTCATTGAAGGCAAACGTTCTCAAGCTTGAGATAAAGAAAGCCGAGCAGGAAACCTTGCTGACAGCGCACATCAATAATCCTATGCATGGATGTTTCTATCAAAACATGGAAAAGCATAGGCTATCGAAAGACCTGACATTTGCCTTCCTACGCTCCGTGGGCCTGAAGTCCGAGACTGAAGGATTCATCCTTGCATGCCAGGATGGTGTCATAAACACCCTCGTGTACCGCCACCTTATATTTAAGGCGGAGGTAGCGGACACAAGATGCAGAGCGAGCCGAGCCCAGCTGGAGACATTGAGTCATCTACTCTCTGGCTGTAGTTACTACGCCAAGTCAGCGTATTTAGCTAGGCACAGCGTGGCTCTGTGGGTGTTACATTTTCACCTGTGGCACCATTGGACGAAACACCTATGCTGCCATATGCACCTGGAGAGATCGAGTCCATCTTGGAGAACGATAAATGTAAAATCTGGTGGAAAATTTCCTTTTCCTCCTCCAGGCAGTTGACGGTGACTAAGCCTGATATCGTTCTCCTCGACCACCTCTCCCGCTCCATGTACGTGATCAAATTTTCGGCAACTGCTGAAATGAACTTGGGCACGAGGGAAGTGGAGAAACGGACGAAATATCAAGACCTGATGTTTGCACTTCGACAGATGTACCCCGGAAACTTTTAAGTTAGTAGTCCTCATCATAGGTGTACTCAGTGAAGTAAAGGGATTGCTGGTGGATAACATCAAGTGTACTCCGGCCTGCGTGGCACAGGTGGAATCAGTTTTAGCATACATGCAGAAGGTCATCATCTTGGGTTCTCTCCATCTGATGCATACGCGCGATCCCTAAGCAGCGTAGCCACTCAACCGATAGGCATGGGAAGTGGCTACAAAAACTGCCTCCGGTCTCCGGTCATTATGACAGCAATGAAACCTAATGCTAGCCGGAGTCTCAAGAGGTGGATATAGAGGTGGTGATCTTTGTGGTGTGAGATGCATCCAGAACACCACCAACTTTCGCATCCGAACTTGGCCGATCAGGCCAATCTCCTATGAAAAAAGGAGTTAGTTCACCAAATGCAGTCAGAGTATAACACCAGCGGCTTAACGTACCTCACTGACAAAAGCAGCAAATACACCGGCTGACTTGAGTCCCATGCTTATGTTGGTATCTCAAGTTCGTGATGGGGAGGTCAGTCACTCTGACTCTGTACTGAGATCGTGGTTAAGGAGCACAATCTCGTATGATGAGGACCAAACACAGCAGAGAAATGTCCATCTGAAAATTTCTGTGCGGGGCACCCAACTGTCCCGAATGAATGGACTAATAGACGAGATCCTGACAGAGACGTCAGACCTCTGGATGGTCAACTGCGTGGTGTATGCTGCTGCCAAAATAATGGCCTCCTACCAGAAGAACACCCCTTGGGAGGAGGAGGCAGCTACAAGGCTCAAAAGATGCCAAGATCATTCTGAAACGACAACAGGCATCGAGGATTCAGTGTGTGATAGAATACATTATGGCTGGGTGAACATTTACACCCAAGGTTTGGCGAATTGTGCACAATAATAGACATCACTATCACACACTAAATGAAAGTGTGCTGCGTACCATTAAGCAGCACAAGGTCGACAGTGTGGGTGCTCACCACAGCCAAGAAAAAACTCCTCAAGAGGACTAGGTCCATGAGGGAGAATGCAACCTTTCTCCTTCAGCCATCCTGACTCTTTCGGCCACCTCCGCCTGTTGTTCACTCTCCGCTAACCATCCAGGAGTACAATCTCCTATGATGAGGACCAAACACAGCAGAGAAATGTCCATCTGAAAATTTCTGTGCGGGGCACCCACAGCATTTCTGGAAGGACATCTATGAAATGTCAAAGCCATTCAATGGAGACACTCCGGCCTTAGGCCATGTTAAAGAGTTTTGTGACCACCACCTACAAGATGTAGATGGACCCCTCTCAGTCTCGAAAAGTGACATGAAGAGGGCCTTCTCTGGCAAGAAGAACTTCACTGCCCCTGGAATGGATGCAGTGAACAACTTCAAATACAGTGAGGATACAGGGATGAGTTGGGATTGGACGAGTGTATATCCATCCATCTGGTGAGAGGAAGACTTTCGGAAAACAAGGAAGACATGCAACTCGTTGACGGGAACATCATCTGTCACCTCGACGATGATGAAAGCTAAGATTATCTAGGCTTTCCCCAGTGCCGAATGCAGGTGTCAGTGTTAAAGGAAAGACTTACCTGGAATTATTCCTTTTTACTACCAGGCAGTTGACGGTGACTAAACCTGGTATTGTTCTCCTCGACCACCTCTCCCGCTCCCATGTACGTGATTGAGTTTTTGGCACCTGCCGAAATGAACATCATGAAGGAGGTGGAGAAATGGATGAAATATCAAGACCTGCTGTTTGAACTTTGACAGATGTACCCTGGACACACTGTTAACTTGGTAGTCCTCATCACAGGTGTGCTCGGTGTAGTAAAGGGATCGCGTCATAACATCAAGTGTCTTGCGGCCTGCTTGGCACAGGCGGGATCGCTTTTAGCACATATGCAGAGGTCATCATCTTGGGTTCTCTCTGTCTGCTGCGTACGCACAATCCCAAAGCAGTGTAGCCACTCATCCGATGGGCATCGGAAGTGGCTATGAAAACTGCCAAACCCCTCTTGAGTCTCCGGTCATTATGACAGCAATGAAACCTGATGCTAGCCGGAGACTCAAGAGGTGGATGTAATTATTCTTTATTCATCTGTTGCACATACACAATGTGATAGATGTTGTCAAGATAGAAATGAAGCATTAAAAATATGTAAATGGCAATAAGCAAATGAAAATATTATAAAAAAATTCAAATATTCAAGTGGGAAAAAACAAAAATACAGATGCATGATGTACATAAAATTAGAATTCGATAGTAGAAAAGTCAAAATCAAAGTATTCCTCCAAAGAGTTTAAAGGATTGGCTATAAGCCTGTTCTGAAGAGCAATGCGGAACACATTGTTGCTAACAGTGCTAGCTGTGTGGGGCAATATATTGAAAAACTTGATAGCCAAGTTTTCATGATTAAATGATTTGGCCAGCCTGCAGTATGGCATATCTAGTTTTTCAAGCTCTCTTGTGGCATGGTTATGTACATCATCCCTGATAGAGTACAAGTGCAGATTTTCTTTAATGTGCAGCAAAGTATTAAATATATATAAACTAGTGTCTTTCATACTCAAGGAAAAATATATCTAGACTAATCTTACTGATGATAGAATGTAATATATTTATGTATTGTCTTAGATTTGTTTCTTACTGTCATGAAGCTCATGTTTAGTAAAGCATTACACATACACAGATAAGAGAAAAATAATTAATTAGAAGTTATCTGTAGGAGAGTTAATGGACTTAATGTATTTAGGAGTTTACGAAAGAGGTTGGGTGTAAAGTGGTGAGGATCTCTCAAGCTCTGCTTTAGCCTATAATTATTTGTACATCTTGCTTTCTTCCAGTGTTTTGCAGATAAGATTGACAGGGAAAATGTGGGGATACATTTTTACAAACATAGTATGCCATAAAATGTATAAAAGAAGGGAATGTTGGAATGGAGAGTTTAATAAATAAAGACTTTTCATCATTCCAACTGGGGATGGACTATGCCATAGTTGCCATAACCTAAAATAATTTTTTGGCCTGGTATGGAGTCTGCAAAAAGAATCTGGTTCCTTAAAAACATTATTGGTGTAAATTTTATGTCTTTTAAAGCACCCATATCTAGTTCCTTTGCATTTTAAAACTCTTTTATGAATTAAGTTTCATTTAAAATTTCCTACCCTTAATCTCACATAAAAATAATCATAATGTTGACTTTTCTAAGCTATTGGTTTTCCAAAATCAATTTTTTTCTTGTACAAGGTCAAAAATAAAGAATTTGTTGATTTTCAATTAGAGATGGGAGGAATACCATATTTCTAGAATTTGAATATTAATCATAACTTGAATATTCGAATACCTTGATTACTAAAATGGCTATTAGTTTATTAAATATTATTCTGCTAATTTATTTATAGCCTGTTATAGTAAATAGCTACAACTTAATTAAATTTAAAATTTCACTTGTTTTAACATTTCAAATATGAAATCAAATAAGTTTACTACCAAGTGTGGTATATTGAATATGCTAACATTTTATTTTTTATAAGTGACAGAAGAAAGTATTAATGCACATTCGAGTTTTGAGTTTAACCGCACACCTGTGTCAATAAAATATAAATTTACAGATAAGATGAAACTCTGATTTTTATTAATTAAGTCTCTATAATGAAGGATGGAAATGGTATTTTAAGGTAAATTTGCTGATAATTGCTGCTAAATTTGATAGCATCTAGCTCATAGTAAGATAGCAGCATCGATTATATGGTATGAGCTCTAAGAAATTCTTACTCATGTAATATTAATTAGCTAATTGGGAAAGGACTAGAGATTTGGAAAAAAGACAATGTGTCACTTTTTATAAATTAATGATGAAAATATATAACAGAGTAAAAGATTTAATTCTCAATTCTGCTTAAGTATCAAGCAGAAACTGTCATAATTTTTATAAACTTTCTTTGATTTTGCATCATGACCTTGGAAGAAGTCTTTTTCCACATTTCTTCTTTTTAAAATTTCTTCTTTTGCACTATTAGTTACGAACTCAATTAATGATGCTAAAAGAGGATATTTGAATACCTTGCCATTACACCAAATTAAGCAGCCATAATACACAAAGTGCTATTTTTGGCATGTTGACCACAATATGCACAGCAAGGAGACTCCATTTTGTTTCATAAATACTTTTTAGTAATTTATTCATTAATGAATTACTGCTTACTTAATTCTATGATACAGTAGACTCTTGATAACAAGAAGCACGAAAATAAGAAGTTTCAAAAATATGAAACTATTTTTGCCGGCATAGACAGCTAAGGAATCAGTGTTGCCGATTACGTTGCATCAAAAGTGAAATGCGTGAATAGTAGTGCTTTCATCTCCCGCAAATGCGAATCTCTCCCCATCATTTTCCACATGTAACTCCTTATCATTTAGACTTTGAGTAATGTGGGAATTGCAGTGAATGCCATTATTTATTGTATAGAGTGGTTATTTTTTTGTTTTTACTGTCACCAGCATTTCTACAATGTACTCTGTAAATCCGGCGCCAAATCCGGAAGACCCTCGCCCGCCCGTGCTGTGGGTTGACCTCACCCGTGTTCATCTCCACCCGTGTGACATAGACTCCTGACCATGCCCATTTGCCCCGGGTGCCCGCATCCTAGGTGGGTGGCCGGGTCATAAGTGGGTACCTGGGTTGCTCGCCCAAACTGAGGGGAGGGGTGGTAAAAGAGTGAGCAAAAAATATTGCAAACAACAAAGACCCTTAAGAAAGATGATCTGCCCTAAGATCATCATGCGGCGGTGATGATCTTAGGGCAGTCGCCTGCCCAGCCGATGGGTGACCGGCTATACTTGGCAAGTTCTCCGTTAGGTCACATTCGTTATACTTTGGAGTAGTCCATCATATGTCTTCGGGTTGAGCCTCTCTCTTTATCTCTCAACACAGGCGGACAACCTTCACCCTTATTTTGCACCCGTGTGCAGGTCTCTAGTATCTTTATCTCTCTTGCCGAGCTTGAAGTAGGGGAGGGGGTGGGTGGATGGCATCATGGAATGTCTGGGAGGTTCTTTCTTCTTCTGGGCAACCCTGCGGGGTAATATGGCAGTGGCTGATTGGAACCGCTCCGGGTGTTGAGTGGAATGGCGAGGGTCAGGGATGCGGCATCCTTAGTTATCAGGAGGGTCTTCGACAACTCCTCTCACACTATGACACCTCTAGACCATCCCCTTCGCTTACTTCCCTTCCGCCCCCCCCCCTCCCCATATCCCTCGAAGATCCACCCATGACCACCTGCACATGCCCCCCAGGGATGCCCAGAAGAAGAGGAAGGAACGTCACAGACATTCCGCAATGCTATTCCCCCATCCCCTTCCCACTTCCCCCTTCAAGCTCAGCAAGAGAGATAAAGATACACCCGCAACTGGGATCTTTCCTCTCCACAACCCCCAATGCACCGTAAACCCGAACTCCCTGGCCATCATATAATCCTTGAGGAGGCTATGCGGAAAATATGCCGAATCGTGCCCCATTCGTCATCAAGGTCTTAGTTGTAGAAAATAAACAATATTGCCTCACAAGCTCTATGCTGCTGAGGATAGATGGAAGATGATACAAGTAATAATCTGTGAATGATTTTTTTCTAGAAATGAGCTTAGTTCCATCCTTTTTTATAGCAATGATTGGGAGATAGAAGACAACAAAAGCACGGTTGTGCCAGCTGCCATCATAACAGCATAGGTGTTTGAAGCAAATGTCTATTTTTAGTGTCCACACTAGATTTCCCATGTCTGCTGACTATTCCGAAAATAAAATTCGTATTACAAAATGTTCAACTTGTGTTTTATATACGTTTTCGATGCTTGGACTAAATTTCGCCAACCCTATGATCGCAGACTTAAAAGCATTGACATAGTGGGTACTTATTTTACGATCTTTTAAGACATGCGTCTTTTTAGAATGCTTTCACGAACAACCACAAAAGTTGCCGAAGAGAACAAAAGTTAGAGAAAACAAAGATATTTGTTTCATGACTTTTTTTAAATATTCGAAATTACAAAATTCAAAACTATGCAGTGCCGATTTTCCGGTCCCTTGACTTCGTATTATTGAGAGTTTACTGTATATGTATTGTTTAATTATTGTGCTAAAATTTAAAATTATAGTGTTCGTATGCTTTAGCTAGTGACCTGTTATATTTACATGTAGTGGCTAAAAGCTTTTAATCCTGTATGTAATATTTCATTTGTTTATTTTATGCTTTCTCATGGACTTTGGATGATAACCAGTAAGTACGATATGAAAAGTCTTTCTTTTCTTACACCATCACCAACTGATATTGTGATGGATTCCCCAAGCCCTTTATATCCAACTGCAAACAATAACAACTTGGGTAGTGAGTCAAATGTCCAGAAGGGAATAATGAGAGTAAATGGTGAAGTGAAGAATAGAGGATCTTCTGTAGTCATTCTAACAGGTTACCCTGGTGCAGCTGTGAAGGTGTATTCGAAAGGGAAGGAAGGCATCAATGAAAAGAGAATAGCTGACAGTTCTGTGACTGAGGTGAGCTCAGAGGTTCCTTCTCTTAATCGCGAGGGAGGTCCAAAATGGGAACAAAGCAAAATAATGCACAAAGAGGTTAACGGTGATACCCATACTGAGGAGAGTGAAGTCATGAAAACTGAGGAACCTATGGCTCGTGTTCAAATAGAGATAACTAAAGATGGTATTAGAGTCATAAGCGACAAAGAAACCACTGTTTGATCTTGAATGGTTAAACAGGTTGTTAATTTCTATGAATCATGTGCCAAAATAATTATTTTGTGTATTTTGGAGAGACCGTTTTGGAGATGGAATGATGTGATTTCCCCAATGTAATGCTTCCACAGTAAAGTTAGATGCTCCTTTCAACTCAAAATACAGTTCAAACATTCCAGTGGCCAATTAAGTTATAGGTATCTCTTTAGGAGTACATGTATTGTGTTTGAAGATACTTATTTTGGTATTTAAGTTTTTATCATTGGTAATATACATTTTAAAGTATCAATGTGACAGTTTGATTTGAATTCGGAATAAATATTATAAGTTTAATGAAATAAAATCTTTCTTTCTTAATAAACTTTCTTTGGGCATTGTCATGATTATATTTGGGTGGTACTGTAAAAATAAATGTTACTTATCAGAGTTTTGTTTTTAGTGTATTCTTCTCTTATGATAAAATGTTTAATTAAATGTGTAAAATTTTTAGTTGTACAACTAAAAGAAATATTAATGAGATGCACTGAAAGTATATTTTGGGTCTTTAGTGTAGTAAGTAGTGAAGAGTTATCATTTTGGTTTTAATTAGTAGTGTGGTGTAAATATGCTGAAGTGGTTGACTAATGTTTAACTGTGGTTTACTAATTTTATATCACTTTTTTGGGGTTGAGTAGGTTAGGGTTAACTTGTTGATACATTAACACTAAAATTAGGCCTGGTGCTTTTGTGGATTATGAAGTAGTTAAAATGACTTCTATCTCTTTAAGTAGAAATACTCTTCTAGGAATGTTGAGGTGGTCACATGTTAATATTGCAGAAAAGCTGATAAGGTTGAGATGCATTTGTGTAAGACCTATGAATATCCAATACTAAATATTTGTAGGAAGAAAGCTTACATGTGGTCTGCCTGATTGGGCATATGGAGTATGCCCAACCAAGCAGATCAATCATGTCCTGAGTATGGTTAGTATTTTATTAGCATGTTTATGGAAAGTGATGCTATTTATTCCATTTCTAATTGAATATGCGAAAGAAAGATTATTAGTTAGATTGACTTGCATGCTTTTGTATTAAATTGCTTACATTTGTGTTTTACTGTACTTTTTAATGAGGGTAGCACCAATGGTTCTGGTATGCTACAAAATATTTTCATATTATCGTAGTCCGAGCCTGTTGTCACACTTGTGTTGTATTTAAGGCTGAGTAGAATTATTGATTGTAAGGGTTTTAAGGGTTCATGAATATTTCATTTGGTTGTATGTCTGGAAATTGGTTTAGTATTTTACATATTTACATTACAAAATTTAGGACTGAGTATACTAGAATATCTTCGCTCAATTCTGGAAAGTTGTTGCATTCCAAATTAAGTCCTCAGGATAGCATTGATTACCTACGTATAAGTAATCATTTATGGCATGTTATAGTGTTTTGTATTACATGGTTGCATTTAATGATGATTAGGAATTGCCATATTAATATGTGAGGACAGGTTTATTCTAAGGTAGTTTTGTCCAAAAACACTTGAAATTATTTGGCTTATTCTCATGCTGCCCCACTCTTTTTGGATGATTTGAACTTTTATATTTGTGAGTGCAAGCTATGCATCCATTCATACTCAAATGCTACAAAAGAAGAGATTTGTCATTCATTGAAAACATTTACTCTTTGTAGTTGTAACTATGGATGATATGTTTATATAACTATGGTTTAGTGCCTTAAGGGTCTATAGAGGAGGAATTTAATAATTGATAGCCTAGGCAAAGATTAAATGGTCACTCTTAAGCCCGTTTCACACGACTTGATCCAGCACATGTGCTAGCCGCTACTTGATATTGAGGACAGAAACTAGCATGATTGGAACCGTCCTAGGTTGTTTACACGATCATTGACCTTGTGCTTGCTATGAAGGGGTTATTCCATGTGAATTCATACTAATTAAAGCAAGAGAAGTTCGCACAGCATCTGCAACGTGACTTGATTGGTCGATGGCTACTGGGTCCTACTAGAAATCTAATGCCGCATCAAGTATGTATTCCAATATTTCAGCAAGTATACTAGTTAGCATGCTTGCTAGCCAGCATACTGGTTCTATTCACACGATGCTGGAAAACTAGTATACTTGCTAGTATACTGGACTTTGTGCTGGATCAAGTACCGTGTGAAACAGGCTTTAAAAAAAATATTTTTGTGTTAAATTAACATTTAGCACAAATAATTATACATTTTAATTGTCCAAATACCAGGTAATTGCAAACTTATTATTCTCAATATTAGGCATGTCAAATACAAACAATATATTAGGCATTATTTTAAAAATGAGCTATAGAATAAAACATTGCATTTTAGGTACTTTAATGAATTGATTTTAAATGCAGTCACCCTCTAGTGGGCTTTAATGTCAGCAGGGAGTAAATATATAAATTTATTACATATTTGGAGAAATTTCTTTTTGTATGAACAACCACAGTAAAAATATACACTAGGCACATCACAAAATCCATTTGTTTGAATAGAGGTCAATGAGGGGTGTCATATATATTTGGCTCCTCTTGAGACCAATGGCTTTTTTTTGCACCCTGAATATGACCATTGCATTGTAAGATGAATCTTGAAAAAGAATACTGATGGCCAAGTTTAGGTTTAAGTAAGTCTTGTGAAAGAGTGGGCTCAATGAAAGTGGGCTGAGCTTCACTTATTCGATAAATTGTTGATATGTGTATCCTAATGGATCTGAAAACCAATGTTGGATCTAAAAAAATTTGGTACTCTGAGCCTGTGGGATTACTTTCCCATTAGCTTCAATAGAGGCTATTTTTCTTCATTAATTTTTATTGGCAAGTTATATCAGGTGAGACCTCTCAGTATATCAGTCAAGAAAATTTATGTGACACCTGGTGTGTAGTCTTACTTGTCTGTGTACAATGTAAAATGAATCCATTGAAAGTAGGGAATGTAAGGATAATATTGGTAATCGGAATAGAGCAAAGGGGTAGCAACATTTATTTAATGAAATCTATCTGGGAAGTCATTAATATATGAAAGAAACAGGACCAGTTGGAGAAGAGGGCCTTGAGGAACACCTCGAGTACGACATCCCCTGGTGACAAAATTAGCACCGTATATAGAGGTAAATGCATGTTGTAACAGTTAATCCAAGCATATGGTAATCCATGAATTTCCTCCTGTCCAGTTTCTTGTGAAGTAAATGGTGGTCTATACTGTCTAAAGCCGTAGGTAAATCAAAAGCATTGCAATAACTTCTAGTTTTAAATCTAAAGAATTCAATAGCTAAGATATTAACTGATAGGCATAAAATTAGCAGTTAGCTGCATGGTCATGAAGCTTTATTCATGGGGCATGGGACAGTTTATTTATTGTTTGTTTGCGCGAATCAAAAAACGTCATAAAATAAAGAACTTCTAGAGATGTTATAGAAGTTTCAAGCTCGGACAGAGAATAATATTCTCAATTAGAAATTAAAACAATTACTTCTTGAACTTAGCAACATACTTGATTTTCTTTATTAAAGTTACTGTAAACTTCTAAAGAGCCAATATATGGGACTGTTCTTATGTTGACCACTACTATTAAGAGGAAATATATTTGCATCTCAATTTCTTCTTGCTCCACGGGAATGACCATTATAATGGTCATTCCCGGTATGGTATACCATTCTTTACAAAGCCATCTGGGTGTGTTCACAAGTATGCCCATAAATACATGGTAGAGTTAGTAAGCCATTTTCAGTAATAGGGGATCCAGTTGGTTTGGTGGCTAGTGGAATGGCCTCCCATCCCATCTCAAGGACACTGGTTTGAATCCTAACCAAGGTGGATTTTTCATTGGAATATTGGTTCCTACTTGAGTGCCTTGTTGAGAGCACTTCGAGTCCAGTACTCTGTCCGCTGGATGGGATGTTAAGCCATCTTCCCCTTCGTGCCTTTCAATTAGAACAGGCTATTGCCAATGCCGGGTTTCTCTCCACCCTTTTTCCCTTCCCTTCAAACTCCTACCTTTATCCAGTTACCCTCCTATCCTCTCTGGTACAAGTGATGCCGGTTGCCTCCCCCAAATAACACCTACAACATCATGCTAAAGTAAGGATTACATCTCAAGAAAGGATCTTAGAATGGGAACCATAGTCTGACATGTGATGATGTTGCATAATAAGCAGGAGTTTATGAATTAGAATGTAGCCTAGAGTATGGTATTTGTATTAAATACCAACAGTTATGTGAAGGTATTCAGATGGATAACTGTAATTTATTGAAAAGCGGCTTCTTTGTACCTGAAAGAAAAATATTATTACTTTCCTCTAATTTAGAATTATAATTAAAATCCACAGAATTTCATAACACAAGAGCTGATAAATGTTAAGGAATAACTCAGTATCAAATGTTTGCTATTAGTTATGGAAAAGATATTATTTGTCCTCCAAAACCCACCTCTCTATAGATTAAATACTTTACTGAGTGTATAATGCTTTTTATCCAGGAGTTAAGATGAAAACTATTATTTGCTGTATTTTTATTGCATTACATTGCATTTTATTGCAAATTTTTCACTTTTTCTTTTGGGAAAATATCAATACTAATAATGATGAATGTCATATTAACTAGGTAGTGCACTCTTAAGACTCCAAAGACATGGAGCAAGAAGTCATTTATTTTGTCTCATGGTCTGTTGAAAGTGAAGAGTTAGGTTACTTCCTCAAAACTTACGAGAAATAAGTGCACAGAATTGCTGTCATAATGCTTTGAAGTTTTATAAGAATGTGTTGTTAATTTACACATTTTCACCGAACTTCTGGGAAAGATTAAAAAATATTCTTTTGAAAGTGTATTAATATAAAATGAGTTAATCCAGAAGTGGAATCACATAAACACAAATATGTTTAAGAGAATTAGTAAAATACATTTACAAGAAAAATGACAATTGAATTAACTTTGAATGAATCATCTCTTAAAACTCATGCTTTTTCAGAAATTAATACCTATTCAACATTTGAAAATTATACAGTCGAAATCAGCCATCAATAACAGTCTGTTTATATGAATATGGCACAGTTGTTCTTTTTGTTAAGAATGCAGTATCTCTCCGCCTCTAATTTTCTGTAGATGTAGTGAACATTATTTGGACTTGAATTAACATAAGCTAGTTTCTTTGGTTGAATGTTTTGGCCTTGTGAAGTAGTGGGATTATGTATTTTTTATTTTTGCAAAGAAATAATTCTATTTCTTAAACATTTTGTTTGTATTGTTGATGTGAGTTGCTATTTGTGGGCTGCATTAAGTGGATGGGTCGAAGTTCTTTCTTTGTGGTGCATCCTTAATGATGTCAGTCTCATGGTTATGCTCTTGAACTAGAGTGTTGCCATAAAAGTTTCCCTGGCAGCATTTAAAATAATGCTCCATTCAATAGCTCAGATACTATCTTCAGTACAATCTCTTGTTGTTTTTTCACCGCTCTTGTTGTGTCACTCTGTCTGTTGGGATACAATTATATCTTTATTATTCATTTAGAGAAACAAAAATGATTTTTGCGAATTGGCCTTGATGCTTTACTTTCTGTAATTCTCTCAATCAATTTTGTGACGTGTTTTAATTGCATTTTTTTGCCCTTTGGTTTTTCGTAATGATGGTTTGCTGGCCTTGCGTTTTTGCTCTTAACCTAGCATCAATGGAATGATATTTACAACACCATAGCCTGAAGTGGAAGGCCTTCTCTATTGGAAGCAACAGTGTCATAATGGTATTATATTTTGATATTTTATTTATTTGGCTATGGTACCTAATGGTATGAAGACAGTTTTAGAAATTTTCAATAAGAGTTCCATGCCCATAGACAAATAGTTAATGTATTATATCAATAGGGCACGTGTATGGCTGTCTTCTAATCTTTTCAGCAGGACTACTTACTTTTATAGCTCAAAGGTTCCTACAGCAGAAATGGATATCTGCTGCACATAATAGCATATTGAAACTTAATCTCTTCCGCAAGTAAAGACCTAGATTAATATTTTGCCCTCTAAATGTATGAAGTATTATCCTTTTTAACTAGGGAATGATTTCCACTCTCTTGGTATTGGGAGTTTTAGACTGTGATTAATTAGGTTTCGAAGAATTTTCATTATTAGTAAAAGTGGATATTGTTTATGGATATCTGTTTTAGAAAACAAGTATACAATGGACTTGTGTAGAAGTATGACTTTACATGTACATCTACTGTAACTTTGTGGGAAAACACAGGTATGGGAGAATAATTATCTTTTATGATAGAATCAAATCTTTAGTTTTTGATAATTTCTCATGTGTGGAGTTACTGTCTTCCAGATATTCATAACAGCATTATGATTCTTTTAGGACAGGTTCACTGCAGTTTTTCTGGCTGCTATAGCAGCTTCTATAGAATTTAATGTTGTTGGTGCTATATTGCTTGATTTTCAAACATGTTTTAGAATCTTAGTGCATGAACTAAAAAACTATTCATTTAAAATTTGGTTGAATTTGAATGGCACCACATACTGCAAGAAAACGTAAATATAACGTTATTAACTTATCATTAGTATTATGCAATGAAATGACTGTCTTCCTATTACTAGTGCCATTGACTCACTGCCACCTCATTGAATATCCTTCCTATAGGTTATATGTATACGCAGGAGACTGATATTCTAAGAGGTACTTAATAAATGTACTGAAGGTAACAATGATCATGTGTGTCTATTTAGTTTGGTTGTAAGCTAGTATAAAATCCTGATTTATTCACTTTAATCAATTATTTTCGTACATTAAAGTGGCATGGGAAAGTAATGTTATGGATCTATCCAGGATTGTTTTTCATTGTAATGGTATGGATCCATTTAGGATTGTTTTTCAGAAACATTTTGGGCTGATGTATTGGTTTAAAATATCTTACAACAGCGCAAATAAAATGCTTTTCCACTTGCCACTTTGATTCAAAAGTATGAGTATCTTGCAAAATGCTGCATGCATTCTTCCTCTTTAGGACACAAGACTCAGATGTGAGTAGAATAATGCTGTTTTACATTTGTCAGTCCCCCCCATCTCCTGTAGACTTTAGGTGGGATCATAAGTCGTGATCCATGGCACATGAAGAAATGAAGTCCATCTAGGCAGGAATCATATTGGAGGTGTCTTCCTTCAGTAGGTCCTTTCCTTTGGCTAGGACAAGTTCATATTTAAATTTAAGTCGACAGTGTCCATCTAAATTGCTATCTTCAATAGAAACATGCATTTTTCCATTAGTGTCATTAATTTGCATTCACAACTTCATACTCCTCAGTGATTGTCTAATTCATGCTTGTCAGGTTATCTTGTTGAGGAATGCATCACCTGCTATCTGCCCTCACTCCTTAAACAAAGTTAAAATTGATTGTTTGTATTTGATCTCATTTAGGTCTGTACCCATTTTTTCATCCTCATAATTTGATTTTTGGAGATGCACGAAAGAAATTTGGAGGTATGCAAATGTGGCTTTCTGTTGACTTTACGATTGTCTTGCTACTAGTTGTTTTTGCATTATACTCTGTAAAAAATGGACTTAAACAAATATGACTAGCAGATTATATTTTTTTGAATTTTTCATGAATAATAAATTTATAATAGTGATAATGTTTCCTGGTTCAGCTAATGATACATTTCAGAAAAAATATAGTGGTTACTGTAAAAACATTTATTTGTTCCCCATTTATTAATACCTATAAATATTGATAATGTTTCATTGCTGTTGTCTAGGTGTGCATTTATTTGTTTAGAAGCAATGTTTTCTTGGTTGTTGATTAGGAATGTAGGTTCTGCAGTAGCTGTTATGAGTGTTCTTTCATAAAATATATGGTAGCTGTGACTATGGCTCTCCAGTAAAAACACTGATATCTGGTCCTATGCCACTACTGCAAGCCTTACCACCTCTAGGATTTCTTGATTTTGTATCAATGAAGTATAGTATTGAAAAAAATTTCCTGTTCATATATTTTTATTAATCAGATAGTGTGAACCAAATTCATGACATGGAGTGGAGAGATATGTTTTTGCTGTCACCCATATCTCTAGCTTTAATTTTCCCATCAATCAATCACATTTTTATTATGGGGATGTTTTCTGGTATTACTTTGTGCTTTTCAAGATGTGTGACTCAGGTGGTGACTCATTATTTCTATGTGGTATATGTTCTTCCAATTAATTAGAGCATGATGCATCAGATTCAAAATGTCTTTTTTTGTCTTTGTAATTGGCAATTTGCTAGTGTTTTCACTATTGGTAACTCTTGTCAAAAGTTGTCAGTTTTCGCCAATTTGTCAAATAAATGTTACTCTATAGCTGTGATTTGAGGTATCAATCCATTAACTTTGCAGTTTTTCTTCAGCTCCACATTCGCAAGGCGAATTATAGAGTGACAGGTTGCATTATCAAGGAAAAGTATGACTTTTTTATTATGTCTCCATTTGACCGGTAGTTTCTCAATTTCAACGAGTTTGAAGCATCATGGTCGAGCTGATTTGCCAATGACAAAAGGCTTTAGGAGCTCCCCTGCCATATTTCCAGAAATGAAAATTGTTAAATGCTTGTTTGAGTGCTTCCTTCGTACAGAATAAGTGGAAATGTCAAATAATTGTTTCCACTTATGCCCTAATTTCAAGAAACAGAACTCAGAAATGCATACAAAACCTTGAAGTTTTCTCCTTTTACGCACAATGTTTTAGCTGGCAGAGCGCTAAAAACAATCTGGTTTCATCCCCGTTGTAGATATCACATGGTTGTTAGTCTTTAATTTTTTCTTGAATCATGCCTTTCCACTCCTCTATGGTTTCCATATCCACGTCGTTTTACTCACCAACAACACTGCTCCAAACAACATTGTGTCTTGCTTTGAAGCTCTTCAGCCAACCATTTGAGGCCTTAAAATCCTAGAAACTGCAAACTCCTTTGCCTTTTCTTGCACCATTGGACTTCACAATGGAATATTTCTCGATCTTGCTTGCACAAACCATTTCCAAACTAATTCGTTTAATTCTTCATATTTGCAGAGATGAGTTTTCCTCTTTGAATGTAAACTTAGGCCAAAACGACAATTATTTTATGATGTGTTGGTTTGCTAACTATTGTGGTATGGGATATGAAGATGTACGTTTCTTAGAACCTAACTCTTTCAAAGTCTCTTTTAATTTCGTCCCTCTTCTTAATTGCTTCGTAAACTTGCGTCTTTCCACACTTAAACCTCTCTTGTATCTGCGTCATGGAAAGCTTTTCTCGTTCAAAGCACTCGATCAAATCCAGTTTATTTTTCAGCGTTAATACGTTTCGTGGCATGGCGGAAATCAGTCAGCAGTTCCCCTAAGATCCTTGGCATTCTCTGGTGTGGTCTTACACTGTCAGCAGCACGTAGGAGAATGATTCCTTCTTATTGGGTTGCGAGCAAGGCTACTCAAAATGTTTATGTACTTGTAGAGAGAGGAGAGGGTTCTACAAGTTGGAGGGGAGGTAAGTGTTCAAGCATGGGTTGGTGCAATGGTCAAGAAAGAGAAAGAAGGTGACAGGTGGGAAGAGGGGGGAGTGTTGTTGAGCATTTGGTACAATGTACGTGAAACAGAACTCACAGCGGATCATTTGGCACTGGGGGAGGGTTAACTGTAGGTTTAGGGAGACTTGGAAGTGTTTTGGTCAAGGTCAATGCCACATTGTCCTGAGTCCCTCCCGCAACATGACGTCAGTCAATAATGAGGTAGCCCATAGTGTGCGAACGACATCTTTGGCTGGTTCCATTTTAAGTATTGTTTTCTAGGGAAAGGGCTTTACAAAACATTTTAGAATTTTATTTCCTTACGGTAAAAATTATGCATGGAATTGTTTTTTGCAATTCCGCTTAACTCAGGTACAGGTGCCCAGGAGTCGTTTCCGTTTCCGCTTTTGACAGTTTCCGTTTAACACAGGGCACCAATGCATGTAAAACCCTATTACGACCGCTGGTACCAAAATTTTTTTCCGGATAAGACAGGTTTCTGCTTAGCTCAGGTGCTGCTTAAGGCAGGTTTCACTGTATTTAAAATAATATTATTTCTTTATATTAAAAGTGTAACTCTAAGTTTTACTGCTTAGGAACCTCAACATGATAATTATGACTATGATTGCATTTGTCAATATCATAGGGATGCCACTGTATGTATCATGCTATTTTGGTTGGCCTAGGTGTGACATTTTATACTAATTATGTTGTAAAGTTAAATATCGTATTACCCGAAGCTATTATGTGCAATAATTTTCCTTAGTACATGCATACTTTTTATTAGTTATCATAATATTTATGTACTGGGTTTTAACCCTCTTACATGGTTTTTAAATATATTTTAACTACACTTGCAAGGCTTCTTTTAAAATAATTTTCTTGTAACAAATGGCAAATTCATTGAATTTTCATTGCAAAAAAATAATGTTTGCATTCTTCAATATCAGTGTGATATTAATTCTAAGCTTTAAAAATAATGTTAGTATGCATTACATTATCAAACAGTCTCATAGTAATTGCAGGTGAACAGAAAATATAGAAAATCGTGGAATTGCAAAGTGTTCCTCTGCTTATCATGTTAGGGATGGTGGCCATTTATTGGAAATTTGATTTTGGTGTTCTCACAAGTGTTCATCACAATTCACTGTATTGTATTCAGAATGTTGTTACTTGCCTTCTGCAACATCAGGTATTTAAACATTTCTCATTTTCTGTATTTCGCCCATATTGTAACATTTTATAACTATATTTAAAATCAAGTTATAGTCAAATAAGCAATTTTATGATAGCATATTCTTGAGTAGTGAAAATGAGCAGTTATACCTTAAGTAAATTTTTGCCTCAGTCCTTAGAAAATACATTGCTTATTTTTATACTTCTAATTTTCCTTCTCAACCAGTAAAGTAGTGATGGGAATGGTAGTTGAGAACACAGTGTTTACGAGTGTTAAGCAAGGAGACTATATGATAAATCACATCCTCCCTTTGACTTTGGTGTTCATTGGTTAAAATGATTAATAATAATAGTTTATATGTCCAAATATCACATTTTCACATGACATAAGACATGTCGAAATGATATATGTACAATCAAAATAGAGAAGCAATGAAAAAAACAAAGCATAAGGTTATAAATGTCAAAATAGGTACAAGGAGCACAATGCTAATAATCACTCTGTTTCATTAGTTATATAAATATTCATTAACAGAGTAAAAGATTTCCTTCTGAAGGTAACTTTGAACATTATGTTTAAAGGCACACCATTATTTAATTTTTTAAATAGTTTGATGCCCATTTCTTTAGGGCTGGAGCTGGATGCACTAGCCTCTCTTAACACTACCTTGATGGAGGTATTTCGATCTTTGAGTCTCATATTAATGGAAGTCAGCATTTATGGATGGGTGGAATGTACAGAGCTAAGTTTTTTCTTGACAGTGTCAATATGTAGTTCCCAAGAGAGGTTGGCACTGAGGTGCACACCAAGAAATGTTGTATAGTTAACCTGCTCTATAGTATTATTGTTGAACTTAACTAGAAAGTTATTTTCAATTTTATTATGAGAAAATGTAACTAATTGTGATTTTTGGGTATTAAGGCAGAGGTGATTTTCTTAACACTAGGTATAAAGTTTATTAGAAATAAAATTGGCATTATCGATCAAAGTAGGGTAGATAGATGAGGATCCTCAACCTCTTGAGAGAAGGAAATTAGTGTCATTGGCATAAAGAAGTAAATTTGAACTAGTTATAGTAAAATTGTACTAGTTTATAGTAAAATTGTACTAGTTTCTGGTAAAATTGAACTAGAGATTTGCTCATATATCCTTGATTTTCCATCAATGTTGCAGAGTAAGTTGGTTAATAATTATGTATGATATTAGTCATTCCTTATGTTGGCAATAGGCAATGTATTATCTAGCATTGAAGCATTATTTTTCCTCAGAACCTTATTATTTCTCCTCAAATGGTAATACATAGTTTCTTGGAATTGAATGATTTTTAATGTCTGGCATTTTGGTTTGAGAGCTTTCTTTAACTTATGAGTCCATAGCCCTGAAAAATTGAGGAGTAATTAATGGAAGTAGATGGAATGGAGTTATATCTGCTTAACAAAGATTGTAAAATTGGTCGATTCCCCAAAAGCATTTGCTCTGGAAATTATCTCTATAGGGAATAGGTTTCTTTAATAATAACCCAGATCATACCATTAACATTCAATTGTAGAATTAACTAAGTGTATTCATTCTCTCCGTTAAGAGTAAAAGTTACTGTATTGGTTTATCAATAAAGAATCATCAGTTTTTTAATTGCTCAGTGCTTGATTTCATGGTGTGTTAACCCTTTTATGGCCATCCCCTTTAATGTAGACTGTGCAAAAACTGCCAAGCCCATTTCCATGAAAATCATAAGATTATAAGTTTTAGATATACTTGAAGCACTTAATTTTAATAAATGAATTATATATTTTTCTCATTGTTGATGATATATTAAAATTTAATGAGTATGATAAAAGCATTCTTGCTGTATCTGATTTGAAGGAAATATAATATTACAAATATGTAGTGTAAGTGGGCCAATATATTGGCCCTTGTTTTTGCACAACTATAGAGGGCTGATATATCGGCCCTCTGGCAGTAAAAGGGTTAAAATAAAAGTTATGCATGCTCTGGATATTTCCAGATCATGATAAATAAATTCCTGCACCTAGAAAATGGAATCACAAAATGCTTTTATTTTGATCCTATTTTTGCAGAGATTATCAGTCATTGTGTCACTTGGATGGATTTTTAATTGATCAGCTGTAATAATTTTCAAAGTTTAACATCTTCTTCTTCTTTCTCAAATCCCCTTACGCCGTTAGGCATCAGGGTCCTTCAGCCACTTTCTAAATTCCCTCCTATTCTGAGCGAGTCGTTTCACTTTATTTATACTCTTCCCACACCAGCCTTGGTCGACCTCTTCCTTGCCTTCCTTCTGGTCTTGCCTCCATTACCTCTCTTGGCTTCCTTTCCTACTTCATGCTAATCACATGCCCACACCATCCTAAGGTTCTTCTTTTCATCACTTCAAAGATTAGGTCTTGCTAGAATTGGGCTCTGATTGTAGTATTTCTTGCTCTACCTCTTCTAGTGCATCCTGCTGCACGTCTGAGGTATCGCATCTCGCAGCTTTGGAATCTACTCCTGTGTTTATCTAATAGGGTTAGGCTCTCCATTCCATACAGCAATACTGGCTGGAAAATAGTTTTGTACACCCACATCTTTGCCTTCTCCAATATTTCTCTCTTCCCAGCCAGCACAAGACAGGGCATATCCCTAAATAAAAAGATAGCATCCATGGAATACAAGGATACCGAATCTCTGTTAAATATAGGTTATCTCACAGCAAAAGTATGCAACACAGATGTAAAGTATGGAGTATCCATGGCTCATCTAGATAGATTTCCGCTATTATGGATGGAGCCCAGCTTCTCATGTATTGCAGTGCCAGTTTTCTCTTAACACGCGAGCGCATGGGGAACTATGTCAGTTGTGTGGCGTCATCTGACGAGCACATTTTAAACTAAATACTGCCACCTAACGGCAATTCTGCTAACTACTGTTAGGCGGATGGCGGGTCCACTTGGGCCTTGTAAATAAGTAACATAATATAACCAGTTACAAATGCAACGCGAAGAAAACCGATCTTACCGAGTGGTTTCGGCAACCATTTTCAGATGTAACCGGCAGATGCTGCAATTTATGCAAAATAATTCACCATTTCACAAATAAAATTAACAATAGGTAGAGGGAAAGGAACAATTACGTCCAAAACATTTCCCAAATCAGCCAGTTAAGTCACCAGTTAAGCATACCTACTCCAAAGATTAGCGTACTCCTTCCTTTCCAGTCTCCTTTCCGATGCCTTGTGCACATGGGCTTACAATACAAAGATGGCATTCACGACGAGGCAGTTCAGTTCAGGGTTCTCATCTATTTAATTAAACTCATGTCTCCTCGTACATCCTTGAAACCTTTATATTTTAATTAATATTTTTTCTATTGCAAAATTACTTGTATCTAACTTCTTGATGAGTATTACTCATTTTACGGATTTTGTGTTGTTTCGTCCCTGGCAGAGAAGCTAGGCTATTCAGCTGATATATGTCGCTCATCCTTTAACTACGTTATGCATAATTTGGCTAAGTTAATAACGGTTATCATTGGTTGTTATTTGCCAGGTCCCTCTTCAATGGGGTCGTTTACCATATTTTTTTTTATTGCCGAATCTGATAGAGTTTGTCAAATAAAAAGGCCCATATTTTTCCGTTTTTTGATCCGACAATTATTTCTCGAGTTATAAGCGGCGAAAAACTGATGTTTTTAACCCTTTCGGAAAAGTGGGCGTGGTGCAACCTCTGACGTATAACGACTTCGTCGAATCACAACTGAGCCCGCGAAGCTACTTTGCCTTATTGCAATGGGGGGGACACAACAGACTCGGCCAATGGGAGTGATTGCGACAGCATCTGTGCGAGCAGACCTTCCGCGAATCCCCCTCCACTCCCTTCCCCTCCCCTAAAAGCAGTCAAGGATAGGAGGAAAATGACGTCAATGTTATCACAGCAGCATTTTCGATGGGCGTCACCTTTTGCTTATTTTAATTTTTGATTTATTAGTGAATGGTTGTGGTTAGAAGATTAATTTTTTCACTAAAATTCTTTTTTCGTTTCCATCTAACGATTTCGTGTACAAAATTGCGATTTCAGTTCCGTGTAAATGCCCCCATTAACCCCGCAAATATTATATAATATTGGTTTAGATAGGAATTACGTGCTAATAATTCTTTTGGAGCATTACGTTTTCACCTAAAAGGTGTTGTTTTGTATTCTCACATCGCTCAAGTTCAGATAAGTTGGGAATATGGAGTATGGAAGATATTCTATACCCACTTTGGAGCCACCTTATATTAGATAGTATAGCCCTTGTGCCAGCTGGGTTACCTACAATTGATCTGCTAAGCTGATAGTATGCCTGGTTTGCTTTACGGACTCTGTGGCTCACTTCAGAATCTGGTCTTCCATCACAAGTAATTTGTGTCCCCAGGTATTCAAACTTTTCGACTTGTTCTAATTCTTGCTCTTCCCATGTTATATTCAACCATTCTTGTACCATTTTTTGACACGGCCATAACTTTGCTATTTTTCCATCATTCATTTTCATTCCATGGTCTCTGATGGCATTTGCCCATTCTTCCACTGCTATATGCAATTCTCTCGTGTTCTTAGCAATCAATACAATATCATATGCATATACTAGTGACTGGACGTAGACTGGCCTTAGCCTATAGTTTCCTACCTTGCACCTTGCTGTTTTTCTTTTGCATTGTTTGTGTAATTGGTCCATCAAAATGATGATTCTCCCTGCTTGACACCTTTCCTCATATAACACTGTTGACATTTTCCCAGCTATTCTCACTGCTCCTTTCACATTAACGTACAGACTTTTAATTATTTCAGTTAAGTCTACAGATACCCCTGTTTTTTGTAGTGCTTCCCATTGTCTACATCTTGGAACAGTGTCAAAAGCTGCCTGTAGATCTAAGAAAGCTAGGCAGACTGTTCCGTTTCTATTAATATATTTGTCCATGACTTGGCGTACTGTAAAAATGTGATCCTTAGTGTGGTGATTTTTTCTAAAGGCGCATTGTTCTTCTTCTAGTTTCTCCTCAACCTCATTTCTGAGCCTTATTTCAAGAATTCTGGTGTACACCTTCATAGCAACGGAAGACAAACGTATGGATCTATAATTGTTGCCCTGAGTAGTACTTCCCTTCTTGTGAATTGGTGTTAAAATATTCAGCTCCCAATCCACAGGGATCTTTCCATGCCCTTTTACATATCTCCCACTTCCATTCAATCACTGCATTTCCTCCAAACTTGATCATTTCAGGTGCCGGACCATCTGCACCTGCAGCTTTACCAAGCTTTATCCTTTTTATTGCATCCTCCACTTCAACACATGTTATTTTTTCTTCATTCCCTCCTCCTATTTGTGGGTTTGATCAACGTCCATTCTTTCTACTAGTTCTTGGTGTCCAAAAGTCGCAGCAAAGTGGTTATGCCATACTCTTAGCACATCTTTTCCATCAGTCACTATCTTCTCTGCTTCATCTGCCACACTTCTTACTCTCTTTCCAAACTTTCCTTTTAAGCTTTTCACTGTTTGCCAATACTTTCACTGGTTATGATGGTAATTTTCCTCCACTTCATTTCCAAACTCTTCCCAACATTTTTCCTTTGCTTGTCTCACTACTTGCTTTGACTTGTTTCTGTTCTGTACATAATCTTGCCAAGCCTCATCTGTTTTATCTCTGATCCACGATTTCCAAGCAACCTTTTTATCCTTGATTTTTCCTTTGACATGATCATTCCATCACTTTGTCCTATTGACCACTGCCTTCACTATTTGCACTCCACATACTTCTCTGGTTTTATTTAAGAGAGTTTCTTACAGAACCCTCCAGCCTAATTCCATTTGATCCCCATCATTTTCCATACTTTTTACTTCACCTATTCTCCTTTGTAACTCTGCTGTTACTTGCTCTCTATATTCCGTTTTCTTTTATTCATCTCTAAGCTGTCCAATTTTCAACCTCTCATATGGTATATCCTTCCTAGGCTTCAGAGGGCGCAGCCGCAGCTTCATGATTAGAAGTCTATGTTCTGTGCTTAGTTTAGCACTTCTGTATACACGTACATCATTTATAGCATATCTCATACTTCTTGTGTAGATGAAATAATGTATCACACTCCCTCATCTCATGCTCTCCTGTTCTCAGACTCAAAAGTTATTTTATGTATTGTTCTATGAGGAAAAAAGGTGTTTCCAATCAGCAGATCATTATCTATACAGAATTCGATCATTCTCTCTCCATTGGTATTGATAGTTTGTTCTCCACCATGCAGTCCAATTGATCCATGCCCTCGTTCTAAGTTTCTTCCTATTCTGGGGTTCCAGTCTCTCATTATCACAATGTGTCTGGACTGCTCTCTTACTTTGTCTATAGTTTCCTGCAGCTGTGTATAGAAAAGATCCTTGTCAAACTGTTCAGCATCTTGTGTTGGAGCATATACCTGAATCATGATATTTTCGCCTCCATTTCCAGATTCACTTTTATTATTCATGAGCTCACTGGCTCCCACCCCATTACTCTGTCTCTATATCTACCCCTCCATCACTATGCCCTCTCCTTCTTTTGCTCTGCTACGTTTTTCTACTCCAGAGTAAAATGCAGTATTCATCTTTTAATGCTACTTCTCCAAACCCTTTTTTCTTTGTCTCACACCCAGAATCTTTAATTTGTACTTTTTTATCTCATGTACGATTTCACACTTTTCCTGTGAGTGATGTTATGTTCCATGTACCACAAATCATGCCCATTCGCTCGCTCAGTCGATTCCTGTTAATCCATCCAGCTCTCTCTATTTGACTCTGAATAATTTGTTTCACTCAAGTGGGTTATTGGCCCTACCGAGCTAGCCGGTTGGAGGGGCTACCTCCTGAGCCTACCGGCTGGCCATTTTCTGTCAGGGTTGTCTCCCTTAGTCTTCAAAGATCCCTCTTCAAACCCCAAGGCAGTGGTTTCTGTCCTGTTTAACCCCGGTCAGTCAGGTCGCCTCTTCTGCCAATTCAGCCGTACCAAAGTCCGTCTTCTCCGCCTTCACTGCCATTGAGGGCTTCACCTTAGCCTTGGCAAGGGGCCCTTACAGGGTGCTACCATCCGGGCCAGATGGACCCTGGTTTTTTTACGAGGTTGTTACTCCTCCAACTCATCCTTCATGTCCCTAGAGAGACTGGCCACGGGCTTGCCACCGGTATAGCGGAGTTCAAAGTTTAACATAATGCTACAAATTCTCCCTAATGATAAGTTTGGCTTACATATGATTGAATTAAAGGACTTTTTCATGTTGTGTGCTGTCTGTTAGCAGTAAAACATCGCTGCAGAAGTATTAAAATTATTTTAATTTATTCTATAGTTTCTAATTTATTATTTGAATAGTGAACAGGCTAAAATAATAATAATAATTACTAAATTTACAATTTCCTGAGTTCTTTTGTGAATTACTAATACATTTTCTATTTACTATGCATTGATCTAAATGTCTGATGGCATAAAATAGTAATTAGGCAGTAGTATAAGAGAAATATTACTTAACAAATAAAGTATTATGAATTGGCTTCAGTATCTAATCTAAAAGATGGATTTTGTTGCCAATTTTCGTTTGTGTCTTGTACTGTCATGCAACTCTTCTAAATAGAATAACATGTGCATGTCATAATTTTTATGGTAATAAGTGATAAGAAAATGATTGTGATAGTCATTCAGAACTAGTTTTCACTTGGATTTTCTTCGGCACTGAGTTAGGCTGTTTTGAGTGTCACTCGACACCCAAGAGGAAAGGATTGAAAGCAGAAGTTTAGGTGGGTAAGAGTATGGAATGGCAACCATTACCACTAACTGTTTTACCTGTTTGCAGTCAGGAATGAAATGGAGATTCATGATTACCATGTGGATTTTTATGGAACTCCAATGGGAAGATGGACTTCTTGATAGCTTAAATGGTTGAAGTGCTTCCAAAATTCAAGGGGATCCGGGTTTGATTCCCAGTGGAAATCTTGCTAATTAACAGGAGTTGTGAATCATTTATCATTGATGTTTTGTTATGAAAAATGAAAAGAAACTGGGGATTCCCTGACTTTACCATATATTTAAGCTGTTCCCATGAGTCAGGCATCACCCAAAGATATATGGTAGTCCTTTAAAACCCCCATATCCTATTCATTGAATCAGAGAAATTGCAGTCATTCATGTATTTTCCCATTTGTAACTATTGTTGCCATATTTATTTGATGTATTTAATTCCATTGCATTAGCCTCTCATAACTTTTCTCTCATTTCTTCCTCTTCTTTCCTTGGCATGATCAGGTAAAAATGGCCTTATAATGAATGTATGTTTCAAGACCCTAAATTTAAGTAGTATGACACTTAGAAGCTTTTAAAATCTTCTTTCTTATTGAGAGTGATCATCTTTGTTCCAAATTTATAGATGAAATTAGTGTGTCATTTTTTGCATGACATTCATGCGAAACAAATTAATAAATCATATTTCATGCTGATTACCTTTACAGACTTAGTCATTTGGCCAAATTGTTTTAATGTAACTCTCTATGAAAAATTCATCTCAGATCATCATTCTCTAAGCATAGGCATATGTAGGTAAATACTGAAGTAAGCATATGTAAATACTGAATTTAAGAAAAGAATGGTTTTCTGAAAAACCCTCAGTATCTGATTCTTGCTAAGAGGTTTACCTTAGAACTTGGGAGTTAGTGTCATACTTACTTGTTTAAAAATGACACCCAGCCTTGATAGCATAAAGTGTGATGTCAGATGGTCAAAGGGCTGATCAAAATTCTTGGTTCAAATTCTTATTATCTTGAGTATGCATTTTTTTAGGAAATCCATGCTTAGTTCCCTGGAATAAATTTTTGTATACTTTACTCTTAACTGATTTGCATACTTCACATTTAATTGGTTTAAGGAGTTAGTAATGAGATATCAAGAATCAATGTGACATTTGGTGTGTGATACATGCCCTCATCGCAGGATATGTAAGCATTTTTTCACCTCTGAGAATTTCATAAAAATTAGAACTGCTGTGTAAAATATTAGGCTGCCACATTGTGTGCTGAAGAAAAAAATAAAATGGTGTGAGGTAACCACAATTTGATTTTGGTGTGATGGGCAGTTAGCTTTAATGCATTCAGTGCCACAAAATTTCAACACTGGCGAGAAGCACCGCTGGAATTTTAATTTAAAAAATGATGCTTCAGAAAAGTAATATGTACTTTTGAAATTTTAATTTTCATGGCATCAATTTGAAATTTCTGGTAACTTGTAGGTAAATAATTTAGTATTCATTGATAGCCAAATTATTTTAACTCAATCGTTGACACAACTTGTTAATTAGTTATAAATTTTTATACTTTTTTGGTCTTAGTGAGAGTCGATAAATTGGTCTGTAGAATTTTCACGAGAAGTATATAAATGCATTATAACAGGGAATATAAATATAAGGAAGATAGTGGAAAGAAACTATATGTGTAAATATAACTGTGAATTAAGCTGGATATTAAATTACGGCTCAGGTTACTCGGTTTATGATATGACATCATTTTGAACACACTGCCTTCTAATTTCCTGGATTATCAAATTGACTCATGCGGCATAAGTCTTTAACTACCTATTTATTTTATTCTGAATCAAGGTACCTATTTTCTTCAAAATCTGATTTGTGTATGTCCTCTTGAGGTTGTTTCAGCACTATTCCAAATTACTTGGTAGATATATCTATGTATCTATATATTCAATTATAATTGAATGCTTTTCTATGTAGTGAGACAGCATAAAACTCCTGATAGCATGTGAATGTTGGTCACACTGATGCTAAAGAATGTTGCATGTATTGTTTTCTTTGTCATTTCAGGCCCTGAGAAGTGCATGCCCTCTGTAAGAGATTTGCTGATGCTGGTGGAAATGATGAAATGTACCCGACCTTTGAAGCCTGCTTTGCCTGCTGCTCTTGTTTAACCTTCAAATTGTGTATAAGTGCTAAATATAAGGAAGAAAACCTGCATGCTAGGAGTCTGGAGACAATCTGCACTAACTCCCAAGCTTTAATTGTCCTTTCAACCGTGTCAGTATTCTTTAGATGTTATAATGACATTTATCTGGGGTAGTTAGAACTATTAATTATTTGTGAAAATAGTGAATCGACTTCTATAGCCTCTCGCATGCAACTCTTTTTGATTCTACTAAAAACCTTTGTGTCTGATGTGTGTCTTAACGCAAACAGCTAGAAACGATAAAAGCTTTACTATGAAAACTCCCCAGGTAGCATTCCGATGTCGGTCCAATGTCGGCCCGACATTGGCACATGTCGGCTGCAGGTCGGCCCGACATCGCCCCAACGTCGAAATGATAACGTTTTGCCGGGCTACAGCCGACATTCCACCCGACATCGGCCCGACATCAAACCAACATTGGGCCAACATCCAACTTACACTGGCCCGACATGAAACCGACCTAGGCCCAACGTGAAGCCGACATAGGTCCAACATGAAGCCGACATAGGTCCAACGTGAAGCCGACATAGGCCCAACGTGAAGCCGACATAGGCCCAACGTGAAGCCGACATAGGCCCAACGTGAAGCCGACATAGGCCCAACGTGAAGCCGACATAGGTCCAAAACCAGACGCACAGGCAATGCACCAGCATTGAGGCGATATATTCCGAATCTAGCAACATATGTGATATATTCATTTAATATTAAGTCAACATAGGCTCAGGATTGAATCAACCTAGGTGCAGCATATAGAAATTATATGAAGTCCACAAACTAACAAACAATCGTTGAAATAAATCAGTTATCAAGATGAATTCGGATCACTAATTACTAGAAGCATGATAATATGTATGGAATTATATGAAATTAATTAATTCTGTGTAACTATTGAGAACATAAGTGATTGTAAATGCTGGTGAGAGAATAAATCAAAGGGAAGTGATTTCAATCAAATCGATATCCAAACCAAAACTTGTCAGAGACCCATGCATATCAGAATCCAAATAACTATGTCCACTTACACGTTAGCAGGGAACCTTAAGTTAAAGTTATATAAATACTAAGGAAAATAATTTAGTTTTAAGACAAATAATCTAATTTATTAAAATTGACAGGAATTTACAAATTTAGTAAATAAATTCAACAAAAAATAAATTATATATTTTGCTCTCTATTAATAAAATGTAAGATATGGATTAAATGGTTTTAAATGTAAGATATGGATTAAATGGTTTTATGAAACAATGTAAGATATGGATCAGGGAAGATCCTATGATTTGATTAATTAATAATAATGATCAGGGATATGGCCTTCTTTAATACAGGGAGTTAGAGTATTTTGGCTTGAATGCATAACTTGTTTTAAATGAATGGAGAGGTATGGGTATAAAAATTTAATTAACATATAAAGAGGGCACAAATTAAGCCAAAGTAACATATCTAATAAATATTATTGGATCCCTTAGCAGCAGAATGTTGAATACTCCACCGTTATGAATAACGTACTACGATAATTCTTATATAGAACTAGTTACAGAACACTAGGAAATCAATACTAATACACGTCTTTCACCAAGGTTGTATTCCGATGTCGGCCCAACATCGGCATAAGTCGGCTGTAGTGTTGGTACGGAACGCTGTAAACCGATGTCGGCCCAATGTCGGTCCGATGTCGTATATGTCGGCCGACATTGCCGACATGAAAACAATGTCGGGCCGACGTTTGATGCTACTTGGGTCCTTGAAGTGTATAAATTTGCTCTAACTTGCATCAGTTTTTAATATTTATTTTTTTTATCTTAGTTTAACTTAAGGCATGGCCCATGATGTGGGCTCCATGTAGTCTTTCGATAATGTATTTCTTCATCTTTAGCTTCAGAAACAGGAGTGTGATATTTTTCCATCTTCAACGGACTATGTTTTACCCTACTATTCAGGATACACAGTCACGTATTTTGAACAGCATGCTTTTATTGTATTATAGAATTTATTCAATTTCTGCTTTTATAATTATTTTATTTATGAGATAGTGTAACTACATCTTATAGACATAAATTACTTGTTTTTAAAAGTAGAAACTTCTTTTGTACATTATTAGTAATACTATATAGAATTACAAAATATGTGAAAAATATTCTTATACTTTTTACTTTCTAGCTAACCTATTTATCCCTACCTACTAAAGCACAGACAAAATTGCATTCCCTCACTCGAAACATAAGATTTGATCTGTAATATGTGGATAAGGGGAAATAATGCAATTACTCAACTAATGTTGAGTAAGTGCACATTTTATGCACAAACTTTATTTTTTTAATGCAGCAAAATTAGCTGCTATGATTTGAAATCCCTAATTAACTTTCCAGGCTAATTTTCAATACTTATCTTTCATTTTTAACCATTTTTAATTTTATTAAAAGCATTAACATCAGAGAGAAGATTTATGTCTCCATAGCGAAATAAAAAAAACTGGTTGTAACATCAAAAAATGTTTTGTGGTCAGTGCCAATATGTGAATCGAAAAGGTTAACACTAAAACATTGGTTTTTATCCAGTTACTCCAGATTTCTTCTGCAATCATACCTGGTGCTCTTTTTATGTGAACTAACAGTTTCAACAGGTTTGGAGCCTTAGCTCTGTCTCTTCATCACAGCAACACTAAACATGTGAATGTCCTTCCCTGGTGAAAATAAACCGTGACAGACAATGTGACAGAAGCGTGAACACAGTGTGCTTAGAATGTGACAAGAGTGTGATTACAGTGTGCATACACCATGACAAAAGCGTAAATTGGGACTCAAAAGCGTGCAGAAAGCATGATAGACACTGTGACAGTACAGTGTGTTCACAGTGTGAGGACACTGTGCACACATTGTGAGGACACTGTGACTAATACCCATGTACAGTGTGCTGCACATTGTGGTCACACTGTCCATCACACTTTGTAGGGAGCACAGTGTGCGTACACTGTGACTAATACCCATGTACAGGGTGCAGCACATTGTGGTCACACTGTCCATCATGCTTTGAAGGGAGCACACTGTGCGCACAGTGTACATACATTGTGACTAATACACTTTCACAGTGTGATACACATTGTTGTCACACTGTCTGTCACGGTTTATTTTCACCAGGGTTCAGCAGCCATGCTTGGTAAATTGTTGATAAACTGAGCTTGTAGAGAAAGTTATATTCGAATATTTTTAGAAATATTAAATACTGAAAAATTTTGCTTAATTTAAAATTTAAGAAGGTGAGTAATCCCAGAAATAATATTTTTTAACCCAGATTTTTGGCCAAATTGTAAGTGTATGAAGACAGTTTCTCTACAAACTACTTACCACCAGTGTTGTTTTATATTTTGCCTTTTAGTGTTAAAATGCCAATCCCCCCTTGTAGTATCCTTTAAAAGTAACCATTTGAATTTTGTTAAGAACTTTTTTTAAAATCTTTTTGCACATTCTTTGTGGTAACATTATTTCTTAACAATACATTCACCAAGCTGTATTGTAAATATTAATAAACTTTAATATTGTATTGTGGTGCTGTCACTTTTTATGCATCAAATTTCAATATATTAATTGTGGGGTAACCCAACAATTATAATCAAAGCTGTAGCAACCAAAAAATTTTGTTTCTGCATCTATTCTCATCCTTTGAAGTTTGGTTAGATTTTTTTTGTTTTTATTGTTATCGTAATGTAAGCATCTTTCTACGAAAAACAAGGTAGACCTAAAAGTGAAAATAATGGGAACATGAAATATATCTACCATGCAAATGTGGACAAAGTGTAAAAACTTTTTAAAAAGTACATAATTATGTGCTTCTAGAAGAAACACTGATATCGAGCTGGAAGTGCCCAGTTTATTTTTGGCTTCTTATCCCTATTTCTCTCCTTACTCAACCCATTTACCTACAATTTATCCCTGAATATGACTGGAATGATTAGTATGATACCCGTTGCTGACATAATTTTTAGTTATTGAGTATAATTTTCATGTGTAGACCTCATAACTTTTGTCTTGAGTAGGGTTGTGCCTTTTTGTGGCATTACAAAAAATTCTTTGAAGTATGCCACATTGCTTAGTCAATCTATTAAATTTAACATGGATGAATTCATTATCTTAGTAGATGAGTACAGAATTATTCACCAAGTAACATGGGGTGTAGATCTAGCGTATTGAGCCTCACTCGGAAGAATGCAAACGCATCTCTGTTGTTATCTGGTCTGTGGAATCACTTCAGAGTTATGTCACATTGTATTATGAATCTAGAGAAGTTAATTTTGAACAAATTTTTATGCATGACTGAATTTTCTGCCCAAAATATCAAACAGTAATCTTTTTTGTAGTAAAGCCCTAATCACACGATCATTTTTCTCGTCCCTTTACGGGGATCATTTAAGCTATAGCTTTCAGGGATCGCGAAAATGGTAGCTCAAGCTATCATTTCGCTGCTCACACGATCATTTTTACTGTCCCTTCTCGTAGTTCTTTAATTCCTAACTTTTGTGTATTTATTTTGTCATCAATAACAACAAAATGTAAATAAACATTACCTTGATATCTGTACAAATATTGGAATGGCAGTCCAGTCCCAAGGAATACATAGGCATGGCATTAATCCTATTTGCTAAAATTTGTGGAGTAATACATTTCTGTCCGCAAGATATTATCTTTTAATACGGTAAACTACTCCGCTCTTTCCGAGTGTATGCTCCGATTTGCTAAATGACGGAAGTACCTAAGGCCCGAGGGACGGAAAAAAGGACGTGCTCAAATGACGGAAAGAGGGATAGCGATCCCTATCATTGCCACTATCCGTGAAGTGATCAAGTCAGACGATCATTTTTAAGCTATCATTTGAGCTATCCCTGAAAAGGGACGTAAAAAATGATCGTGTTATTCAGGCTTTAGCATTCGCTAAGTGTCAAATAGTGTGCCATTCAATTAATATATAGGTATAATATTTTTTACTATTATTTTGTTATAAAGCATTCTGTTTTGCTGTTTTAAAATCTCTTGTTTTCATAACAGCAGAAATTACTTGTTGATTATGGTCATTTTTCCTTTAAATTTTGGCTTGGATCATATTGGTTTGTGGAGGGCCTCACATTGAGAGACGCAAATAATATCTTTGTGTTCATTGGCTATAAATTGAGTTTAAGCACAAAAACTGGACTTAGTATCTTCCATATGCTGTACCTATTATTTGATAAAACTTTTTCACCCTCGTGGGAATCATCAGGTACGAAGAAAAAAACATTCCAGTGGCTCCATATATATTATAAGGCAGGTTTATAAGGTACATCTGACGGGTGGGGATCTAGCAGAGGGGGAAGGAGCTGAGATTTTGTGTGGAAATGGAAGTCAGATAAGGGTGAGTGATTACAGAAGAGGTCATTTGCCAAGTTTGAATTCTTGTGGAGGTTAATCTCCAACTCCTCCATAGTGTCAAAACTAGAATCCAGGGTTTTGCTTTTATTCTCCATGTGTAATATTATGGGGTCAAAGTCACTCTAATGTCCTCTCTCCAACTGTTTGGAGAACAGGGACTTTCCTGGCGATAGGGACCAGTGATGTTTGTTAGCTCTAGGGGAGAAATGTCAAAACTAGGCCCAACAAATATTACCAGTGAACTATAAATGCCCAGGTTGAAAAGTCCCAGTTCTCCAAACACTTGGAGTGACTTTGCACTGTCACACAAAATCAAAGTCTAGTGTTTGTGAAATATAGTAGATTGATCTTCCAAAAAGTTATACCTTCCAAGGAGTATCACCTTAATTTATAAATGACTTTGTAAGGCTTCAAGTTAACTTTATAATTTGAGTTCCAATTGCAACTATCTATACTGACTGGAAACACCCAATATTTTGTCTAATTGGGTACCCTTTGCACACATTCAGTTAACCAATAAAATTTAATTTTTTGGCACTACCAGATTTTACTGGAAAACTACTACCACTGTTCGGAAAGTAACTTGCATCCCATTATGATGTAATTACCAAATTTGATGGCAATTAAGACGTGCCTTATCAAAAATTACACCTGAAAAAATCACCTTCAGGGTCTTGTCTTATATGAGAAAGTTCGGTCTTTATGATCAACATGAATAATTCTGAAGTTGTAATTGCTATTATTAAGTTATCATTATTATGATTGGCTCTAGGGTATATATTGTTGGGCATTTTCCCACAGCATCAAAGGCCGTGTGAGCAAGATATTGAGCAAAATCAATTAGTACATGATCATAAAAACCCACGTGTGTTTACAAGATTTTCATTAGAAATATACCGTACTGAAATGAGGGTGTGTCTCATTTGCCAACAAATATGGTAATTCACTTCGCTCTGCATCTATTACTTGAAGTGGGGGAACTCTACCCTCACCTTTCTGACCAACTTAAGTCCCCAATTGGGACTAAGCACTAACATTTATGAAATGGTCTATTAGGAATTTATTTTAAAACTTATTTAGAGGCTGTGTCAAATATACTCTCAATAAACTAGTGCTATCTATTTGGCTGTGATAAGTGTTCTCAACATGAAGTAATTCCATTTATGATATTTCCTTGTTTACTTAATGCACTGCTAATACCTGACCTACCTATGAAGTAAATCAGCCTCCCAAATTCTATTATAGTCTCTATATTTACTTAGCTAAAATATTTTAGATAATTTTCTTGATATTACATTTAATTATGTAGTGATTGAGTGCCTTCATTTTATATCTATTAAATCATATTTTTTGACAGTGCTATCCAATTTCAGGTTACAATATATCAGGTTACTTGATATTTTTTGTTATAGCCTATCATAAATTCTCTATTGTAGTCTGATTTATTTAAAAAACATGAATTATTGAAAGTAAAGTATGGAATTATTGTTTAAACAATAATTACAGAGCAAGAAAGGATTCACGAAACATCCGATTGCTACTGAACTTTTGAACTGTCAGACATTTGATGTGACATGTGTAATGACTCTTTACCTTAGACCCTGTATTGTGTCAGTTTTGAAAGCTTATTTTATATTTCATGTTGTTGATTATTTCTTGCCTAATTCCTGTGTTTGAAAGTATTTAATGGAGTAAATAATAAATACCTGTTACTAAACCTAATTTATATGAACAACCCTTGCCTAAACGGTTTGCATTAAGTAAAATAATTGTCTTACATATGGTATAGTGCAATTTTATCTCAAGAAAGGCAAATGCACAATTATTTATGTAATGTGAACTAATGCTTATTAAAAATCTTGAAGCTGTGATGTAATTCTTTGTCCAGTTCCTATCTTATTTACATAATTTTATTGAAAGTTGCATTAGGTTCAATCAGACAATATTCCTAATTACCCACATTAGATTTACAAACAGCACAAAAGCTGAAATGCTTTTTTATGCTCCCTTTATGTCACCTAATTTATTAATTAGGACACATTGAAATGAAATGAGTATGGTAGTCCAGAGGGTAGAAATTTTCACTACTGGCCAGAGGTTTAAATGTGGAAGAGGCCTATGGACTTGCCCAGCCAAGCTCCTTTTTGCTATAATTGTTTTCTGGGTATGGGTACCAGATTAGCCTAGGGTAAGGAACTGGTCCCCTATCATTTCCTTATGTCACAAGGCTTAATATTTGGTGAACTCTTATCTTTGCCAACCAGAGTTGAACAAATTTACCTTTTCCAATTAAACTTACATTTTTAGCATGTTGATTGTTATATTTTAAATTAGAATGCATTATTAATTTATGAAGTTAATGTAATAATGACAGATTTTCTCACTGTCAAAGCAGATCCTACATACTATGCTCCATCACCCCTCCCCTATCCCTGGCAGATCATTATTTGTATATCACTCTATTCCCGCAGTTCCATCCCTCTTCATTCACCACTGTGTATTTGTTGTGAAACATAACCTTCAAATATTCACAACTCACTGTGCAGTACACTCCTATCACACTAGTTATAATGATAATACTCACTTATCTCAGTATTCCATATCCTTATCACAACATGGCCCACAACATGCAGCGTCAGTCATCTTGAACAATCTGCCATCCGATAAAGTCTGTCACATCAATACCAAATTTTAAGAAATGTTTTAAGCAGCTCTTACAAAAGAAAGCATACTACAGCCTTGCTGAATTTGTTGATAATACTGCTATTGCAGCAAAACACGATCCTACTTGTGCTAACCTTGTCCTCATGAAAATTTATGTGTATTCTTGTCATATTGACTTACATTTTGACGGTTTCAATGTTACCACTGTAACCAAGATGAAATAAAATAAAATGATTTTTGCTGAAGTATGCAAATGAACTTAACATCTTATGATCTATTTAAAAAAATATTAAACTTGACTGCCATGCAATTATCTGGCAATAAAGATAAAATCATAGTCAGCAAATGGGAAGAAACTAATTCTCCTGTGTATGTGTGGAATGCCTTAAGGATCTCTTCATCATTGGTTAGCAATCCTAGGATTGGTTTGACACAGCCCTCCACTCGATTCTTTTATTGGCCAACCTTTTCATATTAACGTAATTCTGCTCTTTCACATCCTTCACGAGCTGTTCCACATATCTCATACAAGGCCTTCCTTTGTTGCTCTTCCCATTCACTTTTCCCTCAGTGATCATCTTCATCAGGCCATCGTGTCTAAAGATATGGCCGACTAAGTTGTCCCATCTTCTTTTTTAGAGTTGTCAGCCGATTTCTCCATTCTCCCACTCTTCTTAAGACTTCTTTGTTTGTCATTTGGTTGATCCATTTTATCTTCATCATTCTTCGGTAGCACCACATTTCAAATGCTTCCACCCTTTTCTTCTCCACTGCTGTCAAGGTCAATGCCTCACCGCGGTAAAGAAATATGCTCGAGATATAGGTTCTGATGAATTGTTTCCTTAGTTCTATGCTTGTATTTCCAGCTGCAAGTAGATTCTTCTTTTGATAGAATGTCATTTTTGCATGAGCTATTCTACTGCCTATTTCTTTCTTGCTTCATCCGTTCTGGTTACTAGTTTTCCCAGGTAACAGAACTCTTTCACCTCTTCAAGTTTTTGTTTTGTTTTCCTATTTTGACACATTCACTGCGGCATGACCCACCGGTGTGTCACGCTAATCCAATTAGCGCCACCGCCATTAAATTTTCTTTTTTCTCTTGTTAATTTAATTTTGTCCTACGAAGATTTTATTAACACGTTCACTGCGGCGTGACCCACCGGTGGGTCACGCAGATGCGTCTAGCGCCGCCGCCATAAAATTCTTTGAATTGTCGTAACTTGCGAGGAGTATTGGGAGAGTAGGAATCGAGAACTTCTCGAGTGACCTCACCCAGAGGTTAGTCACTGTTCAAATAATAGACTACTACGTGACACTTAGTGTGACCCACTGGTGGTTCACGCCACCCCTCCTGAAACTTTTTTGAGCGTGAGCGGTGTGCCCACCGGTGGGTCACGAACAAATTTACATATTAGCGTATTATATTCAAAATGTTTATTTTTTGTTTTTTTTTCAAGTTTATGCGATTTTTATACATAAGGATGAACAATACTCAATATAGTAAAACATATATATCAACTTATTAAAAATAATGAACCTCTTGGCTGTCCGTCAGTTGCTCGTACACTATACAGTCCAAACTGCACTCGCCCGGCTGTGTGAGAGATGATCTCTCAGAGATTGAGACTTTCTCTTCCCTTCCCCCCCCCTCTACGGAAGGGCAATTGGGAAAGGGTCGCGTAGCGTTCTTGAGCCAATCCCTCAGTGGTGGATGAGTGACCGTGCCCTTGCCGGGTGAACGTCTTCCAAAATGCAGACACTACTTCCTTCTGAGTGAGACAAACCACTATGTATTCTTTCCAAAGGATCCCCCTTCTCTTTTCTCATAGTGTGAGCAGGGCTGGGGAATCGGTACGCACGGACGGGCGTCTACGTCTCCTGGGTTTTCCGAATGTCAGCAAATCTTTACCACATGCATTGTATTGTTGCCCCTCTCTTCCCCCATCCCAAGCCAGGGTCTAGCCGATAACGTGCCCCACGTGGCCGGTGGAGGGGCGAGGCTGGGAGTCGCCTCCCCCAGCCTTCCTCTAATCTCAGGAACAACTGAGTGTTGCCGCTTCAGCCACTATCCCTCGGCAGTGGCCAGAAGCTCGGAAGGACTGTGACCCTTTGGTGGGTCACACTGCCCATGCAAAAGGCTGGGTGTGACCCGCCGGTGGGTCGACCACCTCTTCGACCACTTTTGCACTGAGATTGTTTCCGTTGCATAACTCTTCCTGACATTCTTTCCATCTCTTAATTGTTTTTTTCAATCAAAAGTCCTCTACTCTGGTCCCTTATGGCATTGCATCTTGCTCCGCTCCTTGAAGTGGTTCCTCACTATCCTATAGGCAGCTTCCACCTTTCCAAGTGCAAGGTTATTTTTTACATCTTCACATAGATTCTTCATCCACATTTCTCTAGCTTCCCTGGCTTTGCAACTTATTTCATTCCTAATTCATTTGTAGCAAAGCTGCCCTTCTTTGGTTTTCGAATTCTTGTACTTTCTTCAATTAGTATTAAGACTTCTTTCGTGATCTAAGGGTTCTTCTTCCAAGAACTTCTTTTTCGGCTTCTGCAGTCTACTTAAATGTTTTTCCAACTTCTTCCAAATCTTCCACTGATTTCTCAGTCAGATGCTCTCCTATGTTGTTTTCTACTGCTTCGTGAAATGCCATCTGATGTTGAGCCTCCTTCAGTTTTTTTTACTTGCCATACATTCTTCACTATTTTCTTCAATTTCTTGAATTTTAGATGACATTTTATCATCACTAAATTATAGTCACTGTTGATGTCTGCTCATGGGTAGCTTTTGTAGTCCTTTAACCGATTCCTAAATCTCTGCTTCTCTAAAATGTAGTCTATTTGAAATCTTCCTCTGTCTCCTGGCATTTCCCACGTGTACCTTCTTCGGTTGTGATTTTTAAACAATGTGTTGGCAACCACTATGTAGCTTATGTTGTGTGCGGAACTCTAGTAGTCTTTATCCTCCTACTATTCAGTTCCCGAATCTATATTTTCCAGTTATTCTTCCATCTTGACCTTCACCGACGACAATTTTCCAGTCTCCTATAATAATTAGGTTTACTTCTCACCTTAGCTGCTTTATAGCTATAGGCTTGGTCTCAATCTTCAGCATTATGCCAACTCCAGGGTTACCATTCAGTGTTCCAGTGTGAATAATTCAGTAACTTCATTCCAAAAGTCTCCTTCTTCGGGCCTTCTCATTTCACTGATTCTTAATATGTCAAGGTCCATTTTCTGCATTTCTACCTTCAGGTTCTCCAATCTTCTGCAGTTCCAAAGTGATTGCACGTTCCAAGTTCCTACCCTGAAATGTTTTATCACACCTGACTGATGTATTCTCTCAGGTAGTCCCTGCCCGGAGATCTGAATGGGGGACTATTTTACCTCCGAAATATTTTACTCGAGAGGGTTCCTTCATGTCTTCATAGATAAGAAGAGTTGAGTAACTTCGACTACTCGGGATAATAATGTCATGGTTTCCACTTCCCTTCCACATCACAATACTACAGCTATTAAAGTAAATGTTACCATGCCTGTAGTGAAATGAGTGTCACTGTACCAACCACTGTCGTCTCCACCTTCACTCGTATGAAGAAGAGCTGCTGTCGTCTCCTCCGGGATGAGAAGTGTAATTGTTGATGGCCTCCCGTTGCCAATTCACAGCATCTTCGTAGGTTCTGTATCATTTAAAGTCTTACCTTAACCACGAATAGACCAATACCCCTTCAGAATGCCTTCACTGTTTTTCCAAAATTGCGTATTTGACAAATAAACTTGCTTATCCACAGCTAACTCTATATCCAGAGGTCAATGCACCATCTGCAACCAGGTGGACGCACTCAGTAGCTTTAAGCTCAGCCACAAGCTTAAGGATCTAAACAGTATCTTAATTATTATTCTCGTCAAAGTGATGTAAAAAATTCATGATATTTGTCATGCTGGATATGAGGCATTAGTATTTTGTAATTCTATGTAATACACACAAAGATAAGAATGCAATATTATTGTAAAATGAAATTTCCATCTTTGCAGTCCTAAAGGCTCATCGAAAGGGAAATGTATCTAAAAGAAATTCCTTGACATTATAACTTTTCCCAGAAACATAAGTTTTTCATTTATTCTCTTCATGAATCATGAATACTGTTTATATATATATTGTGACTCGTCACACAGGGGGGGGAGGGGGGGGAAGGGGGGGGGAGGGGGGGGGAGGGGGGGGGGAGGGGGGGGGGGGAATATGGGAGGGTTCGAGTGGCACGAGCGAATGCGGGATAGGTTGGGGCGTGTGGGTGACCCCGAGCACCTGGGTTGGGAGGTGGAAAGGGATGGTAAGGAGGGTGGGGGGAAGGGAGAAGGTGTGGGAGATCCTCCGATGACTGGAGTGGATGCCGAGAGAAGGAAAGCTTTGACACGAATTTCATCAACTTGCATTTAATGAAATCACACACAAAACAAAAAGCAAGAATGACACAGTGATTAACGAAGTGACTAGCCACGCAAATACAAAAAAAAACAGTGAACAACAAAATGACTTCGGTGGAACTGGTCTTTAGTCTATCAAAGTCAGATACCCTCGAAGAGAAAAACAAAGGAAAAGAAATCGAAACACTGTATGGCATCCCTATGGAAAAGTACGCACACAATCACACGTCGGGGGGGGAAATAGGAACGAGATCTTCTTCACTTGGGGGGGGGGGGGGCAGTTCTGGGTTAGGGGGGGTCGGGTCGTGCTACTTATCGGGCCTCTGTCGCGCTGTGGGCTGAAATCTCGCTGGCGGCTCCTTCTCCAGGCAAAATACTGGACTGCAAATGCACCTTTTTCAACTTCACCGGAAGCAAATCCCTGATATGCTGAGTCGAAGAACGGGAACAACTTCCTTTCCTCTATTACATCACAGGGGTTAGATGGCAGAAGTTTTTTTCTCACTCTTTTTTTTCTCAGTTTTGTCTCATTCTCGCCCCAATAAAGACCTTTTATTATTATTATTATTACCACATCAGCACTTTTTTCCCATTGTTCAGGGGTAGGGTCGCCTCCTGTTGGACTATGTGCAGACGCTTGCAGTATGGCCACCGATCTCTCCCAGACTCACAGCGATACGGCCTCGTGGGGGGGGGGGGGGGGGGGGGGGGGGGGGAGGAGAAGGGGACTCTCTTCTCAGGGTCCCTCTCGAGGCGTTCAAGGGCACACACCGGAGGGGTCGAAAAAAACGGGGAATCGGGGGATGTGGGAGGGGGGGGGGATGAATCACTCACTCAGACCAGTACTTAAGGAATTTCAGGCATACAGAGCCATCAATAACTGGCCTAGACCACATTTTGGTTCATCCACATGCTGCACATGGAAAAAACATACCCTGAGTCGAACAGACAAAAAAAATTAAACTCTCCTTCCCTCAAGCATCCATATTACTTATATAATGTGACCAGCCAAACGGCACCGGTTACAATATATAAGCAACATTTACATTTTTTTCTTAATAATAATATCTGGTGTATCATTTTAAACTTTGGCCATTGAACAGCATGGTCTCCAAGGCATAAATTGTAAGGATAATATTGGCTATGCATATGATATTTGGAATTTTATTTAGATTACCACATTTGTAGCATTTCATCAGTTGCTAACCAGGCATTTTCATAAGTCCTACATTATTAGAGGAGACAAAACTAGTATGTAGTTATCTGCTTACACTATAGAGGTACTCGTAGACAACTAATGCAGCAAGTCATTAATGTAAATTAGAAACATTACAACCAAGAATGGACCCTGGAGAGACTCCAACTTCAATGCTATGAGGAGTAGAGATGCTTAAAACCACAGAATAAGGAGGAAAGCAGACAAGTTGATATCTATAATAAACGAAAAAAGAATCCAGCTAAGATTTTCCATTAATTCATGATTTTTCAGTTTACTTTCTAGAATGGTATGGTCAGCAGTATTAAATGCATACCTGAGATCAAATGAGATACCCAATATCCTTTTGATCTAGCCCATACATATATCTTATTTATACAGTAGAACCTCACTTATGAAACTTTCAGCGAACAACCAAAAAAAGTTTCAAAAGGTAGGAAGTTTCATAACAGAGGTTTCATAGTAAGGGAATATGTAACCCTTTTCAAATGTCCAATTTAGTCTTTTTTGTTTCATGTTTGCGGTTGCATTTTAAGATGCAGGCAAATGAAGCCTAATAATTTATTGTATTACCAGCAACTATACAAATAAATGTATGTTCATGACACCTAGACAGAAACAGTGTGCATTTGCAATACTGAAATAATGTAAGATCTGTTCCCAAAGGTGAATTTCTTGGTCTAATAGTTAGCATTCCTGGCACTTGACCAGCAGGGTCTAGTTTCAATTAATACTTAGAACGTTTTGTAATGGTGTCTATTGTCAGTTCATCTTCCACATACAAGCACCAGCTTATGCAGGAATATTGATTACTAAAAACTCGGCTGTTAATAATAGGTAATTTTTTTCCTTTACCAACTATTTTTCTTTTAAAACAATATCACTAGGTATAAACTGAGATCTAACTGTAAATAGTTATAAATTTCTATTAAACATCCGAATGCAATTGGTATTAGAAGTTAGATATTGTTATTAATTCAGCCATTTTGAAATTATTATTTAATTACAAAGTCGGGATTGTAGGTCCAAGCGATTCAATAGTGAAAGAAAAGATTTTTTTCGAACAAGCATCATTTGTTTTCACCTTTGTCGTGATCTTTTTCAGTTCTGGATTGGGATCCTTGCCTAGGTTTCAGTACTTTATCTTGGTTTTAGATCCACAGTTTCGGATACTGGGCTCTGAATTTCATTCCTTTTCTAATGCTACATATTAAATATACCTATACAGAAAAACAGCAACAATAGTATTTCCAAAATAAGTTAATTTACTGTAGAAAACATCTACTTCCTATCATCTATGTGGATAATATTTTCCTGGATCAAAATTTATGGATGCAACAAAAGTATCTTATATATTCTAATATAAAGTTCACTTTCCTTATTACATACTTATCAAACAATACATTTTTTAAACCTGTTCAAAGACTGTGCCCTTCCCCCCCCCCCCCCCCCCCCCCCTCCCCCCACATATGGCCTCTCTTGAACTTGACGTGTGAAGTTCTGCCTTGGTACTCCTCAAACGGCCAGGGTTTCCCAGTTCTATGTGTGGTTTTTCCAACTCCCACTCCTAGCACCATTTCTCCCTCCTCTCCCCCTTTTTCCGTTGTCACCCTTGGTTTAGGCCCTCTTCCCCTCCTCTTTCCTCACTCCTTTTTCTCCAGGTCCCTCCCCTCATTTGTATATATACTGGACTTTGTTGAGATTTGGTCACCTGATGATGATGTATCACATCGAAACCGGTCAAAGTAAAGATTTATTTGTGGAAAATTGCCAATCTTATTTAACTTTAATTGGAGTTTGCTTTCGACTGGCAACCCTATCATAGGGGTAGTAGTAACAAAACAAGTTAGAGAAAGATAATGTTTTAATTTCATTATAATAGATATAATAATTATTTTTATTATTATTAGCCTACTTTGCACATTACAAGTCATTTTTCACAATTGAAATAAGGTCAAAACATGTATAGTACACATTAACACAAAACAAATAATATGAGGTAGCATATTTACTAATGTTTGAAATATATCAATTTACTTCTTTTGATGCACCGTCTACAGGAATAGTTTCTGGTACCACTTTAGCAACTTTTCTGGGTTCCTTGTTATATGTTTTAGGACACTGCATTTCAGTCCAGCTGACTGGAACCATGGCAATTCCTGTCAAAATAATCAGTTTATTACACAGTACACAAAAATACTATAACTAATCCTGACTATTCATACCTATACATAGCATAACCCTTCCGCAGTTCAACCAACTGATTGCCTGAGACTGTTTTCAAGAACTAAACACTATAGTATTAGGCATTTGTGAAATGTGATACTCTTCGATAAGAGAGATGTCATTCTGGTGCTAGTACTTGCTTGTGAGTAAGCTTCCCAAGCATCTTATAATCTGTCATTACCTAAACTGACTAATGAAGAGATAGCACCCACTTCTCACTGGAAACTGTGGAGTGGTGCACTGGGCATATGCCAAGTTTTTTAGCATTCTAAAAGTCCTTTTTGCCTTCCAGGTATATGAAGTTATTTATTTTTATTTTATTTATTTACCAAATATTCAATAACAGCCAACAATGGCCTTTTACATTGAATATATAACAAATAAATATAGTTATCAACAAAAATAAAAGTACCGATGAACAAAAGATCAACCTGATAACATTAATTGTTTGATACGTCTGGTATAGGAGAGATGAGAGGCAGAGAGGTCAAGTGAGGGGAGGGTGGAAGAGAGAGAGTTGAAAAGTTTCAGGAGCCGATAGAAAAGAGATCGCTGGGAGAGTGAAAGATGGAATTTTGGTAGGTGTAGAAGATCACGGCTACGGGTTTGGCAGCCAGGAATGTGGAAGGAGAAAAGAGGGAGAAGGTCATTAGGTCGGAAATCGCTGTTAATGGCCGAATGGAGGAAATTTAAATCTTGGATTATTCGACGGGTTGACAAAGGGGATATTCCAAGTGAGGACATAATATCGCTTTGGGATGAGTTACGCAGATGGGGAACATGGTGGCAGGCAATAGAGGTGAAAAATTTAAGGGGGCGCTCCACAAGTTTTACTTTTACTCCACAAGTAGATTGCTGGGACAGGCAGTTGCCCAAATTACTGAGCAGTATTCCACTAAGGGAAGTATGCAATCAGAAAAGATGGTTTTTAGTTCTAGAGGGTATGTTATTTCAGTGAATCGGCAGAGAATTCCTACAACGGACATGGCTTTCAATTTAATTTCTCGGAGATGAGGGGTAAAGTTAAGTTTGCTGTCAAAGATAACGCCAAGATCCTTATGTTTGTTGGTGACAGGGACTGTTTTGCCAGATAAGTGATACCGGTTGCATTAGGGTTTTGATTTTAAAGAAAATGACATGGAGGTTGACTTTAAAGGATTAATATTAAGTTTCCATCTACAGCACCAATCTTCAAGTGAGCAGAGGGCAGATTGGAGTGATAGAGAATCGTCTGTGGTATTAATTCTTTTGAAAATTTCGGAGTCATCAGTGAAAAGAAGAATCTCACAGGAGTTAGGGAGGGTACAGGAAATAATGTCGTCTATGAACAGAGCAAAAACAGGGTGGCTACTGAGATCCAATTTTTAAATTCCCTGACTTTTCCCTGGCGGACTAACCAATTTCCCTGACCGATCGACGAAAGGGCTCCTATTATCTGAATATTTTATTTCTGCTGAATGAGTTTTTCGTTGAAACTCAGAAAATGTTAAAAGCTGAAATCAATACATTCAAAGCTACAAGTATATCCAAATGAAAAAGTATGTTAAACCTTCATAAGTTAAACCCTCATGCAAACTATACGCCCTTTTCATACACATTTCATACACATATGAATTTTTCCAGTTCTCCTCAGTAAATGTTATCCTTCTCTATGGATTCCTTTTTCAGGAGTAACATCTTTGTAAATAAAGGGTTACGTTACATTTACCATCCCTTCTCCATTGGAGACTACTCAGTAGAGATCCGTGAAATTCGCGAGACGCGATATCGGGAAATAACGCGAAATATCGCGAAATCGGGAAATAAAACGAAATTTCGCCTTTTTCGCGATTTTTACGTGAATTAGCGAAAAAATCACATGTTAAGAGTCATAATCGATTAAAGTCTAAGCCTTCATTGATTAACGCGAAATATCGCGAAATCGGGAAATAAAACGAAATTTCGTCTTTTTCGCGATTTTTACGTGAATTAGCGAAAAAATCACATGTAAAGAGTCATAATCGATTGAAGTCTAAGCCTTCATTGTTTAACGCTGATGACGTTCATTCGCTCTATCTCATTACGATTCAAAGGTCAATTGGCTTGTTTTGTCTCGCGCATATCGCATTCGCGTAATATCGCGCACTGTAGTGATGTCTCCGCCGTAATTTGCCGTTAAATTAATCACCGCCTCTCTCTTCGATTCACATTTATCAATCCTGAAATTCTCGGAAATATCTAGAATGATGCGCTTTCTCTCCTGAAGAATTAGATATTCTGAACCAATAATGTGCTGAACACGGCCGCGGAAGATCGGAAATATAAGCTCACACGCCCGCGCGCACGCGTCAATGCCGAGCAGTAATTCCGTTGACTCACCGCGACGCAGTAGACAGCGTAATTGGATAACTTGTTGCAGGAAAACCTTTAGTGTGGGCCTAATGTAACAATTTTGTAGACTTAAACACGGCCGCTATCCGGGAACGGAAGCGCTAGCAGTTGAGGCAAGGGGGGAAGTAACAGAAAAGATAGGAGGAGAGGGGGTGCTACTTATTGGCGGTTGATCGTCGGATATTCGGCGCTCCACTGAGCTTCAATGCAAAAAAAAATCATTTCGACACACCCCCAGTTCAAGTTTCCTTGTTTCCGATTGTGTTTAGTTATGCGTGCTTCTTTCACTGCCTTTCTTGTTATGTAAAATGCTTAATAAAAGTATAAGCATTCACAAAATATGTACCAAAAATAATAAAACGCCTCGAAATGTGCAAAAATTGTAACATTATAATAACACCGCCAAGATTTTCTATAACACCGAAATCACATAGTTTTAAAACGAATTTTAACAAAAAATAAAACCACTTTCACGGACCTCTACTAATCAGTCTGGAGAAGCTGCCAGAAAAGGCAGTTTTTCGCCTACAAAGAGATTCGCGGGGAAAACTCGGCTTCCGATACACTTCTCGCTGTTCGCAATTGAAACCTTTTCGTTGACGTTCCCCAATTCAGTCACCTTATTTTGATTGCAGGAAGGGAACAGTATATTATCTACCAATATGTCTTCTGGTGTTGTGTTCTGTTAGTTGTATATACACCCAAACGTTGATGCGTCCAGTCTCTCTGCGAGCCAAGTCCAATTTATAGGGTTAAACTAATTAACTGACAAGTAATCGGTAATCGTCCATATCGACCATTTTGCCTATTAATCGGGATCGGCGATTTATCAGATTGATCGTCTTTGAAAATCGGTCTTTTTTTTGTAATTGTGTTTGGTCCTGAGCTGGAAAGAAGTATCATAGATTCCGGTTACACATTTATTACTTACATGAAAAAATGAAAATTAACAAAGCACCTTCCTAGCAAGTTATTTCATTACACATTTTAATATATGAAAACAGTATTACTTTTAATTTTTAAATATTCATTCTTTTTTAACAATATAAAAATTATTTCTTTTATTCCATCCTACCAAAATTGAAAAAATCAATATTCAAAATTTGAAATTTTTAAATTGTAAAACAAAAACATGAGAATTTCTCCATTTCCAGGGCTTAGTCTATTTCTTGTCGCCGCATAAATGTTTCCTCCAGTTCTTAAAAGTCTCTCACTTTTCATAGAAGATGCAAGGCCACCAAGATATTTCACAGCCAGTTCGCTCAAATTTGGAAAAAGCTCTTTTGAACTTCTCTACCACAAAAATGGGGCATGATGTTTTGGATTTTTCATATTTTTGCTGGAAACATTCATTATTTCATTTTTTTCTTTTCTTTGGAAGGCATTCTTTTCTTCGTTATTTCGTTTACCACAAGCTAATTCATCAAATAACTTGGCAATACTTAGATATTCTCCTCTAAGTTCTTCACTCCAGAACTTGAAGCTTCAGAATTCAATATTTCTTGAGATTTGGAATTGTTAACATTTTCTAGGCTGTCTTGTCCAACATTCTATTTTCTTTACCATATCCTCTTGAAATTTTTCTTTTAATCTTGGAAATTAAAGATGACAAGCATAAACACTTGTTTCTAGATATGATGTAAATCTTATCTTCATTGAAACTTATAGTTCTTATACTGCGGTAAAAACTACCCTAAAGGAGCTGCAGCTCTTTGCTTTCGACAAGAATAAATTCAGTCTCTATTACGGGTAGTATTAAAGATATTGGGATTTCCTGTTTACCTACTGGCTTCCACAGTAAATTCCATGAATGGTTTTAAAAGTAGTACCTAGTACTATTATTCTACGTGGGACCACTGATAAGGGCACAGCGAAGGATTTTTATTATCAATATCACATGTTAGACTTGGGCTTTTTGCTGTAACAAAATTTTGGAATTGAATTACCCCTTATCATTTATGTCAATCTCTTTATGTGAATTGACGGCAGACTTATTGCCTTGTACCTTCCTCACGTACGACCAACTTTTGGATTTTCCTTTAATGTTCCCCAAGTACTTTTCTTTTGAATTCTGTAACTGCATTTCTATGAGCGTTCTTTGCAGTAGATTTTGGCATGTTACAATTTCGATGATCACGTACGCTCATCGGTGGGCATATGTTTACTATTTCTTCATTTTTGCAGAGCATACTCGCTGTCGTCTGAGGGTTTGTCTCACTTCCGCATTGTATCACCTTGTTTCAATGCTTTCTTTCTTAAAATTACTAGGGATACATTTAATAACCCCGTGCTCGTCATATGCACGAACGACTTCCATCAGCCCTCCGCTTATAAGATTTTGGGATAACTTTTACAATCTTTAAAGGAATCTCACCAATAACTTTTAATAGCATCGAAGTCGGCTATTTTAATATTGTCAATCTTTCTTTTTCATTCAAAACTAGTTCAAAATTAAAGAGAATTTCGCAGTAGGTACCCTGTGGTCTTTTAGTCCCACGAAGGCCTTAATATTAGTCGCTAGTTGTGGGATATTGGTTGCCAGAAAGTCAAAAATATTGTCCCCTCTATTAGATGAAGTAATTAATTGTTGTAAGCTCTTTTAAAAATTCTTTTGCTCCTCTTTTGTATGGTGATAGTTCATACAATGCTACCACTAATAGGGCCTCCCAAAAAACTTAATGACACATGCAACGATTTAAATATTGCATTAGCATTTCAGGTTCACCACTAGAAAAGCCAATGAAGAAACATGCTAAATAAATGGTAGTGCGATTGCACAGTACTTATCACCCTCGGTGTTAAAATTTGTATTGGATTCCACTACCATAAGTATAATTCAATGCCAGTGTAGGTACACTTCGTGCAGGTCGTTCTTGAACTATGTCATGCAAAGAGAGGTTTACATTTACAAATCACATTTAAATGAATATTCACACCTGGTTGCCAAGCAAATTTCTATTGTTGAAAAGGAAGAAAGGTTGATAAATATGGAACTAAATATGTAAGTTTTAGTCAAAAACAAACCGAATAAGGAGATTGAATGAAACAATTAAACAATGCATGCCTTTATCCGTTGAATGATAAAAAGTTCTATATCTTAAGTACAACAAAGTTCGGAGAACCGGAGAACTTTTCCAGCAAAAATAATCTATTTTCAGGTAATTTCTCTAATTTATTTCTCCAAGGTGGTTAGTAACAAGTGAATGCGGAAACATATGTGTTCTAGCTACATCTTTCTAGTGTCGAATGGTGAAAACATATTTTTTTCATCTGTTAGCACGTAACCATGTCGATGCCAGAACCAACGACTAAAAGTCTAAAATCGACCTTTCCGGCGTGGTATCCAGGCCCCTTAAGATACTACACAAGTACAATAATCTTCCAACCTTGATTCACAGCAGAATAAAGGGATGAGGTTGGAAAGACTGCAGATGAATTATTTAAAATGATGCTGGAACTGTAAAGCAGTGGAGCTTGCTTTCTGGTGCACTTTTGAAACCTTATGAATTTCAAGAGGCTGAATCATATAAAGTGAGTTGATGGCTACCCGAAAATGTATTTAAAGAATTGCAATTCTTATCTAACACTTTCATAATACACTTTCTAAACTGTACATTGATCAGCTTTATAGCTCTGGTCCATGTACAGAAAAAGTGGGTTCATAAACAATTTAAAAACAGAGGTGATTTTTCTTGGCTTGTATCTTGGTGGGATACTGAGATGATAAAATATTCCTCTAGTACAACAATGGAGGCTCCCTAGCATTTGCATAGATGCTGAGCATGATGCCGGTGCAGATAGGAAAACCAGTTGACAGCCCTGTGTTGTGCACTTCTGTCGAAGTCCTTAAATAGGATTCACAGTCAATTGTAAATGAACTGCCCAACAATCTAGGCTGCACTAGCACATGGCATAACAGAAGCATCATGCTGCGTGCTCCGCCTCATGATGAATGACTAATTATCCTTAGACTATTATTTCTCAAAACTAAATTGTTCTTCTGCCAATTCATCCGGTAATCCAAGATACCATAGTATTGGACTGAATCTGCCAATGGGAGGGGTCTCCCCTTAGTCATAAGATCAAAGGAATGTAGCTTCCCCTCTCACAGTGACAAATGGATAACCAGAAAAACCAAAACCATTTTACATACAACCACAAATACAACTAATTTTGAGCCAGCTGGCTAATAGGTAGGAGACAGACATTTCAACAGGTAGATCAATGTGTCATACATAGAGAAATTTCATTCATTATGGCAGGGCCAGATTTGACCCTTAAAGAGGCACATGTACCATCGTTATCTTATAATGGGAATTTCTGGGAAAGAAGGTGGATTCTCAGGAACCCAGTATGATAAGCACTACAAAATAAGTACTGAATCATTAAATAAATAAAATAAAGAATGATAACTTACCTGCCTCACTATGGGCAATAACAACACCTAGTTCATTTTCTGCAGTAGAAAGCTGATATGAGTGTATATCAGTAGTTGGAAGCTGGAAGGAGGTTAAAGAAACAATGCCATACAAATGAATATGAAAAAAATGGCTATTGTGACCTTTTCTAAAACAAATGAACAAAATTATAAATCCATACACTGCTGCACATCAATCATTAGCACCACTCTCAGCATAAAAATGTCTAGGATATAGCAGTGCACTAGGGATAATAAATTAAGAGAGATTTTCAATATGAAAAATATCAACATCATTTCCATCGATCCTAAATCCTCTACTTTTCTCCTATCAACTGTTTTCATGAGATAAACATATCTCGAGACATATATCATAAAAATCCAGATATTTTCACGGATTTTGGAATACAATTTGCTCAAAATACCTCACCATGATTGAACTCTTATCTCAAAAGCAAGTTTTCCATAAATCCACATATGCTACACATATTTTTTGCTCTTCTCCACCATGCTCCATTCTAAAATTACTGCTCTCATTTTCTTTTTTTTTCTAAATTCAAACAACCATTCACCCACAATTCCTTTGCTTTTGTACCATTTTTCTATAGTTGATCCAAATCAATATCTCGTATGCATTTGTCATTGAACTCATTTTCTTAAGTTTTCATAATTCTGTCTTATTTTATGATGCGGAGGTAATTAAATTTCTTTGAGAGTCCAGCCATATTTTTAAAGTTAAATGCATGCCATGGATACTTATGAAAGGTTGCACTTTTGTCTTATCTCAAGCATTCAAAATATGCTCATTAGTAACATTACTAATATCTGAGCATCATTTAAGTATTTACATATATCCCCTACCCATGAGTAGAATTCCTGTTGTAGTACCAGATCTCCCATAACATCTTCATTCACATATTTTTCCTTTTCAATTACCTTCACCTCTTGTTCCACCATGAATATATTCACCACCTCTCTTCACTTTTAATCATAGATTCCTCATTTTTGTTTCAAATAGTCTTCTATTTGCATTTTAGGATTTATGTATTTAGCACATTAAAAAAAGTAAAATAAAAATTCTGCCTTAAGTCCTCCCTAAAAGTGAAAGAATAGTCATTCACAGTACATACAGATTTGCCATACTAAAAACCATGCGATAATACGCAGCGAAAAAAACTGACTTATTTATTTCATCTGTGCGCCAAACAAGGATCAGGATAAACATGGACTGCCAGCAATAAATGTAACTTCCACCTCAGAGTCTCTGGCTAGCATCAGGTTTCGTTGACATCATAATTGCCGGAGACTCGAAAGGGGTAACACCCAAGGGTAACCACATCTGCCACCGTCGGATAGGTGGCTGCCCAGCACTTGGGTCATGTGTATGAAGCAGGTGTAGGGACCCAAGAAGGACAGCCTTCTGCAGTGCACTTGGAAGTGCATCCGCTCATGCCCTACATGCTGGGATGCTCTGAGATTCTCAACCAGTGAGCTCTTGACACCACCAAGCATGCCCACGATGAGGACTACCAGTTTCACAGAGTAGCCCACATACCTTTGCCGGAGTTTGCAAGGCAGATCTTGATATTTAGTCCTTTTTTCAATCTCCTTCACTACTATGTACGTTTTGGCCAGTGCTGAAAACTCGATCATGAACATGCCATGCGAGAGATTGTCGAGGAGAACGATGTTAGGGTTCGTCGCCTCCAACGTTGGTGGTGAAGGAACAATTCCACCATTCCATCTTACAGCATTCGTTCTCCACAATAGACTCGATGTCTCCAGGGGCGTAAGGCAGTACTGGATCTGCATCTATGCCATAATGGTGTCTAAGGTGGGAATACAACACTTACAGAGCCGAGTGTTGCCACTTCATATATGCGTTCTTTGCATAAAAGCTGCAACCGGAGAGTAGATTACCTAAAGACTCCGGCTGCCTTCGGCACGCTCTGCATCTCATGTCCATCATGCTTGCCCCAAAGAGGTGATGGTACACCAGGGTGTTGATGACACCATCTTGGCACGCGAGCATGAATCCCTCTGTCTTGGACATCAGACCAGCGGAGCGCAGGAAGGGGAAGATGAGCTCCTTCGATAACATTTCCACGTTTTGATAAAAACTTCCATACATTGGCTTCTCGGTATCGTTGCGGAGCAGGGTCTTTTACTCCACTTTCTTTATTTTGAGCCCTAACACATCCGCCTTCAGCGACAAGATTGATTTGTTGCACGCTTCTCCACTGGAAGTAAGGTCCAGGTCCAAACCGAGGCCATCTGCTGCCCTTTTCGCCACCTGGAATGGGAACACTTCTTTGATGACACTCTAGTCTTTCTTTACAAGCAGCATCAGGGGATCCGTGCTGTGGAACACGCCACATGCTGTATTGAGGACCACTCTGTCATGAAGGTACTCCAGGCTTATCAACCATCTGCCACCTAGCTATTTCAGGAGATACAATCTGGTGATGGAAGACTTCGGATGAAGACTATGATAGATGGTCATCATCTTTCTTGTTCCCCTCTTGAAGTATTGCAGCTCGCTAACATTCCTTTTGATGCAACAAAAGATGTAGAGCAGTGCTGGACCCATGAACCGTGAAGAACATGGTTCTTGCCCGACAGGTCAGAGCTCCAGATTTGCCTGAGATATTCATACGCTTCAACAGCATCTCCGTCAACGAGCTGCACGTCTTCCTGGTCTTCCGAAATCTTTCCTTTCGCCATATGGATGGTTGTGCACTTGTCCAATCCGAATTCCATCCCTATATCCTCACTGTATCTGTGTACGGTGTCCAACGTCAAGTGCAGATCTTTCGCACTTGAAGCACATAGCTTCAGGTCATCCCTGTAAAAAAAGATGGATGACCTTATGCTCCCTTTTTGATGGGACACTTACCTCTTCTAAACTGAACGGGCAGTGGAAGGAGGGATAAGCAGAAGAGGAGGGGACTAAGGCTGCCTTGGTAAACGCCATGGTGGTCTGTTACCAAATCTGTGTCGACGGTCTTCTTGCCAAATGGTATGGCGAAGCGCGACTTCCACAGCAGTAACAGGCGTTCGATGCAGGACACAACCTCTGGGTGGACTTTCATGTACCTCAGCATGGCTATAGTCAGCTCATGAGTGGTGGTATCCAAAGCCTTCTTGTAGTCCACTCAGGCCATTGACAGGTTACGCTTCTATTGACAAGCATCCTGGCTCACACACCTATCAATGAGCAGGTTGTCCTTGCATCCCGTGATGCCTTTCTTCGAGCTCCTCTGCTCGTACACTTCCTCCCACACCAATTGGACGTGTCGGGAGATAAGGTCCTTCAGGATGGAAGTGAATGCCTCATTTACAGTGTTGAGACAGGTTATAGGGCAGTAGTTCTTTGGATCGGACAAGTCCCCCTCTTTGGTATTAAAACCGTTCGCCCCCCAGTCAGCCAGGATGGAATTGGCTCCATCCCTGACAGGAAGGATGTGAAGATTCTGGCATGGTGTTTGTGTGTGGAAGGGAACTTTTTCCACCAAAAGTTATTCACTGCATCCATTCCTGCAGCAGTGAAGTTCTTCTTGCCAGAGAAGGCCTTCTTCACATCACTTTTCGTGACAGAGGTGGGACGATCCATTTCCGCTTGGTGGCGATCACGAACTCTTTAAAGTGGGCAATGGCTGGAGTACCTTCATTGAATGGCTTCAAGGTCATGTAGATGTCCTTCCAGAAACGTTCCACCTCCGGGACAGTTGATGGCGTTTGGACAACAGGTGGAGTGGTTTGGAGGAGACCGGACATTTGAAAGGAGAAGGTGGAGTTCTCCTTCCTGGCGTTTGTCCTCTTGACCAACTTCTTTTGTGCTGGTTTAAGTGCCCGCATTCTATCCACCTTGTGCTGCTTAAGAATAAGCAGCACTCTTTTGTTCAGTGTGTGGTGGTCTCTCCCCGGATTGCATGCACAACACGCTTGACCTTCGGTGTAAAGGCCCGACCAGAGGAAAGGTAGTCCAACACACACTGATATCCCAACACCTGTTGTCTGGCCAGCGTGATTTTAGTATTAAGCTGTTTCAGCCTATGAGTTGCTTTCGTCTCCCAAGTGGCAGGCACTTGGGGTGAGGCCAACAGTGTGGTGCAAGCATATACCATGCAGTCCATTTCCCAGAGGCTGGTCGTTTCCGTCATCATAGTACTTCTTTGTCCGTGATATCAGTTTTACGAGATTTTCCCGTGATTGTTGTCTCGGTTGCATAACTCACAGGGCCCAACGCTCTGTGAACAACAACATTATAATGCATGCGGCAAGTTACCACTATGAAAGAGAAACCAACTTAGCACAGAAACACTATGTTACCATGACCTTGGTCATTTATGATACTGTAATGCCTCTAGAGATTACACAATTACTGTATGTCAATATTGGCTTGACTGTCGGCCCCCTATCATAATTCGCGAACTGGCTGATAATATGGAATTAGTGACGAAATTTCATTATTTCTTTACGAAGTGTATGATTTTCAGCAATTATGGTCTGGTCTTTCTTTTTTGGTACCTGCATCATTAGAGTTTTTTAACAAGCCTCCAGTCAAACTTCATCCTCATACTTCCTACGAACCCATAAAATCTCCTTCGTCCTTCTCTTCCTTAATTCTTGAGTAGCTTCGCTAGGAAATTATCAATCCCACTGCTTTCCCAGTCTTCATTTCTTGTTTTTATTACTCTATCTCACCATCCAGTTTCCTGGTACCAGTTCATCCTTATCAAAGCCCTTTTCCTCTTCTTCATCCAAGCTCCTAGATCTATTTTCATTGCTGTAGTCCTTCCAAACAATCACATACTTTCAATACTTCCCCACTTCAGTCCTTGGCCAAGTGCTTAATTCAAGTAATGGTCTGCCAATAGAGGGTTGTAACATTTAGCTACTGGTACAAAAGGGGAGAGGGATGCATTCCATTCACTGTAACAAAGCTGCAGATTCCCTGACTACTCAAATCAAAGTACACTTGATTTGAGTCCATTTAATTTGAGCACTTCCTGGGGCTGAGCACAAGCCCTGAACTCTGGACGATTTGAAGGAGGCAATTCGCGTGGAAGTTGCCCAAGTTCAGAGAACGATGTTGGAGACAGTGTACGCGAATTTTCAAGAACGCCTCCAGCAATGCATCATCAAAAACGGTCACCACATGACTGATGTGATTTTCCACACTTAATTGTGACAAATGCTATTTTATTGTGAACCCGAATCCGTCAATAAATTTGTTTTTGAGTAAAAATTACCGATTTTGTGATTTTTTAAAAACCGTTCGTCCTTTGTACCGGACCCTGTACTTTCCGTTCAGATACAAATACATATTTTATGAGGATAAATTTTAGAATATTCTGTCCAATGAATATAGGCATTAATAATCTCTTAGCAGTGAAAATAGTTGTAATGGTACAGAACTGTATTCTCATGTTTATTTTTTGAAAACCTAAGGACATTTATCAAAATCAGCTAATATCTTGATTTTAGAAAACACTGATAATTCAGGTCCGCAAGTGTCACGTAAGATCAAGATTATACTGTAGTAACATGAAAAATAATAGCACAAGGATACAACTCGAGCCAAAATAATGTCACCGGGACGAAAGCATTGATACATTTCAATGGAATCCTTCTCAAAGGCACGTACATCTTCCCGTCTTAAAATTGCTCGATACGGCCGGGTTAGGACTACATCTCCAATGCATTTAATAGTACATTTACAGAATCGTGGGTTCACCATCATAACCTGTAAGGCAAAAGTATGTATAAAAAAAGTGGAACAATAATAACATTATCTCAAGAGTATTTTATAAATGAATGTCAAAGACTGCACTATCTATTTTTTCTTTCTCAATCAAGACAAAGCAATTTATTTGTTGAATGTATTATGACAGAATACATAGTCAGTTTTGAAGGGTAAGGAAATAATGAGCCACTCAACATGTAATTGAGATGTTGGCGAAGGAGGCCACGATTGGTTTGTCAAAACCCAACTTCCTACTGAATACCCTCCTCCTGCTGAACTCATATTCAGATAGTCATATAATAAGTCAAAAACATTTCAAGATCATGAGAACTAGAGAACGTAGTGTAAAGATGAGGTCTACAAATAATGGCAGCTATCATTATTCAAACACCACTTAGCATCCATAAACATAAAAACATCATTGTGCTACTCGTATCATGTCCTGTTTGCATGAAATAAGAAGCAAAGAAAGAAGAGTTGCAAAAAGCTGAGACCTCAAAGAGTTTATAGGCACAAACTCACAATTTAGACCCTCATTCAGATTATAAATATGCTAAACATTTTACACCATCATCAAGAATCCCTACCGATATAAGTTAGAAACCATAACATTTATCAAGCACACAGTCTGCAGCTAAGTGGCTATAAAACACACATTGGAGACTACATTACAACATTAGATAGGGTTCAGGAATTTTCCAAGTACATACACTCTGCAAAACCAGATGTCCGTATTTACCAAGCTCTTGGAACTACACTTATGGATATTAGGTAGCCACAAAATGACCTTGGCTATTGAAGCACCCAATTATATTAGGTAGCCTCTGTTGATAAATGATCTACTGGACTAAAATCAACTCTGTAACAGGGTTTATAGGGGTTTTCATTTTAATTTTCCCTGACTTTTCCAGGATTTCCAGACCATTATTAGTGATTTTCCATGACTTTTGAGCACCTGAAAACTCCAAGATTTTGGTCATTTATAGAGATAAAAGTGATAGTGAGGAAGCAGAGAAGTCTAACCTTATGAAAAATTGTAGGTTTATGTTCATATTAATCATATGAACTTCCAGTAATAAGAGATCAACAACTTCAAGTCCACAAAATACAAAGTCCACAAAATACAAATTATGATTACTTACATTGATATGCCTTCAGAAAGGGTTTTAATGGCAGAAAAATATATGCAAAGAGGGCTAACCTGGCTTTTACTTCAAACCTGATGTCATGTTAAAGTAGCTCTTTGAATCAATCTTGATTTTTTCTTCCTCACATCCTTCTCCAAATTTGGCTAAGTGAAATCAAATTTGACTGAGAATAACTTTTCTGTCACCAGAGGGACAAAGCGAAGCATTCCTGGCAAAATCGCAAGTGAATGAAAATGAGATGCGCACACCTTTCGCCAATTTTTCCCCAAATTGTGCAGGCTATAGCCAGAAGGAACCAGAATAGGGCTGCCTCCTCCACAGCCTGAGGCCAGTCGTCCCCTCCTTCACCTCCGCTCCTTAGCACAGTTTTTGATCTCTTGGCATTTTCAGCTGATAAATTCCGAAATTTGAACGTTTTGCGATTTTTCCCTGACCACACGTTAAATTCCCTGACTTTTCCTGGATTTCCATGACAGTTTTCATTTTCCCTGACTTTTCCAGGATTTCCAGGTTGCTATAAACCCTGTGTAATGTACAAATCTACTCTGCAAGATTGCATTAAATTATTAAATGGAAATTATTTTGCCATCTTCCCTAACATGAGATGGCAATATTAAATGTTCATGGCCCCCAAAATACCATTCAGCCATTCAATCCCGCCCACATTCTTAATGCAGTACCATTGTAGCATCTCACAGAATGACATTTAATGAAGACCTACCTTATCTTGCAATACATTTTTCACCTACACAAATATAAATGTGTCTATCTGCACAATTTTTTGGATCAGTAGACAAGTCATCCACCACGCACAAGCACGGAAAAATAGGGTAGAGCTAGGTTAGGAAATTATGAAGATCATGAGGTTAATTTTTCTAACTGAGCATAAACAGAAAAACTGAGAAACAAAATTAGCAAGGTCTGCTAAAGAGAAGTAGCCAGAGAAAATTACATATCCACCTTTTCTGCCTTTATCATAATTTTTATGTTTAACCAAAGCTACACCAGTAATCCTCTGAAAAAAATATACCCCATATCGAATTCTAAGTCATTGACATTTCACTATTGATCTCTGAATGTCGAAGTTACTTAAACTCATCCCTTATTACCCAGACAGCACAGATGTTGGTATACAAATTGTAAATCTCTTTAAAAATACAGACTATCGTTTTCATAAAAAATATTGTAATGCATTTGTACCCAGGCATCTTTCATCCATAGCAATTGTAATACTAATGTAATACAGCATCAAAGTACCAGGATTATACAGTTTGCAAACCTAATATATTATATTTTTAGGCCAGAAAAAATACAAAGGTTTCGTGCACACACATGAAGGTGCATGTAGTGTGCTTCTTGAGCACAAAACGATGCTATTTCCAAATGATTTAATTTATTTATTATGTCTTTTATGAATCCAACATTCCAGAGTTAGATAGCTTTTCATCAAGTACAAGTCTTAAACGACTTATACTAGTTAAGAGAGCAAATTTCAAGTGTAAATACTTTTCAAACTTAATTTTTACCACTAGCATCTTGGTAAGAGTACCTATTTTTCTTTAATATGTATTTTTGTGTATGATAATTTTAAGTTTATAAATGTGGAATGTAGTTATAGTGACATGTTCATACATGGTTTATATGGCCTGGTTACATGATTCATGATCCTGTATGATTCACTACTCAAAGTCACGAATAAAATTAGGACATGCTCCATTTTATGGATAAGCATCCATTAACTCATACAAGTTGTTATGGTTTCAGGATGAAATTCCAAGGGGCCAGTGTCCATTTAAAACAATTATAATCTGTACTTTTATCAAAATTCCCCGAAGGTTTGCTTTTCTTAAATTATTACTTCAATCACCGAAGATCTCGTTACTGACCACATGATTCAAAAATGACCAAAGAAGTCTTGTACATAAGGAATATGAACTAAGATTTTGAACGAGCAACTTCTTTGGCCCTTTCGCACATGTGCAAAAGACATCTTGAATAAACCACTTCTTCATAGCCTTAATTTAACATTATCAGGGTTCACGAATCCTTAATGCAATGTTGCCACAAGCTTATCTACATCCACATAATACCCTGCAAGCCACCATAAAGGTGTGTGGCAGAGGGTGAATTCTCACCAAATATGCACTACATATCATGTATTTAAAAGGATTTGTATTTATATAATGTTCTAAACAACATTATTCAAAAAAGATAAAAATAGCAAAACAAACATGCAAAAACATGCTGTTAGTTGGGCTAGCTTTAGAAGTTAGCTATATAAGTCCTTATACCAAGATGCAGCTACCAATATGTTATCCATTGCTACACTCGTACTGGATATATTTACCGTTATTCATATCCCTCATTGAATTAGGAAAAAAGGACATTTTGAATCTGTCAGTTCGGCAATCAATTTTTCTAAATTTGTGATTATGGTCCAGTCTACCATAGCAAGTTGGGGTTCGCAAAACATTTTTAACGTCATCAATGAAAATATGGTCTTGGAATTTGTTTAAGAGATTAAGTCTAAATTTCAACCAGCGATATGACTATGATTTCCATTTTAATTCATTTAATAGACTGGTTACACTAATAAGGTTATCGTACCGTCCCTTTACAAATCTAGCCGATTAATCTTATATGCTGTCTGGGATGTAAAACAAATAATACCCATTGATGTAAATAGCATTTAATATTTTCAGTGACATACCGATTACGTCTTAAATCAGTAGGCAAATTATTGATGGGCTGACTAGTCGTAAAGATCCCTCAAAACTTTTTTCCTGCTTTCATTTCTCTAAAATGCTAACTTTTACCCCCATATCTAATTTTTTAATTAAGTGATTTTATACAAGTTTTTTGTGCCTAGTACAATTTGTTGCCTTGGAATGTAAGTTCCTATGAGCTCAAACAAAAGAGTACTACTACATACGAACAATAAGAGTTAGGAGCTCAGTCACAGAACAAATTAGAACTCGTAAGTCAAGGTATCTTTGCATTAGTAACTTCATGTTTCCTGAGAAACACCATATAGACTCCGGAAATTACCAAATATAGCTGAAGGGACCATACGGCTTACCATTGCGGTTACAATATCTCCTGGTGTTGGTACGATGCTCTGATCGTTGCTGCTGTGAACCTCTATGACGGTGGACTGAAATGGGATGGCAAAAATAAAATTGTTACAGACGCCCAGAAACAATGAAATAAACCCCCCAAATACGAGACAAAACGAACCTTTTCTTTCTCCGTAACATACACCTCCCCTGCAAGGGTGCTGTAAATGTAGCCTTGTCTTTCATAAGTTCCACATCCCGATATGTGCGTGTCGTTGGACAAACACAACCTTTGTCCTAGGTATTAAAGTAGACAAGTAATGTTTTTTTTGAGGCCTTGATCTTGGAATAAACACTTAAAATACCACTAGTTCATAGCCTTTAACACAACTTATAGAGAGAATATTTGAACGGTAGAAATAAGAAAAGGTCATGAACCTCACCCGGTACACATATCAGATTAGTGGGACCCATATCCCTCTCCGATCTGACGTTTGCTTCTTAACCACAACCTCAAAGTCGAGTAACGTAAACAAAAACAGCAGAGAGAAATTAGTAAAATGAATAATGACGATGTCAGATGGTGCCCCGTTCAGACTCAGTAGCCCTTACACTCGTCCTTACGCGCGTAGGCTTTTTTTCCACGTCCGAACCCTCCGAACGTATCTCGTAGTTCCGAACGCTGCCAGCTTACGATGTTCGGCGCTGCAGTCTCAGTGTTCTTGGACATGTTTAGACTGTGGACATGGTCATCTTCCTTATTATAGGGACCGTGGACATGGATATGCAAGTTTGTGGCTATATGTGGCTCACCCATATACTCAGTGTAAGGATGACCCATCCTTACTCTGAGCCCACATCACTCCCTTCGAGGTCGGCAAAAATTTGTCTTTCATAACCCCTTTACTCACCGATTACGCTAATTCTTCATTAATTATACTTTTAATTTTATATATTTTCTCATATGTATTTCTTTTCATCCTTCCCATTACTAATAAGAATAGTTTTCCAGACACTATATATATCCCGTAACGCCTAGTAATATTCAGTTCGCCAACTTTTATTTGTTTCTTATCCCGCCGATTCCATTCAAATAATCAAACCGTTCGAATCGATCGGATGTTCATAATCGATCCAAGAATCGGAAGCGAAGAATCGATTATTTTTACCCCTACGTCCGCGTGATCTCCCGCCTTCCAAATCATACATTGTGATTGCTGCAAAAAGAGTTTTATCGGTTGTTATTCTTCTCCAAATGGGCATATGGCAACAGATTGATTTCGTTATCATGCGTGAAAGCTTGTGGATGATTGTTCTTTGCGTGCCATTATAAGTTTATAATTGGGGCTTTTGTATTATAAGGTGAATGAAACCTACATTTGCTACACTATAGTGTTCTTGGCTACACATCTACCCTGTGTCATTGTCGGTGATTTGAGGTAAGAACATTAATTCTCAATTTACCATGTGTGGTAAAATTTCTTTGAAGCTATGGTTAACCAGCTGTTTACGAAATATTATGATCGAGGTTGTATCCTAATTTCGATGCATGGTGAATAGTAGTAAAATCGTAGGTGAGGGCCCTTCGAACTTTCTAGTTCCCCCCTTTATATTTATCCATGCTTTGCTTGCGCGTTTTCGCTAGTAATTATGTATGTTTCTCGCAAATTAGTGAATTCATTGCATTAAAATGACATTCATGAGCACACTAAATTATTTGTATTATATGTCTTATTGGGGGTAGTGATGGCCTAGTCAAATCCCGGGCAAGTGCCTTTCTGTACACCCCCATCTAAAATCCTAGCGATTCGATTTTCTGCGTATCAGAACTTCGTGGGAAATCGCAGGTGGCCCAGGGAAAGGAACTGGCCTCCCTACCCTGAATGTGTGAATTTCTCACGCCATTGGCTTAGTACGGGGTGAGCTCTACCCTCACCTATCAAAACCAACCTTCGGGTTGATTCGCTGAGTGAGATGTCTTATCCCCTCGTGGATAACTGATGCCCTTTGTTAGTGTTTGATTCTTATCACACGGAAGTATCAGATGTATATTAGGTATTGTAAAATATGTCTTCAACTGATGTATGTGTATTGTAGATAACTGGTAGATATACATATCTAATATTAGATATATTGCTGTCCATTGGTATGTATATGGGGTATATCAAAAAGATACATCTGTATAATGTAGGTATATATCGTGTAATAGATCTCGGTGAGTCGAGATGATGGAGTTGCTAGATTTGTGAATGTCCAGTGCTTCTTGGTATCGCAAAGCCAATCCACAATTTTAGTAACACACTAATATTGATGATTAACTAGCTAACATAGATGATTCCCTAACAAAAACTGCTGTCGATTTAAATATTAATAGACACTGCTTCATATTTTAATAATTGCATTCACTTGCTAATGTAGCACATAATATGTACGATTCCACCTTTCTGGTATTATAATTTCAAGAAAAGCCAATGCAACGTACACCAATGTAAAACTACATGGCATTAGAATTTCATTGAGCGTGCTTGGCGCACGACACTAAATTTTTAAAGGCCGATGTTGCTATTCAGCTACCATGAGTCTTTAAAAAAAAAAGAAATAAAGCTCTTCATTTTGAGATTTTCCCCTGAGGAGGCCCTTTAAGCCACATAGAAAGTTATCACTGCACTGAGGTTAAGCCACAATGGACACAAAAAATTTTCACCTTTATCACTAAGAATCAGAATCTACATTAGCTCATTCTTAATGTTCCAAAACGACAATGATATAACATGCCGGCAAAAAAGTAAAAGTTATTTCTTGTGGTAGTACTTTAATCAAAATCAATGGAAAGCAGATTAAAAACAATGACAATATCATGCATTTTCTTCAGCATAATTGCTTTTTAATGGCAATATTACGTGGATGATTTATTGTATGAATTGAATCGCCTTCCTGACACTTTGCCCTTCCAATCCCCTTCCATCGTTCGCCCCTTAATTTGCCCGTTGTAAAGTCGCCCTCCCCTGAGACCTAGAAATCAATTCCTTCTTAGGCAAGGAACCACGCAGAGTTCACCCACCTGGGATGGTATCCACGGTGCAAGGAGTAGGTTTGCTATAATATGTACCTGGTTTTCCTACCCGCACATTATTGTAAAAATATTCTATGAAATATAAAAATTAAACTTTACAATACAAAGATATGAATTTCATATTTACTTTGGGAAAAAACTTATGATATTGCACTTGAGGACATTCTGAACGTAAAAACTGTTTTATAATACAGCGTTTTATACTTTTTCTTTCAAAAGGATGTACACATTTTTGTACATGTACACGGCTTTGGCCCACAGCCGTTCGTTTGTGGTGCAAATTTTGGGCTGAGTATACAGGACTAGGGTCTCCACTATTATGTTTAAACTGTGGCTCATGGCAGCTCTCTCGACTTGGCTTGATGATGGTGACTCAGGAGTGTGTCACTGCTCACTTATCAGAGTGGCACGTCTTCTCTGTCTGAGTGATAGGGTCTCACACTTAATTCGCCAGCCTCTCTGGCTATACCCTCCCACAAGGTCGCCATTTCTGGTCACTAGCGCCATCTTCACATACGCATTCTTAAGACTGTTGAGTGCGATGCAGTGACTTTGCTCGTGTGTAATACAAATAGTTTTAATGTTGCTACACATACATCACTTTACCAAAAGAAAACTTTTGGGCAAGGGGAGGAGACAATAAACACAAGGCCACATAAGTGCTTTGCCATAGTGGGAAATCAAAGATAAAGCAAAAAAAATGAAATTATAATGCATAAAAAGAAAAGAAGGAAGCGCTGCCATTACGATATATATGTATGGTTCAATGGTATCGCTATTGAGAGTTGTGAATTGATTTTTCAGGAATCTCTATGGAGAATCGATAAATTTTGGTATCGAATCGTTCTAGTTCAGAAAATAGGTGTAAGCTTGTAGTTCGTCTGTCAGACAGTATGTTTACCAATCGATCTCAGATCAATCTGCACTCAGACTGAACAGGAAGTGAGCTGACTGAGATCACAAGGTTTAACAACATGGACAAACCAAAGGAGAGTGGAGGGTGCCACAGACCAGTCGCTTTGGATTGATCTGCAACTTCAGAATTTTTGGGGAAAGTAGACTGACTCAGCTCGCCTCTCAGATAGATCAATCTGGCCAGCCCATTGCATTAACCATGCTGGGCTGAGCCAGTCAGATTAATCTGAGATCAATTGGTTAACGTACTGAAAGGCAATCTGAAGTGGAATTGTGTGGTGTTTTGTAATGAGGTGCTCAATAGCTTCCAGTGTTCCACCACATCCCTTGTCTGGTGATGACAGTAGTTTCATCCTCATTCCAGAGAGTATCTTCAGGTCGAAGTGATCCAAAAGATCATCAAGAAGGTCAGCAGCAATTCGAAAGCATTAAGAGACTCACTTTAAAGAGTCTATCTAAGGACTAACCTGAATTATTTCTGCCTCAGAAATTCATATTTCCAATGGAAGAATCATTGCTTCCAGCAGTCGAAGGGAGATGCTATGGGGTCACCACTATCACCAACCATAGCAAATGCCTACATGGAGGAATTTGTGCAGAAGGCCTTGGAATCATTCCATGAGAAATGTAAACTGTAGCTTCATTACGTGGATGACACTTTCATCTGGCCCCATGGGAAGGAAGTACAGGGTTCATTCCATTCAGGGATGTCAGGGAAATTAGATTCTGGTCAGGGAAAACTCTAGAGGCGCAGCAAAAAGATGAAAATCATGGTTGAATGCATGGAGCGTTGCTGTCCTCAAGTGGCGATATGTGCATTTTGTTGCCGTCCTGGCTGGTAGGCACGGGGTAGCAATGACTTAGCAGCTCGCTCGGGCTCTGGATCTGGCAGCTTGGTCTGCTCGTCCATTGTTTTGTTTTTGAATTTTGACTGGAATATGTTACTTTCCTGGAAGGAATAAATTTTATTCCACAATAATCCTTGTAGCATTTTTCCATAAAATCCCTATATACGACTTCTTTGCTTTGATATAAAGTCAGGGATATTTCAAAAATTGGGACTGAAAATCAGGGAAATCGAAAAAGGAAAGTTTGTCTGAAACCTGAAGTACTGGCAGCATTTCTCAATGAATGAATAGCACTCAGCCATCAAGCCAATGATGGAAACAGAAGAAAATGGGAAGATACCCTTCCTGTATGTATATCATCTTGGGTCATTTGGTTTATAAGAAGAAGACGCACAATAACCAGTTAGTGAAAGCCGCATTACACCAGCTCCCAATGAAGACTGCCACACTGAGATTACTACATCTCCGATGCAGATTCCCTACCCAGAGAGAAAGAACATGGCATGGAGAGGAATGGATATCCCAGGAGGAATGTCCTCTAGCAAATAGCCAAGAAGGAAAGTGGAATCATAGCCACAGAAAGTACCAAGGAGGAAGTACCGATGGTGTGTGCCATGGTTCCGTATGCAGTAGGCACAGCAGAAAAGATGTCAAGAATCCTTGCCTGGTACAACATTTGTGATGTGATTCAGCACTGTCCAGAAAATGTATGACCTAATTCCCAAGGTCGAGGACAAGCTACCACATAACGTCTATGAAGGAGTCCAGATCCAATGTACTTGTAGGAAATGTTACATTGGCCAAACTGGGAGATCTCTTAGATGCAGGCAGAAGGAGCATAAGGGGGCCTGAACCAAGTAGTACCTAATTCAGCCTAAGTGGCTGAGTATGCGTGGACTGATCCCAGCCATGACATCCATTTATGTAGCATGAAGTCCATGGCAAGGGAAAAGTGGTACTTCCAAAGACTATTTCATGGAGTGGTAGAAATTGCAAAAACAATGAAAGCTTCAACAGGATAGATTGTTATATCTAACCTCTCCAGTATGTACAAGGAAGAGATTATTCCAATGAATCTGTAACTAGAGCAATGGTCCTGCGAAGTACCTTGGAGACAGATCAGAGGGGCAAAAAGAATACACCGGATTTGATGGCCGATCTCAGCACACCTACATTTACCCGGCCAAATCATAATCGAATCACTTGACTGGTGTAACACCAGCCATCCAGCATCTAATACTGAGAGACAACTTTAGATCAGATGTAGATAACCTTAGAAAACGAGGTGGACAATACTCCTTCAATGAAAATCCTTTGTGTGCACTTTTCTCAGTGGATAAATGCCGGATGGTTTGCTAACAACCTAGATAAAACATGTCTATAGTACAAATAATAGATCTCTATTTTTGATTCGTATATCGTTAAATCAGATTTAGATATATTTTCTGTATGGGTTACACGGTGTGCTGTGTGTGTGAAATTACATGTATATTTTTTCAGTAGAGGGAATGGCATCATTCATTCTAATGCCAATTTTTTTTTATTAGGCAAACATGTCAGATAAAAATGAAGTATTCAAGGTCATCAAGTCTGTGATTGCATCCCAGAAAGGCGGGGTTCTGCTCAAGGATTTAAATAGTAAGTTTGCAATGTTGTAATATATTTTTCTACATACCTTTTCCCATGTGTCAACATTTTAAATTTTATGGTGTTATACTTTCTCCTCATATTTTATTTGCAACACTTCCTCGAGAATACTTATAATTTCACTTTTTTTCCTAACAGGGGATTACAGAAACTTAGCTGGTGAACCCATACCCTACAGAACTTTAGGGTACCATTCCATTGAAGATGTTTTGGATGATATCCCTGAAGTACAGTCTTATTTAAATGATGATGGGCAGCGTGTGTTCACAAACAGAGGAAGGAACTGCGAACACTTAATTAAGCTAATATCTAAACAGAAAAGCACAAAGAATAACAAAGAAAAACAGTTTAACCCAGGGTTTCATCGAAGTCAAGGGAAACCAAGGAATAATTCAGCTGTTGGGGTAGTTAAAGGAAACAAAGAATTTAAACAATATAATGAAAATTATGGTTCCCACACAGGGAGAAGTGCTTGTACTAACACAGGATTAGCAAAGAAACAGAGTGTAAACTATTCAGAAGATAAATGCAATTTTAATGTGAGGCAGAATGCTAGTTCCATTTCCAGGGAGAATGAGCCCCAAAATTTTACTGCATTCGATTTTCCGAATGATAGAGGATGGAAGTCTTTACGGCAGTTCGGTGATCTTCCACAGCATAATCAATGGCAGGAGAATTCTCATCATACCGCAGACCAGGATCGAGTATACCTGTACAAATCCTCAAAGCTGTTAGAAAGGAGAGAGACATCTTATTGTTTCAAAAACTATGAACCCAGGGACCTTGAAAGATCCTGGATGCATGGTGATGAACTTCAGTTTTATGAAAATGATGTGAAAAGTGGGTATTCAACCGTGGTTAACTCTAGCAGGGTTGAAAGGGGTGCAGTGAGTATGAGACCAAAGGTCCTTCAGGCAGGGAGATCTGATTTTACACAGGATTTCCCAAATAGAGCATATGGTAATCAAGACTTGGAATCTCCTATTGGAAATCATTATAAATACCCAAAAAACCGGAAGAGCAGGAGTCTTGGCAGCACAAGATTTGTACCTGAAGTAGATCAGTGGGTAAGCAGTATTTGGATTAGTTGTTGTCTTGAGATACATCTTTATGTTTTGCCATCTTTTCTGAATTTTTTCTGTACTTTTTTGTGAATACCTTTATTGCCTCCATAGTTGCGACTTTCTTTTGCTGCAAGCCCTTTTCAGTCATGGTAGTTTTTAGTTTTCCATTTGAAGTTAGGCTTCCTTGAATATTTTAATGCATATATGCTTAGATATTTTGTGTGTCATGTTTCTCCTTGTGTTCATATGCCTACGCAAAAGTATCCCAACTAGTGAAATGGTTAAGATCATCAAAAACATATGTGAGTGGAGTATATAGTTTAAAGTATAGTATGTAGTATAGACATAGCTGGGCAGAAAAGCGTTAATCGTTAATTAACGAAGTTAACATATTGCTTAACGATTTAACTTTTAAGTTAAATCCAAAAACTATTAACGGTCTTATTAACTTCCGTTAACTTTTAATTCCGTTCCGTTATTTTATCAGTTATTTACTTCTGTAAATTTAACTTTTAATTTCCGTTACTTTTGTTCAGAGCCATCTGGATTGTCATGTAATAACTTGAGAATTCAATCTAGAGAACTCAGTGTTTGTACTGCAATCAGACTTTTACATAACTTTTACAGACACAATTTACACAGTCAAGGCTCACGTTTCCACCCAAAACAATAAACAAGACATGAAGAGATGTATGCATCTAAATATGTTCAATCTGAAGAAAAAGTAAAGGCAGGATCAACTTTCGGGAAAACGAAAACCTAAGGCTTCTTCAAGAGCTGTGGAATCTTGTTATGTCAATAGGACTGGCAATAGTTTTTTCACTATCTAATGGCACAAAACTACGCCAGCAAAATATTAGTGAATCTTTTGGTATCGCAGCTACCGGTAGCGGTGCATCACAAGGTTTCTATTTCCACAATCAAATACAAACAGCGTCAGGTCCAACTTTACTGACGGAAACGGTATATTACTATGAAACTCCATACCTCATGTGTATAAGTCTACATTACCTAAGCTATACTGTTTATTAAGTATTTTTGACCACGAAATTCTTATTACATTAATTGACATTAAAAATACCTAAATGTTAAGTGGCATATAATTCAAAATTGCCTAAAACTTCATATAGATTTTTAACTTTAACGGATAACTTTAACTCGCGTTAAATTTTCATCAAGATAACGATTTAACGATTAACGAAGTCAACTTTTTGAGTAGCTTTTAATGCATTAACGAAGTTAATTTTTGGATTAACTTTGCCCAGCTATGAGTATAGATTCATGTAGATCATGTAGTCCATCTATTAAACCAGAAGAGTGTGGTTTCTCATTGCTGGCCTTTCTCTTTCCTTGCTCCAGAATCTTGTTCCCATCTTTTGCTGCACTCATCTTATTCCAATCATCCAAATGGTGATCAAATGTTTACTTCCAGTTGATAACTTTTCCATCTGGTCTTGTGCTCTGCTTACCTCTTCCTGTAAAAGGATCAAAGATTTCATTTGTGTCTGAATTTCCTTGAATTGAAAAAATCTGAACTTGAATCTGGTTTTATTTCCTTGGTTGGCATTTAATTACTCATTTACTCTATTGACATTCTCCCTTTTTTATATCCATTCATAAGCTATCCTTTGGGTGTCATGATGGATGACATGAACTTTCCCCTTCCAAGATAAATTGCTTGATAATTATTCCTGTTGTCAAATAGCCATTCATTGAGGTTCCCATATTTCTCAAAAGATGAATCTGAAAGAGGTTAAGCTGGGTGCTACCAATCTAGGTACATATATTCAATGGTAGACAAAGTCTAGCACTAGGTCAAATTGAGGTGGGTGGTATGTCAGTTACCTCACATATAAGGACTTTTTCTGGGGCTGGTTGTGCGGATTGGGGCAGTGTTGGAGTGCCAATGTCAAAATTACATTGAGAGCATGCCCTATTTGTCCTTAAATTGTCTGCTTCATTGTATTTTACTTCTTCCCAATATAGTTAGCATTGAGGAAGAGATGAGTAAATAGGACACAGCAGACTGAGCCAGAATGTATACTTGGCCTAAAAGGGACAAGTACGAGAAGTGGAGGGTAGAATCCATTTGGGTAGGAATGAGATCAGGGGTTCAATGTACACCCATCCACAATAAAATGTTACCACTTCGTAGGCCGATTTTTTTCTAAGTCCCGAGTTGAATGAGATTTGATAACAGTGCAGCTCTGTCCCTTTAAATGCCCCGACCACGAAAGACCTGCAAGACCAGGTCATGGCCCTCTTTAAGAGATCCCTTGCTCTATTGGGTGAGACCCTTCCTCAATGACCTGGGGGTTTACGATAGGAATTTTTGTGTTGGAGGTGGAGGGAGCCTAAAGGGTGCCCTGTGGCAATTAATCGGCTCCAAGTAGTGAGGTCTCCCGAAAAAAGCCATCTTTTCGATTGCTGCTCGGAGTGACTCCCTTGAAGATGGGTCACGTAGGTTTCCATGACTACGGTTCTTGAGAGAGTGACAACCCAAATCTAAACGCAGTTCGAAGCGAAAGTTGTCATTAACACCATCGATATTTCCTAGTCTATAGACCTAGACATTTTCCAAAACATTCCAAAATGCTCAGTTTTTGCCTTTATTTCGTCATAGGAAATAATTTGATCTTACAATATTAATGACAAAGATGATTATTGTTGTCAAAATCAATGTATCTGTTAACAATCGATGATATTTTTTAATTATGGGTGAAATTTATTTGATTGCGCGATGAGCTTGAAAAATGCACTTGTATATTAAAAGCAAAAATACTTACGCTACAGCTGATAGATGTAGATTTCAATAAGAATAGAGAAGATGTATTGAACGTCATTACGGAATATAAGTGTTGAGTTTCAAGCTCAAGTAGGTAATATGTGGGGAAAAATTATTGTGGAAATATTTAGAATTTCTTTCAAATTACACACAATCCTAGCACTCGCGTACTTGTCTTGTTATTTCTTATAATGAATACTCATCGGCTCTAGTTCATACCGTAGCATGTGCTATTTTAAATATCAAAACAAACTCAGTTATTAATAAAAGTATTAAGGAGATTATTAGGAATACGTTGAACATCTCAAAAATACTGGTAGATGCATCGGTGAAAACTATAGGTGTGTTTTCATATTCGAAGACCCCAGTTCGAGTCCCGGCAGTCCTTACTTGAGAACTACGTGGTGCAAAGAGCAGGGAAAAATAATCACCCTGTACTCAAAGGTTACGTCTTCTAGTACTTCATCCTTCTTCCTCCTTTGGACCCACTTTAATTTCTCCATCCTTCTCCACACCCACATCTCAACAGCTCTGAATATATTTTCATCTTCATTCCATGAAGCCTATTTTTAGTGCCGTGCTCCATATCAAACTTTTCACTAGTATTTTCTTTACTTCCCTACTTATTGCCCCTGTCAATAGTTCACGTCAACTAGTAAAAGCTTATCTTGCCAATACGATGTTCTGTCTGACACAATGCTGCTATACCTGTTTTTCTCCAATGCACTATTAGATTGCAGACTGTAGAAATGTGAAGAAATGGAGAGCCTGCGTAAAGTCAAACCTTGCTTCAAATAGCACGCAGAACAGCAAATTTGGAGATCCATAGTTCAAGTCTCACATGAGTCAAGTTTTTTCTGTTGTAATCAGGCTTCTATTTTCTCCACCTGCTTACTGTTTGAGGTTGTGGGTGTCACAAGACGTGTCGGGAACATTTCTGTGGGTGAAAAAATATGCCGAACGACTTCTGAACGTATCGGAATTATTTCCGAGAGTAGGGTGTCGGCAAAGTACTCAACAGCCACTCTTTTCCCTTCTCTGATTATGAAACACTCTTTTGGGAAGAGGAATGCAAGGAGGCTGGGAAAACCCAGAGAATTCTCCTTAGCAAGAAACTCGGCCTATGTAGGCCACATCTGTTGATTTTCAGAAATAAATGGCTTTTGCATGAAGTTCCAGGAGTTCTTACTCAAGGGTTACAAAAACACGGAAGATCATATTAGCAGCTGATCTAATTTCATTTAGACGTAATACATGAGCAGCTGAAGAAGTGATCAATTGAAAAAAAAATGGAATATTAGTCCTATGACTTTGTGTTTACTCCTTCCTCACTTCACGAGATGAACTTCGGATGAATCGGAGAGAATTGGTGACTTAGAGCTCAATAATTTAGGCCTTTTGAAGTAATAAGGTTACAGGATATAAAATACCAACAGGATATTGAACTATTTTAAGGACTTATAATATCTGTGGAAACGCTACGACAATTCAGCACTTTAATAATTAACCCCTGAAAATTTCCACTTGTCACAGAACTCCACAGTGGCATTGGCATAAATTTAGGTATTTTCGGTGTAATTAACATTTAGAAACATTAGAAAAAAATGAAGAATTTTGATAGCCCCTAAGGTGCACCTGTTGTGGGGCTACCATCTGTTTGACCATGTTACATCAGAGGGTAAATTATAAACATATTAACATGTTCACTGTGGAGCTGTTTAAAGCCCTACCCCTCACAGCGCGGCGTGACCCACTGGTGGGTCACACTCAGCCTTTTGCATGGGCGGTGTGACCCACTGGTGGGTCACAGTCCTTCCGAGCTTCTGGCCACTGCCGAGGGATGGTGGTTGAAGCGGCAACACTCAGCTGTTTCCTGAGATTAGAGGAAGGCTGGGGTGGCTATTCCCAGCTTCGCCCCCAGCCCACCCCTCCACTGGCCACGTGGGGCACGCTATCTTCTAGACCCTGGCGTGAGATGGGGGAAGAGAGGGGCAACAATGCAATGCATGTGGTAAAGATTTGCTGATGTTCGGAACACCCAGGAGACTCCCACCCGTCTCTGTTTATTGTGCCTGCCATTGTTCGCGCCCGTCTGTGAGACGTAGACGCCCGTCCGTGCGTACCGATTCCCCAGCCCGGCTCACACTATGAGAAAAGGGAAGGGGGATCCTTTAGAAAGAGAACATACTGGTTTGTCTCACTCAGAAAAAAGTAGTGTCTGCATTTCGGAAGACGTTCATCCGGCAAGGGCACGGTCACTCATCCACCTCTGAGGGATTAGCTCAAGAACGCTACGCGACCCTTTCCCAATTGCCCTTCCGTAGAGGGGGGGGGGGTGGGGGGGAGGGGGGGAAAGGGAAGAGAGAGTCTCAATCTCTCACACAGCCGGGCGAGTGCAGTTCGGACTGTTTAGTTTCGAGCAACTGATGGACAGCCAAGAGGTTGAGGAGAAAAAATTTTCCTAAACATTTTCATTATTTTTAATAAGTTGATATGTTTTACTATATCAAATATTGTTCATCCTTATGTATAAAAATCGCATAAACATGAAAAAAAACAAAAATAAAGCAAAAAATAAACGTATTTTGGATATAATACGCTAATATGTAAATTTGTTCGTGACCCACTGGTGGGCCACACCGCTCACGCTGAAAAAAGTTTCAGGAGGGGCGGCGTGACCCACCGGTGGGTCACACTAAGTGTCACACAGTAGTCTATTATTTGAACAGTGACTAACCTCTGGGTGAAGTCTTTTGAGAAGTTCTCGATTCGTACTCTCACAATACTCCTCGCAAGTTATGACAATTCACAGAATTTTATGGCCGCGGCACTAGATGCATCTGCGTGACCCACCGGTGGGTCATGCCGTAGTGAACGTGTTAATAAAATCTTCGTAGGAAAAAATTAAATTAACAAGAGAAAAAAGAAAACGATGTGTACTGTACAAAAACAACAAATGGCATAATTGCATTGTTCACCACACACATCTGGGCAAAAACACTCACACACACACATTACTGAATAAAAGTTCAATGTCATTTATGTTTAATAACCAATTTTTTACCTCTAGCAAAAATTTTCTGGTGTTTCTTTTTTTATAACAACGGGGATAAAATTAAATATTTTTGGCTGAATGCAAAGAAAACATCTTTAATATGGTGTTATGCTCGGTTTAGGTAGTAATAATTCATTCTTTCCACGTAAATTAAAAAAATAATTTTTTGGAAGAAAACTTGCATCATTACAACTTCTTAAGTAAAAGTTTTTCAGGGATTTGTAAAAATACAAGTAAAGAATTGGTAGTAATTTTAGCTCAAGAAATAAGGGGAAAGTGTGGCAAAATCTGGCTTTCCACATATTTGTTCGCAAAATTCTCTTTTGTAAGTAAATTAATGGATATATATTGTTTTTATATGCACCACCCCAACATAGTATGCCATAGGCTAATTTAGATTCTACAAGAGATGAGTATATTACCTTGAGAAAGGACTGGACATTTGTTACGCATAAAATATAAGTTTGAGAGAGACTTCCAAAATGTTGCTGCGAGATTGTTAACATGTAGATTCCATTTTAATTTATTATCAATAATTATCCCTAAATACTTAAAATCTGAAACGCATTCTATCGGGATACTATTTGAACAGTCATATGTGGACCATACTAGGGAGTGGTACACAATATTCCAATTTTCCTCATATCTATTGCATAGGTTTAATATCATGTATTCGGATTTTGGGCTTAAAGACAGTCTATTTTGATTAAACCACTGCCTTAGTAGTACCAGATCTCTTTCCATTTTTCCTCTAATGATATCCCAGGACTCACCTTGATAATCTATAGCAATATCGTCTGCGTAAGCTGTTACATTCCCTTGTAACTTTGATGAAACATCGTTGATATATATACCAGAAAGAGGATAGGCCCCAACACCGAACCTTGCGGAACTCCTGCCTTTATTACTTTACATTCATTGTAACAATCACACACCCTAACACTTCATGAGTGCTAAGATAAATAGCTTTTAAACCACTGCAGTACAATACCCCTTATTCTGGTATGGTGTAGTTTATCTAACAGGATATCGTAGTCCAGGGTATCAAAAGCCTTTTCAATGTCTAGGAATAGGGTTGATGTACGCTGGTTGAGATTTAATGCATTAAAAACACTTTGAAAATGATGCATTAATGCGTCTTCAGGTTCCAAGTTACTTCTAAATCTGAACTGCCTTGGGATAAAAAGCTGAATAATATAAAAAAATTCATTAACCTTTTTTTTTGATTAGTTTTTCGAGAATTTTGGAAAATATTGATACTGGGTGATAGTTTTCCACATTTAAATGACTCCCTTTTTCGTGAAGGGGAATGATGACAGCTTTTTTTTTTAGAGCTAAGGGAAACTCTCCTGTGGATATGCTTGCATTGTACACACATACCAACGCTGGTGCTATGATATCAATTAGCCTTTTGAGGATATTGGCAGTTATACCATCAAATACTGGTGATATACTTGTAGGGAGAGATTTAACCTGAGCAAGAATTTCGCTTTCAGTCGCTGGTTACATATATAATGATTCACAGGAGTTATGCGATGAGTTTAGTTTTTTAAGTGAGGAACAGGTACCATTTGTGTAAATTTTTGTATTGTATGCTGAATTCAAGGAGTTATTAAATTCAGTTGCTAATATTGAAGATTCGGTAATGACTACGCCTTCTACTTATGAAGAAGTAGACAACCTTTAGTTGCAATTAGTTAGCAGTAGTAGTTAGCATTAGTAGTTGCAAGTAGACGACCTTTCTCCGGTTATTTCTTTAACTAGGCCCCACTGAGTTTTTGTGTTACCTTTATAATTTTCAAACATTCTCATATAGTAACTGTTACAAGCCAGTCTCAACTTAACCCTTAAACTGTTTTTAAATGCTTTAAATTCTTCCTTTAAGATATTGCAGCTATGATGATTCCTACATTTTTAAGGAGATTCTTTTTCTTTTTAATTTCTTTTAGGAGGGCATTACTCACTCATGGTTTCAATGTTTTCAAATCATTATTTTGTTTACTCAGAAATGTTGCTGAATCAACAACTGTGTGTATCAAAGCCAACAAAACTGAAAAGGCTGTTGAAGAATTCTGCTCATTGAATACCGGAGTCCAATCTATTGCCTTTGCCACTTCATATAACACATTGTAGTTTATTTTCACAGAATTCTTATTTTTCACATAGTAGATTTGTGGCATATTTTCCTTTTCTCTGGAGAGATTCAGAGTAATCATTGAATGATCAGTTATGCCCAGATGCAGAACTTCTGCCAGCATTTTTTTATCTAAACGCATTATAAAATTTAACAAATATATGGTCGATGCATGTTGATGATATTGCACTGAGTCTAGTTGGTTGATTTAGCAAACATGACAGACCATAAGTATTACCAGATTACAATAATAATCGGAATTTGCAACAATCAAGTTAATATTCATGTCTCCTATAATTACCATATTTTTCCATTGTTATTCAAAATTGGTTCCAACTCTAGCAAAAATTCAGTTACAGGATAACTCTGGTCCCTGTAAATGCTTACAAGATCTAAAAATAAAAATGTAAATTGTAGGGGTGGGCGGGGGCCTTCTGGAGCCCCCCTGGCACTTAGACCTCTTTAGATCCATTGTACCAACCCACATTTAACCTGCCCGCCACTCGCAGACAGGGGACAAGAGCACCACGGTAGAGGTATGGAGGGGGGCTACCCATCCAACCTCCGTCCGGGCCCAACGCTGCTTAACTTCGGTGATCTGACGGGAACCGGTGTATCAACGTGGCTAGGCCCTTGCCCTTACAAGATCTAACTCAGTTACATTTGTTTTTACTGTTCAATGAACACAGTCTAAAGTATGACTTGTGACCCGTTCTTGGTACACATTGAATACTATCATCCACATAAACTGTGACGCCTCTAGCGTGGTTGTATTGACAGCAATTGGCAAATACATTATAACCAGTTATTTTTATAGAAATTAACTTCGTGTTCATCTATTCACATCTCTGAACAATAACAGTCGGTTTGCATTCTATTTGCCCCATATGAAGCAAAAAGAGATCGAAATTACTGAGTAAACTGTGGATGTTTTGATGAATTAAGAATACTGAATCATCGTCATTTAACAAGTAGTTAGTAGTTGAGGACATCATAACTTATTTTACAGTAATTTTAAGTCATCCATATGTATAATTACAAAAACAGGCTCCTTTTCGGCTTTTCGCATATACACCTTGCCTCCACGTATCCAGTGGTAGGCATATTCCTTAGAGTTTTTTCTTTCGCAGCATTAATAACTGTACCCCACAAGGACATTGAGCCTCGTTGGTGCAAATAGGATTATCAGAAACCAAAACGGGGAATAAATGCCGCATGGTGAAGTTCCTCTTGACCCGTCATTTTACAAGAAGATTTTCTTTTGTGATCTGGTTGAGAAATCTCACGCGTATTGCCCCAGGAGGATTATCGACCATGTTACTACTAGAAATATGGTGAGCAGCACTTGGAACTTATCTCGTGCCTCTTCTTCCGATCTGTGGCCACAGGGAACTATGCGGCTCGGGCGACTCGTATGCTGGCTGAAATCGTGGAGGAGGTTTCCCCGAGCTGTTCACTTGATAAAAATCCTTAATCCTCCCCAACACCTATTTTAAATAAGGATTATAATAATAAGGAAGGGTACTCCCAATAAAAGGCAATAGCTCTGGGCATTTAAACTCTCCGTGCCAAGGGACAGTGTTGTCAAATCTCCTTCAACTCAGGACTTAGAAAAAATTGGCCTCTGAAGTGGTAAATTTTTATTGTGGACGGGTGTACATTATCACTGACAACATTTTAAATATATTCAATGGAAATGGTGAGAGGTATGGGTTATGCTTGAAGCAGGAGTTAAAGTAAGGGGGAAGTTAATAAGGTATTAATGTGATCAAGCTCTTGTTAGTCAGTGATCGCAGGACTAACAAAAATTCATTCAGGTTCATCGTTTTTTGCTCTGATAACGTGTGCCATTCACTTACTGAGCAGTCCACCAGTGGTCTTCATCAGTGATTATAATTGGTAAAGGCTCTTGGACATTCCACTGTATGTCACAGGCATGACAAAAGTATAAAAGCGCATAAAAAAGACTCACAAAAATATTTTCCCAATATTTCGGTGGCCACTACCACCTTTCTCGAAGGAGAGGAGAGAACTGACAGGGGGGGGTGAATGCTTTCCAGATCCAGATTGTTGACATTTTTATTGTGCGTACTTCTATGCTCGGTGCCGTAGGTGGTAGTCTGTGAATTATTGAGACTGTGAAGCAATCGTCGAAATTTTTGCTGTGTGTCTGTGCGTGAGTTGGAACGGGAAAATTTGTGAGGCCTGAGTTTGATTTGCATGATGCTCTGTGGTTGTTTATTCGGATGGATATTGGGGTGGTGCATTACCCTATGTAGAAAGCAGGGCAGTGTTTACATTGTAGGAGATATACAACGTTAGTGGACGTGAATGTGCCGGAAGCTTCTATTCGGTAGACAGTTTTGGTGCTGGGGCTGCAGAAACTGGTGATTGGGAGGAGGATGTTGCAAGTTTTGCATTTAGGTCTTCCTCATTTCTCGGGTGGTTGTCTGGGGTCCGTGTGGTGAGTGGTAGTAAGGGAAGGATTGTGGTTCAGGATGCTTCTGAGGTTGGGTGGGCGAAGATAACAAAGGGACGGTCCTTTTTGGAGGAAATCTGCGGTGGTGTTGGAGATGAGGATTGGAGAGAGTTCTTTAAGAATACTGTTTAGTTTTTGAATGCCTGGGAAAAATGTAGTGTACAGGTTCACTGTGTTTTGGATTTTCACTCTTTTTCTGGGTGAGAAATTGTTTGAGGAGGGCAGAATACGTTTTTTGAGTAATGCATTCGGATACTCTCTTTTGGAGAGAGAGGTGTGGAGATTGTTTAGGTAGCTGTCTAGTTTCTCTTTAGTGCTGCAGATCCTGTGACCACGGATGGAGAGAGAGAAGGGGATTGAGCGTTTGGTGAGTCGGGTGGCAGCTTCCATAGTGGAGGTATAGCTGCTTGTTTGTCGGTTTTATGGGAACGGAGGTGTCTATTGTATTGTTGCTGTTGAGGGAGATGTCTATGTCAAGGAAGGTGATGTGAGTGACAGAAATGGTGTGCGTGAAGCAGATGGAAGAAAAGGCATTGAGCACCTTGAGGAAGGTTTTGAGTGAATCATTACCGTGCGTCCGAATGACGAAGATGTCATCAATGAACCATATCCATAGGTTGGGTGCCATTGGCTGAGAGACGAGAAACTCCTGTTCGAGTTTTCCCATGAACAGGTTCGCGTAGGAGGGGGCCATTCTGGTTCCCATGGCAGTGCCTTTGGTTTGCAGGTATATTTTGTTGTGGAATGAGAAGGCATTGTGGGTTAAGGTGAAGTGGGTGAGTTTCGCAATAAATTCGGTGGATGGTATCTGCGGGTGTGGCCGTTTGTGGAGAAAATGAGAGAGCGCATCGATACCTGCTTCGTGAGGGATGGACGTGTAGAGTGAAGTAACGTCAACTGTTGCGAAGAGGATATCGGAAGTGGGGGGAATTTTGTAGTCTTTTAGAATCTCAAGGAAGTCGCCCGGAGTCGTGGATGAAAGATGGGAGCTCATTTACCAGAGGCTGTAGGATGGAGTCTATGTAGGCAGATATGCGTTCCGTGGGGGAGTTACAGTTGGAAATAATGGGGCGTCCAGGTGTTCCCGGTTTGTGAATTTTCGGGAGAAGATAAAATTTAGGGGTGCAAGGGTTGGGTGAGGAGAGATTGTGGATATCTTTGTCCGAGAGTCCTTCTTTGGGTCCGTATTTCTGGAGTATGTTCTGTAGTTGTTTTTGATATTTGGTGTTGGGGTCGGAATGCAGTGGTTGATAAGAAGAGGAGTCACTGAGTTGGCGTAAGCCTTCTTTGACGTAATCCTCTATTCATCACTACAACTGTGGAGCCTTTGTCTGCCCTGGTGATGATTATGTCTTGGTTATGACGGAGACAGTTGAGGGACGAAATTTCTTGAGGCTTGAGATTGGGGGGTGGGTTTAGGTGGGGGTGAGTTTCCTAGAAATTTCATCCCTCAACGTTAAAGAAAGAACTAAGGGTTGCAGATGGTGGTCGATGTATGCGGATAGTCTTTCAGTGGGGGAGTTGAATGAAGATACTATGGGACGCCCGGAGTTGTTTGGCTTGTGGAATTTAGAAGGAGGTAGAACTGAGGCGATCTAGGGTTAGGGGGAGAGAGTATGGAAATATCTTTGGAGGAGAGGCCTTCATCGGGTCCGAACCTATGTAGGAACGAAGATATTTCCTTCTGATATTCAGGGTTGGGGTCATAGGTGAGGGGGGAGTAAGTGGAAGTGTCTTCAAGTTGTCGCAGAACCCTCAGTTATGTAATCCTTGGGGTTTAAAATAACTATCATAGAGCCTTTGACTGCCTCAGTGATAATGATATTATGGTTGGATTTCAATTTTTGCAAAACTTCGGCTTCGGCTCTGGTCATGTTCTGCTTTGGACGAAGAGATTCAAATAAAGATTTGTCAGATGTTTTGTATTGAAGAAGTTTAATGAAGATTTCTGCAGGGTAGTTAGGATGGAGGGCTGGAGGTTCTTGTGTGGTTGCTGGACGGAATTGAGCAATGGCAGAATTGATAGGTGGTTGGCTAGATGGGTTTTGTTTCTCCTTCCAAAACACTCGCCGCCGAAGATCATGGCAAAATTTAATTATATCAGCCTGGAAGTTAATGTGATTATTCTAGGTGTGGGGAAAAAAGAAAGGCCTTTCGAGAGAACGGAGGTTTCATTATCATCAAGTGTTACGTTGGAGAGGTTGACCATTTCGAATGCGGAAGAGGGGATTTGTTCTAATTGTGATTCGGAGGAGACTGATTGTGGGGGTGGGAGATGTTTAGGCAACGTCATAGGACCATGTGGCAGAGGAGGGAGATTACAGATCGTGCGAAGATCATGAGAATGGAGGTAGAGTATGGGGGGTTCAGGGGGTGGAGGAGGGCTGAGTCCATCGAGGGGTAATGGCAAGCCTAGGCGGAAGTAAGAAGCACAGAGGGTCGACAGCTTCTTTAGTTGGGGCATACGTCTTGTGTGAAAAGATTTACATGCGGAGGACAAAATGGAATTTAGCCGTGGGATTAGATGCTTATATGAAAGCGAGATAAGTTTGAGTATGGAGATTAGGTAACGGAGATGTTGTTCTTTTATGAGAAGATATTTTTCTGAGAGATAAGAGATTTAAGTGAAGTGGGCGAGCTTATAGGATTTACGTTTATATAAGTTCATCGTATTGAGGTCGAATATCTAGAGGAACACCTGATGTAGGGAATTTTATAATAAAACCATTGGGTATGATACCCATGGATAAACATGAAGTGAGAAACTCAACATGGGAAGAATACTGGGAAAGTGTATGGGCACTTATTCTGAAATTTCGTATCCAAATAGGTGTTGCATATTGGAAGAGGGAAAATGACGAGGAATAGGGGTATTGCAAAGAGGAGAAAGAGTAGAGGATTGCACAGTGGAGGAAAAAGGCTAGAACACAAAATCGAAGCGAGGTCTCGGCAAGAACTTCATCGTCTAGGCATCGCAGGACACAGGAAGAACATAATGTTTGAAGCTAGATAGCTTGATGTAACTCAGTCAATAAACGCTCATTGGAGCTAATGTGTAGGCACTCAATGAACAAGGAATAAGTCATTAATACACAATAAATAAAAAAGACACAAAAAAAGGACACTCACATGTTTTGCAGAACTGTTTCGGCGTTGACCATCCGCCTTCATAGAGAGAAGCGAGGTTCAAGGACTGAGGATAAAGTAGTTAACAAGGGAGGGGAGGAAAGAAGAGGAGAGAGATTAAAGGAGTAGGGTTGACATAATGTGAGAGGTTGAGGCCCGCAAATTCAAATGCCCTCATTACCCAATGAAGCGTAAACCTATGTTAAGGGTTTTTTTTACCCCTTTATTGTTAAATTTCAATGCCATAAGTAAAGCATTGAATTTGGTGCTGATGTTTTTTCATTTAATTTTTTAAAAATTAGTTCCAGTCATGATATTGGATGGAATTTTATATCCCTATATTGAAAAAAGCATGTAGAATTTAATTCTTTCGTTTGAATTTGTAATTGATAAGTTATTGACTAAAAACTTTTAACCCTAAATTCATCAATTTTTCTTTGTTTTCAACAATCAAAATATCCTAGGCAACCAAGCGGGAAAGTCCATTCTAATCCGATTTTAATGATTTTAAGTGGATAATTCAGGGTGGCAATCATCAGGGAAAACCTGGAATTGTCGGGGAATTTTGGAAATCTGGAAAAGTCAGGGAATTCTCGTAGCAGTCAGGGAAAAACTGGGATAGGAAATTCTCGTTTTCTTTTTTTTTCCATTATGTTTCCCAGGCAGTCTTTCCTGTCCTATATTTCACCAACTAAAACTAATGTCCGTCGCCGAAGTGCATAGAATAAGCCCCATCAATTTGTTGAACATTCAGTTGTGAATCTCAGTTAATTAGTCGTGAATCCGTTGTAAAATGTATCCCTTGTGTATATCCTTAGTGCGATATTTGCCAATTAGTGTTAAAATTAATAATCACCTCTGCTCACCTCTGCTCTCCATTCTAATTTCTGCTACCCAAGGTATCCGAAGGCTATGTTTTTCGGTAGATTTTACCTCGCGTTTTTTTTTAACTTCCGAGATTCAGATCGAGAGGTAGTTGTAACACACTAGCTTGCAGTAAATACGTGCTTGCTGTTCTAAAAATACGAGGGGATGATTATTAAAACTGTAATACAAGTACAATCACACGTGTAAACAAAATCTTACGTGAGATCATCTTCGATTTCCATACCCCCCTTCGCGAGACCATAAAAAGAGTTCTCCTCCCCTCCTCACCTTTCACGCTCAATATAATTATTGAATGGCCCCCTTAGCTCCTTCTCGAAGCAATTTAGTCAGGTCACAAACCACCTCAATATGACATTCCTAAATATGATGCTGCCATTGCTAATTGCCTCCTGTTTTCTCTCGCAGTGGCGCAATTACGTTTTGTTTGTTTATACAAATAGTTTGGTTCCCTCTTACAATCAAGGGGTTATGACCACATTAGTCAAATTGTTATTCGCTTCTAAAACTCATGCCATCCAATTTTGATCCAGTCCAAGAAATTGGCTTTGGTTTGTATTTTTCTCGTAGCTTAGTGATACTAGTGTCGGAGTCCACCAGTAAATTGGCCATAAACTTTCCCTTCAATGCCTTTTCAGTAATATTCAACTTCTCAGAACTACCACGACACGCCACCTCTTCCTTGAAGAATTAAACCTTGTCAATTCGTAACTTTACCGAAGGAAACATACACGACCACGGAAATGCGATACACAGCTGCGAAAAATGTATTAAAAGTGTGTACAATTTGTGTGAGGGCTAAACTTGTTAAGGTTTAATATATTTTTTATTAGGGTGGAGGTTCCATATATTGTTTCATTCTTATAGCTTTTAATGTATTGATTTCAGCTTTTAACATTTTCTGAGTTTTGACGAAAATTTAATTCAGCAGAAATAAAATATTCCGATAATAGGAGACCTTTTGGCGATCGGTCAGGGAAATTGGTAAAGCCTTCAGGGAAAAGTCAGGGAATTTGAAAATTGGTTATCAGTAGCCACCCTGTAATTTAGCCCGCAGGATTTAAAGTTCTGGCTAAATGACTAAATTGAGAGTTGAGAGAGAGAATAGGAACAATTTGTACATATATGGATATTAAAATATGTTTTTACACTGGAATGGAGAAATTTTACCTTACATGTTGCAGCTAATTTGATAACTGTTCCCAGTCCTTCATGTTGCTTGATATCTGGTCATAAGTTTTAAAGAGCTAATATTTTATTGGTTTAATTTAATTTATTATGTTCAAAGATTTTCAAATCTCCATTGAAAGTCACCGATCACCTTAGGCTAGTTTAACAATAAAAGAATGGAAGGGCATCTGTTTGGGAATTGTCATTATCTATAAATGCTAAAAGCCATTTGAGGATAGTCTTCAAATTCAAAACAGGAGCATGATGTACTGCACTGCTATATATCATCCTAAGAATGAAGAATTTATCATTATTTTAGAGTGCTTATTTGACTCGTTGCTGAGATTTCATTTGTCATTTCAATAGCATTGATATTCAGTCAGAAATCCACTACATGAATTTTGGTAAGTTATTTACTGAAATTTAAATTAGGTAAGTGGAAGTTGAATCTTAAGTGTTATATTGATCAGTGATTGCATCTTAAATTGGTGGGAAAAAATTGGTTTCCGAGAGTTGATTTTTATTGCTTTCAGAATTTTTTATGTAATCCTGTGTTTTGATCAGTTATGAGTATGGCATAGCATGAATTTAAGCTTTAAAAAATAAGGGATGTGTAATTGCTGCAAATCACTTGCTGCTCTATTTGTCTGTTTGCATGCAATTCTGATCTGAAGCATCTTCAGTCAACCAATTGTATTTCTCCATGTGTCAAATTTAAATAGAAAATATTGATGCTGAAAATGGTAATAGAGTTAATGTTTAGTAGATTTTAACGTTATTATCCTATTAGTTTTCATCTAGTTTTGGGACATACCTAAAGTACTAGTACTACCCACATAGCACAGCTTCCAACGTATACACTTAGTAACTGGATACTACCCAATGATGAAGAAGATATGGAGCCCTGCTGCCACGCTTCATCAATGGATACCATCCACTTACGGACAATATGCGAACAAGATATCAAGGCGTGCAATGTCCACTAGGAAGGAGATACCTATGATTAGATACAAGGCGTAGGAATACCACATCGGTCCCAAGATCTCACAATCGATAGTCCTCCATTCTCACAATCAATAATTCTCGAATCTCACGGTCGATATTCATCGAATCTCACAGTTGATTATTCTCTGATCTCCCGTTACGAAGGTTACCAACTTAAATTGACTAAAATGAAAAATAAAAATGTTGGTGATGAAACAGTGTATTTCCAATTAGCTTTTACTTCTTTGACGAACCTTTTGATCAAATTACTAATAACAAATACATTTCAACACATAACTCGCCGCTTGCAGAGAGCTCACTTGCTTCAGTGATTCCTAGCAATGAACCACAATCATCACATCACTGCGGCAGCAAAGAAGTTTTACTTAAGTGGACCTGAGTCAATAAGAAATGGAGGCATTATAAAATAACACATACGAAGGCACGTAAAAGATTAGCAATTTGTAATAAAGAACTTTTCCACATTCAGAACAAACCTTCGGCAAGAGCAATTAGGGCTTCCAGAAAAAAAGTTTGTGATTCCGGCCACGATCATGGATCTTCGTAAGGCGTGCGCTAGCGTTATCATTATTTTTTGATTTAACTTATGTCAGAGATAACCTTATCTTCATTCTTCATTTTTCACGTAGCACTTAAAATTACTTATCATTATCAGTGGAACTGTTTTTATTGACAGTTACTGTTAACCTTGCGCTATTTTAGGGGTAAGCGTTATTGATACAGTTTGCGATAACGTGAAAAATGTGTCCGTGATTCCACACCAGGACTCACTGGAACATTCTATTTATACCTGTATGAGGGGGAGAGGAAAAGTTTTGGATCTCAAAAATCAAAAGATAATGCAAGAAGATACGCAGAATACAAAGCATTAAAATAACTGAATATAACCACCCTCTGACTTACGCCTACAACAATGTCGTGGTTATATGCTTCTATCAATCAAATTAATTTTATCTTCATTCAGCAATTGTTTGCTGCAGAGCTACCTATGAATTAGCTTAAAAAACTTTTATTAGTACATTGCCACTATCCTCTTACGAAGGAAAAATTAAGGGCTTGAAAGTTAGTTATTAAAATTTGATTAATTTTTTTATTAGAAGCTCTTTAAAGAGCTGACCTCCGAATCAGCTGTCCTTACTGCTGACTATTTAGACAAAAAATAGTTCCCAAAACCAGATACGAAGAGATACGTGTATCAGACCGTGATCCGATACAAAGAGATACGTGTATCCGATATGAAGGGATACTAGTATCTTGTGTATTTATTTTCCAGTTTAAGAAAAAAATAATGCACACGAGTATATTTTATAGACATATTCGTGATTTGCATCCATTTTCTTTGAGTACAAGCTCATTCGTTCATCAATTGGTGCAAAATATTCCACAAGCGCCTTTTACAAACGACAAATGTGTGACTTATCTTATCCTGATTGTATCCTTTCGTATCCAGATACGAAAATGCCCATGCTATCTGGGTAATTAGCATCTGGTTTCACTTTCACATTTTATAATTGCCTTCATTTTCATTGGAGGATATGATTAGCATATATAATTTTAATTTTTTTCTGTCCTTAATGTTCTTTGTATTTAAAATCATTATATTTTTTAGTAATGTTTTATTTGTCCATTGTCTTTTTACAGAATCATGTCTTTTTTTTAGGACGTAGACGCTTACTACGACCACAAGTATGGTGGTAGATCAGAAATGGATAGAGATTTATGGCTGGATGAAAGTAATGCATATGGGATTAACAGCAGGAAAATTGATGTAATAAGTGGAAGCCTAAGAGTGACAATAAAAAACTGTTGACAAGCAAAGTTGCCCGTATCTGTGAAGCAGTATTTTTTTTCATGCTCGCATACACAAATTTAGATGGGTATGGCTTTTTTGAAATTGATATTCTGAAAACCCCTTATTAATTTTTGACATTTTGAATTCTTGATGCTATTATAAGGTAGTGGTTTGTTCTTAATTCTCAAAGCCTTATTGTCACATAACCCTGTACATATCTATATTATATTTTTTATATACACATGAGCAGAAAGTGGCATTGTGTTGGCTCTTGTGTTAAATAAATTTTTTGAAAGAGATAAGTGTACCTTTTTTTCCTGTGATGAAGTGTTACATTAGTTCCAATTGTACTGTCGAGGGTGTAGAGCAAGTATTTAATTTCTTAAATCATTTATACAGTAGAACAATACAGTAGAACCTTCATCACTCCCTTCTCCAGCGTGGCTACCCGGAAAACCTTCTTCACAATAAAATCATTAAGCATTCCCCCACCCCCAAATCTCCCTCCGCAAAGGCTACCCACAGCCTGTCACTATGTACCACCTTCTTTTCAGGCGTCCTGGCCCTCAAGCCTATACTTAAGGACCTTCACTCCATCCTCCTGAGCAATAAATTTCCTGATCCCCGCCTCAATCCTGAGCCCTGCCAGTATAATTCTTACCCCGCCCTTCCTCACTTTAAATGCTCCGCCAACCTATCCAATACACTAAAATCCACTAATCCCCTCACCAGGACCATTTCCGCCACCAAAAACAAGCCTTCCCCATGCCACCGTCCAAGTTACAAAATCTGTCTGATTTTTACACATCCTCCTCCCACTGCCTTGCTTTCACCACCTCCCCCCTCCACCTACACCTCCAGCAATGTGGTCTACCGGCTACAATGTAAACATTGCCCAGCATTCTACATGGGTAAATCCTCTACTCCACTCAACATTAGGATCAATAACCACTGCTCCTCGTGCAATGACCCCTCTCAGTCGTCTTTCTTTCCGTGGCACAACACTCCTTCAGCCATGAGAAATCATTCAACAATTGTTTTAATGTGTCTGTTTTGGCTTCCCTCCCCCTGATGGCATCTATATTTAAACTTAATTCCTTAGAGCTAGCTTACATTTGGATTTTGCAAGCATATAATCCCCTGGGCCTCAATGTAAGTCATTAATCGCCTCTTCCCCTCTTCATCCTTTTCCAACCCCCTCCCGTCCTCGCACACTCCAACCTCCTCTCCTGTCCTCCCACACTCAAACCCCCTCCCCTGTCCTTTCCCCTCAGTGCCATTCTCTCCACTCCATCCTTGGCAGTTCTCTCCTCTATCCTCTGAAGAAGGTGGTTGCACCGCCGAAAATTAAGAATATATCCGGGAGTCCTTTTCAGTATTGTCTATTTTTTGTGTCATCATGCCTGTGATAAACTTATATTGAACTATACATTATATGTATATCCATGCAAAAGGTGTTATATGGTAAGTCTGTAGCAGGTGTGATATGACAAGTCTGCTGCATGTGTGATGTGACAAGTCTACAGCAAGTATGTGTTCACACAACTATCAAGCCTGATTCAAGCTTGCAGGTAGTTTTTAAGCTACAATTAGTTGTCCACAGCAAGCTTGTTAATATATAATATTAATCTGTGTGAACTCTCTCGGAATTCATCCATAGGAGCTCGTAAACACCCTCAAGGATAGAGGTCTTCAAGTTCTCATTCATCTGACGTCATGAAGTGTGAGGACTAAAAGACCTCTTCATGTCTCTTAATGCTGAGTCGTAAAGGGGTCTTACGAATGAGTTCATAAAATACGTCATTACGAACCCTGTGTTGACTGGGCTCATATCGCACTATTTCAGTGATACTGATCATTGGTAAAATCTTTGAGGTGATTATTAAATCTCAACTATACGACTATTTAGAAAATAGTGACTTTTATTAGTTCATCTCAATATGCATGGTTTCCGTAAAGGTAAAATTCCACCACACAAGCTCTTCAATATATCACCAATATTATCCACAACTTTATGAAGATCCAATTATCTGTTGCTTTAACCCTTTTTGATCTTATACCAAGGCTTTCGATTGTGTTTCTCAATCAATATTACTGGAAAAATTGAAATACTATGGGATCTCAGGAGTTGAGTTGTCTCTTTTCCAATCATATCTTTCTCAGCGTCAACAATGTGTTGAAATAGAGGGAGTGCAGTCCTCTTCCCTCCCTACTCAATATGGTGTTCCCCAGGGGTCTCTCCTGGGACCCATATCTTATTCTTAGTAATGATCAATGACCTACCATACAGCGTTTGCAAAAGTACTACCACTGCTGCTGGAAGTGCAGACTTAATCATCTAGCGTTGGCTAATGATTGGTTTAGAGTTAATGGCTTTGTACTTAACAGGGAAAAAACTCAAAAGCTAATATTTAGCCTACGTGATTCTTGACCACGCATGACGGCCGTGATGGGCATGTTCTGCCTGATGTCCCACCCTGTGTTTTTGCTACCCAGTATAAACGGGTCTGAATATCTTTCTCGCAAACAAGGGTCCCGAAGTTCCCTTGGGCACAGTCTTAGACTGTGCCTTGGGGTCACTCACCCGTTACCTCATCATCTACTTATAGCTAACCGAACAAAAGCGACTCTATATTCATCTATGTAACTGATGTAACACATTATCCCTCCTGCGCATTTAAGGATACGCGGTCATTAAAAAGGGCGTTTTACTAAATCTGTCTTCCAAACTTCGTCTTACTCTCCGCAGAAATGTTTGTGAAGGTTTGTGAATGGTCTAATTATCGCTTCGCGATGGTGTTTCTCGCTTATATTTCGCTTTCATCTGGGAGATCATGAAGATGGGCCACTAAATTACTTACCGGTTAGCTCACGGACTTACGTCCCATTCGGGAAAAGTTGACGCTTGTGATCGGTTTAGGAAGGTATTTTTGTTAGGGATAGTACATATATTCAAGAACACTGTATAACAATTAATATATAAGCAAGAACACTAATACAGAGTCCTTGCTTATATTAACGCTCCCTGTCGGTTTACAGAGGGACGTGGGATGGAAGTCCGTTAGCTAACTCCCGGTAAGTCACTAAATTGTCATGAAAACTATACATAAATATTTTGCTGCCTGGGGTTAATGTTTAGAGGGACCGCGTTCTCACATAGCAATGATATATAAATATTATCCATATGAAAAAATTAATTAGCCGTTGTGAGGTTAAAGATTCATACAAGAGCTAGAATTCGGGGATCCGCTAATCCAATTGCCAAGAGTTTGCGCTTGGGCTGAAATATCTCCGGAACAAATTACGAAGAAATTAAGAAAACTCTTCTCGCATCAAAACTGGTGTAAAAATATCCTAATTTCGATTTGTGGCACCAAGTGAAGGTCTAAGATTTTCCAATTGAGTGATATATGAATATGCGTATTGATTTAAAGGAATCGGTAGAATTATGTACAGGAATTTATCTGTTTGGATGTTACGTAATGGTTACGTAGTTACGTATGTACGTCAATGTACACAATTTACGTAACGAGGGCCAATGGGAGTTGTCCGTGGCGGGAAACAAGATAAGAAATTAAACAAAAAAGCAAAGATAAACGTAACGGTATCAAACGGTATGCACCATTACACTAGTTACACATTGTGAATATCGGTCTGTCTCAGACTAGTAATTACATTTTTATCACTGGTTTTAATTCAGCACGTTGTCAACGTTTTCTCATGCTTTTTAATTGAAAAAAATGTCTGAATCTCAGTCCAATGAAAACATTTTGACTCCCGAAGAAATGAACACTTTGGTTAATGATACAGCGCTCTACATCCTGCGCGATGACAAGCCTTTCAATCTGGTAAAACGTCAGGATATTATAAAATTTGTCCTGAAAGAGAAGAGGAAGCATTTTGCGAAAGTTATAGAGAGAGTGAAAACCTTGTTGTTCGAAGTAAGTTAATACGATGGATTTTATCACAAAGTGGTGGTGACAGTGGCCTGGTTACTCGATACATTAACACGTACAAGTTCATGTTCATTCGCGTGAATGGCTTCAGTTCAACTTGTGCGAATGCATGAACCAAATTCATTTGTACAGTTTGGTGTGGTTACACGGTGCATTTTCGCGTTCACGCATTTACACATTAACTCGTACGTGTTAATGTATCGTGTAACCAGGCCTTAAGAATGTTGTTGTATTTAGATTTTAGATGTGAAATAATCAATTTTTCTTTTTAGACTTTAAAATTGGAGTTAATTGACATCGAACCCAATAAGCAGTACGCTTTGGTGAATCGCATACATAGCAAAGCAAATGTTTTTTCCAGCGAGGTAGAAGCTGATAGGACTTTATTAATCCTAGTCTTAACCCTGATTTTCATGAACAGTGGTGTAATGTCTGAAAGTAAGTTGTTTAGTGTTGTATCTCTTTTAATTAACTATCATTTCTCGGCATTATACATGCTATGTCTGAGCAGTCGTATTGATTCTGCACATGAATCATTTACTGTAATGTTTTTGTTGCCTAATTAGCCGCACAATTGAACATTCAAACCTGGCGATGATGATATGCTTGGCATGATTTGATAAGATGATTACCGACCATTCAATTTCCTTTCTCATGCAGTTTAAGACTGAGTCAGCACTTAATTGATTTCTTACTTTATGTTGGTGAGGTAGTATTCTAATCAGGGATTTATTTCAGGTGCCCTCTATGATGTATTGAGGCATTTGAAAATTCTAAATTCCAAACAAGATAAGAAGCATGATTTTTTTGGAGATGTGGAGGCAGCCATTAAAAGGGTGAGTTTCTGAGTACCTTGATTGTTAAGGTTGTTGAGGTTTGTGGGATGAAAATCGAACTTAAATGAGAGGTTATAGGTGATGTATGATATTCTATGGAAGGTTAGGAAACTATATTGATTGCATATACCCACATATTACATACATGGATATCCAAATTTCCTCTTTTTGGATATTCAAATGTATTCTTTCTGGACATCCACTGGATATCCACTCATACGTATTCAATACCTATTAAATACACATGAGGGTTTAATCAACCTCATGCCGTATACAAAATAGGTTAACTAGAGCATGCACTTTACAGAGAAGCTGTAACAATGTACCCAAATGCATTAACTAATACAAAAACAATCATTCTATAATACCTTGCATGGGTGTATCTGTCACCAAAATTGAAAAAAACAAAAGTGAACGATTGCGGTTCTCACTTAATGAATGATCACTAGTTGTACCTTGCACACTACAGATACACCTACCTAACAACCTACACTCAACTCCTTTGATGTATGACTTCACACTTTTTCCAATAGACCTCTGGACACATATTCCAATAAAGACACTTTCATAGAGTTAATACAAAAACATGACTTTCTGCGAAAGCAGTTTTGACAGAAAGTACTTCATTTTTGAAATATAAGCATTTGAATCACCACGAGCTGGTCCCCCGCAACAATGTAATTTGCATAGCAGCCATCTTGAATGATGTCAGGTCCTGCAACAGCGGTCGTGGTGCATATATTTTTATAAGCAATTAAATGAGATGGTACTTTTTTCACAGTTTATTTCTACCGGTCGACCGAAAGGCGACATCATCAGGTGGTTTGACACATGTCGCCTCTGTGACGAAACCGGTCGACTTGTAGAAATAAACTGTGAAAAAAGTACCATCTCATTTAATTGCTTACAATGTAAAGCCTGAAAGCATCGAGTTCATATATTTTTTGCGAAGTTTCAAGCATTCAGGAGGTTAAAATTGAAATGCCTTTCATAAATACACTTTTTTTAATACTTCAAAGCATTGCTTTCAATGTTGCATTGTGCCAAAATGTAATGACACCAAGGGAAATGCCTCCAACAAGTATTTTTTTTTTAATTACCCAAAACAGGACAATTAAGGGTGAAGAAAGGAATGCAGGCGAAAGGAAACTGATGTCTTTGCAATCAAACATGTGTATTTTTGAGCGTTTACTCTGTCTTTCTTTATTTTTCCAATTCCAGAAGTGTAATTATACTTAATTGTGCAGAAACTAGATCAAAACGAAGTGCCGCTTGTAGTACTATTGATGTTATGTATTGATATGTGCTCAATATATTATTCAGTAAAGCATTTTCATTGATTTGAAAATACTGCTAAGAGATTATATACATGCACATATCAGTAATCAGAGCACCAAGTAAATGTGCTGGACAAATGTGACGAAAAATCTTTTCCATATCAAAAATGCCATGTTTGACAGTTCGCTAAGCATATTTCAATTATGTTTCGAAGACTGAACCTATAGCTGCTTACTTTTCACGATTAGAGATCCTAACTTTTGGTAATTGCAAGCAGTAAGTAATTTTCACTGTTCGAAGGTCAGCATGAACGATGGATATGCGATAAATGGCTTGCTTGTACACTTGAACACTTAAATTTAAATATAGTTAAAAAAACAGCTGTAGTCGAGAATATTTATTCTTAGAATTAACTTCACATTGTGATACGTATGATGTACATTTATGTACACCAATATTACACCACACAACATAAGAATCTATAGGATCACCATCGCACTTGCTTGCTATGCAATAGATGAAATTTTGAAGTACCTTGGTATATTCTAGGGTATCATGTAAATGTAGATGTAATCAAGAGTCTTTTTAATCTATCTTTGTCTCAATAGCCCAATTCATATTTCCCCGAAAGGAAGTTCTTTGAAATCATATCAAAACTCATCACTGCACCAATGGCACTACAAACAAAGGATTTTCACGTTCATCATATGTTTTATTTAACCATCTGAATCCTTGAAAACTTATCCCAAACGATACATTTATGATATAATGTGCCTGAAAATAGAGAAATATCGTCACTTATTGGAGCAGGAAATAATGTTAACAAATGGATAAAGTAGATGTTCATAATACTTATATTTTTACATACCCGAACTTGACTTGTAATCCTTGCACGAAAGGCTCACTACCTACTTGTCTTCACCATCCATCAAAATATGTGCTTCCATAACATATCTCTTTTATCTTACTATAGTTTATGCTAGCACGAAAAACACAAACACTTTTTATTTAGCTTAACTTGCACGTAGCCGATGGCATGATCGCCGTGTTCCTCACGGACAACCCTAACACCAAAACATTCATCATCTTGTGAATGTTGCAAAATTCAAATGTGAACATTCATTTTCAAACATTGACATGCTTGTACCTCACCATCTTCACACTTTTGCTTTCCGTTTGAATGATATTTTCTTCGAAGATTGAATGAAGCTTAAGCTTGAATTGAAAAAATGAATTCATTTAGCTGCTTTTAAACTTAGTGTTGATATGTAAGAAAACATTACTAATGTTGAGATCTTCAGAAAAATTCTCGCCTCAGCTTTGACAAACTCACAAGGGGAGTGTATGAGTTTCGGATTTAGGATTTTGACGAAATTTACCAGGGAGGTAGTCCTTGATTAGTTATTTACTAATCACCCCCATATAGGGTTATATATCCAGTAACTTCGTCAAAAAACGTGTTTGAAATATTTTATTGCCAACATAAACCTTATAATTAGTCATTGTTCATTAACGGAGTTTGGGTCAGGGGTAAAGTACTTGCTTCACAGTGCTGATGTCCCCGGTTTGAGGCTCTCCATCTATGACTTTTTTTTCATCGCAGTTTTGTTGTACGACTGCAGTCCCTGGTTTTACTTATTTTTAATCGGTTTACCTGGGATGCATTTTAACTATTTTACGTACCAATTACGTAATTTACTAAAATTATAAAATTACGTAATTAGTAGGTACGTAAAATAGTTAATTACCTTATTTACCTAAATCACATAATTAGTACTTGGTGGTCTCGGATATATGTCCGCTTGCCCTGTCGTTTTTTGTGTATGAAATTAACGGAACAGCATGAAGTGTAATCATGATTTTTAATTTACGTATCTTTGGCCACGCAGTCCCGATGCACGACATACAACATTTGTTCTAATTTGCCTGGTGCCGTGATCTTCCAACGCTGTACTTTTTTGGAAAAACTAATCACAAGAGAAAAAAGAACTTAAGCTCTGCAATCATATAATTGTAAGTATCTACCTAAATGTTCAGGTGATTGGGCGAAATGTTCGGTTGCGAGAGAGTTTCCAACCAGGGACGTCGCTTGGAAACTGATAAAATAACAGCGGGAACAAATAATATTGAAGAATTAATGTATTGCACATTTTCAGGAGCATGTTAGAATCAACCGAACATTTTGGTAATTACTTACAATTATATTATTAGTTACTTACATACAAATGATAAGTATTTCCATAAAAGCTCAGCGTTGGAAAATCACGGCACTACAACGAAACTGCGATGAAAAAAAAGTCATAGATGGAGAGCCTCGAACCAGGGACGTCAGCACTGTGAAGCCAGTACTTTACCCCTGACCCAAACTCCGTTGATGAACAATGACTAATTACAAGGTTTATGTTGGCAATAAAATATTTCAAACACGTTTTTTGACGAAGTTACTGGATATATAACCCTATATGGGGGGTGATTCGTAAATAACTAATCAAGGACTACCTCCCTGGTAAATTTCGTCAAAATCCTACACCCGAAACTCGGACACTCCCCTTGTCAGACTCCATTACTTATAAAGAAATCATATACCTATGTTTGTAGCCTTCCTTAATCCCACCAAAGATATGTGAATCCGACAACAAATGATGAAAATGAAATCTGCAGGTACAATGCATGGCGGCGTTTTCCCATCATTGCAGGACCTGACATCATTTTCAGTGGGCCAATCACAATACATACAACAATCGCAATAAGGTGGCGTGTTCTTTGGCCATTTATTTTGCTTATTTCTGGAAATAATGCATTAAATGAATGCAGTTTTCAGCACTAAGCTGTTTCAGAATCATTTACAATTTTTAAAATAGCATTTCATGACAATTTACACAGTTGTCCAGAGGCCTTCTATGAGCAGGAGCCTGGGTGGCCATATATATACAGCTCCTGGCTGGCATTAAGTCCATTAAGTCGTTTGTGTTTATTAACTTTACTAAAAGATTGACACGGATAATTTGCGCAGTTAAAACATTTCCCTAATAACCATTATGTGGATAAAATTAAGCATGACATTATAAATATACATAACTGATATTCTTTCAACTCCACGAGAGATAAATAAGAGTTTCCTCCGTAATGCTGAGAACCTGTTTCCTATGCACCAGTACTTCCTCGTAAGTCCGATACCATCTACGAGGAACTGAGAAAAAACATCCATGGACTAATTTTAAATCGATTTTGAAGATCATGAATCATGCGTGTATCTAGTGAATAGATGTATAGGATATGTCATGCATATCTAATTTATACCCAAAACACATCCAATTTCAGATGTACTTTCTCTTAGATCTGTTGTATATCCAAGACACATCCAATCATGGATATACAATGGATTGGATATCAATTGGATTCCATAGATATCAATTGGATATCTGTTGGATATCCCGTGCTGTGTGGGTAAATCCCACCTGTCCAAAATTAGAATTCATAAAGTTTTGAACTACATATATGTATTCATATTTCACATCACCAATCATCAGCGGAGGGGAGGTCACTGTCCGGTGAGGGTTACAGTGACCTCCCCTCCCCCATGCTCCCCGGCCCGTTGGCCGTCCCTGCAACCCATTCAAAAACAACAAAGTCACACAACGTAACCCCTCTCCCCATCCTCTCCCTTCACCCTTAGCCAAAGTTCAAAGATAGTTCATATATATTCGGGAGTCATGCATAAAACTATGTACTTGAAGATGACGCCTTAGCGTCGAAACGCGTTGTACCAACAAATAAAAGTCTGTGAAAATTTACATAGGTTGCATCTTCTTATTCAACATGAATTTTCACCAAGTGAAAGCCGAATCTATCGATTTCGCACCTATACATGTACGTACATATTCATGCAATCACGTGTTTAGCATTTCGACCAGATTCAGATAAACATATGAGTCCTGCAGTCTCCTAAAACCGGAGAATGATCGACGAATGGGTGTCACAAAAATCGGGTCTCAGACAGTAGCGAAAACTAAGAATAGCAGAAAGCCCTGAAAGCATCTAAAGTTTTTACTAAAGTACCTTGCCATTAGCGAGAATAGGAAGCAAACCTGTACATTAATCTCAACTTTAAAATTAGAATGCATAACTTGACCTTATGAGTTCAGATAATTCAACTGTAGTAGTGCAAGCATAATTATTATACCGGATTTTATGCACGTAAATACATCGCATGCGTAAGGTTTGCCCTCCATATATACTGTACCTTTTTTCATTTCCTCTTTAGTTTTTTTCATAATCTCAGAAGGTAAAATTTGCCTCAAACATTGATTTCGAACTCAAACGAAAGTTGACTAATTTCATAATTTATTTACTTGATTATTTCTTGGTCTTATTTGAATAGCAATTAACAATAATAATAATATTTATTGAACATTGGCCAGATTATATCTGAGTGCTATCTTAACCCGGCCACTCTTCTGTGGCTCAGTCTGATATGAAATGAATGGAAAAGTAAATAAACGTATTTTAGCAAACTTAGATTCACCAAGAAAAAACATCATTCAATTCAATAGCCTACCATGCGTTGCTGTGGATATGCTGTGGAATGAAAGGAAAGGAAGAAAAACTATGTTTTTCACAGAAATTAATTTTTTTATTGTAAATCTAACGGATTGACTAAATTTTATGTTTGTCCACTTTCTGCATAAACATAATGATCAGACGATTTACCGACTCTGGAGTACGAGACGTATAATTGCCCATGAGAGAAGCAATCGTTTTACAGATTAAACTGCACACACTTGCAAAGATAGTCCTTCCGCTTTATTTATAGTCCTAACAAACACAAGGCATATTGGAAGTTGAAGTCCTTAATTCTAGTCCGTAAGTTATTAAAACTTTGAAAATTCTTTCTTTTCATGAACCTACCCTTACGCCGAGTAAGGCTATCCATTTTAAGAAATGGATTCAATATGTTTGATTAAGAAATGAAATCAATACGATTCCACCAAAAATGAGATGGCGAAAAAGTGATGATGGATTTGATGTATGAATGATGCCACGAACAAATGATTGAGGTGAAAAATAATGGGTGATGAAAATGTAAATGATGAATGCAATATCTATTGCGAGGAGAAACGCTTCTGAATATTTAAAAACACAAAGGTTGCACACTTTAACCACTGTCAACAAAATACCAAAGGGTACTGTACCACTCAACTGTTTATGCAATCTCGGTGTTGCCATGTGCTTCTATTACACATTCGTAGTGCAATTGATCACAAAAATAAACAGTCAAGATACATTTTCAAACGTTTTACAACAAAAAATAATTATTTATTTTTCTTAGTTCATTAATAAATATTATAATGAAATTATGACTACATAGCAATGGATGCTGGAGTCAATACAATATTTAGTTTTCATTACGTACCTAAAACTTTTGTTTAACATATTGTTTCATGATATTTTACCCTATGATTCTTTCGAATATGCATTTCAAATACAAAAGGCATCACTAGGCCTAAATTCATTCATTACCGCAAATTATATAAATCATAAGAACACAGTATTTCGAAGTGCAGGTTCCTCCTTAAGGCTGTTCTATACCAAACCAATATCTCTTGAGTAACCGTTACGGGGGCTAGTTCCGAGAGCCGCTGCTTCAGTTTCAGTGGGATGGGTAACTTTACTGGGAGGAGGGGGTCATCTTTGAGGGGTGTTTGGGGAGTGGCTTATGTATTCAGTCACCAATGAGTGACCACCGGTCCAGATGTTTCTTATCGCTTATTGCATCACACGTCGTCACTCGATCCCTCACTCGATCCCTTGGAGGAAGGCCGAGGGAATCTTTGTTTACGAGTGATTCATTCGTATTCCTCATCTTAGCTATCTGCTTATCTTTGCTACTCACCTAACACAAACGTAACTTGTCTATAAGTGGGATTTGATTTAGTCCACCCTCGCTACCAGGTAAAATATTCGGGGCTATTTATTTTCAGTACAGAAGTAAAATGCTTCTCGTGACTTCGATCTAATTCCTTTATTGCAAGATTTTTCCAATACAAGTGTAACTCCATCTAAAGTGTGTCCAGAAATTAAATGGGATCGAGAAAAAACTAAAACACAACGTCATTGTAAGTGTGAACTGGAGCAAAAATTTTTATGGACTACGGTAATTTATATTTATTCGATAGATGAAAAGTCCAAAGAGAGAATCTTAAAAAAGAAAATTTAGCATCAGTAATTCAATGAAATAAAACTGACTGACTGATGGCTCGTCACCCTAGGGTGACTTTATTTCATAGTATGCCAAAAACTGGCTTATTCTATGTGTCATTTTAATCCTGGAACCGACTAGGATCTTTAATTATTCATTAAAATATAATTCGGTCTATGAAAATTGTCAAATAGATTGTTTTTATTGAAGGCTGCACATTCCATAGCTGTGTTTCACTGTTTTCTATCGTTTTGTAGTATTTCGTACTTTGATTTGTTATTATTTTTTCTAGGGAGTCAATATTAGCTTTTTCGTATACTATGTCATTTGCGGTCCAATATTTAATTCCATACATGTTTCTTAGCATCCTTCGGTCCATCTCCTTAATATTGTGTATCTTGTTTCTGTGGAGTTTGCTTTCTTAGCAATTTCTCTCCACCTCTTACAGTAATTTCGCGGCAAGTGATTGGTGCAATCTATTTTAATGACAGGGAGATCAATGCTGTAAGGAAGAAGTTCGGCCAATTTCTTGGTAGCACTGCTGTCGCCATCCCCTACGAATTAAATGGAAATTTTATCGTATTTGCGTGAAGAAAGATAAAACTAATTACACAACACCTATGTATAAGATTCATGACAAGCACATCATATTATATCGCCTATAAGCCGGTGGTACTTCAAATTGTGCATCTCCACTCTTGTTTTAAATCCCTTGACAATTATGTTGGCTTCCATTTCCGTCGAGGACTTGTTCCAATTCTTGAAGCACATATGCTGTTTGGCCTGTGTTTTCATAGTTCTGCATTTTGCACATATACTGCAGTATTTGCAGCTAAATGGTGCATTATTTCCCAGAGCTAACAGAGAAGTGAAACGGTGTCTTATATCAAACATTCTTCTTCCAGAAGGCTCATAAGCTGTCCTCTTCCTTTGTCTATGCAGCGGTATCACTAGAATGCAAGCAGGAATTTACGTTTGTAAATAGGCCTTTCAAAAGTTATTGAACCGCAGTGCCCTAATGACATTTATGAGGTACGAAATGTCTCAGATATTTTTTTGAAATATACAAGAAAAACTGAACTGTAGTTCTACGAAATTGTTCATTATATTCGTAAGATTCGGATTTTTTTCCATTCCGGATGTAAACGTAAAATACGCTTCCATTTAGCATTACATAAAGAAGATTGATGCTTGAAGGGGTCAACCCCCTATCCTTTTATCCAATATGTGTTGGAAGCAATTTTTTCCGATCCTAAATAGTACAATAGTTTGCACGAGTAATCCAGTTACTGCAGATCAATTCTAATGCATTAAAGAGGAATTATTAAATTTCACCCCGTATTTCCGGTAAATGGTTACTCGGTCGGACCAGGTGACCATTATTCTGTGTTTTATTGTCAGCTTATTGAACACAAGCTTCCCATTTTAACTATTTTACCTCAATTCACTTTCCTCAATTCACTTTCCTCAGTTCACTTTCGAGAATAAGGTCCCTGGGGCCCCGAAATTCCCAGACGATACGGAGGGGGCCCCGAAACTTCGAAACTTTTTCCAAGAAATTTTATCGATCTGATTTCAATTGGGCATGATAATCCGGATTAAACTGCTCATATTTCATGTGCTAAGTGAAAAGTAACATCGCTTTTTTGTCTTCTCGTCACATTTCCCAAGTACTCTTTTTATAAATCCTAGCTTTCTCTGCGCTCGGCCGCATATTTCCCGGTTGTGCCTTCCCCACGATAAATCTTTAGTGATTGTTACACCTAAATACCTTATGGTTTCAACGCTTTCGATCTTCGTGTTATTAATTTTATAGGATCGCTCTATAGAATTAATCCTCTTCCGAAAATTGATAGCTACACACTTTTTAAGGCTAAGTTCTAACTGCCATTTGTCGCGCCATGTCTTGAATTATATGTAAATCCTTGCTAAGTGATTTCCTGTCTTCTTCTTTTGATATACCCCTATGCACTACAGAATCATCTGCAAAAAGTCTAAGGGTAAAACTAACTACGCTACCCTGGAGAACTCCCGATGTGACTTTGATTGTGTCCGACATGATACCATCTATGACAACCCTCTGCTCTCGCCCACTTAAGAATTTTTTTCCCAACTCACAACGTCATTATTTAAACCAAAACTCTCTAATTTCAAGAGTAATTTATCATGTGGAACTTTATCGAATGCATTTTTAAAATCTTAAATCTATCGCATGAACTTCAGTACTCTTTTCGCTGTTGACTAAAATATCGTGTACAAATAAAGCTAATTGTGTCTCGCAAGATCTACCTTTCCGGAACCCATGTTGGCTTTTTATGAGCAATCCCTGACTATCCAAATGCCCCGTGATTGAACTGACTACAATGTGCTCAAATACCTTACAAGAGATTGACTTGAGTGAATTGGGTCTGTAGTTACTAGGTTCTTCCCTATCACCGCTTTTAAAAATAGGTGTAATGTTAGCTACTTTCCAATCCTTGAGTACTGTGCAGTTCTTTAGTGTTTTATTGAATATTATTTCTAGATAGGGGGCTATTTCAGAAGCTAATGTTTTTTAACTGCTGCTCTATCCTGCGACATGAAATTTTTAATTCGAGAATTTGCTCACTGAATGTTTTCGGCGGTGGTTCCATTGCGTTGTGTGACGATAATAATACAATAACAATACGCTTTGGATGAAGGTGTTTAAAGTATTGGCCTTTTCTAAACCCTCAGGTGACTCTAATTCCTTTATCACTTTTAAGTGTGTGCACCTACTGTGGACCTATTTCCCTGAAGTTCTCTCTCTCACATATGACCAAAACGCTTTAGGATTGCTATCTTAATATTCTCCTAACATCTTGCTCTTGAAATTTGATAACGCTTGCTGACACGATTTCCTTGCTAATGCCCTCGATTTTTTATAGTTTTGAACTAACTCATTTATTTCCTCTACCGATAGACCCTGTCCTTCATTTTTCATCCCAGCGTGGCATACCCTTCGTCGCTTTAGTGATTTCCTAACCTCCGCGTTATACCACCTATGCTCTATATTATCAATTTACTTGGTATATATTTATTAACTACTTTACGGGTGACCTCAAGAAATTCTCTCCACGAATCCTCTATATCTAATCCTTTGCTATGTTCGCTAAATACATTAAACGATTCCCTTAATTCCTCTTTCATACCTTCGTTAATTAGCCTTGCCACCCTTCTCCCGCTATACCCTCCTCCTTGGTTTATAATGTTTTTCAACGCCTGCATTAAACTTCGAATGCACAATTTTATGATCACTAATTCCTGTCTGTAGCTACATTTAGAACTCATTCGGGTATATTTGTTGCGAATAAGTGTAGAATGTTGTTTCCCCTGGTCGGTTCTTTTACTAGTTGTTGTAAAGTTTCGTCGTACCGATGGACTGGAAAGCAGCCGATTTAACACCCATTTTTAAAAGTGGTGATAGGGAGCAGCCATCTAACTACAGACCTATATCCCTCACATCCATTTCATGCAAGGTCCTGGAACATATAATTGTCAGTTCAGTCATGGGACACCTAGATAGCCAGAATTTATTGTCCAATGTTCAGCATGGCTTCCGGAAGAGCAAATCATGTGAAACTCAACTTGCTCTCTTTTCTCACGATATTTTAGTTTCTGGCGAAAATAATATTCCAGTGGATGCTATATTTCTCGATTTCAAAAAAGCTTTCGAGAAGGTGTCTCATAGCAAACTAATCTTGAAATTAAAATATTATGGCATAGACAGTAACATTAAATTATGGACAAATGATTTCCTGCATGATCGAGTGCAAAGGGTTGTTTTAGATGGTGTTACCTCATCGGCAATTAAAGTCACTTCGGGTGTCCCACAAGGTAGTGTGATAGGTCCACTCCTGTTCCTTCTGTACATAAATAATATCAATAAGGTGGTCAAAAGTAAGCTTCGTCTATTTGCCGATGACACTGTAGTGTACAGGGAAATTCTATGCCCAAACGATAAAGAATATTTAAATGATGACCTACAAGCAATTGAAGATTGGTGTGATAAATGGCACTTAGAATTAAAATTTAATAATTGTCTCTTAATGAATTTTTAAAAAAGAATAGCTCTCCTCTTAGCACTTGAATTGAAGAAGATCTTAGCAGATTGAAATTTAGACTTAATCTCTTAAACAAATTCCAAGACCATATTTTCAGTGATGATGTTAAAAATATTTTGTGAACCCCAACTTACTATGGTAGACTGGACCATAACCTCTAAATTTGAGAAAATGATTTCCGAACTGACAGATTCAAAATGTCCTTTTTTTCTACGTATATTGAGGGATTAGAATAATGGTAAATATATCCGATACGAGTGTAGCAATAGATAACATAACTGCATGTTGTTATAAGGACTTGAAGCTAACCCAACTAATAGAATTTTTTAGCATGTTTGCTTTGCAATTTTTATCTTTTTTTAAATAGTGAAGTTTAGAACATTATATAAATACTAATCCTTTTTATGCATGATATGTAGTGCATGTTTGGTGAGAATTCACCCCCTAACACACACCTTTATGGTGGCTTGTAGGCAGGGCTGGGCAGTATTTCAAATACAAGTATTTTAAAATACGTATTTGAAATACATTTGTATTTTGTATTTGGTATTTCAAATACACGACCTGAATGTATCTTGTATTTTGTATTTCAAATACATATTTTTTTGTATTTTCCCATTCTAAAATACAAAATACATTGTAAAATACTTTTGAAGTGGCTCTGATAACACCTCTGTAACACTATGCTTCGGAGATTACTTCATGAGTAAGTGAACAAATGAAACTCGGGAGTCAATGGCTGTGGTCCTCAGAGCTAAGGTGCTGCCTCAGAGTCATAAGGGAGCGGAATTAGGCAGCTAAGTCTGGCAGAAAATTTAGGATGCAATAAGTCTATCCAAATTTGCCTCCGTACTGTATTTCCCGTAACAACCCAGAATCACACGATAATGTTTTCCGTCTCTTTTCAGGGATAGCTCCAATGATTGCTTTTCAGGGATCGCGAAAATGATAGCTCGAGCTATCATTTTTGCGATCATTTCCCCCATCCCTTTTCCCATCATTTCTCTTCTCATTTCACGGTGCTCAATGTTTATAATTCAATGTTTATAATGCTCGTTCCCTTCAGAGTCGAATGTGGCTCAAAGTTCGCTCTTTGCTCTCTGATTGGCCAAATGATGTTGTCAGCGATGACTTCAGGGACGAAAAAAGGGAGACGGATCCCTAACATTGCCGCAATCGCTGAAAGTGACTGCGCCAGACGATCATTTTTAAGCTATCATTGGAGCTATCCCTGCAAAGGGATGGAAAATATGAATGTTTCATTCACGGCTTAGGAATAAACATGGAACGAACTAGAACCAACTAGAAACTACGACTTCCGATTTCGAATTTCTGACCATATCTCCGACTATTGAAGTGAATACATCTCCTGTAGTGAATGAGGCTATTTTAGCTTCTTGCTTTCATCCAAGTTTCAAGTTTCGGTGGCTTCCAGACCATATTTCAGACTCTTAACGAAAACGCATTCAAAATCTCTGTATTAATTCATTAGAGTCATACATTACCAATACATGCGATGATACCTGTGACACTACAAGTGGTGGAGATGATGATGACTTATTTGTGCTATCGAATACTAGTGAAAAAAAAGCAACAGTCCCAGATTGAGTTTGAGCTTGGTCATCAGCTATTTTAATGACAAAAACTAATCTCTGTTGAGTTTGCAAAACTCTCCTAATATTAAGAAAATTTTTATCAGATTTAACACAAGCCTATGCTCATCTTCACCAGTGGAAAGACTCTTTTCACTTGCTGGCTTTATCCATTCCCCTGTGAGGGGATCTCTATCCGACACACTTTTTGAAACACTTGTATTCCTCTAGGGGAATAATTAATTCATAGAGAGCAACATTTGAAAAGTTTTACTTTTAAAAATGTAAAATATAGAGTTTATGAATATATACATATATATACACACACATACTTTTCTCGTGTACTGTTTGTAACTATCCTTAACATGGTAAAACAGGTTATATTTTTTTTAAGATCTCTTAGTTTCCATACAAATGTATTTTGTATTTTAAAAAGTATTTAAAATACTATTTTGTATTTTGTATTTCAAATACCCAAGTCAAAGGTATTTTGTATTTTGCATTTCAAATACATTTGGAGCAGTATCTTGTATTTTGTATTTCAAATACTCCTTGGCCTGTATTTTGCCCAGCCCTGCTTGTAGGGTATTACGTAGAAGTAGATGTAAAGAATGTGACGTAAAGGTGTTCAACAGTGATTCACTGAGTTCCTTATCCTTACCTCCTGTTATAAAACTACACGTATACCAGTCTATCGAAGGGAGATTGAAGTCTCCGCCTACTATTATTCCTCTATATTTGTTACGAGAAATCAATGTACCTATCTCTGACTCTAGTTCCATTATAGAATTGATGTCTGCATCCGGTGGCCTATAGTATGCACCTACATATATCTTTTTTGCGTCACTACTTTTACTTTTAACGGAACACCAAATACTTACTACATTTCGCTCTGAAATAAGTTTTCTTCTACTGACATAAGGGTCCTTCACAGCTATAAATAATACTCCTCCGTTTCTGCTTACTGTATCCTTTCCATATACGGTAAAACACGGCAATACTTCATAATCTGATATGTCCTTCGAAAGCCATCTTTCTGTGCGTTCGATTATATCAGCATCAGTACTTTTTATGAGGTGGTGAAATTCGGCTACTTTATTTCTTAAACTACGACAATTCACTACTATCACTGAATTATTTCTCCCAATCTATTTCTCTCTTGGAGCTCTTTTTCAGCTAAAATTTTCCCCGATAATTATTTTACCGACCCACTATTTAATCCACCAATCTGATATGTATGTATCTGTAGTAATCTGATATGTATGCATGATTTGAACTTCTGTTCTGGGGCCGGTAAAATTAACTGCTTCATGACAAGATAAACGGTGAGCTTAACCAGCGAAAAGAGATAGGAATGGGCACTGTGAAAGCAAATACCGAGCCCTGAAAATTAAGGAAGAAATTTGTTTCATGTCGGTACCGACGGGCAATGCTGAATTGAAGTTAGGCTAAACGTGCTAAACTTAGCCCCCCCCCCTCCCCCCTCCCCTCAGTTGTATTTATCAATACAACTGAGTAATTTTTTACAAATCATTTTACACTAGAAAAATTAAAATGAACAGCGGTCAATTTTCAAACTGTTATATCCCAGACAGCACAGATTTGGTATTATTACCGTTTTACAATTGTATTACAACCATATTACAAAAGAGGGCTATTTGTATTACAATTGTATTACAGCTGTAATACAGTGTCAAATGTCCTCTAATACCATTGTATTACAGTTTTATTACAGAGGCAAAATACAAGGGATTCACAAATTGTATTACATTTGTAACTTAGATCCAATGTACAGTGGCGGAAAAAATTAACGCAAATTTTTTTGTGCGCCAATGCGACATTCGCAGGAACTTCTAGGAATAGTGAACAACTGGCAACTCCAGGAAAAGAAGGCATCAACCACGAGTGTTTGAAATCCACAAGACAAGTCACTTAAGTCAGAACCTAAAGCTTGCAAATAAATAACCCCCTCTTTGAAATAACCTCTCAAATTCTCTCGCAGTGTGAAATTCTCTCGCGCGTTCTCTCGTAGCGTTCGTCGTTTTCATTTCGGCATTTCTGTTATAAATCTATATTTATGGTATTTAATGAAGGAGTGGTTAACTGCAATCATTATCCAGTCCATCTCTAATAGGTGCCGACTTCTTTATATGCTAAGGACAAATTACGGACATTTACTGTGATCGACTTTCCAAGGATCTTTTTATATGATGCGCCCCTTGTCTTTTTTGCTGGGAAGTTTAAAATAAAACTGTCGCAGGAACAAATACTGATTGTCAGATACTGAAGAAGGCACAAATTAAAATACATACGCCTATTTTTCACCGGTTTCAATCTGCGGATACAAGAAGCATATAAATTTTTTAATGGATCATGATATACTATTCAATAATCCTTTGACTGTCGAGAGTGAAGATGAGAAGATACCTGAAGATACCATTTCCGAAATTACATACGCGCATAAATACCTAATTAGGTTGGCGTATTATCCTATTTGTCTTTTATCTAATAACGGAGATCCGGGACCACTTGAACATTGTGGCAATTTCAAGCGCAATTCACTCAACAAATTTTTAGTATTGAAATAACCCTTTATCATTAGTTATCAATCGGTAATAAACATCACATTGACACATGAATTTATAATTTTTAGTAGCCGTGACCACGACGACCTAGTAAAAATATTTTAAAAAGTAACTAGTATTTCCTTTCTCTGTAATTTTTGCGTTTGGTGAGAAATGTTCGGATTAAATGTAATAGCTGCATAATTAACCCTTAATTAGTTATCTACTTATATAACCAGCATTTGAGAGGTCGGGGTTTGAATTTTGGTGAAGAAAAATAACTTTTAATGGGATTTTTTTCATAATAGGGAAATGAATGAATGAGAGAGGATCCGTTGCAACGACTCGCAGATGATCTGAGATCGGGCATATACCAGTGGAATGAACATCGACACGAAAAATATCATTTGAGTTAACCAGAATTTGAATATCAATCTCCTATTTGCCAGTCACATCACCAATCAATTAATGTTCAAGGCCAATATCAGCAGAGGTATGGATCCTAATTCCACTCCAATTAATTTAGTGAGACTAATTCTTCCAAACTCTGAAAAAATCAAAGATTCATTTTCATTTGGGACGTAGTCTGCCGTTGATGTCCGTGTATGGGCCGGCCGTGGTAGTCAGGTTGGTAGCGCGTTGGCCTGGCAAATTAAACGTCGCTGGTTCGAATCCAGCCCAGGGGATCAATACTTTATTAGCCCGAAAATTAGAATCTCAGCTTCCTTGGTGCGATGCAAACTAAGATAAAATAAATCTTCATGCAATTGGAACATCTAATACTCAAGGAAAAAGGGTATTTTTTCCGTGTGTGGTTGACGACATCGCTTATGCCTAACATCAAGGTTCAGAGCCCAATAGGTCATCTCACGGGAAAGAAGTGGCTTTTGACTAATTTTTCCATCTCACAAGTATTTGACGAGGCCTTCTCGCATTCTCGAACCTCGAAGGGCTTTTCCCCTCCAGATTAACAACAGCAAACCACTTGGAGCGTTGAGCTTACCTCAAGATTATGCGTAACTATCGCTACATTGAGGTTCGTGTCGATAGTGGGCCAGAGTAGACTTCGTTAGAAGATTTATTTCTCAGCTGTCATACTACTGCAGGCATGCACTTTCTTAGGGTAAAAACAACAACATTGGTCTTACAGTATGCCACATATTTCTCCCCAGAGAAGGAAACAGCTGAAGGGGATTTTACAGGTAAACTTTATTGTAGCGAAATTGCCTAGTGAATGGATGTAACTATCACCCTTATCAAAACAAGTTGGGAGACGCCGCATACTGTTGAGAGGAAAGATCGATAAGGAAGGCTATGAAACACCATCACCGATGAGGATGAACGGCTATTTCTATAGATTTGGGAAAACTCCTTCACTTCGGTAACTGTGGTGCGGATAGAGACGAGCTCCCCGCGACCTGAAGAACTGCACGAAATCCCCTTTCGAAACTCAATATCCACCTAAGACGCGCAGCAGCCAAGGTGGTGTTAGCTCTTGTGCACCTAGGCAAATGTAAGCGTTGGGCAAGGTTAAGAATGTTGGACTTGAGTTCTTTTTTCCGATGAGAAAACATTCAATTAGTTATTTCATTGACTCGTATTCCTCTTCGGGACTGATACCAGTTTATCAGCCAAACAACGCCTGTTTTTCTCACAGATACATTTTGGAACGACCCAGGAGCATCATTCTGCACTGTTGATCGCCGTCTTTCGTTCGCGGCGGACAGTGGACGGTCTATCAAATGACATCCACCATTCTCCAAGTAAACGGGAACTACATTTGACATCCGCGGTAGCGCTTGCCACCGCTTTTAGGTGTTCACCTCACCGTCGGGTGCTGTCGTTCCGGATGAACGCCCGTGATAGTGTGCCAAATACATATATGCTCCCACGAGTCAAGAGCAGTCCGAAAGAAAAAGCTCATAGGGCTTTGGAGTGAATTTTTCGATGCGTAATTGAGTCGCGGGCATCAACAATGCATATAGAATATTATCGGCGTTCGCCTAAGTGCCTTTTGGTGTTATTTCACCTTCAATACCCTGGATTAGCCGAATGCAGGGAGTCCCTCCTTATCCGTTACATTAGGTTCTGCAAAACTTCGTCGTAAATTGGTACGACGGAAGCGAATCACCATTTTCCGTACGCGCTTCATTCATAGTTTATTATTACGTTATTTCACAGGTGTTATCTAAATGCTCATTTGTATAGGTATGAGAAAATTTATTTCACTGTGAACGTATCAATGAAAGATGCGATTTAAAAGACTAAAAATAAGCATTTTCAAATATCTATAATTTATTATGTATTTTTCTTATTAAATGTCATGATGGTAGAGCATCTGTGAGATACTAGGGCCACGGTGCCCAGAGTTGTCATTGGGATTGAAAATACGGAGATACGTTCTCAAGCGAAAATGATACGTTTATTCGGCGAACTTCCGTGCGCTCGCGAGTCAAGAGATCTCGTCCACATGCCAGCAAACCTGCAAACCACAACTGGAGAAACCGAAAAATGCACAACCATGCAGCGGCACTCCTTGCCGCTAAATGGGGCAGCGACTGCCTTTCGAACCGTCCGCTCAAGGCTCCCCAAGGCGGGTAAGGCACCCATATCGGTGGGCAAGTGCACGACCTTATCATTGAGTGTCTAGGGGGAGGGTTTGGAGCTCGGCCACTACAACCCCAACCCCTTCCTGTGCACGACTTTGATTCGCCTAACTTCTAATAAGGGTAGGGTTGACGAAGTGTACTGAACAGTAAAAAATGCTTTGGAAAATCATATAGAGATGTGGGAGTACCTGATCTCTTGAATAAGCATAGTGATGTAAAGAGGGGACCCTCTGTCTAAAGAATGCTGCCATAGGAGTGGCCGATTTTCGGTTCACGCCGGGTCAATCCAAATCCAAAACGTTACTAGTTAAAATGCACTCATAAAAGTTAAAATTACTGAACACATTGGCAAAATTAGTTTTACTCAAAGGACACTTGTAATACCTAATGCTGTGGAAAATGGCACTTCTCGAGTGAAAATGTGAATATTTAAAAATAGCATTGGCATGTATTGATACGCAATATTTTTTTTGATCCCCACATACGTTGTTTTATGATCAACTATTACCTCTATTTCCAAAATAAGAAGAAAAATTGATTTGGATACGTGTATAGCATACGCATATCTCACTGAAAATCTAGAAAATAACGCTGAGAAACTAAAACCAGAATGAATGACGATTTCAAGAGTCTTTCTTTTTTATTTGGGTCCTTCACTCTGGCCAGTAATCGATATTAAATTCGCAAATATGGCAGATGGACCCGAAAGCTGAATTATAGTGAAATAGCTTTCTTCTGCTCTGCACATAACATACATGAAAATCAGGATAGTGCATTAAATCGAGTGATAAAGGCCATCAGAGATACGGTCAACTACCTGCTTTCAAAAATAGTAGTTCACTGAATGAGCGAGTCAGTCGACATGAACATCAGACGACGGGCAGGAATTGAGAAGCAAGTGGGGCAGAAAACCCAAGTCAAATATCACATTCAGCGAGCAACCCAATGGCTGGGTTTAGAGGTGAAGTAAATGATATATTAATTTTCTAATCCCTACCATGTATAAAATTTACGCATGTAGGGTATTTTATTCTTTGAGAAGTTTTCATGACAGAAAATCGCATCACAAATATTTAGTTGGGAGTTAAAAGAGGCGTCACCCAGATTTGACCTCAGGACCCTTCAGTTCGTCGACGAATACTCTTACCACTGGGCTACTACGACCATTACGATTGGCAGTGTCATGTTGGGCTTCATATTTACAGAAAAAGTAAAATTAAACGATCCATTTGTAGCCTTGATTAAATGAGGACTCCTGATTTATTGAAGGAAATCAGCTTTTCAGCATCATTGCAAACTTGGCAAATACGTAAGCTTGAACTAAGAAGTCAAAATATTTGTAAAATTCTTTCTTTCGACTTCTTAAGCGCTGGAAATCAAGTATCCAATTTGGGTATCGTCAATATTTTTGAAGAAAAGTTTTACTCGCTTTTGATGGATGGATTCTTTTGGTGAGAATTATTTTCCACGTCCTTAGATTCCTATTATCCAGTTTCCTGTATTTACACGTAAAAGTTGTCAGGTAATACGCTAAAATGTTAATTTGAATGTTTGATATTCCTCCACATAAACGATCTAGCTAGTCAACCTAGCCTCCAGCAGTAGAATTATAACGAAATAAAAACGACATTCATCCACAACCCTTTGGATATTTTAGTTTGATAATATCTCGAGCAACAAACAAGCTGCATCCTTACGATAAATTCACTTATCGTGTAAATTCATTAATTTTAAACCGAGAAAAATATTTCAAAGATGTCAACACATGAAATAAATAGCAGGTATCATTATATAAATTATAATAACTTTGGAACATGAACTGGCTACAGTGTGAGAGTGGTGGAGATCCATCATATTAACTCCAGGGATCTCTTGCGAATGTAGACATTAAATGTATGCCTATTGCGTCAATGTGTAAAAACTATTGGCATCCTTATGAGGTTTGAATATTCCCGGTGTTGAACTCACTTTCTCAATGTTGCCAAGTTGGCGGATTTCATTTAGTTCCTACATAGGCCGCATTTAGACGCCAAACACCTTTGCGTTAATTATTTCCGCCACTGTACAATCATTTTACAAATTGTATAATGGTTGTATACGTTGTATATTAGTGACAAAATACAATCGTTTTACAAATTGTATTATTGTTGTAATTTAGATCTCAATTACAATTGTTTTACAAAAACAATATTTCGTATTACCCCTGTAATTGTGTAGGAAATACGGACTTTCATGTAAAAATAAAAGTATTTGCTCTGTAACATTAAATTTCTTTTATTCAAAAGAGAACTGTGGTCAAACATTGTTATTTTTACATACAGCAAAACGGGTATCTCCTCAATGCCTCTCGCTATCGTGAACTTCCACTAAATAAATAACATACATAGCAACCGTATACAAAACTATCTATATTCAAAAATATCTACGATATTCTCAACGAAATAATTTCATTAACGAGCTCGCTGGTAAATGTACAAGTGTTACACATAACATTTATCTTTATAACTCAGGCATTTTTTAAAGATACGTGAATTCAGTTATCCCGTGGAGGAATGAAGGCTTGAAAACTATGTGGAACGCTCATGCACATTTACCGAATTCGCAGTTAAAGGGTGAACAATTCGTAGGTCTGGTCTCACATTGCATAAACTGTGCAAGTTCATGTAGATTGTAGATTGTAATAGAGGTGGAGTTCCTCACAACGGAGGCCCTGAGGCACTTAGACCCATTGGTCCATTGTGCTAACCACCCTTTTGAAGAAGTCACCCATAAAGGCCGATCGCCCTGCTAAAGGCCAACAGGTCCCCGATGGGGATTTCCCTTACCTCCCTGGGTTCCAAAAATGGGGAGCCCAGGTACCTGTTTCGAGTCCTCATCACCGCAGGGCACTCGCATAACATGTGGGATGTGGTTTCATCCTCTTCTTCGCACCACCTACATCTAGGGGAATCTACGATTCCCAGGAGGTGCATGTGCCTCATCACCTGGTAGTGCCCCGTGAGGAGTCCCACTACCGTTCGTAGTTGACCCCTGTTTAGTGACAGGAGTCTTTTGGCAAGCCCAGGCCTAGGCTCTTCAATGTGTAGTTTGGCCTGTCTAAGGCCTGGTGCAGCTCGCCAGATCTCAGAATGTCGGGTTAGCCCCCACATTCTAATTTCTGCCATCCCTACCGACGTGGCAATAGGTATGATTGGCTCTGGACCAATCGGATCTCGTCTGGAACCGGCCCTTGCCAGCTCATCAGCCATCTCATTTCCAGATATGCCTGCATGACCAGGCACCCAGAAAAGTTCCACCTTGCCGCATCTGCCTATATCATTGAGTGCCTCACGACACTCCTGCAGCAGCTGTGATTTGCACCATGGTGATGTCAGCGCCTTTAAAGCTGCCTGACTATCCGTGCATATGTGTATCGGTCTGTTAAACATCCCGATTTCCTTAATAGCATACGCGCAGGTCAGAAGTGCATATACCTCTGCCTGGAACACCGTAGCATATTTTCCCAAAGGGATTGAGAGCTTCCTTGGTGTGCTACAACTGTAGACCCCTGCTCCCGCTCTTCCTTCTTTCCTAGAGCCGTCCGTATACCATACCTCGGCCCCAGAATGAAGTTCTTTCCCCTTTCCCCTAGCCCACTGTTCCCTATCCGGGAAGTGGGTTTTGAAGTAGGGGGGTGTTTGGTTGAACCTGGCTATCATTCCATCACTGCCCATCCCGAGAATGGGACTCGACTTCATGAGCTCTGTCCAAACTTGTCTGTGACCATAGGAACTTCCTTTGTCATACCACTGTCCCATACATTTGAGACGATAAGCCGCTGTCTTTGCCTGCACCTCAGCTTCCACATGGAGTGGAGCGAGGTTCAGCAGTGTTTCCAGCGCCAGAGTTGGGGTTGTTCTCATAGCCCCTGAAATGCCCATACAGGCCAATCTTTGAAGGTGGTTCAGTTTGTTCCCAGCAGTTTTGAGCCGGACTCTCTTCCACCAAACTATAGAGCAGTACAAGAAACTAGGTTTAATGACTGCCGTATAAATCCATCTAATGGCTTTTGGCTGAAGTCCCCATGTTTTACCAAGGGTCCTCCTGCACATCCATAAGGAGGCACAAGCTTTCTTTGCCTTGGTCTCCAAATGCTCTCCCCAGTTAAGCTTGGAGTCCAGAATAACCCCAAGATACTTGACCGATGGTGAGGGATATAAAACCTTTCCCTGCAAAGAGGGAGGTCTAAAGCCCTCCATTTTCCTTCTATTGGTAAACAATACAAGCTTAGTTTTCTCCGGATTTACAGTCAGCCCTGTTTCTGCACACCACCCCATTGCCTTATCCAGGGCTTTCTGCATGAGTCCAGAGACAGTATCAAGGTACTTTCCAGTGATGATTATAGCCACATCATCTGCGTACCCTTGAGTGTATGCGCCAGTCCTATTCAATTCTAAAATAAGACTGTCGACTACCATATTCCAGAGGAGTGGAGATAACACTCCTCCCTGAGGGCAGCCTCGAGTCACAGCTACCTTCATTGAACTGTCTCTCAATACTACTTTTACAGTTCTTTGTTCCAACATGTATCTAATCCAGCTCACAATGTGAGCATGGATACCATGTCTTCCTGCAGCAATGCATATTTGATCGAAGGACGTGTTATTAAATGCTCCCTCGACATCAAGAAATGCCCCTAGTCCGTACATTCCGTGTTCCAGCACTCCCTCAATCCTGCTAACAAGATTGTGGAGTGCTGTCTCCACGGATTTTCCCTTCTGGTAGGCATGTTGATACAGGTGCAGGGGGTGATCCCTTAATGGCCCATCCCTTATGTATCTATCCACTATCTTTTCTAGTGTCTTCAGTAGAAAAGACATCAGACTGATTCCTCGAAAGGAGTCTGCTCTTGTGTAGTCAGTCTTACCTGGTTTAGGTATGAAAACCACCTTGGTGACCCTCCAGGCTTTCGGAACATATCCATAAGCCAGGCAGGAGCGAAATATTCTTACCATTGGAAGGAGGAGCAGATCCTGCCCTTCCTGAAGGAGTGCAGGAAATACCCCATCCTCCCCAGCAGCCTTAAAGGGGCTAAAACTCATGATTGCCCATTTTGTAACTGTGTACGTCACGATGCTGGAGGAAAGTCTCCATTCTGTCCGAGCCGGACGGATGGGATTCCTCCCATGATGCATCTCCCTCAACTCCCTGGAGCCTGGAAAGTGGGTCTCCAGCATTAGCTTTAGTGCTTCCTTGTCGGAAGACGTGAAGTCTCCCGAGGGAAGCAGCAGAGAACCAACCCCCGCTTCTGAGTCTTTCGATAGGATCTTATGAAGTCTTGCCATCTGTGGAACAGTCTCTACGCTCTCACAGAAGCTCCTCCATGAGTCCCTTTTACAGAGCTTGATTGCTGCTTTGTACCTCCGTTGGGCAACTTTAAAGTTTTCCCAATCCCGAGGCATTCTTGTCCTCTTTGCTTTATTAAAGAGTTTTCTAGTCTCTCTGCGGAGACCGTCTAATTCTGCTCCCCACCAGGGTAATTTACACCCTTCCTTCCTGGTCCTTAGGGGGCAGCTGTCTTCGTAGGATGTGATGATGCTTCTCTGTAGATAATCAACAGCAGCATCTACCTCATCCACATTTCTAAACTTGCACTGAGGTGCCCCCTCTAGGGCAGCTCCCAGCCTTTCTCGATATAGTCCCCAATTGGTAGTCCTCGGGTTTCTATATGTTATTTCCCTGTAATTGGATTCTAAAAGAGTGAAGAGTATGTGTCTGTGGTCGGACAAAGTTATCTCCCCTGACACTCTCCACCCATCAATCCTGTGCAGCAGAGAACTGGTGCACAGTGTAATATCTATCACCTCCTGCCTAATGCTATTTGCAAAGGTAGGTTGTGATCCTTTATTGAGTATTTGTAACTCCGTAGACATAAGATACTCCAACAGTGCCTCTCCCCTTCCGTTGGTGCTCCCACTCCCCCACACAATGTGGTGCGAGTTAGCATCACAACCGATCAGAAGATCCCACTTGTTGGTCTTACAGTGACTCACCAGCCTCTCCATCTCATTTGATGGTGGAGGAGCCGGTGCATCGTATGGCAGGTAGGAGGAGCAGATGACCACCCTCTTCCTGTTCTCACCTTCCCCCAGGGTCAGCAGAACTGCTGTCTGATCCCTTGTGGTAAATTCCGATAGATGCAAGGCACTTATCCCATTCACATAGATACAAGATCTAGGCCTATCAACAGTGGTACAGTAATATATTTTTCCGCCTGTCATGCTCAGGCCCCTGACTCTTCCCTGGAAAGCCCAGGGTTCCTGAATCAGAGCTATTTTGACCATACCTTCAGAGAGTATCCTTTGCAGAACCCCTGAGGCAGCCTTACTGTGTTGTAGGTTGGCCTGAAGCACGGCTATGCCAGTCATGGTTCGGCCCCGCCCACATCTTCTTCCTCCCTTGTCTCCTTCTCTTCGAGGGGGTATGGAGCCTTCCCTTAGGCCACTACCCACAGGGGCTCCCGAGTCAGACTCTACCCCCATGGGGGAGACCAGGCTTGGTGCCTCCTTGAAGGTGGGCCCAGAGAGGTTGAAAAGGATGTCGTCCTCCTCTCCCCACGAAGGGTATGAGGGGCAACTGGGATGTGTGGGTCTCCCAGAAGGAACCCCCACAGGCAAGGTTAAGGTAGTAGAGGGTGCGTCCCGACTAGGATCCCCATCGGGGCTCTCCACCGGTATCGCATCCCCCAAGGAAGAAGCGTCCCGACTGGGATCCCCATCGGGGCTCTCCACCGGTATCGCATCCACCAAGAAAGAAGACAGACTACAAGAGTCCATGTGAAGAGTGCGCCTGTCAGCGCCCTCCATAGTTTTGTTTGAGGGTTCCATGTTTGGTCCCACGAGTAGCTAGGGAAATATGGTGTCCGCCCATGCAGAGCCCCGCATGCATGGGTAAGGCTAAATAAAACCGGAGGTCGCCCAGTATCCGGAGTCTCTCTGTTAGTGACTTCTTACCCTCCGCCCCGCAGATGCGGTCACCCTTAGCACAGAGACGCACCATGGTGATGGGAGCTGTTTATTGACCGCCAGGTCTAGATCCGTCATGTTCAGCGATACCAGGGGCACCTCGAGGAGGATGTGGCTCTTCACCACGCATGACGGTCTTGGTGGTCCATAGGCATGTTCTGCCCTTGTCCCTCCCTGGAGTCACTGACCCCTTACCCCCTGCAAGTTCATGTACTAAAGCATGCCTCATCCGCCCCATTAAAATATCATCATGAAACCATACGTAACAACTTCTATGAATGAATGGGTGCTCGTCAATGCAATAGAACCAGTTATAATTTCGTCCATCCACACGAACATGGAATCACACAGGTTCATGCATCGTGTAACCAGGCCCTATAAACCATGGCTGAACTTGTTGCTAACTACGCTCCACGTAAATCGAGGCTATTAAATTATTACGCACAGAGGCATTAAGGAAAAATACATAATACTCTTACCAATATCTATAATAACAGTATAACTCGTTTAGGACTTACGTACGCACACGATTAAAAGCTTACTAACGTTGCTGTGGGTCGGCGGATTCATAATAAACAAACTTAAATTAGCGATACTAGCGGTGTCCTGCGCTAAAGAAACACACAAAGCTTTTGAATGCGCGCGAACAATACTTTTGTACTATTTTCATTATTACAAATGTAATACATTGGCTTTTTTTTACAATCATATTACCATTAGCCACATAGGCACCTTCGTATGCGTGCGCACAAGACGTTTGTATTATTTTTCGTGTTACAATTGTAATACAATGGTTATACAAATTTGTATATTCTTGGTATTTTAATGCTGTTTTACAATCATTTTACCATTGGCCACATAGGCATCTTTGTATGCGCATGCACAAGACGTTTGTATTATTTTTCATGTTACAATTGTAATACAATGGTTATACAAATTTGTATATTCTTGGTATTTTAATGCTGTTTTGCAATCATTTTACCATAGGCCACATAGGCACCTTCGTATGCGCGCGCACAAGACGTTTGTATTATTTTTCATGTTACAATTCTAATACAATGGCTATACAAATTTGTATATTCCTTGTATTTTTGATGCTGTAATACAATAGTATTACGATTGCTTTGTATGAAATGTCCTGTAATACAGTTGTATTACAAATTTTTTTTACGAAAACTATACAATTTGTAACTGTACAAGAGAATTACAATTTGTATACCAGTGGCTGTGCTGTCTGGGATAATTATTTAAAAGTCCTACTTGCCTTTTTTATTAGAAGGAGTTGCACTATAACGCATTGTTCATGTATAGCAATTATTTACACATAATCTAGCATGGCAAAAAAGGAAATACATCAATTTTCATCATCACTGCATCTGATACAAATGTACTCTGCGTTTCCTGCACAGGGCCCGCACACATATTTACTGCAATGTGTGCATTTATTCCGGCTCTTATTTTTTCCTCTGCATCCTCCTATTTGACATGTCTTGCACACATCACTCTTGTCAGTTGCTTGTACTGAAATTGGCACTGGTCTTCTAGTTTCGACGATAGGAGCCGCTAGTTCCTCTGCTAATTGAAATATAAATTTCCGGCGAGATATTTTTTCCCCAGTGACTTCTTGGTACAGTACCCATGCATTAATAGCGGCAATATCCAATACATTGCAAAATACATGCATGGGCCAACTGCGGCATCCGTATTTTACAGTATACATCCTAGTCATTTGGTCAAGAATGTCAACTCCACGCTTGGTAGTGTTATAAAATGCTACGGTCTCTGGGAGCTTTTTGGGGCTTTGTGCATCGATAGTCACTGATTGGTGCAACCTACTGACAAGGAGACATCGCGAGAGTGATGTTCGGGATCCGAATGCCGATGTTATTTTCTGAAACTATAAAGGAAATGTAGAAAAAGTGTCACGGCTTTCTTCCCCATAGTTCGAGAGATAAAGAGCAAGTAAAGATTTGGTGCGGAATGAGTATCTTCGAGTTAGGGTGCAACTCCAACAACCAGCGTGGCCGAGTTCGTTGAGGCGCGCGGCCGATGGCTTTTGCCCCGGGCGACCTGGGTTCGAGTCCCGGTGAAGTTATTTTATTAATTTTCAATGGACCTCCGAATGGTGACGTACCACGCGAATTTGGGGACGTATATAACTACACGTGAAATTCTTGGTAATGCGTTCTTTTACGCCCCAGCCATTGCTCCCTCAACCCCTTCATATTATTTTGACCTCAACTCTTTCTTGTCACCAAATAAACCCAACTGGCTATCCTCACATTCAGTTACTAACCCTAGCCAGCTTCCCCCTTTTACCCTTTAGGGGCCGTCAAGTGCAAGGACCCTGCGTTCCAGTAGTCTGCTCAAAGCGGTCTCGAAGTCTTCTTTGTCTATCTTTCGCACCCATCTCCACACAGTTGGGCCTCGGTGCCTCATTGAGAGATTAGCGAGGGTCAGCTGTGGAGGAAGGGTTGCTGGGGGCGGAACTCTTTGAAGGGAGCAAGAAGGCATGTCATAAAGGAGACAGGGTGGAAGGAAGGAAATTCCGTAATAAGGAGGAGGGAGAATTTCTTGGAAAGACAGTGGGTGGGCTGTGGAGAAAATCTAGTGGAGGGAAAACCCGGTGGAAATGATATTATGAATAAAAGAATGTAGGAGTCAGAAAATCCCGGTTTGAGACAAGGTTTTTAGTACTGGGAAGGGGTGTTCTCTACATACAGCAATGCGTGGCAGCTGTATTGGGCCGTCTATTTCGCCAGTTTCAATCCAGCTCTTGACCAGTGAAGGTAAAGTGAAGCGTAGCTCAAGTTTCCTGCAGCAAGTCTTGTGCATTATTTATTTTTCACCTATCTGCGGCATTGTGTCAGGAGTTCTCGGAAGCTAAATGAAGAGTGTTCGAGAAATCTGTCCGTCGTCCAGTGATGGCTCCTCATTATCAGACAATGATAATGACATTTCTCCATCGGTGTTGTCATCATCCCAAGAAGACATCGCTGGTGCTGTGCGTTGCTTTGAAGGTGTGTAAAGTAGTGATTTTGATGATAAGCAGTGTAATAAGCATTTAGTTCATTCTTTACCATCTTGAGGTAGTCCAGCGAGCAATTGAAGCCCTTGGTAATCATAGAAGTATTCACGGATCTTCGAAATCCAAACCTAATGCGTCGGGCAGCATGTGAGTCTGTAATGGGAAAATAAAATCCCCTAATTCGCGTCGTAAGTCCTCGGTCCATTGAAAATCCATAAAATGAGTTGAAAATAGAAAAAATACTAACGTAACTGACTTAAATGAATGGGGATGGGTTGTAACATTGATTCCTCAAATTACAAGAAAGAAAAAAAAATTAACTTCACCTGGACTCGAACCCAGGTTGCCCGGGGCAAAAGCCATCGGCCTCGCACCTCGCAACGCCGGTTGTTGGAGTCGCACCCTAACTCGAAGATACTCATTCCACGCCAAATCTTTACTTGCTTTTATCTCTCGAACCCGGGCCTATGGGGAAGAAAGCCGTGACACTTTTTCTACATTTCCTTTATAGTTTCAGAAAATAACATCAGCATTCAGATCCCGAACATCACTCTTGCGATGTCTCCTTGTGAGAAGAAGGACGTTTTTCTTTGCTTTACCCTAATAGGAGGTAAGCTTGGTGTCACCCGACTAGTAAAGGACCGTTGTTTATAAGTCCAGTGTTTTTTTAGCAGATGGAGGAACCTTACGTCGAATTTTATTCATGGTGCCTACCAAACTTGTTCCTTTCCTCTTCAATGTATCCCCAAGTTTCTTAGAGGTAAAGAAATTATCACAAGTAGCATTTCTTCCTTTTGAATAAAATGGTTGAATAAGACGTGAAACCACATGCTCTGCAAGTGTTTTGTCTACGGGCCGTGACTCATCTTTACCGAAATACAGATGCTCGTTCAGCATGTACTTGGTCTTTGCATCTGCAGCAAGCCAAAATTTAATACCAAACTTATCTGGTTTGTTTCTTATGTATTGAATAAATCTACTCATAGAGCCTTGCATGGAAGTAGTTGTTCATCTACAGTGATGTTCTCGCCAGCCTTGTAACACAAAATGCAATTGGCCACGAAGGGATTCCAGATTGGGGATGCAGCTGCGAATCGGTCAGTCTGAAGTCGCTGCAAACATGTCTTTTTTCATCGAAACGAAGGAATATTAAGATTTAAATCAACTTGTTTCTGGCCATTGTCCGGCTAAAAAATGGTGGACCCCAGGTTTGTGACCATAAAGTTTTTATGGGAAAATGTTTTGCACCGTATACTCCACGGACATACATTATCCATTCTGATGGCTGCATTGGCCAGATAAGTTTCCCGGTTTTATGATCGTCCACTTTGATCCATCTGCTGCGGTTTCACTAATTACTGTGCTATGTGCTTGCACTGTGTCACTTCCTCCGGCTCTACCACGTCTGATCATTCGCCTAGGGGTAGCCACTCTCCGCTTACTTGACTTGAGGTTGAGGGAACTGAAACACGGAAGGGAGAAAATAGATTTCAAGATGATGAACTGGAGACTATTATTGCTGCGAACAAATTCAAGTAAATGGACCGTTTGCCGATACTTCAAGTGTTCTCAAAAAGGCATTTTAGAAAATATTTAATTTTATAGTTTTTTAAATGAGATAAAGGATATCACGGACCTTATATGATGTAATAACAAAGAAAAAAAATATAGGCAGATGCAATATCATAATAAAATGAATTTGTCTTATGGATGAAAGAAGGGAGAGGATCATACATGAGAGTAGTTTATCGAGCAATTTCATAGAGAATATCTTACCTGGCTCCAATGGTGTATCAAGTTGATTTACTCTGTCACCGTCTCCGTACTCTCTACGGACTGCGCTATCTGCTTCATCTGCTGAGGACTCCTCACTATCAGATGAGTCGTTGGAAACTGGCGAAAGGACAAACTCATCCCCGCTGTCTTCAGATAACTCGTTCTTCTCACACAATTTTTCAGGGTCTTCACCTTCACTCTCTCCTTCGGAAATGTCTTGCAAATGCCTCCATATATCAGTGTCAGGTAAACCACGGTGACTAGCCATTTCAAAGTTTTAATTCAAATATGAGCACTGCGAGTGAAAAAGTATTCTCGCATAAATGTATAAATCCTTTGATTTGCTGCCATCGAGGAAGAAGCACTGCTCCCGTAAGCCTTGCGAAAGCTACTGAAGCCACACTCATATGTGCTGTAAGGCCACCCACGCACGACATAACCCTTCTCGGCCTTTTCTTTCCCTAACCCTTTCATCCCTGCCACTCACATGACACTAGGAATCGCCGTGGTACAAAGGATTGTACACATATCCCATTATTTGGGTTTTTCCAAATGGGGATTCTTCTTCTCCAGGTGGTAACAGTACCCTGGGCTGGCCTAGGGCACCGAACTCCTGCGCCCCGCTCCTCCCATAACCCTTTTATCCCTCCCGCCCAAGGGAGAATAGGGATCCCCCAACTGTAAGGGATTATAGATTTTACTCATTTATGGTTTTCCCTAATAAATGATGTCCTTTTTCTCGTGGTAGCGGTTACGTTCTCCGATGACGTCGTCCTGCTTCCCCTGCTCTGATCTACCACACGCCACTCAGTATGGCAGATATGCTGCTTATTTCCATTCAAAATGTAATAAGGAATGTTAAATACATAAATGTGCTAACTTAAACATCAAAATTGCCAGACGTAATATAGTGTAGTGATTTCCTGAATAAAACACAAACAATACAATACAAGTTACAAATACAATAGAAACACCCAACCCGTCATTTTGACGGGTGTTGGTCTTTTAAGGTAGACAGGTGATATAACTCCATTTCTATGTGAAAAAAATAAATTATATTTTAACTGAATATGTACCATAAAAAATAAATAAAAGTCAGAAAAAATTAAGATGACAGAAAAAAAATTGTAGGCAATATGATTAAGTAAGTAGAGGTTACCCGTCAAAATGACGGGTCTGGTCCTTCTAATATTAAGGCCACTTTACAGGATACAATTTTTTGTACAAATGCTTGTATAAACTGAATGAAATTATGTTTGTCTGAATAGAATTTGAACAAGTCCTATTTTCCGTAGAGTCATTCACACATTTTCACAAGCGCTTACACAATTTGCCGCTTTACACGGTACAATTTCCTCATACAAGCGTTTGTACAAGAAATTCTACAAAAAATAAATGCCATTGCTCTTTAAAAATAGCATTGGCATTTATTAATGTGCAATAATTTTTTATGATTCCCACATACATTGTGTTTTATGAGCAACTATTACCTCAAATTCCAAAATAAGAAGAAAAATTGATCTGGATATCCGTATAGCATACGTATATTTCACTGAAAATCTAGAAAATAATGCTGGAAAACTAAAACCAGAATGAATGACGATTTCAAGAGTCTTTCATCTTTCTTTGGGTCCTTCACTCGGGACAGTCATCGATATTAAATTCGCAAATATGGTAGACCCGAAAGCTGAATTATAGTGAAATAGCTTTCTTCTGCACTGAGCCTTCATCTGCACTACTTATAACATGCTTGAAAAAATCAGGATAGTGCATTAAATAGAGTGATAGATGCCATCAGAAATACGGTCAACTACATGTTTTCAAAAATAGAAGTTCACTGAATGAGCAAGTCAGTCGACATGATCATCAGGCAGGAAAGCTAGTGGGGCAGAAAACTCAAGTCAAATATCACACTCAGTGAGCAACCCAATGGCTGGGTTTAGAGGTGAGGAAAATGCTCTATTAATTTCCTAATCCCTACCATGTATAAAATTTACGCATGTAGGGTATTTCATTCTTTGTGAAGTTTTCATGACAGAACATTCGCATCACAAATATTAAGTTAAGTGTTAAAAGAGGCATCGCCCAGATTTGAACTCAGGACCCATCAGTTCGTTGACGAACACTCTTACCACTGGGCTACTACGACCACTATGATAAGCCATTTCATGCTGGGCTTTATATTCTCAGAAAAAGTAAAATTAAAGGATCCATTTATAGCCTTGACTAAATGAGGACTCCTGATTTATTGAAATAAATCAGCATGAATCATCAGTACAAACTTGGCAAATATGCAATCATGAACTAAGAAGTTAAAGTATTTGTAAAATCCTTTCTTTCCACTCCTTAAGCGCTGGAAGTCTAGTATCTAATTTGGGTATCGTCAATATTTTTTATGAAAAGTTTTACTCGCTTTTTATAGGTGGATTCTCTAGGTGAGAATTCTTTTCCACATATTTCTAGTCCTATTATCCAGTTTCCTGTATTTACATGTAAAAGTTGTCAGATAATACATTAAAATTTTAATTTGAATGTTTGATATTCCGCCCCACAAACTATCTTGCTAGTCAACCTAGCCTCCTACAGTATAATAATAATGTAATAAAAACAACATTCATCCACAACCCTTTGGATCTTTTAGTTTGATAATATCTCGAAAAAACAAACAAGCTGTATCCCAATGAAAAATTCTCTAATCATGTAAATTCATTAATTTTCTACAAAGAACAATATTTCAAAGGGGTCAAAGCGTGAAATAGATAGCAAATATCATTATATAAATTATAATAACTTTGGAACATGAACTGGCTACTGGGTGAGAGTGATTGCTATCCATTATATTAACTCCAGGGAGCTCTTGCAAATGTAGACCTTAAATGTATGCCAATTACTTCAATGTGTAAAAACTATTGCCATCCTCATGAGGTTCTGTCCCTCAACGATTGTCTTCATCAGGCCATCGTGTGTTAAGATGTGGCCTATTAAGTTGTCCCATCTTCTTTTTAAGGTTTTCAGTAGACATCTCTTCTCTCCCACTCTTCTTAAGACTTCTTCGTTCGTCACTCGATCCATCCATTTTATCTTCATCATACTTCGGTAGCACCACATTTCAAATGCTTCCAGCCTGGAATTCTCTGCTGCTGGTATTGTCCATGCTTGCCAGCCATATAGTAGAATACTCCAGATGTATGTTCTAATGAAATGTTTCCTCACTTCCATGCTTGTATTTTCAGCTGTAAGCAGAATCTTCTTCTGGTAAAATGCCCTTTTCGCTTGGGCAATTCTACTGGCAATTTCTCTTTTACTTCGTCCATCGCTGGTTACTCGGCTTCCCAGGTAACAGAACTCTTCCACATCCTCGACTTTTTGTTTTCCTAGTTTAACATTGGTCCTGGCTTCCTTTCCTCTATTGCACATCAGTACCTTAGTTTTCTTTTTATTTATCTTCAAATGATATCTAGTCATTGTTCTTTCCATATTTCCTAGTGTCTTCTTTAAATCTCCTTCTGTTTCTGCCATGACTGCTATGTCATCGGCGAATCATAGCATGCTGATTTTCTCCCCGTGTATATTCACTCCCGGAGACTTTTCTTTGACTTCTTGGATGGCTTTCTCGATGTAGACATTGAATAATATGGGAGACAGTGCACATCCCTGCCTCACACCTTTCTTTATGCTTGCTTCTGTACTAGTGGGTCCTGATTTGATTATGGCTACCTGGTTTATATACAAGCTGTGGATAACTTTTCGGTCATTGTATGAATCTCCAATTTCTTTCAGAACCTTTAGCATCATGTTGTAATCCACAATGTCAAATGCCTTCTCCAAATCTATAAATGCAACAAACGTCGGTAGATTCTTCTCTATAAGTAGCCTGAGGGACAAAATCGCTTCTTTTGTGCCCATGTTTCTTCTGTACCCGAATTGTTTGAAATCCAGGAACTCCTCAGCTTTTCGCTCTATTCTTCTATAGATGATTCTCGTCAATATCTTCGAGCCATGTGTCGTCGGGCTTATGGTCCTAAAATGTTCACACTCTTCTTTTTGGCAATAGGGATGATGATGTTCTTCTCAAAGTCTGTGGGTATCTCTCCTGTAGAGTACATATTGCACATGGTTTTGTACAGCTGAGTAAATGTCTTCTCTCCGGCATTTTTAATTAGTTCAACAGGAATATCATCTATTCCCGAAGCCCTATTTATGCTCAGATCCCTTACAGCTGCGTCAAATTCTGATCTTAAGAATGGGGCTCCTAAATCATCCTTATCGACTTCATTTTCCTCTTCGATTACTTCTGCTCTTAGATAGCTTCCAAGCTTTGTACAATTCTTCCAAGTATTCCTTCCATCTCTTCCGTTTATCCTCATCTTCAATTAGGGAGGATGGGGTGATTGGAATAAGATAAAAGCATCTTTATTTTGTCAGGGCATAACAAGCATACTACATGCATGATTTGAAAAAAAAAATTTCTGCATTAATAAGAGCACATTGAATGCAGAATATCAGATTAGATGTATGTCACTATAGATGTGATAGGAAAAAAGTATTTTCAAACAAGTCCAAGTCCAAAATGTTCTATTTACCCCACATGGGGCTATTGGAACAGGGGTCAAGAAACTTCCTGAATTTAAATGAAATATCCTGATGCAATAGATAAGATATTATTGTCATATACTCAATTTATGATCCAAATTTGAAAAAGATCCATGAAAAATAAAAAAATATTAGATCACAAAGTCAAAATGAAAACTTTATTTCCAGCACACGACTTTTTCATGAATTCGACTTGATTTACAACTTTAACCTAAAATATATTTGTAAACTTAAAATAAATTTCTAGAACATTTTGGAAGATGAACTTTTTGCTCATTTTTTTAGCATTGCATCAAATATTTTTTTTTATTTCTCCATATTTTATCATTATTTTTCTACTACGTGATATTTGAAATGGACCATTGCCAATCAGTTAAACTGGGCCATAAAATATGAAGTCGGACTTCACCTCTGATTTGCCATCTTGCTTTGACCTTGCTTTGTATAGATACTGACTTTTTTGTACCTCTATCGTTTAAACTAGATTTACAAATGCGTCACTCAAAAATACATGGAAAAGTTAACGAAATTATTCCACGATTCAATTCTGCAATAAAAATTTTTCCAATCATATCACTAACACCAAATTTTATTTTTTTTTGACTTATAAATTGACATGAAATTTCTGATAATCTACTTTTTTTAACAGCCTACTTGCATTATCCTAGGTATACAGCATGGCCTGTATTCCTAGGCAGTGTTAAGGATCGAACTTGCGACCGGCAGTACACTAGCCCTCATTTTTAACAACTACGCTATCATAGGTTCACAGGAATCTGGTGAATTTAGGCAACCCGGGTGACATTCGGCTTAATTTTTTTTCTCGTGCATCCGGGCCTATGGAGAAAAAAGTCACGACAAGTCTTTTTTTATTTTGTCTTTGTGGCATGGGAAAAATCTTCTTCTCATTTCCTGACCAAGTTACACAACCTCACCTTGTCAGTATCTACCATGCGTACATTCATGATTCTCGGGTTGCATCGATCACTAAGCCGCGAAATTGTAAAATCTCCGATCCGGATCAGAATTTTCCTGTCTTCGGCAGGGCCGGTGACAAGCGGGGGCAAAGGGGACAAATGCCCAGGGGCCCGGGCCAAAATAAATTAATTGAAAATAAAAATTTAAAGTATGAATAAATTTAAATGCCAAAAAGAATACAAAATTTTGTTTTTTAAAAAGTGGAAAAAAAACAAATGCAGGTAGAATGTGTGTCAGTGTGCAATAGAGAAGTATGACGTTAGCATTGTTGTTGTGGTCATCGAGGGTTTTGGGGTGATGGGAACGATAGAGCGAGAAGCGCAGGCGCTGTGACTCACCTTCCCTCCCTTTGCCGCGAACATTCGCCACTCAGCGACATTTTCCCCCCTCTCTCCCACTGTTCCCTAGAGGGGATAACAGTTTTGAAAGGAGGATCCTTACAATAGAACCTTGCCGACATGTGGTCGCTGCCCATCTGAAAGATTGGGGTGTACCTGCCCATCTCGGTCCATATCTGTCTATGGCCAGAGAGATTTCCCTTGCCATTCCATTGGCCTTTGTAATTTAGGCGATAAGCTGTAGCCCTGGCTTGACTCTCCACCACCACATGAAGGGGAGGGAGTTCAAGAAGAGTTTCCAGGGCCAGAGTTAGAGCAGTTTGCATGGCTCCCGTGATGCCTAAACAGGCCATTCTCTGAATGTTGTTGAGTTCATTTATAGCACCGGATTGCCGGGCTCTCTTCCACCATACTATTGAGCAGTATGTAAGACTGGGTCTGACTACTGCTGTATAGAACCAGTGTAACACTTTGGGTTTGAGTCCCCAGGTATTTCCAAAGGCTTGACGGCATGTCCAAAGGGTTGCACATGCTTTTTTTGTTCTCCAATCTAAGTGTTCTTTCCAGATTAGCATAGAGTCCAAGATTGTTCCCAGATATTTCACTCTTGATGAGAGCCAAGGGTCTTTCCGTGTAAAATGGGAAGGGTAAGCCCCTCCCTTTTCCTCTTTTTCGTGAAATGTATAGGAACAGTCTTGTCCGGATTCACCGTTAGCCCTGTGCTCTGGCACCAGTCCTGAGTCATGTCCAGGGCCTTCTGCATGAGTCTGGAAATGGTGTCCAGATACTTCCCACTAATGAGTATAGCTAGATCGTCAGCATACCCTTGTGTGTAGAGGCCAACATTGTTCAGCTGTATGATGAGGCTGTTGACCACCAAATTCCAAAGAAGAGGGGATAGAACCCCTCCCTGGGGGCAGCCCCTGGACACTGCCACCCTCATTGAGCACCCCCTGAGGCTGGAAGTGATAGTGCGCGGAGCCAGCATGCACCTGATCCATCTCACAATGTGAGAGTGGACTCCGTGACTTTCAGCTGCCCAGCAGATCTGATCGAAGGTGGTATTGTTAAATGCCCCCTCTTATGTCCAGAAATGCTCCCATACTGTATATGTATCCCATGGTCAAGAGTGCTCTCGATATGAGAAATCAGACCATGAAGAGCAGAGTCCACAGACTTGTCCTTCTGGTAAGCGTGTTGGTTCAGATGCAAAGGATGTTCCTTAAGAGGCCCATCTCTGATGTATCTATCGATTATCTTCTCTAGAGTCTTTAAGAAAAAGGACATTAGGCTAATTCCTCTGAAGGAATTAGCTTTAGTGTAGTCTGTCTTCCCAGGTTTAGGGATGAACACTACTTTGGTTGGCCGTCATGCTTTTGGAGCATATCCATGTGCCAGGCAGGATCGGAAAATTCGTAGCAGAGGAAGCAGTAGTTGCTCTCTTCCCTCTTGAAGGAGGGCAGGAAACACCCCATCTACCCCTGCAGATTTGTATGGAGCAAAGCTGGACAAGGCCCAGTCAGTTGCTTCATAAGTAATGATGCTGGAGGCCAGTCTCCAGTCCATCCTGACCGGATGAGTGGGAGGACTCCTAGAGTGCATCTCATGTTCTTCTTTCGAGCCAGGGAAGTGTGTCTCTAACGGAAGTTTTAATGCTTCCTGGTCCGAAGACGTGTAGTCTCACGAGGGAAGCAAAAGAGTCCCCACTCCGGCTCCAGGATCCTTGGAGAGGATTTTATGGAGTCTTGCGGTCTCAGAAACTCCTTCTACATTCTCGCAAAACATCCTCCATGCCTCTCTTTTGGAACGTTTAATTGTCGTTTTATACCTGCGCTGGGCCTCTTTGTAGAGGGCCCAGTGTTCTGGCTTTTTAGTGCGTTGAGCTTTATTAAAAAGTCTTCTGGTTAATTTCTGGAGCCTTTCAAGTTTGGCTCCCCACCAAGGAAGATTCTGTTTTCCCTTCCTGATTTTAAGGGGGCAGCTTTTTTCATAGGCTGAGATGATGGCTTCCTGTAGAAACACCATGGATGCCTCAATCTCTTCCTCTCTGTGAAACTTGAATGAAAGGCTCTTTGAGATTGCCCATTCAAGTTTTTTTCTATAGGACTGCCAGTTAGTTGATCTGGGATTCCTCTATGCTACTGTCGGGTTTTTACCCTCCCTGATAGTAAATTGGATGTACCGGTGGTCAGACAGAAATATCTCGTCAGACACCCTCCAACTATTAATCCTATGCACTAAGTTTTTGGAGCATAGTGTGATGTCTATCACTTCCTGCCTAGCTCTGTTCATGAAGGTCGGTCGTGATCCTTTGTTGAGTACAAACAGCTCAGTGGTCATTAGGAATTCCAAAAGGGATCTGCCCCTGGAGTTGACATCCGAACTCCCCCATGCAGTGTGATGGGAGTTGGCATCGCATCCAACCAGCAGTTCCCAATTCCTAAAGTGACATTCTCTGACCAGTCCCTCAAGTTCCAAAGATGGTGGAGGTTCTGGCGAGTTGTATGGGAGGTATGCAGAGCAAATGACCACCTCCCTCCATCTCTCCTGATCTCTAAGAGATAACACAACGGCAGTGTGGTCTCTAGAGTAAAATTGGGATAGGAGCCTAGCATGTACCCCTTTCACATATATGCAAGACCTAGGTGTTTCAGCCGAGGCACAGAAAAAGTTTGCCTCCTGTCATACTTAGTCCTCTAATTTTTCCCTTGTGGACCCAGGGTTCCTGAATCAGGGCCACATTTGACTTACCTTCAGAGAGTTTCTTCTGTAGAACTCCCGAGGCAGCTCTGCAATGCCACAAAATAATCTGCAAGAAGGGCAGCTCCGCCATCGTCGGTCCACCCCCCTGCAGCTGATCTTCTTCTGGTTGGGGCGCAGCTGGTGCGTACATTTTCAGCTCCGCCTTCCCCAGAAGCTTATAGTCGGCCCTTTGGAGACCGACTGATTTAATGAAATCCAGGCCCGAGATCTTCTCCGCTACGGGCTCGTCCACACCTAGAACAAAGCGAGTGCCCTTTTTGGCCTCGCTTCGCTCGTATACCCTCCACAGATCTGTTCTTAGGCCCGGATTCACCTTGATGATCCGGCTGAATAGGTCTCTGGTACTCACACGTGTTGGTCCTGGGACCCAGATCCTGAGCTGCCTCCTTTTTATGAGAGAGTCCGCGTCCACTACTCGGAAGGAGACTCCCTCAATCACCCCCAGGTAATCTGACATGCCTTTTACCCAGTCAGCTGACCATCAGATCTCCCACCATATCCCCGCAAGTTGGGGCGCATGTGAGAAAGGCATTGTCAACATTTATTAACACGTTCACTGTGGCATGACCCACCGGTGGGTCACGCAGATGCGTCTAGCGCCGCAGCCATAAAATTCTGTGAATTGTCGTAACTTGCGAGGAGTATTGTGAGAGTAGGAATCGAGAACTTCTCAAGTGACTTCACCCAGAGGTAAGTCACTGTTCAAATAATAGACTACTATGTGACACTTAGTATGACCCATCGGTGGGTCACGCCACCCCTCCTGAAACTTTTTTCAGCGTGAGCGGTGTGGCCCACCGGTGGGTCGCGAACAAATTTACATATTAGCGTATTATATCCGAAATATGTTTATTTTTTGCTTTCTTTTTGTTTTTTTTTCATGTTTATGTGATTTTTATACATAAATATGAAAAATACTCGATATAGTAAAACATATCAACTTATTAAAAATAATGAAAATGTTCTGGAAAATTTTTTCTCCTCAACCTCTTGGCTGTCCGTCAGTTGCTCGAAACTAAACAGTCCGAACTGCACTCGCCCGGCTGTGTGAGAGATTGAGACTCGTCCGACTTGAGTCCGTCATAAATGACGGCGGTATTCTAATGCCTCGGATATTTTAGGGACTTTTGAGATACATTCGAATTCGCTACAAGGCAATTCAGAGTATATCCCCGTAACGTCTCAAATTAATTCATCCAGTGTAAGTGTACACCCAGGGAAAAGATGCAGAAGTACATATATGATTCCACCGATATGGGAAAAAGTAGAGGCTACTTCAGTTGTAACCCCAAATTTTGGTGAGAAAGAAGCAATAGGCACTTCGTGCTCAATATGGAAGTCATTCACCGATTGAAATATTTTCCTTGTTTTTCAGTGAAGAATTACTTGAATTAATTTTGAAATATTCGAATAAGTACGCTAATGACAGTAAAAATCATAGTTTCACTTTGAGTATGGATGATTTTAAAAAAATCATTGGGATCCTTATTCTATCGGGTTACCTTACATTACCGCGCACTAAGTGGTACTGGACCAGCCAAGAGGATATGGCTGTCCCAATTGTGAGGCAATGCATGACTCGGAATAGATTTGATGAAATTAAAAAATATCTACATCTCTCCGATAATTCTCAGCTAGACAAAAATGAAAAATTATCGAAAGTCAGGCCTTTCCTCAATGGATTGAATGAACGTTTCATTCAACTGGGGATATTTTCGGACAAGTTGTCCATTGATGAGCAAATGGTATCGTACTTTTGGTTGCATTCGGCTAAAATGTTCATCCGAGGAAAACCGATTAGATATGGTTATAAACTGTGGTGCCTGGCATCATCAAAAGGCTATCTTTATCAGTTTTCGCAATACGGAGGGGCAGAGCCAGGAAGTAATAAGTTCTTTAGGGCTAGTAGAAAGGGTTGTTCTAAAGTTATTGGATTTTTGTAATTCTCCGAAAAAATCATGCAGTGTATTTTGATAATTTCTTCACCAGTTGCCATTTGTTATCAATCCTGAGTGATAAAGGCTATTATGCTACTGGGACAATAAGAGAAAATGGAACAGGAAACTGCTTACCCAGGTCTTCCAGGGGGTTAGGTAAGAAGCCAAAGGGTGATTTTGACCATTTGTTTGACAAGTCAAAACATATTCTCCTTGTTTGATGGCATAATAATTCTGTGGTCACTGTCGCTTCAAACTTTGGGAATATTGAACCTATAGTAAGGGCCAAAAGGTATAACAAGAGGCTGAAAAAGAGCGAACTAATTCCACAACCAAATGCCATCCAAGATTACAATCAAGGAATGGGAGGGGTAGATTTACACGATAATTCTATTTCATGCTATTGCATCCAGATTAGGGGTAAAAAGTGGTGTTGGCCTCTATTCATAAGTGGACTCGATAGTGCAATGGTGAATGCATAGAGATTTTACGCGCTAGTAATAGGCGAAAGTATTCCTCAGTTAGAAATCGTAAGAACTTTACTAAAACAACAAGTAGTGTCTAACACGAAGACTGATAATATACAGCATCAAAGTCGGTGTGCACATGCGGGACGCCCAAAGAAAAATGATATACCTCAGTGCATTCGTCCAGACAGAATAGGTAATTTCATCCAAAGGTACACTGAAAACTCAAGAAGAAGATGTCGAGTGTGCAAATCTCAGACAATTTATGTGTGTGTAAAGTGCTATGTTTATCTTCACACAGACTGTTTTCATAAATTACATCAGAAATGATAGTAAAAAATAAAATATAAAACATAATGGGTGAAGAACTATGAAAATTATTCTTTACATGAATATTCCCAGCGTTGCGTATACGCAACTTTATATAAATCAATTATGATGATCACTAAAATTTTTTTTGCTAAAAAAAATCTTAATTAGGCCAATATAAATAAGAAAAAACGAAAAAACTGCATTTCTAACCGGTATTTACAAGCTGGGGAATAATGGGTTAACACAAAAATATAATGAAGTAGGTATTCTTTTTCGAGCAGTATGTCTCTGAAAATGATTATTGATTATCTTATCTTACCATTGAGCAATGCAAAGTAAGTGGTAAATTAATAACCGAGAACTGAAGTTAAGAACCCAACCAGAACCGTAAAAAGTCTAACCGGCCCACATCATTCGATATCGTTGCAACTGTGTCCCTAGTAATTTCAACGCCTAATTCACTGACCAATGTCTTCAACTGCAAAAATGTTACTCTAATCACAAATTATGTTGCATATGGGGGGACAGTAATATTTGTTTAAGAGTGGTGGAGGTAAAATTCGCGGCGTAGATAGGTACTCCGGGAAAACAGACAACTGCCGCAAGGCGCAAGAATGGAAATAAAGGCAATGTAATTATCTAAGGATACAGTCGCAGCGATATCGAGATTTTATGGAGAATTGACAATAAAATGAAGTCAGAATAGGCTGAATTCCCCTTAAAAATCATTTGAACCCTAAAATATAACAAATCTTCGAATTCTGGTATAATAATTGGGTCAGATGGTAATCTCGTACATTGGTATGAAGGAGTTCATCTGAGAGGTTTATGTCGGTTTGCAAGTTCTATTTAGACCAGAGGTTAGTTTTACTATCATTTTCTCTAGCATAATAGCCGATTATGCTGAATATTTTACTCCTTGGGGGTAGTTGGCTCGTCATGGGGGTGTATTCTCAGTACGAAGTGTGGAGGTTTTTCAAAAATATAGAGGTGCGATAGGAAGAAGTTTCTACGTATAATTGCATACAAATTTTGGCGGGTCCTCAAAGTCATTACGAAAAACGGAGGTTTAAATGGAGTTTATGATATGAAGAGGTTAACTAGGTAGAGGTTTTACTGTATGAAGGCGGAGGAGGCCTATTTAAAGCTATCATACAAATCTTGAAGGAAATTCCTTTGGTATTCTAAGTTTTTCATTAGTTTTTAGATACATTTGATGCAACTTCAAGATATTTACTGTTAGGATATTTTGGTGAAGCATCTAATAGATGTTGTATCTTATGTGAGGAAATTCCTAAAAATATTATAATTGCCCAGATATTGCCCCTACTTCCTTAATTAAATTTTCAGAAATATGTCCGATGGGCCTACCTGGACTGGAATGTGATTCCTGGTACAGATCCTGCTGAATATGAATTTAGATGGGGTAAGCGGGCTGAAGAAGAAATTAGCAAAAAGAAGATTTTGGAGTTCGCTTGCAAAGTGAGTTAGCAACTGGATTGTTACCTAAGTATATTGTTGTACAACATAAATTCTTTAATATTGATTTATGCTTGAAATCATTGCACTGCAAATCTCATTTTATAATGTCATTGATTGACTAAAGATCAGTAGAAATTCTCTGTTACCACTTGCTAAAATTGATAATAATTCCTGTTCCATATGTGCTGTATAGTATTTCCTCTTATTCAAGTATTCTCTTTTGTTGGACATTTATATATGTCCAATTATGGTTTTGTGGAATAACTTGATTAATCTGGTCTCAGCAAAGGAAGTGCATCATACTAAGAAATCCCTGAAGGCAAGAGACAGCATCATTGATAGCCTTGAATTACACCACTGAACTAAGTCACTAAGCATTCATTTTTTAAGTAGGTTGATGAATTTAAGGCATTAGTGGAAGGCAGCAAAATTCTAGTTCTCATTGTACTCAGTAGTTAGATTTTTCTCCTGTGTTTCAAGTATCAATAGGAATGGTGTAAATTAATATGAATGGCATGTTCTTAGTCATGAAGACCAGATTCAGAATGTAAAAGTTTTACAGGAGACCAAATAAAGTAAAAGAAAGGAAATACAGTAGTATTTTGACTACATAAACTCGTTTTTGTCTATGGTTCGTATCTTAATGCATAGTTTTTTTTCGAAATCTTTGTTCCATTTGAAACAAATTTGAATGGTTTTATTGCTTGGTTTTTGATTAGTTGTCACCTGTCATATAAGTTAGGTTAAAAAAACCTAATCAATGAGGCTGTTGTTTCCATAGCACCCTTTGAAAGAGATTAATGGCAAATGCAAAGAATTGCAAAATAGTAGTGAAAAACCTTAATGGAGTTACCCATTAATAAGCAGGGTAAAGGACCAAGCTGGAAATCATGGGGTTCTGGTTTCAAGTCCTGGTCAAGGCGAATTATTTTTTTCTCAGTGAAAATTCTGAGATTAATTAAATGTTCACTGAAATTATGGTGGCTGTATGTATGGTGATATTCCTTTGACATATTTTGGATAACATCTTGAGTTTTTCAAGCAGAAAACTAGTACTGGCCCATTAAACAATGACAAAAACATTTTTTTCATTGCTTAACACGCCGCTTTTAGAAAATTCTTAGCCCTTCAGGCGTATCGCCTTGTGAAATTCAATCGAGCTAATCGGTGATCATATGCAAGTACATATAACCCCTTATTTACACTTTTCTAGGGACCGTTAGAAAAAAGTGTAAATTGCAAATAGCAGGAAAAGGGCAATTTTCAGTTTTACATGTATATATAAATAAGAAACGCTGATAAACTGAATCATAGCAATAACATTAATTATTTATTAAAGTATAGAGATGTATTGATTTATTTTTGTACGACTTATTTCTACCACTGTTTTAATTAGCGATGTGTCAATTCTCAATACCTATTCTCAACACCGCCAATTCTTGAGGGTTGGTATCGGTATCGAGAATCGATCGCCTAAAGTCGATACCGATACCGTCGATGCTAGGGATGGTCGGATCCGTCGGGTCCAAGGATCCGCGGAACTATCATTTTACTCGGATCCAGATTCAGATTCAAACAGAACAAAATGGGATCGTAGATTTTAAATCTAAGCTGCTTTGTGCTCGAAGCGCCCCGTGAATGGAATGTAGATGCAGTAGATATTGACTAGGAGAGGTTGTACCACTCAGGTCACGAAATTAGATGAAATATTTCCCATGCAACTAGAAGCAAAATAAAGAAATATGACTTTTTTCCCCATTACCCCGGCATCGCGAGAAAAAAAACACATAGAATGTCACGCGGGCAGCCAACATTCGCCGGGATCAGGTGGATATCGAGATCTAAAGGAAGTTCGATCCCTATTTCAGGTTAATATTTTCTTTCAGTTATTGATTTGAAAATTTATCATTCAATTTAAAAGCCTTACATCTGAATACTCACTTTCTTATATGCTCTTTTGTTGTTTAAAATAGATTTACGAATGTATCACTCAAAAATTGGTGATGGTCGGGTCGGATCCAAAGACCCACAGATCTTTCATTTCATTCGCTACCGAAATCAATTCCGAAGACAGTATAAATTTGTATCCGAATCAAGTATTTTTAAATTTCGCGGCTTAATGATCGATGCACCCCGCGAATATAGACACGGTAGATAGGTACTGGTAGATCCTGACAAGGAGATGATTTGTAACCAGGGTCACGAAATGAGATGAAAATTTTTCGGTGCTACTAGAGCAATTTAAAGAAATACATGTCTTGTTTTTTTTTCTCCTCCAAAGCCCCTGATGCACGGGAAAAAAATAAAGCAGAATGTCACGCGAGTCGCTTACATTCGCCAGACTCGCATGAACCTATGATAATGAAGTTGTCAAAAATGTGAACTAGTGTTCTGCCGTTTGCGCATTCGAACCTTAACACTGCCTAGTAATACCGTCATGCTGTATTCCCAGGGCTGCTACCAGGTCACTTTTTGACCCTTTGGTCAATTTTTTAAATTAAGGTCTCTTAAATTTACTATTTTACTGTGGAGGTCATTAATAGTCACTTTTTCGTCGTAAATATCAGTTAGTCATATTTTAATACCGTTGCGATTGCACGAAACAGCTCTGTGACCTGTACGAATATTCATTTTGAGCACTCTTAGTGCCACCAGGGCAAGGGTAGGGGATGAAGGATAGGTCCGTTACACACAAGGTGAATTTTACCAACGTGGCTTTTTTGCCGTCGCCGTCGATCCAGCAATGGTTCGAAGAAACTAATGCGAGCCTACATGCTAGGCTGTAGAAAAATCATCAGTAGATTTGCTGCCTATGTGGGTTGAGAGTTTTCCTTGAGAGTTTTTTAGTGGTGTGCCTAATTTTAGAAGATAGTTAAGAAGAGTAAATCAATATAAATAAAGACTATATTTATTAGTGATGGCCGGATTGGATCTGTCGGATCCAAAGATTCGCGGATCTTTCATTTTACCCGGTTCCGGATCCAAAGACACGGAGTAAAATCGGATCCGGATCGTAGATTTTAATTTTTATTCATGGACTAATCCATGGACTAATTTTCAATCGCTTTTCAAGATCGAGAATCACGCGCATGTGTAATGAATAGATGTATACGATATGTCATGCATATCTAATTTATATCCAAGACGTCCAATCATGGATATCCAATCCAGTGGATATCCAAGGAATATAATAATATCCTCGTATACGAAGGACTGAGAAAAATCATCCGTGGACCAATGTTCAATCACTCTTAAAGATCGTGAATCGTGTTTAGAACATTTCAGATGTACTTTAACTCAGATCTGTTTTATATCAAAACATCCAATCATGGATATCCAATGGATGATCGTTGGATATCCCGTGCTGTGTGGGAAGTTTTTCAAAGGAGTGCTCTACCTACATCAGTCCTTCGGAGGTGGGGAGAAGTAACTTTACATCCTATTCTTATAAACTTAATGTCCTGAAACTTTTGAGAAAATGTGAAATAGTTTCAAAGAATGCGTTGTAAAATCATTACAGGGGAAATGCAAAAATATTGAATTTTGAACTGAAATAAATTGAAAGATAAATTTTGAACAACCCAGGGAAGTTTCAGAGACAAGGCAGCATTTGGAAGCCAGTGCAAGGGAAGTTGAATTCAATGGGAAACTGCAGGGATCAATGGCGAACTACAGGGATTTTCAACAGGAATCACCTAATTTATGCTAGTGGACATAAATCATGGTGTGTGGCTTTGTTAGGTACTCCTAAATCACCATTAAAAGCACACATTGCTAGGTGTCTATATTGGGTGCCTTTAAGGCGCATGAAGTAGTCAGGTGCCCATTTTAGGTGCATTTTCCAGCTAGTTTGCTGCGTGGGATGTCGCTGAGTGGCGAATGTTCGCGGCAAAGGGAGGGAAGGTGAGTCACAGTGCCTGCGCTTCTCGATCTATCGTCCCTGCGTGTCCGATCTATCTACCGGCCCTGCCGAAGACAGGAAAATTCTGATCCGATTCGGAGATTTTAAAATTTCGTGGCTTAGTGATCGATGCGACCCGCGAATCATGAATGTACGCATGGTAGATACTGACAAGGTGAGGTTGTGTAACTTGGTCAGGAAATGAGAAGAAGATTTTTCCCGTGCCACAAAGACAAAATAAAAAAAGACTTGTCGTGACTTTTTTCTCCATAGGCCCGGATGTGCGAGAAAAAAATTAAGCCGAATGTCACCCGGGTCGCCTAAATTCACCAGATTCCTGTGAACCTATGATAGCGTAGTTGTTAAAAATGAGGGCTAGTGTACTGCCGGTCGCAAGTTCGATCCTTAACACTGCCTAGGAATACAGGCCATGCTGTATACCTAGGATAATGCAAGTAGGCTGTTAAAAAAAGTAGATTATCAGAAATTTCATGTCAATTTATAAGTCAAAAAAAAATAAAATTTGGTGTTAGTGATATGATTGGAAAAATTTTTATTGCAGAATTGAATCGTGGAATAATTTCGTTAACTTTACCATGTATTTTTGTGTGACGCATTTGTAAATCTAGTTAAAACGATAGAGGTACAAAAAAGTCAGTATCTATACAAAGCAAGGTCAAAGCAAGATGGCAAATCAGAGGTGAAGTCCGACTTCATATTTTATGGCCCAGTTTAACTGATTGGCAATGGTCCATTTCAAATATCACGTAGTAGAAAAATAATGATAAAATATGGAGAAATAAAAAAAATATTTGATGCAATGCTAAAAAAATGTGCAAAAAGTTCATCTTCCAAAATGTTCTAGAAATTTATTTTAAGTTTACAAGTATATTTTAGGTTAAAGTTGTAAATCAAGTCGAATTCATGAAAAAGTCATGTGCTGGAAATAAAGTTTTCATTTTGACTTTGTGATCTAATATTTTTTTATTTTTCATGGATCTTTTTCAAATTTGGATCATAAATTGAGTATATGACAATAATATCTTATCTATTGCATCAGGATATTTCATTTAAATTCAGGAAGTTTCTTGACCCCTGTTCCAATAGCCCCATGTGGGGTAAATAGAACATTTTGGACTTGGACTTGTTTGAAAATACTTTTTTCCTATCACATCTACAGTGACATACATCTAATCTGATATTCTGCATTCAAATGTGCTCTTATTAATGCAGAAAATTTTTTTTTCAAATCATGCATGTAGTATGCTTGTTATGCCCTGACAAAATAAAGATGCTTTTATCTTATTCCAATCACCCCATCCTCCCTAATTGAAGATGAGGATAAACGGAAGAGATGGAAGGAATACTTGGAAGAATTGTACAAAGCTTGGAAGCTATCTAAGAGCAGAAGTAATCGAAGAGGAAAATGAAGTCGATAAGGATGATTTAGGAGCCCCATTCTTAAGATCAGAATTTGACGCAGCTGTAAGGGATCTGAGCATAAATAGGGCTTCGGGAATAGATGATATTCCTGTTGAACTAATTAAAAATGCCGGAGAGAAGACATTTACTCAGCTGTACAAAACCATGTGCAATATGTACTCTACAGGAGAGATACCCACAGACTTTGAGAAGAACATCATCATCCCTATTGCCAAAAAGAAGAGTGTGAACATTTTAGGACCATAAGCCCGACGACACATGGCTCGAAGATATTGACGAGAATCATCTATAGAAGAATAGAGCGAAAAGCTGAGGAGTTCCTGGATTTCAACCAATTCGGGTACAGAAGAAACATGGGCACAAAAGAAGCGATTTTGTCCCTCAGGCTACTTATAGAGAAGAATCTACCGACGTTTGTTGCATTTATAGATTTGGAGAAGGCATTTGACATTGTGGATTACAACATGATGCTAAAGGTTCTGAAAGAAATTGGAGTATCATACAATGACCGAAAAGTTATCCACAGCTTGTATATAAACCAGGTAGCCATAATCAAATCAGGACCCACTAGTACAGAAGCAAGCATAAAGAAAGGAGTGAGGCAGGGATGTGCACTGTCTCCCATATTATTCAATGTCTACATCGAGAAAGCCATCCAAGAAGTCAAAGAAAAGTCTCCGGGAGTGAATATACACGGGGAGAAAATCAGCATGCTACGATTCGCCGATGACATAGCAGTCATGGCAGAAACAGAAGGAGATTTAAAGAAGACACTAGGAAATATGGAAAGAACAATGACTAGATATCATTTGAAGATAAATAAAAAGAAAACTAAGGTACTGATGTGCAATAGAGGAAAGGAAGCCAGGACCAATGTTAAACTAGGAAAACAAAAAGTCGAGGAGGTGGAAGAGTTCTGTTACCTGGGAAGCCGAGTAACCAGCGATGGACGAAGTAAAAGAGAAATTGCCAGTAGAATTGCCCAAGTGAAAAGGGCATTTTACCAGAAGAAGATTATGCTTACAGCTGCAAATACAAGCATGGAAGTGAGGAAACATTTCATTAGAACATACATCTGGAGTATTCTACTATATGGCTGGCAAGCATGGACAATACCAGCAGCAGAGAATTCCAGGCTGGAAGCATTTGAAATGTGGTGCTACCGATGTATGATGAAGATAAAATGGATGGATCGAGTGACGAACGAAGAAGTCTTAAGAAGAGTGGGAGAGAAGAGATGTCTACTGAAAACCTTAAAAAGAAGATGGGACAACTTAATAGGCCACATCTTAACACACGATGGCCTGATGAAGACAATCGTCAAGGGAAAAGTGAATGGGAAGAATTGAAAAGACGGGCCTCGTATAAGGTATATGGATAAGTTGTGAAGGATGTAAAAGAGAGAAGCTACATCAATATGAAGAGGTTGGCCGATAGAAGAATCGAGTGGAGGGCTGTGTCAAACCAATCCCAGGATTTTTGATCGATGATGATGAATGAATGCATTCAAGACATAGACCACCTCTGTTCCACAAGAATCACATTTTTCCCATCCTTGTCATTTAATATGATTCATACATAAGGTGCACATTGAAGTTAAATTATGCACGTAAATTACACCTTTCATTGCTCTAGACGGTTATTTATGTGTGAAATTATAATGTGGAAATAAAGGATGAATGATGGTGGGTGAAGGGAAATTCAAAACTGAAAGAATTCGAGAGTCCTAGGCCTGCAACGAGCTGCTCATTTCTCTTAATGAAATCATAACTCATAAAAGATTATGGAATGGATAAATGAAAAGCAATTTTCCACTTGAATAATCCAAGTGGATAATTGCTTTTCATTTATCCATCCCATAATGGAACAGTAGCACCATATCAACCGTGAGACATTGTTTTTCATTCATAAAAGATTGATTGCGTTAATCAAATCAGGACATCATGTAAGATCCTGATAACTAGTAAATTTTGAAATATGATGAGATGGACATAAGCATTGTTTCACTGTTCTGTGCAAACAATGTCAAATAATGGAACAGTAGCACCATATCAACCGTGAGACATTGTTTTTCATTCATAAAAGATTGATTGCGTTAATCAAATCAGGACATCATGTAAGATCCTGATAACTAGTAAATTTTGAAATATGATGAGATGGACATAAGCATTGTTTCACTGTTCTGTGCAAACAATGTCAAATAATTCAGGGACAACATGCCAATACTAATTATAATTTAGGGACTAGTGATGTGATGATGTGAAATGTCAGAAATTGATCTGATTTAAAAATAATAATTTAACACGTTCAACGCGGCACTATTTTTTAACGGTTTTGCCGGTGGCTGAAAATTGTTTTTTAAGTTTCATAATGTGTTACCGCAAGAACAATAAGTCAATCAACAAAAATACTGTAAAATGAAAATTACACGTAAAAAATGAATTTTTTTTTGGACGACGATCGTTGTCCGCCGCCACCTGACTCGGGTGTTGTGTGTGGTTGCATACCCTCCCCGATATCCGTTTCGAAGTTTCTTCCATTGATTCTTGTTACTTGTGTCGAAATATGTGCGGACTTCCTTATTAAATATTTTTACTTACATTGTTGTTTAAAAAATTTTTAAAAACCATTCTTATATATGTTCACGGCCTACATCAATTCCTCTGAAATCCACGATCTCACAGCTTCCAGTGTACAGACCGCCAAATCCTTCGCAATAATTCTTTACGAAATATTTCCAAAGGGCAGGCTGGAGGAGGAATTGATTCTGAGTAGGAATGACCGAGGAGGGTTCTAATCATGGAGAGGCGTAAGTTGTAGAGTGATGTTTTGTGCTGGGTTTTACAGTAGAGGAAATAACTATTAACCAAAACGAGGTGAAGTATGTGGATAGCAAGCTTCGTATACCATTTTAGTCTTATGCTCAATGGGGTGATATGGCATCATTTGATCAAAGTGATCAATGCCACTCATTGACTCATTGTATCGAGCAATGGCCTACGGTTTGGAAGTGACGCCAACCCCTCGATGACGGGTTTGACGGGTATTGACGATGGACATCGATGAAGTTACCCCTGAATTCGGAGCTAATCATCACAACCTCCCGATTATCCTTCCACTTCATAACGCAGACTCCATCAGTGCTGAATACGTCCACTACCTCCCCCGTTTCAGTTTTTCACTATGAAATGAGTTAGATCCCCCTTCCGGGTAGCTCTAAGACTTCTGGTAAAATAGGTCCTTCGCTCAAGCAAGTGGTGTGCCAAGTCAACACTTTTGCAGTAATTATCCATGAAAAGAGACTGTACAGTGTCCAGGTGTCCTTCCATTAATTTCCATACAGCATTTTTGAAATGTCCGGCCCGCCTACATCAGAATCGGAAGACCAAGTGTAAATAAGAAATCGTAATCTGGATGGTTCGGTGAGCACTCCCTTTTCCTGATAATGCCTTCCCTTTCCATACTTTCTGCTTTAGCCACCTCGTTGAGTGAAATTATTCTGAAAGAAAAAATGTTTAAAAATGTGAATTTTGTCTTGGCAGTAAGGCATATTTATGTGCATACCACAGGAAAAATGTTAAAACCCTAGGAAAATCCGTAAAATTACTTACCTACTTCCAATAAAGAAAAAAGTTACCCAAGATTTGACATTTCTGAGATATCTTTCTCTGGTCCCTAAATGAGAGATAAACAATATTAAAAAATAAAAATCCACAAAAACAGCAATTTATTGGTTAAATTAATGTTAATATCAATTATATTTATATCATGTACGTTGATAAATATCATGTGTATAGAGGAACTACGTGAAAAACTAGAAAAAAAATGATATTTGATCAATTGGGAATTCTTAGCAAAGTATATTCTGGATGTTTGCAAATAGTCTAGGTTTGCTAAATTTTCAATGCAAAAGCAAATTATAAAATTGGGAATAAATATATGTGAAAGCTTCATTGAAGCTAAATTCATAAGTAACTAATGAAAATACACCAAAAATATCAACAGTCAGGGTGTCCACTGACCGGGAAAACCGGGAAAATCGGGAATTATTCGTGAATTTTCAATGCAGGGAATTGTTCGTGGATTATTCGTGATTTTCTGGTCTGAGTCGGGAATTTTAAAAATTCTTAATTCAAGACAAAAAATCCTTATTTTATAAATAGGATAAATAACGATGACTCTAAGATATGGATTTGCCGTTGGCATGAATGAATAAATAAACGACGGAAAAGTAGTTAGGCTCAATGTATCGTCAGCGCTGTGTGGATCGGAGACGTTCGACAGTCGAACGGATGCCTTCAGCGTCACGTCAAGTGCTCTTTGTTCTCATTCATTGCACATCGGACTAAGCCCATGATACGCAAACATATGCCTAACGTTAGCGATGGCCGGATCGGATCCGTCGGAACCAAAGATCCACCACGGATCTTTCATTTTACTCGGTTCCGGATCCAAAGACACGGTATAAAATCGGATCCGGATCGTAGATTTTAAATTTTCGCGGCTTAGCGGTCGAGGTGCCCCGTGAGTGGAATGTAGGTGCGGTAGATATTGACAAGAAGAGGATGTGTAACTCAGGTCACGAAATTAGATGAAAATGTTCCCGTGCAACTAGAAGCAAAATAAATAAATATGACTTTTCCCCGTTACCCCGGTATCGCGGGAAAAATTACGTGGGATGTCACGCGGGTAACCTACATTCGCCGGGATCAGGCGGACAACGAGAGCTAGTTTACTGTGCGAAGTTCGATCCGTATCGCAGTTTAATTTTTCTTTCAGTCATTGCATCGAAAATGTTATCATCTTCAATTTCAAATCTGAATACTCACTTTATCATACTTTTGTTGTTTAAATTAGATTTACAAATGTACCATTAATAAATTAGATTGGTCGGGCTGGATCCACGGGTCTTTCATTTCATTCGCTACTGAAATATCCGAAGACAGTAAAAATTCAGATCCGGATCGGAGATTTTAAATTTCTCGGCTTAGTGATCGATGCGCCCCGCGAATGGAATGTGCGTCCGTATGGTAGATACTGACAAGGAGAGGTTGTGTAACTTGGTCACGAAATGAGAAGATTTTTTCCGTGCCACAAAAACAAAAAAAAAATACTCGTCGTGACTTTTTTCTCCATAGGCCCGGATGCGCGAGAAAAAAAATAAGGCCGAATGTCACGCGGGTCGCCTACATTCGCCAGATTCCCGTGAACCTATGATAGCGTAGTTGTTAATAATGAGGACTAGTGTACTGCAGGTCGCGAGTTCGATCCTTAACACTGCCTAGGAATTCAGGATATGCTGTATTCCTAGGGTAATGCAAGTAGGCAGTTAAAAAAAAGTAGATTATCAGAAATTTGATGTGAATTTATAATTAAAAAAATTATAAAATTTGGCATTAGTGAAAGGATTGGAAATTTTTTTTATTGCAGAATTAAATCGTGTAATCATTATGTTAACTTTACAATGTATTTTTGAGTGATGCATTTTTAAATCTAGTTTAAACGATAGAAGTACAAAAAAGTCAGTATCCACACAAAAAGGTTGGAAATGAAGGATGATAAACTCTTTGATTCAATGGCTGAAAGAAAAATTTTAAACAGCGATAAGAATCGAACTTCATTACCTTCAGTCCACTACCCCACTCTGCTATTGTCGGCTTACCTGATTTAGGAGAATACATTCTCCCCACATGTCATTCTACTTTTTTCTTGCAAACCCGGGCCAATGGGGAAAAAATGCGAGACTTTTTTCAAATTTTGTTTATAGTAGCATAAAGAAAGGCTAATTTCATTTCAAGATCAGAGTTACACAACCTCTTCTTAGGAGTAGAAAATTCTCAAATTTCATTTCAAAGGTTATTGTTTATAAGACATTGCAAAATTACTAGTTTAGCAGCTTGAAATATTCTATAATAATTTTTTCGTCTTAAAAATGGAATCCCCGGATATTTCATAAATGGGATCTCTTGGCCGCATTAAATTTTTTTTGTTTCTAAAAGAGAATTTGAAAGCATTCAAGGATTTGATTAATAATTGGAAAACAATTCCTTTATTAATGAAAATGAACTTATAATGTTTCTTTAACTGCACATTTGATGTGATCGGATACTTTACTGTAAGTACAATGTAAGTTGGCTTTCTGGTAGGCTTTGCAATATATTTTTTACAAACTTTTCTATAATTGTTTGATAAATCTAATTGCTGATGTTTGTTAGATATATTCAGGATGCGCTTATTTGAATTAGGATTTTTATTACATTAATTTTTGTTAGAAAAAGATGGTGTAGGGTGCTAAAGACTGTTATGATTTCACTTTTTTCTATATAATCTACTGGTACAAAAATGTTACATACTGATTCTGAGTGAACAGAAAATTGAGGCTTTGAGACTTGTAATAGAAAAGCATGGCAAAAAATATTAACGTAGAAAATCATCATTCCAAGAACAGTGGTTGAATGCTGAAGACTTTAGCCAGTGGGTTCTTTAAGTTCCTCTTGTAGAAGAATTTGTAATTTCTCACGGAAATGCTAATTTAGAAAGAGGGTGTTCAATCAAAAAGTAGTTTATCTTTCCCAACCAACAAAGAGGGTCTCTTACTACCAATAAAACTACATATTTAATTACTTTAATTTATCAATTATTTCTTATTTAATTACTTTATCTATTTTTTATTTATCTTATGCTATGGGTTAAACTACAAAAAATCCATATTCTACATAGAACTTGAAAAACATCACTTTTGACTCGTACAAGAACCGCGATATATTACCCTGGAAATTTTTATAAATTTAGCCTTGAAAACCTTGAATTATGCTTGAATTTTATATTTTGACTTTAGTGGACACCCTGACAGTGCATTTGTAAAAATGAGGCTTGATAATGGAAAAAATAAAAAAATTACGTTTCATATACTCGTAAACTAATTTTTATATCACTTTAATAAATCAATTAGTGTGACATACATTTGAGAGGATGTTTAATAAAGTATATTAAAATAAGAAAACATTTTGAAAAAAATCAACCAGATGTTATAGTATTCAATGAAATTCGGGGTGCGGTGGAGGGGGGCGGCGGAGTGTGATTCAATCAATTGAAAAAATTACGTCGGTATATACGAAGTATTTGAGATCGAAACGAATATTGATTTTCATAAAATTAATGGGAAAAAAAACAAAAACTGAAAATATAGAGCTAATACATGCCCAAAAAACATAACTTACCTTGTAAAAAATAAATTGTTGTAACGGCGCTTCTGGGTGTGGGCAACTCCGGCTGCGGCAACTGCACATGCTCTAAGGGCTATCGAATGACTGACAACGAAAAAGAAAGAGCTACGAGGTGGCATCTTCCATCGACGGCCTTGAGAACGGATTACGAGCTTGGACGACGATCGTCGTCCGCAGTCAGCGGATAGCACCCGGCAGACGATCGTCGTCCGTCGGCATTGAACGTGTTAAAGAGCACTGAAATAGGAAGTATCTAGCATTTTGGATATAAATATAAATATGCTGTTCAAAACCAGTCTTGTATTTCATTTACATATGTTGTTTCTTAGCCCTCACTAAGCTGTAAAGGGTCAATTAATTGCCCTGGCGAAATGTTTGGGGGTGGTCGTGGGCAGAGGGGGAGTTGTGAACGCTGGGTTGTTGGCTTGTCCCAAGCAGAGAAATTTTGCCATCAGGTAGTAGTAAGAATTTTTCATCTGGGACTGTAACTTCACGAAGCCATGTCAGTCATTTTCTTATTATGATCCGATAACTTTCTGACCAAAAACCTGTCAGTTCACAAAAACTGGTCCTTGTTGTAGGTAAAGGCTTTTTTTTTCTTTTTTTTTTTTCAATATGGCTGGCGACGATAATGGTCAGTGCCGAAGTTTTTGACGAAAATAGTGCAATAATCACGTGTGAATTCGATTGCCGTGCACAGTTTCATTTTCAATGCTCGAATATAAATAAGGCCTCATTAAATGCCATAAATTCATCACGAAACCTGGTTTATAAATTTTATTAGTGCCTTGCTTGTTCTTCCAGTCAAGTGAAGGATGTGAACAACTCGTTGAACGATTTGGTGAACAATCAGTTATAACTCTCCTAACATCTGGGTGAATTAAAGGACAATTTACTCTCATACCGTGAGGTTATTAAATCTGAAGTGGCACAAATCGAATTTATCCGCGAGGAAGTGAGGAAAACGGAAATTCTACTTGTTTAGCTAACGTTAATACAATCTCAAGGCATAAGAAAAAGTGGTGTTCGAAAACAACCTTGCTGTTTAGGAGACTGATATTGTGAAAAACAAGGAAGTCCAGTTGTCAATGGTGCGAGTGGATTACCCAACAAACTCCACTAAAACTTCTGTTAGTTTGAATAGTTATTACACTCTCCCATCAATGATTGCAATCAACCTGATCCCTAAAGTAATACCAAATCATCTATTCCGGCAGACACTTTGTCACCCGGTGTGAACTCGTTACCCTGTGATAATTTTAAAAAGGACGCATCAACCAGTAATGAGAAGGAAGGCTACAGAGTCTTCCATTCTTGAAAGACTCTCAGGAGAAATAAGTCATCTTAAAGGAATTGCCTCTTCTAACTGCCTGCTCCGTGCAGTGGGTCCCAGATGTGTTCCAGTAAGAAAGGCCCACATTCATGTATGGATTCTGGATCCAGCACAAAAGCAGAAGAGGTGAAAGAGTATCTTGATCGTAATTTGGAAAATCAGTCTGAGGTCGAAGCATTAAAATCCAGAGGTAATTATTCATCCTTCAAAATTACTGTGGACTTTGACCAAAAAACCAGTGTGTTTGACACCAGTAAATGGCCTGATGAAGCTTTCATTTGGCGTTTTAAGTTTAATTAACCTGTCTACCACAAAACTGTTGATCATCAGCAGTTAAAAGTAAATGAGAAAGTAGTGCTAAAGCATCAAGCAGATGAATCTAATGAATCATGACTAGAGCATCGACTCAAAGTCATGTCTTTGAACATTCAATGTATTAGATATAAATTCGATAGGCTTGAGGTGTTTTTGAATGGACAAGAAGTGGATGTCATTTGTATAACTGAACACTGGCTCATTGAAAATGAACTACATAGTGCCAATGTTGATGGTTATGTCATTGTGGCCTCTTATGTCAAGCAATCTACGAAATGTGGTGGTGTATTGTTGTACATTAAAAAGGGTATAAATGCATCCTTTTCCAACATCACCACGGACTTGTGCTGTGATAGGGATTTTGATTGCTGTGTTGTGGACTTAGTGGTCAATTAACAACATATCTATAGAGTTGGTGTTTACAGATCACCTTCTGGAAATATTTCCTTATTTATGGACAATATGACAGTGCTTTTAGAAATATGTTTCTGTAAAAACAGTTATGTCATACCTTGTGGAGATTTTAATGTCGACTTTGGACAGGTCAGTAATATGAGCACGTGTCTGTTGAACCTTTTCTCTGGATTTTACAGTAAGCAAACTATATTCGTTCCCACAAGAATAACAAGCCAGTCTGCCTCCATTATTGATAACATGGTCAGCAATTTAAGTTTTACTGTGGGGGTTGGGGGTACTGTGCAGTTGAATCCCATTTCTCAAGCCATAGTGCTATATTGACGAATATTAATATACCTTCTAACTCTTCATTTAGTAAAAAATTCATTTCTAAAAAAAGGATTTTTACCCCTGGCAATGTCGAATATTTTTGTAGTGCCCTGCAATTGATAACTTGGGACTCTATGTACAAGTCAGACTCAGTCAATGATAAGTTTAATAATTTTCTTCATATTTTTCTCACATTTTTAATGACTGCTTTCTATTAGTAACATGGAGTTCAAATAGGCTTTCAAATAAAACATGGATCACTCCAGAGATATTACATAACTCACAAATTCTCAAATCCGTTTGGTCTTCCTATAAAACTTCCAATGATGATGAAATTAAAAAAGAATACATTTCCTTCAAAAAGCACTGCTCCAGAGTAATCACTAATACTAGATCACTAATCTTATAATATCAATTCAATCACTTCCTTAAAGAATAAATCAGCTGACACTTTTCTCATTAATGATATCTTAGTTACAGATCCAGATCAGATAGCAGCCAACTTTAAAAAGCACTTTCTTAAGCACATGAATAAACCATCTGCTTGTCATACTAGCCTAAGTGACCATCCTCATGTGCTCAATAGCATATATCTTTTTCCAACTTGTGAGAAAGAAATTGAGTCTATTATTGATAAAATTAATTCAAAACACTCAGCTGGTTGGGATGAAGTTCCCTGCTCCCTTTTGAAAGTTGACTGCCAAAAATAGCTCCTTACACCTATCACCAATTTGGTCAATGCCTCCCTATCTATCGGTATTTATCCAGATAAATGGAAAATGGCAGTAGTGATTCCCTTATATAAAAAGGGAGATCTACAATCAATGGAAAGTTACCGACCCATATCTAAACTTTCAGTTTTCTCGAAAATATTTGAATGCATCATTTCAAGAAGGATTTCGTCATTCTTATTGAGTAATAATATTCTAACTAACCAAATCTCAGTTTGGATTTATAAGTGGCTCTTCTGCTGAATTTGCCATCTACAAATTTATTGATTCTGTTGTTGATGGACATGACAATCATCTTAATGCTGTTGGTATTTTCTATGACCTGGCTAAAGTTTATGATTCGGTCAACTACGAGATTCTTTTGATGAAAATTCAGTGCTATGGAATTAGAGGTATTGCAAGTAATTTGATCAGATCTTTTCTTAGTAATAGAACACAAGCAGTTACTATTACAAGTAAAAATTGGGTTAAACATGCTTCTTCTTATCAGGAAGTGAATAAGGGTGTTCCACAAGGGTCAATTCTTGGGCCCTTGTTGTTCTTATTATATATCAATGATCTTCCTTCATCCTTAAATGATAATGTCTTTATCTATGCAGATGACACAAATCATCTTTTAAAAAGTGATGGAAATATTGCAGCCACTGCCCAAAAGGCTATCAAACACATTGAGATTTGGTGCTCTGCTAACAAGGTTCTTATAAATGAAAACAAATTATCTTATATTTTGTTCCATCCTACCCAGAAAAAAATTTAATATAGCCTATATATCAAATTTGCAGATTGTAATCTTAACACGTTCACTGCGGCATGACCCACCGGTGGGTCACACAGATGCGTCTTGCGCCGTGGCCATAAAATTCTGTGAATTGTCGTAACTTGCGAGGAGTATTGTGAGAGTAGGAATCGAGAACTTCTCAAGTGACTTCACCCAGAGGTTAGTCACTATTCAAATAATAGACTACTATGTGACACTTCGTGTGACCCACCGGTGGGTCACGCCGCCCCTCCTGAAACTTTTTTCAGCGTGAGCGGTGTGGCCCACCGGTGGGTCACGAACAAATTTACATATTAGCGTATTATATCCAAAATATGTTTATTTTTTGCTTTCTTTTTGTTTTTTTTTTCATGTTTATGCGATTTTTATACATAAATATGAACAATACTCGATATAGTAAAACATATCAACTTATTAAAAATAATGAAAATGTTTTGGAAAATTTTTTCTCCTCAACCTCTTGGCTGTCCGCTCAGTTGCTCGTAAACTAAACAGTCCGAACTGCACTCGCCCGGCTGTGTGAGAGATTGACTCTCTCTCTTCCCTTTTTCCCCCCCCCCCCCCCCCCCCCCCTCTACGGAAGGGCAATTGGGAAAGAGTCGCATAGCGTTCTTGAGCCAATCCCTCAGTGGTGGATGAGTGACCGTGCCCTTGCCGGGTGAACGTCTTCCGAAATGCAGACACTACTTTTTTCTGAGTAAGACAAACCACTATGTACTCTTTCCAAAGGATCCCCCTTCCCTTTTCTCATAGTGTAAGCAGGGCTGGGGAATCGGTACGCACGGACGGGCATATACGTCTCACAGACGGGCGCGAACAAGGGCAGGTGCAATAAACAGAGACGGGTGGGAGTCTCCTGGGTTTTCCGAACGTCAGCAAATCTTTGCCACATGCATTGTATTGTTGCCCCTCTCTTCCCCCATCCCACGCCAGGGTCTAGCTGATAGCGTGCCCCACGTGGCCGGGGGAGGGGTGGGCTGGGGGCGAAGCTGGGAGTAGCCTCCCCCAGCCTTCCTCTAATCTCAGGAAACAGCTGAGTATTGCCGCTTTAACCACCATCCCTCGGCAGTGGCCAGAAGTTCGGAAGGACTGTGACCCACCAGTGGGTCACACCGCCCATGCAAAAGGCTGAGTGTGACCCACCGGTGGGTCACGCCGTGCTGTGAGGGGTAGGGCTTTAAACAGCTCTGCAGTGAACGTGTTAAGCGGGCTACTGACGCTAAGTTTCTGGGCCTTATTATCAACTGGGAGACTCACATAAATTGTATATCGTCCTCTGTAGCCTCTGGCTGTTATTCAATAAGAAGAATGATGCAGTTAAGTAATTGGCAAACAGCTGTAACAATTTATTATGCTTGTATCTACAGCAGACTTAAATATGTCATTAGCATCGGGTTTGTCCCCTAAGGGGACACTCTTGTTTCTTTACGAGCAGCATAAGGGGGTCCGTGCTGTGGATCACGCGGCACACCGTATTGAGAACTACTCTGTCATGAAGGCACTCCAGGCTTATCAGCCCTCTACCACCTAGCTTTCTCGAGAGATACAATCTGGCGACAGAAGACTTCGGATGAAGATTACGAAACATGTTCTTCATTTTCCTCGTTCCCCTGTCGAGGTTTTGCAGGTCGTTGACTTTCCATTTGATGCAACCGTAGGTGTAGATTATTGTCGGAACCACGAAGGTGTTGGTCGCAAGACCCTACTTCTTGCCAGACAGGTCAGAGCTCCAGATTCGCCTGAGAGTCTGCCTGTATTTGGCTGTTAACCTTTCCTTCACTGCTCTCACCTCCTGCTTCCGGCGCTGGAGGATGCCGAGATATTCATATACTTCGTCATTATCAAGATGACGAATAGTGTTTCCATCAATGAGTTGCACGTCTTCCTGGTCTTACGAAATCTTTCCTTTCACTAGATGGATAGTCATGCACTTGCCCAATCCGAATACCATCCCAATATCCTCACTGTATCTGCCTATGTTGTCCAATGCCAAACGCAGGTCTTTCGTGCTTGAAGCATAAAGTTTCAGGTCATGCATATAGTAAAGATGACCTTATGCTCCCTTTTTGACGGGACACTGCACATATATCCCTTACCTCGTTTCAACTGAACGGACAGTGGGAGGAGAGATAAACAGAACAAGAGGGGACTAAGGCTATAGCCTTGAAAAACGCCACGGTGGCATGTTACCCAATCCGTGTAGACTGTCTTCTTGCCAGATGGTATCACGAAGTGCATCTTCCACAGTGGTAACAGGTGTTCGGTGCAGGACACAACCTCTGGGTGGACTTTCATGTACCTCAGCATGGCTGTAATCAGCTCATGAGAGGTGGTATCAAAAGCTTTCTTATAGTCAACCCTTCATTGACAGGTTACGCTTGTATTGACAAGCGTCCCAGCTCACACACCTGTCAATGAGCAGGTTATCCTTACATCCTGCGATACCTTTCTTCGAGCCCCTCTGCTCATACACTTCCTCTCATATCGGTTGGAAGTGGTGGAGGATAAGGTCGTTTCAGATGGAAGTGAACACCTTATGTACATTTTTGGACGTGACCTCCCGCAATGACGTCTTGCTATCTCCTACGAGACAGCCGGATGCAGCGAGTGCCGCTAAGAATAAAATATGATTAGGATTCTTGCCCTTGGTGTCAGAATGGTTAGAGTAATGGACAGAAAACTTCGAGATTATTCAAGAACATTTATTCACAAGAGAAAAACTAAACTCTCAGGGGAGATTGTTCGTGGCGGGAGCCAACAGAGGTACAAAATACAGGGCGAAGGAAAATACAAAGTATGGGGCGAAGGGTCTTACCAGTCAATGAAACACAGTCATGACAATCAAGCAACAGCGCCTACAGCAATCATGGGAGAACCGCCAACTAACCTGGATACTAGCCGTGCTAGCTAATATATAGGGTCTTCCACGGATCTTCCGCGCAGGAGGCAAAAGAGGGGAGGAAACGGGAAGTTTCCATAACTAGAAAACATGCAAGGAAAATCCGGGAGATGCAAATAACTTATTCTCCCTCGGGAAAAGGCTGAGGGCCAGGTGCGAAAGGTCGAAAGTGAAACTATATTCACTTTCTCAGTGACAAATAGACAAATTGAAGTAACACAATAGAAATCTCCCAACAACAAGTTTTCAAAATAATCCCGCTCACAACACAGTGTTGAGACTGGTTATAGGGCGGTAGTTATTCAGATCTGACAAGTCTCCCTTTTTCATTGGTACCTTAACCTTCCTGTAAATAATAATAATTTTATTATTATTACCTATTAAATTAAAATTATTATTTTTGATGTACCAAGAAACATTCTCTTATCCTCACGATAACCTCTTATCAGTCACACTGCGTTTCCTCAACATGAAAATAATTTGAAATTTTGACTAGTTTAAAAGCTCACTAACTATAAAAATAGTGCCTCTATTCCAATACCTCTTTGGAAAATATCAATGGATTGAGTTAATCATCTGGGGAAAAAATAATTGAACAATAAAATTGGGTTTCATGTGTAGTGTAAATGGTGGAAAAGGATCTCGTGCTTTCTAGCTTATGTAGCTTTCTGGGATCTCCACCGGGTGAGGAACTCATTGGTTATTGATGTTTTGATGCTAGACTCATCCATGAAAATGTCGGAAACCATGGAATTCCAAGCCTGATGGAGATCCCAAGAACTTTTTATGTAGTCTAAATGGAGAAATTTTCTAGAATAGTCTTTTCGATATGGATATTTTGAGAAGTTAAATGTTAATTTTACCACACATGGTAATTTAGGATTAATAGTTTCTTTTTTATCCTTAGATAATTGGTGATACCAACCCAGTAGACTGGGAAAGGCAATATGAGGAAGCAGAGGAACAAAGGACTAGGAGAAATGAAGGGAGCTGATTGACACAGATTTTTGACAGACCATGGACTCTAACTAATGTGCATTTTTAGATGAAACCTTTTGCTTAAGGGAGTGAGATAATGTGAATGTAACCAGTGGCAAGTTAAAACTCTGTATGCATTTTTCATGGTGTTGTGATTATGATAATAGCGAAACTGGTGTATTTTTGTAAGTACAATAATAATTATAATAATATTTATTGATCCTGATATTTTACAAGAGTAGAACATGGGACAAGTCATAGAAAAAAAAGAAATATGGCACAACACAAGAATAACACAACACAGGAATACAAAAATATATACAGAGAAAGAGATTAAGGTCAAAAAGACTTCCAGAAAGTCTTGTAGATTGTAGAAGATCTTCTTTAGCAGAAAGTATTTGAGTTTTCTTTTAAAGGATGCTCTAGAAGTGGAGATTTTAATGACAGAAGGTAAATGATTAAAAACTTGAGTGGCTACATGGAAGGGACTCTTATTATATATTGATGTAGTGTGATGAAGCATGTGCACATCCACTCTCTGCCGAGCGTTATGCCCATGTATTTGATCACTGGTAGCGAATTCACTCTTAATATCTAAAATGTAAATACATAGGTGGTAATGTACAAGCTTGGCAGAGTTAAAGTTGTTAACTCTTTAAAGTCAGGTTTACAGAATTTTCATGCCGATATTTTAACTATGTATCTAATACCTCTCTTTTGCATAACAAAAACCTTGTTAAAACCAGGAGAGGATCCCCAGAAAATAATGCCATAAGTTAGACGTGACTGGAAGATAACGTAAATACTTTGTAACACTTGTAAAATTCTTTGTAAACACTTGTAACGTAAACACTTTGTAAAATTCCACAGATTTATTAAAACCAACCTAGGTTTCAACTTATACAGTCATTATCAAGGTGACAATTGTACATTACGAGCCCTTTATATACAGAATTGAGTGAGGGGGGGTGGAAGGTGGCAGGGGAGAGGGAGGGAGTCAACCACCTCTCCTCTCCTAACCTTACCTTTCCCCCCCTCCCCCTCCCGTAATACAATTCCTAACAATGCTTGCTAATTGCCCCCACTTCCCCACTCCCACCTTAGACCAAGCATACACTTCCCGCACGTTGATTCCCTCCCTCTCCCCTGCCACCTTCCGCCCCTTCAACGTGCGGGAAGTGTATGGCTTGGTCTAAGGTGGGAGTGGGGAAGTGGGGGCAATTAGCGAGCATTGTTAGGAATTGTACTACGGGAGGGGGAGGGGGGGGAAAGGTAAGGTTAGGAGAGGAGAGGTGGTTGACTCCCTCCCTCTCCCCTGCCACCTTCCACCCCCCCTCACTCAATTCTGTATATAAAGGGCTCGTGATGTACAATTGTCACCTTGATAATGACTGTGTAAGTCGTAACCTAGGTTGGTTTTAATAAATCTGTGGAATTTTACAAAGTGAATTTATTTACGTTATCAATATGTGGTTCCACGAAGTCAAGCATAGCAATTTGTTATATATTCGTGACTGAAAGATACCAAATATGCCATTTTTCGCACTTCTAAGGAAGCAATGTTGGCAAGATATCTCAAAACAATACCACATTTGGCAAGTTTAAGGCATAAGTGATTAATATGGATCTCCCGATTCAAGGACTCGTCAATTAATAATCCTAAGAACTTTGCACAAGTAACTCTTTCAACCGATTTCCCACTTAGGTGAAGATCTAAATTTGGGACTTCTCTCTGCCTGTGGAATTGAATAAAATTTGTTTTTTGAGTATTAATGGATACTTTGTTCCTTCTGAACCAGTTTTCTAGATGCTTTAAAGAGGTATTTCCCAAGCAGCATCGTATGGCAGTTATACGTCATCCCAATGTCATTTTGATGTCACCAATGTTGTTTTAACATCGGCTGATAATACCGATATAAAAATGACCTATAAATGATATATTTCTCCGATTTAAAATTGATATTGTCAATCGTATCTTAAAGTGGTAATTAATAGATATCGTTTTCCGATGCTAAAATGATGTCAGCTGAACCGACTAATAAAGGGCATAAAAATGATCATATTTTTCTGGTTGCTGGATTTTATAATTTTGAGTATTCACATTTTTTCTTCGAGAATTCTGCGATGGATGTGCCTTGGGAAAAATGCATCGGTTGCCATTTAAGAGTCGAGTTAATCGCCCAATGGTCACTGGTGAGTAAATTCATGCCGATGTGAATGGACCCATGTCTACAGAATCACTTGGAAGAGCGCGCTACTACATTTGCTTTAAAGATGATTTTAGGAAGTTTCGTAGAATTTTCTTACTGAATGAGAAAAGTAAAGTCAGTACCGTCTTGGAACAGTTCCTAAATGAAGCCAAGACAAATGGTCATGTTATCAAACAATTCAGGTGCGAAGGAGGAAAAGAATTTGACAACAAGAAAGTTTCTGAATTGCTTGCGAACAGAGGAATAGAACACTGCATTACTTCACCCTATACACCACAGCAAAATGGTGTTGCGGAACGAGAGAACCTCACGATTGTGGAATGCGTGTGTTCTATGCTGAATCCTAGCAAGTTGCCAAAGGAATTGTGGGCAGAAGCATGCAATACTGCCACATATATTTTAAATCGCACTGGGAAGTCCTCCATTAAAAACAAACCTCCTTATGAACTGTGGTATGGACGACCAGTAGGAAGCCTGAATCATCTGAGAATATTTGGAACAGAATGTTATGTGCACGTGAACAAGCATTTCCGCTCGAAGTTTGATGACAAGGCTGTTCATGGACATCTGGTTGGGTACGTGAACGAAAGGGATGGATTTAGGGTTTGGATTCCATCTCAGAAGAAAATTGTTCTAAGCCACGATGAAAAATTCAAGCCTGAAGTTGTTTGCAATTTGCGCACCGACGTTGCTGAGTTTGAAGTTGATCATGAAGAAACCATGAGACAGAGTCAATCTAATCCGATTTCCGACGTTAATAAAAAGTCAGGTGAAGTCAGCTATGACAAGGCAGAAAGTTTAATTGAACAAGGATAATATGTCACGACACTCCTATCCGGAGGAAATGAAGTATTAGGTAAAAGAGAGGAATTAACAAAAAAAAATTGAAGAGAAACGAAAAAGGAAGCGTGAAAGAAGAAACCAGAATGGATGACCAGTGGAGATTATGTGTGCATGGCTGGACCTCCTATTATCGAAGACAAAGATCCAAGTTCATATTCTGAAGCTCTGCTGTCCAACAATAAAAGTCAGTGGCTGAAGGCAATTCATGAAGAGTCACGGAAGGAGAATAGTACTTGGGTACTAATTGAGCGTCCAAATGGCGTACACGTTTTGTATTGTATCCTCTGAAACTGCAGTGGCATTGCACCGCACTGTCACGCGACAGGCCTCAACCGGCCATTCCTCGAGATTTTCTGTTGGCAGAGTTCCTGGAGGCGTACAGACTCGCAAGTGGGCCGAGGGCGGTGGACCAACGATGGACCGGAGTTGGCGTTCACAGCAACAGCAACCATCTCCAGTTTCTTGAGCTAGGCCATGCTATACGTGCACAGGTAATCATGGCCCAGAATTCTGTGGGTTTCGCACCACAGTATGCCGTTATTCCCGAAAGGTGGGGCATATCGAGCGGGCGTGCATGGCAAAAAGGAATCGAGTGCCATTCCAGCCGAGAGATGCTCAGCAGCCTGTTGACAGTCATCCAAGGAACGAGAATTTCTGGCGTAGCCGACAGCCTGGGAACGAGGATTCCAGGGGTAGCAGATAGAGATTGGCACAGACTCGCAACGTTGGAGCTGGGGGTGAGACTCACAATTTGGAAGCTGCGGGCGACGAGTGGACAATGGACGCACAGGTTTCTACATGTTCACATAATTTCCTAGAAAGTATTCATGCGCCAGAGTACGACTCTTTATTTCATCTTCCCTCCACAGTTTCAGCGCCCCAAATTACTATTGAGTCATTCCTTTTTAAATCGACAAGTGGTCCGAGCTTCACCATCTCAGATTTCAACGAAAATTTGTGCATATATACTGTCAACCTTCGTGAGCCATTTGCCGTTTCCTGTTTCAGCAGAAAAAAATTTCGCCCCTGGATTATAGGCAGGCATGCATAGCGTGACCGCCTGAAAAACGTCTTTTTACTCCGTTTTCTACAAGCTACAGCAGACTGGCTTTACGTGATGAACAAAATCAAAAGGAGTCTTTAGAAAGCTTATCAAGTGTTCTCGATAATAAAGTACTCCAAAATGGACTTTTCACAAGAAGAGAATGTAACTTCCAAAACTCAATTTTTTCACAAGTTTAGCCTAAATTAGACCAAGAAATAAACGGGCCCGTTTCTCTCACAAAAACACTTATACGTGTCTACTGTATGAATATATTATGAATTTTAAAATATGAGAATTAATCACTAAGAAAAAATCACTTGAATTTTAGACATTTCGAAAAAATGTTTTTTTGGGGTCAAAAAAGTCAGTGGGAGTAAAAATTATAAAATGATTGCTTTAAAAAATACTAATGTTGTTCTTTTAGGTGCGGAAAGAATTGTTCTGTGTTTTTTTAGGTGCAAAGGAGATATGGTTGTTGAAAAACAGTGCCCAATTTCCACTGGCAATGGGCTTAAGGACACGCGCATTCCAACAATACTATTTTTAACCTTCATTTTACGATGTGGGATAGGGTTTAAAAATTATAAAAACGTTTGTGGCGGCCCTGTCATCTAGGATCGCCACCAGAATAGGTCTCTGGACACATATTCCAATAAAGGCATTTTCGTAGAGTTTAAACAAAAAAATTACTTGCTGCGAAAGCAGTTTTGACAGAAAGTATTTTATTTTTAAAATATAAGCATTTGAATCGCCACGAGCTGGTCCCTCGCAAAAACGTAATTCGCATCGCTGCCATCTTGAATGACGTCAGGTCCTGCAACAGCGGTCGCGGTGCGTATATTTCTATGCGAAGTTTGAAGCGTTTAGGAGATCACTATTGAAATGTCTTTCATGAACGCACTTTATTTTAATATGCCAAAGCGTTGTTTTAAATGTTGTCTTGTGCCAGAATATAATGACACCAACGGAAATGCCTCCCAACAATTATTTTTTTAATTACCCGAAACAGGATAATATATATGGGTGAAGAAAGAAGTGCAAGCGAAATGAAACTTTGTCTATGCGATCAAACGTGTGCATTTTTGAACGTTCACTCTGTCTATATTCATTTTACCAATTCTGGAAACTAAATTAAACTTAATTGTATCTTAATTGTGCAGAAACTAGGCCAAAACAAAGCGCCGCCAGTGATGCGATTGACATATGGGCTCAATATTATTCAGTAAAGTTTTTTCATTGATTGAAAAACTGCTAGGAAATTTAATGCATGCACAAATCAGTAATCAGAGTACGAGGGAAATGTGCTGGACATATGTCACGAAAAATCTTTTCCATATCAGGCAATATGCCATGTTTGAAAAAGTTCGCTAAGCAACTTTCAATTATGATTAAAAGACTGAACCCACTGAACCTATCGCTGCTTACTTTTCAAGATTAGATGTCCTAACTTTTATTAATCGCAAGCAGTAATTTTCACCGGTCAATTTCAATTTTCGAAGGTCAGCGTGAACGATGGATGCGTGAATGGCTACTTGTGCACATAAAAACAATTTATTAAACCAAAGTAGTTGTAGACGGGAATATTTATTTCTTTGCGTTACCTTCACGATTTAACACATTAGATTCACGTTTCAACATACCGCGTCTGCGTCGAGATCAGCTACTATGCCAAATACACCAATATTACACCACACAACATTAGAATCTAGGCTCACGATCGCACTTGCTTGCTGCGACACAGGTTGAATTTTGAAGTTCCTCGTTATATTCGGTAATCAAGGGTTTTTTCATCCCCCTTTGTCTCAATAGCCCAAGGAAGTTCTTGGTAATCGTACCAAAACTCATAACTGTACCATAAGGTTATGCCACTACAAACAAAAGATTTTCACGTTCATTGTATTTTTTATTTAGGCCTTTAAGGCCTGGTTACACGATACATTAACACGTACGGGTTAATGTACATTCGCGTGAATGGTTTCTGCTCAACTTGTTCGTTAGTGCATGAACCAAATAGAACAGGATCTATTTTCTGTTCACGCATTCATTCATTTGTACATTTTGGTGTGGTTACACGGGGAATTTTCGCGTTCATGCATATACACATTAACTCGTACGGGTTAATGTATCGTGTAACCAGGCCTTAATCCGAATCCTTGAGAACATCCCAAATGATACATTAATGATATAATGTGCCTGAAAATAGAGAGATGTCGACACATATTGGAGCAGTAATTCAAAGTAAACAAATGGATCAAGTAGATGCCCATAATACATCTTATTCTTGTGGTCCCGAACTTGACGTACCTACCTACGCAATCCCTGCACGAAATGCTCACTATAGACTATAGCGAAGACAAGTAGGGATACCTACTTGTCTTCGCCATCCATCAAAATATAGGTGCTTCCACGACATATTAGTTCATGCTCGGGGCATACACGAGCACGAACAACATTTTATCGAGCTTAACCTGCACATAGCCGATGGCATCATCGTCGTGTTCCTCACGAACGACCCTAACACCAAAGCATTCATCATCGCCATATTATGAATATTACAAAATTCAAATGAACATTCATTTTCAAACATTGACATGCTTTTACCTCGCCATCTTAACTCTTTGGATTTCCGTTTGAATCATGTTTTCTTCGAAGATTGAACGAAGCTACATTTAAACACGGTGTTGATACGTATGAAAACATTGCTAATGTTGAGATTTTCGGAAGATTTCTTGCCTCAGCTTTGACAAACTCAGACTCCATACCTTCTAAAGAAATCATATATGTTCGCAGCCTTCCTTAACCACACCAAAGATATCTAAATCCGACAACAAATGTTGAAAACAACGTCCACAGGTACAGTACGTTCCGCCGTTTTCCTCTCCATTGCAGGAGCTGACGTCACTTTCAGACGGCCAATCACAATACGTTTTAGAGTGGGCGTGTTTTCTGGGCATTTCTTTTGCTTATTTCTCGAAAAATACATTAAATAAATGCATAGTTTTCATCGCTAAGGTGTTTTAGTATAATTAACAATTTTTTAAGTAGCATTTCAAGGAGGTTTAAAAAATTGTCCAGAGGTCTATTGGCCGAGAGAGGCCAATCTGGGCCAACCCAGGAGGGCCAGGAGTTCCGAGGGTCCGCCGCTAGGGGCCTACTGTCGGTGCAAAAATTATGTAGACTCGAGTTTGAGCACCGATTAAGAATGAACAGTAAAACTTACACGAATGCAAATAACATCGAATTTTAGCTCATTGTATTGTGCGTTTAACCATACTTACTGATAATTTTTATACTGCACCTCTGATTTTTTATCGCGATGACAACAAAAAAAGTACCGGTTTTTTTGCGTTTTCTAAGGGAGCGCTCTCTTTGACCTCTCATAAGGCTAAACGTTGGAGATCAATGGTTATGAAATTTTAACACAGTAACGATACATCCTTTCCTAATGCTATTCTAAAATTTCACGTTATTCCATTTAGCCATAAAAATGTTGTTATTAATTTTATGAAACAACTTTTTGTTGGTAATGAATGGTCCCGAAAACTTGATCTTGGTCTTGTTTTAAAGCTCTTTGCAGCAGTATTGTAATAAAATAAACATAGTCAGTCCAAAATATGTGCCCTATGTTTAACGAGTTAATAAACAACGGAGCATTTTCGTGGTATTTACCCTGCCGGTGAGGTGGCCGGCTTCGCCGGTGTGTTGGTGAAAGTTGTGCAGGGTTGCCACTTGAGGGTTCCGGGCTGGTCCCGTGACTCATCTCCCCCTCCGCTGCAATGCTACGATGCTACGAAGGCTGGTAATTAGTGGACATGACAAATATGTTACCTTTCTGGCCTGCTTGTCATTTCTGCATTCTTCCTGACTTGTCCGTCGTGTTTACTGGTCAAGATGCCTCCGAGACCTCCGTTGACTGAGATGGAAATCGCAATGATTTTATGTGCTTTGTGTTACTTCAAGAGGAAAAATGCAGGCGGAAGATATCCAGTGCATCGTAGAGTTTCAGAGTGTCTTGGGATCTCTTTAGGCACAGTTATGAAGATCTGTTTCCGAGGCCGGCCCAAAATTAAGTTGGATGATTTTACTCTCGGTGTCCTCAGGAGGAACATTTACGATTTCTACGTAAACAAGGTTTTCCCTACGGTGGAGAGTGTACACATAAAACTGATTGACTCTATGACTGATTTTTCGGAAATGTCTCAGTCCACCTTACGGAACATCATAAAGAAATTAGGATTTAGGTTTAAGAAGTTGTGCAAGAAGCCTGTACTTCAGTTTCTGCCTCAAGACACGCATATCTGAGGAAAATATAAATCTACGTTCCCAGGGATACAAGGTATTTTATACCGATGAGACGTGGTGTGGTCATAACCATACCATGACCTATGGGTGGCAGGAAAATATTGTAGATTCCCTGAACGAAAATTTCACCAACTATGACCAGTACAGATCTCATATTCAGCAAATTTACGGGCGTCGTGGTGGTTCGTTTCCCCTTCTGGTGCAGGCAAAAGGATTATAATGTTACACATTGGTAGTGAAGACGGATTTCTGGATGGGGCATGGGGAAATCAAAAAACATAATAAATGAATAGCTATGCAAGTGATGAACACGTGTAACGAAAATAAGCGCATTCATTCCAGCGAAAATATAGGGGAGTCACGAGATCCGTCTTCTACCTTCCAAGTGGCAACCCCGCGCAGACTTTCACCACCCACCGGCGAAACCGGCCACCTCACCGGCAGGGTAAATGCCACGAAAATGCTCCGTTGTTTATTAACTCGTTAAACATAGGGCACATATTTTGGACTGACTATGTTTATTTTATTACAATACTGCTGCAAAGAGCTTTAAAACAAGACCAAGATCAAGTTTTCGGGACCATTCATTACCAACAAAAAGTTGTTTCATAAAATTAATAACAACATTTTTATGGCTAAATGGAATAACGTGAAATTTTAGAATAGCATTAGGAAAGGATGTATCGTTACTGTGTTAAAATTTCATAACCATTGATCTCCAACGTTTAGCCTTATGAGAGGTCAAAGAGAGCGCTCCCTTAGAAAACGCAAAAAAACCGGTACTTTTTTTGTTGTCATCGCGATAAAAAATCAGAGGTGCAGTATAAAAATTATCAGTAAGTATGGTTAAACGCACAATACAATGAGCTAAAATTCGATGTTATTTGCATTCGTGTAAGTTTTACGGTTCATTCTTAATCGGTGCTCAAACTCGAGTCTACATAATTTTTGCACCGACAGTAGGGGAGACGAACGGAGGGAGTGAAAGTGAAAGGTCGTCGATTGGGCACTGGGGCACTGGCTACCGCGCCGTACATCGCCATTTTGTATATCGAGACGCCAATAAATTGTTGTCGTTTACGCGCGTTTTTGTGTTAATCCTCACTCCCTCCGCATTGAGCGACTAAACAATGTTTTAAAAAGTACAATTGTTTTAAAGTAAAGCAATTAAAAAACATTGTTTTAAAAGATATTGTATTTCTTTTATGTGCTGAAAGAATTGTTCTGTGTTTTTGATGGGTAAGGAGATATCCCAGGTGGAACAAGGAAGTCACAATGACGTCATTTTGACATCATAGTGATGTACCTCACGTCATGGGACCTGATAATGACCTCTGTGTGACGAAGCACTCGAGGTGACGTCAAATGATGTCAAGAATGTTTAGTCCCATATAGTAATTCTGCAAACCTTCAAGAAATATAGCGGTCGGCTTTTCGTGATCAGAGACCTTGGTAACACAGGAAGTAGCATGAAATTCAGGCAGTGTAATTTGAAATTGTGTGCTTATCACGCCGCTGCGCTCAACTATCCGCGTCAGCCAGTATACTTTTCACAATTTATTGGTTTCCTTCTCTATAAAAATGAATCTATTTTTAAACAAAATTACTGTTTCAGGAAACGTGCGGCTCTGCCTACAGTGTTTCGATACCAAAACTTAGTAACATTTAATGACTCCGTTTGTACCTGTCACCTCTTGAATTATACGTTCAAACACGTCGGGCGAGAGCGGAGGAAGTTCTAAAGATCTGTCAGTGGGGAAAGTGTTCACGAATTTTTGCGAAATTTCACGCTGTTCCCTGTTTCGCCTCAAGATGGCAAGGAACACAAAAAGTATTTCTTCTTTTTTCTCGTTACCGGGGAGTCGTCATGTCGATCAAGGTAATCCTATTCATTCGCCGGCCGGCGCTGACAAAATGCCTGTTTTCAATTTTATTTTTCGATTAGTCTGATTGATTCTCTATGGTTGTTCCCCTTAGCGCTCCGCTTTGTTTTAAGGTTTTTCTGGCCGAAGTTTTGCTGGTCTGGTGTGTTGATATCTGAAATTGTCATTGCGTTTAGTTCACTCTATTTGCTGAAGATTAATTCAATAGTTCTTGAATTCGTCATGGTCACTTACTTATCTCAATAGTAATTAAAGATTCAGCTTAGAATATAATATGTCACATTAAGAACTTTTTAAGTTCCAATTACAATGCGAGTTATCACATAATATGTCGCGATGTCTCATTGCCGACTCTATGATCAAAAATTCTATCGGACTGCAGCACAAGTTTGCATTTATACGATATTTATTGTGTTAGTTTTTGAAGGGCTTGTGTTCAAGTATGCTTTGCTGTCTGTGTAGGTTGATAAGCGGAATAGGAGAAGAGCAGTAGCCATGGTTGAGGACAGGTTGAACCTGGAGGCAATGCGTGAGGAGGAGTCTGATTCATCCTCCAGTTCATCAGCCTCTGGTGATGAAATCAGTTCTGATGATGTGACAATGGAATCGATCAGAGTTCAGATGGCAATGGGAATGATTCTTCTTTGAAGAGTGCTAATAGTAATGTGATATGCCTCCAATGTGATGTGATACTTCCAAATGTCCGGTTCGAAATGCTCACCATTACACCACCGAGCCAAAGTCAAATATGTTGGGCCGTCTTGGCTTATTTCTGACTTCGGCTACGCGTGCCATATAAACGCACTGTACTTCTTTCATTTGAATGCCTGTCGTTCCCTTTACTCTTTCCTATCTCCTTGTGTTCGACACTTCTTCTTGAGGTGGGTGAATTCAAGGCCATGGAATTCTATCCATGGCCTTGGGTGAATTGGCCCCTGCGCACCATCTCTTGGTCATCCCTTTTGGGCAATGGGTGATATAAACCCCCGCCGATTTCACAGAAATTTGACTTTGGCTCGGTGGTGTAATGGTGAGCATTCCGACCCGGATATTTGGAGGTCCGTGGTTCAATTCCCGGCTGAGTCAAGCTTTTTTCTGTTCGTCCGTTCGTCCTTTTATCCGATACCTATCCCTTTTCCTTACTCTATCCTTGGTATATTTGTATTCGCCTTAGAGCGTGTTTTCGTGTATGATTGATACATAAAATACACACACACAAAACAGACAGACGACGAAAACAGAAACACGAAAAAGAGACACAACAGTTTGAACGTTTCCGCGGACATGCCGCCTTTTTCAACGGAAGAGGGTTGGCTGCTGGCTGAGTCCTCTTCGTGAGTGGGGGAGTGGTAAGTTGAAATTGAGTTGAAGGTAAATTGAATTTAGTTCGTGTAATGTATGTTAGTTTGTATTTGTTTTCGTGTATGTGAGTGCATTGTGTATCGCAATTGTTTTGGCGCCAAATAAACGGTAAGTGGCATTTTTGGTCACTTACGCTACGACCGTCAACGGGCTAAGTCATTACATGGCGACGAGGATGGGATATTTTATGGAAAAGTTTGTGCTAGGGGTGGACGATTGGGAGTCCTACGAAGAGAGGTTGACGGAATATTTCGTCGTAATTGATTTAGGACAAGAAGCAGCCCACGACGTGAAGAAACGCGCTATTCTGCTGTCGTCGATTGGCAAGGAGACTTATGGTGTGGTACGCAACCTGTGCGAACCGAAAAAGCCGTCAGAATGTTCGTATTCTGAGATCACCGCTAAGCTGCGGAAATATTTCAGTCCTCAGCGGTCAGTGATTGCGGAGCGCCATACTTTTAACCAGAGAGTTCAACTGGCGGAGGAAACGGTCACGGAGTTCTCTGCCGGCCTCCGGGAACGTTCCCGCTATTGTAAGTTTGGGACGTTTTTGGACCAGGCATTACGGGATCAGTTTGTGTTGGGCCTTCGCGACAAGGCAATAGTGCAGGCCTTGTATTTAGAGGACGAGACTCTGTCCTTTGACAAGGCTATTGAACTGTCTGCCGCGCGCGAGAAGGCTGCGAAAAATGTCGCGGCATGCTCGGTTCAAAATGGACACGGAGTCCATTTTGTAGCCCGGGACGCCGCCATGATGGACGCCGTCAAGGAAGGTGACGAAGAAGTCGGAGTCCACCGGCTTCGGAGACAGGACCAACTGAGGCAGAAGAGGAGGTCGGGAGCCATGGAACCACAACCAACCAGAGGATCCAGCAATGCGGAAAGGTGCTATTGCTGCGGATTGGTGGGGCATCGAAGGATTGCGTGCAGATACCGGTCTTACAGATGCGACATCTGCAGGAAAGTTGGCCATCTCAAGGCAATGTGCAACGAAGGTATGGATATAAGGGTCTGTGGTAGATTATCCCCTGAAACTTCATGCAACAGAGCATTTGAGTGCTGCCCTAATGATGCTTGTAGTTTACAATCAAATGTAAAAGGTGAGAGCCATGGTGTAATGGAGTCAGATTTCGCTCGCGAGTGTTGCAATGAAAAGACTATATTTATTAGGGAAAATGATTGCGATTTGCCGTTGTTTAATGTCCGCAGTTCACCTAGCGGTGACGAGAATAATGGTCCGTGGGTTGCCAGGGTAATAGTGGATTCACGCGTCATTAGTATGGAAATAGATACGGGATCAGCGATATCAGCAATTTCGGAGGAATGTTACATCAAAAACTTTGCACATTTGCAGATGAAAAGCACCCCCGTCAAGCTCCGGTCGTATTCGAACACCTTAATACAACCGAAGGGCACCATTGAGGTTGTAGTTTCTCACAAAGGACACACGGCAAAATTAAATCTCTTTGTTGTAACTAATGGAGGCCCTCCACTTTTAGGAAGGGATTGGTACAGGGAATTAAAGTTTCCTTCTCCGATTAATAAAATCGAAATGGTGCAATGCAGTAATGCCTCAGAGATTTGGGAACGGTTTAAGGGACTCTGGGATGGCAGCCTGGGATCATTTAAGGGAAATGAGGCAAAACTACACCTTAAACCAGGAGCAAAGCCGGTGTTTTGCTCACCCAGAGCGTTAGCTTTTGCCCTTAGGGATAAGGTGAACAATGAAATCGATCGTCTGTTGGAACTGGAAATTTTGTATCCGGTAGATTTCAGTGATTGGGCAACACCCATTGTCCCGATAGTTAAGGGGGATGGGAATATTCGTATATGTGGAGACTTTAAAATAACGGTGAACCCCCAGTTAGAGATTGAAAGATATCCCCTTCCAAGGGTCGAAGAGCTCTTTTTAAAGCTTCAAGGGGGGCAAAAGTTTTCCACAATCGATTTGTCACAAGCCTTCCAACAACTGGTCCTCTCAGAGGACTCGCAAAGGCTGTGCACAATCAATACACACCGTGGACTCTTCCGTTATGCCAGATTACCCTTTGGGGTTGCCTCAGCACCTGCCATTTTCCAGAAAACAATGGATCAGGTTTTGCAGGGTCGGGCAGATGTTGCTTGTTTTCAGGATGACATCATTGTCACGGGTAAAAATGATAAGGAACATTTTCAGAATCTAGTGGCCGTATTAGAAAGGTTAAACAGCTTCGGCTTTAAAGTAAATCCCAAGAAGTGTAATTTGATGTGCCTATCAGTAGAATTCTTAGGTCACAAGATAGACAGGTATGGGCTACATGCAACCACGGGAAAAATAAATGCAATAGTTGAGTCGCCACCACCCCAAAATGCCTCTCAGCTCAGGGCCTTCTTGGGCCTGGTGGAGTACTATTCAAAGTTCATTCCGAATCTGGCGACTATCCTTGCTCCTTTGCATGAACTGCTTAGGAAAGATGTACAATGGGTGTGATGTGAGAGATGTGAAGAGGCGTTTGCAACTGTTAAAACAGCAATAACTTCAGGACGTGTTTTAGCTCACTATGATCCGTCATTACCTGTGGTGCTCGAGTGTGATGCTTCCCCGTATGGTTTAGGCAGTGTATTATTACATGAGTATTCTAATGGAATGACACGGCCTATTGCCTTTGCTTCCCGGTCACTAAGTAAGGCAGAGAGAAATTATTCTCAAATAGATAGGGAAGCCCTGTCCATTATCTTTGGGGTAAAGAGGTTTACCCAGTATTTGTATGGGAGGCACTTTATTTTGAGGACAGATCACAAACCCTTGTTACATATTTTGGGTACAGTTACAAATTAGAGTATATCCAGGCTGATAAAAATAAGGTGGCAGATGGTCTGTCACGGCTTCCCCTAGAACAGGATATGGATGTTATAGAGGAAGTTTCCTACTTAGACATAGGGGAAAAGGAATTCCTTCCTATAACTGCCAAGAGCATATCCAGACACTCAAGGACGGATGTAACACTGGCCAAGATCATTGATTTTTGTATGTTTGGATGGCCTAAAAATGTTCTGGATGAATTGAAACCGTACTTCATGAAGCAGCAGGAATTGACTGTTGAGCAGGGTTGCCTCTTGTGGGGAAATAGGGTGGTTATTCCTAAGAAATTAAGGGCTGAGGTCCTCAAAGAGCTGCATGCTGGGCATATGGGCATTGTTAAGATGAAATCGTTAGCCCGATCCTATGTATGGTGGCCAAAATTAGACCAAGATTTGGAGCAGTTAGCTAATTCGTGTGTATCCTGTCTAGCGAACAAACCTTCACCTGGCAAGGCCCCTTTGAAGTGTTGGGAATGGCCTGTTAGGCCTTGGAAACGGTTGCATGTGGATTTAGCGGGACCCTTTTTGGGAAAGTTATTTTTGATCTTGATTGACAGTTCAACAAAATGGCCAGAGGTTAGGGAAATAAAAAATAGTTCCACAGAAGAAATTTTAAGGCATTTAAGGGATATTTTTGCTACCTTTGGACTCCCGGAGCACTTGGTATCCGATAATGGCTCTCCCTTCACTTCCACTCAGTTTAAGGAATTTTGTGACAAAAATGGCATCAGGCACACCTTTTCTCCTCCCTATCACCCAGCCTCAAATGGAGCAGCTGAAAATATGGTTAAGGTCTTTAAGAACAAGGTCAAAACTCTGATGCAGCATGGGATACCCTTGCACATTGCCTTGCCACGTTTCCTGTTTCAATATAGAATTACTCCCCATGTAACCACGGGTGAATCCCCTTGTGTGTTAATGTTTGGAAGGACAATACACTCTCGACTGTCCTTAGTGAAACCCAACGTAGGGGATACTGTGAATGACAGACAGATGGCACAAATGGTGGCACAGGGTGGATCTCCCCTCAGAGTATTGCATAAGGATCAAAGAGTAATGGTTAAAGTGTATCCGCATGGGCAGATGAAATGGACTTCGGGGGTCGTAAGTGAAGTGTTGGGATCCAGGTGGTACTCTGTGTTGACAGATGAAGGTGTTCTTGTCCGCAGGCACATCAACCAGTTGAGAGCCAGGGGGGACCTTGAGTCAGAAGTGGACATTGGAGCCACTGGAAAGGAACCCATAGCCGATACCCATAGCAAGGAGACATCAGAGGAAGAGGAAGCCACCGGGTATTGGGAGCCATCACTCACCACTAGGACTCCTGAAATGGGAACTTGTAGGGTGGAAGAAAATGAGAATGAAGTGGAAATTAGAAGGTACCCACTAAGGGAGAGAAAGGGGAAGGTTATTTTTGATTTGTGAAGTGTTCTTTTTTTTGTAAAGTGTTACCTTTTTATTCTCTCTTATTGACAGAGGAGTTATTTCTTTTTTATTTGGGGACAAGTGTTTTTAAGGTTATTTTTGATTTGTGAAGTGTTTTTATTTGTAAAGTGTTACCTTTTTATTCTCTCTTATTGACAGAGGAGTTATTTTTTTTATTTGGGGACAAGTGTTTTTTTTCCTTACTGAATGGGCGAGTAAACTGTATATATACATATTGTATTTCAACTGGACATTTTGTTTTCCTTTTTTTTGCCCTCTTTTATTGGCTATCCTCCGGGAGCGAGATTTTTGCCTCCTCCCAGGAACAAATTTGAAAGGGAGGGATTGACAAAGTGTATAGTCTCCTTAATGTGCCAATGTCCGGCCATATTGGAAGGGGAGGATTGTAATGTATGTTAGTTTGTATTTGTTTTCGTGTATGTGAGTGCATTATGTATCGCAATTGTTTTGGCGCCAAATAAACGGTAAGTGGCATTTTTGGTCACTTACGCTACGACCGTCAACGGGCTAAGTCATTACAGTTCGTTGGTGTAACTGGAAAGCACGCTGTTTGGAGGTCCATGGATCGAATCCTGGCAAAGTCGATGTTTAATGATGTGGTGTCGCTTGATTCCATCTTCCATACCATTTTTGTGTTACAGGTAAAGTCTTCGCGGGTTCTCCACCGGGCCAGGGATTCGGTGACTGTCTACCATTCGACGGCTGACACTGCCGCCATCTTCAAGGCGATGAGTGTCGGGTACAAGGAATTGCCGGGTTTATACACCATTTTGCCCGGCTCCGGTCACTCATGATTGACTCCTTCCAATCATCCCTCTTTCTTTACGAATTTTTCGCCGCACGGGTTTCTACGCGTTGCTGAGGGAGAACACTGTGTCGCGGTTGATGTACCTAACCTGATTTTCATCGCCTCCTCCGTAAGTCGGTTCCAATATGCGTGGGATCTCCTGAGTAATAAAGCGTCGTCAACTGCCTTGAAGATGACGGCAGTGCCAGCCGTCGAAACTTCGCACATTGGTCCCAAATGAGATATTAATGGCCAAAATTAATACCGTCGTTATATCAACGTACTTACAAAGTAAAATAGTTGAATCCCTAGGTAATTGACCTGCTGAATCCGATTTTGAAGTTATTTTTTATGTATCTCTAAATGTTAACATTTTAATGAGATATAATTATTTAAACAATTTCCAAATATTCTACGAAGTAATTATCTGGGCACAAAGGACCCACAACTATTTAGAACATATCTGTCCAAAATATTTACGTGATTAGTAAATGCATCGATCCATGCAATGCTTCGACCCTGTCGTTCACGGGATTCGAACCCACGACCTTCAGCTACCGGCTTGCGCGTTTGCTACCTATTTAGAATAATTGAATACTTTAATTTAGGTTTAATGATATGATATAAGTGATATATAACTTCTGGAAAAAAGATAAACTTGATGCTTTCATATAGGTAGGCATTTTTACTTTGGCATACCTAATCATTTTTATCTAATAAAAGTTTTATTCCGGCATCACTATATCGGACTCATTGTCTCTGTGCGTATCAGCCAGGGCAAGAAGATTTTTAACTTCAGTTGCTAAGTTTACCTCAGTTTTCTTCAACACGCATGATACTGAAATTAATCGATCTGAGGCTCACAATGATGTCTGGAATAAATCTTCATTTGTTGCCAACCTAGACGATTTCCCCGTGTGATACTCCCGGCATCATCTGATGTCATTATTTGCCTTTATGACTTCTTCTGAGAAGTGTCCAATTGGAATAAATGATTCCTTGGTAATGGCTGCTAAGTGAATCAGAATCTTATGCACAGTAGATGGCATGTAATACCGTGCGCAGAGTCGAACATTCAGATCTGTTTCTTGATTAATTTTGCAGCCGTTTCAAGGCCTTTGCTGCGATAGTTCATTGAAGCAGTAAGGACTAACTTGCTGGCAACGTGCTGACTCTGAGTTCTTTTTCTCTATTCTCTTTCGCTTGACTCCTCGAATAATTTTTTTGGCCGTCGCCCTATTTCAGCACACTCTTGCGAAAATGCAAAATATTATTTTATTACTGACCAATAAAATATGGACGTCTTCTCAATTAATCGTAATTGTAATAATGGATTCTTACCATGCGTACTGGGAAGACATTCACATGACGGAAGTTTAAACTCCAGCCATAACCAGTTTTTGATCTTTTTCCTGAAAAATTGAACCGCACGCGAGCTTTGTTCCTACTTTTCCAGATACTCAGGGAAGAATTTTCGGCATGCAGCGCATCAGAATGTTTTTGGCAGCGACATCTCCGTTTAGATTCAATTTAGCAATCAATTGTTCCAGAACGTATTGTTTCTTTTAAGCTAAAGAATATCTCTTTCGCTTCATAAATTACTCGTTCAACTCAAGTTTCTTTATCTACATGACATCCATTACAACTCTTAATGCATAATCTTTTAGGACTGAAACGAGAACGTTGAACCAAATATAAGAAATAGCTATGCCAACCACAAAATATATCAATCAATAAGAATAAAATCAATAAAAAGTGCAAAACTAAGAATGATGAATTAAAATTGGAACAAGGAATGGGAATAAACTTATATATTCTTTTCTGGCGTAATTTGATGGTTAGATGTCAGGCAGGAGAACTTTCTCTCCTCTGAGAAGAAGCTTTCCTCTGCGCGTAGCAGATCAGAACACGCTTCTATGCAAGGCACTGAGTATAAATGAGTCCTGGAACGCTTTCAAAGTGTCAGTGCTTAAAACTACGGCAGAGTTCGTGGGTGGTGACCGTTATCCTCGCTCTGTAGTATTGCAAGAAATCTTAACGCACTTGCAGAAAGAGTTCTGCTTTGGTGGCCTGAGAGCAATCCGTGCCATCCTCAATGAAGAGCATGCGGCTGGGTTTTTTCGGTTTGAAGGTAATAAAAGTGCAACCGAAAGCTGCCCTTTTCAGACAAAATATCTTTTTCGGGCGGCGGAGAAACAGCAAGGGTATTTTGAAACTCTTTTGCTCTGTGGAAAGCCTTATCCTATTTCCAGAAGCGAGCGGTGGACAGGGTGGTTCAAGACGTAATAGAAATATTACAATATAGAAATACAAAGCAACAATTAATTGCTGAGTAAACATCTGTAGCTTTTCGTTAGGATTATAATTCGTGTCATGGTATAAAGGTATATGCTAGCACGTAAACCGACCCTCATTAAAAACAGAGATAGACCTCATTGATGAACTTTGGGTTTTGAGGAATATCCAATACGCGAGAAAAGAATATAATTTAGCCCAAAGCAGTGCAAATTATGTATGAAGATGAAAAATCGGTAGCATTCCACGAGAGTAACTATCGATAAAACTACTTGGGTCACTGCGCAGCAGCTCGGCCGCCGCGGGCCGAAGATGCGGAGCGGAGCGTTGTATCGCTCAACTTAAAACCGTCTGGAGGTCAAATAAGCAAGTATAAGCAAGATTTTTTTTCTTCATCATGTTAAATTGGCTTTCCTGCTCAATTCTATGTGAAAATATATGAGGAGCACAAAACGATAATGATGCATTTATTTAAAAAAATTACTAAAAGATAGATAAATATTTTTTTTAAATTTAAACGGTCTACCAAGCACTCAATTGGAACAAAATTACAGGATTTTTATTCTATGAGATATCGAAATTCCGTGAAAAAATTATTGAAGGACACTTATGTACTTAAAGCCTTCTACTATCAAGGTGAACTTCACAAAAATTGGCATATTCAACGCGACGGGCGTATAACCCTTGATTTACCCAACTTTCACGAGTGATACACATTAATGTGTGCAATAGAGAGACCAATTTAGTACCCTATTTTGTAGGCCATATCCTCTATAGTACGGAAACACCATTTAAAGTTTCCTTGCAAAAAGTCGAAAAATTGACTTTTGGCCAGGTATTTTCGGTTTCGGACCACTGTGCGTCGGCAGTCGCCGAAACCCTGACCCGATAGAGAACACGCGAACTCTTCACCAGCATTCTTATCCTTCATACTTGGTGTTGGACAATTTGTATATCCCCAGTCCAATTTCCTTATTCTATCCTTAGTATATTTGTATTCACTTTCGAGAGTAAATGAAAAGATAAGCCGAAAACCGTCACAGAATAGTGAAATTTTTTCAGACAGCACTGGATTATTTGGAGGCCTATAATATGCTCAAACACGAAACTTGGAAAATCATTAAATGTCAAAAAATATTAGGTTTTCCCGGCAAATACTTAGGATGTTGAGCTCAAGGGTTTACAACCGGGTGAAGATATTCGGTAGCACTGCATCGATGTTTCGAGGGCGAATTTGTGTACACCTGAACGCTACATCACAGCTAAACGTCATCAACCCGCAGACTTTTTATCAGCCTCATTGGCCCGCCTTCGGATTTTAGCACTTGTATATGTGTCCATGAGAATATATCGTTAAATCGGTTTTTCATTACGAAAAATTATTTTTTGCTGAATTCTGGATGGCTTGGTCTATTCCTCCGATATAGTCGTTCAATAAAATTCTCGGAGGAAGAAGAAAGCTTTCGAGAGGATTGCAGTTGAGGGTTCAACAAGGATTGCTCCGCCATATGAATATGAGCAGTTGAGCCCCTGAGAATATGCACCGTTCCACATGCTCATGAATGGGCACCCCGAGGACATTCTAGATTTTTTCTACTTAACCGATGAAAGAAAATATTTACGAGTGTCTAAGATGGTGAAGGTAGAAATGAAAAACTTTAAGCACTTTTCCACTGATTTAATAATCACACTACGTGTTTCAACTCACAGAATCATCATGTGTTAGTGTTAAGCGGGAGGGGAAGAAAGGGTAGTTTGGATAGCCTGATCGGAGATATGAGGAGCTGAAGAGGGACATCGTGTGAAATGAAAGCGCTGTGGGAAGAATTAAATGTCCATTTAGACCTACCTTCACTGCTACAAAACTAGTAGTAATACCTAAGGAATTTAATTTGGAAAACCTGTGTTTGGGCTATGCTTGAATCATCCATTTTTAGGCGACAAAATTATAGGAATCACAAATATTTGTAGCGTAGCGGCCTTACGGGAACAATAGCCTTGCTCGAGGAATCGCAGTACCGCTTGGCGGCACAAAACCACCGATTAAATATAAACCAATGTAAAGTCAAAATGTTTATGCCTGTGGCAAAATACATTTTTACGTTTAGTCTGACATTAACACGAGCTTCATATAAACCCAAATTTCGTACTGTAGACGACCACCCATTACTGAGAAAGAGTTGTTTTATGACATTTATGAGAACTTTTTTCATCAGATAATATTAAAACTAAATATATACCTACTCATTAACAGTAGCTTCTCTAGTAGGTATGAAAGTTTGAATACGATAAAATCAATACTTTTAAAGTGATAGACTTTCTAACTGTCAGGGCTCCATTGAAAATAATGTGGTTTGATTGAGGTCCCACAAGAGCAAAGGCAGTGTAATAGATCTCGCCGTCTATTATAATAGGCCTCTAGGCGATATGAGGAGCAGTAGATAACTTTTCCCCGTGACGAGATTAACTCGCGTTCATGTGGTTTACATGTGGATGGTTATCGACCGGGCGTTTGGCAGCCGTAGTTTTCTCAAGTTAGGTATCTACTTAAATCATATTTATTTCGTTATCGAATAATTATAATTTAATTATAAGTACCTAATAATCATAATACATGCATATTCATAAGTTGAAATACATGAAGGTATTGAAGTTCGTATTCAATTAGGAAGGGGAATACACCAACTGCAGTATCGTTCGTGAGAGAGAATGCTGCTCGGTCCTCTCGTTATGGCGCATGCAATAATTTTATAATTTTTTCTTCTCATTGTGGATAGCTTCTCGTCAGCAGCCTGGCGCTCGATTTTTCTCTCAACGCCCACAAACCCTTGATTGAAGATAGGCAAATCCTACATTCTAGGTGTTAGAACATGGACGGAGAAGAGCAAATTGTTATGCTAAAACTATCATTATCAGCGAATGTATGAACCTCGCTTCTGTAAATTATTAAGTTGCGAAAGGAATACGGGAGAGCGGGGCTAAATGGACCGCAATTGATTTCTTCAATTTGAATTTTCGATCATTTTTGATTAGCTAGACCAGGGGTGGCGAACCTTTTGGTTATTGAGTGCCAAAGTTTATGAAATAAGAGTACCTATACTCGCTCGACTCGCGTGCCAACCCATCGGGTTAGATAGAGGTATCGATCGGGCGCCCTCCCCTCCGCGTGCCACTTTGGGCACGCGTGCCACAGGCTCGCCACCCCAGAGTTAGACAATTCAAATTTTTACTGAATACGGTTTTTCGCTCCGCAAAGGAACGTCACCCATTTATGCTTTAGTGTATTTTATCGTGTGGTCACTCAAAATATTTAGTTCTCCGAAAGTTTTGATTGTTGAGAGTTTTTCTTAAGTTTTTATTGTGAATTTTGGTTCACTAGGTAAGTTGATAGTGTTCTTTCGGAAAAAAATGGAGTTCAGGGGATCAATTCGTGCATTTCTGTTGTGCATCTTTTCCACTGCCAAAACTTGCCGTGGGGCTAAAGGGAGCGCATGGTTTGCATGCATTTTGGCGTTTTCTTTGGAGGAAGGAAATCATGGAGGATCTATTAGCTGATCAGGACGCCACGGAGGCCCGCAAAAGTGCACCCGCAGCTCCAAAGAAGCGCGGACCCTCACCGAAAAATCCATGCAAAAATTAAGTCGAACATATTTCTGTCTAGGAACGAAATGTATATTATAAATGACGTTAGCTGAATCGCTTATTTTATTTTTTATTCAATTCCTTTTCTGTTTCTTCCTTCGAAAACCGCCTCGAAACACTCATTTCCCTAAAAAAAAACGCTATGGTTCATTTAGCCCCTCGGTGGGGCTAAAAGGACTGGATGCGCACTTTAAAAAGACGGCCATAAAAACATACTTCCGATGCTTATACGGCTTGACAAGTTTGTAATAATTATAGCGCACAAAATTTGGTACCTACAAGATAACCTTTTTTCGTAAGTAAAATTGCATAAATCCGCCCACCAGGACGCCGCAAACGAAAAACGGCCCCACCCTCCTCTAAAGTGTTCCGATTCGCGGAATCGTCAATAGAGGATAATTAATTAATAAAAAAAAGTTAATTGTCAACTGGAATAGGCGCACGGAATTTTCTCGCAGGGATTTCCCTACAGGGAAAATTTTTTGAAGCATTTTCTAATTTAAAATTGACATTGTAATGTTTATAGGCATTGATTGTCAATTTGATATTAATTATTAACTATAGTTATAATATAGATTTATTACGATGGAATAACTATTTATTCGTCAAGTTTCATCAACCGTTGGCATTGCGGTGTCAGAACTATCGCCCGTCATAATTTGATTCCTTATCGTAGCGATCATCTTGTGATAAAGCATCTTCAGAATAGCAGCGTTTGTGACCTTCCTTTGCAGAACAATTAGTCGCGCCAGGTTGCGGTTTCCTCAAGCGGAGAATCTTCTCCGAAAACCTTGTCTTGTACGTAGGGTTATTCCGAATACTCATTATTTAAGTGCCTAACAATTACAAATAGCCAGGCTCTCGTGCGTGACTTCTTAATTGGAACCGTGAGAAAAGTGGTTAATTCCCCAGAAATGTTGCCATCAGCAGGAGCGTCTGCGTCTTATTGCAGTGCGTTTACATTTGCAATCCACTAAAGAATGATGGCAACTATTGATTAATCACCGTCTCATAAATGTTAGCATATTTTTAAATATTCTGTCGACCTCCAACAATTGAAACGCCAATAATCCTCCTTCGTCAAGATTTGGGTCCCTGAAAATTAAGGCTATTTAACATTAACTCGTCAGTGGTTCAAAGTGAACCCTGGTAGTAGTTGTTGTTGACCGCTCGGAACCCATTTTTTACATTTAGCATGTGCAGGTTATACGGGCATTCGTCCCTAAAATTTATTCTCGATAACTTTTACTCGCGTTTGTTTTTGAGAAAACCCGTGTAAATGTGCGACGGTATCCTCAAGGGCGGCATTTAAATGGACGGAAACTTAATACGGTTGAGCGCAAGTTAATTAATGACCTTGCGAAAAGCTGGTTTTTGTTTCACCTACCAACTGAGCTCTGGAAGGGGACCATCCGAAAGAATGCTTGAGTACTCAGTCTGACCGTTGTCGTATGCGTGTGTTGACTCAGAGGCGAGATCGACTACCATCGAGTGAGCACGACGTACCCGGTTATCTGTCAACCATTTAAATGTACAGAGACAATGGCGAGTATGCATCTACGTACATGATTCCTTCTAGATATCTCAATTTTAGGCATTGTTTGCTCCATCTTTGTTAGATGTTCTTCTTTAGATTCAAAAGAGCATTGAAATTACCATGAAGAACATTAAATGGATTGCCGTGTTCCTTTTCGTTGAAGTCCATCAAGAGGCTTTTTTATATCCCAGTAAGTAAGTTAAATGTATTTGAAATGAAATATTGTGTCTTTTTTTAAGTATAAAGAAAAAAAATTAAGCAATTGCACTTTAAAGTTGTGGCCTCAGCCAGCTAAACGAGTGGCATTTTATTGATTTAAAATAGTCCTCATTCTATTTAAACCTTGCCTGCATTTAAGTAGTGAGTATTGTCACCGTTGATTTATTGGGTTTAAAGGTCACAGATAATTTCAATGACAAGAATATATGAATGTATATCAATGGTCTAATAAGACTGATTATTTAAATTGTAATGCTCTCTACGCATAGCATCTTTAACTACAGATTTAGCCCATACAATGAAAAAAGGCGATCTTTTATCTTTGAGCTATGTAGGTACCCTTCACTTGAGTTTGGCTGGTTTGGCAATTATTATTGGTGCATCTGGGTTTACCTTTTGCTCATCATGAATCCTCTAAAATGCTGTATGATATTCTAAGTTTGAAAGGGAAAGAAAGAATAAAAGTGACTTTAGATGTTATATGTGGTGCAAAGATGAAAAGATACCAGTAGCTAGCATAGTTATGTATTCTGGGTCAGGATAATGATATGTGAATAGTAAGTCATCAACCAGAAAAACTGGGAAATGGAATTAGTAGCGTCAACAGAGAAACAAAATGCAGAAATTAGGAAATTTAAAATACCATGAAGAGAAAGAGAGATGACTATGAAGGTGAAGGAATGTAAATATGTCTTGCAAAGGGTATAGAAGAACGTTGAGGAAATTCAAGAACAAACTCAGGTGAGATATACCATCAGGACAAAGGATGCATGATTCAAGAGGTACTGAAAATAAATTATTAGATGGGCATGGGAAGAGTTGGCATTGGGAATGGAAGTGAGAGGAGAACTTATGGAGGCAGATTTTCTGATGACTGAGTGTTTGACAGCTAATCAACCCATGGTTGCAGGCAATCATAAATGCATAACTAGTACAGTAAGAAATATTTGGGATGAAGATGTTTGTCAGAATATAAAGTACCTAATCCAGTATTCTAGTTCTAACCTCTGCTCAACCATTCTATTTTATAATGTTGATTTGTTGATTTACATTTTTTGAAATTGTTTTAGGTGATGTATGTTACTCAAGATCGGGTCGTCGAGGGGTATGCAAGCCACTTAAGGATTGTTCATCTGCTAATCAGGATTTTCACCAGAGTCTCTCTCCAACACCTTGTGGTTACTTTGGATGGCAGAGAAATCCTATAATATGTTGCCAGTCAAGAAGGAGAGTAAAATCACAAATTGTGAAACTTGAACCACCACCTATCTATGAGGACTATGAAAAGGATTTCTTTCATTACCAGTCACATCACAAAGATCCCATACCTTATGGAGAAAAGCTTCCATCTCATAGAAACAAGCCCCTGCTTAGTAGGAAGGCACACCCCGAAAGGCAACCTGCACCAGTTCATGAAGTAGTAGAAGATAATCTTTCTGGAGAAGGCTACACTTTTGATTTTAAAGAACTTGAGAAATGGAATAGACTTGCAGGGAGGAGAATATCACCCGATGGCAATAGAGATCTCGACAGAAAACAAGTATCAGCAACAAACAAGTCTTTTACTGAAAAAGAGACATCAGGAAAAATTGCTCAACAAAGTAAAGTACACCATGAAATAATGTTATATTTAACTGACTGTGACATTTGTATTTTAAAAGCATAATTATCATTTTGAATATAATGTGAAATAATTTTTTCTGGTATGTTATTACTGATAATTTTATTTATAGAGTGCTCTGAAATTTCGGAACTGGTGTGCCCAAATGCATTAGCTGTTAATGCTTCCAGTGGTGTAGTTTATAACCAGCTTCTAGTCCAAGGAGAAAAAACCCGGGAGCATGAATTTCCACATATGGTAAATCTTCCTTATATTTTTAACTTTTTATTCAATTCAGGGTGCAGGTTTTGCATTAAATCATGATTACAAGGCAAAGGTGGTTGGGTAGTCTTTTGGGGATGTGACAGAGGTTTGTCGGATTTTAGAATATTCTGTAGGTTCGCAGGTCGTTTGTAGGATACAAAGTCATTTTCTTTAAGCAGTGGATAGTGTTTTGAGGATAGATGTATAAGTTTATGGACCCTGGAAAAAAGTAGTGGTGATATTTCATGAGTCAGGAGCAGAGATTTTGGAGCATGGTTTAGAGGAAGATGGGAGAATTTTGTTGCTGAGGTCTGCAGTTTTTGAAGGGTGGTGTGAAGTTGGCTTAGGTATTTGTCTAGTGATTTAGTATTATTGTAAATGCGATGACCTCAGATCGATAAGGAGTTGGGAATGGAACCTTTTATATAGAGTAGGTAGCAGCTGTTGAAGTGGAGGTGTTGCTGATGATTAGGTTTGGTGTGTAATGCGATGGAGAATTTAGAGTCACTGAGTTCAATTCAAGGACTCTACGTTCAACTTTCACCCATGCAATAATCAGCCTTTCATTATATTTATTTATAGATGATCCTTTTCAATATCTTCTAGGCATGTTTCGTCTGGCTTACAGTCCTAAAATTTTCACAGCTCTTAAACTTCTTCTTTTGGGATTAGGGATGAGGTTCTTTTCATTCTCATATTGAAAAGGTTTAAATAGGGTAGAGGTTTGAGGGTATAGAATTTTGAAACTTTACATTGAGAAAAAAAAGACATACCAAAAATTTGATGATAAAGAACTGAATGAGAACATGGAACAGAAAGAGTTGGTAATTAATGACATCCCCTGAAAGATGTAAATGTAATTAAGCTTACCTCTACTCCACTTAGCTTCAGCTATGGGTCTTTTTTCAGTGAAAGTAGAATAAACTTTTTGTGGGAGGGACCTACTAGCATATGTGCTAAATCCATTAGATAGGTAGATAGGTAGATTTTTTAATTCGATCTATTAGAAGAACTGTAAATGTTGATGTACTGCAGTCAATTTATTATGGTGAGTTCTTTTCCCTGATTATGTACAGCATCCTCTTCTGGGGCCCTACACCCAATTCCATAATAATATTTAAAATTCAAAAGAGGGTTCTGTGGCTGATAGGTAAAGCTCCACTTAATGCCCCATGTCGCCCTCTGTTTCAGAAATTTGGTATTTTACCTCTTCCCTGTGTGTACATGTTTGCTGCCATTGTTTGTGCTAAAAAGAATATTTCCAATTATGTAATCAATAACGAATATCATTGTTATTTTACTAGGAGCTCTACCAACATCCATCAAACTTTTGTAAGAACTAAAAACTCTAGTTATGCCCCTTGGTATATGGGCCTTTTGCTCTTTAATAAGCTTCCTTCAGAAGTTAAGAGGGCAAAGACTATGGCCCTTTTCAAACGTAAGCTCCATGAATTTCTGTTGAGAAATTTATTTTATTCTGTTGATGAATTTCTTCATTTTTAACTATGCTTTTCACTTTTATGTACTGTTTTATGTATTTGCCTTGACGTGTCCTATATTTGTAGCAACAAATCTCCGGACAAATAAAAATTATTATTATTATTATTGAGAATTGTTAACTTAAAGAGATAGTTAACTTAAACAGAATATATTTTAGGAGGGGTTTTCAGGAAACTGGAAGAGAAAATGGAAATATATTAATATGAAGTTAGGTACATAGGAGAAACTTCAGAATGAAGGAAAGAGGGATGAATAACTTTAAGGTGGTGACTAGTTTTAGTCAAGGGAAAGGGAGGAAATTCAGAATATAGAGTAGTAATGAGATTGGTTATAAAAATAAGTATGTATATATGGATGAATTAGTTTGGACTCTGATAACACGTTTGATAGAGTATATTAGGCAAAGCTGATGGAATCATTCCAATAATAAGGAGTAGACTGGGCTGATTTGTATCTTACAGAGAAACACTTACCTGAATCTGAAGGTTTATGTATGGATGTTTAAGAGTGGAAATGTTAGTGATGGTTGAGATAAGGTTTTCCTCTATCAGCATAGACTTATCATGGGTACTCAAAATATATGGTTGAAAGATCATAGGATGAGATAAAAATGGGAATGAAAGTTGAAGAGAGAGGGATGAATTCAGCTAGATTGTACATTACATTTCCTCTAAAATTGCATAAACCATCTCAAAAAATGTTTGTTGATGATTTAAACCCTCATTCTCACTATATAGTAATGAAACGTCGTTTTTTATTCCAGCTTCCTTGCTTAAACCATCTCTTGTAAAAAATGTTGGTTGGTGATTTAAACCCTCATTCTCACTACATAGTAATGAAACGTCGTTTTTGATTCCAGCTTCCTTGCTTAAACCGTCTCTTGTAAAAAATGTTGGTTGATGGTTTAAACCTTCATTCTTACAAGTAATGAAACGTGTAATTTTTGATTCCAGTTTTGGGCATGCATGTTTTGTGAAATTATATTACTGTAAGAGAAGAACTCATTGTTATTATTTAAGTTATATAAAATACTGACTCTTTAATATCCTGTATAGAGCTTGTAATCTCAGCTCTTCAGTACTCTTACTGATTTACCACTTAAGTATTTATTTTCTCATCTTTTCAGGCTGCTGTTGGATATGGAAACGTCAGCAGTATCACATGGTTATGTGGGGGTTCTTTAATTAGTGAAAAATTTATTTTAACTGCTGCTCATTGCTTGGTGTCACAGAATTTGTGAGTTTATACTTTTTATAAAGATACTCTTAAAAATTCTTGGAAAAGACTCCCCATGTACTCCACTTTATTACTTAGTTAATTATAAAAAAGCTTGCCTTTATGCATGGCAAAAAATATATTCGCACATTTAATGTTTCTCTATGACCCATCTTTACTGTAACCCTTGCTCATTCATTGGCATAGACTCATTTAATTCCTTGATTGATCAATCATGTAGTACCTACTGCCTTAATTCTGCACATTTTTTTAACAAGCCAAAGATGACAAAAATAACTTTGAGAGAGTCTACTCCATGTCATTAAGGAGCATATTTCATTTCTATTTCTCACTCTACTTCTCATTCCTTTTAGCGTTTTTCAACTGAGTTCCTGCTTTTTCAGTTCTTTAAACATTGTTATTTTTAGGTCATTGAATAGATTTAGCTATATCTTAAGTATGATTGTATACCTATAATCCAACTACAAAATGCCTGTATGAATATTCAGGGGACCGGCTCAGTGGGTCCATCTTGGTGCTGAGCGATTACAAGATAGTCTTAGAGGTGGAAATCAGGAAGCCATGCCTGGCCAGACACATCCAGTTGTTCGTCGAATTCGTCATCCTGATTATCGGCCTCCATCTAAATATAATGACATTGCCCTTCTGGAACTTGGACCTGCTCTTGAAGATGCTAGTTTACCAACCATGAGCAGTTCCATTTATCCTGCTTGCCTGCCAGTAGATGGAGATGAACCAGTATCCAGGGCCACTGCAACTGGATGGGGACGAGTTGGATTAGGTAAGCTGAAGAATTAAACTCTTAGCTTTGACTATTTATTTCTAAAGAAAGAAAATTCTCTTACTTTCCCTAAAGTTTTTTTCTTTACCAGTGGGTACAGAGAATTTCTCTTGGTGTACGATGTATTTAGCTACAGGGCATGAAACATTCCTTTGAGTTGTATTTACAAAATTAGAGCAGGGAGGTGCTGCATTGGTGGACACAATTAGCCAAGACATGATTTTCATACATCAGAAACCTGTAAATTCCTACTTAACGGGAGGTGAACACTTTGAGGTATGAGGAATTGGGGAAAGGAAGGATAAGACAAACTGGTACATTGTGAAGTGGCTAAAGTTTACGAAGCCTGATTATACTAAGATAGATAATATATGCTTTGAGAACAACTTTTAAAGTACAGTTTGTTCAATCCAGGCATTTTAAGGCCTATCTGAAGTATGTACTTAAAAATAAATTAGAATTTTGATGGATTTATAGAATGAAAGTCTTCCTTTTGCATATAATCTATTTGTTGAATATTTTGTTGAGATTTAAGGTACTCGCAGAGTAGTTAAGAGATATTTGTCACCCATACATAATAACAACTCGACATCATGGAGAATTCACCGGAAGTGAAGTTTATTCGTAACTCTCTTGGAATATACAAACAAAAACAAAAGACACAGGTAATGCCCTGGGGCGGGATTAATTCAAAAAGATAAAAAAACATATTGTATAAGCTGGCTAAAAGCAGACAGGTGCCAAGTGGGAACAGAGAATAGTTTTTCTTGGTTCAAAATAAGTAACCATTTGGGGAAGGTATTTCATATAAACTACACCCCCAAGATCACAAAGTTTGCAGTAAACCTACCCTATCGATTTCTGTAACAATAATGCCTGTTCATTGTCTGTTCAGTATGCTGTTGGTTCTTTTGTTCATTGTCCGAGAGACAACAGGCAGGCGACGGTTCGTAGAATGTAAATTCGAACACCTTGTTTGTTCATGCCTGTGGTAAGAGTGTTACTTGCCTGTTCTCTCTCTGTTGTGGGTAGCGGCATTCTCTGTTCCTTACTTGTTGGACACAGGCAGTGAACGGGTTGGGAACTGTGCACTGCCAGTTTGCTGTCTGTTCAGTAGGCTGTTAGTTCCCTGTTCATTGCCCAAGTGACAACAGTTGGGCATTGGTTTGTAAAATGTAATTGCTCTGTTTTGTGTCTGTAAAGGCCATTGTACACGGTACAATTTCTTGTACAAGAACTTGTACAATGCTCAAATTGTATCGTGTACGAGGTGTCCGTACAATTTCTTGTACAAGAAATTAGATCATGCTCTATATTATTGGATGAATCCATCCAAGATCCACTCCGTAGTTTCTGCGCACGACATGTGACAGTTGGTGCGTTCGTTTAGTGTTCGTAAGGTTGGTGTTCTGTGTTGGCGAACACTTTTATTCCTATTAGCGTGGCGAAACTTCCATTTTTGTTGTACATATTGTGATATTCTTTGTTGCTTCCATATTGTGATATTCATCAGTCAAGTTGGAAGTGTTCTATTTCTCAAAAGATGAGTTGTACACACTGACAAACATTAAAACTCAGTGAAATTAGGATGACGTTATCGAACCAAAAAGAAATTATAAGCAACAAGCATAAACACGATGTTTGGAGGATATATGATGGGTTTCTCGAGCCGATGAAAGAGTGCAAGTAACCAATCGTATAATTTCATGTTATTAATGCTAAGATTAATGGTAGCAAATCATTGAAACCCAGTAAATATGGCAGTATTTTCAAAATACTATCATCATCGGATATCACAATTCAGCTGTTCGACAGAAAACTATATCTGCGCATGTTATTGGCGCACAAATTGCATGAAAATCTTTGATCGTGTACGACCGTGAACCAACTTCTTGTACAATTTCTTCGTCCAATCTCGCTGTTCAATTTATGGTACAAGATCTTGTACAAGAAATTGTACCGTGTACAACGGCCTTAAGAAGAGGGTTACTTCCCTATCAAGAATTTCCTATTGACCACTCCTACACTTTTTCTATTGGATTTTGGCCTTAAGACCTGTACGACATTTCTATCAGACCTTTAAGATAGGATAGGAAATCTATAGGATAGGATAGGAAATCTATGTGACTTATAAGACTCCTATAGGAACCCCAAAGAAAATGCTACTAGACCATTTCAAATCCGAAGACTTTAAAAAAACTGATAGATAAAATCCTTAAAAATATAACTGTAAGAGAATGAGATAGGTATAGGAATTTTCCTGACTAACACTGCTACTACCAATAATCGTCCTAATATAACGTTCAGGAACAACTCGAAAGCACAACAAAAACAGCTGTATATTTAAATATTTATTGTCACTACTTAAAATTTCAGTCATTGCATTCACTTGCCTTCGTAGCAGATAAGAAATATGATTCCACTTTTCAGGCATAATCCATGACGTGACATAAGCCAATGTGACACCACATGGCATGAGAATCAAAAGTTGCGATTGACCTTGCTTGTGCACAACACTAAATTTGAAAAGGTTTATTGGGCATTCCGTAACCACGGGTCTTTTGAAAGAAATGTTCCACTCAAAATTAAAATTAGATTTTTTCAAGAGGGAGTTTTTTCAAGTCTCATCGAAGGTGGTCACTGCACTGAGGAATACACAAAACATTTTCATGTTTTCACAGTTCAATGGTGGTTGGAATTCTCATTAGCTCATCTGTTCCAATACGTCTATGATATAACGTGCCTGTAAAAATAAATAAATGCTGTCACTTTTTATGTTAAGAATTCAATCAAGAACATATGGAAGGCAGATCACAACAAAAACAATGACAAATTCGTGAATTTTCTTCAATAGACTCGCTTTTTAAAGACGAGAATTTACTTGCTGTGGTTACCTTAATTGTCACTTCCAATTTTAAAGTAAGCTTCTATGGTGACGAGCTTCATAAAAACATTATACTTTGAGATTAATTTCATTCCAGTTGCTCGCCTCCGTGCTGACTTTACATCAAGGAGAGTAGTTCTCTATTCTCCTTGCTTTACATGATCACATTGTTATTCACAACTGCCATTTTGAATGCAGAAGTCAATTAAGATCACTCATATCGATACAGTTGATACCTTTCCAAAACCGCGAACTATTAAATGAATGTTTGGGTTAAAGTTGTTCGTAAGCACCAAAGTTGTGATTTATCATTGATGATAGTCCTCTAATTAAAAAACAAAAGTTTTCCAAACTTTAGTGAGTTTGAACAGACTGCAATTTTATCATCGAAAATAAAAATGCAATTGTTTAAAGACATGTTTTCTCATATTAATATTGTTAACTAAGAAATGGTTTTAAGTTTAATTAGAACTGAACTGTCAGCCCATACTGAATTTTTTTAATGGTTATCAAGGAGGTGAAAAGTTTAGAGTGATCACTACAACTAGACTTCTAAAATTGTTTGCTCAGTTAAAACCATTAAAACTCTCGTATTACAACCGCAGCGTACCAAGCTGATCAGAGAGACAGTACCAAGTGAAATTGTAAATTGTTGCACATTTACAGGCCCCTGCCTGTTGAGTCTGTTCTCTGTTGTCTGCTCGTTCCTTTTTCACCAAATCACACAACCAACCGGCCCCTGGCTGCTGTGACCCTGCCTGTTGAGAGTCTCTTCACTGTTGACTCTGCATTTCTTGTTTGGCAAAGCGCACAACTAACGGGCCCCTGCCTGTTGAGAGTCTGTTCACTGTTGTCTGTTCGTTCCCTTTACAGTGAAACAGACAACCAACCGGCCCCTGCCTTTTAAGAGTGTTCACTATCTTCACCGAAATGCTTGTTGCCTGCCGGTTAAGGAGCAAGCTGCGAACAGAGTACAAAAATTGGAAAACCATTACCAGGTTGTTTCCATTTGTGTGTGGTGCGAGATTGTTCGTAGGCTGTTCATTTCTGTTCACTAGATCTCCAACAGAAACACAACAGGCTTCAAACTGACAGCAAACAGGCATTATTGGTATAGAAATCGACAAGGCTGTTGAGAGTCTGTTCACTCTTGTCTTTCCGTTCCCTGTACAGTGAAACAGACAACAATTACCAACCCCTGCCTGTTAAGAGTCTGTTCACTCTTGTCTGTTCATTCCCTGTACAATGAAATAGACAACCAACCAGCCCCTGCCTGTTAAGAGTCTGTTCACTCTTGTCTGTTCGTTCCCTGTACAGTGAAACAGACAACCAACCGGCCCCTGCCTGTTAAGAGTCTGCTCACTATTGTCACCAAAATGCTTGTTGCTTGCCGGTTAAGGAGCAAGCTGCGAACAGAGTACAAACTGTTGGAAGGCTGTTTCCAAGTTGTTTCCATTTGTGTGTGGTGAGAGATTGTTCGTAGGCTGTTCATATTCTGTTCACTAAATCTCCAACAGACACTCAACAGGCTTCAAACAGACAGTGAACAGGCATTATTGTTACAGAAATCGACCTTAATGTAAACCCTATTTTAAAATCTAGTATATATAATAGATTTAGATTGTTAAATTTTGGTTTACATTAGGTGTATACTACTGTAAATGTTGTACTCTCTGGGACTGTAAACAGTATTTTTGTATTACGATTGTTAAAAAAAAAGAATGTTCTATATGGGACCAATTAAATTACCTTGCCCAACCCTACCTCATACAGTGAATTCAAAAACCTCTTTTATAGTTGAGTTGAATTTTGAATAAATGTGCAGAACTGATCTTATTTAAATGTCACAACCAGTGGAATTATTTTATTCTATGCATTATAATAAATTGGTAATGTTTTTATTCATGGATGTTCACTACATTTCTCGCTATAGGTGAGGATTTGAGTCCTGACCTCCTTAAGGTTGAGCTGAGTATAATTGACCAATCTACTTGTAATGCATCATATGAAGTTGAAATATCAACAACATCCTGGTTAGATAGAGGTATTGATTCATCGCTGATTTGTGCTGGAGAGCCTGGAGAAGTAAAGGATACATGTCTTGTATGTAATTTTTTTTAATAATTGCTAAGTAACCTTTGTATTAAGTATTCTATAGACTATTTTAATTTATCCATGCATATTGTATTAAAGCATATCAATAAATATGTATTCTTTTCTGCATCTTCACTTATAGAAATAGAGGTTTATTCTTAACGTGTTTTGTATTCCGAGTTTTATTAATAATACATATTGTCTAAATGGATGCAGTAACTCTCCTCATTCTTTTGTGGTTTGAAGGCTCATATTCAAGCAGATAATCTATGATTTACATTGACCTGGTGTATGGAGTTATGCATTACATAGGTAGTTATACTTAAGACTTTATCACCCTGGTGAAAATATCCAGTATCCTAGACAGTGATTAAGGATTTTCAGACCAATTCACTGGGAACTCACTCTATTACAAGTACTAAATTAAAAAAAAACTTATTATATGTTTGATTTGGTGTGTCGAACTTCTCTACTTTTTATTAATTTTAATTACTTTTAAGTATTAATCTAAGAATTTTAACAATTGAATATCTATTACATGTGGTCACTGGGCACCCAGTACAGTGATATCTATACACCTAACTCACTGGCTAGGTCCCAAGAATCATTGGGCACAGTAACTTTCAAAAACTATAGCTTGTTAAGGCAATGTAGGGTAACTTTTAAGGACTTTTAATGGTGTATTAGGAATTTTTAAAATCTTTACTAAGAATTATAAGTGGGTACTTATTACTTTAATGATTTTTTCTGGTTTGTTCCATTAACATTTGGTCGCTGGGAAAGTCACTGTCTCATTTCACTAGGAGAGTCACTGTCTTGGTCACTGTATATTTTCACCAGGAGCATCAATTGATATTAATATATTGATAAAAATATTATTGATTTAATTTTTTATAATTCTCTCATATTTTTATTTAAAAACCACCTGTGGCAGTATCTTTATCTATTGAGCTTTTAGATTATTTGTTCTTGTATTTTTTAATCATATTTATTCTTATTCTTGAGTTAACTCTCTGTTATTGGTTGATATATTGCTCTTGTGCGAGCAAAAAATAAAATAGGTAGTAGGCTGCATGTAAGTTTTTTACTACATTTTAGGTAAAGAATTTTATTGCCTGTGAATTATTGTTTGTTAAAATTCCAGGAAATTTCAAATTGATATCTAAAAAATTAAATTTTCCAGAGTATCTTCTTTTCTGAAGCATTACATTTGCCAACCCAGATGTGGGATTTCCACTTGCTGCTATTATCTTAGTAGGTTATTATCTTAGGAAGTTATTATCTTAGTATAAGTTCTCACCTACCAGACTGCCCTTCGGGGTTGAATACTAGTGATTTGCTTGACCCATAGTTTCATAAAAATTCAATTCATAACTGTACATTATAATAAGTTCACCCAACCTGAATTTCTTCAACAGATTTCTTTCTAGCTGTTTAAAGTACACTTTGGGACAAAAAAACTTACCACCCTTACTCCAACTGGTGATTCTAATATCCATAACTCAGTTACAGTATTGCAGAAATTCCACAGAGAAAAAATCATTTGCCTTGACCATTCCTGGTCAAGGCGTATGTTATTTTTCTCTGGAATTTTTGCTATTTTGCAATTTCAGCGGGTAATGCCATTAAGGTTCTCGCGGCCAGTTCGCGGTCCTTCAATTTGTTGAATCAGTTCAGTGACCATTTCACAGTTTTGTATCCCAAATGTCTGTAATTTTGTTTTTAGAGGTGGTCAGAGTTTTGAGGGGAAAGGGCAAAGAGGTCATATTGACAGAGAAAAGGTAACTCTTAAATGGGGCGTGGTAGGATGATCAGATGTAGGTATTCCACAGAAGGAGACCAGAGTGATGTAAAAGAAGAGGTAAGGAAGTGGAGTCACCCAAAGGGTGAATGAATCACTGTGTTATGGAATCTTGAATTCATCTCAAAATACCTCTCCCTAGTCCATAATAGATACCTACTTATACGCCTGCACTTATGGTAGACATGAAAATTGCTTTTGAGGAAAGTAGGAGATAAACCTGGTGATTGAATAATTTTATCATTGGGTGTATTTAGGGGGAATAGTGTTCACTGAGTGGAGCGGGAGGGGACTTTCCATTAAATCTCAACTGTTGACTCCACCTTGATGGTGAGAGCTTCGGTGGGAATTTTAATCTCTCTTTTCCAGCGAGAGAGTTCATTCATCGAGACTTATAATGAAAATGATAAACTAAAGCAAGGTTGTTAGCATGGTCTGGTGGCAGGAAGATCTTCAGTTTATTCCCCTTCGACATAGATATAAGAAGGATGACATTTTATTAACAAATTAAGTTATGATGATAATAACCATGTGGCCAACAACAGCATATGCAGCCAAGATGGTGTCACTTCTGATTTGATCGAAGGGAATCAATATTATTCTTCTGAATATTGAGCTTCTTTGAGAGCATTGTTTTTTTTGTTCAAACATCACACTAGACACACTTTTGGTTGCTCTCAGGACATACTTTCTGAATTTAGAGAGACATGAACATACACATTGTCTGAGCAGCCTCTGTGGAATGTCAGTCACAAAGCAAATTGACTGATTGCAAAAAAAGTTGTTTTAGTTTGGTAAAGGTCAGGGAACACACCGTTGCTCAATGCATTTGCACCACATTTTAAAATTTTCCACTTATGTTTTCCCGGTATGAGAACAGTCACAGCTAATTACTTATGCAGTCACTGTTCATGCACAGCAACCAACTCGGATGTGCTTTACAACATCTAAACTCTCGGCTGCCTTGGCATTATTTAGCATGAATATGAAAGTGGTCACATGATTCACCATGATGATCTGACAGTTCAAGATTAAATTTTGAAAAGTATTTAGCTCTAGGCCATTTATAGAATGAAAATGAGATAGTAAAACTTTACCAGTAGTAGTCTTAGATACTTATGTGCTCCAACTGATAAGGTTATATAGCATCATCTAACCTAAGATCATAATCCTAAGACATGGAGAAGCTGTTTCACACGATACATACTTATATGTATATGTATCTTTTTTTCAATATGATGAATCATTCAGGTTTTACTAATGTGGGAAACTTTCTTCCTATCTTTAAGTTTTATCTCTGATGATCTATGACTTACTCTATACACTACATATTCAATATACATTTCATAAAAGACTTTCTTTTTCACAGTGCAATTGAATGTTGCATTCTTTTTAATAAGCATCGGCTTTTGTTTAACATAACAACAATTTGTAATACAAATGAGGGTGAGTTACACAAATTTATAGTTCTTTCACTACATAACTCTAATTTTCACTTCTGCTTCCTCTCCAAGTTTAGCAAATATTTCTTACAGCACATACCATTTATTAACCCTCTTAGTGCCACAGGCCGATATACCGGCTTTTGCTCCACGGGTGAAAAATACCACAAGCCGATATATCAGATTGAGCGAAGACCATAATTAAAAAACTATTTTTGTTGTAATAATTACATTTACATATTGTGCAATGTATCAGAATATTATAGAAACCAATTATCCATTTTTAGTTAAATAAACTGATAGTAAACAGTAGCTATGACTCATACCTACTGTTTTATTTTCACAAGGTGTTACAAAACTTTCAAATTCACGCTGGCACTTTTTGCTAGTAACACCAAAATTTGGTGGCAGTAAGAGGGTTAAATAAGGAATTTTAATGTATCTCTTAATCTTATCGTTTTCATAGTTTGAAGTGGGTATTTCTATGTTACACACCCTTATGTCCCTTCAACATTCTTAACTTTTTGATCATGCATCTTAATATTGCTAGCAGCCTTGCCTTTCTTGGTCTCTTAGGTCGTAGGTTGTTTGGAATTATGCAGGAGCGGTTGAGACAAACAGATGTTTTTATCTGACTGCTATTTAGTGTCTGAAAATATACCCCTTCATGGAAATCTTTACTGCTACCTCAGGAGTGTTCGCTATCTCTGTATTAGGGACAGATTAGATGGTATTACCTTTGTTGCTGGAGTGCCTTAAATAGTCTGAGAGAATTCCATTGGAGAAAAATCTGCTCACTGACAATTCTTTATCTTTCAGTAAGAATTATTGTCATCAAACTATCCTCTCACTACCCATTTCTTCTCCTTTTCAGGAATTACATGCTGATTGCCACATTCCAATATTATATAATATTACAAATGTATACCTCTGCTCTCTATTCCCACTTGGTCCTTCCTGCCCTAGCTGTCCTAACCAGTACTCAGTAAATGCTATTTGACTGATTCCCTTTTTACCCATCTCTTCTTCCTCTATGATTGGCATAAAATTAAAAGTTTCAATTTCACTCAGATCTTTGGGGGCATCTTTTGAAACAAGAACTGCTCCAATTTATTGAAGCTCATTATAATTGCCTGAATAATTTTGGAATACCACATCAGTGTACTCATAGATTCAAATCTAGTCCTATTAATAAGGTAACAGATAGAGAGAATTCTCTTAATCTGCAACCTTATGAGTAGTGATGGCCGGATCGGATCCAAAGATCTGCGGATCTTTCATTTTACTTGGTTCGGATTCGGATCTAAAGACACGGAGTAAAATCGGATCTGGATCGTATACTTTAAATTTTCACGGCTTAGCGATCGAAGCGCGCCGTGAATGGAATGTAGGTGCGGTAGATATAAGAAGAGGATGTGTAACTCAGGTCACGAAATTAGATGCAAATGTTCCCGTGCAACTAGAAGCAAAAGAGAGAAATATGACTTTTTCCCCCATTACCCCGGTACTGCGAGAAAAAAAAACGTAGGGTGTCACGCGTGCTAGGTGTCAAGCCTACATTCACCGGGATCAGGCGGACAACGAGAGCTAGTGTACTGTGCGAAGTTCGATCCCTATCGCAGTTTCATTTTTTTCTTCAGTCATTGCATCGAAAATATTATCATCTTCAATTTCAAACCATTACATCTGAATACTCACTTTATTTTACTTTTGTTGTTTCAATTAATTGACCAATGTACCATTGATAAATTAAGGATGGTCGTGTCGGATCCACATGTCCTTTATTTCATTTGCTACTGAAATCATATCGGAAGACAGTAAAAATTCAGATCCGGATTGGAGATTTTAAAATTTCGCGGCTTAGTGATCGATGCGCCCCGCGAATCATGAATGTGCGCATGGTAGATACTGACAAGGTGAGGTTGTGTAACTTGGTCACGAAATGAGAAGAAGATTTTTCCTGTGCCACAAACACAAAATAAAAAGACTCGTCGTGACTTTTTTCTCCATAGGCCCGGATACGCGAGAAAAAATATTAAGGTGAATGTCACGTGGGTCGCCTACATTCACCAGATTACCCTGAACCGATGATAGCGTAGTTGTTAAAAATGAGGGCTAGTTGAGGCATTTTTTGGTACCCCCCCCCCCTCTCCCCTCATTGAACATAACCCCTCGGCGGACTAATTACCCTCCGGACTTAGCCGAAGGACTTGTACGACAGGCGGAGCCAACGATGCCAACAATGCCTACGATTCCAAAATGCATCGATTTCGTCTGCATCGTTTCGTCTGCTCGTTTCAGCAGCTCCTTTCAGCCGCTCCTTTCCCTCTCCACATCCGCTCTCACTTATATAGCCCCCGGAGCGCGGAAGAAGACCAGAAGTTAGGCCATCGTACAAGCCGTTATTTGGTGTTCCCCCGCCGGAGTCAAAAAAGAGTTCCGGATGACCCAATCATAAGCTTCCACCTCGCCCTCTTCACATCATGCCACTTTCCCTCCCCTCAATTTGCACCTATGGAATTCCACGTTAAACCCCATTGCACTTTGACCTTGCCGAAAATACACCCTCCTTACCCTAGAGAATACCTCCCCTCTCACGCCCTCTGTTCGAGTCGAGACAGCAACGAGTTCACTTCGTGGCTAGGTCAGCGGAGACTTGGTGATTCTCGAGTCTCCTTAGCGCCATGGACTGTTGGTGCAAGTTATTAGCATTTCCCTGAATTTGTGAAGAGTATTTCAATTTTGTTGGTTTGTACTTTGTCTTTTGTTGTTGAAATACAGTGTTTGATTAGTTAGATTCTCATACTTTTGTTGTTTGTTCTATATTTGACCTCATCTTGCTCACCCATTTTGGAAAGAATTTTTGTCCCCTGGACAAGCGTTTCTCGTGAACTGCTGTTCTTCTTTCGAGAAACGCTGCATAGTGTACTGCCGGTCGCGAGTTCGATCCTTAACACTGTCTAGGAATGCAGGCCATGCTGTATTCCTAGGGTAATGCAAGTAGGCTGTTTAAAAAAGTGGATTATCAGAAATTTCATGTCAATTTATACATCAAAAAAATAATAAAATTTGGTGTTAATGATATGATTGGAAAAATTTTTGTTGCAGAATTGAATCGTGGAATAATTTCATTAACTTTACCATGTATTTTTGAGTGACACATTTGTAAATCTAGTTTAAATGATAGAAGTACAAAAAAGTCAGTATCTATACACAAAGGTTGGAAATGAAGGATGATAAAGTTTTTGATTCAATGGCTGAAAGAAAAATATCAAACAACGATAAGAATCGAACTACATTACCTGTAGTCCACTATCCCACTCTGCTATAGTTGGCCTACCTGATTTTGGAGAATACATGCTCCCCACATGTCATTCTACTTTTTTCTTGCAAACCCGAGAATGGAGAACAAATCCTACACTTTTTTAAATTATGCTTCTAGTAGCATGAGAAAAGGCTACTCTTGTTTTAAGATCAGATTTACGCAACCTCTCCTTAGGAGTATAAAATTCTCAAATTTCATTTTAAACGTTATTATTAATAAGATATTGCAAAATTACTAGTTTAACAGCTTGAAATATTCTATAATAGTTTTTTCCTCTTAAAAATGGAATCCCCGGATATTCTATAAATGGGCTTGGTCTCTTGGCCGCATCAAAATGTTTTTGTGTTTCAAAAAAAGAATTTGAGGGCATTCAAGGATTTGATTAATAATTGGAAGATAATTTGATTAATTAAGATAATGTTTCTTTTATGGATAATGGAGGATAATGTTTCTTTTAACTGCACTCTAAAGAATAACTACTCTGAACTTATGATGTACCTTTTAACTGCAAGGTAAAGAATAGTTGTACAGGTTTCAAAAATGTATTGATTGATGAGTATGTGATAAGGAAGGTGATCTTCCCTGGTGAAAATAAACCGTGACAGACAGTGTGACAACAATGTGTATCACACTGTGCAAGTATATTAGCCACAGTGTATGTACACTGTGCGCACAGTGTGCTCCCTTCAAAGCATGATGGACAGTGTGACCACAATGTGCTGCACACTGTACAAGGCTATTAGTCACAGTGTACACACACTGCTCCCTTCAAAGTGTGATGGACAGTGTGACCACAATGTGCAGCACACTGTACATGGGTATTAGTCACAATGTGTGCACGGTGTCCTCACACTGTGAACACAGTGTACCGTCACAGTGTCTATCACGCTTTCTGCACGCTTTTGAGTCCCAATTTACGCTTTTGTCACGGTGTATGTACACTGTAATCACACTCTTGTCACATTCTAAGCACACTGTGTTCACGCTTCTGTCACACTGTCTGTCACGGTTTATTTTCACCAGGGTTTATATTAGAAGTATTAAAATATAGTTATTGCATCCATAAATCTTGATCCAGGAAAATATTATCCACATAGATGATAGGAAGTTGATTTTTTCTACAGTAAAATTACTTGTTTTTTGTAATTATATTGTTGCTGTATATAAAAATTTATTAAAAATCTAGGATTAGAAATGAATGAAATTCAGAATCAAGTATTTGAAACTAAGGATCCGAAACCGAGATAAAGATCCGAAGCCCAGGCAAGGATCCGGTTCTGGATCCGACAAAAACCTGGATCCGTCCGTCACTATTTATAAGGTCGAATAATTATTTGAAATTCAAACACAGAATGAGTTAATACTCATTCTGTGGATAACTTCAAAATAATTCTCTTTTAAGTATAGCTGATTGCTACATCTAATTTTGGAAAACTCCATTTTAATATTCTTATCTGCTAATTAACCTAATATATCCATTCCTGTGAAGATGCTCTATCAATTGTATCAATTTATTTAATTCTAATTTATAAAACCCAAGGCACGTTGCTGGTCTTAGCCCTTTTAAAATATTTTGGTAAATAAATTAAATTTAAATGGGGATATTTACATTACCTGAATGCATTATGTGGCGGTAAAGTCCTATACACGCTAAAGCACTTCACATCACATGTAGTTTTTCAGAATTATTCCCTGGATGTACCCATCATGTGGAACAACTCGTAGGATTCTAATTATATGCCACTAAATTCATAGTGGTAAAAATAATTTTAATTCTACATACAAATAAGTGTCAGAGCAGTTTAATTCTTTCTCACCGACACCACCTTCCCACATAGCATGCAAGGTTGTTTCAAGGTTGAATGAACCATGCATAGAGGGTGTCGGGATTGTCAAGTTTGGTACAAGGTCTGTGCAATCACTCATCTTGCAGGGAGCGTGCCATTATTGTTCTAAGGATCCATCTTTGGCAATATTGTCATGATGTGTTCAAGGTTCATTTTTGTCTCAGCAAGTGAAAATCCTGCAAGCCTTCGTAAGATTATAATTTTTTAAATTAATAAAATCTAATGAAAAAAGGACATTTTCCTATATTTAATTTCCCCCCTTATATAATTCATCAGTTATTTATATTTTACTATTCAGAAAAAATTCTGCAATACAAATGTATGTATGGCAGAAGTTACCATGAAGTATTAGTCTGTTAAAATTACTTCTCGTAATTACATTGGGGACAGTGAGCAGCCATGTACTAACAGCCTCCTAACATCTTTACTCAAATTACATGTCAACAGGTACTCATGCATAGTTATGGATGTGGGTATGTAAATAAATATCTGAAAATAAACTTCTACCCTTACCCTCCAGCTGAGTATACTCAGTATATATCCCATGATTTCCATGGGTTAGGCAACCATCCATTCTCTGCGAATCTCGCTATTTCTACGGGCTCGTGGTTTTCCTTACATCTGCCCTGTGCATCCCATGATTTCCCTATCTGATCCTTCTATCCCAGGGGTCTCCAAACTTTTCAGCCCGCGGGCCGCATTAACTATCAACCAGAAGTTTGGGGGCCGACTACACGATCGAGGCCCAAATAAAAAAGAATCAAAACATAAATGTTGTTTTTAATTATTTTTTTAGTAATATTTTATTTAGTAATTATTAAATAACACATTGATACACTACACATGAACACCTGAATTAGTGGGAATGGTGAAATTGTTTCCTGAATGCCATAATAGCAGACATTTCTAGTTTTAGATTTGATGTCCATAACATCAACAGTGATCTGAGACTATCATCAGACAAGTTTGTTCTCAAATTGTTCTTCGCATATTTCATTCTTGAAAATGTTTATTCACACAAGTATGTTGTTCCAAAGATTTAAAGGTACCTTGATGCAAAAGTTTTGACTTTAGGATAGTCTTCCTTGTGCAAAAACTGGTAAAAACCCACCAGTCCTTCTTTGAACTAGTCTGTAAGGAGGTCATTTGCTTGCAACTCCAGCTGCAGTTTATCTGGGCAACTGGCCACATCTGCTTCAAATGGTTTTGAAATAGTCTCACTTCTTCTGCTTTTGAATCCAAGTTAGAAAACAGCTCCTGAAACTTCAGCTGGAGGTCTTTGATGATCTCGCTTGCAAATGATGTTGGAAACTCAGCTGTTGCTTCAGGCATGAAGATCTTACACTGCTGAAAGTGCGTCAAGTTGTTAGCCTGTACTTGTTTCAAAAACAAGACAAGTTTAGATCTTTAGGCCTTTAGGTGGGTGTATTTTTTTCTCCTTGTAGTTTTAGGTTCAGAAAATTTAAACGACTATTTATGTCTGCAGCAAAGGCAAATTTCCGTACCCACTCTTCATCAGACAGTAATGGCTGTGGCTTGCCTTTACTTTCCAGGAAGTCACCTATTTCCTTTCTTAATTCAAATACTCTGCTCAGAATTTTCTCGCAACTTTCTCCCATCTTACTGCTGGTTTAAATGGTAAATTTTGCGATTCTGTGTATCTTTCAACATGTCTCTGTCTATGGTTGAGCCCATGTGACATTATTAAATTAATCATCTTCACCACAGGATTCAGTACATCGCTAATGTCCATCAATTTAGCACACAAAGCTTGCTGGTGAATAATGTAGTGGAGGAACATTGGATGTAGAATATTTTTCTCATTACACATCTGCTTCACTTGCCCAACCAAGCCTTTCTGTATGCCAATCATGTTCTTTCCTCTATCAACAGTCAGGCAACTGAGGTTAGTCCAGTCCAAGTTATAATCAGCAAATGTTTTATTTTCAATTCATTGAATATATCCTCTCCGGTAACAGTGCCATACATGCTATGTAGGTAAGCTAGCTCTCGTGTTGTGTTCATGTCTTCATCCACACCTCTAATGAACACAAGTAGTTGAGAGGTAGAACAGCCGTCCAGCGATTCATCCATTGCAATGAAAAATGGCAAAACTTGCTTGTTTTTTGCTATTTGAGTCACAATGTTTTCACCCATGTCTGCAACACAGTGGGCAATAATATTTGCACCCAAAGCTACATTTTTAAATTGTTTTGACTTTTCTGGACAAAGTTCCTCAGCCACCTCCAGCAAACATTCCTTCACTACTTCACCATCTGTAAACAGTTTGCCACTTTTAGCCAGGACGTAGGCAACTTTATAACTGGGCTTAGTTAAGGATTCATTTTCACTTGAGGATGTTACTGAACAATGTCCTCTGATATGTGAGTTGATTTTGTAATTTTTTCTGCACGGACTTTACCCTCCAACTGTGCATATTTCTCCTGATGTTTGCTTCAATGATTACGGTGCAGGTTGTATTATTTCATCACAGCCACGGTTTCATTGCAAATCTCACACAATGCTTTCTCGCCAGATTTGATGAAGAAGTATTTCAAACACTATTCTTCTTGAAATTGCCGACACTCGTCAGTTTTTCTTTTCCTCTTCTTGGCCATCCTTGGGCACTAAAATAAAGGTACTTTAACATCAATAAATAGTGAAATGGAAAGTATGTTGCACACAATATTGCTCAAAAAACCTGATTATGCGAGCTAATTTCATCGCCATTAGAGCTGAAAGTGACCCGAAATAATTTTTAAAAATTCTTTCTTGATTTCTTAAGTTAAACATACCTGAATACAGTCTGAAAATATATCCACTTATGCAAGTGTGTTGTATTTTGAAGTTGCCGCATATTCATTTGTGCTAACCTCCCCTCAAATGTTTTGTTCCGCTGTCCCCTCCTCCCACGACTGTAACATCCGGGACTGTAACTTTCGGAGGCATGGTTTTGGTATGGCTCTAAGATGGAGAATATAGACCTGTTAAATGAACCTGCTGTTGTATCATTTATTACCCGGCCACATCCTAGCTCCAACTAAGTGTTTAAGAGCAAATATGAAAGCAAGATTGTTGCTTTTAATATTTCCTGTTCAGAATATTCGGAAAATTCTTGTAAAACTAACAATACTCCCAATACTTTATACACACTGGTAAGTAATTATGCGAAGAAAATTATCACTAAATAAAAGAGAGTGCAATATGTTTTGCAATTAGACGCTAACTGACACCAGCCCCTCCTCATCGCAGCAGTCAACCACAACTGGCAAACTGATCAAAATAATCAAGTCTTGAACAAGCAGCAATGTTTCACTCTGCCAGCAGTGTAAAAAATATGTCAGTGGTGTAAAATCATCCCATTGACCAAGAACACTGTATAAGTATTATGCAGTGTTCTTGTCATTGACTGTGAACAGAAGTAGAAAAAGTAAGCATCGAATAAGGTATAAGGTTTTGCAATGTAGTGAACGGTTGGAAAACATAACGCACTGCTTGCCGCCTCTTTTTTAGGTTGGTAAAAACGTTACGTCCATGTAAGCGATGGTTGATCTTGGCAGGATACACGTGAATTTCTGTAATTTTTTCCCACAGAGAAAAAGGTCTCCACGTGCCGGATGAGAGGGCCTCGCAGGCCATAGTTTGGAGACCCCTGTTCTATCCTATGCATTGCTTTATGGTGACGTAGTTCCACACCAATAGATGGCATCAACATTCACTTTTTGAAGGATGACTACACATGTGTTCTTCCAACTTCCTTATTTCAAAGGAAAAATAATACATTTTTTTGACCAGTTTATCAAAAACAATTACCCAGCTGGAGGGTTAAGGTCCATAAGGTTTGATACCTCATCCAGGCCTTTTTCCTTTGACAGTTTTCAATGTATATGATGATCTAAAAATATGATACGAATGTTTTGATAATGTGCTGACAACCCTGGAAGGAAAATAATTTTTATTCTAAAAATCAAGATGAACCATTTTCTATTTTAGATGACAGCCTTGGATATACTATTCAATGGGCTTTCATATACTTAGTTGAATATCCACTTTATTCTGCCAGAAACAAAACATTCCAAGCCACTTTTCTGATGGTAATTTATTCTTAATGCTCACTTCACAGGGTGATTCAGGTGGACCACTCCAGTATATTGCTGAGGACTCTTGTGTGCATAAAATACTTGCAGTTACTTCCTTTGGGAAAGTTTGTGGTCTTGGTAATGCCCCTGGAGCTTACTCAAAAGTCTCATATTTTATGCCATGGATAGAAAAAATTGTTTGGCCAAAAAATTAAGTTATATAAGTTTTTAACTTCATTACTGTGTGAAATGTTTTTGTCCTTGAGATCAGAAGTTGGAACTAATAATAATTTTATTCATAAGTTAAATTAAATAGTATAAGTTCAACTCCAAAGAATAATATCCACTAAATGTTGACATGTATAAATACCTACCTAATGTTATATTGCACTGGCATATTGTTGAAAGGACATTTGAAGTATATTGTATAACAGCTACTCATGTACAAGGGATGAACCAAGCCTGCTTATTTTGTAGTAATAAATATTTTCTTCGGTGTTCTCATTGTATGTCTGATTTAGACCAGCTTATTATGTTTTGTTAAATATTTTCGAGGTTAAAAAATAAGATTATGCTCTTGTATAGTTATGTTTATGTAAACTAATCATTTGTAGGATGTGCTTTTTATAACCAGTTAACTTAATGCCTTCATAAACTGATGGTGAATTCTAACCATTATAAAACTAGGCCTTAATGTTCTGACTGCCTATCCCTATTTTATATATTTTTTTGGGAAAGCCAATGTACATTTTTCACATTAAAGGTGACAGAGTGCATTAACTACTAGAATGCATACATGATCAATATCATCATTAATATTATATTGATACACTCAAGCACAACTATCTGGATGTATCATAGACACTCAAATATATTGCTACCTGAATGTAACATGAGGTGTGAAAATATTTTTTGTTCAATATACTTATAGTTATTCAACAATTATTTAAATTCCAAATACAGTAGAAGCCCGGTATAGTGAGTACGGCTTATTGCGAGAATCGCGTTATAGCGAGTGATTGTCTTTGTACCGCCAAAAGGCTTATGTGTTACATGTAAAATAAAGCGGATATAGCGAGGCCAAAAAGTTCCTTCCACGGTATACGCTCGGTATTACGACAGATATCTCTCGAGGGCGATACACCGCCTAGCAAAAATAAATTTTGTATTATCTGCGAATTTAACTGAAAATACAAGATGTGTGCCATATCTACAATACCTAAAGCCAATTATGTCCAAACATTAGCGATTTACGGCCTTCAGTACGCTCAGCGCGCTCCCATTTTACGTTCTTCTTTTGTTAGGCCCAGTCATCAGTGGGAGGGGAGTGGGCGGACGACGAGCAAGATGAGAGTAGGAGAGGGAAGTAGATCTAGGAATGGGCGATATTGATAATCGGGGCACGATGAGATATCGGGGCACGATAAGATATCGGGCACGATAAGATATCGGGGTACGATAAATATCACGATAAACATCACGATAAAATAACATGATATCGCGTCCCGATAAAATATCACGATATCGCGCCCCGATAAAATATCACGACATATTATCACGATAAAAGAACGTGATATTGTGCTCGTTCAAATGTAGCGTGTCGCGCCCGATGAATTATCGTGATATTGCGCCGGTTAATCGTGTCGGAAAAAGAAAGCTGGAGCAAGTACGTTTGAAAACTTACTATTCTGCTATCAGCGAATTCAAATTCTAAGCAGTTCTCTCACACTCTCTCTTTCAATTTCAGTGGTCTGATAGTTGACGTACTTGCGTGGACAGATAGGTGACGTACTTGCTCCAGCTTAAGCGAAGGCCAACCCAACGGCTGTCTTTTTCCAACAAAACCGGCGCAATATCACGATAATTCATCAGGCGCGATTTTGCGATATTTGAACGAGCGCAATACGACGTTCTTTTATCGTGATGTTTTATCGGGGCGCGATATCGTGATATTTTATCGGGACGCGATATCATGGTATTTTATCGCGATATTTATCGTTTCCCGATATCTTATCATGCCCTGACATTTTATCGGGGCACGATAAGACGATATTTATCTAGCAATGATATATCGTCAATTTTAAAAACTCAAAATCAACTGATGGACGTTCCGGTTAACATTCGAAAACTCGACAAAGCTGATATTATCGTCATGACGTATTCGAAAAATTATCGAAAAACTTCCACAGTAGGTATACCTAATATTTTAATTCCGACTAGTTACGCTGTCTTTACAGCTTTCTTCGGCGATCGAAAAATAGAAGAACTGGAAGAAAAACTCCGAAACTAGGGGAATTAATGTTTTATATAATGGAAAATGTTCTGTTTCTTTCATGAAATATGTTGATATTCTACCAGATTGTGCCTGAAATGACTTTTTTGCTGTTTACCTTCGTCAAATACCACGGAAACAAAAGAAAAACTATAAATACGAACGACTATGAGAAATAAGTGGGTTTTTTCAACACCTTCGGATATAACGAGCGCTCGATTTAGCGAGTGATTTCCGAGGGATTATGAGCACTCGTTATACCGGGATTCCACTGTAATTAAAATGAAATATAAGCATAAAAAAATTCTTGAAAACATTTTTAGTTCTGCACTTTCCTAATACTTTTCTGATTAAAACATTAATAAAAAATGCTGTTTCATAAAATTTAAAGTTAGACTGGTCTCGAGTACATCAAGATCCTCCCCCAAATAATTGCTGAAAATCTAAACTGAAAAATCTTGTACTATTCTGAAGTAACTTCGGTAAGTACATAATATCAAAATACTCATAGTCCAGCAGTGTTTTGAATGTGACTGTATGCATATACATATATACATTGTAATAAAAAAGAACCCATTGTTCTCTCTCTCCATTTGTGGCCATTGCATCCGAAAAAACCTGGCCTACCTTCAAGAATTCCTTTCAAAACTTCACACCTGTCTCCTCTGCCATGGGTACCCAGAATCTCATTTAAATTAACAAAACCTAAAACTTCCAACATAAATATCCATACCATAAACATCCTCCTACTGATTGCTGCAACAAGCTTTCCATCTCCACCACCATCTTCACTGATAGTCCCTGAAAATATTACCATTCTTTTCAACAGTGCAACCACTGCAAAAATGCTCCCTAATTGCCCTTCATTCACCTAGATACCCAATCAACCTTAACAGAATTTTTATAACCATGCAACCTCTCCTTAAATCCTCCCAAACCACCAAAGTCCCTCCTACTCCCTGTAATCATGCAAGGAGTAAAACGTGTCCCATTTTTACTACACCTCCCATGCCTCTCCTACACCTTATTAACTATCTCCCTCACTTTCCATCTTCCACCAATGTTATTACCATCATCAGAATCACCTCTGTCCCACTTTTTATATTGGCCAATATACATACCATAAACACTGTTCTTCCTGCAACCTGTCTCATTCCCATATTCTCTCCCTGTGCCAGAACATACTCATTTACATGATTCCTCTTTTAATAATTGCTTCATCCACTGGGTTGTGGATGGTAGTTCAACCTCTAGATATAGAGGTTAGCTGTGAGATAAGCGAGTTTACTCGTTGAATAAGCAGACATGGACAAAAAGCAATGGTAATCAATTAAGAGGGGGTATTGGTCTATCCTTGGGTGAGGTAGGCCTCTAAATAATCAGGACCTGTGAAGATGGGAGGCCACCAACAATTATGCATTCCATCACCTGGATGAGTGGGCAAGGTTTCTTCATATGAGTGAAGGCGGAGATCTAGGTGGTTGGTACAGAGAAACTCATTTCACTACAGGTGTGGTAACATTTACTTTAACGGCTGTAGTACTGCGATGTGGAAGGCAAGGGGATACCACCACATTATTATCTCCAGGAGTCGCAGCTACTCCACTCTTTTCTTTATATCAAGATGTGATGGAACCCTCTCGAGTAAAGTATTCCGATGGTAAAGCAGCCCCCCTTTCGGATCTTAGGGCAGGGACTGCCCGAGAGAGTACATCAGTTGAATGTGATAATCATTTTACAGTGGGAACATGGAATGTGTGATTGCTTCAGACCTGCGGATAACTGGAGAACATGAATGTGGAAATGTAAATAATTGACCTCAACGTATTAGGAATCAGCTGAAGTGGCCCGAAGAAGGAAACATATGGACTGGAAGCTACAGGATTTATGCACAGGATCATTAAATGGTAATGCTGGAGTGGGGATAATACTCCAGATAAAGAGTGTCAGAATACGTGTGAAGAGCTTTCTTGAGTACAGTGAAAGGATAATAATGGCGAAGATCGAGACCAAACCTGTAGATATTGTGGTGGTGCAGGTTTACATGCCTACGATGGACTACAAAGATGAAGATGTGGAAGAAGTCTAGGAAGATATCACGGAAGTTATAAAACAGCTAAGATGTGAAGTAAACCTAATTATAATAGGAGACTGAAATGCTGTTGTCGGTGAAGGTCAAGATGAAAGAATAACTGGACAATATGGATTGGGAAATGGAAATGATAGAGGAGAAAGACTGCTAAAGTTCTGTGCACAACATAAGCTATTGTTGCCAACACATGGTTTAAAAATCACAACCAAAAAAGATACACGTGGAAAATTCCAGGAGACAAGATTTCATATAGACTGCAAATTAGTGAAGCAAAGATTTAGGAACCAGGTGAAGGACTGCAAAAGCTACCATGGGACAGACATCACCAGTGACCATAATTTACTGATGATGAAATGCCATCTAAATTTCAAGAAATTGAACACACAGCAAGTAGAAAAACAGGAGGCGGCTTTACATCAGCTGGAATTTAAAAAAGCAGAGGGAAACAACAAAGGGGAAGGCCGTGACTGAGAAATCAGTGGAAGAGCATTAGGGAAAACAAATGTGGACTGCAGCAAGCCACATAAGAAGTTCTTGGAAGAAGAAAAGTTATCAAGAAGAAGCCATGCATCATGGAAGAAGTTTTGGACCTGATCGAAGAAAGATGAAAGTACAAGAATGTGAAAACTGAAGAAGGAAAGCTTTGCTACAAAAGAATAACAAATGAAGTAAATCGCAACGGCAGGAAAGCTAGAGAAATGTGAATGAAGAATCTATGTGAAGATGTACAAAAGAACCTTGCACTTGGAAAAGTGGAAGCTGCCTATAGGATAGTTAGGAACCACTTCAAAGGACAGAGCACAAGGTGCAATGCCATAAAGGACAAGAATGGAGAACTTTCATTTGAAAATGAAGACAAAGTGAAGAGATGGAAAGAATATCTGGAAGAGTTATACAACGGAAACAATCTCAGAAAGAGAGTGAACGAAGAGGAAAGCGAAGTCGAAAAGGATGATATAGGTGCATCAATGAAGGAGAGAAGACATTAACACACCTTCATAAAACCATGTGCAACATGTACTCTAAAGGAGAAATACCCAGAGACTTAAAGAAAAACATCATCATTCATATTCCCAAAGAGAAGAGAGTGGAGAAATGCAAACATTTCAGAACTATTAGCCTGACGACACATGCATCAAAGATATTGAAGGATCATCTGCAGAAGAATAGAACGAAAAGCAGAGGAGTTCCTGGATGAAGATCAATTCAAATTCAGGAAAAGTAAGGGTACAGGAGAAGCAATATTGGCCCTAATGCTGCTCATAGAGAAAGGAATAGAGAACAAACTGACATGCATTGCATTTGTGAATTTAGGGAAAGCTTTTGACAATGTGGATTGGAATTCAATGCTCGGAATTCTGAAAGGAATTAGAGTGTCCTACAATGACCAAAGAATTATCCACAATGTGCATAAAAACCAAGTGGCTGTGATGAAATCTGGACCCAGCTGTTAAGAGGCAAGAATAGGGAAAGGAGTGAGACAAGTCTGTGCCCTTTCTTCTTTAATTTTTAATGTTAGCATCGAGAGAGCCATCAATGAAATCAAAGAGAAAGGTTCTGGAGTGAATATCCATGGAGAAATAATTAGCATGCTGCAATTCGCTGATGACATAGCATTTGTAGCAGAGGCAGAGAGGGATTTGAATAAGATGCTGATAACCATGAAAAGGACAATGGCAAGATATCAGCTGAAGATCAATAAGAAGAAAACTAAGATATCGGTGTGCAGCAAGAGAGAAGAGGCCAAAACCAACATTAAACTAGGAAAACAAACGCTGGAAGAGGTGAGAGAGTTCTGCTATCTGGAAAGACAAGTAACCAACGATGGGCGAAGCAAGGAAGAAATAGTCAGTAGAATAGCACAAGCAAAGAGGGAATTCTATCAAAAGAAGAAACTACATACAGTTGGAAAAACAAGCATAGATATAAGGAAACAATTCATTATAATATTCATCTGGAGCATTTTTTTAATCGTAGTGAGGCCTGGATGATGACAACAGCGGAGATGAAAAGGGTGGAAGCGTGTGTGAATTCGAAATGTGGTGTTACAGAAGAATGATGAAGATAAAATAATCCGCCAAGTCAGAAACAGAAGTCATAAGAAGAGTGGGAGAAAAGAGATGTCTGATGAAAACCCTACGAAGAAGATGGGAGAACTTATCGGCCATATCTTCAGACATGATTGCCTGGTGAAGACAATTGTCAAAGCACAAGTGAATGGGAAGAATGGCAGAGGAAGGCCTCGCATGAGATATGCCTGTAGAAAAAGTGATAAAGGATGTGAAAGAGAAGAAATAAAAAAATATGATGAGATTACCTGATGGGAAAATTTAGTAGAGAGCTGCATCAAACCAATCTTAGGATTGTTGGTCGATGATGACGATGGCAGGCAATGGGAAACCACCTCAATTAAATTCTCCCAAGAACACAATTGAATTGAGCATCAGACATTTGAATCCTAGCAACTATGGGACCTAGGCCCAAATGAGTGGGGTGGGTGCTGTGTCTGGCAGCAGGAGAAGCATGGACTCTGTAGTTGTCATCTTACAAAATCCTTTTACAGAAATAATGATAATAGCAATGACAGTGAAGAAACCAGAGCAAAAAGCAACAACACTTAGAACCAGGACATTGAATGTTAGGATGATGTTAAGGGCAGGGAAATTAGAAAAAATTAAGCATGAAATGGCAAAGGAAAAGATCGGTAAGTTGGGATTAAGCAAAGTAAGATGGAAGGACTGGCGGACTTCTGGAGTGAAAGTTACAGATTGATAAACTGCAGGAAAAGAGAGTCAGTGGGGAGTAGTATTAGTAATGAATGCAACATTTGGGAATTTAGTGAATATGGAACAGGCGAGCAATTGAATATCGGTAATCAAAATTAAAGTGGTACCAACTTATTTCATAATAGTACAGGTTTACATGCCAACAGAAATACATAAGGAATAGGAACTACTTGGATGAAGTATGATCAGCTGGAAGAAACATTATTGGGAAAGTTAAGGATGGGAAAAATAAAAATAGTTATAAGAGATTGGAAAACTGTAGTTGGGGATGGCAGGGACAGGAGTGGAGTAAGAGCTGGTTTTAAATGACCAAGGTGAGAAGGTAGTGAGTTCTGCAGGAGGAATAATTAGGTACATGATTATAAACACATGGTTTTAACACCATCTCAGGCATAGGTAAACTTGGAAAAAACACACACATCAAGGAAAACTAAACTATATATGTGGTGAATATCACATTCCATAGTCCTTTACCTCGAGGGGATTTGGCTTTCCTGAGGATGATAAATGGGATGCAAAAATTTAGGTTACTATCTTTATAAAGATAGTAACCTAAATTTTATGAAAAATGTGAATTGGAATTCAATGATAGGAATTCTGAAAGGAACCAGTGTCCCACAATGACTGAAGAATTATCCAGTTTACATAAAACCAAGTATCTGTGATTGAAACTCTGAACCCAGCAATGAATAAAGAAAGGAGTAAAACACGACTGCATCTGTACACCGTGCCGAGGACCATAGACATTGTCGTGACGTTGTTAGTGAAGAAGAAATGTAAACTGACGATCAGTCTCTTTACCTAAATTGCTTTATTTTCCTTGAAGGCCTTAACATAGATATCACGTTACTAAATATCTATATTAATTGGGATTAGGGTAAGAAAATGATGGCCATCATCATCATTGGTCAACATCCTAGGACTGGTTAGACGCAGCCCTCTACTTGATTCTTCTATCGGCCAACCTCTTCATATTGACGTAGCTCCTCTCTTTTACATCCGTCACAAATTGCCCCATATACCTCATACGAGGCCTGCCTTTTTCATTCATCCCTCAACGATTGTCTTCATCAGGCCATTGTGTCTTAAGATATGGCCTATTAAATTGTCCCGTCTTCTTTTTTAAGGTTTTCAGTAGACATCTCTTCTCTCCCACTCTTCTTAAGACTTCTTCATTTGTCACACGATCGATCCATTTTATCTTCATCATTCTTCAGTAGCACCACATTTCAAATGCTTCCAGCCTGGAATTCTCTGCTGCTGGTATTGTCCATGCTTGGCTGCCATATAGTAGAATACTCCAGATGTATGTTCTAATGAAATGTTTCCTCACTTCCATGCTTGTATTTGCAGCTGTAAGCAGAATCTTCTTCTGGTAAAATGCCCTTTTCGCTTGGGCAATTCTACTGGCAATTTCTCTTTTACTTCGTCCATCGCTGGTTACTCGGCTTCCCAGGGAACAGAACTCTTCCACCTCCTCGACTTTTTGTTTTCCTAGTTTAACATTGGTCCTGGCTTCCTTTCCTCTACTGCACACCAGTACCTTAGTTTTCTTTTTATTGATCTTCAGATGATATCTGGAATTGTTCTTTCCATATTTCCTAGTGTCTTCTTTAAATCTCCTTCTGTTTCTGCCATGACTGCTATGTCATCGGCGAATCGTAGCATGCTGATTTTCTCCCCGTGTATATTCACTCCCGGAGACTTTTCTTTGACTTCTTGGGTGGCTTTCTCGATGTAGACATTGAATAATATGGGAGACAGTGCACATCCCTGCCTCACTCCTTTCTTTATGCTTGCTTCTGTACTAGTGGGTCCTGATTTGATTATGGCTACCTGGTTTATATACAAGCTGTGGATAACTTTTCGGTCATTGTATGATACTCCAATTTCTTTCAGAACCTTTAGCATCATGTTGTAATCCACAATGTCAAATGCCTTCTCCAAATCTATAAATGCAACAAACGTCGGTAGATTCTTCTCTATAAGTAGCCTGAGGGACAAAATCGCTTCTCTTGTGCCCATGTTTCTTCTGAACCCGAATTGGTCGTAATCCAGGAACTCCTCAGCTTTTCGCTCTATTCTTCTATATATGATTCTCGTCAATATCTTCGAGCCAAATGTCGTCGGGCTTATGGTCCTAAAATGTTCACACTCTTCTTTTTGGCAATAGGGATGATGATGTTCTTCTCAAAGTCTGTGGGTATCTCTCCTGTAGAGTACATATTGCATATGGTTTTGTACAGCTGAGTAAAGGTCTTCTCTCCGGCATTTTTAATTAGTTCAACAGGAATATCATCTATTCCCGAAGCCCTATTTATGCTCAGATCCCTTACAGCTGCGTCAAATTCTGATCTTAAGAATGGGGCTCCTAAATCATCCTTATCGACTTCATTTTCCTCTTCGATTACTTCTGCTCTTAGATAGCTTCCAAGCTTTGTACAACTCTTCCAAGTATTCCTTCCATTTTTTCACTTTATCCTCATGTTCAATTAGGGTGGATGGGGTAATTGGAACAAGATAAAAGCATCTTTATTTTGTCAGGGTATAACAAGCATACTTATGCATGATTTGAAAATATTTTTTTCTGCATTAATAAGATCATATTTGAATGCAGAATATCAGATTAGATGTATGTCACTGTAGATGTGATAGGAAAAAAGTATTTTCAAACTAGTCCAGGTCCAAAATGTTCTATTTACCCCACATATGGGGCTATTGGAACAGGGCTCTAGAAACTTCTTAAATTTAAATGAAATATCCTGATGCAATACATAAGACACTATTGTCATATACTCATTTTATGATCCAAATTTGAAAAAGATCCATGAAAAAACTAAAAAATATTAGATCACATAAAAGTCTAAATGAAAACTCTTTATTTCCAGCACATATGACATTTTCATGAATTCAACTTGATTTACAACTTTACCCTAAAATATATTTGTTAACTTAAAATAAATTTCTAGAACATTTTGGAAGATGAACTTTTTGAACATTTTTTTAGCATTGCATCAAATATTTTTTTATTTCTCCATATTTTATCATTATTTTTCTACTACGTGATATTTGAAATGGACCATTGCCAATCAGTTTAACTGGGCCATAAAATACGAAGTCGGACTTCACCTTGATTTGCCATCTTGCTTTGGCCAATCTAAAGTATCTTGCTTTGTGTTATGTAACAATTTAATTTATCTGGTTTTTTTCATCATCACTTAAATTAAGTTAACGACCAAGAAACTATTGCTCAACATAATATACAGCATAATGCATATGCTCATTCAGAGCATTGGATGGAATGCTAAATTTGTTTTGAGAATCTTTCTCCATCTCATCTGAGGAACTTACTGACCCCTGTTGCCGTCCTCCTTCAGACTCCGATGATGTGAAATCCTCAATGGTTTGATTTTTAGCCTCAGGCTTGTGTTTTTTCTTCATTGGCAAACTTTGTTATGGATGTGTTTCTTTTTTGCTCAGATTCATTCCTAAGCCATGCCATTATTTCCTTGTGTCAAAATTTCACCATAGGAATTAATTTTTAATTTCTGCCTGCTTACTGTTTTATCTGATTTTTCTTAGTAACAGGTGCTTAATGTTTCTCGGATAAACAATTCAAATGAAGGACTATCTACTATTGAGCTATTTGGTGTAGTTTCCCTGGCTTCTGGAGAAATTTGCTCACTGGATTGTGCAGAAGTGCTTGCATAAATTGGTGAAGATGTTACAGATAATGAGGATGAAAATGGCAGAATAAGATTATTAGATTTAGTAGATGAGTCTGTATCTGGTATGCCTAGTGCAGTTGTGCACATACTGAGGGCTTTTGATATTTTCTAAGTCATACATATTTTCAATATTATCAATAACTTAAACACCACAAAAGGATCTGCACTATTGAGCCTGCTCACCGACAGTTGCTCTCCTTTTCTTATGGAGAGATGATTTTGTCTGTTGAGAAATGCAGTAAACCATTCATCGCCAGGGCAACTATCAACCCATGGTGTCTTCAAACTTCTATTTTTGCAAAACTACTGAACCACATCAAGAACTTCCAACTTAAGTCAGTCCATCTCCATAACTGGCACATCTTGACGTAAGTAGCCAATTGAGACTCAATATCGAAAGAAAGCACTGGAGGTCGACCTGCACCATGAGACTCGGTCGAAGCATGTCTAGTCAGTTTTTTAGCCAGAATGAGGGCGCTTACTCAGAACCGAAATCGAAATTTTGTACATGAAATCGATAGATGAAACGAAAAAAGAATTTTGGTGAAAAATTAATCTTCTAACCGCAACCATTCAAATCATCAAAAATTAAAATAAGCAGAAGGTGATGCCCACCGAAAAAGCTGCTTTGATATCACTGACATCATTTTCCTCCCGTCCTTCACTGCTTTTAGGGGAAGGGATGGGTGTTCTTGTAAGTTCTGCTCGCACAGATGCTGTTGCAACTGCTCCTATTGGCAGAGTCAGCTGTATCACCCCCTTTCCAATAAGGCAAAGTAGCTTACATGAGAGGTTGCACCATGCCCACTTTTCCAAAAGGGTTAAAAAAAATCAGTTTTTCGCAGCTTATAACTCAAGAAATAATTGACGGATCAAAAAACAGAAAAATACGTGTCTTTTTATTTTACAAACTATAAGATTCGGCAATAAAAAATAGAGTAAACGATGCCATTCCACGAGGTACACCAAATCTCTTAGCAGCCACTATTTGTGACATGCAAGCCTTTACAGCAGCAATAGTATCCAACATGGATTGTACTGCAGGGTTTATAGGGGTTTTCATTTTCATTTTCCCAGACTTTTCCAGGATTTCCAGACCATTATTAGTGATTTTCCCTGACTTTTGAGCGCCTGAATGCTCCAAGATTTCGGTCATTTATAGAGATAAAAGTGGTAGTGAGGAAGCAGAGAAGTCTAAACTTATGAAAAATTGTAGGTTTATTTTCATATTAATCATAGGGTCATTCCATGTCAAATCATCCAGAAAATTTTTAAATTGACACCCCCCGACTCGGTTTTTGATGTAATTTTTGTCACTAGCTACTATCACCAATTTAATTACCCATGTAAAATATTTCCGCTCTCACCCTCATAGTTTTCAATATATGAGGGGTCAAAGTTTGGGAAGTTTGCTCAGAAGTGCCGGTAGTGGGGTTCAATTTTCAGAGTACAGGGCACAAGTTAAAAATTCATAGCTCAGTAACCAATTAACATATCACCATGAAAATTTTACATCTTGTCTATCGAAGTACATAGATTCCATAGAAATATTTTCTATCACCCTTGCATAGCTATGTTAGCCACTATTATGTCATTAGTTGTCAATTAACCAAGTTTTTGAACTCAAAGACATTACTTCATATTTTCACAAATATCACCCTAAGGCAGAGTAGTTAACTCGTGCATTTTTTTTAATTGTACCTACCTAAATAAGTGTTCTAATTGACTGTGAAATAAAAATGGTGGTGTTTTGACTGCCACTGTGTCAATTTATATGTGTATATTGCAAACTATGAGGGTGAGAGTGGAAATATTTTACATGGGTAATTAAATTGGTGATAGTAGCTATAGCTATAACTATAGTGACAAAAATTTCATCAAAATCCGAGTCGGTAGGTGACATGGGCTGGATGAACTGATGTGGAATGACTCCATATGAACTTCCAGTAATAAGAGATCAACAACTTTAAGTCCACAAAATAAAAATTATGATTACTTACATTGATATACCTTCAGAAAAAAGCTTTTAATTGCAGAAAAATAAATGCAAAGAAAGCTAACCTGGCTTTTCCTTCAAACCTGATGTCATGTTAAAGTAGCTCTTTGATCTTGATTTTTTCTTCCTCACATCCTTCTACAAATTTGGCTAAGTAAAATCAAATTTCACTGAGAATAACTTTTTTGTCACCAGAGGGACAAAGCGAAGCATTCCTGGAAAAATCGCTAGCAAATGAAAATGCGATGCGCACACCTTTCGCCAATCTTTTCACCAAATTGTGCAGGCTATAGCCAGAAAGAACCAGAATAGGGCTGCTTCCACAGCATAGCCAGCCTGAGGCCAGTCGTCCCCTCCTTCACCCCGCCCTCCGCTCCTATGCACAGTTTTTGATCTCTTGGCATTTTCAGATGATAAATTCCAAAATTTGAATGTTTTGCGATTTTTCCCTGACTACACGTTAAATTCCCTGACTTTTCCAGGATTTCCATGGCCGTTTTCACTTTCCCTGACTTTTCCAGGTTCCTATAAACCCTGTACTGGATAAGCACAATTGTTCATTGTCCATTTTCTTTGTGGCATACTAAGTTTTTTGAAAGAAGTTATATTTTACAATATCTAGCTGCTTTTTGACTAATCAGATGTTTTCCTTAAACACATACACCCTGAAAGTGTTTATGTTCCTAATAATTAAGGTCCAACACTGGTTTATCTACTGACACCAACACTGAAGGTGATTACATATTCAAAATCTTAACTAGTTTAAACTAAGTCTTGAAGGCTGTTCCGCAGAGAATACAGTAGAAAGCAACTCCGGATGGAGGATAACATCACAACCTCCACCAGAGGAGACCACTACAGAATGACTGATCTAAACTTGATTTTATTCTCCTACTCCTTCTTGTTACAATGCTTTCTACTACTTTTTGAAAATGTATCTTAGGGTTGAAAGTATCCTCTTTAGCTCCTCTATTTCTCGTATGGCACAAAAGTTACAAGACTCTTCAACTCTTTCTGTCTCAAGTCACAATGAATCTCTACTTTAGTACTTCCTTCTTACAATGCATACATTTCCTGCTTGGCAGACCAAATGTGATACTTTTCATTCAAGTATTGATTCTGTTCTGTGCCCTCAAAATATGGTTGCGAACAAAACAAGGGATTGAGAGGGTGGGGGAGAGACCTTCCACCCCTCTTGTTAAGAGGTATTGAGGGGAGGGTAGAGCAATAATCCCTCTTCTCCTGTTTTGGATGGACTTTGAAGCAGCATATTAGCAATTTATCAGCTGATTGTGATGTCACTTTTGGACTTCCTCTTGTTCTAATAACCCCATCCATACTGTTCTAATTACCCCAGTGATAGATTTTTGAGGTAATTAGAACATGGCCTAAGAATGAGGTTTAGTCAAAGATAAATTTAAAATAATTGCTAACTCTACGATTAGGAATGCTAAATTTCACACCATAATATTTTTTTTGCCTGATACCTGATAAATTATTTTTCCTCACTTCTTTCTAATATAAGGTGTAAAGTCGAAGGTTAAGTTTTTTGCGCTCCTGAGGTAAAAATACTTGCTAAAGAAAATCTATAAAGATATATACACCACCTATAAAGATATATACACCCACCATTCCTATTCGCCCCGTGCTGTCTAGTATCTCTTCCCCATTGCACAAACTCGCAAGGACTGTTAAGTGCAAATTTATGGAATGCTCCAATTTTCAACCTAGATTCAGTGTCAAGAACTCCATTGAACTAGCCAAGACAATAAGCAAAGTGAACCCAACCAAGGAAGGCATATTAGTGTCGTTCGATATCGAGAGTTTGTTTACTAATGTGCCCAAAGAAGAGGCGGTACATCTTGCCGGAGATATACTTCTCGAGGCAGGAACACCTCCCCTCGTTGCAGAAGAATTAATTTCCCTCCTTAAAATTTGTGTCAATCAGAACTACTTTAAATTTAATGGTGAATTTTACAGCCAGTCAGAAGGTCTGGCCATGGGCTCTCCTCTGCCCCCTTTACTAGCCGAAATTTTTAAGAATGCAAATTGTTTAAGTGACCGCCCACTGCTATCGAACGTGCATTATTGGCATCGATATGTGGACGACGTATTGTGTTTATGGACCGGAACCAATAGACAGCTAAAACTGTTTTTAAATTATATCAACTCCCTGAACCACCACATCAGGTTCACGACGGAAATACAAAACGAGGGGAAGATTAATTTTCTAGACATGACTATCTCCATAGAAAATGGCCATCATAAATTTTCGATCTACTGCAAACCCACATATACAGACCATGTGATTCATGCCTTCTCTAAGCATGCTTTTAATCATAAATTAGCAGCATTTCACAGTCTACTGCATAGACCTCTCGAAATTCCCCTCTCAAAAAGTGAATTCGCAAAAGAAGTGGGTATTATTAAAGACAGCAGTAGCCAACAGCTACCAAGAAGATATCATTGACCGCCTCTTGGCCAAAAAAGAGAAAAGACGAGCGTTAAACAACGTCTACCAGGAAAGACCGGAGGTGAAGCAGTGCTGGCGGCGCTTAAAATACATTGGCGACCCATCTATCCAAATGGCCAAATTATTTAAAAACCTCGGACTACGGACAGCGTTCTACAGCAGCCGCAACATCAGGAGCCTTCTCCCCAAAGAGAAAGATCCGATAAATCCGTTGGACCGAAGTGGAGTTTACAGACTCCAATGTGCGGATTGTGATGCCACGTACACGGGGAAGACAGGCAGGAGCATTCGCACTCGAGCAGCGGAGCACCCAAGGGACTTTGTCATAGGGAAGGGGAGCTCACCCTTTGCAGCCCACCTCCACAAGGAAGGCCACGACGCCGACTTCATCCCGGAAATGATTCACCAAGGTGTAAAAGGAACCAGAATGGACATTCTAGAGCAGATGGAGATAGTTTCGGAGGTGAAGAACAGCAAATATATCACTAATGACCATTTGTTCCCTTACCACTCCCCACACTCCTAGATATCCCGTGGCTTCACTCCTTTTCCACTTGGTGGAAGGGTACTTCCCCCACTCCCTGTGGTGTTCAACCCTCAGGCAATCCCACCTCACCCTTTCCGCCCTCACTCCTACGGCCACCACCACCAACCTACCGCTGACCGCTCCCACCCACTGTAGGGACCAACCTTAGCACCCTCGCCCCCCTGATCCCTACCCTCCTTTCCCCCCCCTCCCCCCCCTCCCCCCCCCACACCCCCCCTTCCCTTTGGACCCCTATATATTCATGTGTCTCATCTTTTTCTTGTACATGTACCTGATGATGCTTCAGTGAAGTGAAACATGTCGTAATAAATCTCTTTACCCTGTGGAACGCTCAATTTTTTACTTCTCATCCTATATATACACTAATTTTTTTACAATCTTTAGGAAACAAGTGTCTACAGGTCCCTTGTGATTTTTAGGTCATTTGCTTTACAAATAAATAATATATGGTATTCTGTTCCAATTACCCCATGCTCTATTTACCCCAGCCTCCCTCCTAGTTCTCCATTCTTGTCCCTGATGCTGTTACATCTTGCAGCCCGTTCCTTGAAGTGATTTCTCACCATCCTGTACGCAACTTCCACATTTCTTTTTGCAAGGTTGCCTTGTACATCTTTGAATAGATCCTTCATCCACATTTCCTTTGCTTTTCTCGCTTTACGGTTTATTTCATTCCTGATTCTATTTTAGCGAAGTGCCCTTCTTCAGTTTCCACATTTTTATATTTTCTTCTCTCTTCAATCAATTCTAAGACTTCTGTAATGCATGGCTTCTTCTTAACAACTTTTCTTCTCCCCAGAGCTTCTTTTGCTGCTTCCGTTAACCCGATTTTGATGTTCTCCCATATCTTTTCCACTGATTTCACAGTCGATCCTCTTGCATTTTGTTTTCCACTGCCTTCTGCAAGGTTGAGGTTCCTTTAGTTTCTCTACTAGCCATACGTTCTTCATTTATTTCTTCAATTTCTTGAGTTTTAAGTGGCATTTCATCATCACTAAGTTGTGGTCACTGTCGGTATCTGCACCCAGGTAACTTTTGCAGTTCTTCGCCTGGTTTCTGAACCTCTGCTTCACTAAAATGTAGTCCATTTGGAATCTTCTTCTGTCTCAGGGAATTTTCAAAGTATTTACTCTCCGTTGGTGGTTTTTAAACAATGTGCTTACCACCACCAACTTGTGTTGTGTGCAGAATTCTCCTCTTTCTCAGAAGTCTTTCTCCTCTCTCATTTAGATTTCCCAAGCCATATTTTCCTGTTATTTTTCCATCTTTACTTTCGCCAACGACAGCGTTCCAATCTCCTACAATAAGAAAGTTTTATTCTCCTTTTTCGTGCTTTATTACTTCCGTGATATCCTCATAGACGTCTTCCGCTTCTTCATCTTCGCAGTCCGACGTAGGCATGTAAACTCGTACCACAATGGTATCTGTAGGCTTGGTCTCAATCTTCACCATTATAATCCTCTCACTGTACTGCTGGAACCTCTTCACGCGCAGTCCAGCACTCTCCCTGAGAATTATGCCTACTCCAGCGTTACCATTCAGTGATCCGGTGTGAATAATTCTATAACTTCCACTCCAAAAATCTCATTTCACTGATTCCTAATATGTAGACTTCCATTCTTCGCATTTCCATCTTAAGGTTCTCCAATCTCCCACAGGTCCGAAGTGAAACGATGGCCATACCCCCAGGAATAAAACGGTATAAATTGAGGCAATAGAGCAGTCAATTTCGTGAGTAGTTGTCAAATTTCGATTCCGTGACGGTTAAAAATAAACATACGAGACTATATCCACGTTACATCTTCACGACTATGAGCACAGAGTATATATAATAACCATCTATTGAACTTCTTGTAATATCCATTATCATGACCATGGGCATTGTCGGTATTGTCTTGGAACATTCGAACAAACTATCACCAAACATGACCACCATGACGTTATCCAAACAACCGCGATATGGAATGCGCAAATTAAATATGCGGACCTTAAGAAAGTGAAAGTGTATTGCATGGTGTATTCAGGTGTATTGCTATGAACATGGTAATGGAATTTCCTAATGGGGTTAATCAGCGGCCACCTTTAGCTTTCAATATCAAACATGTAAGCGAGGAGGGGTTTTTTATCGTGTAAACTTTTAATTCGTCTGCATTTCCCTCTCCACTGCATTCCTTAGAAATTCCTAAGCCCTTATTTTTATGGACGAGTACATTCCCGTTTTTAAATCTTAGCTTTGAATAAGGTGACGGCCAGGTGTATTAAAAAGAATTCCTACATTACATATCAATACCTACCTTGTAATCTCTGCATTTTAGTGTCGAGGACCTCCTTGATGATTGTGGCAAGTAGTTTAATCTGAGATTCCATGGAATGGCATGGAGGATTTTAACTGTAAAGTTTCTTGTTTTGTGCCTCTTTGGCACCCTTATGATTTCATTTCTTTTAGCAATTTCGTCATCCATGATCGGTGAGTACTAAATTTCTCCATATCAAAAATATTGGCTGGTCTGTGAGCGTTAAGTGTGCCTTTTAAGAGCCTTGATAAATGTTCAGTTTCAGATAGCTGTAACTGCGATGATCCCAGTACGCACAGTAAGGCTGCAGATGCAGAAAATGTGGTTGAAAAGCAACATCATGGCTCAGGTCATAAACTTGCCTTATTGGTGCCATATCGTGATAGGTTTGAGGAGTTGATGGTGTTTATCCCTCACATGCAGAATTTTCTGAAGAAACAGAACATTGTCAATCACATATATGTAATGAATCAGGTGAGGGAAGACTTGGAAGACTTATTTAAGACTTCCAAGGAACTATCTTAAGGAATGTTTTTGTTTGTATATTTTGCCCTGCCTCTGTTTTGTTCTAGTTATTTACCCTTAAAAAAAACTTGACTTAGTCATGGCCATGTTCCTATATTATGGTAAATAGAGTTTTGTTTGGAGATGAAATTTAAATTTAATCTGTATGAATTTAATAAAACTATGTCCTAGGTACTAATAAGGGGTGGAAATTCAATGTCGAATTGTATTTTAACGTTAATGTTGGCCAAGTCTGTTGGCAGAGGCTGGAATCTAATGAGAACTCGTCTTAAGGCCGCTTTACACGATACAATTTTTTGCACAATTTCTTGTACAAACTCTTGTATGAAGAAATTGTACCGTGTAAAGCGGCAAATTGTACGAAAACTTGTGCGATTGTCTGAATGACTGAACGGGAAATAGAACGTGTTCTAATTCCATTCAGACAAACATACAATTTCGTTCAGTCTATACAAGACTTTGTACAAGAAATTGTGCAAAAAATTGTATCGTGTAAAGCGGCCTTTACAGGAAAAAGGTTTTAATTGTGTTTAAATGAACTTATGCAGTCAAACGGTAAAATATACAAGATGAACTCAGCTGAACTAGAACAACAATAACAATACTGACAAACATATACAGTTGCCTGAGAACGGAGTTACAAACCCGCAATTTGGTAATATACAAATACCAACTTAATATTTCAACACTCATCCTCAAATCAAGGGTTTTTGTTATCTATTATTCTCCATCCCCATTATTTCCCGCAGCTTCATAAACTGAGGTCCAGGCAATCCTTTGGTCAGGATATCTGCCTTCTGATCCTTAGTAGGAATGTACATCACTTCCAGTGTTCCATTGCTGACAAGGTCTCGAAAAAAATAGTATTTTGTGTCTATATGCTTTAGTCGTTTGTGCGTCCATTTCTCCAAAGCTTTGATAGTTGACTGGTTATCTTCATACACCACTATTGGGTCTTTTGTTTCAACATATAGATCTGCTAATAGTCTTTGTAGCCAGAGTAATTCTGACATAGCATTGGCTAAAGAGATAAATTCTGCTTCTGTAGTTGAAAGAGCTACTGTTGGTTGTTTTCGTGTAGTTCACGCCACAGTTCCACCATAAACCTCAAACAAGTAGCCTGTCGTTGACTTTCTGTCTCAACTGCTTGCAAAATCTGCATCTGCGTACCCAACCAGAATTTTGTCACTGTTCTGGGTGTAGACCAATCCAAGATTGATTGTTCCTTGTACGTATCTAAGTATCCTCTTCAGTCCCTTCCAGTGTTCCTCTTTTGCATTTCCTTGGAATCTACTGAAGTAGTTCACTACTGCACTTAAATCAGGCCTTGTTGCTTGCATTAAATAAGTCAAACATCCCACAAGTTCCCTGTACGGTTTTTCTTTTCCTATTTCTTTGGAGTTACTTTCCTCTTCTACACTTTTCATTTCGAAAGGTGTTTTTTCAGGATTGCAATTTTCCGTGTTGAATCGTTTCATAAGTTGTTCCTTATAATAAGTTTGAGTAAGTTGCAATTTACTTCCAGTTTTTGAAATGGTAATTCCTAAGAAGCAATGTGGTTCCCCTAAATCTTTCATATTAAATTCTTTAGTCAGAGCTGACTTCAGTTTTGACAATTCTTCAGTATCATTTCCAGCCAGTAGACAATCATCCACATACAATAGAAAGTATAGGTATGAATTTCCTTATTTCTGAACATACTGGCAAGGATCATTTTGTGATTTTGATAATCCCAACTTCAGGAGGAAATCATCAATTCTCCTGTTCCTTACCCTTGATGCCTGTTTTAGCCCATAAAGTGATCGCTTTAGTTTGCACACCAGTTTGGGATTGTTACAAAGTCCTGCTGGTTGCTTCATATAGATTTCTTCTGTAAGAATTCCATGAAGAAATGCATTTTTCACATCTATGTGGCATGATATAAGATTCCTTTTGTTAATTATTGCAAGTAGGGTCCTAACTGTAGTTATTCTTGCTACAGGTACATAAGTTTCCATATAGTCAAAGCCTTCCCTTTGTGAACATCCTTTAACTACAAGTCGGGCATTGTACCTCTCAATTTCTCCATGTTCATTCCGTTTCATTTTAAATACCCATTTATTTCCAATTGCTTTCCTGCCAGGTGGTAGTTCCTTGATTTCCCATTTATTGTTTTCCTTAAGTGCACACAGTTCTTCATTAATTGCATCATACCACATTTGGCTTTCCTCTCTAGAAGCTATATCTTCATTCTTTTCAGGAATATTCTCAACATATGACTCTCCACTAAAGGCCCATGCAGTTTCATAGTCTTCCAGATACTTTGGCTGCTTGATGGTCCATCCACTTCTTGTGGCTTCTCTTTCCCATACTCTAGATTCATCTTCTATGTGTTTCTTTGGTTCAGAAGATTCCTTTGGATTTACCAATTCTTCTAATGCTTCAGATCTACCTCCACCTGCATTGATGAACTGTATTCTGTTCTCATATAATCTTTCTTCATCAAATATTACATTTCGACCAATGATGACTTCGTTCTTCATAGGATCCCAAAGTCTGTATCCATCATTTGCATAACCAACCATGTAACATTTGACTGATCTTGATTCTAGTTTTCCTGTCAGTTTTTCTGATGGCACCTTCAGATATGCTAGACTTCCAAACACTCGAACTTTGTGAAGTTTGACTCTGTCACCATCCCATAATTTGGCTGGAGTTTTCCTTTGAGGGCAGATGTAGGACTTCTGTTTATCAAATATGCTGCTGTCCTAACGGCTTTGGACCACAGGCTCTTGTCCATCTTTGAATTCGATAGAAGACATCTTGCCTTCTCTAAGATAGTGTGATTCATCCTCTCGGAGACACCATTTTGCTGTGGAGTGTATGGTGTTGTATATTCCACTCGAATTCCCTTTTTCTCAAAATGAGTCTTCATGTCATTGCTGACATATTCCTGACCATTGTCACACCTAAATCGACTCATTCTTAAGTTGAAGTGAGCTGTTGCTTGAGCTTCATATTCCATAAAGGCTGAGAATACTTCTGACTTGGATGCTAGTAGGTACACCATTGTAACATGTATGATATGAGATATGTTTATGATATTTTGTGCCTTTTGATGGGTAGTAAACTGCAGTTGGAACAATTTTTATCTCAACTGAACACCATACATCCTAATGTTCAATTGGCCATGGAAATCCGAGGGACAATTTTAAACTTTCTAGACCTGACCATATATTTGAAGGCAATAGACACAGGTTCTCCATTTATAGGATACCGATGAACACCAATGCAATTATACCCAGTGACTCATGCCACCCGCACTCCCACAAACATGCCGTTTTTCATTCCGTGGTCCACGGCTTAATTAACATTCCCCTCTCCCCCCAATGTTTTGACAATGAAATCCAAATATTAAAACAGATAGCTTTTATAAACAGATATAACAAAGCCATCATGGATAATATTTTAATGAAAAAACTAAGACAACAGGCCATCCAGCAACTTACTCCCTTGTTATCCAGCCATCACAGCCCCACTAAAGATTGTAAATTGCCATTCGGTGGAAATGTGTCTTTTGCTACTTCAAACGCGATCCCGAAAGACTACTTTAAATCTGTTTTTACACCCCTAAAACAATTTTAATTACCTTGACCAAGGCTAAAGATCTTTTTGACCCCAATCAGAAGAGCGGAGAATGTAAAATCAAGTGTGACGACTGCTCCAGCTACTACATTGGACAGACGGGAAGAAGCTTCTCCAAAAGGATGAATGAACATAAGAACTGTTTCTGAAACGGTGACCTGACCTCCAGCTTTGCACAACATCTCTATTGAAGAGGGTCACCACAGCTCCCTTGCACCTCAAATCCTCCATTTGGCCCCCAAAGGCCAAAAGCAGGATGTCTGGGAGCAACGAGAGATTGGCCTCTATTTCAAGGACCCTGGACTGTTGAACGACATCACCTTTTTTAACCTCCCACCCCTACTTTCAGTTGTTTTACCATGGAAAATCCATGACCTATTCAACCTGCCCTAATCCCTTTCCCATAATTCACCCTCACATTAATTCCCCCTACCCTCCCCTGCCTGTTCCCTAACTGTATATAAAGGCACTCAACGAAAAATATTCTATTGTGTACCTAATGATGGCCTAATGGCAGAAACTGTTAGCACCGACAATAAACCAGTGGAATTCACAATTTTATATCTCTTTATTACTCCAAACTGGTGCTGAATTTTTGGTTTGTCCTGCCCACCAGGATACCTCTCAACCCAACAGCTTTCACTAGTGTCACTATCAGGAGAAAATGGTTCACTTTCATCTTCACGTACTTCTTCGGATGTACTGCTTTCCGGGTCACTTATCGCAAAATCACTACCACTCGATTCATCACTGATGTACAAATTTCATCTTCAAGCAAACTTTCATTTCTCTTCATACGGACACTCATTTTCTGTTGTTCTATGAATTACTTTTACAAAAATGCACTCACGCGAAATGATAGAATACTGCGCGTCAAAATCGTATAAGTTCACTCCCTGATCGACTGAATACTTCATGTACGACTCTCGAAAGTATTCTAGCCTTTGGAGCACAAAAGAATCCACCATACTATGAGAATATTGCTTCACTCTGTGGGTACCAACTTTTGATACTTTTTATTCAAAGTAGTAAATTCTGCATTTATCGCAAACACTGTTGGGCAGTTGTAACTGTTGTAACAGTTGTATCTGCTCTGATGCAGAGAGAGACTTCCTTTGGGATTATAGACCACAAGGGGGATACAGTCCACAGAGCTGATGCAACATTTCATATGTAGACATCGTCCCCATCAATGGGAAAGGCTGAGTCATTGTCAGAAGATATCAGGACTTTATCTCCAGATGAGGGAGTCAAATGTTTCAAGGTCATTCCGTGATACCATCACGAAATAAAGAAACCTAAGATGCACACTTTACATTTCGGCTGTACACAACGTTCCCTCATGCCACTTGACTTACTAATTGTAAGATGATGTAAGGTTCCCCAATCTATATCATATACTTATAAGGTGTCTATCACTTCAGATGAGGGGGTCAAATGTCTCACAGGCACTCAAGGCTTCCGTCACGAGATCAATAGACGTACTTCGCTGAGACACCAGAAAATAATTGCTATGCTAAATTATGATGTTGTGAAAAAGGTTTATTATTTTGAAACTGTATACCATTTTGACGATTATTGGAAAGATAAATGAAACTAAAACAGCCATTTGAAAAGAAGGTAAAAATTATCGCCAGAAAGAAAATGACAATATATAATTAAACTTCAAAATTTGAAAATAAATTCAATGTGGGAAAAAGTGAAATAGAATGTAACCTGAGGTTTGTAAAAATAGAGTAAAGCATAAAATTATGAATCATTTAATTTTTATTTACATTTGTAGCTTTCGGACAAAGAGTTGCTCAGAGCGACGCCAGCATTTTAACGAAAATTATACAACATCGCTGTGGCCAATGTTGGCACTTAAAGGGTAAAGAGGGAATTCTGCACAAAGTTGAATCTACTCACAGCTGGAAGTATCAGCTTGATAGTGATTAGATATCTTGAGGGCTCTGGGAAGAAATGAAAAATCTGATGAAAAACCTTAAATAAAGGCCAAAGAACATTAACAGATGTCTTGTAAAAGTCAGTAGAATGAATAATATAGGCAGACCTTTTGTGAGGTGCATGGAGCAAGTACAGATGAATATGAAGGATACGAAATTCTACTTTTACTCAGTATTTATTTTGTGTTGGCAAAATTCTTTGGCAGAAAATTTAGGGTCATTAACTCTTTAATAATGCTTACAGTATACAAAAAAATCTGGTGATGATCTTGTGAAATCTGTATAAACTATGTATCATAGTTTCTGACCTTTCTTGATTTATATCCTATATGAATTATAAAAAGACAAATTACTGTAATGTAAAGACTAATTGCTGTAATGTAGGTACACTATTTACTGATCACATATATTTCTCTAAATATTTCTGTCTGTCGTGCTCATTAGAATTCCATGTGTAATTTGATAAACACTCATGCAAACATAGCCATCTATGGAAACAAATTACCCATGGAATTGCATAATGAATATAATCATTTGTTTTGGTTGAAGCATATGCATATATCATATTTGAAAACAATTATAATAGATTTAAGGATTGACATTTACATTTCAACTATTCTTTCAGTCTTTCATGATCAACTGATGAAGAGTAATGAAATTTCATCATTTGCATTAATTTATTTGCACTTCAAAACAAGTGTAAAGTCTCAAATGTTTGGCCTTCTATTTTTGTCAAATTAATTTTTGTGGGCTTGGGGGTTAGGCTATGAATGACAAATATAATTTTCCCCTGAGAAATAAGGTTTCAAGCAATGCACAAATATGTTAGGCATGTTGTCAATTGAATAATTGACTGGAAAACTGCAAAATCAATCATAGGGTTGATGGCTTGTAATGTGAGTAAACTGATCCAAAATGGCAAGTAGATTTTTAAAGTTCGAATTACGCTTATTGCCTTAATCTTTGAAAGGAATGCTATTTTGGCTGTCTTAAATTAGTCAGAAAAACTGCTGATTCGAGGGTTTCAAATGTTAGAAATATTTAATAGACATAAATGACTTCAATGGATCGTTTCAATGATTAAGGCAGGGAAACTATCCAAACCTGAAGTAAGTTTATTGGGAAATTCACTAAAAATTTTATGCACTGTAATTAAATATGGGAATTGTCTTTTGGGCCAAGATTATCTTGATTTATTACACATGTATATCACGGTATGGCTACAGAGGTATATTTCACAGTGGTCCACATGAATTGCCATGGTACCTACTTCACTCGTTAGTCATGTTGGTCAATTCTAATTCAGAACTATGCTTGAAGTGATTCCTTAAAACCAATTTCATGAAGATATCCAGTGTCATGATTTTTGATTTACTTTAAAATAAATTTGAATGAAATATATCATGTGTCGATAAATTTGCCATTTTGTTGCTTTGAAATCGTGATTTGTGTAGTATAAGTTTAATCTTAAATGCCTCTCAAAATAAATTCAAAATTATTTTAATAATTAGGTAATATTATGAATGAATGTCTTGAGCTTAATAGGGGCTCATAACTTAAAGCATTTTGATGAATTTTCAGGTGGATAGCTATCGCTTTAATCGAGCATCTTTGATAAATGTTGGCTTTGAGCTGTCAATGATTGATGGTTGTGATTATATTGCCATGCATGATGTTGATCTTCTACCACTTAACTCAAATTTGTCATATGGATTTCCTGCCAATGGCCCAGTACATTTGGCTGCTCCACACTTGCATCCTCGCTATCACTATCCTACCTTTGTTGGTGGCATCCTTATTCTCAAAAGGCAAGTCAAGTATTAACGTATAAAATCCTAACCGTTGAGGTTGATACCATTCATTGGTGTTAAAGTTAATTTCATTATTTGTAATACTTTAGATTGACTTAATTTTATCAATCATATTTTTTGTTAAATTCTAATTTTATTCATATTTGAGTGATCACAATGTTATATAAATCATATTTATGCATGCCTTATCATGTTGAAGGACTCTATTGTAATTTTTATCTTTTTTTATATTTTGAATTGAACTCTCATCACCCCTGCTAATGGAATCACAGAAAACATTTCAAACTGGTTAATGGGATGAGCAACAAATATTGGGGTTGGGGGCTTGAAGATGATGAATTTTATGTCCGGTTGAAGGAAGCTGGTTTAAACATTACACGACCACAAAATATTTCAACTGGAACCCACGATACTTTCAGGTATGATCATTTAGTGCACATTGATCACATTAATACTATTGATCGTGTTCAGCAGACTCAATAGTTAAAGAACTGCTAGGAACTTTCTGCTGAATGCTCTATGGTAACTCACCAGTGATTCAACATGTTATGGATCAGATCTATTTTTTTCACCAGAAATTTTGAACTGGTGACTAGGCTGAACATGTTGAGAGCAATATGGTAGCACCCATGAATTTGTCCTCAGCTTTAACCTGCACATGTAATTGTGAGGAAATGATAGTAAACATTACTGATAGCATCAAAAACCTAATAATATTGAATGCAGGTTTGAAAAATGTCTTTATTTATATAGAAAATTTAGGATTATGAAGTCCTCTCTTACAATTAACTGTAATGAACTACACAAACATCCATGCCCCGGGAAGTGAAAATCCTCCCTAGGTGGGATCGAATCCACAACCTCAAGTTTGACAGGCATGAGATTTACCCCGTGGCCCCTAGAGTATTTCAGAGAAATAATTTAGTAGTCCCCAGTAAATGTTGGGGTCAAATAATCCAAATATTGTATATTAGAGCTCATTTTCATTTTTTCTAAAATGTCATGTGACTGGAGTGACATAGTGTCCTGGTTGGAATCGTTCAGGTGATGGCAACATTGAGTATCCACCAGTGAGTCACCTGAAAGATCAGCTGAATGCAATCCATGTTTAAATAGTCATAAATGTTAAATCCTATTCTTAGATTACTCATATGAGTGACAGGGAGCAACATTTTAAAAATTTTGTGTGGATTATTTTGTGACTACTCATCATCCACTGTTTTGTTTTTGCATATCATATATTTTATTTATTTAATGCAGATATTTATGGTATTTACACAGGTATAAAAGGCTCATCAGAATCATCTCTTCATTTTTTTGCCTCTTTTAATTGATAAATTTTTTATATTTTTATTTAGTTACTAAAAACTTGTTCTTTACAACATTTTAATCACTTCATTTATGTTAGTTTATGATTACAGCACACTAAATGCATTATATATTTTTGTGCTTAAGTAGTTACAGTAAAGGAATTTCACAGTGTAAAATTCATGTAATTTTACTTGGTCTTTATCTCTACATATCAGCATTATTTCGACATATCAGCATTATCTCTGCTTATCAGCATTAGCTTTAACCAGTTTAGCTTCCAGCCTTTCATTTTCTTAGATTTGTGAAAGCTAGGCCTCATGGAAAGTGACTCAGCATATATTAAGGATGTGCGAGTACTCGAAAATTCGAGTTGAGTCGAGTAGTTGGTACTCGACTCGAGCACTCGAGTATTTTTACGAAAGTCGAGTCGAGTCGAGTAGTTTTTGTCGACGGAGCCGCCAAGACCAATGCCACCAGAAATCTGCCGACAGGAAGCGCTATCATCAAAATCGAGTAAATCTCTGGTTACACGGTAGATAACACGTACGGACATGTACTTACGTACGTTCATTTACATTTGCGCGAATGGTTTCATGTACGTTTACGTGAACGGATTCATGTACGCTTGCGTGAACGAATGGATGAATCAGTGGTTACACGGTCCATGAAACCGCAATGTACCGTATTCCTCCGAATATAGCTAGCCCCCCCTTTTTGGCCGAAATATTCGCGGAAAAAGTCTGGGGTGGGAGACTATATTCGAGCTCAAAGCACCTAATGATGGTTGTAAAATTCCATCCCCTGAGTTTGAAGGTTTAGATCACAAAAATGAGTAGTTCAATTTCAAAATAAAGTATATCGAACTAATTCTTGTTTATTTATACGTTTAATAATGTCAAAAATATATTTTTTGTTGGTTATATTAATTAATTTTTCGACTGAGACAGATAAAAACGCCGGGTATTATTCAAGTTCCGGGAAGCAAGTTTGACGCCCACTTGAAGATACACATGAAAAGCCACTTCTCTTTTCTTCGCATAAGATATGGAACATATATTTATCTTAGACTAAACAAAGTTTAAAATAGATTACTCAGTTACTAATTACGTAACGAATAATATATAAAAATGCGCTATCTCAGCATGCGGAAGTCGGAAATTTAGTTCGTTTTGATGGTATTCTTCGTGTTTGAAAACTAAGAACGTGTAAAATGACTTAACAAATTGGGAGGATTAGATATGCTTTCAACGTGTATATATTTATTTCGGAAAGCGAGCTCCACGCGACAGGACTTTTGGCCTGGAGAGATAAGCAGCTCAAGGTTGTCAAGTTGTAAGCTACCGTAGGTACCGCGCGCACCAAACACCACGCGAGAAAATTTCTCTAGTACGCACAGGAAAAATATCCTTGCCTATGCTTGAATAAACGTTTATAAGTTGCAGTATTCACTAAAATAAAATCAGCGATAAGAGAGATAGCTTTTGTCCCCACATTTCTCGGCTTCTCGACGAAAGAAACAAATTGCATTTTAAATTATCTTCAACTCCGTCTCCAAAATCTTTGCTCGAGGAGGCATAATGACGGTATGCTTCCAAAGATACCGTCAGTTCTTAAAATGACACTGACTTGCATTCTTAAAGGCGATACTTTTTTTGCTATTGTCGAGTCCTCATGACTCATTCACAGCGATAGGCGATCTGCTTGCAGCAGATGATTCCACGCGCGTGCTACCTTTCCAGGCATGCTCTGGACATTTGAGCGTGCTTTTATAGCTGAAAATAAATACATATCGATATCAAATAACCAACGAATTGTACTGAGATTTCATAAGTGGATTCATATTAATGACTCGAGAGCAAGAGAAAGGTCCAAACGGTGATTTCCGGAACGGAAAGCGTGCGGGACGGAAAATAACGCAGTCTGACAAATTCATCAATAACAAAAATATTGATGAACGTAATAGTATGAAACTTCGTGTAACTATTAACAAAGCCCTTAGCTACAATATGTGAAAAGGAAGTTTGATATCTCGATCTGTGTTGTTCTTACAATGCCCAAATTCGATGGATCCATCCGGTATAAAAAAAATCGCTAAAAATCCGTTCTTAAACACATACTTCAGTAAAAAAAATTGTAAAAATATTTTAATACTACCAGTAAACGTAGAAATAAACAAGCTTTAATTTGATATACTTTATTTTAGAATCGCTTTAGCCATCTTGGAGATATTGGTCTTCAAACTCACAGGTGAAGGAACTTTTGTAACGGATGGTAGGCATCCTATTATAAGGGCATTACGGATGATATAGGTATCGTATAAAACTTATAAGTTTTACCATTCCATTTTTTTATTTCCTATTTAGGATTATTAATTAAATCATTAATTTCAAGTTCCTAGTCATATCTTAAGATATATAATTATAAATATCTATAGATAATTATCTATAATAAATTTTTGTTCAAATATATTTCCTTAGAAATCGAAAACTTTAATCCACAGGACTCTATACAAAATTCATGTACCTGCTCACATTCATCCGTGAATGAAAATTCATTGTTCAAACATTATTAACTTGCATTAATGGATATTGGAAATAACCCGTGCTGATATTAGGTGTTCATGCATCGTGCAAATGGGGGTGATTGACACAGATCATTTTTATGATTCTAAGTTCTAACATGTTTAGGCAGAAATCACCGATTTTAAAGAGATGGTGCCATTAATTGGAAGAGGAAGAAAAGTATATGTTAAAAAACTAACTATGTAATTAACGGACAATCATAAATTTGAGGCGCGAGCTTATCAAATATTTACTGCACAAATAAGGCAAATTGTATGAAATTCACTGTACTGTTGGACTAACTCCGGCATACACGACATCACTGAGAAAGCGTTTAGCTCTGAAAAGAAATGCATAGGAATGTGAAATACAAGGAATGCTCTTCTAATTAGGCTTATGTATTCCTTAAGAAAAAATAGTTTGCTTCCTGGCTTACTTTCAAGTTAATAGGGCATGTCACTCATATAGGCCTCATATTATGCCTAAGTACATTCTAGGTACCGTACTGCAAGCTAATTTACACATTTTTGAATAATCCTAGGAATGCAGGAAATTTTCTTATTTCGAGAACTACCGGAAAATTTCCATTATGTCTTTTGGCCTGCGCTACATGCCATATTAATTTGACTGTTTATAACTATGCATTAGGTAGGTAGACCTGCCACTTGATATTCAGATTGCTGGCTAACTTTAATTGTAATGACTTAAGTAAGAACTGGGTCTCTTCACTCATGTACAATAATGTACAAACTCGACTCGACTCGATACTCGCGAGTACTTTACAACTCGACTCGATACTCGACTCGAGGTCAAAAAGTGCTACTCGCACATCCCTAGCATATATAATACCCTAAGGAAATTTAATGATTGGGAATACCTTGATACTTCAAAGAATTGATTTTTGTGAAAAAGGTAGGGATGGGACATTTGAATCTTTGAATTCCTTGAATAATGCCTCTTTGGTCAAATCTCTCAATGCTCAAATCCATTGAGTTTCACGTCGAATCTGACATTGTGGGAAAGTGAGCGGGAAGAATGGAAAAGGTAGGCCTTGTATGAGATGCATGGAACAGGTTGTGAAGGATGTAAAAGAGAGGGATTACGTTAATATGAAGAGATTGGCTGATAGAAGAATCAAGTGGAGGGCTGTGTCAAACCAATCCTAGGATTGTTGAGTGATGATGATGATAAAATTTAAGGTCTTGGACAGTAAATATACAACCACAGGTCAATGAAGTGAGCAAAAATATAATTTTTAAAATTGTATCTTAATAATATCTTTTTGTTATTCACCCAAAACACGCACAATATTGGTTAAACTAGAAGTTAATTATTAAAAATTGGCTGTGGAATGATTTTTTAAATATCCTTGATAGTAACATAGTGTGAGTGAGTGGTTTTATGGCTCCAGAGAGTTCTTATCATATATAAGGTCTACTGTACTACCAAAACTGGCTGGGAAGTACCTTTTAGCACCACAGGCAACAGTGGACTTACAAGGATACATCACGAGACTGATGCTCGGGATTCAAATGATGCAATTATTTTCTATAACTATAGAGGGGATACGGGGATAGTGTCATGGCTTTCTTCCATGTAGACCTGCGTTTGTGAGAAGAACGCCACTAAAGAATTTTCCTTCGTATAAATCCTCTGTGATGCACCCCCTCAGTGGGTGAGGCGCCCTGACAGATGTTAGAATGCAGCGGTGTGGGTTTGTGGCCGAGTGCAGGCAAGTGTTTTTTCTTTCGAATGCTTAATGAAATCACTGTGAAAAGCCCAATCTCATACTTTTGCAGCAGTAACAACAAAATTTTTAATTTTCAGTCTATTTGCTGGATTTTCAATCAACCCCCTTGGGAAACCTTCAAAACAAATTTCAGGATTCTCTGTTTGCCCGAAGAGAGGATTCACATGCCGACAGGCCTAAAATGTTTAGTTTTTAATACACAAGGGTACTTCCGTGAATAGGATGGACTTCGACTGGTCATGTCCAGACTGTAAAAAACAATTCCAAACATGTAAAAAAAATATAAGACCTTTCTGATTGAAGCTAAGAAAAACTACTGTAATGAATTGATATATAAATCGAGTAATGTAACCAAAACTTCATGGAAAATAGTAAATAATATTACTGGTGGAAAAGTTATTAGAAAAGAGAATCTTACATTAAGAAACGAAGAAAACATTAGCTTATCAGAACCCAAACAAGTGGCAAAATTTGCAAACAAATTTTTAGTCAATGTTCCCCTGAACTTACAAAAACAAATAGGGAGCAACTGTGTTTCAAATGCCCAGCACTGCCAGCACATACATTCTTCTATGGCCCTTTTCCCAGTAACAGAGGATGAGGTCTTGAAGTATATTAAAAAGCTGAAATGTAAAAGCTCTGTAGGTTTTGACGAAATCCCAGTGATGATCATAAAAAAATGTTCACTTGCCATAAGCAAGCCTTTAACTTTTATAATAAATCAATCCTTCATGAGTGGCAAATTTCCTGACCAGCTAAAAATTGGTAAAGTCATACTGATTCATAAAAAAGGGGACAAGAACGATATAAATAATTACCGCCCTATTTCCTTACTGTCAAACTTTTCTAAAATTTTTAAATATTATGAGAGACAGGATTACAAGCTTTATCACTAAAAGTAAAATCTTGCATGCTGAGCAATATGGTTTCCAAAAAGGTAAAAGTACAAATGACGCTCTCGTGAGTTTCTTAAAGAAGATTATGACATCCTGAGACTCTAATGAGTACCCAGTTCGTGTGTTTAACGATCTATCTCGTACATTTGACTCCGTTGACCATAAAATTCTTCTAGCAAAATGTGAACATTATGGAATCAGGGGCATTCCAAATAAATGGTTAGAATCGTATCTGAAGGATCGAAAACAGATAGTGGTAATTGAGGGTTGGTGAGGATAATGTGATATCAGACTACCTTTCCTCCCCCGAGACAACAAATATAGGAGTGCCTCAGGGCAGCATCCTTGGACCCCTTCTGTATTTGATATATACAAACGACTTACCAAATAGTGTTTCAAAGGAGAATATATGTAGTACTTTATGCAGACGATACAACCCTAGCAGTAAGTCACAAGTATCCCCAACTATTACAAACCAAGCTAAATAGCGCCTTAAAACTCATGGGTAATTGGTTCAGGGAGAACAAACTATCAGTAAATATACATAAAACCAACTTTATCCAATTCAGTAAAAAAAGAGAAGTGCCCCATTTGAACTTAGGCATAAATGGAAAATCTATTGAAAGAGTGGGCAGTACCAAGTTCTTAGGTCTGACAATTGATGAGTCCTTTAGTTGGGAAATCCATACTAATAACTTATGCTCCAAATCATCAAAATGTGGTTATATTTTGAGAAATCTGGCTGGCATCATAAATTTTGAGGTGCTCAAAATGGTCTACTGCGGCAATTTTCAGACCTATGGTATTATTTTCTGGGGGTATTTTATTATTATTTTATCACCTGGTTCCCAAAAAGTTTTCCTAATGCAAAAAAGGGCTATCAGATATTTAGCAAACATTCCAGTGTGGGAATCCTGTAAACCATATTATAAGAAGTTAAGAATTTTAACTCTTCCTTGTTTATACATTTTATACTTATGTTTATACCTGGTGGATAACAAAAATCACTTTACCATCTGTGCCCAGATACATGGGTACAAAACACGCCGCATTGTGGATATCCATCTGTTTAGCCATTCCACCGGAATGTATAATAAAAGCCCTTTCCACACTGCCATTATATTATATAATAATTTACCTGCCACCGTGATGCACTGAATAGTAGAGGCCTTTACGTTGTAGAAATCCATCTTACTGATTTGTGAATAAAAAACTTTGCTGTTTCTACAATTTGGAACTTTTATTTCCTGACTAGTTTCGATACACTGTATCATATTCATAGGACTAGCAGTACAAGTAGCATCGTTGTGGGTTATATACCAAAAGGGGGGAAGAGTGGAAGGGGTGGGGAGGGGAAAGGGGTGGAGTAGTGGAAGTGAGGGAATATGGAAAGCCCTAGGAAGGGGGGGGGGGGGAGGAGAGGGAAAGGAAGCGTACTTAGAGAAGGCGGCGTGGGTTAGCGTCATGGGGATTTTTCGGGTGCAAAATTGGGATGTCCAGGAGGGGGGAGTGGAATGGGAAAAGGTGGTCATTAGTGATGGGCTCTTTCTTCTTGACTATTCTTAAAATCAAAGACTCCATAAACCCAGCCCTCCATAGTGGTGTTTACCAACTGAAATGCAGTGATTGTGACGCCAAATACGTGGGACAAACAGGGAGAAACCTAGCCATTAGAGGCGAAGAACACAAACGAGACTACATCAAGAAAACGGGGATGTCCCAGTTTGCCTCCCACCTCCTTAAAGAAGGACATCAGGCGGATTTCACCCCGGAATTGCTGCACCGTGTGGAGAAAGGGTCACAAATGGACATCAGGGAGCAACTGGAAATTTTAAGAATAGTCAAGAAGAAAGAGCCCATCACTAATGACCACCTTTTCCCATTCCACTCCCCCCTCCTGGACATCCCAATTTTGCACCCGAAAAATCCCCATGACGCTAACCCACGCCGCCTTCCCTAAGTACGCTTCCTTTCCCTCTCCTCTCCCCCCCCCCCCTTCCTAGGGCTTTCCATATTCCCTCACTTCCACTACTCCACCCCTTTCCCCTCCCCACCCCTTCCACTCTTCCCCCCTTTTGGTATATAACCCACAACGACGCTACTTGTACTGCTAGTCCTATGAATATGATACAGTGTATCGAAACTAGTCAGGAAATTAAAGTTCCAAATTGTAGAAACAGCAAAGTTTTTTATTCACAAATCATTTACCTGCCAGCCTAAAAAACTGACCTTCAAGGGGCTCATTTAAAAACAAGTTAAAAAACTTGCTGCTCGAAAAAGGTTATTACAGTATCAAAGACTATTTAGATGACTGTTTTTAAATAGTAATATGCATGTATGTACATGCTTGAAAAATCCATCATATTGTACAAAGCTCATTATGTATATTGATTGTTTTATTTTTTATGACTTGTCCTATATTTTACTATGTAAAATCACTGGACCAATAAATTATTCATTCATTCATTCATGGGACTTTCTCTAGGCCGTAAACAATGAACGGATTATTGCTTTTTAATATGCAGTAATATATGCACTCAAAATTTCCCAGGAACCTTACTTGAACTTTTGTAACTCAATTTTTTGTTCAATAGTGAACTTCATATTGGCAGAAAAGAGATAATACTTAACTGTTGTCGAAGTTATTTGGAAAGTATTTGCTATGAGCTTTTTGCGGAGCAACATATTTTATTGAAGCGAAGTCTGTATTGTTGGGAGAGGAAGATGATAGTTTGCAGCACAAAAAAATATCATGAAATGATAACACTATTTCTTTTCCCACCTCATGTTTATTTCAATATAAGGAATTTAACTTTCTAATCATGGTGTGGACTCGCTATCTTTGGATGGTATTCATCGTAAAAACGTTTAAAACAAAGAATATTTCTACACCAAGAACATTTTATAAAACTCCCACCTGAGCAATTACATTAGCGTGAATGCAGGTCTTGCGGGAAACATAATTCTCTGACATTTCTGATAACTGTTCTATCTTCTACCAGTTTTGATGCATACCATGCATACCTAATCACGTCACTGAATGCAGGGGAAGATAGCTGATGTTGTATCAATGAATGAATTTTAATACCATCCTCTCGGAAAGTAATTTCTCGTTTTTCTTTTAACAAATAACTGCAATTTTGAAACCTCTCAATGAACTGCTTGACCTGCCAATAAAAGTACATATCACAAGGTTGGCATAATGGCGTGCATCTGGGTGGTATTCCTTTTTTTCAACGCATATGTAGCTTCACTGGTTTTATCAGTCAACAATGCATCATAAATGACACCATTTGTTTTTCCTCCCCAAGAATCCACCAGGAGTAGAAAATTTTTTCATCTACATAGGGCTTTAAGACCTTTTCCAAGAACTGAATATACAATGCAGTTGTAAGTTTCCCTGACTTTGAACACACCACAGTCACATTGCCGTATTCATGTTCCATTGCCCTCACAGTCTCCCTCACACGTTGACCAAAATCACCCGCTGGTTCATGCATGCACAAGAACACTTTGTGAAGTAGTTTCCCCGATACAGTAATTGCATACTACACTGTGTAGGATGGTGTTAGTTTGTGCATACACCCAACTACAACTTGCAATGTTTTTTGTCTTTTGTATCAAGAGTCCTCTTCACATCGACCTTGTATGAGCACCCAGTTTGATCAGTGTTAATAATCAAATCCATGTCATATTTCTTTATCAAAGTTTTTGTTTGTTTTTGAAATAAATCAGCTGATTTTAATATAGGACATGAATTAAAATTACTTTGCAACTATTCCACATAAATTTATTTCGAACGAGTCAACATGTTTCACTGCACTGCAGCATCATCAGGACTAACATGGTAGTTAAACATGCCAGAATATATAGTCACGTAAGGAGGGTGGGGGTGGCGGGTGAATATTGTCCTATTCCTGGGTTAGAGGGGAGGGGGAGAGAGTTGAAGGCAGGGGTGAGGAAAGGTTTGGGAATTTTGAGCTGAGCGTTGGTCTGTGGTGAGGAAGGGGAGGTGGGACGGGTGGCGGACTTCAGGTGCTGGGAGGGTTTGTTTTGGATTAACTGCGGGAGGTCAAGGAGTGGGGAATGGAAGGGAAAAACGTGGTCATTAGTGATGTTTTCTTTCATTAGTGATGTTTTCTTTCATTCAACAAACCTTAAATACCTGCTTCCCAATGTGAAAGACTCCATCAATATCAGTGACCAAAGTGGAATTTACAGGTTAAAGTGTGGTGATTGTATGGCGTCTTATATTGGACAGACGGGAAGAAGCTTGAGGGTCCGAGCAGGCGAGCACAAGAAGGACTTTGAAAAGAAGGAGGGGAAATCCCAGTTCGCGGCTCACCTCTTGGCAGAAGGACACCAGGCGGATTTTATCCCAGAAATGCTTCGAAGAGAGAAAAAGGGTACCAGAATGGACATTTGGGAACAATTGTTCATCCTTTCGGCTGTGAATGAAAGAAAACATCACTAATGACCACGTTTTTCCCTTCCATTCCCCACTCCTTGACCTCCCGCAGTTAATCCAAAACAAACCCTCGCAGCACCTGAAGTCCGTCACCCGTCCCACCTCCCCTTCCTCACCACAGACCAACGCTCAGCTCAAAATTCCCAAACCTTTCCTCACCCCTGCCTTCAACTCTCTCCCCCTCCCCTCTAACCCAGGAATAGGACAATATTCACCCGCCACCCCCACCCTCCTTACGTGACTATATATTCTGGCATGTTTAACTACCATGTTAGTCCTGATGATGCTGCAGTGCAGTGAAACATGTTGACTCGTTCGAAATAAATTTATGTGGAATAGTTGCAAAGTAATTTTAATTCATGTCCTACAATGGATTTCCACAAAGTATCTGCCTCCACCATTCATTTCATGATTTTAATATGTTTTCCAGTGATTATTGCTCATTTCTCGACACATACTTCATTACCTTTCTCTGAACAATGGGAAATTTTTTATGTAGCACTCTGAAAGCTGAAAAGTTGGTGAAATGTGTTGAGTAGCCACCGAAAGTGCCCACTCCTGCTGAGTCCTTGTTGTCACTGATTCGTTCCTCTTTCTAGCTTCAATGAAGCAATCGTGTACCCACTCATCAATCATACGCAGCTTATCAGGACGTGTACCTCCTCTTTCAATATCTTTTTTCCAAATTCCTAGCATCCCTTTGTGTTTTAATAATACTGAACCGTGGTTTTGCAGAGTAGTAAGACTCCAATTGGGATGCTCCCTAGCCAAGTTCACCACTTTAATTTTCACTTTCAGGGGCACTTCCTTATACTTTAATTTCTTGGGACTTGGCTCGTATTCGCTCTCCTCCGATGGTGATGGATCAGAGTTAACAGTCAGGCTCCCCGCAGAAAACTCTTCCGTCTGTTCGTCAGAAGAATGGAGAGCACCTGTATTGCACTCGGCTTCTTCATTCATGAAAAGCTCATCAGCCTTGACAAACACAAATTCCTCAAGCATTTCGATAAACCTCCCAACAGCTTCTTCTCCAATAAGTTGGGATCATAGAGAAATACGGGAACTGGATGAATGACCAATCAATTGCACAGTATAAAAAGGAAGTCCTCAGGCTCTACTTGTGGAACCGCATAAATGTAGCAAGGAGAAAAAACCACTAAGTAAGATTCCACAAAATTTAATAAGATACCGACCTAGGTTTTGATTGTAGTACAATCATCTTCAAGGTAAGCGTGAAGAGTCAGCTAGCTCCTTATATACCTGCAAAGGTGTTCACGTGATCTGTGGGTTGGGGCAACAATGGAAAATGTGGGGGAGTAAGAAGAGAAATGTTATCAATAAATGGGATTTTGCACCAACGTCTTGTAGAAATCTCTTGTTGGAGGGCAGATAAATTGGTAATTAAGCGGAGGGCTAATTTGGATTTAACACATTGCACAATTTTGTTAATAACTCCGTGATTATATGAACTACATTAAAAATGTTGGCGCAAAATCACATTTATTGATAAGGTTTCTCATTGTATAACTCATTACATCCCGAAAGACAAGCTCAGAATATCCTTTTTATAACCCCTATACCCTAGGTAAGCTAATTTTCAATTCGAAGTGCAAAAATGATGAAAAAAAACTTGCCTGCACTGGGCGACGAACCCACACTGCTGCATTCTAATGTCCGTCAGGGTGCCTCAACCCACTCAGCCACGGCCACTGTGAAAGTGGGGGAGCATCACAATGGATTTATACGGAGGAAAATTCTTGTGTAGCATTTTTCTCACGAACCCGGGTCTGTATGGAAGTTAGCCGTGACACTATCCCTGCATCCCCTCTATAGTTCCAGAAAATTATTGCGTCATTTGGATCCCAAGCTTCAGTCTCACGATGTCTCCTTGTTAAAGATTAGTCTATCTAATCTTCATTGATAGTTAACAGAATACACAGAGATATACCAAAATACAGTCCGTAACAAAGGTGACTCATTTTTAGGTGGAGCGCTCTTTGGATGAAATTATTACGAAAATTTGATGACTTTGTTTTTCATTCAACAGCTAAGAAATTTAAGATAGTCTTGTCCAGCTTAGTAACTAGTCCCATTAATACTATGCACCGACTTACTGAAATCATCTTTCACAAGCACAATGCTTTAATGGCAACTTTTCTGAAGAATCTTTCGGGATAAATACTAAAGTCATTTTGGCAGTGCGATGAAAACGTGCAAACAAACCCCACCGCCATAAATCTCGCTCTAGAGAGACATATGCAGATATCATGGTCACATGCATCATCAGACTGATGATAGCAGCATGGTCACGTAAATAATAATTATGCATTTATTTCACACCATGAGTTTGCAAACATTTTTTCACCAAATGGGATGTCTTTAATTACATCTTTACGTACATATCAAAATAAAACTTAGTGCATTTCACGTTTTTTTCGCAAAATATCATACAATAGGTTTAAAAAAATTTGAAATTACGAGCAAAATGTCGCACTTGCAGCCAAATACCACTAAATTTCAGGAATAAAAATTTATCCGTGAAATTTCGGTGAATTTCACTAGTGTTAAGATGGCAAATTTTAACTTATTAGGGCTTTGAACATCAAAATAACAACTTTATGCTCTTAAAAAAATTCGCAAAAAAACCCATTCGCAAAATTTCAGGGTCCCCAATTATTCCCTACTCCCTCATTAGATATTTGGATATACATATATACCACCAGCTCTGAACTCAAGATGATGACACCTTTGGTGATGATCTGACGATGACACCTTTGATGATGTCCTTAATTCCAATAGCATAAACATTACATATTGACAAAATAAAGGGTAAAAACAGTTTAATGCATTAGTATTGTTTATTTTGAGCACTGAACTAATGTAAATTCTTTTAGGCAAGTAATCTGATATTAAGCAGAAAAAATATTATTTTGGTTTCCAAGTATTGGTGAAGTCTACTCAGATGAATGTATAAATAAATAAAATGGCCAATTTAAGGGAAAAAGGAAATACAGTGGAAGCTCGGAATAATGAGTGCATTCAATGGCTGGGAAATCACTTGCTATAGCAAGCACTCATTTAATCCGAAGGTGATGTATTAAGCCTCTGAATTCCCACAGTTGTTCTTACTTTCCGTTTTTCGGTAGAAGGGCTGTTTTCATGCACAATTGCATATTCATCGATCATTTTGCGAATTAAATCTTCCAAAACAATAATTTATGCTTTGCTGAAGTCTTTGAATGTTAACCGGTACATTCATTGGTTTGGAATGTTGTAATGATTCACTGAAATACGGCATTTTTCGGAGGTTGAAAATATTTCTTGCATAATTACCTATTGCTTTCCCTTTCTTATACTTCCCTTTCTTATACTCACATTCAGTTATCTCTCGAAAATTAGTTTCAGCAAGTATTTATTTACGCAAGCAAAGGCCTCCGTCTGTTGCGATGCATATCGTGTGTCGTACTAGTGCTGCCATCTGGAGGATCTAGAGGGAACGGAGGTAATTACCGTGAAATAGTATTGCCGAGAATTAGTGATGCATTCACTCAAAATTGCATGTATCCATGAAGTCAGGAATCATAAAATAAAATAAAAACCTGTTGAACAGGATAAATTTTAATTATTCGCTTAACATCAGCCCTGGAAATATTTACGAAAAAACTGAAAAATATGCACAAATTAGCAAATGTACCAGAAAACATAAGTGTACCCATTACTTCTGCTAACAGGAAAAATAATCGAAACCAGGATGAATCATAAAATTTTAAGGATATAAATAATTCTTTGGCAACTGAAAACTTTGATGACTTCGTCGCGATGATAAAAAAGATTACAAGACAAGCATTGGACCTTTAGTATCACACATACGCATGCTTCACATTAACAGCACAGTACTTTCAATTTATCTTCCTGGCTGAAAAATCATTCAAGCATTGTCTGCTTCAGTCTACTGGCAGTTGCTGAAAGCACAGACCCTTCCACTTCACCAAATTTGCTAAAGTCATCGGCAGAAGCATCACTGGCCCAGTAAACAGCGCTAATTTTTCTAAGAGCCTACTGTGCTTTAGCTCTAGTCAGCATAGGCACTTTTTTCTTCCGAAAGAGAAATAATCGTCACCTTCGTTTCTCACCGAGTTATATTTTGCGATTAAAACAATTAAGTTTTAGTTTTTGCTTTGTTGGAAGATTCTGACCAAAATCTTAACCACTTTTAAAATTTAAAGCATTGTGAACATTATTTAATCCTATTTTTGATGAATATAGATGATTATGTTCATATGAACAACAGAGGATGTTAGATAATTGTGTTCATCATATGAACATAGACAAGCAAAGTCATTCACTACATGTGTTTCCTTTGTACCTAACCAAGATAATTGGTCAGTTGAGTTCATGTGTGTATACCATATTTGTCCAGCACATTTGTAGACTCAATTGGACTTTTTATATATGGGTGAATTATGTCCTATAAATTGTGTTTATGGATCTATTCCAGCAGTTATTTATTTTGTACTAATGCCTTTCACTTGTAATATTTTCTTGTTTTTTGCATTAATTTTGTCAAGTAAGTAAAGTAGATGGTACTTTTTTAATCGTAAAAGTTTAAACTTGCCAAATTATATTTCCAGGCACATGCATGATAGATTACGCCGTCGCCGAGATATGGCCAAATGCTACAATCAACGTGAAATTACAAGAAAGAGGGATCGTCATACTGGTCTATCCACTTTGCAGTACTCATTAGAGTCCCATCATAAGCTCTCTGTTGATGGTGGTGATCAAGTTTCTCTGCTTGAAGTAAGGTTGTATTGTGACAGAACTGTAACACCATGGTGTGAGTGCACTCCAATTCCAAAGACTTCAGTGACTGTATCATCATCATCTCCACGCTTATCTGTTATATCTCATGGAAGCTAGCTAATATTACCTCATTAAGGATTTACATGTATATATCTCAAAGATTAGCTGATGATGCCTAATTTTATGCCATCTCTCCCAAAGGTTTTCTATATGGAGTATTTGCAGTTGTATTTCAAAGACATCATTTCATATGTATTCATATTGACTTTTCAAAGTCTAAGAGAGCTTTTTTAGATAGATATTGCTTCATATGAGTAACATGGAACATTTATAAAGTATGGTTTCCCTTTAATTATTGTCAAAATTAAGGAAAATATCAAAAAGACGTGGGTCATTTGATCAAATGGCTCTCTCATCACAACTTGTTCAGTCTACTGAGCTCTCTGGTTATAGCAATTAAGAGAGGAAGGAGGGAATTCCAATCTTTTTATTAGCTCATGAGAAGCTTAGTAATATACTCCATTATAATAGTTTAAAATCTTTTTATGATCTTACTTTAAATACTTTTCAACATGTATTTAAAGTCCTTGTTATTATAAGATTTTCCTGAAGTTGATGAGAAATTGATTGAATGTACCCTCTTATTTTGTAAAATGTTGCTTTTTGCTAACAATGACTTCACGATCATAGTCCCTAGGCTATAATGAGCTATTTTCCCACTTCAAAATACCATTTTGTCTCCTAGTTACGTTGTTATACAGTAAGTCCTTGACTTACATGGATCCAAGATAAACAGATCCGGGGTTACTTGGATGTTTAGTGAGGCCGGTGACATACTTGTGTTTTCTCCGCATTTCTGTTGCCACGACAATTATATCAGGTCATTGACTCATATCACCCATGACTCATTGTCAAGCCCGTAAGTGTTGATGCCAAACTACAGGTGTTTGGAATGCCCACTCTAGTTAAAGTCATTACATAGTTCGATAGGTGATGATTTGATCATCATGATGGTGAAAAAGTCTAATTTAATAACCTTTTTCTTTTTCTTCTTCCCTTCCTAGGCCTCTCGCAACACTGCTGCAACATTAACCTTTTTTTTTAAGTTTTTAACTTTTAAGTCTTCTGTGGACTTCACATACAATAATGCTTCCCTGTTAGACATATAAATATGTATACGTCAAACATAGCCACACAGCAATCGCAATCGAGAATCATTCACACTAGTAGGTGATAGAAAACAGACTGGACTTTACCACGGCACAATATGCAGCGACACGTCCACCAGTCTGGCAATCTTCGGTATGAGGAGCGTACATCGCCTATTTGTCTTGTCATGACATAAACACGACATGCAGCGCTCTCTAATCTGTCGCTGGTTGCAAGCCTGGTTGGCTCCATAAGAATCTATGTGTTTGGCCTTTTACTAGCTGTTGCCACTTATCTGTCACATAGACAGAAATGCAAAGATAATGTAAGCCTGTCACCGGACTAACACGGCTATCTTTTTTGGCATTGTTTGACATCCCGTGTGTTTTGACACTTAGTTAATTATCTTCTCCATAGTTAATGCTTATTGTCCATTACAGCAAAAAATAACATGCTTTGTGTAATTATACTTATTTTAGATTTAAATATCGAGTGAAATAAAGATTGGATTTGTGTCACTCTTGGAATTGTCGTATTATGTTAACGTAATGGCCTCTTAAAAGATGGCATTTTCTGTAATCATCACCGATTGCCACCAATCACAGTAAAAATGGCACCGCTAATGGTTCAAAAATTAGTGATGGGGCGAATCCAAGAATTGATCGAATCCGACACCCGAATCCAAATCTCGAATCCGAATCTCGAGTCCTAATCCCAAATCCTAATCCTCATCAATTTCATTGAATTCAAATCTTCCTTTTATCTGTAAATTGTTAAATAATGTTACCTTTCTCGTGAATTCTCTAATTAAATCCAATCGAAGCTGAATCGTATTTCTTAAAGTAATAATAAATGAATAATAGTCATATAGTCCCCACTCACTGAAATTAAGGACATGTTCGACGGAAAATATAAAAATGGGTAATTTTGAGAGTAAATCAAAGTTTAATTTTTCTTAAATAAAATTGAAAATTCAATGAAAACAGATTACAAGTTTTTGTTTAGAAAATGCAGCATTTTCACCCTGTCAGGATCTAATCAATTTATTTTTTTTATCAACCAAATTTCCAGCAGTACTGAAGGCTCCTTCTGAAAATACTGTTGCTGGAAGAATGCAGAGGAACTTTTTTGTTAAAATTTTCAAATTGGGGAATTTCAAAGAAATCATATGTGGACAAGAATTATTAGTTTTCAATATGCTGCTTAGACATTTCCTGGCATGGTATTTACAATTTAAATGATAAAAACAAGAAATTACAGTAAGTTCTCGACTTACGTGGATCAGAGGTGCACGGATCCGGAGTTACGCAGATGTTCAGTTAGGCCGGTGACATGCTTGTGTTTCTCCGTGTTTCTGTTGCAGCGACGGATTCAACTGCGTGATGGCCCGCAACTGATTGCCAAGTGTGCAAGAGTTGATGCCAAACTACGGGTGTTTGGAACGCCTACTCTAGTTTAATGCATTACACAGTTCCATAGGTGATATTTGATCATCGTGGTGGTGAAAAAGTGTAATGTGATCAGGCATCAACGTCTTTTTTCGGAGTAGTTTGGCCTTCCTATGTAAGTCGATGCGTAGTTAATTATCTGCTCCATAGATGATGCTTGTTGTCCATTAAAGCAAAAAAAGAAGTAAAAATTCACGTAAATCGAGACACCACTACTTACCTATCCATTTTTGAACCATTAGGGGTGCCGCTTTCACGGTGGCAATTGGCGACGATTACAGAAAACACCATCTTTTGAGAGGCCATTAAGTTAACATAGTAAGACAATGCCAAGAGTAAAAAAATTCAATTTTTATTTCACTGGATATTTAAATGTGAAATAAGTGTAATTACTCAAAAATTTTTGAATCTGTCGCGGCAACAGAAACATGGAGAAACTCAAGCATGTCACCGACCTCGCTGAAAATCTGCTCAACTCCAGATACATGTAACTTGGATCTGTGTAAGTCCAGGAGTTACTGTAGTTCTCCACCACTGGTATATAGAATCCGCTCAACTGGTATCCAAATCTTTAATTCATTGATTCGATCAAATCTTTGGATTCGATCGAATCTTTTAACCTAGGATTCGACTGAATCTTCGAATCCCTGCCCCAACCCTATCAAAAATGGATAGGTAAGTTGTTGTGTTTCGACTTATGAGGATATTTTTGAGACGAATTAACCGCGTAAGTTGAGGACTTACTGTACGGGAAAATTATTGCATTTAATCATTTCATAGTTTTGTAATCGAATTAGCAAAATCTTGGAATTTCTCCTAACTGATTTTTCATCTTGTATTATTTTAACAACTGACTCTATTAAGAAATTAGATTGTAGGTATTTTTTTTTATCCCAAGTGACATTATGACATGTATGACATTTATGCCCCAAATGAGGCTTTATGTATTACATTCCTGCATTTCTTGGTGCTATTTTTGTTTAAATGGGTCATCATTAAGTTTCTTATTTGGGGAATCTTCGTTCAAAGAAGATGCACAAATAATTTCAGTGTAATTTCTGTACAGAGAAGTGGTAGTTAGAACCCAAAGAAACAATATGTTTGCTGCACGAGAGTTGTTGAAACCTTCATTGCTACTTGGGTTGCTTGTTAGCAATTGACCTGAGCATAATCATTGGTGTAAAGTCTCTAGATAACACAGCCAATAAAATAAATGTGTAAGTTTTTGAAAGAAAATATTTTATGTGAATAATAATATTTCTGATAAAATCACTACTTTGATTCCAATTATGATTTTATTGACACGGTCTAGGTTTCAACCCGGGTCTGTTGTGCCAATAGTAGAATTAGCCAGGAGATATATCATTTTATCCATAATGGATTTGCTTCACAAAGTCTAGCCTTGCACTATTTCCTCAAGCATCAAAAATTTCTCTCTTAGATGCATGCCTTAGAATACGTATGTTTTTTGTATCAAGTGTGTGGGAGAAGTTAAGTATTATCAATATTTTTGCATCATTAATATTTCTTATCTAGCTCCACCTGATTTTTGTCATTGATTTTGTGGTCATATGCATGTACAACCAAAGAAGGTTTGATTAGTAATACACATTGATAAGAATATTTCTTGAAAGTCAAATATTGCCTAGTACAAAATGAAGTCATATTTGGAATGCTCAATTATTTTATATTAGTCTAAAATCAGCAGTTTGTTTTCGAAAAATAGCTGCAAATTGCACAATTGCTTTTAAGAATTACAATTTTTTCTAATGTGTATGGAATTGTGCTATGGGGTAAAACAAGTTGATTTCAAGGAAGAATCCCAGTTGCAATATTAGTTTGGCTAACAATACTATAAGAATACATCTGCATATAATATGCATGCGTGGCTCACTTTCTTGGAATTCCCCCTTTTAGGCGTTGCTGCTGCCGGCTTTATATACCCCGGGGATGACGATGGGGTGGGGGGGGGGGGTTCTCGATGTGGGTGGGGGTTGAACTGTGGGTCATAGGCCACAGTGGCCACAGGCCCATATCACCTCACTTGCTTGTTCAATGACTCATTCACTCCCGCTCGCACTCAGTCTCACCTTCCTCCACGGGTCGAGTCTAGAGGGGGTGGGGTGAGGGTAAGAGGGGGGGGGGAGGAATGCGGTCGGGCCAGGGAGCATTGTGTAATGGTCGAACCATTACATTGCCCCTCCCTAAACTGTGGATGCCGCTCTTCAAGAAGAGAAGGATCCGCAGTTTACTAACAAACAAAAAAAACAAACCCACACGTTATGGCGACTCGCACGTAAACAAAACGAAATCTAACTTTTTGAAAACAAAAAAAACCTTTACATTACATAGGTTCGTGATATACTTTTAAATTCCCGTAATTATAAATTCCGACTTCTTTTCCCTCCCGATCAGACAGGTGACACGAGTTTGGCCCCGCCTGGCGAGAAATGCGAAAAGGGCCCGTATATAAATGAAAAAATTTGTGAAATAATTTCCATTTTAAATCGGATGACCGAGGGGTTTTCAGGAGGACCTTTTCTCCCACCCTGAATTGATGTCCCTTGGCACTTTGCTGTTCTTTTCTTTTTCGACCTGCCAATTCTATATGAACTCTCGCGAGCTGCTGAATTTCTTCATTCGATTCTTGTTGCCGCGTTGGCAGTTTAACCATCTCATCTTCGCGCCTTGGTTTCCGACCAATGTGAAGTTCCTTTCCTCTGTTTGCACAAATCAAAAAACTTTAGTTTAACGGCAATACCGGTATTTTCGGATTTATTTCTAGAGGCTTCTTAAAGAATTCTTCCTCAATTGCGGAAACCTCGCTCCCGGTGTCAATCAATGCTAATGCCGTCTCTCCCATACAGTCGACTTTGATTTGGGGGCATTCCCTCCGTGGGAGAGCTGCCCCTTCTTCCGCCATAAGGTCATCTAATGGATTCCCTTCTAAAATGACGGTAGCCACTATCTCCACTGTCTCTTTCACTTCGGGATCCGCGCCGGCGAGACTATTCGACTCGGACCCTTCTAGTTTACCCGTTCCGTGCTTTGTACTCTGCTCCTTTCCTGGGGGTCAGTAATCGTTTCCTCCCTCGCGCCTGGGGATTGTGAATCATTTACTAGCTCCCGTCTGATATCCCTCACGTTATTCCCTTCTGACCTGTTTGTCCCTCTCCATCGACTGTTTCTCTGCCATTCTCTTCGACTGGTGCTTGCCCCTTCCGACCATTGCATTGCGTTTACACACTGTGGCCTTTCCCTTGGCGGCTGCCTAGCATTCTGCCCCTCCTCTACGCTTTCGTCGTAATATTCTAACAGAATGACTAGCTTCTCCAAGTCCATCGGCTCCCCGCTTCTTAAAAGGTTTCGCACCCATGGAGGGAATTGGCGTGTGAGAAAGAATTTAAGTTCCTCATCACAAATCGGGGGCTCACAAGATCTGGCTGACGCAATCTTTTTCATCGCATGTTCACTCATTTTGCCGTCCCTCGCACGCGAATAGTACCCCGTCATTACTTTAGCTCGATATTCATACCGCTCATTCTCACCCCAATATCTCTGCAAAAACTTTTGTTTAAGTTCTTCGTACGTTCCAGGCACTGGAAATAAGGCATTTCTCCACAAACGTGCATTTCCCTCCATCATACTTAGAAAAAGATATGGCCATTTAACAAGTGGGATAGCGAGCAGTTTCAAATACTCCTCTGCTTCACTCACGAATATTTGGGGGTTTTGATCCGCTCTACCTCTAAATATTGGTTTATTTAGGCCGATATTGGGTGGAGCAACCGCAGTTGTTATAACCTGGCTGCTGCCTATTTGCTCCGTGCGCCCCACCCTGTCACTTAGCCTGTTCAACCTTTGAGCTAAATTTTCTTCGCGTCGGGCCGCTTCCACCTTCTCTGCGATAAATTCATCGGATATTTGACTTATTTGAGCCTTTAAACCCGTCTCCCTCGTTATGGCTTCCTGTTCCTTTACCTCAATGGTTTGCGTCAAATTCTCGCGAATACTCTCCACTTCCCCTTTAATTTCTGTTTTCGCGTTTTCTATCTTACCGTTCATCATTTGAAACATTTCCCTGAACTGTCGATCTCTTCTTTCTTCCTTCGCCTCTTCCTCCCTTCGCCTCTTCTCCTCCTCCCTCTGTCTCTTTTCCTCCTTCGCCTCTTCCTCCCTCTGTCTCTTTTCCTCCTTTGCCTCTTCCTCCCTTCGCCTCTCCTCCTTCTCCCTCTGTCTCTTTTCCTCCTTCGCTTCTTCCTCCCTTCGTCTCTTTTCCTCCTTCGCTTCTTCCTCCCTCTGTCTCTTTTCCTCCTTCGCCTCTTCCTCCCTTCGCCTCTCCTCCTTCTCCCTCTGTCTCTTTTCCTCCTTCGCTTCTTCCTCCCTTCGTCTCTTTTCCTCCTTCGCTTCTTCCTCCCTTCGCCTCTCCTCCTTCTCAGAAAATAAGTATCTTTTGAATTCTGACATAAGATCGTTTGAATCCGGTGAGGCCGATAAGGACTTGAAACTAGTAGTCGACCAAACGGCCGATTCATCTCCGACTACTCCTACCTCACTCGCCTCACCGTCCTCACTATTGTCCGAAACCTCCGTCTCATCGATCCTCCGTCCCTCCATATACTTCGTTTCCTTCTTTCTATTACTCATTTTACTGCCAGTCCAAATTCCCAAATAATGCAAAATAAAACTTCCTTCCGTCACAACCCTCAATCATGCGTTTCCCGTGACTAAATGCCACTCACACACGTGAAAAATTAACGACAATAAATAACAATCGGGTCCCTGTTCAGGCGCCAGATGTAATGGTTCAACGGCCCGCCCGGATGAAACTTTTGGGCCGAAAGAAACATGTACAAAGAAAATAAAAAAATCTTCGCGAATCTTTCCCGCGCTAAGTCCGCGAAGCCAAACTGCGTCACCTGGTACGAGAAAAATAAGATATACGCCTCTTTGAGAGAGGGCAAGCGGGTGGGGGGTTCCCGACCTTGTGCAATTTTTCACGCGCTCCCTGGCTTTACCGCCGGGGCGAAATGTATGGAGGGTAGGAATGGAATGTGGTGGGGATGGGGGTGATAAGGAGCCTCGCCTCCCGACCCGCGGAAAAAGACGATGCACACACACTTTCCCATTCATATAACACACATTATTATTGCAGAACGAAAAATAGATACATTAGACAAAGGATAATATACTCTTTTTCTAAATTTAATGAGGGATGAATGAATGATATGATTTTATGAACAGGGATGATGACAGGAAAAGTGAAAATAATTTTACTAAACAGAAAAATGACACCGTCTTAGGCGGTGAGCAACGACACAGATTTTATCAATTTCTGCTTTCTGGAGGGAGGTAATTCTGAGTCCTTCCCTCTTTCTGTGAGCACTCGTTACACTTCAATAAAGTTTAGTACACCACTTCAAAGGAGTTCATGGGGAAGCCAGTGCAGCAGGTGAACACAGTGGGGGGGGGTTTATTTTTGAAAGCTGGTCGGGCGTCGACAACCTTACTTGGCCTCACGGTGACAACCACGTCCTGGAGATCTCCCCGCTTTTGCTTCTCCGACCGCAGGCTCCTCCATATTAAAACTGGAGCGGCGTCTGGCACTAGATGCAAGGGAGGCTCCTTCAGGATATTTTGTCTCTGGTCGTCCGCGAACAATCTCGCCAACCTGTCCGGCTTGGCGACGGCGTAAGCTTCGCCCGTTGATCGCTTTCTTTGAATTCTCTCACAACTCGTCCACCCTGGCGACGGGCATAACTTCGCCCGTGGCTCACTTTCTTGGAATTCCCCCTTTTAGGCGTTGCTGCTGCCGGCTTTATATACCCCGGGGATGATGATGGGGTGGGGGGGGGGGGTTCTCGATGTGGGTGGGGGTTGAACTGTGGGTCATAGGCCACAGTGGCCACAGGCCCATATCACCTCACTTGCTTGTTCAATGACTCATTCACTCCCGCTCGCACTCAGTCTCACCTTCCTCCACGGGTCGAGTCTAGAGGGGGTGGGGTGAGGGTAAGAGGGGGGGGGGGAGGAATGCGGTCGGGCCAGGGAGCATTGTGTAATGGTCGAACCATTACAATACGGAATAGTAGTTTCATGTATAATACCATGATGAGTAAGAAATGACTCAAATGCCTTGCTATAATATTCTTTACCATTTTCTGTTCTAAGCTTTTTAATCCTCAGACCAGTTTGTTTTTCCACGTTAATTTTAAATTCGATGAACTTTTGCAATACTTCACTTTTAAATTTTAGCAAATATCTAAAACACTTTCTCGGAAAATCATCAATGAAAGTTAAGATATAACGAAAACCTCAAGTGTCTACAGACATGGGTCCACAGATATCAGAATTAATTAACTCAAGTTTTTGAGATGCTCGTCTAGCACCATCTTTGGGAAAAACAGCCTGTTGATGCTTCCCCTCAATACAGATTACACAAATTTTTGGATTATTTTCTAGTTGAAAATTCACACCTGCAACGAGACCATCTCTCAGCTGCCTCATACTTTTCTGACATATATGCCCTAAGCGTTTGTGCCAGATTTCCCGATCCAATTTGTACATGCCATTTACATTTATTGCAGTACCATTGCAAAAACCATTAATCTTACAATTTTTCTTATCATATAAGTAGCATTTGTTGTGATCAAAAACAACAATCAACCCTTTTTCAGTTAATTTGTTAACAGATAAAAGATTTGCTGCAACATAAGGCACATATAATGCATCAACAATAGTTTTATATCCTGCTCCTTTTAATTTTACTTTAATAATCCCCTCAAAGGTGTAGCAAATATATTGTGGAAGTCCATTGCTGTCCAAAACCAACACCATTAGTTCTTGTAATATCCATGGGTTTAGCCAAGGCGGTCTTGATATACAGGTGTGACACTCACTCCTATGACGTCACGAGAGTGATCTGACGAGAACTTATAGCGTGGAGAAATGTGAGATGTTTTGCATGAATTTAATCATTTAACATGGTAGCTCTATCTGGTTGTAATTCCACTAAAAATATTCTATTGCTCACATGTTAGGTACTTCCCAACCTCATCCTAATTTGAATAAAATAGCTAAATACAGTAAAACCTCTTATTTACGTTATTGAAATTTACGTTTTCCCGCAATTTACAACATTTTTATCGGGTCCCATCCAATTTACTATATCTCCAACATATGCAGAACCCCATATTTGCACAACGACTTTTCCGTTTTCCCGCTGTTTGCGTTAGATGCGGGTAAGTATGCAATAGATTAAAATAACAAAATTCCCTTCTATGAATTTTAACCATACATGCCAGTCTAAATAAAAAAATATTTTGCCTCGTTTCGTGCATATATACATCAAAAACAAGAGAGAGAGCAGTAATTTGCTCCGTTTTATGGAAGAATTTGAACTTAGCGGCGTAGAGGCACAGTACACAGCGACACTAGTGACGGAAATACGAAATACACTCGCGATCATTTCAGCGATCGCGAGTTTTGACCGCGATAGACACTCTCTATCCTTTTTCCAGGAAAATATTTTTCCCGCTGTTTGCGTTAGATGCGGGTAAGTATGCAATAGATTAAAATAACAAAATTCCCTTCTATGAATTTTAACCATACATGCCAGTCTAAATAAAAAAATATTTTGCCTCGTTTCGTGCATATATACATCAAAAACAAGAGAGAGAGCAGTAATTTGCTCCGTTTTATGGAAGAATTTGAACTTAGCGGCGTAGAGGCACAGTACACAGCGACACTAGTGACGGAAATACGAAATACACTCGCGATCATTTCAGCGATCGCGAGTTTTGACCGCGATAGACACTCTCTATCCTTTTTCCAGGAAAATATTTTTACTGGGAAATGAATGTGTATAGGACACGATTTATAATTTAGGAACCACTGCAGGAGGATATTTAAGCTGTACTTAAGTTCATGGTTAAGAATGAAAAAGAATTTTTACTTAGACATTATGAAATGTTAAACATACATGAACTGACCTGGTGGACGATAACAGGGGATCATTCGTCCGACCATCACCCTGCATTAATTCAATAGTTTTACTACACGTTACTACAAAACAAACCTTATTGAAACAAGTTTTATTGAGTGAAAACAGCATTAAATAATTAAAATATTTTGGTTGAGAAATCTTTTGCCGTTGGATAACTGCTTGCACTGGCTAACCAGCGAGGTGGCTCAATATTCTCATGTGTTGTTTATGTTATCCTTAATTACTCCGGAACGTTAATTTTATTTCACTTGGAAATGGGAAATGTGTGTGAATTACTATATTTTCATATGACTCGAGGGTTTTCAGGTTTCTTCCGCGTTGGTTCATCCGTCTGGATGACAGTTTCATCGGCATTCTAGACGCCATCTTCATGTCTGAAGATCATGTCCCATCAAATTTCCTATATCTTCGTTCTTTATATTTCCCATATCTTCGCACTATATATTTCCTATACTTAGTACCTGAAGATGCCGTCTGGAATGCTGGCGAAATTGTCGTGCAGTAAGATGAACCAACGCAGAAAAAAACCGAAACCCTCGAGTAATCTTCTAATCACCGAGGTAGCCTTCGCAGCAACCAGAATATTTTCAATTTAGGCGTAAATAAAAATTGTGGATTCTCATGATGCAACTCGCAATGATATAGGAAACATGTAATATTACCAGTCTCTACAATGGATGCAATTATGAAATATCACAATGTGATTACGGAACATGCTAGCTAGTGCAGACACCTGTCGAAAAAGAGAAAAGTCAAGAAACCATGGTATGAAGGAATACCAAGTTAAAAAGTGGTTTTAGTTCTAGATCGTCTAATATCACCGTGAATGGCTTCGTCATAAGAGAAAAGGCATTGCATAATGCACAAGTTTGGGAATTATGGATTTACAATGGTTGGTTGGGGTGAAAATATATTGTACAAAACTAAATCAGGACAATTCTATACTTTAAGAAATAATTAATATTATAGCTTTAGTGCAGTTTATCGGTGTTTCTTATTTATATAAGTATTTTCTTTATATTGTTAAAGTATGTATGTGAAACTGAAAATTGACCTTTTCCCACTATTTGCATTTTCCTGCATTTTACACTTTGTTCTAGCGGACCCTAGAAAAGCGTAAATAAGGGGTTTTACTGTATTATTATAATTTAAGCATTTAATCAACACAACTTTTGCTGCATTTTGTAAACTTTTGCCATATTGTTGCATCACTTATTTTTACAATAATTATTCAAAAGATTGTTACTCATTGTCCCAATATTTTTCTTATCAGCCTTGTAAACGACACTCAAATGCAAACCTTTGCAACACAAAAACGGCACTCAGATTTTTCTCCCAATCTGAAATACATAATAATTACTTTTTACAAACATTTTATTGTTTTTAAAGCATGCAATAGAGTAAATAATTTTATTTTTCAACAAGCGAAAGTAAAATTTACATAATTAGATCATAAGAATTGTTTTTTATTTGCCTAATTTTTCTGTATTTTTCTATTTCAGTCTTGTTCTGCTAAAATGCGTAATGTTACACAATACAACTTATTCATACATATGCTTGGATACACAACTTTTTTGCCTGGATAGCTTTAACCTGCAGTGATGTTGCAGTTCAATAAAACAACCGCAAACGGAACGGAGGTGTTTATTGTTTACTCAGTGATTACATGGCTGATACCGGATTTAAACTTATGCATGCGACACTCTGAATTCCATCCATGAGCTCCGTCTCCCACATCCGGGTACCCACGAGTTTGCAGACCCATAAATACTTCACTATTCGATATAATCGATACTGGTGGATCATGGCAGCCCTTCAAATTCCCTCACATCACTCCTTCCAACACAAACAAAAATTAGAGATGTGGCTAGTCATCTTCCATGGAAATCCATAAAATCACATGTCAGCAAAGTAGCCCATGGGTCCTATCAGTGTCATGAGAGGACAGAAGAGAAAAAAATACATGTATAATTACATGAAATTAAAAAAATGATTCCTTAATAGTCCAATAGGTGACTGAATTAGAGAGCAGGATATGAAATGACAGCATTGATTTGAAGACAAACAAAAAAAAAGTAAAATTGGAAACAGGCAGGAGAGAAGGGAGGAAAAGAACAGAAGTTAGCACATTTCACTCTTCTGCTATGATCCGAATTTCTGAAGCTCAATTTGCATGTCACAAGTCACTCCTGTGGCTTTCGTTGCCTCCCACTCCTCCTGTACACCAGGATTGACTGCTGGGCTGGTGATGGGGGAGTCTCAGGTGCACAGTTCATTTGTCTGTCTGGCAGTGCTCCTGACCTGCTAAAATTGGGAGTGGGTGAGGGATCTGGTTTAGTACAGGGGGTTGGGCACCAAAAGGACAAAAGTTTTTGGCACAGTTGGTGGGTTTCCCTCTTAGTTAGGGTTCAACATTGAAAAAACGACCTTGGCTGATGCTTAAATATCAGGGAGGCTGGTGTAAGCCCAGAAACAGAATTTGGGGCATTCCGGTATGTACCTAAGAAGTTCAGAAGCATACCCTCTATTTCAGTTTGTGTTAAGGCTTGTGGGACAGTGGAGAAATGGCTCATTAGCATATCTACAATTTGTTGCCCCAAATTTTCCTTCACTGTTCACACACTATGTTCTGCTACCCCATTCGAGGCAGGGTGGTAAGGGGGGCTTTTGGTTACCTTAATGCCATTTTTCTCACAGAACTCTAGGAATTCCCTTGACTGGAAAGGGGGGCCATTATCGGTAACTAATTCCTGGGGAATACCAAACACTGTCATGAACCCTCTTAGTTTCAGTATCGTATTCTGAGCATTGGTATGACTCATAACCCAAGTTTCAATCCAGCGGGAAAAGCTGTCTACCAGAACTAAAATTTCATGCCCTTGAAAGTAACAGAAGTCCAAATGATGCATTCCCAAGGGGAATTTGTCTTGGGCCACGACACTAAATATTTCCCTTTGGAGATATTTGCCTGCGTTGCTTGGCAAGTCTCACAATTTGTTGATATTTCTTCAACATCCTTGTCATTACCTGGCCACCATACCTGTGACCTTGCCTTTAGTTTCATCCTAGCAATCCCTACGTGCTGATCATGGAGTAGCCTTAGGACTTGCCCTCTCAAAGCTAGTGGAATTTCCACCCTATTCCCCAACAAAAGCATCCCTCTGTAATAGTCAGTTCCAAACGTCGCACAAAATATGGCCTTAGACTATTTTCACTTTGCTGTGGCCACCCTGAGTGAGTAAACCCCATCACTTTTTGCAACACTACATCCTGTTTTGAAGATTCTTGAATGCCTAAGCCGCTCAAGGGTGATTCAATCTGGAGTACACACTCAGTGTCTCTTGTGGTCTCTGTGGGGAGGGGTAATCTAGATAGCATATCCGCATTACTGACAGTCTTCCTATATTGGACATCATAGTCGTAGGCAGCAAGAATGATGGCCCATCTTTGCAGCCTTGAGGAGCCCAGGGTTGGGATCCCAACTTTTGGCCCCAGAATTTTTTTTAGAACCTGTGAATCTGTTACAATGGAGAATTTTTGCCCGTACAAATATTTGTGGAATTTTCGGACCCCGAAAACAATATCAAGAGCTTCCCTCTCTACTTGAGCATAGTTTCTTTCTGCCTGGCTTAAGGTGGCAGATGTGCACAGAATTGGTCTCTCTGACCCATTAATATCATGCATAATACTTCACCCACCCCATAGGGTGAGGCATCCGTAACTAGAAGTAAGGGAACATCCTACCAATAGTGTGTGAGGATGTTATTTTGCCCAAACAACTCCTTGCTTTTACGGAAGGCTGATTCTTCTACAGCCGTCCAAGAAAATGGAACACCCTTTTCAGTCAGCCGGTATAAAGGCCTCAAAATGGTGAATGCCATGAGGATGAATTTCCCATAGAAGTTAAACATCCCCAAATACGATTTCAGTTGCTGAACGTTTTCAGGGGTAGGACAACTCATTATTGCGTTCAGCTTCCCCTACGTTGGCCTGATGCCCGACTCATCGATAGTATGCCCCAGGTAGTCTATACTAGACTTGAAAAAGTTACATTTCTCTCCATTAACCTGGATCCCATACTTAGACAGGCGAGACAACACTGCATCAGTCTTATCGTAACAATCCTGCCAATTTGTTCCTGCTATCGCCACATCATCGATGTAGCATTGTACCCCTTCAAGGCCCTGCAACACTGAGTCCATTATTGACTGAAAGATGCACTTGATGCACCTGGAGCACTTGATACCCCATATGGTAATCTATGAACCCTATACAGACCAAATATAGTGTTCACTATCAATGCCTCTTACATAATTAGACCATAAGAATCGTTTTTTATTTGCCTAATTTTTCTGTATTTTTCCATTTCAGTCTTGTTCTGCTAATGTGTAATGTTACACAATACAACTTATTCATACATATGCTTGGATACACAACTTTTTTGCCAGGATAGCTTTAACTTGGCTTGCTGGCTTTGTCGCATAAAAATTTAGCGCTTAATGAAATTTTTATCAGTGTTACCGAAAATCAGAACTAGTGTGAAACATGAAAATTGTCGTCAGTAAAAGATGCATGTTCAATTAAGTAGGGAACATAATTTAGTTCCAAGTGAGTAGTAGGTACTGCATAATAATAATGCTAATAAGTGTTCTAAATTAAAAAGGTGTTTGGCAGCCATTAAGCCACAAATGCAAAGTGAATGAAAATGGTGATAAACTATAGGAAATTTAGCTGTCAAGCTTACCCCAAGGTGAAGAATAAAGAGAAAATATTAATGCGAGCAGTAAGAAAACAAAGTTATATAAATCACAACAGCTTTGAGGAAATTGAAAGGAATTCAACTTGCAACCTAGTATGCCAAGGTTAAGAATGAAATAGGCACGTTACCCACCTGTCTAATTTTGTTTTACCACCGTGAACCTCACTGTCTTAGGATTCCAAAACCACAAAGAAAGATAAAATAGTATTACTATTGTGCAAAAAATGCAAATAAATACTACAGCACATAATTAAAACAGCACGTTGCTTTCTCTCAACCATGAACATACAAATATCAACAATACAAGTCCTTCAAACAAGCCGGGAAACAATTGAGGAATACCTTTCATTTAGATCTCTTTTGTGACATCACAGAAATTTTTTTGTCCCATGTAGCAGGCCTGTGTATTGAGATGGCCTTGCTTTGTGTTGACAAAGTGTATAATTCCTGTTCTTCTCTTTAAAAATGTAGTAAAAATAGGATTTTTTCAGTTGCTACTTGTAGAGTAATTAATGCAATAGAGTTAACAGTTACATTCTGTCATTTCAACTACTGTTATTATATTGTACCTTGTGCACCTGTTTAGCGCAATCCCTACTTTAGAGTGATAACATACGAAATGAAACTACCCAAATGTTAACTGATATAGTAATTTTCATGAAAATAAACTAATTATTCCAAAATCAAACTTGCTGTGCAATGTCCATGATTTTTATAATTTAAAATCTAATGTGTAAATTTTTAATACCAAAAATGTTTATGCATCGTTGGATGGTATATGAGTATATGGAATAAAATACTCAACAGTAACACAATACTCACTTTAAATTGATATTTTCGGTGCAATTCCCTGTAATTTGTGTAATGTTTCTAAAAGCAAAATAAAAAATGATTCTTAGGCGCATTTTCAATTCTGGATTTATCCTATTAATTTTGTTGATTTTTGATTTTTTTTCATCTAAAATGTAATATTTTGCGACGTGACTAAGGTAAACATGGCTCAGCACATTGTAAAGGCCGCTTTACACGATACAATTTTTTGTACAATTTCTTGTACAAATTCTTGTATAGACTGAACGAAATTGTATGTTTGTCTGAATGGAATTAGAACACGCTGTATTTCCCGTTCAGTCATTCAGACAATCGCACAAGTTTTCGTACAATTTGCCGCTTTACACGGTACAATTTCCACATGCAAGAGTTTGTACAAGAAATTGTACGAAAAATTGTATCGTGTAAAGCGGCCTTAACACTATCTTCACATGTATATAAATTCAGACTTGATGCATGGAAGTATTAATTAATTAGAATATTATCGACCATAATAATACATGTATTGGACATTCAGCAAAAATACATTGCAATAGTCTTTGTCAAGAAAACACATTGTGACGTCGGGCAAATATTACGGGAGAACACTAATTTCATTAAAGAAAACGCTGCTCATGAGACTCTCCTTTATTCTTCCTCTCCACAAAATATCAACAACCACAACAATACCCCCGCTTCACTCCCCAGCAACCCACCAACATCTCCCAAACAAACAAAATAAATATCAGATGTTACAACATAAACATCAGTCTAAAAGGTAAATGTCAATACAGTTGAGCATCTTTAATCTGGCACAGTTGGAACCGAAGTGATGCCTGATTAGGGATTTTGCCGGACTATGGGTAGAGATGGGCAACTTGGTAAATTACCGTGGAATTTTTCGTAAATTACCAACACCCCTGAAAATTACCGTAATAAACGGTAATTTTCAGAAAATTTCTTTTTCAGAAAATGTCTTCCTCACGAAGAAAACATTGGAATATGTAATATTATAAATTAAGAAGCTACAACGATTTTGTTTACATTGTGTCCATGATTAATTCAGAGTAAAATAACAAATGTACATTGCGCCGAGGTATGTCTTTGGAACTAAAATTTCTCATAGTGTGACAAAAGAGAGGCAAATTACGTGTTGCTGCCAACTTCGGTTTAATTTTTTTAATGGGTTATAATAGATAAACATCGTGATATGTTTGATGTAAGCGTAGGTATTTATATCTCAATGCTATTTGATTTCGCCGGAGTCCTCTGATAAGGATTTGCAGCTCAAAACTTAAAATTACCGGAAAAATACGGTAATGTTCGAAAATTACCGTAATTTACCATGGTAATTTACCTCAATTGAAAATTGTGGTAATTTACCCATCTCTAACTATGGGTCATACTTGGCAACTGGTCTATTTTTGGCTTCCGGATGTTTTCATTGAAATGAGTCAATTATTTAGAACAAAATATATTCGTTTGCCATTTACTGAGCATTATTAAAAAAAAGTCAATGAGAATAATAAGAAAGAAATGGTTTCATAATTCGCAAAGTTATTACTTAAAAGTATCGAATTTGCACAGTGAGTGAAAATAATGGAATATAAGCATCGTGTGCATCATATTGCTGCACATTTAAAAGTGTAATATTATTGTTGGAAAAGGGTATATGGACTTTGATATTTCTTATGCATTGCTTTGTGAAACATATTTCCTAACGCTCTTTGTTATCAGCTTATTCAGTGCGATGTCAACGCAGTGCGGTGTCGTCCACACGGCCGCCCATCACTATGTCGCGGGCAATCGGACTGGAAGATTGGTTAAAGACAATCATCAATAGTAGTCTTCCTTCAACAAATTCAGGCTCATCATCTTCATCCCCAGTCAGATTTATTGTTATTAATTACCATTTCAGTGATTTCATCGTCTGGAAATGTTGTGTGGTGAGAGCATGTGGGCGCTCTATCCTTTCCTCTAAATTTGCCAATTCTATTTCCTTTAATTCAGGGTTATGTATGCTGTTTGCAAACTCATCATCATATTTTTATCCTTAGAAACATGAATTTTTTAAAAATCCCCACTTATTTTGTCTACATCAAACCTAAAAGAAGGCCACAATTTAAACCACACGTGTTTTAGAGCTGGCTGTGAAATACCCCTTAAGAAAAAATACTGGTGAAATCCAACAGTTACTGGTGAAATTTGTCCAGTAACTGGTGAGATCAATCAGTTTTTGGTATATTTTCTACAGTAACTGGTTAACACTTTAGTGACTTGTGAAGTCCATCAGTTATTGGTCAGTTTTTTCAAATTACTTAAAACACATTCCCTAAAAACTGGTGAAACTCATCAGTTACTGGTGAAATTTGATCAGTAACTGGTGAACACTCTTTATTGACTGGTAAAGTCATCAGTTATTGGTCAGTTTTTGCAAATTACTCAAAAATATTCCCTAGAAACTGGTGAAACCCTAGTCAGTTGTCGCCATGGTAACTAATAAACACTTAAGTGACTGGTCAAGTCCATCAATTATTGGTCAGTTTCTGCGAATGACAGAAAAACATACTCCATCAACTGGTGAAATCCATCAGTTGCTGGTAATTTTTCACCAGTAACTGGCGAACACTCCTAATGACTGGTGCAGTCCATCAGTTATTGGTCAGTTTTGCTCAATACTTACCAGCTAACTCCAGCAACTGGTGAAATCCATCAGTTACTGGTTAATTTTCATCATCAACCGGTAACACTCTCCAGTGACTAGAAATTCATCAGTCACTATTCAGCTTGCATCAATCTCTTGTGCAGTTCTATCAGTAACTGCTAAAATTTTAGGAGCTACAGATATTACTAATCCCCAGTTATTTCCTTCTGTTAAAATCACCTCACTTGCTACGAAACTTCCTATTCACACCTTCAGTTTAATCATCTGCCTATCAGTTACTAGTCAGCTTGCTTACCAGTTATTGACAAGAATATATTTGAGTCTCTTCACTTAAAAGCCCCCTGCAGGTGGATGTAGCATTCGCGTGCTGCATGCAGCACGCAAACGTTATGTGAATGTTCGCTGGCTGTCCTTTACATTTAGTTGCATGTGCATTGCAAAGGAACATTCGGAAAACCTTCCTTGTGATTCAAATAGTTGGTGCTTGGCAGAGTTCCCTGGATTGCCAAAAAGTAACTGTAAAGCGGGAGTAGTGTTTTGATTGCCATATAGAGAACTCTGGTGCTGAGGCTGAGACTTTGGTGTTTCATAAAAGGTGTTGCAAACATTTCATATTTAAATATATTTTGATATTATTTCAAAATTATTTCAGTACAATTTTGAAAAAATGGTTGAAATTATTTTAAAATAAGTGACTAAATTATAATGAAATTAATTAAAAATAATATTTAAATGATATGAAAATGTTATAAAGGGACCCACACAGTACGGGTTATCAAACGGACATCCATTTGGTATCCTCGACTGAATATCGATGGCCATGAATGTAGAATATTTCCAGTATCTATGCATTAGATATGCGATTCACAGTCTTGAAAAGTGATTGAAGCGACCACTGATTTCTCCAAGGCCAGGAGGATCGTTGTGAATGAAAGTACATCTGAAGTGTAGTTTTAAACGCGATCTTGGAAAGCGATTGAACATCGGTCCACGGATGATTTTTTTCAGTCCCTCGTATCGGACTTACTTTTTCCAGCGAGCGCACCAGTGCAAGAGGTCTAGTTGTAGTGAAGGACTTGCTGAAGTGCTGAAACACTCTTTTCGCCTCCTTGATAATCATTAAAAAATTCAGTTCAGACTGACAACTGAAATCCAATGAAACTTAAACCATTGCTATGCTAACAATATTAACATGGGAAATAAAATTCTAGGATCAAAAAGTGCATCGCTTTAGACCATCTGTTTCAAAATTGCGTTTTAATTTTCAATGATAAAATTTAAGGTCCGATCAAACACACTAAAGTTTAGGTACTTTTTTAAATATAGCATTATCATCGACTACAAATCACAACTTTGGTGCACGCGAACAACTTTAACCCGAATATTCATTTCATAGTTCGTGGTTTTTGGAAAGGTATCGACATGGAGGAAGGTATCGACTTGTGTCTTTCTCAGTGCAGTGATGATTTTAAATAACTATCCCTTGAAAAAATCTACCTTTAATTTGGAGTGGAACATTGTTCTTTTAAAAGACTGGGTTACTGAATACCAGGATAAACCTTTTAAAATGTAGTGTTGTGCAGGAAGCAAGGTCGATCATAACTCTTGATTCTCATGCTGTGTGGTGTGGCATTGGCTTACCTTTACCATTACCATTGGCTTACCATTGGCTACCTACTAGAGATATGATAATGTGGATTCGTATTTTTTATGTGCTACATAGGCAAGTGAATAATTGAAATTTAAAGTAGTGCCAATAAATATGTTTATAAATCTACAGATGTTTTTTTTTTAAAGTATGCATGGCACTTTAAAGTTGTTCCTGAAAGTTATTATTAGGACGATTATAGGTAGTAGCTGTCAAATTGTGGAAGTCCATTTTGTAATATCAAATTAAAGACTGCAAATCTGCTGTCTTTACTTCAACCAGTTTCTCCACACTGTAGCATCGTCAGCACTGGTTTTAGTTCCTGATGATACTATAGTGTACTATGTTATGGAGTAGGCTAAATGCTGAGGGTCTGAGCTTTCTGAGGAGTGTTTGTAGCAGAAGTAGAATCGATAGGGTTAGGAATGAGTGGGTCATGAAAGAATGTGGGTTCGATACTGCTCCAGTAATAGACAAATGAAATGGTTGTGCTTTGTTGATTTCGCCATGTTGAGATGATGGATGATTATCGAATGACAAGACAGTAATATAAGAGTTAAATGAATGGTATGAGAGGTAGGGTAGGACTGAGAAAGTGGTGGTTGAAGGGGAGAACTGAATTAGGAGTCTTAAGAACTGGAGAGTGTATATGAAGCAATGCATATAGTAGTAAATTGAGGCAAACACCTTTTAAGAGAAATTCAAAGGTCCACGAACTAGCCGTGAAAACTTTAACGGCGTTACCCGCTGATATTGACCGGGACTCGAACCCGGTCAAGGCAAATGTGCAATATCAGCGGGCAACGCCGTTAAAGTTTTCACGGCTAGTTCGTGGACCTTTGAATTTCGTTAAAAGTAAGCACCTCAGTGTTTAAACGTCGGCCTTAACCTCGTGGACGGTGGTGCCTTGCGCACAACTTAGGCTGCTTTGTGACATTGATATGTCTAGCAGTCCGTTTCTATCTTGTTCCTTTTAGGCTCTATAATTTCCACAGAGAAAGAGGATGCCTTGGTAGCTCAACTGGTAGAGCACCTAGCCGGAAATCAGGGGGTCCGGGTTCGAGTCCCGGTCAAGGCAAATGATTTTTTCTCTGTGGAAAATTTACCTTTTAAGAGGTTTGCAAGGCTAAGTCAGAATGGAGGAAGTTGTTGAAGTAGAGCAAGGTATACAAGCATATCATTATAAGTGATACTTTCCAACTGTGCCTACCCCGAAAGGGAATGGCATGTATACATACATGTGATTTTGTCACCAGTAACTGGTGAATTTTCTCACCAGTAACTGGTAAGCGTTCCAAAAAAAATTGGTGAATTTTCTCACCAGTAACTGGTAAGCGTTTCAAAAAACTGGTGAATTTTCTCACCAGTAACTGGTAAGCATTTAAAAAAACTGGAAAATTTTCTCACCAATAACTGGTGAACTTTCTCACCAGTAACTGGTAATTGTGTTTCAAATAACTGATTAACAATTCATCAGTTATAATTACCAGTTAATTCATCAGTTATTGATCAGTTTTTGGGAGAAATTTTTCTTAATTATTCCATGCATGTGAAATTTCCCACATCATGTCTTTTAGATTGATCACGTCTGTTTCTGAAACAGTTTATCCTGCTCCATTAGCATTTGGTCAGAAATACTAAGGCCATTACTTCGACGCAATCGAAACCATGCGATCTAATTCAGCACTTAAATCTTCTTTCATGGTTTTTCTCTTTGTCATCAATTTCTTCGTGTCACTCTAACAGTATAATTTTGAGGATTTTTGACGATCCCACGCAGTATGTTTCAGACAAACGCTTTACTGATGCAGCTGCGTCAAGCTTTTTCACAAGTTATACTTTTTCTGCAATCGTTAATGTTTTGTACTGATACCTCACTCCTCTGCTGTTGCCACAACTGTATAGATGAGACTTGATTTTCGGAGAAACATAAGCAGATAACAATTATAAATTTTATCAAATAATGTCTACAGGTCAATCAAAAATGTGTGTGCCATTGAAAGTGGCCGATCTGTAAATTAGTCGTCTCCGTCTCGGCGATGTCTTCAAATTTATATGTTTACTTCAAGTTGCAGAATAATTCCAGTGTACACGATGCACCAGAAATTCATGTTTAAATTATTCCGATTCTTGGAATGGGAAAAATTAATGTTAATATGGGGATAATATCTCAACAGGTTATGAAGCAATGTTTCAGTAAAAATGTTTCAGCATTTTCCACAAAGTACCAGGTAGTTGGTCATGGCAACATTGCCGGATTATGGGTGTTCCCAGATTAGGGATTCCCGGATGAAGGGTGCTCAACTGTATTTTAACATTCAATAAATTCATTTAGGAATAAAATGCTATGGAGATCAACCAGAAGAGGATCTTTTTAAAATGCTGACTGGTCACATATCTTGCTTGCATAGGCAGAAGATTAAAAGTGCAGTTTAAAAACATTAAATGAATTTCATCACTTAGTCAGTCTGCATTGAGGTAAAACAAAATTATATTTCCTCCCAGAGTTTTAGAGATAGTGCTCCAGTTTCATAGAAACTGACATTATCCTTCTTATTACATTCAAATTTGTAAATAAATAGGCTGTAGAAAGTCATGATGCCCAACTGCCTGAACATAGGCCCTCAGTGCTCTATTGGGTAAGAGTGAGAGTAATATACGAAGCATGTAGGTGTCTTTTAATAATTTCTTAGCAATTTTTGAAATGTGAGGACCCCACTGTAATTTACTATCTGAATTCAAACCAAGCAACTGTAAGTTGTCACAATGAATTGGCAATGTACCTATACTGAGTGAAAAGGTTGCCACCTGATTTTGTCCTTATTTAGACCCAGACCATTTACTGAGAACCACTTTGATGCTACCATGACATAATTGCACTTGAGGATTCACTTGTTCTAGACATAATTGGGATATAATTGCTATGATCTTAGATCTAGTGTGCATGTGAGCTCAGGTTTAGGCTCACGATCTCAATATTGAGTTAAGGTATTAATGCAATTAAGCAAGGCATTAATGCTTGGACTTATATAGAACGACTCCTAGCTCACTAAAAAGTGGTCAAACTATACTAACAATAGTTAGACTCATTATGCAACACTGTTGACTAATGAAGCACTGAGAAACACAAGTGCAGGTGGTGTGAAGAAGAGGATGAAACTGCATCCTATGTGAATATCCTACAGTGATGAGTAATCAGATAACCTATCTAATACTTGGGTATGCCATTAATGAAGGCCAGCAAAGTTAGGGAGATCCCCAATAGAAGAATTCTTGACCTTTAGCAAGGTGATTGCCCTCTTTGCGTGATTCACCAGAATGGTGATTGTCACAATCGATATTTATTGGTTTAAATGCCCCAGAGCCTCAATAGGAACTCCCTCAAACCTGTAGGCATTCAATCAATTATTATTTGATTGGATCAAAATATACATAGGGGAGGGTGGGGCACAATGGGACATGAGCCACAGTGGAACGTTTCATTTTTTACTGTATTTGGTTTGCTTGTCTACTGCTGCACTCATGGGTAAATTTCAGAAGTGTTTTGTCACCCAGAGTTCCTATTTGCAAATGGCTGACACCGCTGACACCTTCTGAAGAAGATTTATTACTCTGAGTTTGATTATGATTGAGTAAAGTTAATTTTTCAAGTTTTTTCATCAACCTAATTTAATTGTGTTGCTTGATATCAGAGATGAGTTCTATTTACCACTAAAAATAACATTTCTTTCTAAATCTTTTAGAATAGTTAGTATATTTATATACAGTTCTGAGATGGAGTTAAGGTTAGCTTTACTTAGGTTATACCATTGGGCCACAATGGAACACGTGTGAAGAGGTTCGAATTAAATGTACGCATACGTTAACCCCTGCTTATGTGGCCATGATATATGATTTTCAAGAACTCAAAAATGAAAAATCGTACCGATGTCGGCAAGTGGTGTAGGCAATGCTACTTGAAGCTGGTGTTGGCCCAAAGTCGGCCAACCATAGCCGATGTCGGCCCAACGTCGGCTCGGAGTCGGCTTAGGTTGGCCGACTTTACCGACAAAAGCCGACATTGGACCAACACTGGGCCGGTAGTTGATGTTGACTGGGTATATGTCCCATGTGGTGAATTCTGTATCAGTATTACGACAATATTTGTTTTTGTGTATTTAAAAATGAGATGGAGAATAAAAAACCTTGTAATATAGTTATTTTGCGAGGAAAAATCGAATTACTTAGCAATATTTTGCGATTGTGAATAGTGATCATTAATAAAATAATTTGCACTTCCCGGGCCTAGTCCGAACCAGCACGGTTCTGCTAGTCAATTGTCTTGCACAATCGACGATCATATGTTCATTAGGATGGAGAAGTGTTTGTGGACCGTGACGAATTTGTGTTTAAATTGAAAGTTATTGAAATTTAAATTGAAGTAAATTATGCGTGAGGCTTCATTCCATTTACATCCTCAGTAACTCGATGGACACTGGTCTGTGCAGTGTGTTACTTTGATCTCTGTAATTGTGATTTCGTCGTAATGCTTGTCGACGATACCCCCGATTCTAATCTAGTGACAAGTGAAGGAAAAATAGAGACAGAGGGGAAAACAGAAACAGATGGCGGCAGACCAAAAGAAAAGGAGAAGAAGTACCGTAGTGCTCCCCCTACGAAAGTGAGAGGAACAAGAGTCGGGTAATCATTTAGGTACCAGTGTTAGTTTCAGAGTTGAATGTAGCAGCGTTATTTTTCAGGTGGTGATTAGAAGACTTCCTCCTACTATGACATTAGAGAAATTTATTGACCAGGTTTCACCTCTACCAGAAAATGATTACTTATATTTTGCAAAAGCTGATGCCAGTTTGGGCCAATATTCCTTTTGCACGGCGTACGTGAATTTTGTCGATCCCAAGGATGTATTTATCTTCAAAGAAAAATTTGACGATTACATATTCATTGATAATAAAGGTATGGGCTAAAAGTTTTAAAAGTATCGTAAAATATGAAAGTAAATAATATACCACCTAATTTGCACTGCCTCCATGTAAATACTATTGCTCTCTGTCAAAAGGTTTACATATAGTCTGTCCTAATTAATCTTAAACGTTATGATTATATATCAGTTAGAGAAATTGTTTTAGTTGTGATTTTTTTGCAGTAACATAATATCGCCAGTTTTTGAATTCAATCCTATCAGCAGTTTGGATTTTATTGCTTTGTTTTTGTGTTCCTGCCAAACAATATTGCCTTACTGTTTCTCGGCTGAGATATATTTTTTGCCGAAATCTCTACCTCAGTTTTAAAACTAAAATATTTTACACCTTTTAAGGTGATCTGTCTGAAATTGATACCATTTACTTGTAGAAACTCACTGTCACATAGGCGGAAGTCAAAACATGGTGAGGAAACATTCTGTTAAAGAATATTTATTGTGTTTTCTTTCTATTTTCCGAATTTGAAATTCAGATTTTTCAACAATTTGAACATGATTAGATTCTTGGTCAGTATTAAGTAGTGCATATATGGTCAAAATGAAAATAAATTTGGGCATTCCATTATTTTCCATTACCCTTAATAGTGTTTACAAATGGTACTATGGCATACAATAATTTGGTTATTTGCCTTTTAATGTATTCTAATTCTCATCCAAATATCGTTTTAGGCAATGAATTCCCTGCAGTGGTGGAATTTGCACCTTTTCAAAAAATACCTCGGAAAAAGTCCAGGCAAAGAGATCCTAAATGTGGTACTATTGATACTGACCCTGACTATTTGGCATTTGTGGCCCAGATGAAGCAGACTGTGGAAGAGACACCTGACATAGGCATCAAATCAACCTGTGGGAAATCCTCACCCCTTTCATCTGTGCAGGATGTTCTTGAGGAAATTGAGGCAAAAGAACGGGATCGAAAATGTATGCATAAAATTTCTGTGCCAGCAGAAATGTTAGATTCTAGAACAGCTTTCACCCACTCTGCACTCCCTTGGCTGGTCATCTATAGCCATCCCCTTAACATCCCAGGCAGCACCGATTTAATATTATTACTGTATTACAGTTGTATTACAATCATATTACTAAAGAGTGCTGTTTGTATTACAATTACATTCCAGTTGTAATACAGTGTCAAATGTCCTCTAATACCATGGTATGCATTGTATTACAATTGTATTACAGAGGCAAAATACAAGGGATTTACAAATTGTATTGGCCCAGTCCATATCGATTCAGGCAGCCAAAGAAAAAATCTTACCTTCATAGTCTCAGATGTTATTGAATTTAACATATGTCAACCTTCAGGAGGAAGTAAGTAATACGTATATTTTAGTTTTGTCCAAAAAAATTTTTGGCCCGAGATACAGTCCACCAAACATGCTCGCATTTGAAAAATAGCGAGCGCTATTTTTCAAATGCGATTTTTGACAAAATACTAAAATGCTCATATCTCAGGAACGGTTCAAGATATTTTGCTCCTTTTTGTTTTATTTGAAAGATAATAATTTTGTGAGATAAATGATATCCTTGATTTGAAAATGTGCATCCACATTCACATTTTTTTATTAAAAAAATTGTTTTTCTTAAAAATGCCAATCCTAAAAATTTTTATTTTTTTGCTGTTTATCGGCACCATAGAGGACTACAATCTCTGAAAAGGAGAACTTCCACTTTTCAGTTTAACAGGTTTTATAAACAATTCAAAAAATTTCCAAACATTAAGCCAGTTTCCATTACCACATTCTCAGATATTGGTCACATAAAATCAAAATCTCTAGTCTTACTTGACATTTTTTTCTTCTTAAATATGGGTAACAGACACAAGTTTCAAACATCAAAAGCTTTCAAAATATATGTGCATGTTAAAAAATGTACAGGTTCCGAAACATACTCTGTGCACTCTGCTTAGAACTGAATTTAGGAATTTAATGAACTAAAAATTTGTTCAACCGCATCAGTATCGTCCTTTGATATTGAGTGATGTCTTGCAGTTGAACCAATAGGAACTGGGGCATCCAAAATCTTCAAAACATCGCGAATTGGAAGTGAGCACTGGTGGTGGTGTTGCTGTCTTTCATCTGGGAATCTACATCCAGCAGCTGGTCCATGTGGCAGCATAAAGTTAACAATGATTTCACTTAACTCACGACTAATATCTATAATCTCTGCAATCCACCAGTCACAGTCATACACACAGGCCACAAACATTCCTTTTTGTAGTTTGTGAATTTGAATATTCTCTTGGCATTTATGAGATCTTGGTTGGACAAATGAAATTTCTTTTTTCTTGCTCTTTAAAGTTCGTGCAATATAAGTTCGCCCATCAATTTGAGTCCAGACATGTGTCTTCTGAATTCCTTTCACAGGGGTAGTTTGGTTCGACCATTCTTTTATTTTCTGCTGGCGGAATTCTTCAACTTCTTCTTTGGGCAACAGAATCAGGTTTATTGATGTGTGTGACTGCACCACTCTTGTAAATTCCTTGGCATTCTGAATTGCAGCTGTACTTGGGCTGGAAAGATTATGTTTTGTTGCATGGTGCTTCAGCAGGCCTCCTACACCATCACAGGGCCCCTTACCATGTCCAGTAGCACTGTATACCCACTCCATTGGAACAAGAGACTTTGCAAGTTAAAATAGTTGGTAACGGTTTTTGAAGTGACTAGGGGCACCATCAGAATTATGATCTTTTCTACCTGTGATTGTAGTGGTTGAATAATTTTGTGTATTGCCAACAATGCATGTGCTGAGTCATGTCCTCTGTCATCACTTATAACTGCAACACTTGTGGTCTTGTTCTGAAAATATGTCACTCCTGTAAAAATTGAAACTTGGTCATTACTCCAGTGATATCCTTTAACTTCTTGTGGTAGAACCACAGACCAGTTCTCAGCAAAATCAGAGCGAAGCACTAAACGTGCAGCCTCTACCCATCCCTTCACTTCTGCAATGTGTTCTTGTTGCAATTTTTTCTTTTCTTCAGATGTTGGTGTGTTACTGCTTTCACTGTCCACCTCCCAAGTTCGTCTAAGAAGGTATCAATGGCAACATTTTTCTTAATGAGTTTATTTTCTTCCCATGTTGCATATGTAACTTCAGAAGAGTTATCTGCTACACTATCCAGACCAAGTGTCTGTAAGTCGAGTCCCCCCTTTCCAGGGCACACACTCACCACAGTCCTGAAACAAACATATCTCTCTTTCTATGTTACAGACCACTAAAGACTTCACATGTCCAACCAAGGTGTCATATGTCATATCTTCAAGTAAGTTCTTCAAAGCTACCATACAGTTAAAAATTTGCACAGTACAAACATAAACAGACATCTCTAGGTGGATGTGGAACAACCCACTTAGGTCGTAATGCATAAAATTTTGATCTTCCAATATGCAATGTTGAATGTTCCTTCTTATATATGGCAAAAGTTTCTTTAATGCTGTGGGTCATGTATCTTTTCACTTTCACCACTTTTTCTCCTGCAACTGTCATATTCATAATGTCTTTTTTGTTGGCACTCTGGCGAGAACAGTCCCACTTATCTTCCAGATAAAATGACTGTGCAATTTGAACATTTGCTTCATTCACAGGATGACCATAATATGGATCTGGTTTTCCAAACACTCCTTTTGCTGACCTCAAATTTCTTGATTTGTCCACCATGTATTTTGATGCAGATGGAATGTGGTGCAAAATTTGGTTCTTTGTAAAGGATACTGGGATAATTGTTAGAACTTGAACCTTATCATTGTAGGATGCACATGATTCAACAGCTGAACTGATGTTTGATAAAAAACTCTTGGCAAGTTGCACAAGCTCCTTTTGGTTCATTTTCTTCTGAAGTTGGAATTTCTACTTTGAAGAGTTTGGTCTGTTTTGTTCTGGTATGCTCACCCACTGCTCCAGAAATGTCTCTGTGTTTTCTTGATGCATACATCTCATGAATTGACTTCACTGACCATGGTTTCTTAACAGGACTAACACCAACCTCTGTAGCTGACTGATTCAGGATATGTAGTTCTTCCTCTACAGTTACAAAATCTGCATCACACACAACACTGGAGGCTTCTTGTTCACTTATAGTCATGTTTGATATTGTGTTAAAGCATTTAGAACACAAAAAGTCATTATTGGAAACATTTTCACTTTGAAACAGAGTCTTAAAATGAGCACTCTTATTTCCAACCTGAAGTCTTTTTGCTAGTCTTATGTATCACTCTTTTATGGACATGAAAATAGTCAGCACACTTCACTCTCCTATGGCCCCAGTCAGAAGACATTTCAAATAGACTTTTCCACAAACACCACAACCCAGTCAGTCAGCAGAATTCTCAAAAACCTTCACAGGTACTGTAAACAAATAATTTTTTAACTACTCTCTTTGTTTGCCTGTTGACAACTGAACTGTCAGTTCATGTGTCCTCCCTTTTATATGCTAGGTCAAACATTTAGAATTTTCCGGTTAGTTTCAGATTGTTCTAGAAAGTTCTGTTACATTCTTTAGTTATGTGGAAGGTTCCACATTGTCCTCAAGAGGTTTTCGGAAGTTATCTGGAAGCTTCCACATTGTTCTAGAGTATTTTGTTACATTATGGAATTATTTGCAAGTTTGTAGATTGTTGAAGTGTGTTCTATTATGATCTGAAATTATCTGGAATCTTCCAAATTGTTCTAGAAGGTTCCGTTACGTTTTGGAATCATCTAGAATCTTCCACATTATTCCAGAAGATCATTAATGATTTGGCAGGTTGTTAATAAAGAAAATCTATAAAAAATTATCAACATTTAACTAGTTCCTAACTTTGTTTCATTTGTTGTTTTTAGTTAATCACAAACAGTACAAATTTTTTGAGATTGGTGTTTAAAAATAACAAAATTATAAAAACTTGCAATCAAGAAATTCACCATGGAAGGTAAAAAATTACATTAATTTATAAAACCTGTTAAACTGAAAATTGGAAGTTCTCCTTTTCAGGGATTGTAGTACTCTATGGTACTGACAAACAGTAAAAAAATAAAAAATTTTAGGATTGGCATTTTTAAGAAAAACAATTTTTTTAATAAAAAAAATAAAATAAAAAAATTGCAGCAAGAGAATGTGGACGCACATTTTCAAATCAAGGATATCATCTTTCTCACAAAATTATTATCTTTCAAATAAAACAAAAAGGAGCAAAATATATTGAACTGTTCCTGGGATATGAGCATTTTAGTATTTTGTCAAAAATCGCATTTGAAAAATAGCGAGTGCTATTTTTCAAATGCGAGCATGTTCGGTGGACTGTATCTCGGGCCAAAAATTTTTTTGGACAAAACTAAATTATACGTATTACTTTGTCCTGAAGTTTGACATATGTTAAATTCAATAACTACTGAGACTATGAAGGTAAGGCCCCTGCCTGAATCGATATGGACTGGGCCAAATGTATATACATCTATGCTCAAATTTTTCGCCAAAAGCTCTCTCCTATTAGTAAACACCTCTTTCGCCAAAGAAATTCCCCTCCTAATATCATTATTATTGTGTCCATCTCCATTTAAGTAAACAAAGTAAACAAACTACCTCCTACACTTCATTTTAAATGTGGTCCATATATATGTCCACACTTAGAAACATCCAGTATTAAATACATTGGCCTCGCGGTGATGGCCCGTGCCGAGATGTGCCAGCGCCGAGGTGGCCTGCGCCGAGATGGCCGCACTGAGTTGTACTAAACCCTAGGCATATACATAACTTCAGTCAAGATGATTGTTCTCTCTGATTTCACCTCAACAGTGCTGACACCTTCAACATGTAACTTGAATCCATCACCAATTTTCACGGATCCCTTTCTTGATATGTCTAGCTCCTTAAATCCATTTATGTCGCTGCACATGTGGTCAGAAGCTCCAGAGTCGACAAACCATTTTCCCTCTGATCCTCTGCTTACATATGCATGGGCATCACCCTCAGCACAAAGGAGTACGGCTTCCACTTTCTCGTCCCGCTCATTACAGCTTGCCACTGATGCTTTGAAATTGGCGTCTTTCTTCACCTGTTGCTCCTTGAAAGCAAGCCACACAGGACACTGTCTTGCCTCGTGACCAAGTCCCTTGCATGAGTTGCACTACATCTAACTTTGGCTATGTTCACCTTTCCATTTACTTTGAGAACTGTCACCACCTTGATTGTCGTGCTTGTACTTGCCACCGCCTTGCCTACTATTTTTCTGATTGGATGTCACCTTCAGGGTCATTGTGTCCTCCGTGCTTGAGGACGTTGCCACCAGCTTTGACCTCCTTTCTTCCATTAGCAGCCTTCCTTGGACATTCCTGGACGTAAGTTCGCCAAGGTTTCCTTCGGATGATCTCACGAACGAGTCGTACTCAGACAAGGGTAGCCCCATGAGGAGAAATGCCGCAAAGCACCAGTAGTCGATAGGGATTCCTACCATTCTCACCTTTTGGACGAGCTCGTGCATCATTGATATGTATTTGGGCATGGACATACCAGCCGTCTTATCTAACCTCGCCATTTGCTTGAAGAATAGCATTGTGTGAATAATGCCAAACTCCCATTACATCTGGCGTAGCGTGTCCAATGCTTTCTTCGCGAGCTTCAATTCACAGACATCATAAATTGTGAAGCTGTTCAGAGCATCAAATATGATACCATGCACCTTTCGGTTGATTCTTAGCAGCTCAGAATTGAGTTTGCCTATCGCCTCATCTTCATCATCGATAGCGTTCCAGCAATTTTTATCAATCAGTTTGGCCTCAAGTCTCTTTGACCACGGGTAGTAGTTAGAACCATCGGCATTCAAAAGCACCTTTGATTCCCTCGTCTCTTCGGCAGCCATCTAGACTTCGGTATCTTACTCGTTGGCATCTTTAATTCCTTATCTTTCCGTAACTTAATGCTTCTCACTTACTTTGCACGGTGATAGGGTGTTCTGGGCCCATATCCTGTTGCAATGCTTAATTGATTCTTACTTCTCAACTAATTACTTGTGGAGCAGAGTGTTAGAAAGAGGAATGTATTACATCTTTCTTTTGTAACCAACATATATTAAGACACTATTACATAGTTACACTTGGATGCAGATAGAACATAAACAACCAAGTACAATACAAAGTGATACCAATAAGCAGCTGCACTTTTCAAACAAAAGAAGGCGATAATCCAAATAGCCAACTTATAAAATATCAATATGAATGCAATGACAAGAAAAATCACACACTCCAACATAATGTAATTATAATACTTATATCCTAGCTACAGTAGAACCTCTTTTTTACGAACCTCTAATTTACGAAATGACACCAATTTACGAACCATTCCGCCAGTCCCGATCTTTGTATATAGGAAAACCATGTAAAATGACCTCCATTTTACGTAACCTCGATTTTACTGATTTACTAAGTGAGAGGCCGGTCCCTAGGAGTGATTGACCTCTGTTTTACGAAGTTTTTGAAATGATTTTGTAGCACTGAACTCAGTACAATGGAATAACGATCGCTGTATACCGCGACAGGAGCAGCTAAAACCAGATAGGTCATGTTGAGAGGGCCCTCTGTTTCATATTTCGTATGGGAAAATGTGGAATAATCAAATGTGAGCATAGTGCTTTTTGAAGTGCTTTAACTGTTGCAAAATCCCAGAGACTGATCATCTAAATCGCAATTCAATCCTAATTATATGATCCAAGGATAAAATGTTTAGACGCATGGCACGCCGCCTACTTCTCGAAAACAATGCCCCAGTTCATACAATAATCGGATTAGTGCTTGGTAATTTCTATTCCTTTTCTATCATTTTGTGTATTGCGAATACCTAACTCGTCGTCACAAAGGATCCATATTTTCTCTGGAATTATTTAAAATTATCTTTAAGGTAGCCGGCGCAACCCCAATTCAGAACTTTGTTCAGCCTTTGACTTGAAACTAGCATTCCGGTAGGAAGTTGTTTGCTGCAGCTGTCGTGGAGCTTAGTTTCATTAAAAAATACTAATTTTGCAATAATAAATTACTTATATTCAAATCTTGATGCAATTTGATTATTTAATTGTTCATTAGAAGTGTTTTATGTCGAAAGGTAAGAATTTGCAGTCGCGAATTTGAGATCGCGACGCTTTCTGTAGCCGCGAGTAAATAGTTCTCGTAAATCACCACTAGATGTCAGCACTGTAGAACGCATCTTAAAAAAGAGGGAATTTCAAATTAACTGTGTGAATTTCTAATATTGACTTTCATCAGCTGCGAAATATTATTAAATGTTTTTCAAACATACGCTTTCTTCGAAAAAGGCATTTTCTGGTCTTTTCACTGAAATATACTAGGTCAGTTGGAACTTTGTTTTGAAATTTCCTAGTTAAAATGCATCCCTGGCTTTCCCATGTTAAAATGGCTTCTTTAAACACAAATCGATTAGCACTAAATATACCCCTTTCGTTAATTAATGCATAAATTCAAATGCTTAAAATACTCTGCGGGATGAGTTATTTCCCTTATTTTGAGATCTACCAACTGAACAGCTACAAGAACTTAATTCAGTTGCAGCAGCCAAGTTCATACCATATTAAATTTGTAGAAAAATATTCACCTGTTTTTTTTAATTCATGGCTGTTTCATTCTCTTTTACTAAAGTGAGTCTCCTAGCCTTAGGAATAACGCCTATGCTATACAGTGAATCAATACAATTGAGGTGTAATTTTTAAATCCTTTCAATTTGATGTAGATACACTGCACACAGAGAATTTCTGGTAATATCTGTTGTTTTTTCCCTGAATGAGCAGATGACTATTATTTGTTATAGTAATTAGTTTGATTTTAACCCTAGCATAATTATTTGACAAGTTAAGTACAGCATAGTGTTTAATTGCATTGAAAGTATACTCGCATTCTTGTCAGTAGAGTTTTAGTAGATGTTCATTTGTCACAGATCAAGCCTCTTATGTGCATGATGTGCCTCCATGGACATTGCTCCATGCTGTGCGAGGTGTTGCCAGAGCATAGGAGTGTCACCGAAAAAACTATTTCCTACTGTTGGAGATCAGCTGGTTTTAGTAACACATCAGTTCCAGAGAAAGAGGAGTTTGTGGAAGATAACCTCCAATTTACAAACCCTCTTATTTACAAGGCTCAAATTTTTGGGTCCCTTCAACTTCGTAAAATAGAGGTTCTACTGTATTAATTCAGTTGCCTCCAAAGTATAACTCACAGATTTGTAAATTGATTCCCCTGCTATAGTTAAGCATTTCAATTTTTACCATAGGATACCCATTATCATTTTATAATCAATGTGAATGGATTTTGAAATCAGTGTATTCCTGCCAGTCCCTGAAATATATTTGCTTCCATAACTGTGCACAATTTAACTAAACAGAAAAATTTTGTATGCATACATACATCTTAACAATATATCATTAAAACATGCATCTTAAGAATCTCCTGCATTGATTTTTGGTTTGGTAATTGCCATCAAATACTTGATGTTCACATTGATGCTTTAATGTGCTCTACAACTGTTATATTCCTGACTGACTGATTTTTAGTTTATTTAGTCATGCACGGTTTGTCTTACAAAGTCATGGTGCTCGTCAATAGAATAAAATTTACACTAAAGTTAACATACACAAAGGAAAATATGCAGTTATACCGTAAGTTGGTTTCTAAGAGTCGTCCAGGAAAGCATTTAGGCTATGAAATGATTTATCTGTCAAAAAAGTCTTGAGGACCTGCTTAAACTGTTTGATTGAGGGTTGAACTTTTTATGCTTGGAGGAAGGTATTGTATATGATAGAGACCATCCCACACAGCACACAGATGTCCACAGGATGTCTGATGACTCCAAAAAGTTCATAACGGATGTCCATAGACTCCGCATTTTGTCTGGTGGACGTCCGCAGGACATCCGCGGCATGTCTGCACATCAGTAAAACCGACTGCCAGTGGATGTCCGTTATGTGTCAGCGGCGGACACTGTACAGACTGTTATAGGACACATTCCAGATAACATTATAATTATTATTAGGCACTGATGGAATAGGCTAAAACAAAAAATAAGGCACTAGTATTCAAACTTAACTTCACAGAAGTGTCCCCTTCACAAATTACATACTGCCCTTTTTCTTCCAATGAAGGCACTCCTTTGAGTGCCTCAACCAATTCCTTATGGCAGCCTCTATGTCTTTTTTGGGGGCAGATATGGTCTCCTGCACTGCCCTTATAATGATGAAGAATAAATTAATGGAATGTTATTGACTGTGGAATAATTGTAAGAGAAAGCATTATTCACAACAGTCAAGCATTTAAAGAACTTAAGGGCATAAAATCATATGCAGTTAAATTGTATCATTAAACTTTTTTTATCTACACTCGCAATTTCAGACAGAATTTCAATGTAACAAGGTGTGGAAACTACTAGACACAACCCACAAACATCTCTTTCCTGATAGTTCTTTACCATGCAATCTTTGCTCAAAGATTATAATAAATCTTTATCAAATCTGGCATTATCAAAGCCAATATAAATGCTTGAAATCTTTATGCAAAACTTCATGGAACTTGGAAGGCAGGGAAATTTTGACAATAGCTATACTAAGTAGATTCTCAGTTTTAAAATTTACAATATTAAAGGCCAATAATATACTCCAAAATGTCTTAACTTCTATATCATTTGGAGTTGTGTGTTTACAGCATCACATCTTCAAAATTGTTCAGTCTAAATGTTACATTCATGCACAAGTTTCAAGATATGATGTTGTAAACACAAAACATTAAATGATATACCAGTTAAGACATGTTGTTAAATATTCTAGCCTTTTCATACTGTAAATCCGAAGAGTTTCTCTATAATGTGTTAAAAGATCTCAATGTAATCAAGAATATTACAGTCCAGGGTGTCTACCAGTCGAGAAAAGTCGGGAATTTATCAACGTCGGGAAAAAATCTGGAAAGGGTAGGGAATTCGCTGAAAAATAATCAAAAATCGGGAAAAATGGTTGCTTGCAAATCGTCAGGATAAAAATTGGAACGGCAGACATAGCAATACGAAATGAGATATTGTTTCCCTTTTTCTTTATTTTTCATTATCAAAGAGGTGTTATTTTAAACCTCTCTGGTCAGTATTTGTGAGTTCGTGACTTGCGTCGTTCGATTGCACTAGGCATGGGCACCGTTTCCTGCATGCCGCCGCGTGACAAATCGGCTTGGTCGGTTGCAGGTTGAAGATCGTGTACTTCCCTCCTGCCCATGAATGCTATTTCGAAAGAATGACCTTGACCGTGGTTATTTCAACGCCCCCAAAGATTCAGGCGATCCATAGATCGTACTCTAGTACGATTGTGACATTTTGCATCTTGCCATGCCTCTGAGGGTGTAACTCGATTAAATTCCACTAGAAATATTATATTTAAACCATTGCGTTCTAAGTTTCTACGCTGCGCATCATCATAATCGGGTGGGATTAATTAACTTTACTGTGTAATTGGAATGTTTTCTGTCTCTCATCCATTCAGTAACGCTTACCGTTTGCCATTTTAATATTAGCATTTCCCATTGAATTGTGTTGCTTCTAAACGCAAGCATAACATCTTCGTGAAAGAACAGAGATCAGCCTCTGGAAAGTACAAACATTATATTACGTTTTGGTGTTTTACCGGCATATTAGATGAGTGAAAGTTTCTCTCGTTTTCCGAATGTAGGCTGAGATGGAGCCTTTGAACCGGTGGAAGACCCGAGAAAATTTCACTCATTATATTACGTTGTCGCCGACGACGTCATACGTGACGCTGCCGACGAATATGTCGTTGGCTCCTGGGTGATATATTGGAGAACTCGCCATTTGCCAGCTAATGCGGTGGAATGTCTTTCTTATTCATCTGATGGCGAACTCGCTAGCTCGAAAGCCGCCGGAAAGTCTATTTCATCTGTTGGCATGTTCGTTTTTACTGGAGAACTCTGCATTCGCCAGGTGGAGTCGAGTTGGTTCGTCAGTCTTCGAGTTGGTGTGTGCTGAAGAAGTGCCTTTGGTTGGAATGGCGACAGACATCATTTCAATCAAAGGCACCCATCACGGCGCGAACCCGACCGCCGTGTACGGCGCACAGTGGTGTAGGATCCATAATACTTGGTATTTATGAGACTAGAAAAACTTTCTATATAGGGTTTTTGTGTATATACTTTGGATGCACCGATTGACGACTTCAAAACCATCTTAAGTAAGGACATATCGCTGTTGCTACTCCCCTAGAAGATAAGATAAAATGTTGCACTGGTAACAAGTGCATCATTTGAAAAGGAGAAGGCACAGCTTGAACTTCAATTCTCTCTAATATAGCGTGCATCGCCCCGATTCTTGTTCTGAAAAATGGGTTTTGTAACTGAAGGTGAGTGCTATTCAACTGTTTATTGATATATTGCAAATATAATTTGGAAAATTATTTTTTTACATTATTTATAGTTCAAAAATAAAGAAATTTTTTTTGAAATTTCACTTTTATATTTTTGCAAAAGAATTAATTTGTGAAAATATTAACATCGAATTCGTGTTCAGAGATCGTGAAAACCTTTGTGCTATAATTTTGAATGAAACGAGAATTTTGAGTTTGTGTAAATCCAAGTAATAAAAATATTGCAAATACTTTTGTGAAAAAAGTAATTAGCAAAAATATGAACATCAAATTAGCATTCAGCAACTGAGAAAACGTATATTTGTTCACATTAATCGTGATGTTTTAAATAAGAGTTAATTTAAGTAAAAAAAATTGCAAAACTCTTTGCGATAAAATTAGTTTACAAAAGTTTTGAATCTAAATTCATATTCAGCGACCTCGAAAACATGTATAGACCAAATTTCACATAAATTGAACATTTTTTAATCCAAAATACCAATTTCTAGGGATCCTGCACAGCTGTGCGGCGTGCCGCCATGCATTCCTCAAAAACAGCTGTGAATGTCACAGTAGAGTCCATTTTGAGTATATAGCGTTTTAATTTGTAGTAGGAGTTTAATCATGAATGAAGTAGATAAGGTGCTGTACTTTGTATAATGTGGATATAATAAGACGGCCAATACCAAGTGAAAATTAGACAGGACTGGGCATTGAACTATTGACCGTCACGATGACACATCAAGAAGTTAGCCTTTTTGGTCTGGAATTTTAAAATTTTGGTCTTGAAAAGTCTTGAAAAAGTCTTGAATTTCTTTTTCATATATTAGTTGACACCATGCAGTCAGAAGGCATAAATTAGATCATTTGGAGCAGTTTACACATCTAGCCAGAATTGTTGATGGAAACAGGATTAGCAGTAAGAATAATAGGAGAAAAGTTGCATTGGCAAAAAATTTTTCATAGAGAGGGAGTTAATCAGGGTGTCCACTGACCGGGAAAACCTGGAAAATCGGGAATTATTCGTGAATTTTCAAAGCAGGGAATTGTTCGTGGATTATTCGTGATTTTCTGGTCTGAGCCGGGAATTTTAAAAATTCTTAATTCAAGACAAAAAATCCGTATTTTATAAATAGGATAAATAACGATGACTTTAAGATATGGATTTGCCGTTGGCATAAATAAATAAATAAGCGACGGAAAAGTAGTTAGGCTCAATGTATCGTCAGCGCTGTGTGGATCGGAGACGTTCAACTGTTCGACTGTCGAACGGATGCCTTCAGCGTCACGTCAAGTGCTCTTTGTTCTCATTCATTGCACATCGGACTAAGCCCATGATACGCAAACATATGCCTAACGTGTAGTGATGGCCGGATCGGATCCGTCGGATCCAAAGATCCGCGGATCTTTCATTTTACTCGGCTCCGGATTCGGATCCAAAGACACGGTATAAAATCGGATCCGAATCGTAGATTTTAAATTTTCGCGGCTTAGCGATCGAAGTGCCCCGTGAATGGCATGTAGAAGCAGTAGATATTGACAAGAAGAGGATGTGTAACTCAGGTCACGAAATTAGATGAAAATGTTCCCGTGCAACTAGAAGCAAAATAAAGAAATATGACTTTTCCCCATTACCCCGGTATCGCGGGAAAAATTACCTAGGATGTCACGCGGTTAGCCTACATTCGCCGGGATCAGGCGGACAACGAGAGCTAGTTTACTGTCGATCCCTATCACAGTTTAATTTTTCTTTCAGTCATTACATCGAAAATGTTATCATCTTCAATTTCAAAGCATTCCATCTGAGTACTCACTTTATAATACTTTTGTTGTTTAAATTAGATTTACAAATGTAACACTCATAAATTAAGGATGGTCGGGTCGGATCCAAAGATCCACGGGTCTTTCATTTCATTCGCTACTGAAATCATATCCGAAGGCAGTAAAAATTTAGATCCGGATCGGAGATTTTAAATTTCTCGCCTTAGTGATCGATGCGCTCCGCGAATGGAATGTACGTGCGTATGGTAGATACTGACAAGGAGGGGTTGTGTAACTTGGTCACGAAATGAGAAGATTTTTTCTGTGCCACAAAAACAAAATAAAAAAAATACTCATCGTGACTTTTTTCTCCATATGCGCGAGAAAAAAAATAAAGCCGAATGTCACGCGGGTCGCCTACATTCGCCAGGTTCCCGTGAACCTATGATAGCGTAGTTGTTAAAAATGAGGACTACTGTACTGCAGGTCGCGAGTTCGATCCTTAACACTGCCTAGGAATACAGGCTATGCTGTATTCGTAGGGTAATGCAAGTAGGCAGTTAAAAAAAGTAGATTATCAGAAATTTCATGTGAATTTATAATTTAAAAAATAATAAAATTTGGCGTTAGGGAAAGGATTGGAAACATTTTTTACTGCAGAATTCAATGTAATCGTGTAATCATTTTGTTAACTTTACAATGTATTTTTGAGTGACGCATTTGTAAATGTAGGTAGTTTTAACGATAGAAGTACAAAAAAGTCAGTATCCACATAAAAAGGTTGGAAATGAAGGATGATAAACTTTTTGATTCAATGGCTGAAAGAAAAATTTTAAATCGCGATAAGAATCGAACTTCATTACCTGCAGTCCACTACCCCACTCTGCTATTGTCGGATTACCTGATTTAGGATAATACATTCTCCCCACAAGTCATTCTACTTTTTTCTTGCAAACCCAGGCGAGAGAGCCAGGCCAGGCCCATGGAGAGAAAATCCGAGACTTTTTTAAATTTTGTTTATAGTTGCATGAAGAAAGGCTAATTTCATTTCAAGATCAGAGTTATACAACCTCTTCTTAGGAGTAGAAAATTCTCAAATTTCATTTCATAGGTTATTGTTAAAAAGACATTGCAAAATTCCTAGTTTAGCAGCTTGAAATATTCTGTAATAATTTTTTCGTCTTAAAAATGGAATTCCCGGATATTCCATAAATGGGATCTCTTGGCCGCATTAAATTTTTTTTTTGTTTCTAGAAAAGAATTTGAAAGTATTCAAGGATTTGATTAATAATTGGAAAATAATTCCTTTATTAATGAAAATGAACTTATAATGTTTCTTTTAACTGCACATTTGATGTGATCGGATACTTTACTGTAAGTACAATGTAAGTTGGCTTTCTCGTAGGCTTTGCAATATATTTTTTACAAACTTTTCTATAATTTTTTGAGAAATCTAATTGCTGATGTTTGTTAGATATATTCAGGATGCGCTTACTTGAATTAGGATTTTTATTACATTACTTTTTGTTAGAAATAGATGGTGTAGGATACTAAAGACTGTTTTGATTTCACTTTTTTCTATATAGTCTAGCGGTACAAAAATGTTACATTCTGATTCTGAGTGAACAGAAAATTGAGGCTTTGAGACTTAAAATAGAAAAGCATGGCAAAAAATATTAACGTAGAAAATCATCATTCCAAGAACAGTGGTTTAATGCTGAAGACTTTAGCCAGTGGGTTTTTTAAGTTCCTCTTGTAGAGGAATTTGTACTTTCTCATGGAAATGCTAATTTAGAAAGAGGGTGTTCAATCAAAAAGTAGTTTATCTTTCCCAACCAACAAAGAGAGGCTCTTACTACCAATAAAACTACATATTTAATTACTTTAATATATCAATTATTTCTTATTTCATTACTTTATTTATACTATGCTATGGGTTGAACTACAAAAAATCCATATTCTACATAGAACTTGGAAAACATCACTTTTGACTCGTACAAGATCCGCGATGTATTAGCCTGGAAATTTTTATAAATTTAGCCTTGAAAACCTTGAATTATGCTTGAATTTTATATTTTGACTTTAGTGGACACCCTGTTAATTAACTTAGTAGAGATATCCAGAAGAAACTAGTGAAAGCATTACTATGGATCATTATACCTCTTTGTGATTCATAAACATCGCATCTGCAAAAGGAGGATGAGTGGTGTAGGCTGGGAACTTTTGAGATGTGGGTGTGGAGAAAATGGAGAGGGTAAGCTGGGTGGACATGAAGGCAAACAAGGAAGTGCTGAATATGGTAGGAGAGGAAAATAAAACTGCTGTAGGAAATTTGAATGAGTCAGTGAAAATGGATGGAGAACATACTACAATGAGAAGAAGGGCAATAGAGGAGAATTTTGAAGGGAAGAATGATAAGTAAGCATGGTAGAGGGAGAAAAAGAACAGCAATTTCACATGAACTTAAAGTCAGTGAAATATATTATAACTTATTCCCCCGATGTCTCACATTGAGGGGTCGATCGGGAGAGAGAGGATGGGAATCTGGGGGGGTGTGTGAATTGGAAGAGGGGATCGCGGGACACCTTGGGTGCCAATGGGGGCTGCCTGCGATTCCAGGAAGGGGATCAGGGGAAAAAAAGGGAAGCACCATCAGTTGGGGGCAAAACACATGAGAAATCTTCTCTTTCTATGGGTCGGTGTGGAATTTCTACCAAACGCGACGTCATGGTCGACAAGGTGTCATGAGTGAGAACCGCAGTCTGTATTCTTAGCTTACGTGATAAGGAAGAAGAGCGATCCGGGTAAAATTTCGTCAACAACGTTATAGCAAATGACAATTTATTGTTCAATTAACCAATCATTAACATGGGATCAGACAAAATAACCCAAAAGAAAATCCTAAAACTAACCTATGAACTAAGTGACACGTCAGGTCGCTCAATAGGTGCCTTATCAAACTGGTAACACATTCCACAAAAATTTAAGATTTTCTATTGCCAAGGGAACTGACAATGAGTGCAGCTTTGTAGTCTGTATTCCCTTCTTCTGTCCGTCATACGCTCTCGTATACCCAATCACTTCACTTTAAGCACAAACAACATCAACAAATGAAACATAAACTGCTTAAACCTTTTATCATTCATCCCATTCATTAAAAAAAATGAAACAGTGAAATGCTGAATTTAAATGATACAAATGAGGTCTCAATTAACACTTTTCTTTCTGGGGTTGGATAGGCTCTGATGATGTACTGGCATTCCACCAAAATTCCTCCCTTCCATTAACCTATCCCGAAACATACTGCCCACCATAATCAAACTTTCGATAACTGTTTTTCCCTCGCCATAGTGGAAGTACTTTCCGAAAATGCCACTAGCATTGAGGTGAGGTCTCGTGAATTGGCGCGTATCTGGCTCGAAAGATCATATCAAAAGCCAGGCTTGAACATCTCTCACTAGAGGCCATCACTTCCTTACCTCCTCCACTGTCTCCCGCCCCACTCCTGTACCCATTCTTACCACCTCCCCCCCCACTCTTTCACTCACGAAGAGGACTCAGCCAGCAGCCAATGGCATTCAACCCTCTTCTGTTGAAAAAGGCGGCATGACCGCGGAAACGTCCAAATATATACACACAAAACACCATTCATACACAACGCCATAGGCGCAAATACACAAATATAAATTCAAACAGAAGGTGAAAGAAAGAGACAGTGAACATACAATAAACAGTGAACACAACGGTGGTGTGAGGGGATGGATCTTTCATACTGTCTGTGTGAGTCTTTCTATCATTTCCTCTTCTTTGTATTCTCTTTGTTGGTGGGTGGAACCATGCCCTAGTGCTAGGCCTGGGCAATATATCGATAATCGTAAAATATCGCCATATTTTAATATTTCGCGAATCCGATATTGAATTTTTAAAATTGACGATATATCGTTGCTCGATAAATATCGTCACGAAGACGTTATGCTTGCGTATAAAAGCAACACAATTCAATGGGAAATGCTAATAAAAAAAATGGCAAACGTTAAGCTTTACTGAATGGATGAGAGAAAGAAAACATTCCAATTCCACAGTAAAGTTAATTAATCCCATCCGATTATGATGATGCGCAGCATAGAAACTTAGGACGCGATGGTTTAAATATAATATTTCTAGTGGAATTTAATCGAGTTACACCCTCAGAGGCATGGCAAAACGCAAAATGTCACAATCATACTAGGGTACGATCTATGGATCGCCTGAATCTTTGGGAGCGTTGTAATAACCACGGTCAAGGTCATTCTTTCGAAATAGCATTCATGGGCAGGAGGGAAGTATATGATCTTCAACCTGCAACATACCAAGCCGATTTGTCACACGGCGGCATGCAGGAAACGGTGCCCATGCCTAGTGCAATCATACGACGCAAGTCACGAACCACAAATACTGACCAGAGGTTTAAAACAACACCTCTTTCATAATGACAAATAAAGAAAAAGGGAAACAATATCTCATTTCGTAATGCTATGTCTGCCGTTCCAATTTTTATCCTGATGATTTGCAAGCAACCATTTTTCCCGATTTTTGATTATTTTTGAGCGAATTCCCGACCTTTTCCAGATTTTTTCCCGATGTTAATGAATTCCCGACTTTTTCCCGGATTCCCGACTTTTCCCGACTGGTAGACACCCTGATGTAATATAGTACAATCTTGCAGATGCTCAAAAATGCATAGAATTCAGTCTTTTAAAACTTAGAGACTCATGATAAAACTGTTTGGAATCGTTGTAAAATTGCTATTCATTAAATGAAAACTGAATAAAAGGCATAACCATAATATATTATGTATATTATTGAGTATTAATTTTCACAATTATATGTAAGAAAAATCTAACCTCTGCATGAAAATACACTTTCACAGAGGTCAGGGAATGGATCTCTTTTAAATTTTGAATAAGTATACCATTAAATTTCACTATCTTGTTCGTATCCTATTAATACAATCTATATGAAATTCAAATTACAGGTCGTAAGGCAACAACTCCACTGATTGAGTTCATAAAGCAACGCAAAATGGAAAGACAGAGGATGAAAGATGAGAAGAAGGAGGAGAGGAAGAGGCGTGAGGTGGAGAGAAAGAGAGCCAAAGAGGAAGAGAGGAAGCATCGGAGGGAAGCCAACCGAGAAGTAATCCAAGGCAAGAGGGACCGGGATAGAAAAGATCAGAGGAGGGAAGGGGCAACCCGTCATGAAGACAGGCTTGGATCAGTAAGTTTCCCGAATGCAAATATGTACATAGTAATAGCGGAATTGAATTTTCTATGTAAGTGTCTTGAATTTATAAATGGTAATTCCTTTCATCATGTGTGTTGGTATTATTTGATAGATATAGTAAAATCTTGATAGTAAGAAGCACTATAATACGAAATTTTGATTATACGAAGCAAAACAGCCGGTCCCGAAAAAAAGCCTTGGGTAAATACATGGCAATATTAAAAAATAGGAAGTTTCTGTGATACACATTTTTCTAAATTACTAACTTCCGGCTCGGTCCCCAGGTAGAAATGGAATTCGTTTCACGAACCTAGGCATAAAACTGCTTCAGCAAAACTATTTTTGCCGGCGTAGACACCTAGAAAATCAGTGTTGCCCATTATGGTGCATCAAAAAAGAAATGGGTGAATTAGTTGCGCATTCATCTCCCACATAAGCCAGTCTCTCCCCACCATTTTCTGCATGCAACTCCGTGTATCATTTAGACCTTAAGTAATGTGGAAATAGTAGTTAATACCATTATTTATCCTGTTTTTTTTTGTTTTACCTGTTGCCAGCATTTTCATAATGTCCACGGTTCTCTTTTAATTAAAGCTTACGTGTGACGGCACATACTATCCTCGCTACCATGTGCCTGGAATTATGGCAGTTCAAATTCTCCGTGAATCCTACCTAATCCTTTAAGGCGAGCACTCCTAGCTTAGCTCTCCGTGATGGGGCGTTCTGTACCACACTCTTGTACCCTCGAGTTTCAACATTAATAACTCTGAAATCGTTCATTTGAATTTCACATAGTTGTAACGTCATTTAGATAATATTGTTTTCTAATCTACCAATGGGGATGCGAATTTTTAAAAACAAATTTTGAAATATTTTTGGTGATACGGTAAAAAATGGTACCATTTTCTTAGTGCCATATGTAACTTTGACATGTAATAAATGATAGCAGAGCGTTTTGAGAAAAAAGAAATTTTATACAATCTGAGTCATAGCTTTATTACCATATATTCTTGTGTACCAGGCGCCCCCGTGTAATATGCGCACCCTTATTTTTGGGCACAGACTTTTGGGAAAAATAGAATTCGAAAAAAAAATCAAAAACTATTCTTAACGGGAAAATAATGGCATATTTGGAGCACAATGGAACTATTCTACAGTATTTTTATGTAAATACCTTAATAACAATAGATGAAAATTAAAAAAAAAATAATCATTTAGCGCCCATGTTCACTGTCATGGTCGCTTGTTAACAGTAAAACTACATTCATGATCGTATTAAACATGAATGTGCAAAAAGTGATATTAACAGTGATTTAGAATCAATGCAAAGTAAAAAGGCAAAAAATATAGAGAAAATAAGAAAGATTTGATACTAACTTTCAATTTTCGTCAATGCTACAATGCTATTGTTACAGTCAATCGCATGCTTGGTATAAGGCTTTCATTTGGCACATTTCCATCGACAATGCAAATGCGAGTTGGCATCTGTCTCGAATGCATGCTGAAAGTTGTTTCTCTATGCCAGGATATTTTGCAGCATTGCCTCTGAATGCTCTTTTATTTCTGTCACCTGAAAGAAGTTTATCTTTTTTCTTCCTTCCATCTCTTACGCAAGACTTTGGCATGATATATTTACATCCTGCTGTACGATTGCCGATCTCTTCCACAACTTGTACGGTCTTGGGTTTTTCGTGAACACTAAATGGATGTTATCTTTTACCAATGTTCATTTTATATAATATTTAATTAAGGAACAATGAATTTGCTGTTGGTCAATGCATTGGATGGCCATACACTAAAGCAACTGCCTCGCACACTATGCACACAGAATTAACTGATGGAGGCGTATGTATATGAAGCAGAATTCACGTCTGGTAATTTGATCTGGTGGGCCAGTAATGGAAAGACAGAATAATCTTGGCTGCATTTAATTTCCAAAAACACAAGAGCAAAAATTATGTATGCATACCAATCCATCGTAAGTAATACCGCACCGGCTTCCGACAATACCGGACTTTAAAATTTTGAATTATTCCTATGTCTAAAGGTTGAAACTTGCTGGTCATGTTCGGGGGCAGGTAAATTACGTGCACATTGGTCAATTTAAGGCAATCAAATTCAAAATCAGTTAATCAAAAATTCGAGGCAATCAGGTACTTGTGCACGCTGGCATTGTCCAATACTAAAATAATCTTTCTGTTTTATCCTGACATTTTCCTTAGCAGCTGTATTACTGTATGTTGGAAGAGATCACGGGTCATCCAGCTGTGTTTATTGAAGTGGTAAAAAACTGAAAGGGTTTACATTTTTATGTTTTTCAAACATTGTGACCTTTCAAACCTTCCAATTACCATCAACTTAATTTTATCTGAGCCTGTTTGATTTACACAGAGCCCTATAGTCACGCGTAATTTGCTTTTTTTCCCTCCATGGCATCTATCCCCTTTAAAGCCCAGGGTTGCATCAGGTAGTGCGAGAAAGAACAGTCCAGTTTCATCAAAATTATACCGATCTTTGGGACTATATTCATTTAATATGGCATAATTATCCGTATGCCATTTATCTACTCTTTGTTTATCCACCGCACCTTCTTCTCCACAGGAAAGTAGGGGAAACAATATTGAATCTGGATTTGAACTTACACAATCAGCCACTTGAACATTTAAAGTCCTCAATTTTCTTTATCAAGGCTATGTCCTAAGCCTTTTCTTGCAAAATAGGGCCACTGATGGGTAGATTTTGCTCACAACACTTGCAGAAGAATGTGTGCAGTTCATCTTCAACCTCAGTAAACTTAGCACTGCACAATTTTTCCTTTTAAGCAAAACTCCAAACAAAAGTTTTTCCTGAATTTTCCCACAGTTGGAGAAAATTGTTGACAGAGTCGACAGTGATATTCCAAATTTTTCTGCAATATCACTTTTGCTCAACCTTTTTGATTCGACCTCTTCAATACTTTTCATCTTCTCCTCCAGAGATATTCCTCTTCTTTTTCTTTTCGGTTGTGAGGAATCCATATTCAAAAATTTTAGATCAACTTGCAGCAAAAACTCTAAGAGGAGATCCTGGGACACTGATAGGCTGTTCTGACACACACAAGCCTCGGCTACCGACTGAGACCCTCCACTCACTGTCGTGATTGACGTCTTGAGAAGTGACTGCAAAAGGAAAAATGGAGTGGGTGAACTCCTGGACTGCATTGATTGCATTTTCCATGTGTTTCTCTGCCCTGTCATGGAAGAGGGAAGGGTCCTTCTTTAGGCCTTCAGGCCTCCAGGACTTCTTTAGTGCTATTTATATGCCAGATTTCAATACTAGTTAAGCAGGGATCCTCTCTACCCAAGGCCCAGCCTTTTCAGCTGTCATCAGCATTCCCCCAAGGATGAGACAGTCCTTGTGATTTAGCAGGAGGGTAAATGGTGAGGGAAAATGAATAGCTTCCTGTGTTTGTATGGAACAAATTAATAAAACTTGCTCTTTGGTAACTTTGTTGTCCTCCGTGACATGGGATTTACCTATAATCGCATGTATGCAATGAATTCCTTGAATTTAATGTGAAGGCAGTCCCCATTATATCATTGTTCTTAAAAGTATTAAATAATTTGACAACTATTAGTCATTTTTTTCCAATTTCTATTTTATTAGTATTCTCTCATTTGCAGGCTTCAACGGTATATAGTTTTGTTGCTAAATTCAAAGCCTATCATTTCCTTTCCATCATGAATCTTGCTGCTAAAAAATTGGTTAATCACCATTTACAGATCAGAGAAGCAGTGATTGAGGGCTGCTGAGTAAAAATTTGAGACACATTGTCGAGTCATTCCCAGAAACAGTCACTCTTCTCATCCCCCCTTCCTGAATCTATCTTGAGGCATCACAATGTAACAGATGAGCAAGGTGATGATAACTAGTTGTGTTTCTGAGAAAATTTCATTTGTTTATCCCAGTGATAAGTTACCGCACATTAATGTAAGTTCACATATCTTCTTCTCCACGTAGTGAGTTCCTTGAGTAATGCAACCAGGAAAGTTGACTCATTTTGACCATATGACAGAAATGATCACTATTAATAACTGATTAACTCCGTATTCTCTATGGACCAAAAATGGTGAAAAATACACTCGCTATGGTGATATTCTTCTTGTAAGGCATACTCACTATAATCCATACTAACTATAATGTGTATATTCTTTTCATAGAAACATGATTTGGTTCATGCCTCAAAAGCCTCTTCAGAAAATTGTCAATCCCCTCCACCTGGTGGGGGTGATGGTACCATGCAGAAGAAGGACACTGATTTTTCGTTTGATGATGCTGATGACGATGAAGAGGAGGAGGTAGCTGATGAAGATGAGGAAGATGCTGATCAAGACCTTTATGATCAAGAACAAACTCAAAAGTTAAAGGAAATATTGAGAATAGGCACGGTCTGTAAAGGATCTGTAAGTGGCATTTATTTCCTAATACATATTATTATTAAACTGTAAACGGTTTAGGGGGTAATTCTGTAAATCTTAGCTTTGGAGCTAGGAATTGGGGGATCGGGTTGGTGTGGTGGCTAGAGTACTGGCCTCCCATCCCGAGGGCCCGGGTTCGATTCCTGGCAGTGGCAGATTTTTCAGTGGAAAACCGGTCCCCACTTGAGTGCCTAGTGGAGGGCATTTCAAGTACAGTACTCCGTCCGTCGGATGGGACATTAGCCGTGGTCTCCATGGTGCCTTTCGTTAAGAGTAGGCTAATGCCGACGCCGGGTTTCTCTCCACCCTTCCTCCGTTCCCTAAAAACTCCTACCATTACCCAACTACCCACCTATCCTATATGGCGCAAATGACCTCAGCTGTCGGTCACCTCCCCTAAATAACCAACCAACCTAGGAATTTTGGAATGCTTTTGGAATTAGCTCCATAATGTATTCTGTGATTGGAGATTACTCTGTCCCTGGATCAGAGAAGAAAAGTCAGTTCACTTTAATTTACTTTTGAGATCTCTGAGACTCAGTAAAAAATGAGAAACCAGAGATTCCTTGTTACATTTTTGTATGTATTTCTGGCAAGTAGAAAACAAGGTTCCAAAAAAACCTCGATTAAATATTTTTGATCATTAAAAATACTGTTTTTTAGTATTTACCTAATTAGCCAAGTAATTTGGATCTTATATTAAAAACTGGGTACCCCCATATTGCATTCCTGCATATCTGTAATGTGTTTGCACATAAGTGCTAAGGAAGATGGAAACATGCCTGTAGATGTGGTGATAATAATATAATTATTTGATTTCCATCACGAGGAAGCGAAATGAAATGCATAGTGTGCAACTTTTGCACAAATTTTTTTCTATTTCAAAATCATGACTTCCCTCACAAAAACAAAATGTCAATTTGATAAAATCAAGGTGGCGCCAAATGGAGGCTGTTTTACTTAAGAATGTTTGCCTCCTGTCCAGTTATTTGCAAACTGTGTTTTGCAAATTATTGTATTGATGCCTAATTGTAATATATTGGCTCGTGAAAGAAAAAGGATTGGAAACTACCAATCAGGAGTGACCTGAGCAGAGCCAATCAGGAGAGACCTGAGCCAAGACCTGAGGATATACAGTAAAACCTCTAATTTACGAAGATGAAGGGACCCAAAAATTTGAGCTTTGTAAATCAGAGGGTTTGTAAATTGGAGGTTATCTTCCACTAACTCCTCTGTCTCCGGAAATGATGTGTCACCAAAACCAGCTGATCTCCAACAGTAGGAAATAGTTATTGCGGTGACACTCCCATGCTCTGGTAACACCTTGCACAGCATGGAGCAATGTCCATGGAGGCACATCATGAACATAAGGGGCTTGATCTGACAATGAGACAAATGTACTTCTACTAAAACTCTGGTGACAGGAATGCGAGTGTACTTTCAATGCAATTAAAGACTATGCTGTACTTAACTTGTCAAATAGTTATCTTAGGGTTGAAATCAAACTAATTACTATAACAAATAATAGTCATCTGCTCATTCAGGAAAAAAAACAGATACTCGTGAAATTCTCTGTGTGCAGTGTATTTGCCAGAAATTGAAAGGATTTAAAAATTACACCTCAATTGTATTGATTCCCTGTATAGCAAAGGCATTATTCCTAAGGCTAGGGGACTCACTTTAGTAAAAGAGAATGAAACAGCCATGAATTAAAAAAAACAGGTAAATTTTTTTTTTCTACAAATTTATAATGGTATGACCTTGGCTGCTGCAACTGAATTAAGTTCTTGTAGCTGTTCAGTTGGTAGATCTCAAAATAAGGGGAATAACTCATGAGAGAATTAACTCATCCCGCGGAGTATTTTAAGCATATGCAGTTATGCATTAATTAACGAAAGGGGTATATTTAGTGCTAGTCAATTTGTGTTTAAAGAAGCCATTTTAACATGAAAAAGCCAGGGATGCATTTTAACTAGGAAATTTCAAAACAAAGTTCCAACTGACCTAGTATATTTCAGTGGAAAGACCAGAAAAATGCCTTTTTTGAAGAATGCGTATCGTTTGAAATACATTTAATTATATTTCGCAGCTGATGAAAGTCAATATTAGAAATTCACACAGTTAATTTGAAATTCCCTCTTTTTTAAGATGCGTTCTACAGTGCTGATATCTAGCGGTGATTTACGAGAACTATTTACTCGCGGCTACAGAAAGCGTTGCGATCGCAAATTATTACCTAATGACGTAAAACACTGCTAATGAACAATTAAATAATCAAATTGCATCAAGATTTGAATATAAGTAATTTATTATTGCAGAATTAGTATTTTTTAATGAAACTAAGCTCCACGACAGCTGCAGCAAACAACTTCCTACCGGAATGCTAGTTTCAAGTCAAAGGCTGAACAAAGTTCTGAATTGGGGTTGCACCGGCTACCTTAAAGATAATTTTAAATAATTCCAGAGAAAATATGGATCCTTTGTGACGACGAGTTAGGTATTCGCAATACACAAAATGATAGAAAAGGAATAGAAATTACCAAGCACTAATCCGATTATTGTATGAACTGGGGCATTGTTTTCGAGAAGTAGGCGGCGTGCCATGCATCTAAACATTTTTTCCTTGGATCATATAATTAGGATTGAATTGCGATTTAGATGATCAGTCTCTGGGATTTTTGCAACAGTTGAAGCACTTCAAAAAGCACCATGCTCACATTCGATTTTTCCATATGAAATACTAGGACCGAGGGCCCTCTCAACACGACCTATCTGGCTTCAGCTACTCCTGTCGCAGTATACAGCGATCGTTATTCCATTGTACTGAGTTCAGTGCTACAAAATCATTTCAAAAACTTCGTAAAACAGAGGTCAATCACTCCTAGGGACCGGCCTCTCACTTCGTAAATCAGTAAAATCTGGGTTTCGTAAAATAGAGGTAATTTTACATGGTTTTCCTATATACAAAGATTGGGACCGGCGGAATGGTTCGTACATTGGTGTCATTTCGTAAATTAGAGGTTCGTAAAAAAGAGGTTCTACTGTATATACCCACATTTTTCTCCATGTCAAAAATGTACACTGCATTATTATACTTATTATGCCGGTCAGTGCATGCTTTTACGGGTTTCCCTGCACCTCGGGCAAATGACAGACCACATGGCACTCCTGTAAACCAAACTTATAATTTTATTACTTTCTTCATACATAGTCCTTTTTTGCTGCTCAATATATCGTGTTATTCGACATTCATTAAATTACGAGGTGGTTGCACTTCTTCTTCGTAATGTTTTAGAGCCTATGTCAAGTAAATATGTGGTATTATTTTGCCTCTGAAATACCCATATTTCTACATTAACTGCTTTATAAATTCGTTTTTTGTTTGAAATATTTAAAATACAGAGTTAAAGCTTTGTGATACCGTTGTGACTAGTGATGGACGGATCCAGGTTTTTTGTCGGATCCGAAACCGGATCCTTGCCTGGGTTTCGGATCCTTAGTTTCACATACTCGATTCCGAATTTCAAAACGTAGGTTTTTTAAAAATATATAAATACAGCAATAATAGAATTACCATAAATAGTGAATTTATTGTAGAAAAAATCAACTTCCTATCATCCTTGTGGATAATATTTTCCTGGATCAAGATTTACGGATGCAATAACTATATCTTATTACTTCTAATATAAAGATCAACTTCCTTATCACATACTCATCATGCAATACATTTTTGAAACCTGTACAACTATTCTTTAGAGACTGGTAACGGCTTTCGGGCGTTCCTCCGCGTCGTGTGTTGTCAGGGTGACGACAGTTTCTCCAGCCATCCTGCTGGCGTCTTCAGGTCAGAAGACGCGTAGACGCTGGCGTCTTCTGACCTGAAGACGCCAGCAGGATGGCTGGAGAAACTGTCGTCACCCTGACAACACACGACGCGGAGGAACGCCCGAAAGCCGTTACCAGTGTTGAGAAACGCCGCGGAAACCTCAGAACCAATTTTATTCTTTAGAGTGCAGTTAAAAGAAACATTGTAAGTTTATTTTCATTAATAAAGGAATTATTTTCCAATTATTAATGAAATCCTTGAATGCTTTCAAATTCTTTTTTAGAAACACAAAATATTTTAATGCGGCCAGGAGATTCCATTTATGGAATATCCGGGGATTCCATTTTTAAGACGAAAAAATAATTATTAAATATTTCAAGTTGCTAAACTAGTAATTTTGCAATATCTCATTAATAATATCCTTTAAGAAATTTGAGAATTTTATACTACTAAGGAGAGGTTGTGTAACTCTGATCTTGAAATGAGATTAGCCTTTTTTCATGCTACTAAAAGCAAAAATTAAAAAAGTCTCGGATTTTTTTCTCCATTGGCTCGGGTTTGCAAGAAAAAAGTAGAATGACATGTGGGGAGCATGTATTCTCCAAAATCAGGTAAGCCGACAATAGCAGAGTGGGGTAATGGACTGCAGGTAATGAAGTTCGATTCTTTTCGCTGTTTAAAATTTTTCTTTCAGCCATTGAATCAAAAAATTTATCATTCTTCATTTCACACCTTTGTGTGTGGATACCGACTTTTTTGTACTTCTATCATTTAAACTAGATTTATAAATGCGTTGCTAAAAATACAGGGGAAAGTTAACGTAATGATTCCACGATTTAATTCTGCAATAAAAAATTTTTCCTATCATTTCACTTTGCCAAATTTTTTTATTTTTTTGACCTGTAAATTGACATGAAATTTCTGATAATCCGCTTTTTTTAACTGCCTACTTGCATCACCCTAGGAATACAGCATAGCGTATATTCCTAGGCAGTATTAAGGATTGAACTCGCGACTGGCAGCACACTAGCCCTCATTTTTAACAACTACGCTATCATAGGTTCATGGGAATCTGGCGAATGTAGGCGACCCGCGTGACTTTCGGCTTCATTTTTTTTCTCGCACATCTGGGCATATGGAGAAAAAAAGTCACGAGTATTTTTTTATTTTGTTTTTGTGGCATGAAAAAAATCTTCTCATTTCGTGACTGAGTTACACACCCTCTCCTTGTCAGTTTCTACCATACTTACATTCCATTCGCGGGGCTCATCGGTCACGAGGCCGCGAGATGTTTAAATCTCCGATCCGGATCTGAATTTTTACTGTCTTCGGATATGATTTCAGTTGCGAATGAAATGAAAGACCCGTGAATCAGACACGACCATCCTTAATTTATTAATGGTACATTTGTAAATCTAATTTAAACAACAAAAGTATAATAAAGTGAGTATTCAGATTTAATGGTTTGAAATTGAAGATGATAACATTTTCGATGCAATGACTGAAAGATGCGATAGGGATCGAACTTCGCACAGTACACTAGCTCTCGTTGTCCGCCTGATCCCGCTGAATGTAGGCTTCCCGCGTGACATCCTACGTATTTTTTTCTCGAGATTCCCGGGTAATGGGGAAAAAAGTCATATTTCTTTATTTTGCTTCTAGTTGCACGGGAACATTTTCTTCTAATTTCGTGACCTGAGTTACACATCCTCTTCTTGTCAATATCTACCGCACCTACATTCCATTCATGGGGCGCTTCGATCGCTAAGCCGCGAGAATTTAAAATCTAGGATCCAGATCCGATTTTGCTCCGTGTCTTTGGATCCGAATCCGGAACCGAAAAAATGAAAGATCCGCGGATCCGATCAGGCCATCACTAGTTGTGACCCAACTGGAAGGGGACCCTCCGATTTCCCAATTTCTTGATCAGTCTTTAATTCCCTCTCCTTTGGCGCTCACCCCCCTTCCCACCAGTCCACCCGCTTCGCGGCTGCCCAGGCCATTTCAAATCACGGTGGATCAAAAGCTTTCTAGAATCCAGCTTTTAGGATTCCGACCTTGGAAAACAAGGCACTTCTAGATAATATAAATCGCTTTTCCCAAAGTGAGGCTGTCACATTTAGAAAGGCCAACCACAAGTGCACATAAGGCATATGCATAAAGCTACGTTTTCATATGACCGTTTTTGTGTTGACACACAGTGCGCCACTAATCAGAAGCGATTACACCAACGCAGCCTGTGTTACCATCCGAGTTGACGCAGCTGCGTCAGAGTGCAAGGAATAGCACATTCTGCCTGTCATTTGTGTGTTGCGTGATTCTTTCGCTACAGATTGTCACCTATACCATGGTTTACCACCATCATATGTTTTGGCGTATTGCTGCTAGTGCTACTGGTGACATGAAAACAGGGTATTTTCCTGCTGCACAACGCAGCGGCAACGCAACGCAAAAACGGCCACATGAAAACGTAGCTTAATTCTAAAATCTAGAAAAACAAGATGGAATGATCTCATTAGAAGAGGAGGGTGAGACTCCGGGGGAAACGCAACTCTGCTGACATCTGTAGGGAAAATTCCAGAAGAGTTATGGCGTTGTCCCCCAACTATAAAAACAGGGGTCACGTTGACTCCCTCTCTCTCTTGTCTGCAACGATGCCGAGACGCTGTCACTCTGCCCTGCGACGCCTTTCTTTGGTCAACACCAGAAACTGCGAGTCTTCACCACTCTCCCTCCTCACTCCTTTGGTCATCCTTTGCCTCTCCTCGCTCCCTGTGCTTGTTGAGTCAAGCCAATGTATGCAAGTCTATGGTTTAACTGCAAATAAATGGACTATACCTAAGAAATGGGTTATGTTTGAGTTTGGGACTTCTTTCCTAATGTACCTCCGATCCCTGCTGAGTTATGTTTTCCCCTGTGACCCCTTTTGGGCCACGACAATACAAGATAATGATTATTTTGAGCAATGGCAGGGTGCAGCTGTAATCAAATGAACATTTGAGGGGAAAACCCACAGCCAAATTGATGTCTGTGGTCAGACCCATGGCAAGAACATAAATGGAAGGGATAAACACACCCTAGTATAAAGGAATGAATCTCCGTTCAGAAAATGCACTAATATAATTTTTTATTGCTAAAATGTAACCTTTAAGAGCGGATTTAAATGCCCTATAGTCGACCTTCACTGCCAGATTTAATTCTGGCTCTTTAATTTTTTTTGCTCTTGACATGAAAAATGTCAAAATCTCAACAACTACTGAAGATAAATTGTTGAAATAAAAGGAGTTATATAGCCTAATGTTCATTGTAAACATATTCTAAATTTTGTATCTGAGATCAAACTGCTAAGGATTTTTAAAATTATTTTTTTGGGGAACTAAGTTGAAATAAATAATTATTTATCCATATAGGTGAATGTAATAATGGATTTATGATTTTAATGAATGTATGCATCTTACGTTAAATTTATATCTAGGTATGGTATTCTTAAAAACATTTTTAGGTTCAGAGTCCTACTTAGCGCACCCCAAACTTTGTATTGTTACGCGTGTACAATCCCTTTTCAGAACACACTCGGCAACTTAGGTGGGTCCCTTTCGCTGGCCAGTGTGAATTTTCCTTTGTCTCCAAGCGACACAGTTCTCTTCCAACCGTGTTACTGGACCATGAACTCCCCCCCTCTGAACTTCCCCCTCCGTGAACTGTGAGGGGAAGGGCAGAGGCCCCTTTCTCAATTATTTGGCTTATCAGTGAAAGCCAAAACTACCAATGTGTCATTTGGCCCCCGTAAGACGTAAAAAACTCTCAGTTGTTGAGGATGGTTATGTTCAATAGGTGAGTGAAGAGCTTTTTCGTTCACTTTCAGCTACGTTGACTAGCATTGTCCCATCCCATTTATCTATGTAGCCCATGTGCGTATTGTAGTAATAATAATAATTTATTTAACGTTTACAGGTATCCCCCAATTACAAGCGTTGTAATAAAAACACAATTACATTACAAACAAAGTCATACATAAAAATAATAATGATAATAGAATAAATTAATTAAATAAATACATTAAACATCACTAAATGAGGCAAGCATTTTCCTCCTTAAACTAGTTAGTGTGACAGAAAACAGGTCTGAATTAGGGTTCTGGGCAAGGAAGTCATTCGCCGTCCGCATCATGCGGGTTAGCGGTTCGAAGCGCGTTGCGTCCACTCTCCCGAAATGACTTCGAAAGAGTGGAGTATGCCTAGTTCTTCGCATAGGTACGTTTATATTTACAAAACTGAGGAGTTGGCTTGAGTCAATTGCCCGTTCAAAATGTTGCATACAAAAATAACATCAGCAGTCCTCCTTCTGACTTCTAGAGGAGTAAGGTGAAAAAGCTTGCACAAATTAGGGTAGTCATTTTTATTATAAACAGGACCACTGTATTTGAGACAACCGTTTCACAAAGCGCATCTGAATTTTTTCAATGGCGATTGAATATGTTTTATGATGTGGGTTCCATATGACACTTCCGTACTCCAGAACAGGTCGAACAATGGAGCAGTACGTACGAATGCTAGTTTCGATGGAGAAATTAGCAACAAGATTCCGCTTTTGGAACTCCAAGAGGCGATAAGCTTTAGAGCAAATCGATCTAATGTGCGCATTGAAGTTAAGCTTGTTGTCAATTTTGACACCCAAGTCGGTGATAGAAGTGACTCGTTCTAGTGTGGCACTATCGATTTTATAGTCGAAGTGGACAATGTTTTTCTTAAGTGAAAAAGAGATAACTTTGCATTTGGAAAGATTAGGATAAAGGTTCCATTCCTTACACCAAGTGAAAAAGTTCTGCAAGTCGCTTTGTAAAATGGCACAGTCATTCAATGAACTAACCCTGGCGAAAATCTTACAATTGTCTGCATACAAGAGGCAGTCAGATTTAATGCATCCAGGTAAGTCATTAATAAAAACATTAAAAAGAAGTGGGCCTAAAATAGACCCTTGCGGCACGCCAGATGTGACGTTAGCCGGAGGCGAAAGGGAACTTTCAACCGCAACTCTTTGTAATCTGTTGCATAGGTATGACTGAAATAACTTAAGCAATTTGCCACAAACGCCAAGAGTTTTAAGTTTATAAAATACATGAGTATGTTCCACCTTGTCGAAAGCTTTAGAAAAATCAATATATATGGTGTCAGTTTGACAACCCGTCTCAATTGATGAGGCCAGTGCATTGCAATGAGCCACCAAGTTAGTAGCAGTCGAGTGGTGGGGTCGAAATCCATGTTGTGAGTTTGAGAAGCTTCCCTTACAGTGCGTCATGACCTTGTCATTCAGAAGCTTCTCAAACACCTTCGAAAAGGTGGGTAAAATAGAAATAGGTCTGTAATTGCAGACATTGGACTTGTCTCCGCTTTTAAAAACTGGTACAATTTCGCCTCTGGATCGCCTCTTTCCACCGTTTGTGGTAATTGTAATACTCTAAAATTTTATTGAAAAGAATAAACAAAGGGATACTAAGTTCATTGGCACAGTGCTTTACAATAACAATAGGTATACAGTCCGTTCCAGAAGAAGTTCTGTTTTTCAATCCCTGTAAGGTCTTGATAATATTGTTCCTCGTGAAGTTTAAGTTACAGAGAGCATCTAATGAATTAACAACTACATGTGAATGACTTCCATCATCTCCGCAAAGATTTGATGGACTTGGCGCTTGAGAAACACCAGAAAAGTGATCGGAGAATAGGCTAAAGATGCTCTCGTCGTCATTAGCTTTCCGCTCGTCTAAATAAACAGAAGAAGGTAGATGCCGGCTACCTTTCTTCCTCCGTAAAAATCGCCAGAATATTTTGGGGTCTTCCTTCAGGGAGGCGTTCACATCTATCAAGTCCGCAAGTCTATGTAGTCCGCAATGATGTCCGCCTTCAAAGCTTATACTCTTTCATTGTAAAAATTAGCCTCTCCTGGTGGACAGTTTATGTTTGTGAGCATGAACACCTCCCTTTTATCTTTCCATACTATGGCTGTCGAGTCATTTCTCATGCGCACCTGTAAAATCTCCTCGCTTCAATATAGCTCCCTGACAGTTGAAATTTCATGGCATGCCTTAGCGGTTTTGTCTTATCGTAACACAACTGAAAATTTCCTCATTCTGCAGGTCATCAAAAAGGGCTGGAGAGGGAAAAAAGTTCTCCATACACAATATATGGCCAATAAATTCCACTCTCCTTGTCAGCGCCCTCACTGTTGCGTGCATTGAATGAATGAATGTTTATTAATTGTCCCAGGGCTGTGCCCCTTTAAGGACAAAAGACAATGTACATAGTTATACGAGCAACAAAAAAGAAATAAAGCAGACAATCCATACAATATACAAGCTGTGACAAATTAAATATAAATTAAAACAATTGGCATGTAAAAAAGGACAAATGCGACATCGTTAGGACATCGTATAACAAATTACATATACATACATTTCTTGATTTTGAGAATATGAATATGACATTTAGTGATCAGAGAGTAACATTTCGTAATATTTCATCTTAAAGCTAGCAACGGAAGAACAGTTTTTTATGCTTTTGGGCAAGGTGTTCCAGAGATGACACGCAGTAACTATAAATGAATTTTGGAACTTCGTTGAGCGATGACCAGGAAAATATAGAAACTCAGGATCTGGTACGCATTTCTCTAGTGGAAGGTTTGGCAGCAAACATGTCAAAAAGATATTTAGGAGATTTTTCTTTGAACAGGGAGTACAAGAAGCACCCGAGGAAGTATTTCCTTCGGGTCTTAACATTGAGCCATCGAAGTTCATTGTAATAGGGGGTCAAGTGAACATATCTGCGAAGATTAAAAATAAACCTGATGCATGAATTTAGAGCCCGGTGTAGTGTGGTGTTATCTTCTTCATTCAGGTCATTGTAAACAAGACAACAGTAATCAATAGTGGGGAAAACTAACGATGAAATAAGCATTCTCCTAGTGTGTCGAGGAAGAAATTTTGAATACACTTTGAGCTGGTGTAAGATTGTGTTGATTTTGCGAGAAATGTTGTTAACATGATTGTTCCAAGACAGACTTGAGCTCATGGTGATACCTAGATTTTGAACAGAGTTTGAATAGGGAATAAGGGTGTCGTTGACACAGATTTGAGATACATTTTCATAGGGTAAGCGATTTGTCATCTTAGGACTACCAATAATTATTGCTTTGGTCTTACTTGAGTTTAGAACAAAGTTGTTTTGCTGGGACCATGCAGAAATAACTTTAATATCATCGTTCATTCTTTTGATTGAGTCGTCAATTTCGTTGGGGAAACAATGATGATATATTTGCAGGTCGTCTGCGTAAAGCATGTACTTCGTGTGCTTTAAGTCGCGTGGAAGGTCATTAATGAAAATGGAAAAGAGCAGGGGACCAAGTACGGAACCTTGCGGCACTCCACAGGGGACTGTAGTCCAGCTGGAAATGTTCCCGTAAGTGTCCTTTACGGCCTGTCGATGGTCAGACAGATAGGAATGAAACCAGTTGAGGACCAAAGGGGAGAAATTCAACTTCCTCATTTTCTCAAGTAAAATAGCATGGTCTACACAATCGAAGGCCTTGCTGAAGTCAAGTAATACGAGTATCGTCACCATTCTCTTGTCAAATGAACTTCTAATATCATTGGTGATTTTCAGAAGCGCAGACTGGGTGGAAAAACCGTGACGAATACCAGATTGAAATTGGTCAAATTTATTGTTTCGAGCGAGGAAATACACAACTTGGGAATGAACAATGCGTTCTAGCGCTTAAGAAATGTTACATAAGATGGATATTGGTCTGTAGTCTGACAGATTCACTGGATTTTTTATCTTTTTTATAGGTGTTATACGAGACGATTTCCAAAGGTATAAGAGACGATTTCCATTGCTGACATGCCTTGTGCCACAGTCAGTCTATCCTTTCCTAAGCAGACATTCATGTCACAAGAGTATTCAGTTTTGTCGTACAGTTTATAATTTTTTATTTCAAAACATTTATGATTTTTTGGTATATACTACTGGAATATCATTCGGTCTTTGAAAAGTGCAATAATGAGTGAGTTAAATGAACGGAGGGATGAGTGAATGAGTTCTTACGAAAAATGTCACAATCCTCTAAAAAATTCTATATTTCTTAGTCAACAGAGTAGACAAACATGCGCACTCACCAGAAAGCTGAGACAGAATGAAGTTTCAGTCCACTCGATATATGGTGGAGGAACATAACGGAACTAGGAAGTGGTGCATCTTGCAGTCCCTTCCTTTATTGCACACATTCAGGTGGTGCGAGCCAGCCTGGGATGGGCTTAGGCCTTCAAAGGCCCTGTTTCCCTCCCAAAACCCAGACCCGTCCTCAGTATCTAGATACACAATATTATTATTGCCCCCGTGGAAAGGTGTTTTCTAGGAAAGAAAAAAGAAAGGTCGCAGCGAGCCGTCGGCACTTGAACCACCGCCGATGGTTATGTAGGTTTGAACATTTAATGTAAAAAAAAGAGACAAGAAATATTATTTTTATTGCCAGTCTGCTTGTAAAACAAAAGGTAGAAGTAATAATTGAAATATGCAAAGTAATTAGCAGATTGAGGATCCTCCAAAGGTGACTTGATGCAATGTTGTGTTTTGAGAAATATTAGCACCACGCACCATCATTTAAGTTTCATAATGATAAAAAATATTGTTTAAAAAAATTTAAACTCAACGCTATTGTATTACAAAGGTATCTTTCTACAAGCATTAAAAATTTTCATTGGCAAAATTGAAAATCGTTTAAGCTAGAGCCGGTCAAAGTTAGCGTGACCATATGGGCACACTAGGCACCGAATGGAGCTTTTTTGCGTGCCCATATGGGCATTCTAGGTGCTTGAAGGTAAAGGCATTCAAAATTTTCAATTTTTGCAATTAGGTTACAATAAAAACAAACATATTTTTTTGTAAAATACAATTTTTCTGGTTAAAAAATTGTCATTAAAGGCTGATATGTTAAAAAAGTAGTATAGATGTTAACATCTGAAAATTATCTCAGTACAAGAGAGGTCTTGTAACAAAATAGGTATGATTCAAATATTTGCTTACTGATAGAAAAAATATGGATATGCATATGAGCCCATGGAGAATAAACCCTTATTAAGCCCATTTTCCATGATAATAGCATAAAAATGTCTATTTCATAATGTTCTTAAAATAAAATAGATGGTATTTTCATTAAAAGGCTCAGAAAAATTAAGTAGCTTGAGAATGAGTGATGCTGGTTGCATACATTTAGATATACATATATATTTGGAGTGGGTGGCTTTCATGAAAGCCATTTTCGAAAATTTGAAAAAGAGAGGAAATAATGTTCACAGGCAAAATATAAATATGGCATGTCACTAGAAATGAGAAACAAATGATAATACAGAATGTTGAGTTCCAACACTGGGAGCAATATCTTCCTGCAGGCCCTTATTGAATGAGTCAAGGAAACATTTTGTCATTCCGTGGAGTGACAGCCTTGGAATAGCAGGAGAGAGATAAGAATTTTGCTTTATACCTGTATCATTTACCCAAAATTTATAACTTAAAGTAACAAATTATATCATATGCTGATGTTATTTATCAGTTTTCCCTTTTTTTCTGTTCTTCAGGATAAAGGGTCACATGGAGAGTATTGCCCAGATTTAGATGTGTCTAATGTGAAGAAAGGTATTGAGAAAGGTCACGTGGGCAGTCATGAGAGAAATAGAGGTGGTGGGGATTGGGAACGTGGAAATAGATCTCAAAGAATATCTGGGTCATATAGTGAAGAATACCATGGTGCAAGGCCAAAACTCAACAGATCAGATGGTGGTGGTCATGAAAGAAGGGGAGGTACCAAAGAAAAGAAGCAGAATGATCAACGGCAGTTTGCTGAAAGCAGGTGAGCATGTTTTCTATACATTAAGTCCTAGTTTAATCCATAAGAAATACTAAAAAGTGGCGCAGAGTTTTAAAATGATTATGGCTATTCTGTTATTTTGTGATGTTATTGCTTGGGAAATTTCCTAGATAATGGTAATTTAAGATATGTGGATATTGTATTCCTTTTGCAGGCAGCATTATGATTTTATATGCCAATCATTTGTATGCCAAAGAGCGAATTGAAGAAAGATGTTATTGGTCTATTCTTTGATCTTTACTATGTGATAGTTATTGGCTGCTATTCTCAATAAGAGGTTAGTAAAAATAAAGATTCTTCATGAAGTGTGTTGTTAAAGTATGAGGAAATGTAAATGAAAGTTGAAAGGAAGATAGGTAAGAAAAAATATTTCAGTCACTATTTTTATCAACCCATTTTGGAGTGAAAGCCTTAAAGCTAAAATTCCTACCACCTATTTAATATTCCTGACCATTTGTGCAATATATAGAAGTTGTGTGTTGTTAACAAGGTAGGTCTCCTGCAACTGAGGTCATATACACCATAGATAGGTGGATAATTAGGTAGAGGTAGAAATTTTAATGATAACAGGAGGGTGGACTGAAACCCATCATTAGTATCGCCCTCTTCTAATCAAAAAGTGGCATATGGTCCACAGTTTTAAGTACCATAAGTGAAAAGCATTTTCATTTTTATGAAAAAGGCCACCAGCATGAACTAATTCTTGTAGAAAAGAAAAAAAATCTAATACATTACAAAAAGTATAAAATGCGCTAACTTGAGATATGAGATCAATTTCCCCTCATGTTAAGATTTTGTGAGTTTGAAACTTTGCTAAGCATGCTAAATAAGAGGCCCCTTAGTGACAAAAGAAATAAACTCACATTCAGCTAAATCCTCTCCGAGTCATTCATTTACGGATGCATTCTGCATTGTAATTTTACATTATCCGTCAATATTTTTATATGCCTATCAAATGGTAAATATGACACTACAGCTATTGAGGAGTCCAGGGTGTCTATTACGGATCTTTCTATAAGGCAGTTATCGAATGGTAAGGTAGTTTCCGTTCGATACCAATCGTTCGACAACTGAAATGCTATTACGGTCCGTCTGTTGATATCGTTCGATAAATATGACGATACGGCGGAGGAGTTGTCGTTCGTTACGGGGCAAATAGTACGATAAAGCTATTACGGTTCTTCATATCGAACGGTAGCGGCTTATCGAAAGCACGATATCCTACAGCGGGTTACGGACCGTCTGTAACTCCCTTGTCGTTCGATACGGGAGTTCACCTACGACATTTATTCAAGGAAATGAGCAAATATATCAATGGATACTGTATTCTATTGGTTACATTACTATTATTATTGAATGCACTGCAAACTGATATACCTTATAACGCAATGAGGTGAGAATTAGAATTACAATGACATTATTTCTTATCGTTCAATTCGGGAGTTCACCTATGATGTTTATTCAAAGAAATGAGCAAATATACCGATGGATACTGTATTCTAATGGTTACATTACTATTATTATTGAATGCACTGCAAACTGATATACCTAATAACGCAATGAGGTGAGAATTAGAATTACAATGACATTATTTCTTATCGTTCAATTCGGGAGTTCACCTATGATGTTTATTCAAAGAAATGAGCAAATATAACGATGGATACTGTATTCTAATGGTTAAATTAGTATTATCATTGTATGCACTTGAAATTGATATACGTTATAATGAAATGTGGCGAGAATTTGCATCAAATTGTTTTACACTCAAAGTATAGGTAAACGCTGAAACATAATGCATGAGATCGCGTAACGAGGCATAGCTCGCAACTATTAATGCGTCAATCTATTGTGTAGTTTACAAGCACCACTCTTTCAACAGGCTTCTTAAAGGATTTCTATCGAGTTTTATACAACCATAGAATTGTACTCCGTATGAATTCTTTGCAGGGCGCTCTCCCTTTACCGACAGCGGTGGCCGTGTGGGCTAAGGCGTAGTATCAATATTTTTGACGAATGTTCGGTTCCGACCATGACCAAATTTTTTTGCTTTCGAATACTTTACAGCATGGCTGTTAGATGCTGATTCCGTACGTTTACGGCAGTAACAACAACATTTTTTTATTTTAAAACTATTTGCTGGATTTCCAATCAACCCCTTGAGAGACATTCGAGGTGAATTTCGGGACTGTGGTTACGGGGAAGAGGCTTCACATGCTGACAGGCTTAATATGTTTCGATGACAAGGATTACTCTAATGTAAAGCAAAAGGTTTCATACTTACCATGCCCAAATGGAAATTCAACATTAGGTATCAACAATTTAGACAGTGACTTCTCTTCGTAAACTATATTGAACGTATGTTGTTCTTACACAAATGTAATCCTTTTGCATTGTGAATGAGTAGATGAAGAAGATGTATCGATTTGTTATCTACCAATACTTGAGCTTGAAAACCATGACTGATGTGTAAAGGCTTTACATTTTAAATGCTATGCTTAAGTACAAGAAATGGAAGGTTTATACTCTTGGCTGCTATTGCTGCAGAAGGAAGGAGGGTCATATTCCCATTGTTATGCTTGTCATGCTCTATGCTATAGGTTAACCATATTTAATGCATAGCATGAACGATAAGTTTAACTATTATTATAATGTTAAATTGAGGAATGGATGGAATGAATTATGTCACCGTAAGCTGTATGCATGTTAAAACATGGGACTTTTAAACCACATCGTCAAAAATATTAAGTACTGTCAAATATAATTATAAACACTTTGCTCACTGACCTTTTAATTAGTGAATTTCGTTTCTGTCCATTTTATATGATGGTATGAAACAAGGCGATTAGATAGCACGATTAACAACATTAATATGAATGGTTTTGTGTCGTAACTAACAATGCAGCAACAATTACGGGAGTAATGAAAGCCAACAATCAAATGAAATCTAGATAAAATTCTGAAATAAAATATTCACGTTTGTTTTAAACTGTTTGTAAATATTTACTTCGTGATCTCAATGTTGCGGTTTGGGGTTATCGTTCGTCATTTTTTAGCATCTGTTTCCTCTGCAACGTCACACAACGTCACCGATGTACGATAACTCCCCGAAGACAGCCGAAGCTTATCGAACGAAAGCAACGCCTGAACTGTGATACCACGTTAGACAGCCTCCATCATTTCGTTCGATAGTGGTATCGTACGATATCTCCTATCGGCGGAAGTTCCGTAATAGACACCCAGGCCTCAAAAGCTATATGCCTACATCCCTCTCTGTTCTCAGCCTTCATCCTTAATCTTCTCATCTGTCAGTCTCCGCATGTCATCCTCCAGATCATTCAGCCATCTTTTCAGGTGAAGGGTAGGCTGATTGAAGAATTGAAATCTGATTGTCCTACTCTGTGAAACAAATCAAGTGTGATATTAAAATCAACTTTGGATTGTTTCATTCAGTTTTGTTGAGCCCTTGATATCTTTGAAACCTCATGTTGTAATGAAGTGACGTAATTTGAATCCAATTGCACAAGTGGGATGGAATGTTGTCTCAAGTTTCAAGTGATGCAGCATACCATGCGGTATACCATTCGGAATCCTTGATGATATACAGTCTGCTATCCTTGAGGTTACTCTCTTTCACACGTGATGCCTCCGTACTGACATATGTGTTGCACTAAGGATTCAATGATGCAGGTTTTAAACTTAATTGAGCAGTAGAGACTCTTGTGGTTTTCTACATATTACATAGTTACATAAGATATTTAAGCATTGCTGAAATTAAAGTTATCGTAGCACATGTAGCTGTCATAATACATTTATTTTGTAATGTTGGTTATGGCTTTCAGGCGTTCCTCCACGTAGTGTTGTGTCAAGGCGACGACAGTTTCTCCAGCCATCCTGCTGGCGTCTTCAGGTCAGAAGATGCTTCTTCTGACCTGACGACTGACTTCTGACCTGAAGACACCAGCAGGATGGCTGGAGAAACTGTCGTCGCCTTGACACAACACTACGCGAAGGAATGCCCAAAAGCCATTAACCGTGTTGAGAAATGCCGCAGAAACCTCAGATCCATTTTGTAATGTTGCTCAAAAATGTTATTAACTAGCTACAAATTTATTATTCCTTATATAAATCATCCCAAGGAATATATAATCCTCAATGGGAGTAATCTGTATTTAAACATATTTCTCATCTGGCAACCTAACTAGTTTCTGTGGGTGAATGAATACTATAAATTCCTTGCAATAGGTTTCCCTATAATATTCATATTATCATCAGTCACAATCCTGAGATTGTTTGATGCAGCTCTCCACTCAATTTTCCGATCCGCTAATCTCATCATATTTTCGTATTTTTTCTCTTTCACATCATTTATGACTTGTTCTATAGGCTATTCACATGCGAGGCCTTCCTCTGCGATTCTTCCCATTCACTTGTGCTTTGACAATTGTCTTCACCAGAAATCATGTCTGAAGATATGGCCGATTAAGTTCTCCCATAAAAAGTCGTTTCAGGCGTTATATGGTGGAATAACATAATTAAAATTGCCAATCTTATTTAAGTTCTCCCATATTCTTCATAGGGTTTTTATCAGACTTCTCTTCTCTCCCACTCTTCTTAAGAGTTCTTTGTTTATCACTCGGTTAATTATTTTATCTTCATCATTCTTCTGTAGCACCACATTCAAACGCTTCCACCCTTTTCTTCTCCACAGCTGTCATCATCCATGCCTCACTGCCGTAAAGAAACATACTCCAGATGTACGTTTGGATGCGTTGTTTCCTTACTTCTGTGCCTGTATTTCCAATCCATTCTAAATCTACTGTATGTGGATTCTTCTTTCGATAGAATGCCTATTTTGCCTGGGCTATTCTACTATTTCTTTCTTGCTTTGTCCATCGTTGGTTACTCGGCCTCCCAGGTAACAGAACTCTTTCACTAGTTTTCCTAGTTTAACGTTGCTTTTGGGCTTTTGTTCGTGCTACATATGAATATCTTGTCAACTCCTATTGATCTTCAGGTGATATCTGGCCATTGTCCTTTCTATGGTAATTACAAACTTATTCAGATCCTCTCTATCTTACGAGTGCTATGTCATCGGCAAATCATAGCATGCTAATTTTTTGTCTGTGGATATTCACTCCAGAAAACTTCTCCTTGATTTCATTGATGTCTTTCTTGATGTAAACATTCAAAATTATGGGAGACAGTGGTCAGTGAGCAGAAAGTAGTAATCAATGAAATCAGCCTTTTATGGTTAGGGTGACCCCTGGTGTTCCACAAAGAAGGTTTTTGGTACTATTTTATTCCTCATTTTCATGGATATTATCATTGATAGAAGTCCAGTAATCAGATTATTTGCTGATGATGAGGTCATCTCTAGAGAAATAAGCAAGAAAAACACCTAGGGGTGGATTGCATGAACGAGGTTCAAACCGTGATTTAGACGGCGTCTTCATAAGCCGCGGCCTGGACGCGATCTTCCTTCCGCTTGCGTAAACAAGGTTTCGTCGCGATCTATGAAAACCGCGGCCTGTCATTGTTGATTATGTGGCAACGCTGACTACTGTCATTTTTTTCCCGAAAAGCAATTGTAAGGTCCTTAGTTACGTAAATAAACACCGTGAACTTCAGTTTGGAAGCGTGTGAGTATCTAGTAAAAATGTGCAGTGGACGAAACGAAAACTTTTCGCTGGAAGAGAAGCTGCTCCTGATCTCTATTATATCAGAGTATGTAATACTAGAGAGTAAGGCATATTACGCGACCACGTTGAATAGGGAAAAGGAGGAATTGAAAGATATTTGTGGAAAGTATAATGCCAACAACCCAAAAGTGTAATGCATTTCAATGAACTGGACTTTTAAGCAAGGAAAGACAACTTTTTAAAAGAAGCGAAGAATTTGTTTGTGAAGTGACGTAATGATCAAGGCAGTTAAGTTATTATTTTTGTGGCTGTAACCAGTTTATTCCTTATTTTTGTAGTTATATTTTTGATTGTACGTCCTGTGATTATGTATATGTCGAGTGAACATTAAACGCCAAAAAAATAAATAAATAACCCTATTTTCAACCTATTATTTGTACGCAGATTGAATAATATCCCTTTATATTGACGTACGTCTGGGCAGGAAATTTTAATGTGCGTGTAGTCTAGAGAATCAATGTCAGGGAAGTTGTTCCTAATAAAATTATGTATCTAATAAATCGATTATTTCTGTGTTAACTCCATACATTTTCCGAAAAGCACTAGCGAAAATATTGGAGGTTTTTCCCATTGGTTAACAGCTAAGAATGGGTAATTTCACTAAATTTGGAGCACGATTTTTTATCATCAATCAACTGTACAAGCACAACCTATTTATCGTTATTTTTTATTAACGTTACGTCACATTTCAAATGTAATTCATGCCCACCCTGATAAGAGAGAAATTCAGCTATCACATCATGTAATTCTGCGGTAATTAAGGGGAAATTGGTAATATTTAGCTCCAATGAGCTTCGCGTACATTCATGAAGCACCTCAAAGCCGTTGATTCATGAACACCAATCTGATCCCCTAAAGCCTTAAAGCAAAACTTGCAGTGGCGAAAGACCTTAATTACATAAGGAATTGAATAATCGGTGGCACTTGGAATCCCCAGCGGTCCGTCGAAAGTCTAATATGATAGTTCGTTTCTCCCAATAGCTGATGAGTTACTTCTTTATTAAATCTTTAAACCTTGTTTACGCAAGCGGAAGGAAGATCGCGTCCAGGCCGCGGCTTATGAAGACGCCGTCTAAATCACGGTTTGAACCTCGTTCTTGCAATCCACCCCTAGGTGTTTTTCTTGCTTATTTCTCTAGAGATGACCTCATCATCAGCAAATAATCTGATTATTAAATCGCGGCTTTTGAACCGCGGTTTAGACGGCGTCTGACGTAAAACTCGTTCATGCAAGCAAAAAACCACGGTTTCGGCCATTTTCCCTAGCCACCGTCTAAACCGCGGTTTATACCTCGTTCTTGCAATCCACCCCTAGAGTCATAACAAATCTTAATTTTATCAATTCTTGGTGTCAAAACTGGGGATAGAACTAAAACTAAAGAAGTGTGCAGTAATACGTACACTTTTAACAGAAAAAGTTAAAACAACCTCGAAATTATAATTTTGGAGGAGTAGACAAAAGTATGGCAAGTGAAATTTAGTATCTTAGCATCACTCTCACTTAAAATAAACCTTGGCAGAATCGTATTCAAATTGTCTGTGGCACAGTGCTTAAGAGACTGGGATTTACTAAGCAAGCTGCAGGGAAGTAAAAGAGAAATTTCATTTTGTACTTATAAACCTCTCCTGGAGTATGCATCATGCATTTGGGATCCAGGGAATCAAGATTTAATTTGGGAACTGGTTAGGATAGGAAAACAGTATGCTTGCAACAAATTCCTATGAATATGTTATTCTACTATTGCAGTAGCTTTTTTTGGGAAACACTAGAGCCTATATGGTTATTTGGTAGATTGAAGTCACTTGAAAAATTCTAATCACATGCATTCAAATGACATATTTCTACCCTCACACTACTTCAGCTGTACAGATAGGAGTGAAAAATAAGAGAGATCAACTTTAAGACTGAGCGATGCCAGAATCCTTTTCCTGTGCAAATACACCATTATAACAGAAGCAAAGTACAATTATTTGAAATACGTCATACACTATTCTTCATTTTTTATTACAGACAGATTTTCTGAGCTAAAATTTAACTTCACGGTTGGTTACCTACCTCTCCATGCCACACACCCTTGAGGTGGCTCTCGAGCTAAAATATAGAAGTAGATGTTGATATAGTGAAATATCATAACTTACACTCAGTGTCATTTATCTTTTGAACCTCAAATAGGCATCGAGATAAACCTGGGAAAGTGTGGTTGGCCAAGAATGAAGCAAGACATCAAAAGCAGTGTGAAGAGAGGATTAGAATCCAGAAAGCAGATGGGGAGAGAGGAGGATCTCGGGATGAACCTTTGGTCGACAAGAATATGAAAGATGAGAATGGATCGGAGATGGATGTTAAAGCCAGCAGCCCAGTTTCTGAGGAGTTAGGGCAACCTCCCCATTCTTCTCAGGATACCACGCCCTCAAGTGAGGTTGAGGATCTTGTTGAAGTAGGCCAAAGTGAGCGAAAGGGTGGTAAAGAGGTCCTTTTGGAGAAGTCTAATGCAGAGTCAGAAGGGCGACATAAGAATTCAGTGTCTGCCAAGGGGTCACGAGACACTGTATCATCATTCAACCAAAATGCTGCAAATGGTGAAATGAGAAGGATGCGCAACAAGGTGGGTACATCGCGGGATTCAGGCTCGCTGAAGATGATCAAGAACAAGGTTAGTTTCAGCCCAAGTGATGCTACCTTGAACCTAGCACTATTTTCGGCTTCAGTGAGGAGCTTTATTTTCTCCATGCTACACTTTATCAAAGGAGTGGAAAGATTTTTTTGCCTTGGCTGTAATTTTTATCAATAGCATATATGGTCTCATCCTGCATGAAGCAGTTTTAGAGCATGGGGTGGTAGAAATAACTTTGTGGATCATCAAATCATTGTGAATGTCATTTTATTCAGTTCATGACCAATGGGTTTTACCCTTGGAACTCGGATGATTTTTTTCACCCCTTAAACTCTGAATTTAATATTAAATACCCCTGATTTTAAGGATGGAATTCTCAAACATGTTGTAAAAATCGTTAACCTTTGATAATCAGTGTTTGACCAATGATGTGTTACAATCTTTAAAACAGGACCTCAAATGTACACAGAAAATTATAATTTAATTTACTTGGTTGCTATTTGTGTAGGCTGCATTCAAATGGATGATAATACAAGAAATGAGAACATTGATGCATGATTAAAACTATTAATATCGTTAATAGATATATTAGAGAAGGCCAATTTCAGATTTATCATTTATTTATGTCAACCTTGTACATATTATGTTCAAGTTTCTGTTCCTGATGAATTATTCAGAAACCATTGTTTACTACATAACCTTTTATGTAAGCATGTTTTTTAATATTTTGTAGTTACTGATTAATATATAATTTCCATCCTCATTTTTTATTCATATTTATAATCCATATTTGTTACTTGAATTTAGATGTCTTCACTGTAAAGATCAATTTTTAATGAGTTCTATGACTACTTGATGGTATTTAACCATGGTTATTGGTTTCAGGAGCATGTTACAATAATAAGAATCATGTTGTATTTATGAAAATAACTTTTCAGTAATTGAAATTCTTCCATTACCTTGGTCACTTGTACATGGTGACTAACTACCCATTAAAAATACTTTTATGGTTGATGGAGAACTGGTTATGTGGTAACTGGAAAGAAAAGATCTCAGCTGCAAAGTCCTTGTGGATAGCATTTGAGTTATTAGGAAATTTATCCCTTATATTTATCTGTGAATCTAATGCAGGTAGGCCATCGATTTTTGTGGCATGCTTGGGTTGTAGTCTATTCTGGATTATTGATTTTTCCAGGCCAGTGATGGCTATAGGACCGCTGTCTTATTTCATGGTGTCATTACTAGAGCGCGGAAAAAAAGTCTTTTGACTTTTTGTAAAAGTGGGACTTTTCTGGTTTTAAATACAAATCTTCACCAATCTCATCAAATAAAACAGTTTTTAATGACTTTCTTAGAGACTTTTTTGGCGTGACGGGACTTTTCTGATTAAAAGGGACTTTTGTGGGCCTGTGAGTTTTTTTTTGCTGAGGGTGTCCAAAGACTTCACAAAGGGATAGATTGATGTGAAAGAATGCATTGATCTAATTATGAACCAGCTTATTTGAACCCGGGTGGTCTGCTGACAAGCTGACAGCGCTACACTGTATGCTAGCACTCCGCTTTTGTTTAGGAGATTAGTGGAAAAATGATACAATTATATGAAAGATCATCTAGAATTTCCGACGAGGTGAACGCGTCACATTGTGTGCAGATGATCATTAAATGAGCCTACATTGTAGCGAGGCAAGCATGACGCTGATGAACCTGGACCCTCGGCTGCGATCAAGCGGAGAAGAAGATTTTGAAATTATCGCGAAAAACAAGAGAAAAAGGTCCTCAGCTTCCCCGAAAATAGGGGTCCTGACCTGTACAATGGACAACAAATAAGTACTTTTTTCTCATTTTCGGTTTTTCTTGAGTAGAAATCCAAGTTTTGAACTATTAAATCATGTTTCAACTGCCTTATAACATTATTGATCCTATGTAAAAACTTGTTTTGTATTGTATATTATAAAATTTTCCCCTTTAAATTTGACTGAAAAAACGCCCTGTTTCCAAGGTTTTACAATGGAGTGTACTTCCACCCTCTTTGTCATCTAATGCCTTTTTAGTAAGAGGTAGGGTGCTGGTGACTTCCAGATATTGAAATAGAGGAACAATGAGATGGGAGGGTGAGTTTCGAAGAAAATGAACCATGGGGAGACGGGAGATTGAATATAAACGATGTGAGTGGTTAAGCGGGGTTGCATAACTTGGAGCATACAGCCCCGCGATGCCGAGGCGCATGTTTCAGGGCGTGCTGGTGTCCTGTTCGTCCTACGTCAAAATGTTAGAATACCTTTTTTGTTGCTTATATTGTCTACTTTCCGATTATCTGATTAGTTTTTCCCAAAATTAAAACTAAATGATTTAAAAACTAAAAAAGTGATTTTTGATTGTTATTTTCAAAATTTGAGGGGGTTGCGGGGAGAATTTTTGGTAGAAAGTTAGAAATTCAGATTCAGCGACCCAAAAAGCATAGGATAAATCGATTTCCAGAACTACCTCTAATTTTTCCAAGTAAAATCCCCTAATGCCTGGACTAACATCTCTAGGCTCTTTTCTCCAACAATTCAGCTAAATTCAGCAACTTTCTCACGGAAATAACTCAGACTTTTGTGAGACTTTTTTAAAAAATATTGGTGACTTTTTAGGCGACTTTTTTTTGCAAAATTGAAGACTTTTTTTCCGCGCTCTAGTCATTACCTATGTAAATTATACTCCCTCTCATAATGTCATCAATTTATTTATCAAAACTTTATTATTATTTAAAGCCATTCTTTAAAAAGTTATGTCATTTAGCTTCATTATAAATTGTGGCAAATGTCCCCGAGAGCACAAAGTTTGCAGTAGACCTAATTTGAATGTCTACATCTGGCATTCAGCCTACCATAAGGTTAGCTGAATTCTAGATGTAGAGGTCTTATTTGTGTTTATATCATGTCTACATGTGGTCGAAATGAGGTGCAAATGTCTGCCATTCATGGTCTAATGGTAACAAGCAAAGTTTGCAGCAAACCTAATGTAGACCTAATTTTAACATTACATCTGGTACACAGCAGACCATAAGGTTTGCTTCATACCTTATGTAAACGTCTTATTTTGGTTTACATTACATCAACATGTGGTCGAAATAAGGTTCAAATGTCCGCCTTTTGTGGTCTAGTGGTAACCATTAAAGTAGGTTTTCAGCGTACTGGAATTAAACGTAAAATAGTTTTCAGAGTAGTGCCATAATCAGCACAAAAATGTAACAAGGCAGTAAAGTTTGGTTTTCCATACAGAATATTTAATATACTAATAGGGACCATGGCCTTTGCATCATACACAAATTCATTTAAAACAAATTGGATGCCTTTGGAAATAAATATCATATATGATAGTAATAATATGCTTCATTCATTTTTTTGCAGAGCATCAGCGTCGACAGATACCATCAGAAATATATATATATACAATTCATAGAAAAAGAGTATTAAAAATGTTATTAGAAGGAATTTTCAACTTATTAGATTTTCTGTAATTTATCCTGAACTGATTCCATTTGTAAATAATTACAGTTGATTCCCTCTTGTGCTGAATTGTATCACTAATCAGCATTCTGATGGGATGGTTATGTATTTGGAAATGTATTCTGATCTTATCTTTAAAAAAATTTGGGAATTACTTTGGGAAGGCTTAACCATCCTCAAGTCATCCCTTGCCAACACTGGATGCTTTATCTGTAATTTTAAGATCACAACTTGTTAGCCTCAGTAAACATAAATATTTGTTCAGGTTGACCATTCATTACTAAGAAATCCTTGTTCCAGAAACTTTTAATCTGGGCAAAATTTTGGAAAATTTAAAATTCCCACCACTGCAAGACTAGATTTCATAGTGGTTGATAAATGGCACCAAGCATTTTGCTGCTCATTGTGTTACTGTATTTTGTTAATTCTAAGAGATTTTTTATGTAGCATACAAAGTTATTGTTATACAGGGTGCGGCAGCAAGTAAACTTCCTTTTTTATATGGATGTATCTATATAAATAAGGAAGTTATGTTGCCGACCCTATAGATACACATCTGTCTATTAAATTACATTTATCACTATTTAAATTGAAGCAGAGTGATACACTTAAAAATTACTATATATTTTATGTATATTCCATAAAAAATGGGTTCTTATGGGGAAATATAAAAAAATTAAATGTTTGGTAGCGAATGCTCTGCATTTCTTTCGGGATTGCTCCGTGTATGATGACTTCACTTGACAACAGTTTCGCCGACATTCTAGCCGCGAACGTAAATGTTTGGTTGTCGTCATAAAAAATTGGCTACTCTAACCGTCTCTGATGCAGAAAAATTGATTATCTGGCATGGCCTAGGAACTAAGCATGCCCAAAAATTGATGGCATACCTGAATACTGAACATTGAGAATTCCGTAACCAAGGCAGCTTTGAAAAAAAAAATCAAATTTGTCCTTTAATTTACTCTTGTCATGATGAACCAATTTTAGGTGCCAAGATACTCCCTTCTTGTGTTTATTTTAACCTACCATGCTCTCATTAACTGTATCAAGTGTTCACAATTCTCTCACAAGAATATCACAGCATGTTTGAAGCCATGAAATAGCATCTTATTTCCATCACTTCACACAAATCATTATGCATGTTTGTGTAGCATTGTCATTATTCTGGACTTTGATACCTGTAGTAAATGTAATTCCAAGTAGGTATGGTTAGTGGGAATAGGTTAGCAGTTTTATTCTGGTGCTTTTAACCAAAAGAATATCTACTAAATTTCAATTCTTGCATTTTAGGATCGACCATCAATAGAAATTTATCGGCCTGGTATGAGGCGTTTCAATTTGCAGAAGAAAGAGTCTGCAGAAACTGGTGGCACAACTAAACAGAGTGGAAATGTTGCTGCTACAAATGCGGATTTAACTGGTGAAACTAATTCACCTTCCTTAGCAAGTGGTTATTCAGGCATGCATGCTACTTCAGGTAACCCCAAAGGAAAAGAAAGGGAGGACAAAAGAAGAATGAGTGGAGGAAGAGGTGGAGGAAATAAGCGGAGAGATGGCTCATGGAAGCAGGGTGAGGATACCAATGGTGTAAGACATGAAAGACACAAGGGAAGGGATGAGCGAGGTCGGGGAAATTGGTGTGGTCAAGGAGAGTCAATAAAAAGCAGTGATGGTGTTTCAAGGGATCGCTATGATGACAAACCTATGAAAGAAGATCTTGTAGAGGTGAGGTCAATGACTTTTAAGCGAAGTGTTAGCAGAGATTAAAACTCTGAAAAAATGATTATGTGGAGGTCCGATGTGTTCTCTTTCCGAATGGTTCAAGTATAATAAAACATGATACTATGTACAATAATATTTAATAAACAAATACATATTGAAGAAAACTATACACGGCTTCACTTCTGTCACTATTCATCTGGGATGGCCTCCAAACCCTGTAATATTAACATTAGAATATTTTAAAATAATTTAAGTGATTCATATAATGCATTTAAATGGAAATAATACTTACAGTAGGCTGGTAAGGATTACCAGTAATACGCCAATCCCTTTGGTACAAGATTCTATTGTATCTGTCACTGGTATCTCTTCTGAATGCCTGAAATTTGGAAAATAAAATTAGTTCGATCAATAGCTAACACCATAAGATTAATGGCATTCTTTAAAAAAATAGTTTAACATTGAATAAAAATTAATCACATCATTGAAGAGGCAATCTATAAGCCTATCTTAGACAGATACTATATATGTAAAACAGTCTCATCTCAACGGCCTAGAAGACAGGTTGCAAAAAACCTGAAAATTAGCCTTAGCTTATAAAATTAGAAAGTAAGTGTGTTTCGTCTCTTTTTTGTGTGTTCCTGTCATCTCTCTGTCTATCTCCAATATATATATATATACAATAATACATGAAAACACGCTCTAAGGTGAATACATATTATGTATTCACCTTAGAGCGTGTTTTCGTGTATTATTGTATATGTTGAGCCGTCTTGGCTTATTTCGGACTTCGGTTATGCGTGCCATATAACGCGCTGTACTTCTTTCATTTGAATGCCTCGTTCCCTTTACTCTTTCCTATCTCCTTGTATTCGACACTTCTTCTTGAGGTGGGTGAATTAGCCCCTGCACGCCATTTCTTGGCTGCCACTCTTGGGCAATGGGTGATATAAACCCCTGCCGATTTCACAGAGAATTGACTTTGGCTCGGTGGTGTGATGGTGAGCATTCCAAACCGGATATTTGGAGGTCCGTGGTTCAATTCCCGGATGAGTCAAACTTTTTTCTGCTGTGATCTGGCTTGATTCCATCTTCACCACCTCTCTTGTGTTCGTCTCTTTTATGTGTTACCTATCCCTATTCCTTATTCTATCCTTGGTAGTATACAGTAGAACCTCACTTATGAAACTTTCAGCCAACCAAAAAAAGTTTCATAAGCGAGGAAGTTTCATAACAGAGGTTTCATAATAAGGGATCATGAAACCCTTTTCAAAAGGCCAATTTAGTCTTTTTTGTTTCATGTTTGTGGTAGCATATTCAGATGTATGCAAATGAAGCCTAATAATTTATTGTATTACAAGCAACTATACAAATAAATGTATGTTCATGACACCTAGAAAGAAACAGTTGCATTTGCAATCCTGAAATATGCTAAGATATGTACCCAAAGTTGAATTTCTTGGTCTTATAGTTAGCATTCCTGGCAATGGACTTGCAGGACCTAGTTTCAATTTATGCTTGGCACATTTCACAACGGTGTTTATTGTCAGTTAATCTTTTATATACAAGCACCAGCTTATGCAGGACTATTGATTACTAAAAACTTGGCTTTAAATAAAAGGTAATGCTTTCCCTTTACCAACTATTTTTCCTCGGAAACAGAATATCACTAGGCATGAACAGAGATCAAACTGAAAATAGTTTTAAGTTTATTTTTAAGAATATATTCGTAAATCTAATTTAAACAATACAAGTATAAAAATGTCAGTATTCTGATATAAGGGTTTGAAATTGAAGATGACAAAATTTTCGATGCAATGACTGAAAGAAAAAAATTAAACTGCAATAGGGATTGAATTTTGCTCACCTTTCGTTGTGCCCCAGATGCCAGCGAATGTACGCTACCCACGTGACATTCTACGGTTTTTTTTCTCGCAATACCAGGGTAATGGGGAAAAAAGTCACATTTCTTACAAATAATTGAAATAAAGCATAAATGAAAGCACGAGACTGATAAAAGTCGTTGACAAAAACACAAATTCGATGTCTTTCTGTTGGTCAGCCACAGAAAAGTCGTATTAGTGAGGACTTTCCTACCAAAGGACTGAAAAAATGGTTCATAATTGAGTTTGTCATATAAATGATAAGTTTCATAAGTGAGGTTGGAAATACATGGCAGGGTGGCTACTGATAATCAATTTTCAAATTCCCTGACTTTTCCCTGATGGCTTTACCCTTTCCCTGACCGATCGCCAAAAGATTAAACCTTCACAAGTTAAGCCTTCACGCAAATTGTACACCCTTTTAATACATTTTTCATGGCCGTGTATCATATTTCTGTGGCTGTGTTTCCTTTGGTAAAATTGCAAATTGAAAATGTCTAATTCTTCCCTTAAGGATAACATAACACATGGCATAATAGTTTTATTTATAAATGATTAGATCCTTTTTGCATGATTAGGTGAAAAAATTAAATTATAGAAACTTTCTTCAAATGGCATTCTCATATGGTAAATAATGGAATGAATCAGACAAAATACCTACATGTTTAAATAACATTTACAGTAAATTTTCTTGCATGCGCAAACAATATGATAGCTTGATTCTTGAATGTAACTTGACTCGTTTCTATTTATCATGTCTGAAAAAATAATCACCAAGACAACCATCTGGTATTTACACACATAATATTATGATGGAGGTTAGTATGTTAAGCAAAGGTATTTATTGTCTGTATTAAGATACCATTGCCTTGCTTAAGTTGCTGTTATGACATTTAACCCACCATAAAACAGCAAAATGAACTATCACCTGTATGTACTCACGCTCTTTTCACATTCGATATACTCTGTGTTCACACTTCTGTCACGGTTTATTTTCACCATGGTTTTCTTGTCATATTTTGTTATAACCAGCCCTTAGGGAAAAAACCATCTTACGAATGACTCTATTAGTTCATAATGTCATAATACTATCTCCACAAAATAGTACTTCTTAACGTACGCTCATTCAACTCCCTACCAATAAACAAATTGGTTTATGATGGTACAGTGACAGGATCCCAGCATTAACCTATGTATTCATGCCATCTTTCCTCATGAACACATGATGATGCGAGTCAATCACTATTAGCGAAATTGTAGAAATTAATGCCATCTTACGACAGCCCATAACTCTTCAACTGCATAGAACTCTTGAAGAAACGAAAAAATTTACTTCTTGAAAACTAATACACCTCAACAAATTGATCAATAATCGTTCGCTGGAATGCGTCAGTGTTCGTACTATGTATTTTAGGATATTATTTTTTATTCAGTCATTGCACGCAAGAACAATTATACGTCCTTCAGCTTGAAAATGTTCCCGAAATAAATGGAAGGCATTACCAATTTAACCCATATCATGGACTGTAGAGGACCGAGTTTTGCCAATATCGTAACAATGACGAAAACTTAATTTGTTCATAATCCAAGGAAGCCGAGCCAAAGTATGAGGTAGATTGGAGCATAAAATTTCTACAGAACTACTGAAAAGAATGGTGAACTACTTACATTCCCGTTCACAACTTTGTTAAGGGCAAACACACAAACGTGTGGGACCGCCATAGCAGCTACAACGATACTGAAAGCAGGAATTATTTCGAACCACATTGTAGTAAAATAACTACGTTTTGTTGTAGTTAGCGAAAGCTTAGTCGCGGATACCACAAACTTAATTTGCTGCTGGATACGACTGCTTCTCCTCCCCGAACGATCAGCTTGATGACAGTTGAATGCGGAATCGCGATAGTTATCAAAGAAAAGGAGGCATGAGTTCCGAACATGGAGATTATTCAGGGCATGAACATGGATACATACATATACATGTATGTGATTCAGGGGTACTAACATGGATACTAATATTATTTTAATATCCATGGTTCCGAACCTAACAACGTTAACAATCTATCAAACAAGCAAATTATCGACAACTATAGGTTCATGTGCGGAATTCGAATGCATTTTTGCCTCCTCGGGTGATAGCATTTCTGAAAGCTCACAAGATCGCAAGGCAACCTAATCCATTTTAAACTAAATCTAGATGTGATCCAATGTGATCATGAAAATTATATGAGCTAGATGTCTGTTATGATTCCCGTAAAATGAAAACTACCACCTTTTTGAAAGTGGTATTTTTGGTAACTTCTGTAGTGTCGACATATAATAAATATTCTATTTCATGCGTGCTAGCTGCAAAACATAAGATTATATACACGGGACACGAACAGTCAGGTTTGCTGCTGCTTGAAGGCAGAGGAAGGTGATTACGCCTAATATCCTAGGCGTAAATTGATACTAAAGGCAGCTCGATCTCTACGCTGCAACGTAATTTGGTTGAATCTTGAATGTTATTATCCCTGCCGCATGGTTAATGCACACAAAGACCTCCTTATCTCATGGGGGCACTGTCATACGCAAATCCTTAACCAATCGAACGAATAAATTTTTAGCATGAAGATTACTCCGAGATTGGATAGTCCTATGCGTGATATACACCTGCATAATTAACTATTGGTACCGTCAATACTGGTAAAGAAGGAAGCAGTTTATTTCTTCAAGTGATATGCACGAGAATTATTATCTCCTTGAAGTACTGAGGCTCACTTAAATTCATATAATGCAAACAAATGCCTATCCTAATGAACAGCATTTTCAATTACATAACACCGTATTATTATTTAGAAAATTATGCATATAGAAATAATAGATGCTTCAAAGAAATATAGCATCGTATCAGACTGCAATAATTTCATTCAAATATAAAAAATCAGCTGATATTTGTCATTTATAGTATGCGTTCGATTATTATCGTAAGGGTGACGGGATTGCACAATAGTAATTATGTATATAATATTTGATTGTGATTGTGATGTCCCACTTTTGTGAAATTAAAATTACCTGTTTAAGATTTTTCAAAATGTTTTTCTGGTAATTTCAACGGATACCACTAGAGATGACTAGAGAGGTCTGCGTCGATTTAAAAGCTTAGTAAAGCACGAAATGCGCAAGTGCCACCGTGAGGCACCTATTTTATGTAGGTAGAAATTCCATTGTCATTATGGCATCGGTTATAGATAAAGAATTTCCTGTCTGGGGATTGTTACCAAAGAGGGAAACTGGAGTTACCTCTTTCTTAAGCAAATATCCGGAGTATGACGGTAGAGGAATTACTATAGCAATATTTGATTCTGGTGTAGATCCCGGAGTGCCGGGATTACAGGTAGAGTAGGTGCATGCAAATATGAAATCACCATGAAATCCAGTCAGCCGTATTTTAAAGTCTATGTCTGACTTCTATTTAGGTTACAAGTGACGGAAAACCGAAAGTAATCGATCGGATAGATTGCAGTGGAGCTGGAGATGTAGACACCTCTGCTGTGGTAGAGGCGAAGAAGGGAGAAATTATTGGTCTATCCGGAAGAAAACTAACGGTAGATAAGTTTCTTTTTTCTCATGCATACCAGCTAAGTGTTTTACTTTCTATCCTGAAAGGTACCGCTAAAATGTTATCCAGTTACATTTTCTCCCCTACCCACCTAATGGTCGGTACTATTCTGACAAGAATTGCCTATTTTGCAAGGATATCACTAACCACGCGAGAATTGCCGTGTTTCTGCTACTTTCAAATTAAAATATCATCGTAAGAAAATCAATATGTACATGTAATTAAGCCGTAAGTGTTGGCTCATAAACATCACGATCACCCTCGCCTTTATAATTTTTACTTTTCTGCCTTAAATTGTTGTATTACATTTATTCTTGGCTTCATCATAGATTCCAGTGACATGGAAAAATCCCTCAGGGATTTACCATATAGGAATTAAAAACGCTTTTGAACTATATCCCAGCAAACTGAAAGAAAGAGTCGAGAAACGGAGAAAGGAAGAGCTATGGGATCCTCGGCATAGGTTGGCTCTGGCAGAAGCTACCAGGAAACTTCATGTGAGTATTAATTAATGGAGATATCGGTACGTGAAAAGATGGCAATGAGAGGACTGTCGCTCAGTGCCAACGCATGTGGTAGTTATCCATTTTATCAAGTTTCAATTCATTTCTTTTACTACATGGAAACTGTAAACCTTTAAACTGTAAACTTTCTACCCATCCTTAGGAAAATGCCGGTTTCGTTGTTTCGTTTGGCAATTATTTTTAGGAATAAGTTCATTTCCCATTTTTTTGCTCTGCAGTGCTTGATATAGATGATAGTGAACACATTTATTTTTTGTTGCTTGTTCTGACCTGGAACTAATCAGGAGTCAGGAGTACCATATCTAAAATGTTAGATCTCACATTTCCTCAATCCTCGCTAGTCTTGCTACCATATCTGCAAAACTTTATACCTTATTTGCATTAAATTATGATCCTTCTATAGATGTTAACATAAGGAAAATGAATATAACTTTGTTAACTCCAAACTTAATTTTTGCCAGCCATAGTTTTGACATACAATCATGGGCGTAGCCACGGTGGGGCAGGGTGGGGCGCTTGCCCCCCCCCCCCCTCGTGTCATTAATCAAATGAAAAATTACAGGTCAACTAGCTGAAGGTGCCCGTTGACATTCAATGAGAGGGAGAAATATAATAAATACAAATTGTATTAAGAAATCTTAATATTTTTCATGTAGGGGCAAAAACAAACTTGTGTTATGGAACGTTAACTTATTTTTACCCCCCCCCCCCCCCCCTGGAAAATATCCTGGATATGCCACTGCATACAATGTTATTTTCAAAGACCTTGAACTGTAGTTTACAGTGTATGGTAAGTTGTCATTCATAGACACATTCAAGGTTAACAAACTAACACCTTTCCAGTATTCAATTCAGCTATTCCAATGTATAATAAGGAAATGGCCAAGGTAGCAACTGTAATTTATTGTGTAGGAATATGTACTTTGACTCAGGCATTCTAGTATCTATAGTTCCATTCTTAGTCATGGAGAATTTATTTAAGCCGCTTTTCATAGTTTGAAAGCATTGGGACTGTAGACTTTCATCAGCAGGCTTATACCCTGAAATCATGAATCATTTCAGATTCATGTTGCTGCCTTCAGCATCAGATTACCGTCTTGTGCTACGTATTAATGGTGAATCCATAAATTGAGTGTTGGAAAAAATTCACTGTGCCCACCAAAAAGGATGATTATTTTTTTATGATTTGACTCTAATTGGATGTTTTTCTTGCTACAGATTTATTTTTTGTTGTTGTAGAAATACAACAATGGAAAATATTTGTGACGCATGTAGCTCTGAGTGATAAGATATTTTGATGGTGAATGTTTCGTTATTTTTCAGCATAACCTTTTGCAGTGTGGACAATTTCCAGTTGTCTCTTTCGGGAGTCACCGCGTTTGGAGCTTTGTCGTCCAAGCTATCGTGTCCATGATGCGGCCTGCAATGGACGCGAAAGCTTGGACGACTAAGCTCCAAACGCAGCAGCTCCCGAAAGAGACCACTGGAAAAGTTTCCTTATTTTGTGCTAATTTTCCTTTGTTACTCCTTTTCTTACATCTCACTGTTATGGTCTATGCAATATTCTCTTGACCAGCATGTTGAGAGCCTCTAGTTTCCTGACTTTAAATTTTCCTTGGAACTCTAGCTTATCACTGCACCATTTTTCTGTCACCCAACATATACATTTATGATGATTCGTGTGTCTTGTTTATTAAATGCAATGTGCATGGAAGTTCACTTGAGTGCTAAACGAAAAACTACTGCTTCACAATTAAGTATTTAAAGATTTTTTATTTAAAAAAATGTATTTATCCATTAAGCTTAATGTGAATCACATTTTTTTCCTTAGGAATTTGAAGCTAAGAATCCACAACCAACAGGAAAAGATAAGTTAAAGAAAGAGGAACTAGAAGCTCAAATTGAAGTTTTAAATAATCTTGAGAAGAAGTATTGTGATGTTGGCCCTGCATATGATTGTGTGGTCTTCCATGATGGTGAGATGTGGAGGTAATTATTTCACTTTGTTTTCAACTAATACTTATTACATCCTATTTTACCGTATAAAACAGTGTACATGAAATTCTTATTGAAGACTTTCGATGATTCCATGGCATTTTTTTAAATAACCAATGAAACACTTCCCTAGTAGCAGAGAATGTTGTCACAACATTACATGCACTTTAAAATGGGAAGAGCCTTAGGTGCACACAACGTTTTCGTTACTGCACACAATGTTGCATGCATGTACCCTGGATGTACAAAGTTCCCACCACAGTACATTGTCACAATGTTATATAAAAAAATTGCTGTAGCTGGGTACTGGTGAGCATCCAGTGAAATGAGCGCCTTTAAAACTCTAGACTTTATTCCTTTGGGATTACTGCAACTAGATTTATACAGTAGAAACTCGAAATTACAATATTTTCATTTTTCGAAGCAAAATCTTCGCTTCCGACCTAAAGAGAATCTAAACACATTTAAAGTTACTCAAAATTATGAAATGATGATGTTTTGAAATTATGAACCTCTGGTGTTGGTCCCGATTTTAAAAAATTTACTCGTTTTTACAAATAATGAGCACAGCTCATTATTCGTAAAAACGTATTTGTATAGCTAACGATCATAGCAACGATTTTCAGACGCTTCTTGCCAGAGTAAGGCTTCTAATCAATCATCGCAGGCATGCATATTATGCATGAAATGTGAATTGCTTGGACGATAATTCATTTTTCAATGCTAAAATACAAATGACATCTTTTAGTCATGTGCTAAGTAGTACATAAAATATGGCACCAATACGACCAAATTGAATTTGTTGCCACAAGAGTCAAAAATGTAAATTAGTCAAGTACAGATACACATTCCCACAAGAAACTAATTGCTAGATACTATCAGAATATTTCTCTCATAATACGTGGCATTTTTGCTACCCGTTTTCTCCAAACATAAATCCATGAGGGGGATTCCTAGTACAGAAATCGTTTACTGCTCGCATGTGCTAAAAGAGATGCTATGGCATTGGAGTGGTAAATTCAGCAATGCATATCACCCAAGGGTGCTTTTTTCTCCCTACATATTTCAGACTGATTACCCAACCTTACTCCGTGGCCTAATCTCATTTTCTCCAAACATAAATCCATGAGGGGAATTCCTAGTACAGAAATCGTTTACTGCTCGCATGTGCTAAAAACATTTTGGCAGGCATCGGAAGAGATGCTATGGCATTGGAGTGGTAAATTCAGTAATGCATATCACCCAAGGATGCTTTTTTCTCCCTAAATATTTCAGACTGATTACCCAACCTTACTCCACGGCCTAATCATGCCAGCTGACAATAGTTATCATCGAAAAAATCTGGTTTCATTACTGTCCTCATTGAGCACTTCAATCTATACTTAGAGGAAATTCTTTCAAGGAGAGGATTTTCTGGTCTGAGCCTGGAATTTTAAAAATTCTTAATTCAAGACAAAAAATCCTTATTTTATAAATAGGATAAATAAAGATGACAGTAAGATATGGATTTGTCGTTGGTATGAACGAATAAATAAACGACGGAAAAGTAGTTAGGCTCAATGTATTGTCAGCGGTGTGTGGATCGGAGACGTTCAACTGTTCGACTGTCGAACGGATGCCTTGAGCGTCACGTCAAGTGCCCTTTGTTTTCATTCATTGCACATCGGACTAAGCCCATGATACGCAAACATATGCCTAACGTGTAGTGATGGCCGGATCGGATCCAAAGATCCACGGATCCTTCATTTTACTCTGTTCCGGATTCGGATCCAAAGACACGGTATAAAATCGGATCTGGATCGTAGATTTGAAATTTTCTCGGCTTAGCGATCGAAGTGCCCAGTGAATGGAATGTAAGTGCGGTAGATATTGACAAGAAGAGGATGTGTAACTCAGGTCACGAAATTAGATGAAGATGTTCCCGTGCAACTAGAAGCAAAATAAAGAAATATGACTTTTCCCCATTACCCCGGTATCGCGGGAAAAATTACGTAGGATGTCACGCGGGTAGCCTACAAACGCCGGGATCCAGTGCAGGAACGAGAGCCAGTGTACTGTGCGAAGTTCGATCCCTATCACAGTTAAATTTTTTCTTTCAGTCATTGCATCGAAAATGTTATCATATTCACTTTCAAACCATTAAATCTGAATACTCACTTTATTATACTTTTGTTGTTTAAATTAGATTTACAAATGTACCATTGATGAATTAAGGATGGTCGGGTCGGATCCACGGGTCTTTCATTTCATTCGCAACTGAAATCATATCCGAAGACAGTAAAAATTCAGATTCGGATCGGAGATTTTAAAATTTCACGGCTTAGTGATCGATGAGCCCCGCGAATGGAATGTAAGTATGGTAGAAACTGACAAGGAGAGGGTGTGTAACTCGGTTGCGAAATGAGAAGATTTTTTTCATGCCAAAAAAACAAAATAAAAAAATACTCGTCGTTACTTTTTTCCCCATACGCCCGGATGCGCGAGAAAAAAAATAATGCCGAATGTCACGCGGGTTGCTTACATTCGCCAGATTCCGTGAATCTATGATTTCGTAGTTGTTAAAAATGAGGACTTGTGTACTGCAGGTCGCGAGTTCGATCCTTAACACTGCCTAGGAATACAGGCTATGCTGTATTCCTAGGGTAGTGCAAGTAGGCAGTTAAAAAAGTAGATTATCAGAAATTTCATGTGAATTTATAATTTAAAAAATAATAAAATTTGGCGTTAGTGAAAGGATTGAAAAAATTTTTTATTGCAGAATTAAATCGTGTAATCATTATGTTAACTTTACAATGTATTTTTGAGTGACGCATTTGTAAATGTAGGTAGTTTAAACGATAGAAGTACAAAAAAGTCATTATCCTCACAAAAAGGTTGGAAATGGAGGATGATAAACTTTTTGATTCAATGGCTGAAAGACAAATTTTAAACAGCGATAAGAATCGAATTTCATTACCAGCAGTCCACTACCCCACTCTGCTATTGTCGGCTTACCTGATTTAGGAGAATACATTCTCCCCACATGTCATTCTTTTTTTTTCTTTCAAACCCAGGCCAATTTGGAGAGAAAATCAGGGACTTTTTTTTTAAATTTTGTTTATAGTAGCATGAAGAAAGCCTATTTTCATTTCAAGATCAGGATTACACAACCTCTTCTTAGAAGTAGAAAATTCTCAAATTTCATTTCAAAGGTTATTGTAAATAAGACATTGCAAAATTACCAGTTTAGCAGCTTGAAATATTCTATAATAATTTTTTCGTCTTAAAAATGGAATTCCTGGATATTCCATAAATGGGATCTCTTGGCCGCATTAAATTTTTTTTTTGTTTCTAAAAAAGAATTTGAAAGCATCCTAGGATTTGATTAATAATTGGAAAATAATTCCTTTATTAATGAAAATGAACTTATAATGTTACTTTTAACTGCACATGTGATGTGATCGGATACTTTACTGTAAGTACAATGTAAGTTGGCTTTCTGGTAGGCTTTGCAATATATTTTTTACAAACTTTTCTATAATTGTTTGAGAAATCCAATTGCTGATGTTTGTTAGATATATTCAGGATGCGCTTACTTGAGTTAGGATTTTTATTACAATAATTTTTGTTAGAAAAAGATGGTGTAGGGTACTAAAGACTGTTATGATTTCACTTTTTTCTATTAAGTCTACCGGTACAAAAATGTAACATTCTGATTCTGAGTGAACAGAAAATTGAGGCTTTGAGACTTAAAATAGAAAAGCATTGCTAAAAAATATTAACGTGGAAAATCATCATTCCAAGAACAGTGGCTGAATGATGAAGACTTCAGCCAGTGGGCTCTTTAAGTTCCTCTTGTAGAAGAATTTGTAATTTCTCATGGAAATGCTAATTTAGAAAGAGGGTGTTCAATCAAAAAGTAGTTTATATTTCCCAACTAACAAAGAGGGTCTCTTACTACCAATAAAACTACATATTTAATTACTTTAATTTATCAATTATTTCTTATTTAATTACTTTATCTATATGGGTTGAACTTCAAAAAATCCATATTCTACATAGAACTTGAAAAACATCACTTTTGACTCATACAAGAACCACGATATATTAGCCTGGAAATTTTTATAAATTTAGCCTTGAAAACTTTGAATTATGCTTGAATTTTATATTTTGACTTTAGTGGACACCCTGTTTCTTATTCTTTTCTTAAAATTTAATACTTATTTTGTGCACGCGATGGTACAAATCCTCTGATGCCCTTCCATGTTGTCCATCCTCTTCATTTGATGATCGTTTCCTTACCCATATCAGGAAATTCATTGAAGTCACAGTGCCAGTACACAAATATCATCTGGTGCATTCCCATAATACGACATGAAACCGACACGACGAAATAAGATCACATACGCAAAGACACAAAAAATTGGCACTTCAAAATGATCATTGGAACCAAGTACTGTGGAACCTCGATCTATCGTTTTTCTTGGGGATGGACGAAAAAAACGATGAATGCGGGAAAACGAACAATCCGGGAAATCATTACCACGGCGTCCAATGAGCGGAAATTTACGGGAACTTTCATTATTCTCGGGAATTATGCATGGATGTTCCTTTAAAGCTGGAAATCTTTAAATTAATGCCAATAATACGTTCACACACTAAATAAAATTCCCATGTCGGCGGTCGGAAACGATAGTTCGGAGTTTTATTGATGTACAGTGAATTCTTGATTATCCGGTTCAATTTCACTTTTATTTCTTATAATACTCGTAATTTACGTAAAACAAGCAATATATATATTTTCGCGAATAATGCGTGAGTTTAGATTGCTTGAAGTACTCGCTGGGGGCTCTCTTCACCCGATCGCGAAGCCCTTTAGCAGCGACTGTATTCCCGTTTCCATTACGCGCTGACTTATGCGTTCGCTAGTCCCGTTGCCATTGCCTCCACCAATTCCCCTCCCCTACTTCCTTCCTACCTCCCTTGGCCAATCAAGGTGTAACCAATGCCCTTATCTGTCGTACACTGGAAGCCCGTTTCACTTTCTTCTCTCTATTTTTTTGCCATCATACACATCAAGACTGTGGTTGACCCTCTGAAACTGGGCGGAAATTAATACATTGTTGTCTACGTCTACTCTCCCTTGTCGGTAGATTAATCAAGAAATTACAATGTTTTGGGTGCAAGCTGCGATCTCGGGATCTTTCGCGTCCGACAGTGGGCGAAAAAAATCTCCACCTCCTTTGGTTTGAATTCAACCACATGTGACTCGACGCGGCAATAAAAGCACTTATGCGATACAGTACACTTACCGTTAGTAACAATTTATTTTTTACGATTGGTTATCATTTGAAAAAACACTTGAAATCAATCTAGAAGTTTCTTCCATTGCTCATCGTCTCGTGAAATATTAGAGCAGATGGCGAAGTAAACGTAACACGTTCCTTTTGAGTACGCACGAATGAGATTTACTTTTTATGAGGTGAATTTGAATGTCATGAAAAGGGCGCAAGTTCCACTATAAGCTCCATGAAATATGAAAATCCTGTATCAGATTGTTTTCTAAAGATTGCGGAAAATATTGGTGATGGGTAAAAAATCATGCACGGATAATATGAAATTTAATGTAGGTGTAAGAGCACCAGTTCTTAGAAAAAATAAATCAATATTATTCCTAAGCCACGACAAAATACTCGAAAATTTTTGACTTTTATACCTAAAACTGGAAATGGAGTTGAGCAAATATTATCCTGAGGTAAAGTAGGTAATAATTTGAGAAGAAACAGTAAGAGCAATCAGGTGACAAAACGTGAAAGAAACGTACTATAGGTATAAGGGGAAAAAGGGTACGTAAATATGGAGAAAATGGGAAATGGAAAGAGCACTGAATGAGCCTGTATTATTTAGGAAATACTGTGAGCAGAGTCACGATATTGACACGAAGGAGATGCACGGGTGACTGAAATCGACAAAATTCCTGCGATGCTTAGTCATGCCCTCTTGCCTTTGGTCGGTTGCATGACTTCGCCTGCCCCACAAATTTATGGCCCGCCTCTCACAGGACTACATGGTATAGTTTCCGAAATGTTGGAAAACTTTTATACTGAGTGGCATAATAATGTGGAATGCATTAAAACAAATTCGATTATACATACGATCGGCAGGTTATCCTCACGTCCGGGTCCCCAAATTCCCCGAAGTCAGCATCTGATTACCCTCTGTTGTCCTTCCATTTGGTCTGATGATTATGATGCTCCACCCACCCTTCTACATCGCTGAAATTTTACTGGTACCACACTTCTAGCAGCCTACGTCACTTGTCGTAAATAAATAACACACACGGAAATGTAGGCCTTGTTTTTTTTTACTTTTAGCACGAATACACTTTAAACATCACATTTTTTAAATTATCTTTATCAAAGAAGTCATGCATGGTCCTTTGCCTCTTGTCGGATTTTTGTCTTAGTTCAAAATATGATTTTTCAAGACCTAAAATGTTTTCCCGATCCCCCTCGCTTCCACTGTGCACATAGAAAAATGCTTTAACTTTTTGCAAAGCTTCATAAGCCTTGACGAAGCTTGGGACCAGTTCGTTTTTATCTTCTTCTTCTACATTACGTGAAGATGTCAATGCTTCGCACAATTCTTCGACTGTTTCATTGCCACTTGTCACCACATGATGATCCACTGAGACGTAGCTCGAGAAGTTGCATTTCTGGGCTCTACATAGTTCTTCCCAGTCCTGGCCGAAATCATCATCTCCATCTCCGTCTCCTACATTATTTCCACCTGACTCACATCTGTATCCAGCTTTACGGAAACAATTCTGAAATGTTTGTGGGCTTACTAGTTTCCATGCTGCCGTTATGTAGTGCAGTGCTTCGAGTACGTTGATTTTTTTCTTCAATTCCTTTCCCGACTCCATAAGGCAAATGGAGGTTTGCACTAAGCTTTTTCTATAGTGCGATTTTAAACTATGAATGACTCCTAAGTCAAGAGGCTGGAGGGTACTAGTACAGTTTGCCGGAAACCGTACCACTTTCACATTTCTGAGAAAGGATGTATCTTTGGGATGCACCGCACACTTATCCACAAAAAGGATGATTTTTCTGCCCTGCCCACCCATTTGAGCGTGTAATGAATGGAGGAACGAAGTAAAAATCTCTGTCATCATCCACGCTTTACCAGTTGCGTGGTATTTCGCCGGCAATTTTTTGACGTTCTTGAAGCACCTTGGCTTTGGTGATTTCCCAATCACCAGCGGCACTTGTTTGTCACTTCCATCACTGTTGACACAAAGTAAAACAGTTAGTCTGTCTTTAGAATGTTTCCCACCATGGCAACATTCTCCTTTATACACCAAGGTTCTATCGGGAAGCACATTGAAGAACAATCCAGTCTCATCTGCATTGTACACATCGTGTGGGTGGTATCCCTGTAGAAGGGACGGTAGACTTTCCAGCCATGCATCAGTATTTTCAACACTTAGCGCAGCACTCTCTCCCGCCAGCTTCTTATACACAAGTCCATGACGATCTTTGAAACGACTTATCCAGCCATTGGACGCACTAAAATCATCAATGTTCAGCTGGGTGGCTATAATTTTTGCTTTTTACCTCAATGTAACTCCATCAACTGGTATGTTGGACGCCCGTGCCTGCTGGTACCAAGCAAAGAGCACTTTTTCCATTTCCGCGAATGTCGACTTCCTGGCAGTTTTTCTCTTCTTGGACGCGTTACCACATTTATCTATTTGCTCTCTGATCTCGTCCTTTTTCGCAAAGATTGAATTTAAAGTGCTAGCTGACAACCCGAGGCGTTTTGCTATGTCCACACGTTTCTCTCCCGGATTCTTTTCTACTTCTTCAACTATTTTGAGACGATCTCGCAAAGTTCTAACTTTCTTCTTTGGATGAGCCATGATCGGAAGAAAAATTAACCCTTTAGCTGCGGAAAACGTACATGTACGTATTCTCGGGCAACTGTGGGAGAAACGCTCTTGTATGTGTGACCGTGTCCTGCTTCCAGGGCCCAGAACCCCTCCTTACTTTTACGACCCAAACTCTTTGTTTGCAGAGGGGACCCATTTGCCACCCTCCCTCTTCACGTAACCCGGTCCCTCCCCCGCCCTTTAGGGTTCGCTTTCCAACGCCATGAGGTTCGATCTTTCCCTCCTTATGCTCGCTTAGTGAGTTTCAGTGGTCATAGTTGTCTTACGTTTGTGTCCGGCAGCATTACAAACACTCGTCTGTTGTGATCTCCACTTTTTGCGTGGTTGAGAAGTTATTCGCCTTTATGATGGCCGATGGATGTCATCTTGCAACGCAAAGCAAAGGAAAGCTATTGCTGACGAACAAGTCCTTGATTTTTGTTTCATTCCGATAGTGAGATAGAAAATTTTTCTGAATCGTCTAAATGAAAATGCGTTAAAAAAATAAAATATTTTTAATGCATTTTCAAAAATACAAATATTAAAAATTAATATGTTTACCTTAATTTGATCTACTTCTGTTGACGGTATGTTGCCGATGGGCATTATCTGCCGGAGCAACCATGAAGGAAAGAGAGAAAGAGACTGCAGCAACTTTCTGGGCACATGAACTTTAATTCCGTTCACAATTGCACGATCTCACACGAATAAAGAAATATCCCACACACGGGAACGTCGTGCCGTTTTGCCCACTCAAGGTGTGAGACGACCCACCTCATTGCCGCTGGCAGACAGACAGGCTTATGCGAGGTGACTCCGCTCTGTGCGGCCGGGCTACACACAGCCCTCTTGTGGGGAAAAGAAACACCAAAAACAAATGAATGAGCGGGGGCGCAAACCAACTTGTATTCCGCGTTCAACATACCGCCTGCCTCGGAGTGTGATAGCACGACGAAATAACTTTCAATACAAACAATATGGTACTGAGATAGCATACAATACAAAATACAAAATTTGAACAAGCAACAAGCAAAAAAGTCATAGTTGACATAAACAGACAAAAAAAAACTACTGTTGAGTGCCGCCCGCCATGAGCGACTTAGATTAATCGACTCCCTCCTTCACAGCTGCATAAGTATATGTGACCATGTGTGTAAAGGGATGATCTTCACCAAAGGTCTCATAAGTTCTGAGTCAGCTGTCTTAACAGTGACGACCCTGGGTAGCCCATCGTTGCCAAGGTGCAGATGGGTAATTCTCCCCAGTGGCCACTTGGTTGGAGGAAGTAGATCATCTTTCAACAGCACCAGGTCATCTACCTTTATGGAGTGGTTCGACTTCAACCACTTCCTTCGCTGCTGCATATGATGTAGTACCTCTTTAGTCCACCTGTGCCAGAAATGATTACGCATTAGAGAGATCAGTTTCCAACGAGTACAACATGTTTGAGACAGATCAATATCTAGATATGGCTCAGGAGGAGCAATCAATGAGGAACCTATTAAAAAATGCCCCGGCGTTAAAGCGACCAGATCATTGGCGTTGCTACTAATAGGGCAAAGTGGTCTCGAATTGAGACAAGCTTCTATTTGGGCACTCAGGGTGGCGAGCTCTTCAAAGGTTAATCTTGTGTTCCCATTTCATTTGCGAATGCAGTGCAAAGTGTAGAGGTGGCATCAAATAAGCGTCGCAGATCTGCATCAAGCCCATGAAATTGCATCCCATTGTCGCTGTAGATAACATTGCAATGACCACGTCGAGCTGCGAAACGGCGATAAACTGCTAGGAAAGACAGGTACAGTCCGATACGACCTCAATATGAACAGCTTTAATAACCATGCAAATGAATATAGCTACATATCCCTTATAACTCTTATTCCCGCAACCCTTTGACGTGCGTATGGCGATCGGACCAAGGTAATCTATCCCAGTATGGCTGAAGGGTCTCACCACGTTAACTCGGAAGTCGGGAAGGGGTGCCATTTGCTGCTGGAACGGTTTCGAGGAAAATCTCGCACACCGGACACATTGACGTGACACTGGACAAGCTAACTGCTTTCCTCTAACAATCCAGTACTGGCGATATAAATGGCTAAGCATTAGCTGAGGACCCCCATGAAGCGTCAGTAAGTGCGACTCTTCCACTAAAAGGCGGGATACGAAAGAGTCCTTTGGAAGTATGAGGGGATGTTTCTCATATTTGTTCAGGAACTGAGAATTTTGCAAACGTCCCCAACTCGTAATAGCCCTTTCTCATCAATGAATGGCAGAAGGTAACGAAGTGGACTTCTTCTTGGAAGCTCTTGATCTCGGTGAATGCAAAAAATTTCCTTCCCAAAACTAGCAGACTGGACTAAACGGAAGAGGGCAATTTTCCCAGCTGCACGCTCTGCTTCCGTTAATGGTCCGTATATCCTGTGAGCTTGTACGGAAGTTGCATTGTACTTCCATCTGAGACAGTATGAAATAATATTAATTATCCTGTTAATAGACGAAAACTTTTTAAAGTACGATAAAAATGGTTCACCTTGGACAGTAACTGTGGTGTATGACGAAGGGCGTTCCTCTTCATTGGGATTCATTCCTCTTCATTCATTCCATCGGGATGGATGTCCTCGCAAGAGTGACTTTTGAATCGGTCCAACAATGGATTGCTGCCGGACTCGACGGCAGGTGACTGGTTAGTAGAAAATGAATAATGCGCATCAGAAGAAGAGCTCCACATAATTCTAACTTAGGGAGAGTCTGAGTCTTGATCGGTGCTAATTTGGTCTTAGCTAGGATCAGAGATGATTGTCTGAAAAAACTACAATATAGACAGCGGCAGCGTAAGCTCTTTCAGAAGAATCTGCAAAACCATGTAGTTCCCATTTTGATCCTTGTACAGTTTTGAACCAATGTGGTATCTTTATCTCCGATAACAGGGGCAGTTGTTGTCGGAGATCATTCCAGTGAGCTAGCATGGAGCCAGGTATAGGAGAATCCCACTCAAAGCCTTGGATACAAATGTTTTGCATCAATATCTTAAAGTGAATGAGAAAAGGCGCAAGCCAGCCCAGTGGATCAAAAAGTCGAGAAATCTCCGAGAGAATCGAACGTTTTGTTGTGACTGAGGAAGATTTGGGTAGAGTTACTTGAAAAAAGAAATAGTCATAACTAGGAATCCAATTCAGGCCAAGCGTAGACACAGCATCTTCCAGGTTAATCGGCATCTTTTCTCCTTCCATCGTGGTCAATCCTTCCAGCAGTTCCATATGGTTGGCCGCCCATTTGTCTACAGAAATACCAGCGCTTTTTAGCATGATAATGAGCTCATTCCTCGTGGATAGAGCATCAGAAATATTATCCGCTCCGGAGAAGTTATCATCTACGTACGTTTGCAGTTTAATTGCTGTCACTGCACGAGGATACTGGTGTCCTTCATCTTCCGACAGTTGGTGCAAAGTACGAATGGCTAAATACGGAGCAGAAGCAGTTCCATACGTGACAGTCTTCAAGCGAAAGTCCTGGATTGGTTAGTCAGTTGAAGAACGCCATACTATTCGCTGCCAGTCCGTGTCTTGGTGATGCATCCAAATCTGTCGGTACATTTTTACAATATCCGCGACGAAGACCACCCGTAGATAACGTCAGCGAATAATGATTGCCGTTAAATCCGATTGAAGCTTCGGGCCAGGGAACAGGCAATCATTCAGCGATAGACTATTGCTCCACTTTTGAGATGCGTTAAAAACTACACGGATTTTCTTCGGCTTACTTGACTTAAAAACACCGTGATGAGGCAAATAATAGGTAGATCCGCAGTGCAACTCAGCTGATGGCACAGGTTCCATGTGGTTCAGTGTTAAATATTCGTCCATAAACCTTTTATATTCGTTGCCAAAAGAGGGATTTGAAAGGAACTTCCTCTCATTCCGCAGAAGGCAGGATACAGCGATGCTACGTGCGTCAGGAAAGGATGAAGAGCGCGAAAAAGGCAACCTTACTTCATAGCGGCCATCATCAGAACGAACAAGAGTGTTCCTATAGTATTCTTCGCAAGCATCCTCTTCTTCGGATAGAGGGGTTGTATTCGGCAATTCCTCCACTTTCCAGAAACGACTAATGGCCTCGATCAACGAGGAATCACTGAATGTATGAGAGCTGACAGATTCAGGAATATTAGAGGAAACATTAGTCGATCCAATGAGCACCCATCCTAGGGCTGTATTTTGAGCAACAGGTGTGTTGATTGGTCCCTTATGAAGTCCAGGTTTCAATACTGATGCGTAAACATCAGCACCTAAAAGACAATCTATTTGGGCTGGAGTACCAAATTGAGGATCTGCAAGTGGCAAGTTGCATACATGATCCCAGTTCTGTATGAGGACCTTGTTGGTGGGAAGGAGCTTTGTAATGTTCTTCAACACGAGAGCAGAAAAGTTAAGTGAAAAATGTTGGTTAATGGTGGATTTCGTAGTGAGGTTAACACTACCATTAGGCTCCACTACTGGACCCATCCCAACACCCTGCACGGATACAATTGCTCGAGTTCGGGACAGCCTTAGTAATTGCGCTACACTCTCACTCACAAATGACGCCTCAGAGGCAGGATCCAGCAATGCTCGTACCGTAATTGCTGCTCCAGATGGTCCTACCAAGACTACCCGGGCAGTAGCCATTAATATGGTCCTTCCAACTGATGACGTGTTGACTGACACTGAAGTTGACCTGACTGGGGCTTGTGATGCATCAGCACATAAATGCCGAGTGTCTTGACTCTTTGGAGGATTCTGAGGGACGATCCTATCCTTATGTAACGTAGTATGGTGTCTTTCTCTACAAATCAGACAGGATCCTGAAGAAGGACAGCTTGGTACAGAATGTCCCTTACGTAGACAATTTCCACAAAGTTTAATATTTTGGATAAATTCAACACGTTGACTACAGGGCATGTTATGGAATTTGGGGCAATGTCCCACAAAGTGACCATTTTTGCAAAGTTCACAAGGTCTTTTAGTGACCGGGGTGTGGGTCATGTTTGCATTTATTACCCTTTGACCTTTAAACTGACGTGAACTTCGACTAAAAGGTTCTGAAATGTTCTCCGATCTGCTTGCATCAAGCGATCGAGCGCGATTTTCTAGAAAGTCAATGAGCTGCTTGAAAGACGGGAAGGCAGAAGATGCCTCTTGCGATATCTCCCAGTCTTCTCTAGTCACTGGGTCCAATTTGCGTCCTATTAGATGAACAAACCACAGGTCCCAGCTCTCGACAGGGCAGTTCAGGTCCCGCAATCCCTGGATGGCCTCCTCTGCGACATCCAACAAGCGATTAATATCTGAAACGGACTTACGTTGGGATGCCTTTACAGATATTAATGCCTCAAGATGAGTTGACAGACGGACGCGAGGGTTGTCGTAACGGCGACATAATTTCTCCCATGCTACGTCTAGGTTTCTCCCAATAATCTTCATCCCCTTTAATCGATTTGCAGCAGTACCTTCTAAGCTGTTTATTAGATGTTGAAGTTTGACTACAGAGGACAAGGAAGGATTGTGTTTGATAAGTGAACAGAACAACTCCTTAAAGGACTCCCATTCCTGCTGTTTCCCATAAAACTTGGGTATAGTTAGCTTAGGAGTTGAACATAGAGGTGTTAGAGCATGGGTAGCACTGGATAGTCTTTGTATTTCTTCCATAATATCGCTTTTAGCAAAAATATAGGCTTGTTCCACATTTAGATACCAATTTTCAGAAAAATAAACATTAGAAGACAATTGTTCCTCATAAGCTGAAAGCTCCAGATGGCGTTCAACTGGCGACTCGTTCAACAGGATAGATGACCGAAGAGATGACCACAGCACGGCGACTCTCGGAAGACAGGAACGACTCATTCAACAGGATAGATGACCGAAGAGATGACCACAGCACGGCGACTCTCGGGAGGCGGGAACGACTCGTTCAAACAGGATAGATGACCGAAGAGATGACCACAGCACGGCGAATCTCACAGCAGGCAGGAACGACTCGATCATTCCACAGGATAGATGACCGAAGAGATGACCACAACACGGCGACTCTCGGAAGGCAGGAACGACTCGTTCAACAGGATAGATGACCGAAGAGATGACCACAGCACGGCGACTCTCACGGCAGGCAGGAACGACTCGTTCAACAGGATAGACGACCGAAGAGATGACCACAGCATGGCGACTCTCGGAAGATAGGAATGACTCGATCATTCCACAGGATAGATGACCGAAGAGATGACCACAGCACGGCGACTCTCGGGAGGCAGGAACGACTCGTTCAACAGGATAGACGACCGAAGAGATGACCACAGCATGGCGACTCTCACGGCAGGCAGGAACGACTCGTTCAAACAGGATAGAAGACCGAAGAGTTGACCACAGCACGGCGACTCTCGGAAGGCAGGAACGACTCGTTCAACAGGATAGATGACCGAAGAGATGACCACAGCACGGCGACTCTCGGGAGGCAGGAACGACTCGTTCAACAGGATAGATGACCGAAGAGATGACCACAGCACGGCGACTCTCGGAAGACAGGAACGACTCGTTCAACAGGATAGATGACCGAAGAGATGACCACAGCACGGCGACTCTCGGGAGGCGGGAACGACTCGTTCAAACAGGATAGATGACCGAAGAGATGACCACAGCACGGCGACTCTCACGGCAGGCAGGAACGACTCGTTCAAACAGGATAGATGACCGAAGAGATGACCACAGCACGGCGACTCTCGGGAGGCAGGAACGACTCGATCAAACAGGGAGTGGGGCAATTTGACTAACTGGGACGACGAATAGCATGCTCGTCGTATAATTAAGGCACGATTAATCTCAGCACAATTAATCAAGGCAGGCAATTAATATTCAAGAGTCAGAAAGCTGGAACGATCTTACCACAGTCTAAGGTCGGAACCACGCTCTGCTACCAGAAATGTTGACGGCATGTTGCTGATGGGCATTATCTGCCGGAGCATCCGTGAAGGAAAGAGAGAAAGAGACTGCAGCAACTTTCTGGGCACATGAACTTTAATTCCGTTCACAATTACACGATCTCACACGAATAAAGAAATATCCCACACACGGGAACGTCGTGCCGTTTTGCCCACTCAAGGTGTGAGACGACCCACCTCATTGCCGCTGGCAGACAGACAGGCTTATGCGAGGTGACTCCGCTCTGTGCGGCCAGGCTACACACAGCCCTCTTGTGGGGAAAAGAAACACCAAAAACAAATGAATGAGTGGGGGCGCAAACCAACTGGCATTCCGCGTTCAACAACTTCCCTAAGGAAACCATTAATAGTTTAATTCAGTGTTTTAAATTTCAGGTATTTAAGACCACAAAAATTATTGATACGTAAGAACCTATTTAGGCGAAAATCGTCGGATTTATGCGGTGTTTAGTATCAAATTGAACAGAAAAACGCAATGAAAATTAATATCAAATATTCTATCAACAATTCGGAAATGTTAAAAAAAATTATTTCTGTAGTTTACACCAATTTGCCCACACCCCACGGTCACCAGTGGCCGAACGAAGGGACGAGAATAAAGGAAGGGTGGCGAGAGGACTGGAAGGGTTCTTGTACCTGCTCCCGAATGAGGAGAAGGACAGTCTCGAGCCCCTTTTCCTCCCCCCAGAGTGGTCAACAAAAATTCTAGCTGCCGCAGCTGATGGGTTAAATGAAACTTATAAAAAAAAAACAAATTGACGGCAGTAAGTGACTGAAAACAATGGATGAATGCACACAGAACCACTCGCAACGAAATGAACTTGGGGAATGACACTATCGCGGACATTGAGTCGGCTACAAAGTACGCAACGTGATTGTGAGACTGTGAGTCGACTACAAAGTGTGCAACGTCATTGTGTGGCCATCTCTCCAACATTGTAATCTTAAGAGACGGCAGTGCAAATAAAACAATGTAAATTCTTTGTTTTATTTTTTTTCAAAAGCAGTATGCGGGAATTGTTGCGGTGGGAACGTGATATACAAACGATCATTGCAGGAAAACAATGCTTCGGAGAACAATGTATGCGGGAATAAATAACGTTATCTATATGGAGCTTCATACGGGACTAAGAATAGTGAACGATAGTTGCGGGAAAACGATCCTTACGGGAACAATAGATCAAGGTTCCACTGTATAGCAAATAAAAACTGATTTCAAAGACTGATTTAATTTCTTATTGTTACACACTTCAGCTTAATAACTAAATCAATGAATGGATTATGAAGTCAACCAACAGTTTCCGTACTTCACAAATTTACATTTAAGAAATTGATACAGCCATTTGAATGTCAACACTCCTTATCAGGTCTTCAAAAAGTATTCCTGAAAAATAATCAATAGAAAGAAAAATGTCAGTATCACTTCATAGTGGGCCCAGTCCATATCAATTCAGGCAGGGGGTTTACCTTCATAGTCTCAGATGTTATTGAATTTAACATATGTCAAACTTCAGGACAAAGTAAGTAATACGTATATTTTAGTTTTGCCCAAAAAAATTTTTGGCCTGAGATACATTCCACCGAACATGGGCCCGCGAGCGCTATTTTTCAAATGTGATTTTTGACAAAATACTAAAATGCTCATATCTCAGGAACGGTTCAAGATATTTTGCTCCTTTTTGTTTTATTTGAAAGATAATAATTTTGTGATTAAAATGATATCCTTGATTTGAAAATGTGTGTCCACATTCTCTTGCTGCAATTATTTTATTTTATTTTTTTAATTAAAAAAAATTGTTTTCCTCAAAAATGCCAATCCTAAAATTTTTTATTTTTTTACTGTTTATCAGTATCATAGAGTACTACAATCCCTGAAAAGGAGAACTTCCACTTTTCAGTTTAACAATTCTAAAAATTTCCAAACATTAAGCCAGTTTCCATTACCACATTCTCAGATATTGTTCACATAAAATCAAAATCTCTAGTCTTACTTGACATTTTTTTTCTTCTTAAATATGGGTAACAGGCACAAGTTTCAAACATCAATAGCTTTCAAAGTATATGTGCAGGTTAAAAAATGTACAGGTTCCGAAGCATACTTCTGTGCACTCTGCTTAGAACTGAATTTAGCAATTTAATGAACTAAAAATTTGTTCAACTGCATCAGTATCTTCCTTTGATATTGAGTGATGTCTTCCTGTTGAACCAATAGGAACTGGAGCACCCAAAATCTTCAAAACATCGCGAATTGGAAGTAAGCACTGGTGGTGGTGTTGCTGTCTTTCATCTGGGAATCTATATCCATCAGCCGGTCCATGTGGCAGCATAAAGTTAACAATGATTTCACTTTACTCACAACTAATATCTATAATCTCTGCAATCCACCAGTCACAGTCATACACACAGGCCACAAACATTCCTTTTTGTAGTAGATGTAGTAGTAGGCGTAGATGCTGGATAAAGAATGCCTGTCAAACAATGGGCTTTGATGTGTCTAAAATATTTTGGCTCTCATTTCCTCAACAAAAAATCTAATTTTTTCATTTGGAAATTGAAGGTGAACTGTCCTTGAGGTATTGAAAAAATAGACCTTTTCAGCAAAGAAATCCAGTTTTGGACTAAGCATTAGGTTTGAAAGTACATGAAGGTGTAGAATATTTATCGATTGCGATTTATCGATATTGATTTATTAATGTATCTGCATTCATTCCTTTTCATATATCATGTCATTATCATAACCTAGTACATTATCAAAATATGTCCTTTCAATATTATCTTTCAAATTATGTATGATAACATGCATGTTATGTTATTATATAATGCCTAAAAATTATACATGATTTCATGGTCTATTTAAAATCCTTAATATCAATATCAAATTTACAGGGCGTGCATTGATACTTCTGAAAAAGGTGACTTAGCATCTTGTCGCATTTTGGGACCATTCAGGCAAACTAGAGATTTTGCTCCTCTTACTCAATTGGATCAGCTTCACTATAGTGTGAATATTCATAATGATGGCAACACCTTGGAGATAGTTGGAATGTGCTGTGAGTATAACTAATATATATTGGTGACTGATGGAAGTAACTCACATTTACTCATAGACTTTATTTTGTATAGACCAGTTTTTTAATCATAGCTACTTTCAAAATTCATCAATGATGAGGTGGTTTATCACCTTTAATCCTGGTGCATGTCACATTCTGTTGCTGTTCATGCGTTTTCTGACTTACCATGCCTCTCACACAATGAAAAACTAATTTCTCAATTAGCCTTATGACTAGTGATGGCCGGATCGGATCCGTCGGATCCAAAGATCCGCGGATCTCTCATTTTTTCGGTTCCGGATTCGGATCCAAAGACACGGAGTAAAATCGGATCCGAATCGTAGATTTTAAATTTTCGCGGCTTAGCGATCGAAGAGCCCCGTGAATGGAATGTAGTTGCGGTAGATATTGACACGAAGAGGATGTGTAACTCAGGTCATGAAATTAGATGAAAATGTTCCCGTGCAACTAGAAGCAAAATAAAGAAATATGACTTTTTTCCCCATTATCCCGGGATCGCGAGAAAAACAATACGTAAGATGTCACGCGGGTAGCCTACATTCGCCGGGATCAGCGTACGACGAGAGCTAGTGTACTGTGCGAAGTTCGATCCCTATCGCAGTTTAATTTTTTCTTTCAGTCGTTGCATCGAAAATGTTATCCTCTTCAATTTCAAACCATTAAATCTGAATACTCACTTAATCATACTTTTGTTGTTTAAATTAGATTTAAAAATGAACCATTAATAAATTAAGGATGGTCGGGGTCGGATCCACGGGTCTTTCATTTCATTCGCTACTGAAATCATATCCGAAGGCAGTAAAAATTCAGATCCAGAACGGAGATTTTAAAATTTCGCGGCCTCGTGATCGATGCGCCCCGCGAATGGAATGTACGTATGGTAGAAACTGACAAGGCGAGGTTGTGTAACTCGGTCACGAAATGAGAAGAAGAGTTGTCCGTGCCACAAAAACAAAATAAAAAAATATTCGTCGTGACTTTTTTCTGAATAGGCCCGGATGCGCGAGAAGAAAAATAAAGCGGAATGTCACGCGGGTTGCCTACATTCGCCATATTCCCGTGAACCTATGATAGCGTAGTTGTTAAACATGAGGGCTAGTGTACTGTCGGTCTCGAGTTCGATTCTTAACACTGCCTGATGCAAGTGCACAGGGTGATGCAAGTAGGCAGCTAAAAAAAGTAGATTATCAGAAATTTCATGTCAATTTATAAGTCAAAATAATAATAAAATTTGGCATTAGTGAAATAATTAGAAAAAAATTTTAATGCAGAATTAAATCGTGGAATCATTACGTTAACTTTACCATGTATTTTTCAGTGACGCATTTGTAAATGTAGTTTATTCGATAGGAGTACAAAAATGTCAGTATCCACAGAAAGGTTGGAAATGAAGGATGATAAAGTTTTTGATTCAGTGGCTGAAAGAAAAATTTTAAACAGTGATAAGAATCGAACTTCATTACCCTGCAGTCACTACCCCATCCTGCTATTGTGGGCTTGCCTGATTTTGGAGAATACATGCTCCCCGCATGTCATTCTACATTTTTCTTGCAAACCCGAGCCAATAGAGAAAAAATCCGAGTTTTTTAAATTTTGCTTCTAGTAGCATGAAAAAAGGCTAATCTCATTTCATGATCAGAGTTACACAACCTCTCCTTATGAGTATAACATTCTATAAATTCATTTTAAAGGTTATTATTAATGAGACAGTGCAAAATTACTAGTTTAGCAGCTTGAAATATTCTATAATGATTTTTTCGTCTTAAAAATGGAATTCCCAGATATTTCATAAATGGGATCTCTTGGCCGCATTAAAATTTTTTTGTTTCTAAAAAAGAATATGAAAGCATTCACGGATTTGATTAATAATTGGAAAATAATTCCTTTATTAATAAAAATGAACTTATGTTTCTTTTAACTGCACTCTAAAGATTAGTTGTACTGGTTTTAAAAATATATTGTTTGATGAGTATGTGATAAGGAAGTTGATCTTTATATTAGAAGTAATAACATATAGTTATTGCATCTGTAAATCTTGTTCCAGGAAAATATTATCCACATAGATTTGGAAGTTGATTTTTTCTACAATAAATTTACTTGTTTTTTGGTAATTCTATTGTTGCTGTATTTATTTATTTTAAAAAAATCTAGGTTTTGAAAATGAATGACATTCAGAATCGAGTATCTGAAACTAAGGATCCGAAACCGAGATAAAGATCCGAAACCCTGTCAAGGATCCGGTTCCGGATCCGACAAAAAACCTGGATCCGTCCATCACTACTTATGACCACTGTAAAGTTACTGTTACAGAAGAATCTTTATTTTACTTAACACCTGCAGATCTGAATTTTGTGTTTTGTAAAATCAAATTATATGAAATCAAGATATTAGCTGATTTTGATAAATGCACTAAGGTTTTCTCAATATACAAGAATATGGTTGTATACTCTTTGCTGTGAGAACTACTTCCATTACAAAGATATCAAATATATATATTCATATCTGAAGAGAATGTATAAATTGGATTTTTTATTATTTTATTTTAAAGAAAGAAAACCACATACAGTGATTATGCCATTTTATAGTAGCCAATAACAGTACATAAATTTTATAACATATTCAAGAAAAAAAATTAATAAAATAAAAGTAACAGGAAACAAATAGTAGGGAAGGCTATTCTGGGGACAGATGCGAAATAGAAAGGCTAATGAATGATTTAATTGGGAGTGCAAAGGGATCAATGTGTTGTGGGATGGAGTTCAATAGAGAGGAGAGACAGAAAAAAAGGAACGCTTGGTATTCGAAAGTCTGGGAGTGGGCACATGAAGTAAAGGATGAGAATGGGCGGGGTGGGATGGAACTTTGAAGTTGACAAAGGAGAGCAAATTGGGACAGTAGATGGTGGAATTGAGAATATTATAAATTAGTTTTAAGTCTGCTGTGAGTCTAAGGTAGCTAAGATTAGGGATGGAGAGGGAGGAGGAGGAATAGTATTGGTGGACATGTTACGAAAATGCGGTAATCTATTTTAAACTATTTTAGCAAAGAAATTACAGACACAGTCCAGAGATGAGAGATTAGTTTGAGGAGAGATAGACCAGATAGGGTAGGAATAAAAATTGGAAGAACGATAGAAGAAAAGAAGGTTCGAAGGGCTTGTGGGTCATTGACTTCAGTGAAACGATAGAGTAGGCCTAAGAGGGACATTGCTTTGGACTTGATGGTTTGTGTGTGTTAGGAAAAATTTAATTTACTGTCTGTAAGAATACCTAAGTCTTTAAATCGAATTGAATTCTTGGCTTCAAAATTGAATGAAATGGACTTGAATCAAGTTTAATTTGATTCTAGTAGCCAGTGAATTAGGAGTTTCGGTACAGTGAATGAAAACGGTCCCTCTTCCCAGCAGGTAGCAGCAGTTAAATGCTACAACCTAATATTGGCTGGGCACTACTTGAATTAAGCACTTGGCCCCAGTCTGAATTGGAGAAGTATAGAAAGTACTTCTGTTCTTCGTAAAAATCTCAAAAAACTACCCCTCCTAATCAGAATGACAATATCAAATTTAGTCTCTGTATCATGTTACTGTAGGTGAAAAAGTGTTTTTTATTCATACAGTTGAGCACCCTTAATCCGGGAACACCCATCCGGCAACATCCGGCAATTTTGCCTCTACCACCTACCCGGTACTTTGTGGAAAATGCTGAAACTTTTTTACAGAAACATTGCTTCATAACCTGCCAAGATATTATCCTATTCTTTACGTCAATTTTCCAATTGCGAGAATCAGAATAAATTAAACATATTAATTTCTGGTACTTCGTGTACATTGGAATTATTCAGCAACTTGAACTAAACGTACAAAATTGAAGACATTGCCGAGACGGACAAGTTTACAGATCGGCCACTTTCAATGGCGGGTGCATTTTTGATTGACCACTGGACGTAATTTGATAAAATTATTTGTTATCTGCTTATGTTTCTCCCTAACCATGTCTAATCTATACAGTTGTGGCAACAGCAGAGGAATGAGCATCAGTACAAAACATTAATGATTGCAGAAGAAGTGCAAGTTGTGAAAAAGCTTGACACCGTTGCATCGATCGGTAAAGTGTTTGTCTGAAACATACTGTGCAGGATTTTCGACAGTATAATGATATAACACATTAATAAGCAGAAAGAGAAAATGTTAAAAATTTTACAGTTAAAGTGACACGAAGAAATGGGCGACAGAGAGAAAAACTATGAAAGATGAAACTGTTTCCGGGGTAACTTGGTGGAATTTTTCCATAATGGAGAAGAGAAAAAATAACGTTGCAATTCCACAAAACTCGTTTTGTGAGTTTTGTGGAATTGCATCGTTATTTTTTTTCTTCTCCATTATGAAAGACGATTTAGTATTGATTTTACGCGACGCGTGGTTTTGATTGCGTTGAAGTGAAGGGCTTAGTTAGTATTTCCGGCCAAATCCTAATGAAGCAGACTAAACTATATCAGAAACAGATATAATCTAAAATACGTAATGTAGGAAAGTTTGCGTGCATGGATAGTATTTCACAGTCAGTTCTAAAAAATGCGTGGTTTAAATTGTGGCCTGCTTTGAGGCTTGATGTAGACGAAATAAGTGGGGATTTCAAAGGCTTTCATGTTTCTGAGGATAAACATATGATGATGGAATTGTGTTGACTGTGCAAATAGCATCCATAACCCTGAATTAAAGGAAATGGAATTGGTACATTTAGAGAAATGGATAGCTGGCAACCACGATAGCGCTCACCACACAACATTTCACCGATGATGAAATCACTGAAATGGTAATTCATAACAATAAATCTGATCAGGGATGAAGATGACGAGCCTGAAATCGTTGAAGGAAGACTGCAATTAATGATGATCTTTAAAGAATCATCCAGTCCGGTCGCCCGTGACGTAGTGATGGGCGGCCATACAGACAACACCCACGTGTTGACATTGTGCTGAATCAGCTGATAACAAATCAAGTGCGGTGAAAATATGTTGCGCGAAACACATCATAAGAAATATCAAATTTTATATACCTACCCTTTTCCAATAATAATCTTACTCTTTTAAATGTGCAGTAATTGGATGAAAACTTGCTAGCTGCCGTTATTTTCACTCACCGTGCAACTTCGATACTTTTCAGTAGTAATAACTTTGTGAATTAAGAAAGCCATTTCTTTCTGATTCTCAGTGAATCTTTTAATAATATGTTCAGTAATTGACAAACGAATATATTTTGTCATTAATAATTAACTCCTTTCAATGAAAACATCCCTGACGTCAAAAATATACCAGTTGCCATGCATGACCCATAGTCAGGCAAAATACCTAATCCGGCATCACTTCGGTCCTGACTGCCGGATTAAAGATGCTCAACTGTACTGAAAATATGGCCCAAAAATAAGGGTAAAAACTAGTGATGGGGCGAATCCAAAATTTGATCTAATCTGAATCATGTTTTTTTTTCGAATCCAAATATCGAATCTGAATAATCCTTATCCCAAATCCTAAAGCCCTGGTTACACGATACATTAACATGTACAAATTAATGTGTAAATGCACCATGTAACCACACCAAAATGTACAAATGAATGAACAGAAAATAGAACCTGTTCTATTTGGTTCATGCATTCGTACATTTTCGTGATTCAGGGACATCTGGTGGCAGAACATGGAAACGACGCACTGTTTGTTTACCTTTAGTGGAATTTGGATCGCTCGTGTATGACTGCCTTTTTTTATCTTCGCTTCGTTTGGACACTCTCTGCACTTTACCGTCTGCCTTTAGCACGTCCTGGACTATCCTCAAGGAACCATTTTTGACTTTCCGCCTTCTTTGAACATTTTTCTCCTGTAATCTACCGTTGCACCATTTGGACTACCCAATTTCGACGCTGGTAATGGCTTGGACCAGGGGGCAGGTAGACAGGCTAATTTTTCTAATTGGCGAGAGGCCGTACTTGTTTGACCCCCGGAATACCTTGTACAAGAACAAGGGGAGGAGGGCGGTTGTCAAGCAAGAGGTAATGGAGGAGATGTGTGCTGCAAGGTCGGAATTATGAAATCATATGCAAATAATTGCGGCAACGGCAGCTTTTTTCGCTAAGTCGTAATCCATCTCAGTGTCCAGACAGGCTAAAATCAGAATTAAACGGTAGGTCAACAACGTTCCGTTCCGATTGTCCAAGAGGTGCCAAGGCCGAATACAGGAGAGAAATATCCAGCTAATGCGAAAGGTCAATTAAAGGTCCGAAAGGGAGGTATATTAAGGGTCCAGGAGGAGCACAGGTCAAATAGCAAATCAAAGTCCAAACGAAGGAGAGGTCAAACTATTAATATAAAAATCCGATTTGCATGCAAACACAATCCCGCATCCAACTACCAAAAAACTGAATGTGAATATCTAGCTTACGTTTTACACCACTAGGCCACTAGGTGTCCCCGCTGAAAATTACAGCTGAAAATCAAAAGCTCAATTAGAGAAAGATTGATTTGTTAAATAGTAGTAATGGTGGTAATCATGAATTGTCGTCTTTGACTATTTGAATGTTGCGCTTAGTAAAGATGAAAACATCAACAATCGCAAATGCGCACCCAGAAAATTGTGCGAATGCATGTGCAATTCCATGCACCGTGTAATCACTGATTCATCCATTCGTTCACGCAAACATACATGAATACTTTCACACAAACGTGCATGAAACCATTCACGCAAATGTACACGAACTTGTGCGTGTTAATGTATCATGTAACCAGGCCTTAATCCTCCTCAATTTCATTAAATTCAAATCTTCCTTTTTTCTGTAAATTTTTAAATAATGATTCCTTTCTTGCGAATTCTATAATTAAACCCAATCGAAGTTGAATATTGTTTCTTAAAGTAAATGAAATCTGAATTATGGTCATATAGTCCCCACTCAATGAAATTAAGGACATGTTCAAGGGCAATTATAAAGAATGGGTAATTTCTAAAGTAAATCGAAGTTTAATTTTTCTTAAATAAAATTGAAAATTCAATGAAAACATTAAAAGTTTTTGTTTAGAAAATGCAACATTTTCACTCTGCCAGAATGTAATCGATTTCTTTTTTTATCAACCAAATTTCCAGCAGTACTGAAGGCTTTTTCTGAAAATACTGTTGCTGGAAGAATGCAGAGGAACTTTTTTGTTGAATTTTCAAATTGGGAAATTTCAAAGAATTCAAATGTGGACAAGAAATATTAGTAGACTTGCACCTATGCCTGTGGCCGATACCAATAATGTAATTTGCCGATACCTTACTTATTTTTCTAAAAAAATATGATAAGTGATTTCCTTCTCATCAAGTAAACTCAGTAATCAAAAGTGTTTTAAAAGAGCACCTAATTATTGAGAGAAATGACATTTTGACCACTCTTTTATTTTGCTACTCTTACAATTATAATTGGAATTAGATTTAATACACTAAGCCCTCTTGCATTTGTAAATACTGAAAATTCTTTTTAAGAAATAAGAGCTGCTGAGCATGCTCAGCAGCTTATATTTGAATGTATTGCTCATTGACATATTATTGACACGGCTTCTGAACATGCTCAGCAGTTAAGAGGGCTCTTCTTCTTGACCATAGCACAAGTTTCTGAAAACATTTGCTCAGGAAACTCTAAACCTGCAGGTACACCCAAATACAGTGGTCTCTCGTTAGCACGTTTTAATAGGTACCCGAAATCCTGAACATGGTAACGAGGAAAACTTGCTGAACTGGTTAGGCCTTCTTGGGTTTTGTTGAAGACGTATGTGTGGGTTGCGTAACTTCCAGTGGACCATTATGCGCTCCATCAAGTTAGTTCATTGCTGGCATTAATTTACTGTAAAAAAGTTTCATTTTCAATTATTAAGCCTCCCAAATGATAGGTACGATACCTTGCGTTGATGTGCACTCAATAATTAATGATGACTATATGATCAAATAGCACATTTTGTGTATACTGTTCACGCAAACAAGTATATATACTCTCAACTTTCAGGCTTTGTATCCCAAAAAAGGAAGAAGCAAAATTAATAGAGAACATATCAGCATGTAGATAATTTAGCCTTTCATTTAATGTAGGTACCAGATGTTTTTTAATAATTACTTTTGAGGCATGTTTTTGGAGTGAGGATGAAAAATGGCCCATTTCTTAGAGTCGCAGAGACCAGCGTCACTTTGGAGATTGTCATAACAATATGAAAAGCACAAATGAAAGAAAATTTTGATAGAATATGAATCGTACTTTAACCATGACATCTGATAAGTTTCAAATATTTACTTATATTCGTTTAAGTTTTTCTAGTCAATGTACGAAATCGGGTTTTCTCCGTAAGTATGGAACATTGGAGGCATGCAACAAACACCTTCATCTTAATTTTAAAATTTCTAATGCGAATCCCGCATAACACTTGGCGTCAATCAATCAACAATCCGAACGTCAACAATCCGGAGACGTCATAACACTTGACCGTGCCACGATATTTGAATTCTTGGAAAATGAGCTTGGAATGTAGGTAGAAATGCTGAACAACGTATTTATTGAGCTGAACGAACTTGAGTTTACGGCTGAACTTTAATTTTTGCCTCTATTTCCACAAACTTTCATCATATGTGTAATTTTGTCTACTTTTTCCGAAGTTGAGCTTTTCGCCTCAGGCTTTCCCATAGCCAATTTTAAGCACTTGTCTCACTTTTACTGTCACGAAATCGCAGCTAAGTAAACAATACGTGACACATTGGTAAGTCAGTTGAAGAAGACGGAATTTCAAAATTGTGTGTTTTTAGATTATTTTCACCAAACTAATACTTTCAAGTAAAAGTATCCGAAAAAAACACTTGCTTGAAAATATCAAAGCATAAGAAAAATGGCTGATACCTGGTGCTTGCTATTGGTATCGGCCCAAGTCCAATTATTAGTTTACAATATGCTGCTTAAACATTTCCTACCATGGTATTTACGATTTAAATGTTAGAGCAATCACATGAAGTCCTTGACTTTTGTGGATCCAAATGACACAGATATGAAGTTACGGGGATGTTCAGTTAGGTCAGTGATATGCTTGCGTTTCTCCGCGTTTCTGTCACCGCAACAGATTTAACCAATTGATGACCCGTGACTCATTGCCTAGGGTGCAAGAGTTGATGCGAAACTATGGGTGTTTGGAACGGAATAAGAATGCAAAAAAGAAGTAGAAATCCTCGTAAATCATAACACCTACCTATCCATTTTTTAACCATTAGCGGTTCCGCTTTCAGGGTGGCAATCGGCTACGATTACAGAAAACACCATCTTTTGAGAGGTCGTTTTCAATTCACATAATACGACAATGCCGAGAGTAGCACAAACCCAATCTTTATCTCAATGGATATTTAAATCTAAAATTAGTATGATTACCTAAAATTTCTTTTTTTGCTGTAATGGACCCCAGGCGTCAAGTATAGAGTAGAAAATTAACTATGCGTCGACTTACGTGGGAAGGTCAACTACGCCGAAAAAAGACGTTGATTCCCGATCACATCAGACTTTTTCACCATCACGATGATCAAATATCACATATCGATAGGGACACCGAAAAATGGTAAATAAAAATCATCAAAAGCGGTGTTTAGAAATGACAAATACAGTAAATAAAATCGTTTTAAAAAGGTAAAAGCTGTGTTTAATGTTAGGAAAAAGGAGTCTTAAAGGAAGGGGTTTTTTTTAATATTATTAATAAAGACTTCCTACCAATGTGAACAAACAGTTATTAGTACATTTGAGATCCAATACAGAAGTTATGGCTACCCTACGCAACATAAAAAACACAGTAGGAAAAATGGGAGGCAAAATTAAGTTAAAGGCAAATTAATGAGATAATGGTAATTAAAATTAGCAGATTTCAGTGCTTAATAATAAGAATACATCGGTAACTTGTGACTATATCTGTAATTAATAAAAATATTGCCTGAAGTAGCATATGAAGTTCTGTCATTTCCAAAGACTATGTTAATTTTACACCAATTTCCAATTCAAATCAAATATAAATGAAATTCCATTTCACTCTAGCAATATTTTGATTTTATTAAGTTAAATTCACATTGAAAGATATAATGATAACATTATTACATTATTTCCAGGTTTTCAATTGTTAGGTTTAGCAATTGTAAGTCCCACCCAGAACTAGCTGAATAATTTCAGCACTCCAGAAGTTACATTTAGAGTGCCATGTATGAAAAAATTGCAACCTTGTCTTTACTTTTATCATAACAAACGGGGTTGAAAATGTAACCGTGAGCGAATGTGTGCATTCCGCTGACTTTTTGTGTCACATTGAATACGACCGCTAACAAAGTTACGAGCAACACTAGTGCTGGCATGGATGAAATCAATCTTTTCAAAAGATAATCTTATGTCAATGGGAGCGACCCAGAAAAACCCGCTGGGCCACCTGCGACCGGTGCGGTTGCTGGAGTAAATGTAACTAAAGGTTACCACATCCTCGACTAGCCAGTCGACATCTGGGCAGCATACTTTTCGGAAACTATGTTTCTGTATTCTCCTTGACAGATTAATCCCGATTTTCCATTGCTGGCCTGCTATTGCTATTAAAATCTATTTTATGTGTGTAAAATGTGTCCATCACCATTGTATAGCTTTCGTATCAATGAACAAAGAAATGAGCTTTTTTTAAATACAATGTTATTATACGGATAAAATTAATTTAACCAAGCCTATGTGAACGTAATTCAGATTACAACCATTACTACAAATCTTTTTTTATAAAGAATCCCGCCGTTTCGCCATACTTTTGTTTTTCGATATTAACTTCCACAAAGTTAAAATTTAATTATATCTTTGTTTTTTTGACGCAAATAAATATATATTAAGAATAAATTTAAAAAAACCTTTTGGTATTTGCCCTTAGAATTTCTCATGCTGTTCTCCGATGCCGCGATAGCGTTATTAACGTCCCCAAAATCAGCAGAACATAACGGGGCAGTGTTTACAGAATAGGCCCCAAAAAGTAAAACAATTGCAAATGAATGATGATCGTACAGAAATTGTAATAAGCAAGAAAATGTGAAGCTCGGCCCTCCATGCTATTGCGGGGACTCGAACCTGTACACATAATTGTTTGTGGGTTTTTGCCCTTGGTGTCGGGAACAAGTAATGAAGTAAAAGATTCGTGTTAAAGACAGAATTTATTCGGAAGCAAAAGTTAAACCAATCGCGTCTCGAATAGCCAAAATAGAGTTATACACGTTACCTCTAGCTCGGGAGGATAGGAGAGAATGCGCATTCAGTACGGGTGGATAGCGCGGCTTAGAGCACGGACCCAACGGTCCGTGCATCGGTCTCCAATGATGGACTACATTTTGACTGCAAACGATTCACCAATCTTCTCCTTCAGCAATCTCTCCTGAAATCCACCGTACACGCCATTAAATAGAAGGCAAAAGGAGGATTTTTACCGGTCAAGGGGAAGGAGAGAAGGGGAAGTAAGAAGTCGAAAGTGAAATCTTTACTCTCGAGGCATTGGCTTTTGGCTATTCTGAGAGATGCCCATTTCCAGTACAAAAATATCTTTTAGGAAAGTGAAATTTAGAATAACAAAATTCTATCAAGATTCATGCGCCCGTCCGGGCCATTACAATACTCCCACGTTTCTTTAAATTGATCGGTCTCTATTCGAGATCGATCACATTTACCAAAATGAATAATAAATTTCACTTTATTCAAAAACATTTACATGTACCGCATGGATTGTTGGTTAATTATAAAATTGATAACCATATTATTTGAAATTTGGAATGCTATTTACCATTGTACAAAAATGCACTGTAATTAACCGCCTATTAGGAAAAATTAACAGAAAAGTATTTATCTAAACCAAACATTGATTTACAATTGCTTACTGGAATGAATATTGTATTACTCAAGATTTGTTGAAAGTTACATAAATGAATCGAGGAAAATTCAATTTTTAAAGCCAAAAAATTATAGCAGTAAGGTCTTCAAAATGGAGGTGATTTCCGCAGTGTGGACGAAGGTGTTGATATTCTCTGCTTGCTCTTCTTTCTGCCGAAACACCTGGCGTTGAAGTCGGGACTCCTGCGCTGAGCTGCTCGGTGAGATGGCTCCAACGTGTCGTTCTCAAGATCGACAATGGTGGTTTGGATGGGGGAGGGATATTGCAACTTGGCAAGTGGATCAGGAAAACTTTCTCAATCACAAACACGATGCACCAAATATTCAATCTATTTGTTCACTCAAACAACAATACAAATCACTTCGTCTCTTCATGGTTAAGCAAAGACAAGCACTGATACTTAGGGCAAAGTTAGGGGATAGAGCACTCATTACTTCTGACCGGCCGTTATTACGCGAAAGTGGCATTTCCCATGCTCGACACTTTCAAATTACCTCTTTTCTCTCGAGAGGTGTATACGGAGTTCCCATTAACTACATCCCTTGCATTAAGTGGCCTCATTGCTCCAACAACAACTATTAATTCTCTGTCTTTACTCGACAGATCTCCCATTAACACTTTACGGCCAAAGTAAATCTCAATATCGCCAAAATATTCCCAAAGTTATAGTGCTGCCAAAATTCCTTCTAATTTCTCGAACCAACTTGTGAACAATAGTATTGAGTCTTTTCTTCTTACGATACTGTGCACCACTGTTGTCCGCTTCCATCAGACAAGCTCCGTTAACTCCGTGTCAAGGATGACGTTCTCAGTCGCGCTGTCTCCGCGTTGCCTGCGGCATCTCCTGCTGCTGTTTTTGGATGTCCCGGTCCCACTCCTTTCGTCTCAGCCGACGGGCTTCTTCCAGGTGGACGCAGGTCTCTCACTCCACTCTGCTGTCGATGTCTTCACCTCCAACACCCGTATTGGACTCTCTCGAAATTCTCCATATTCTATTATTCGTATTTAAAATCGGACTTTCTTAATCTATTTAATCGCGCATTCGAAAGAATATCCACCGTAAAACACACAATTTCTCCTTTCCCGAGGTAATTTCTTACCAAACTCCCGTTTACGAAAAACTATGAAATTTTCTGATTTTGAATTATTGCTTCATATCGCGTGGGCAACCGAATATGGTAACTACAATAATTATAGTAAGATTTTTCCGATGCCTGTGATCGAAATGGGCCTCACAGTACCTAGGCAGCTCATAATTTGAATGAAACGGGACGAGACACTAAGTAATATTTCCCAAAGAATAGAGCTAAATAATATTACCCGTTAACAATCTCTCTTAACGCCCTTAAACAATTAACATCCTGCACGTTACGAGCACAATGAATCCCAAACCGCTGCCACCATTGTGGAGCTTGGCCCCGCATCATCATGCGGGGGCTCGAACCTGTACACATAATTGTTTGTGGGTTCTTGCCCTTGGTGTCGGGAACAAGTAATGAAGTAAAAGATTCGTGTTAAAGACAGAATTTATTCGGAAGCAAAAGTTAAACCAATCGCGTCTCGAATAGCCAAAATAGAGTTATACACGTTACCTCTAGCTCGGGAGGATAGGAGAGAATGCGCGTTCAGTACGGGTGGATAGCGCGGCTTAGAGCACGGACCCAACGGTCCGTGCATCGGTCTCCAATGATGGACTACATTTTGACTGCAAACGATTCACCAATCTTCTCCTTCAGCAATCTCTCCTGAAATCCACCGTACACACCATTAAATAGAAGGCAAAAGGAGGATGTTTACCGGTCAAGGGGAAGGAGAGAAGGGGAAGTAAGAAGTCGAAAGTGAAATCTTTACTCTCGAGGCATTGGCTTTTGGCTATTCTGAGAGACGCCCATTTCCAGTACAAAAATATCTTTTAGGAAAGTGAAATTTAGAATAACAAAATTCTATCAAGATTCATGCGCCCGTCCGGGCCATTACAAAAATATTTCATGCTACAAAAATTCGGCATTTGCAAAATATCTCAAATTTCGTTAAAAAAATCCAGTTTCAAAGAAGACACGGTTAATTTTGTGATAAAACCCTAAAGTCGCTTATTTCGTGATTCCTGTCGCAAAAAACGTTTAGTGAAAATGTCATGCCCCTACCTATCAAACTATGTAATGTCTTAAACTAGAGTTTCTGTTCTGAACACCCGTAGTTTGGCATCAACTCTTGCGCCCTAGACAATGAGTCACGTGTCGTCATGCGGTTAAATCTGTCGTGGCGACAGATACGCGGAGAAAGGCAAGCATGTCACTGGCCCAACTGAACATCCGTGTAACTCCGGATCTATGTATCCCGTATCCACACAGTACTCCATCCACACAGATGGAGTACTGAACTTGAAATGCCCTCTACTAGGCACTCCAGTGGGGACCGGTTTTCCACTGTAAAATCTGCCACTGCCGGGATACGAACCCAGGCCCTCGGAATGGGAAGCCAGTACCCTAGCCACCACACCAACCCGATCCCCTGTGGAAGAACTGCATGGCACTAATGATAGGCAAAGGACCTTAATCATGTAAGAGGAAATTGTGGTACATAAGGATGAGCAGGGATCAGGAATACTGGATAGTAAGATAGAGTAGACAATTTGAGAAAGAAGCTGGGGAATGTTGTGGTGATTGATAACATACTATCATACTATCTAAACTACTGAAGAATGGAGGAAGGTAAGGATGAGATTTTTATGGATTTGTGCATAGGAACTCCCTGCAGTTAGAGGGATTGAGAGTACTTCCACAGTGTCCTTGCTTGTCGTAAGAGGCGACTAAAAGGGCAGGGAGACAACCCTGAAAACAAACCCCCCAGTCAGCTAGGGTTGCATCCAGACAGTCTTGAGGGTCCACTGTCTGTGTGCAGCCATACCACCTGGCCTGCGATCCACCCGCATGTTTGCTGTGTGAGGAGACCCATAAGGGTGTAAAAAATGTAAATTGGAGGGGTGGGCGGGGGCCTTCTGGAGCCCCCCTGGCACTTAGACCTCTCTAGATCCATTGTGCCGACCCACATTTAACCTGCCCGCCACTCGCAGACAGGGGACAAGAGCACCGCGGTAGAGGTATGGAGGAGGGTCACCCATCCAACCCCTGTCCGGGCCAAACGTTGCTTAACTTCGCTGATCTCACGGGAACCAGTGTGTCAACGTGGCTAGGCCCTTGCACCCGTAAGGGTGAGAAGGGGATCCTGTTTGGTGAGTTCTCTGGCTCCCAGCTGGGTTTCGGATGCTTGGTATGAGCCGGAGTTCAATGCCCCACTTCAGCCCCGGATTCCCCGTAAACGGGAGGTTAACTCTTAATCAGTTGGCTTCTGATACGTTCGGTGGCAAGTGCTAGAGAGGTGGGGGTCTCTGGAAGGTGGTCGGAGGTGTACAGTTTTGGTGGGCTCATGCACCGAAGATTCTAACCGGAAGCAGACAACCACCTCTTGGGTGCTATATCCCCTCGGGTAGCCCTGGTGACCGCTTCGGTTTGCAGTGCGGCATTCCTAATGTGTGGCTCCATGGTGGATGGGGAGCTTGGGGAATGAATTGTATTAGTGGAATGGCAAATAACAATCTTCCACCACCTAAGAGTACCTGCCCGGACATGGGCAGAAGAGAAAGTGTATTACATGGCAGTGGGAAGTATCTTGTGTTAAGTTGTTCTCAGGAAGGAGAGTCCTTGAAAAAGGTCTCCCTATTCCTTATCCATCGAGTTCTATCTAGTTCCGTGCCAGCCCAATTAAAATATGTGAAGAAGTTAAGAAATGGCACTAATTAAGGCAATGAATGAGGTGCAAAGCCAGAAGCTCTTAAGTATGAAAACCTTTAATGATACACTAGTGAAGGTCGAACCTCATCGTACACTGAATACTTGCCAGGGCGTCATATCCCTCTATGACTTCTTGTATGTCTGCATTGAAGAAATTAAAAACAAATGGCCCCTCAGGGTTTCTATCGACTGCCGTTGAATGAAGACTAAGAGAAATGATGAGGTAATCAAGACAATGTCTGTGTAATTGACTTTCGCTCAGAATCTGCTTCTATCTAAGGTATTCATAGAATATGAATCTGTCCCTGACAAAGTGTTCATTCCTAATCCAATGAGATGATATCTGTTGTTTCTGGAGTCAAGTAGTGGTGGGTTTGGCCAAAGGAAGACAGACACACAGACATTTATTTAGGAACACCTTTATTCTGCCATGTCAGCAAAACCGGAAGGACATACATACATAGAAACAGGGACTGATAAGTGAACATCGAAATATGAAATGTGTTCTGATGGGGATAATCAAATATCGTCATTTAAGATTATAATACAACACTATCAATGCCAGCACTTTGTGCACATTGCTACGCGATGGGAGGGTAAGGCCACCTGCCTACGCTGTGGCACTGAAAAAAATGAGGACCCGAATTGTGAAAATTAACCACCCTGTGTAAACTGTGAGGGTGCATACGTAGCATACTTCCGTAACTAACCTAAAATGAGAGAGGAAGTAAAATAATGGAAATTAAAACATGCGAGAAAATTACTTACATTGAAGCGTGAAATAAATATCGGGCCTCAGCACCCCCATTATTTTCAAGATCTTTCTCACTGTCGCCTCAACCATTAAAGCCACCATCTCAGCATAAACAGATCCAGCTGACCTAGTGAACGAGTAAGAGACTGTTGAGAATTCGGCCAAGCCAGAAAAGACGAGCAAAGCAGCATACAGAAACACCCACGCGAGAAACATAAGCTCTCAAAAGAAAAATCCACCTAAAACACCCACTGTCATAGCGCCGGGGAAACGTAAAAAAATCGCCATCTCCGGATGCAGAAAAGTGGACAAACCGGATCAGCCGAAGTCCATGAAGGAAGAAAGTCTCTCTGAGGCGGAGATCCTCTGTGCCAAAGAGAAGGGGAAAAAGCACCATCACGGTATCCGGTGCTATATCCTCCTGTGCATTTGGACTTCCCTATGTATTTATTTATTTATTTTTAAGTTGATTTTAATGCCATTTATTCTACGGTGGAACTGTAATGAATTTTATCGACATAAAGAGGAGCTGACCATTTTAATTAGAGATTTTAACCGTATCTGTATATGCTTGCAGGAAACGCATTTTAAACCTACAAACATGGGGATTTTAAAAGGTTTTAACTAGTGATGGACGGATCCAGGTTTTTCGTCGGATCCAGATCCGGCATCGGATCCTTGCCTGGGTTTCGGATCTTTATCTCGGTTTCGGATCTTTATCTCGGTTTCGGATCTTTATCTCGGTTTCGGATCCTTAGTTTCAGATACTCGATTCTGAATTTCATTCATTTTCAAATCCTACATTTTTAATAAATATAAAAATACAGCAACAATAGAATTACAAAAAGAACAAGTAAATTTATTGTAGAAAAAATCAACTTCCTATCATCTATGTGGATAATGATCAAGATTTACATATGCAATAACTATATCTTATTTAGGGACACCGAAAAATGGTAAATAAAAATCATCAAAAGCGGTGTTTAAAAATGACAAATACAGTAAATAAAATCGTTTTAGAAAGATAAAAGCTGTGTTTAATGTTGGAAAAAAGGAGTCTTAAAGGAAGGTTTTTTAAAATATTATTAATAACGACTTCATACCAATGTGAACAAACAGTTAATAGTACATACATTTGAGATGCAATACAGAGTTATGGCTACCCTATGCAACATAAAAAACACAGTAGGCAAAATTAAGTTAAAGGCAAATTAATGAGATAATGGTAATTAAAATTAGCAGATTTCAGTGCTTAATAATAAGAATACATCGGTAACTTGTGACTATATCTGTAATTAATAAAAATATTGCCTGAAGTAGCATATGAAGTTCTGTCATTTCCAAAGACTATGTTAATTTTACACCAATTTCCAATTCAAATCAAATATAAATGAAATTCCATTTCACTCTAGCAATATTTTGATTTTATTAAGTTAAATTCACATTGAAAGATATAATGATAACATTATTACATTATTTCCAGGTTTTCAATTGTTAGGTTTAGCAATTGTAAGTCCCACCCAGAACTAGCTGAATAATTTCAGCACTCCAGAAGTTACATTTAGAGTGCCATGTATGAAAAAATTGCAACCTTGTCTTTACTTCTGCTGCTATTAAAATAAAATTACTTCTGTTTGTTAAAGAGTAATCGGGATAGTATGGGGAAAAGCAAAAACTTCCTTCGGCCCATAAGAGTTAGTAGGGTGTGAAATGCTAAGTCAACTCAAGGAAAAATTTGCTGAAGCCAATTCCTACAGTGAAAAAATTTTAGTCTTGTCTACACTGCCTAAAACCTGGAGTGTGGCACAAATTCAAGAGAAATTTGGATAAACTCAATATTTGGCTCGAAAAGTGAAAGAACAAATAACAATTGTTGTTAACATTTATAGTTTATAATCTATTTTTATCTCAAATAGCCATGACCTTAAGCAATTAGGAAATTTTTAGGCTTGCATCGCGTGCCTGCTGCATATATTCCAAATGGGGGAGCCTACGGGAGAAAATTGTAAATGAAGAATTTGGTGTTTTCCTGGCGTATGATGTGGATGAAGTTTTCTCGGGTCTTCCACCAGGTGAAGTATTCGGGTGTTGCCGACGTTTCGATGGATAACTCTTCCATCGTCCTCAGGGCGTTGAGTGCCGGGTAGGAAATAGCCGGGTATTTATGCATCTGCCGTGTGCCGGCAGCGAAGGTGAAATCGTCAGGTCACACCTGATTGGCTAGAAACAGCAGTCTCCTTCCTATGTCTGTTGGTGCGTATTTTTGCCAGGACGGGTTTCCACGGTTGGCTTAGCGAAAACCCTGAGTCGCGGTTGAATGTTTTGCCCGCCAAACGTATCTCTATGGCCTCCTTGGTCAGTTGATCCCAATAGCCGCTGGATCTGCAAAGTAACTTTGCGTCATCAAATACGATGCGTTGGTCCCGGATGAGGCTATGCTCCATGACAGCTGACATCTCGGGATACGCCAACCTGATGCACCGCCTGTGCTCCTTTATGCGGGTCTCGATGGCCAACATGTCTCTCCGATGTAAACTTCACCGCATTGGCACGGAATTTGGTACACGCCCGGGGTCCTCAATCCCAGGTTGTCCTTTACTTTCACTAGTTGGTTCCTCAGTTTCCCCGGTGGCTTGTGGATGGTCTCGATCTTGTGCTTCTTGAGAATTCTCGACAGCCTCCCCGAAATCGTGGATATGTACGGGAGACAGGCCTTTGCGACGGATTCCTCTACTTTAACCAAGGTCCTTTTTGAGGCCATCACGGAATCACCAAATGGCCTTTTTAGTGCCATTTGGATGTCCTTCCGGCTGTAACCATTACGAAGGAACGTCTTCTGAAGGTGTTTGATTTCCCTGGGCAAACTTTCTTCATCAGCCACGGACCGCGCACGGTGAATTAAGGTTGAAAGGACGGCTCTCTGTTGAGCGGGATGGTGATGGCTCCGCCCATTCAAGTACAGGTCAGTGTGGGTTGGTTTGCGATACACTTGGTGACCCAAGGATCCGTCTTCCTTCCTTTGTATCAGAATGTCGAGGAACGGTAGACAGCCATTTTGCTCCTTCTCCATTGTGAATTGGATGCTTGGGTGTTGGCTGTTCATGTGTTCCAGGAATTGATGTAGGGTTTCAGGTCCACGAGGCCATACGATGAAGGTATCGTCGGCGTAGCGGTAAAAGCACTTGGGCTTCCGCGTGGCGCTGGAAAGGGCCCTTTCCTCGAAGTCCTCCATGTAGAAGTTGGCGATGGCCGGGGAGAGAGGGGATCCCATGGCGACACCCTCTGTCTGCTCGAAGTATTTCCCTCCATACATGAAGTAGGTCATGGTCAGCACATGTTGGAACAGTTTTACCGTGTTCTGGTCGACGCGGTCCTCCAGTAGTTGCAGCGTTTTCTTCAGGGGAACTCGGGTAAAAAGGGAAGTGACATCGAAGCTCACCATGATGTCCATAGGGTCCAGGTGGATGTCTCGCAGCGTTTTGACGAACTCGGCCGAGTTTTTAATGTGATGCTCGCATCTTCCTACTAAGGGCGACAGAACACCAGTGAGATATCTCGCCAAGTAGTATGTAGGCGAATCAATGGCACTCACAATGGGCCGTAGGGGGACTCCATCATTAATGATCTTCGGTAAACCGTACAGCCTTGGGGGAACAGGTGCCCATGGAATCAGGTTCCTTCTCATCTCTTCCGGCAGCCCCGATTGTTTGATCAGAGCAATCGTCTTCCTTACTCTCAGTAGACACCCTGGTATTTTTTTCTCGCAATACCGGGGTAATGGGGAAGAAAGTCATATTTCTTTGTTTTGCTACTAGTTGCAAGGGAACATTTTCATCTAATTTCGTAACCTGAGTTACACATCCTCTTCTTGTCAATATCTACCGCACCTACATTCCATTCACGGGGCACTTCGATGGCTAAGCCGCGAAAATTTAAAATCTACGATCCAGATTCAATTTTACCCCGTGTTTTTGGATCTGAATCCGGAACCGAGAAAAATGAAAGATCCGCGGATATTTGGATCCGACGGATCCGATCCAGCCATCACTAGTTTTAACATGTTTAGGTGCGATGACACAAGCAGCCAACGAGCCCAGGTTGGTGTGGTAGTTACTGTTCGGGAGGCCCTTTACACCTCCAGAATACAACTTAACACCCCATTTCAAGCAGTGGCGATTATGGTGCACGCTCCAGAGGCACTGACCATATGCAATGTGTACCTGCCCAAAGGTGCACATGTCAACTGGCTCAATTTGGGAACCTTCGTCCATCAGCTCCCTCGGTCATTTATTTTACTCAGGGATTTTGTTTCCCATCATACTCTATGGGGAAGTTCTCAGGGACAGTGCAACAGCAGAGGATGATCTTTAGCAGATTATATGGACAACTCGGAAGTGTTTCTACTAAACGACCGGAAAAAACTTGATTTAACAGTTTTAATGGTGAATATTTGTCAATTGACCTTTGCATGGCCTCATGTAATCTCATGACAACATTAAGCTCTCTGTGCACGACGATCTTTTCCATATTTCTAGAAAAAAGCAGAGGTTTTTACCAAGATTTTATTTGACCCAAAAACTGGCGAGTAAAAAGGGGTGACTGGTCAGAGAATGAACTCGCATATACCCATAATGAAACCCAGGACGGTGCAGGCAGCGTAAACAGGCTAGCTATGAAAATAATCGAAGCCGCAAAATCTGCAGGCCCTTGTTCAAATGGTAGCACTCCAAAGCCTGCTGTCCCTTGGTGGACCTCTGAATGCGCCATTGCTATCAGAGCTCGAAAATGGTCCCTGTGGATTTTTAATAAGTTTCCTATCACAACGAATCTTGCAGCCTTTCGATGTTTGAGAGCTAAAGCCCGCAGTCTTGAAGGAGGCAAAGAAGTGCTCGTGGCAAGAGTTTGTCTCCAGAGTGAACATGAGGATGCCAATTTCAGAAGTCTGGAGGAATGTGAAAAGGATCTCAGGATCTATGCTCTAGCCTCCTGTATCCAGTTTAAAGATTAACGATTAGGTCGTTAACTCGCCATCTGAAATATGTGAGATCTGCAGTGTGCAGATGTCAATGGTCAGTAGTATCCAAAATTTCAACACCAGTTTCCTGAGAATTAAGCAACAAGCTGAGGCTGTTTCGCTCAACTTCGTTGACCTACATTCGAAAGAGATATATAATGAAACATTCTCCTTATGGGAATTAAAGAGTTCTATCGCAGAGTCTCGAGATGCCTCCCCAGGGCTGGATGGAATACATAATACCTTCCTTAGGAATCTACCGGAAGAGATTCACCCGGAGGTACTAAGGTCTCTCAACCAGGTGTGGGACGGGAGGTAAGCTTCCCAATATCCTGGCTTGAGTCATGTATAATACCTATTAGTATGCAAGGTAAGGGTAGGTCGGATCCTAATAACGTTAGGCCTATATCGTAAAGCTGTCTCTGCAAGATGATGGAGAGGAGAGATGGTAAACCATCAGCTTGTTTTGTGGCTTGAGCGGCAAAACCTTCTCTCCGACATGCATCACAGCTTCCGACGTGGCAGACTGACAATAGATCTTGACCTGATGGAAAACTTAATACAAGAAGCCTTCATTATGCACCAACATGTCATTGGTGTTTTCTTTGATCTGGAGAGGGCCTACGACTGTGTACGGTGGTATAAATTACTGAAGATGCTGTACAATTGGCGGTTCAGAAGGAATCTCCCAATTTTTATTCAAAGCTTCCTTTCTAAGCGTATTTTCAGTCAGGGTTGGGAAACATCTGTCCAGGCTCTACGAACAGGGGTTCTGTATTCCCACAGGGGTCCGTATTCAGTGTTACCCTGTTTGCTGTAGTGATAAATGACGTCACAGCATGTATTGGCTCCCAAATTCTTGGTTCCCTCTTTGTTGACAATCTAGCTATATACCGCAGATCGTCAAAATATGAATGCCTCACGGCATTTACAAATGACTTTGGTTCATGGTAGTTTTCTGGGGGGCAGACCAGGTAGACGGTCATTAGCGAGGGTCTCTGCTCGCGATCGGCCTAATCCGGACCCTCGCTCGGCTTCGACCCTCATCAGCGACCGGACTCTCGCGGCACGGGGCCGCGCGGACGAAACTGACCGCGTGCAATACGATGTTAAAAGTTATTAACTATTTAAATGAGCAACAATTTATTACCGCCATTGTATCACACGTTCTAAGAGAATTACGGGCGTCTTTTGATCGACGTTCTACGATAGAAATTAACGTTTTTCATGCATCCTTCAGAAATATGCCGTTTACACTTGGCAACGTTGAATTTTCTGGAGGTGAAACGCGGTGGTTTTAAACAGCTAAGAGCGTTGATAGAGGGAGATCTTGATGGAATAATGTAATAATAACTGTTGAAACATAAGTTTAAACATGTTAAAGCAGTTTAATACATTTTAACTGTCGAGTACTTGAAATACATTAAAGTTATCGCCTGGAAGATGCCCTGTTTGTTATCTACATCTACATCTATACGATACCCTGCAAGCCACCGCGAAGGTGCTTGGCAGGGGGTGATGATCACCAAGCATGCACTTTAAACAAGCAAACATAATACTATAGTCTCAGGTAACTATATTGTTAGTATCTATATTCTATATTAATTTTGTAGCGTGTCAGTCAGTCATTCAGTATCCGTTTTGTTTTGCTCTCTATCAAGTTTAGAGTTAAAAGAGTGAGGTTTGGTGTGTTGAGTGTGGATTCTCTGTCTGTAAGATTTGGTAGTAGTTTTGGATTTTTAGCAGTTTGTGGTGCAGAAAACAATGCAAAAAACATTATGTTTGGGAGTGGGAGACGGCATATAATGAAAATATGGCATAGAAAAAAGTACAAAAATAATCAGAGTGGGACTCATTTCTCTATTTATAAAATAGCAATTTTCTTCTGTCTGCATACGAAATGCTTATGAGAAGTGCCTGAATGGCAGGCAGCAAGTCTGCAGGTCTACATAGTAATAAGGTATCGGTTGTTAATACATAAATCTTGCACTACAGACAAGTCTAAAATATTTCCCCTACCTATTCCTTTGCTATGCTGCTTATTGTGCTCTCTTACAGTTCGGGGGAAAAATGACATTTTGAATCCATCGGTGCGACAATCTTTCTCTCTTACGTTATTTATCTGGTTTAATCTAATCACGCTGGTGTTTTTAATATATGCCTAACATTTTCATCGACATCTATATCTACACGATACTCTGTAATCCACCGGGAGGGTTTGTGGCAGGGGATGAAGATCACCAAGAATGCACTACCGTCATGCAAACAAGCAACTATAGGGTCTCATGCAACTAGATTGTTAGTATCTATAGTATTAAGGGATTAATACAAGCATCATGCACTACAACTACTCTACAATATTTCCCCTACTTATCACTTTGCTATGCTGCCTATTCTGTTCTCTTATATTACGGGGGAAAATGCCAATTTAAATCTATCAGTACGACAATCTATCTCTCTCATCTTGTTTATCTGGTCGAATCTAGCATAATACGCTGTTTTTTTTAATATGTGCCTAACATCTTCAGTAAAGCTATCCGATTAAAATTTCTCTAATAGAATTAATCTGTACTTAAACCTACAGTCTGATAATGATTCCCACCCTAATTCTTTTATTAATTCTGAAAAACTACTCAACGTATCGTAACGCCTTATAACGAACCTAGCTGCTCTACGCTGCAAACTGTCTAGTTCTCTGATCAAACCTAATTCATTCGGATCCCATACACTGGCTGGATACTATAGGTGGGACCTAACTACTGAAAAACACAAAAGCTTTTGTCTTCTCATCACATTTCCCAAGTACTCTTTTTATAAATCCTAGCTTTCTCTTCGCTCGGCCACATATTTCCCGGATGTGTCTTCCCCACGATAAATCTTTAGTGATTGTTACACCTAAATATCTTATGGTTTCAACGCTTTCGATCTTCGTGTAATTAATTTCATAGGATTGCTCTATCGAATTATTCCTTTTCCAAAAATTGATAGCTACACACTTTTTAAGGTTAAGTTCTAACTGCAATTTGTCGCACCACTCTTGAATTGCATCTAAATCGTTGCTAAGCGATTGCCTGTCGTCTTATTTTGATATAGCCCCATTCACTACCGCATCGTCTGCAAAAAGTCAAAGCTTACTACTAACTACGGTACTCAAATCGTTTATGTATAAAAGGAATAAAAGCGGACCTACTACGCTACCCTGGGGAACCGCCGACGTGGCTTCGATTGTGTCCGACATGATACCATCTATGACAACCCTCTGCTCTCGGCCACTTAAGAATTCTTTTACCCAGCATACAACGTCTTTATTTATACCAAAACTTTTTAATTTCAAGATTAATTTATCATGAGGAACTTTATCGAATGCCTTTTTAAAATCTAAAAATATCACATCAACTCCAGTACTGTTCTCGCCGTGGACTAAAATATCATGCACGAATAAAGTTAATTGTGTCTCGCAAGATCTACCTTTACGGAACCCATGTTGGCTGTTTATGAGCAATCTCTGACTATCCAAATGCCCCATGATTGAACTGACTACAATGTGCTCAAGTTCCTAACAAGAGATTGATGTGAGTGAAATGGGTCTGTAGTTACTAGGTTCTCCCCTATCACAGCTTTTAAAAATAGGTGTAATGTTAGCTACTTTCCAATCCTTGGGTACTGTGTGGTTCTTTAGTGTTTTATTGGACATTATTTCTAGATAGGGGGCTATTTCAGAAAATAATGTTTTATATACTCTGGAAGGAATTAGATCGGGACCTGGTGATTTGTTTTTACTAATGTTTTTTAACTGCTACTCTATTCCGCGACATGAAATGTTTATTTCGGGCATTTGCTCACAGAATGTGTTCGGTAGTGGTTTCACTGCTTTGTGTGACGATGAGTTGAATACGCTTTGGAAGAAGGTGTTTAAAGTATTGGCTTTTTCTACTTTGCTGGTGACTCTGATTCCTTTATCGTTTTTAAGTGTGTGTACCTACTGTGGACCTATTTCCCTGAAGTTCTCTCTCTCACATGTAACCAAAACGCTATAGGATTGATTTCTAAATATTCTCCTAACATCTTGCTTTTGAAGTACGATGACGCTTGCCAACATGCTTTTCTTACTAATGCTTCGATTTGTTATAGTTTTGAACTAACTCTTTTTTTTCCTCTACCGATAGGCCCTGTCTTGCATTCTTTATGCTAGCCTGGCATAACCTTTGTCCCTTTAATGATTTCATAACATCCGTGTTATACCACTTTGGCACTGTATACTTCTCAATTTGCTTGGTGCGTATTTTTTGACAACTTTACGGGCGACCTAAGGAAATTCTCTCCACGAATCTTCTGTTATAATTCTTTTTTTCGTCGCTAAATACATTAAGCAATTCACTTACCTCCTCTTTCCTCGTTATTTCAGTAATTTCAGGTTATACAGTAGATATACTACTACATAACATCCTGTGAGCCACAAGGAGTATGTGTGGTAGGGATGTGAAAGGTGTGTGTGGGGTGTGAATTCACCCCCTGTCACACACTTTTATGGTGGCTTGCAGAGTTGCTGGTTTGCATGTTAGTAGTGCATGCTTGGTGATCTTCACCCCCTGCCACACACCCTTGCGGTGGCTTGCAGGGTATCGTGTAGATGTAGATGTATTATGTAGATGAGGAAGGGTACTCCATGGCAACAAGTTTGATATAACAGTCATGTTTAACTATGACGCTACGACTAACTCGGGGCGGCAAGCGTCCTTTGAAATAACAAGCATGCATACAAGTTGGCGAAAAAGTACCTACCCTGATAGCAATGTAATGACACCGAAGGCGCCTCCGGTGGCCAAGGGAAAGGAGAGAGGGCTAGTTTTTGCAGAAGAGAGACAGTGGGGAGTCCGCTTCCGCGATCGCTTCCTTCCCTTCCCATTAACCCCCCGCTGTTCCCTACCGACCATTCAACGCCTACCTGTCTATGAATGTCCAGAAACTTCCAAATCTCCGTGCACACTAGAGCATATACCAAATGCGGACTGACAACTGACAAGTTGCATCCTTGGCATTTCAAAAAGGATTTCATTGATGATGTTGAAAAGGCGTTTTCTAAAATCTGTAATCGAATTGGCATCTATATTATTATTTACATCTACATCTACATAATACTCTGCAAGCCACCATAACGGTGTGTGGCATGGGGTGAATTCTCACCAAACATGCACTACATATCATGAATTTAAAAGGATAAGTATTTATATACTGTTCTAAACTACACTATTTAAAAAAAGATAAAAATAGCAAATCAAACATGCAAAAACATGCTGTTAGTTGGGTTAACTTCAAGTCCTTATAACAACATGCAGCTACCAATGTTATCCATTGCTACACTCGTATTGGATATATTTACCATTTTTCACATCCCTAACAGTACGAGGAAAAAAGGACATTTTGAATCTGTCAGTTCGGCTCAGTACTGACTATCCTCGAGGATGTGTTGCAATAGATGAGTTTTCTCCCCACATGAGCAAAGCACAAATATGAAAGGAGGTGAAATATGTCTTCCTTATTTGGAACCCAAGGAAAAACGGATTATCAAAGAATTAATTAAAATTCAGAGGAAATGAGCTGGATTTGTTGACATATGTTAATCTAAATGTACACGATACCCTGCAAGCCACTGGGAGGATGTGTGGCAAGGGGTGAAATCACCAAGCATGCACTGTAACCATGCAAACATGCTACTATAGGGTCTCAGGCAACTAGATTATTAGTATCTACATAGTAACAAGGGATTGGTTGTTAATACCTGCATCATGCATTACATGACTACAAAACTACTCTAAAATATTTCCCCTACCAATTCCTTTGCTATGCTGCCTATTCTGTTCTCTTATGCCTCCCGCCACACACTCTAGTGATGGCTCGCAGGGTATTACGTAGATGTAGATAACAAATCCCTTATAGTTTGGGGAAAATTGGGATTTTGAATCTATCAGTACGAGTAATACATGCACTACTGGCAAACAACTAAGAGTTGCTAAGATACAACTACATGGAAACATCTATCCGACAATCTATCTCTCTCACCTTGTTTATCTCATCAATACCATCTCAGATCTTCTTGTATATGTATATATTTTACCCCGACTTAATATATTAATCATCATCATCATCATCTTCGGCAAACAATCCTAGGATTGGTTTGACACACCCCTCCACTCGATTCTTCTACCGGCCAACCTCTTCATATTAATTTAATTCCTCTCTTTCACATACCTTACTGTTCCATATATCTCATACGTGGCCTTCATTTGCCAATCCCTATTCCCAAGACAATTGTCTTCATCTGGTCATCGTGTCTTAAGATTCCTTTCAGAATTCAAAGTCAGCTTGGAATCCTGAAAAGAATTCCAAGCTAAATGGAAGCATTGAATTGCGATCCACGTTATCAAAATGATTCTCGATTTCCACAAATGCAAATAACCTCTGTTCGTTCCTCTCCAATCTCTTCTCTTTAAGCAGGCTAAGAGCACATCTCATGGCAATTCAGAGTTTCGTGAAGGCAGTTGTATAAAAATGTTGAGAGAGTGTTGAAGAGTTACTCCGGGTTAAATGAATTAGGGTACATCCACGACACTATTAATCTTTCCCTACATTTCGTGAAGCCCGGGGATAAGGAAACGCAACTCAGTACATTGAAAACCTCTGGTCCACCATCAAGTAGGATATGAGAAGAAAAAATGTGAGGTATTATAAAAAGATATTCGATAAAGTTCCTCATGACGAATTAATCTTGAAGTTAGAGAGTATTGGTAAAAATAAAGACGTTGTGTGGTGTGTAAAAGAATTCTTAAGTGTTCGAGAGAAGAAGGTTTATTGTAGATGGTATAATGTCGGACACAATCAGTCACATCGGGAGTACTCTGGGTAGTGTAATAGGTCCACTTCTATTTCTTTTATACATAAACGATTTGGTTACCGTAGTTAGTGGTAAGCTTAGACTTTTTGCAGCCTAGGCGGTAGTTCACAGGGGTTTAACAAAAGAAGATAGAGGATCACTTATCAGGGATTTAGATGCATATCAAGAGTGGTGCGATAAATGGCAGTTAGAAATTAGCCTTAAAAAGTGTGTAATTATTACATTTTTGAAGAGGAATAATTCGATAGAGCGATACTATAGCGTTAGTGACTCGAAAATCGAAAGCGTTTTAGCCATAAGTAGGAACTTAGGTGTAACAAACCCTAAATATTTTTCGTGGGGAAGACACATATGGGGGAGACAAGAGAAAGCTAGGATTTATAAAAAGATTACTTGGAAACTGATGAGAAGACAAAAAGACGATATTACTTTTCACTAACAAAGCCCCACATTAAACATGTAGCTCGTGTATGGTATCCGAATGAAATAGGTTTGATTAGAGCTAGAAAGTGTTCAGCGTAGAGCAGCTAGGTTCGTTAAAAGGTGTTACGATAGATTTTGGAGCGTTTTAGAATTAGTAGAAGAATTAGGGTGGGAATCATTATAAGAGCGTAGGTTAAAGTACAGTTTAAATCTATTTGAGAATTTTTAATCAGATGGCTTTAGTGAAGATGTTAGGCATATTTTAAAAACACCAGCGCATTATGCTAGATTAAACCAGATAAACAACGTAAGAGAGATTGGTTGTCACACCGATAGACTCAAAATATCATTTTTTCCCCGTACTGTAACAGAACACAATATGCAGCATAGCAAAGGGATAGGTAGGTGATATATTGCTAGAGTAGTCTGCAATGCATGCTGCACGTATCAACAATACACACCCGTTCATGGTAGGTAAATGCAGATAAAAATACGTAGATAAACTATATTGTAACCAATTTTCCCTTTAATACTATGTAGATACTAACCATATCGATATTGTCTATTGGCTAGATCTATTGTCTAGCATGCTTCCATGTAGCAGCCTAGTTGTGCGCGAGTTAATGGTACAGACCAGAAGATCACAGTAGAAACTATACTTCCTTTCATGTAAAATTTATATTTGAACGTCTCGGATGTTTTTTCCATGATTGTTGTTCATTTCGTTCCGTGAAAATATGCTAAAATAAACTCTTAACACATTAGGAGAAACAAACGTTATCGAAGGCTAAAAAACGTCAACATTTACGCGACCGAGAGTTCACGGAGATTCGCAATTGTTACTAGTCAATCCTTGGGAGTTGATAATGGCGTAAGAAACTTTAAATAAGATCGAAAAAGTATCGCACTATTTTTAATAATTTTATTCATTGTTGAAGTTACCAGAATGGATAAATGTCTCGATTAATAACATACTAAACATAACAAATAGGGCATCTTCCAGGCAATAACTTTATTGTATTTCAAGCACTCAACAGTTAAAATGTATTAAACTGCTTTAACATGTTTAAACTTATGTTTCAACAGTTATTATTACATTATTCCATCAAGATCTCCCTCTATCAACGCTCTTAGCTGTTTAAAACCACTGCGTTTCACCTCCAGAAAATTCAACGTTGCCAAGTGTAAACGGCATATTTCTGAAGGATGCATGAAAAACGTTAATTTCTATCGTAGAACGTCGATCAAAAGACGCCCGTAATTCTCTTAGAACGTGTGATACAATGGCGGTAATAAATTGTTGCTCATTTAAATAGTTAATAACTTTTAACATCGTATTGCACGCGGTCAGTTTCGTCCGCGCGGCCCCTTGCCGCGAGAGTCCGGTCGCTGATGAGGGTCGAAGCCGAGCGAGGGTCCGGATTAGGCCGATCGCGAGCAGAGACCCTCGCTAATGACCGTCTACCTGGTCTGCCCCCCAGAAAACTACCATTAACCATGACTCTAAATAAACTCACTGCTTGGTCTTGGCAAAATGGATTTCGATTCTCTCTGGAAAAACTAAAATGTCCATTTTTACCAGTTAAGGGGATACCATGCGCCACTAATTCTGCCAATGGTAAGGAACTTCCCTTCATAGAGTCGGTCTGCTTCCCAGGCCTTACAATGGACTATCGCCTAAACTGGTGCGGGCATTTGAGAACCATGAAAGATAAATGCACTGAAGTTTTAAATATTCTACGGTTTTTAAGCAGCACAACATGAGGTGAAGCCCGCCCTACCTTGCTATTACATTACCGAGCTCTAGTACGTTCTAGGATTTACTACAGTTCAATTGTTTACACCTCCGCTCGTGAAAGTTATCTAAGGCCAGTGACCACAGTCCACAACACTGGATTAAGGCTAGCCACTGGTGCCTTCAGAACATCACCGGTCCTTAGTATAAATGCAGACTCGGGATAGCCCCCACTAACGACATGTCGGGAGCTTTTGACCTGAAACTACGCTGTCAAGATTTAATCAGTTAGGAACCACCCGTGTTTTAACTTACTTTTTAAACCCAGGTTCTTAGAAGCTTTTACCAGAAGACAAGGGCAACAAAACCACTGAGCAAATGGCTGAATAATTTTTTCACTGAGCTTACTTTTACCCTTCTGGACATGTACCCCACTGGGCACATGAATGATCTCCCATGGTCAATCCCCCGAGTAAAGGTTATTCTGAAGTTCTGGATAACCATCCACTCTTCATCCCCATGTACACCAACGGGTCGAAGACTGAATTCGTATCCACATATCACGGAGTCATCAAGGCCAAACTTCACCCATACTGCTCTGTTTTCACAGCGGAACTCACTGCCATCAAGTTAGCCCTAGGAAAGATCAAATACAGCAATGCCTCATATCCAGGGCTGCCAGTGGACTCACCTTTCTCACTATTCTCAGTTTTTTTCAAAACACTCACTATTCCTCACTTTATTTGAAAAACGCTCACTATTCTCACTTTTTGAGATTTTTTTGTCTTAAACTCGCAAAATGTGCCATTCGATTTTCCTAGCAATTAGTGACAACAGCAGGATCAAAGAATTTCAGAATGAACACATTTTCAGTGCCAAGTGAGGTTTTCTTGGCCTTCGCAGCCACACAAGTGCGCTGCAGTAGCCCAGGGACTCGTACAGTAAACTCCCAATTTTCCATGCTAATGACTGGTAAAGGGTGCACGAATGATCGTGAAACGCTGATAATCTGCTGTTTGATTTTTTCCTGATTCAATTCTCTATGGTGCGCTGCCAAAATAAATAAACTCCCTAGCAAAAATACCACAGGCAAGCCTCGGGTGGCGGCACGAAGCCTGGGGTAAAACATCCGACCAGTTGGTAATGAAAGTCATGGTTGGAGGAAAATAACAAGTTTACTTACCTTTGAGACCACAGCTGATGCACTAAATACATTGGCGATGCACGGATAATCTGCCGCCCAGATAACGTGCGTACAGATAATCGGGAGTTTACTTTAGTTTGTAGTGACTGGAGTGGACAGCGTATGCTAGCTGTCGGCAGGCGGGTTGTGTCTTTGCACCTTTTAGGTTAGTATTTGGTTAATGTCTTATTGTCATCTACTTTTCCTGTTTCTGAACATTAAAATTGTATGTAAGAAATGTGTTAGATTTACTTAAGCGATATGTTAAGCATGTGTAAGTGCTTTCGGACAGCAGGATAGAGACCCTGCTGGTGGGGTTTGTTTTTACTGTGCGTAATGGCCTGCCTATTTCAAACATACAATGTAAGGCATATCATAGTTTTGTACATAGGTTTGCTCGATTTATGAACTCATTGGTTTATGCACAGATTTCCGTTCTGCTCTTCTTTCAATTGCACTTATCTTTATTATTCCACCGACTTGCCGACTACGTTTCCCGGCATGTCCTCTGCATCACGTATGCATGCTGTTCGTTATTATGAAGTCAAATATAGTCAAACAAAGTTTTCTTCGACCGGTCGCGTAACATCTCACATCTTGACTTGCTCTTGCCTGTTGCTACTGCTGTGCGGAAAGCAAATGGGTTCGGCTCGAGGAAAGCTGGCCATTGTCAATACCTTTTTGCACTAACACAGAAAGATAAAACACAAGCCAAATCCACAAAAATAAAGTTTTCTACTCGTGTTTTTTCTTTCTGTGTTATCATGTTCCGCTTCCACTCCATATTGCCTGAATCTTCGGAATTAACTCTTTTGCACTATCGATGTGTCAATACTATCTTGTACTAGCCACACTGAAGTACTGATGCGTCCCAGGATTATTTTCTTTCTGTATCTGTGATGTGGTCTATTATCATTCTAGTCGAGTAGATAGTATATGAAACATACTTTTACGTCTCCCTCTAGGACACATGATGGTGCCAAAGTGCTCTACAAATGAGGCTTGGCTGAAAAGATTAGCTGGGCTACAAAATTGGTGGTTGGGCGTATATCATCCAATGAGCTGTAGTCTATTGTTAGGTTTGCGAATGCAACATCAGAATTGAACGAAAGGGGTTGCAGGTGCTCGACCAACATGTCAAAATGGCAAAGCCCAAGAGTTACATCATAGTCAAGCTAAATCCACGTCAACTGGTTCTCACCAAAGGGGGCCCCCCTTTACTACCAACTACGTCCACGGACTCCGGGGCAGGCTTGTTAGCAGTTGAGAATACAGTCTTCCCCTCTGTTCCAGTGTTGTAGATTGTAGGCCAGCGCTTATAGAGTGGCACTGCTATGGGCTATGAAGTGTATTCAGGCTTGTTATTCTCTCTCTTCTTGCGATGGTGTTGTAGATCTGTTCAGATGTATGTTTAGAGGAGGAAACGTGCCACAGGACATGTATCTAGGTAGAAAATAGGTGACTTATTTGTAGACAGATGCTTTAGGCCCCTATTTTTGCAATTCAGTCAGAAGATGGCTGAGTCGCTGCTAATTTTACAATTTGTTACGGTGAAATGACAAATGAAAAACATGTGAAGGAGTTGTAAATGTCAGTCCGATTCTTTTCAGAGAAAAAGCAGCAGGTTGTGTTTCAACATCTGGAGACTTTTTCAGCAAAGCTACTGCAGAGATTTATCTAAACTAATCCATTCAGCCATAGACCGTGCTCTTTTACCTGTAAAGAAATTTCTGATCCTTTCTAGTGATGGCCCTAATGTGAACAAGGCTGTGTTTAGAAGAGTCAATGAGCAACTTAAAGAAGAGCACAGCCAGGGTCTTTTAAGCATAGGCTTTTGTAATCTACATACTCCTAACTCCTTCCTTTCAAGTCGGTCTTGGTCAATTTGGCTCTGAGGTATCAGACATTATTTTAGTCCATGATATTCTAGATTATCCGAGCTGATTCGAGGTCTATGAACAATCTCAGGAGGAGAAGAAAGTTCCTAAGCTTATTTTTTGAAGCATGTGTCTTTGTCGGATACCACGGTCAAAAACGCTTCCGCAGACATCTACACCTCATGACTTGACGACCCTGCTTTGCTACTTAAATAGTTTTTTTCTGCGCAAACTTCGAGATTAAGGATTGGTCTATTAAATAAATGTATTAATTTTTCAGTCTTTGCGTTTCTCATAATTCTGTTGACCTCAGAAAAATGCTAATTTTGGCGAAAATAGGCTGATTTCAATGACGTGTATGACGTTAAAGTCCGAACATAATGACTGATTATGACACTCCTTTGAAACGGGCATTCTTCGTCTCCACGTAGGTCCATCGTATTTTTGTGTGCTGTTTATAACAACAACACAGTGACCGTAATCCCGAAGCAATGCAACACAATTTCCACTTGTCCTTTGCGTGCTCTCTCGGGGCGAGGAATTTCCCTTAGCTGGAGAGTGAGTCCCAGCACGCACTTGGGAAGGGGAGAGTGGTACGGGGAGGGGAGTGAGGAAGGGGGAGGGAAAAGTGGTAGGGGCCGTCCCCGCTGACACCAACCCATACTCCAGTTTCAGGCGTGAGCGGCTTATCTGTGGATTGGTTGTTAGATATTTGTTTGTTCGAGTTCGAGTTTTTGTTTTAAAAAACTGTTAACTTTGAAGGAAAGTGAGATTGAAAAATATTTGGACTCCTAGTGAAATATGATTTTCATTAACTAAAATTTTCGACCAAGCCTTACGGTTGCGAATATTTGAATCAGAACCATTTCTAGGGCAAGGTAAGCTAAGTAAACAAGCCCTGTATACGGAAATCAGCATCCAAAGAATTCGTATTTTTTATCTTGAAATTTAAGCGAAAAAAATTCCACTATAAGAATTCTGCATTCGTGACGATATGAGAATTGAACTGAAATAGACTTGTGTGAAGATTTCTCGGGTTTCACACCAGGTCAGGTTCTCCATATCTTCCATATCTTAATATCTTCACACATATTATTCGCCGGGAAAACACCAGATCTTGAAATAGACTTGGTTTGAAAATGCCCTATTTTCAGTGTTTTGAAAAAAACGTTAGCTTTAGACTCAATTTGTTTACTAATGCAAATCATTAGCAGTTTTAATTGCTTGTATTTGAAAATCTCCCTTTAATGCACAATTACGTGCAAGGTTTCACTTTTCTGATACCGTAAATTCCCGAGATATAAAATGCCTGACAGATTTTTTTCTGACTGCAAAATTATTTTTACTCTGCGCACGAAATGTTCTTTGCGAAAATATGCCATTAATATATTTTATTTCAAATTACTTTTTTCTTACTTCTTTCATAAGAGAGCACAAAGGCACATGATGACTTAGTTCCTTTTCTATATTTTTTTTCAACCTCTCGAATTTCCCAATATCCTATTATCCTAGTATAAATTAAATCTGAACAAAAGTTTTAATGCATTCTTTAGTGTTGACTGTAAATGAATGCTAGAGACACCTAGCATCTAGCTGGTTAATCACGAAGCCTTCACTATTGACTACTTGTCCATTGTGAGGCTTGATAAAAGGTGTTGAGTAAATGTTTATTAATTTTTCAATTATTCTGGTTATTTTTAGCGAGTCATGGCACCCATGTTGCTTCCATCGCAGCAGCTTATTTTCCTGATGCCCCTGAGAAAAATGGAATCGCTCCAGGAGCTCAAATTGTGTCTCTTACTATTGGTATGAAACTTTTATATCTATCATTTCATCCTCATTTAATTATTTAATAATAGGTGAGGTGTTTACCTGATGTTTTTGCTTTGATTATGAGTAATTAGTCAAGTGTTATCTTTTGTGGTCATTTCAGATCATAATTAATTTATAAGTATTAATGTGGGGCATAAAATTAAATCCCTTTCAATTTCTAATGGAAATGTGAAACCTTGAATGACATACTACCTATATGTAGAATTCAAGTGCAATTTTGAATAGTAGTAATATCATATCCTTTAGTTTTCAATTGGTAGCTCATGTTGGTGAAAATGTTTGTGTAAGCTCACTTGAGTAGATATAAGTTAAGTATGTACAGATTATTTTTGGTTAAATATTTATTCACTAATTACTTTTGTCAGCTTCACCTTTATTCATGATTTATTTATGATCTATTCGTAGCCCTGTTAGTATGGCTAATAATTTATTATTTCTGTGTGTTGTCCTTTCAGGTGACAATCGCCTTGGTTCAATGGAGACAGGCACAGCATTAGTGCGAGCAATGATCAGGGTAATGCAAAAGGATATGCCAGTAGACCTGATCAACATGAGCTATGGGGAACATGCTCATTGGGCTAGTTCTGGGTATGAAATTTTGACTGATTTTTTGTTTTTCCTATGCCCCAAATCTTTTTCCCTTATATTTTATATTGCCCTGAAAAGTGTGTGCCTGTCTTCTCCCCTCATACACTGCCATGCATAAGTTTCTGTACTATTTATAACTAAACCTCAAAATTAAAAAAAATCTTATGAAAACTCATGAATCTATAATAAGATGGAAATATATTAAATTCAAAGTTTGTTCCTATTATTATTATGAAATATAATACTTCAAAGAATTACAATAACATTTTCAGAAACAAATAACAGTTGCACATTTTTTTTCATCAAAAAATGCACCTTTAGCTTTCACAACAGTTTCATAACAGAGGTTTCTTAGTAAGAGAACATGAAACTCTTTTCAAATGTCCAATTTAGTCTTTTTTGTTTCATGTTTGTGGTTACATGTTTAGATGCAGGCAAGTGAAGCCTAATAATTTATTGTATTACAAGCAACTATACAAATATGTATGTTCATGACAACTAGACAGAAACAGTGTGCATTTGCAATCCTGAAATATGCTAAGATCTGTACCCGAAGTTGAATTTCTTGGTCTTATAGTTAGCATTCCTGGCACTTGACCAGAAGGGCCTGGTTTCAATTAATGCTTGACACATTTTGTAATGGTGTTTATTGTCAGTTCATCTTCTACACACAAGCACCAGCTTATGCAGGAGTATTGGTTACTAAAAACTCAGCTGTGAATAATAGGTAATGTTTTTACTTTACCAACTATTTTTCTTCTAAAACAGAATATCACTAGGTATGAACAGAGATATAATTGAAAATAGTTTTAAGTTTATTTTTAAGAATATATTCGTAAATCTAATTTAAACAATATAAGTATAAAAATGTCAGTATTCAGATATAAGGGTTTGAAATTGAAGATGATAGCATTTTCGATGCAATGCTGAAAGAAAAAAATTAAACTGCGATAGGGATTGAGCTTCGCTCACCTTTCGTTGTGCGCCTGATGCTGGCATATGTATGCTACCTGCGTGACATTCTACGTATTTTTTTTCTCGTGATACCAGGGTAATGGGGAAAAAAGTCATACAGTAGAACCTCTATTTTACAAAGTTGAAGGGACCCAAAAATTTGAGCTTTGTAAATCAGAGGGTTTGTAAATTGGAGGTTATCTTCCACTAACTCCTCTGTCTCCAGAAATGATGTGTCACCAAACCCAGCTTATCTCCAACAGTAGGAAATAGTTTTTGTGGTGACACTCCCATACTCTGGCAACACCTCGCACAGCATGGATCAATGTCCATGGAGTCACATCATGCACATTAGAGGCTTGCTCTGCGACAAATGTAGGTCTACTAAAACTCCACAGACAAGAATGCGAGTATACTTTCAATGCAATCAAACACTATGCTGCACTTAACTTGTAAAATAGTTATGTTAGGGTTGAAATCAAACTAATTACTATAACTAGGGACACAGAAAAATGGTAAATAAAAATCATGAAAAGCGGTGTTTAAAAATGACAAATATGGTAAATAAAATCATTTTAAAAAGGTGAAAGCTGTGTTTAATGCTGGGGAAAAGGAGTCTTAAAGGAAAGGGTTTTTTAAAAATATTATTAATAAAGACTTCATACCAATGTGAACAAACAGTTAATAATACATACATTTGAGATCCAATACATTAGTTATGGCTACCCTATGCAACATAAAAACCACAGTAGGCAAAATTAAGTTAAACGCAAATTAATTAGATAGTGGTAATAACAATAACAGAGTGGAGTAGTGGACTGAAGGTAATGAAGTTCGATTCTTACGCTGTTTAAAATTTTACTTTCAACCATTGAATAAAAAACTTATTCATCCTTCATTTCCAACCTTTGTGTGTGGATACTGACTTTTTTGTACTTCTATCGCTTCAACTAGATTTACAAATGCGTCACTCAAAAATAAACTGTAAAGTTAACGTAATGATTCCACGATTTAATTCTGTAATATAAATTTTTTCCAATAATTTCCTTTTGCCAAATTTAATTATTTTTTTTACTTATAATTTGGCATGAAATTTCTGATAATCTACTTTTCTTAACTGCCAACTAGCATTACCCTAGGAATACAGCACGGCTGTATTCTTAGGTAGTGCTAAGGATCGAACTCGCGACACTAGCCCTCATTTTTAACAACGCTCTCATAGGTTCACGGGAATATGGAGAATGTAGGTGACCCGCATGACATTCGGCTTAATTTTTTTCTCGCACATCCGGGCCTGTGGAGAAAGAGGTCAAGACGAGTATTATTCATTTTGTTTTCCTCGTTGGGGCACGGAAAAATACTTCTTCTCATTTCGTGACCAGAGTTACCTAACCTCTCCTTGTTGGTATCTACCATACGTACATTCCATTCGCGGGATGCATCGATCACGAGGCCGCGAGATGTTAAAATCTCCGATCCGGGTCTGAATTTTTACTGTCCTCGGATATGATTTCAATAGCGAATGAAATGAAAGACCCGTGGATCTTTGGATCCGACCCGACCATCCTTAATTTATGAGTGGTACATTTGTAAATCTAATTTAAACAAAAAAGTATAATAAAGTGAGTATTCGGATGTAATGGTTTGAAATTCCATATGATAACATTTTCGATGCAGTGACTGAAAGAAAAAATTAAACTGCGATTGGGATCGAAATTCGCAGAGTACACTAGGTCTCGTTGTAAGCCTGATCCCGGGGAATGTAGGCTACCCGCACGACATACTACGTATTTTTTTCCCCACGATACCGGGGTAATGGGGGAAAAAGGTCATATTTCTTTATTTTGCTTCTAGTTGCACGGGAACGCTTTCATCTAATTACGTGACCTTAGTTACACATCCTCTTCTTGTCATTATCTACCGCACCTACATTCCATTCACGGGGCACTTCGATCGCTAAGCCGCGAAAATTTAAAATCTACGATCCGGACCCGATTTTACTCCGTGTCTTTGGATCCGGAACCGAGAAAAATGAAAGATCCGATCAGGCCATCACTAAAGAAAATATTTCATGCTACAAAAATTCGGAATTTGCAAAATATCACAAATTTCGTAAAAAAAATCGCGTTTCAAAGAAGACACGGTTAATTTCGTGATTAAACCCCAATGTCACTTATTTCGTGAATCCTGTCACAAAAAACGTTTCACGAAAATGTCATGTCCCAAACTATAAAAAATAATATATAGTCATCTGCTCATTCAGGGAAAGAAACAGATATTACGTGACATTCTCTGTGTGCAGTGTATCTACATCAAATTGAAAGGATTTAAAAATTACACCTCAATTGTATTGATTCGCTGTATAGCATAGGCGTTATTCCTAAGGCTAGGAGACTCACTTTAGTATAAGAGAATGAAACAGCAATGAATTTAAAAAAACAGGTGAATATTTTTTTATAAATTTATAATGGTATAAACTTGGCTGTTGCAACTGAATTAAGTTCTTGTAGCTGTTCAGTTGGTAGATCTCAACATAAGGGGAATAAGACAATTAACTCATCCCGAGGAGTATTTTAAGCATATGCAGTTATGCATTAATTAACGAAAGGTATATTAAGTGCTAGTCGATTTGTGTTTAAAGAAGCCATTTTAACATGGGAAAGCCAGGGATATATTTTAACTAGGAAATTTCAAAACAAAGTTCCAACCGACCCAGTATATTTCCGTGAAAAGACCAGGAAATGCCTTTTTTTGAAGAAAGCGTATCGTTTGAAATAATTTTAATAATATTTCGCAGGTGATTTAAGTCAATTTTAGAACTTCACTCGAATAAATTTGAAATTCCCTCTTTTTTAAGATGCGTTCTACAGTGCTGACATCTAGTGGTGATTTGCGAGAACTATTTACTCGCGGCTACAGAAAGCAATCGCGACCTCAAAGTCGCCATCGCAAATTTTACCTAACGGCGTAAAACACTTCAAATGAAAAATTAAATGATCAAATTGCATCAATATTTGAATATAAGTAATTTATTATTGCAAAATTAGTATTTTTTAATGAAACTAAGCTCCACGTTAGCTGCAGCAAAGAACTTCCTACGGGAATGCTATTTTCAAGTGAAAGGCTGAACAAAGTTCTGAATTGGGGTTGCGGGGGCTACCTTAAAGCTAATTTTAAATAATCCCAGAGAAAATATGGATCCTTTGTAATGACGAGTTAGGTATTCACAATACGAAAATGATAGAAAAGGAATAGAAATTACCAAGCACTAATCCGATTTTTTTATGAATTGTTTTATCGGGGCATTGTTTTAGAGAATTAGGCGTCGTGCTATGCGTCTTTGAACATTATTTCCTCGGATCATATAATTAGGATTGAATTGCGATTTGGACGATCAATCTCCGGGACTTTTGCTATAGTTTAAGCACTTCAAAAAGCACTATGCTGAATCGATTTTTCCACATTTTTCCATATGAAATACTTGGACCGACGGCCCTCTCAACATGACCTATCTGGCTTCAGCTGCTCCTGTCGCGGTGTACAGCGATCGTTATTCCATTGTACTGAGTTCAGTGCGGCAAAATCAATTCAAAAACTTCGTAAAACAGAGGTCAATCACTCCTAGGGACCGGCATCTCACTTCGTAAATCAATAAAATCGAGGTTTCGTAAAATAGAGGTCATTTTACATGGTTTTCCTATGTACAAAGATCGGGACCGGCGGAATGGTTCGTAAATTGGTGTCATTTCGTAAATTAGAGGTTCGTAAAAAAGAGGTTCTACTGTATTTCTATAGTCCTGGTTACACGATACATTAACAAGTACAAGTTAAAGTGTGAATGCATAAACGCAAGGATGAACAGGAAAATTCACCAGGTAACCACACCAAAATGTACAAATAAATGAATGCGTGAACAGAAAATAGAACCTGTTCTATTTGGTTCATGCATTCGTACATTTTAGTGATTCAGGGTAATCTGGTGGCAGAACAAAGAAACAAGACACTGTCTGTTTACCTTTTGGATCGCTCATGTATGACTGCTTTTTCATATTTTTTTGACTTTTGCTTCATTTGGGTACTGTCTGCACTTTAACGTTTGCCTTTAGCACCTCCTTAAACTATCCTCAAGGAACCATTATTGATCTATTGCTTTCTTCAGACATTTTTCTCCCGTAATCTACCACTGTTGCACTACCCGATTTCGACGCTGGTAATGGCCTGGATCAGGGGGCAGGTAGCCAGGCTAATTTTTCTAATTGTCGAGAGGCCATACTTGTTCGACCCCCGGAATACCTTGTACAAAGACAAGGGGAGGAGAGGAGGGCAACATTTTATCTTATCTAGTAGATAAGATAAAATGTTGCACTGGTAACGAGTGCATCATTTGAAAAGGAGGAGACACAGCTTCACCTTCAATTCTCTCTAATATAATGAGTATAGTAGGGTGGGCCGAAAAAAGGTTTTTTTTCCGGATCAAATTTGCCCTATGCGGGAAAGTTGTGTACTGATATCAGGATCTTGCATGCAAAATTTTTTCGAAATCGGATAATATTAACCACTGCCGCCCAAGCTCTAAAGTTTAAAATTTTGCGAAAATTCAGGCGGAAATGCGAAACAAACGGTTATGGAGAATAATTTGTAGCGAGTACTGGAATATTGGTAAATATCAACGATAGATACATGTTTTTAGATTACAACAATGAAATGTGAAGTTTATTTGACGAAATCTATGGCTTACACGATGCCTAAGAATAAACAGCTAATTTAGAGTGCAGGCAACCCGCACAACAACAATAAATTTTACACGCTCCAAGCATCACTTCAAATAGATCACTTTTGGGAGCCGTATTAGGGATAAATTAATATTTTTTCGAATGCAGTTCCTTTATAAATGTCTCATACTTCATTTGGGTATAGATAATACATTAAAACAGACGGTAAAGTTAATTTATTTTTAAACTAACCTCAATTATGTTGAAGAATTTTATGCATGTTGAGCTATTACCACAAAAAAATCAGTTAATCAAGGTAGGATTAAGGCACAGCCTGATCACCAAATATTTATTTAAGTAGCTCTCTGCTATCTTCGTGGAGAAACTACCCAGAACTCACCACAAGTAGGTGGCTACTATCGAGTTCCCCCCATGCCTTCCCAAACCACCCTTCCATGGGGCACGTTTGTAGGTATCTGGCCATCACCGGTTCTTATTATACCTTATGCTGTGCTTTATTTTCAAATTTTGGTTGAAGTTTTCGGCCTTTTATGCATGATAATGTCCATCCATGCCTGCTTTCTGGACTGCAAACGGATTTTGACGCCACCGTGATCATTTGTACTATCCTTTCAACTGCTTGTGTGTGGCATGCAGATTGGGGTACTTTCAACAAATCCCCTTCCTTCAGAATATCTCCCAAATCTTTGCTTATGATATCAGCTATTAAAGGTGGTTGAGTTACCGCTACTGTTTTCCAGTCAACTAAGTGGACGTAATCTTGTGCATCAGAATTCATAGTTGGAAGTTCGAATTTCCTAAATGCCTTCTTCTGATTTTCCTCTGATTTTAATATTTTTTCGACGGCCATTTCACGGATCGGTCTTCTCTTTTCAGCTAGCATTGCAAGCAGAATATTCTCTGGGTGAGCAAAAAGAGCGTTTCCCTGAATGATTGAGTAAAGGCGTAATTTGATGTCTCGATTCATATATTTCATGAAATGTATCATGTTCATGATATTCTTCGGACCTTCCGTGCATTGTGGTGTTAATTTTATCGCGAGCCTCACAGGAGTTTATACTTTCATCCCAAAAGTTGCCAATGTCATCTGTTCTTTTGAAGGAGTTTCGGTTGAAACATATAATCGAAGAATACGAATTGCTGTGGTCCACCTGGAATGAACCATTTTCCCCGGACTTCTCGCTGGAAGACTATCCAGGCATTCTCCACTTGAAAAAGCACGTGGTCTCCTTGAGAAACCATCCCGATATCAACTAGAAGCGCGGATGCGAGTGCTGCAGTAGCTCGTTTCAATATACAGAATCTTTCACAGGCAGACGCAAATCTAGACAAATTTAAATTATTTACACCCACCTTTTTTCCAAAAAATCATCAGCTTCACTTGCGTCGCGTAATTCTTCATCTGCAGACGTTTCATCACTTGAGTCTTTCCAAAGCACAGGAACTTCTTGCTCAGGTAGCGTGGAACACTCTAATGATCTTTTTATTTCTAACCTATTTCATTTCCTCTTCCTCTTGTTAGTTTCCTTGACATCAATGGCACTGATATTCAATTTTCTATCACTACTCTGGTCCTGAAGGAATACACGTTCTAAAAATGGCACTTGGTGGTATTATCACAAACACAATCAGTTCCACTAGAGAATTTATATGCCGCAACATCAAACAGCTGACACGCGTGACGATGAAAGTCTTGCTTCAGATGAACGAAAGTCTTCTTGTTGACAGATCGAAGATTATTGTGGTGTTTTCCATGGTATTGAATAATTCGTCTCACAATTTGCTTATGTCCGACAACTGGTATAGAGGATCTATTCCAGATGTCTTCAATGGCATAAGCCACCGTCTCCACGATTCCCTGCACATATGTATCGGTATTTACACTTTCTTCTTGAATGTGCCGAGAGTACAAATACATTTTCATCATCTCCTCATAAGTAGGCAAAACATTGCCCGCGAACTTTTCGGGTGCACCAAATATCACCCCTATCCACACCTTTTAAGCTTTTTCTGTATTTTCGCCAATGCTTTAATCTTCTTGCAACCGAAACCACAGTACACTGCACAATGTAGTTATTCACTCACAGCAATGAATACCAACTGACTACCTCAAGCTTATGAAGTGAAATACGCATCTTGCCCGACAACGGATGGGAATCCCCAAGGAAAATATATATTGCAACGAATGTGGTGAGTTAATGAGTAACGATAGTAACAGCATGAGATGAGGGAGTTTAAACATCAGTTACGAGGGTTTATAATGGAATATGTCTTGTATGAGAATTCTATGCCATTTTATCACCGAAGTATTCACGATCAACTCATCGCTGGGGCCAGATAAGGATAACCTCCGTCCTCCGTCTCATTCATACTTTCCTTAGCTCTACCACTGGCCATCTTTATCATACCTGAATCATGTCGAACTAGCTGTACCTATTATCGCTTAGGGACTAGTTAACTCCCGTTTTTCCAAGAAAATGCCGGTTGGAGGAGCACGTACACAGAGATAATGTGTTGATTATGGAACTTTTCGGTTTATCATTTCCGACAGTGAACCACTACAAATTTATCAAAGTTCTTAGAAAAAGTTACTATCTTCTTATGTGTAGATTGTAGCTACATCAGCCTTTTTTAACAAAAGAATTCATTTGGACTCCACTAGTGTATTAAAATGCCTGATTCGTAGTATCTTTCCCAGCGCGCAGCCCGCTTTGTCTCCGAGTGAACACCCATTCCTTTTGCAATCTAATTCACGAGCATTTATGACACACGAATTCGTTGGATTTGCGAAGAATATCTGCAGCTCAGGGGAGCAAGAGCCAATTATTGGATAATGCAGTATATACCAAGGAAATCAAATGTTTGAATCACTTTTGTGCTAAATATCAGGCCGTGATTCTTCGCCATAATTTAAGTTAGTTTCAAAACGTACCACTTTTTCGTCTGTTTCAAAGTATTTTTATACCCAAATAAAGTATGAGACATTTATAAAGGAACTGCATTCAAAAAAATATTAATTTATCCCTAATACGGCTCCCAAAAGTGATCTATTTGAAGTGATGCTTGGAGCATGTAAAATTTATTGTTGTTGTGCGGGTTGCCTGCACTCTAAATTAGCTGTTTATTCTTAGGCATCATGTAAGCCATAGATTTCGTCAAATAATTAATTTGTGAAAATATTAACATCGAATTTGTGTTCAGAGATCGCGAAAACCTTTGTGCTATAATTTTTAATGAAACGAGAATTTTGATTTTGTGTGAATCCAAGTAATAAAAATATTGCAAATACTTTTGTGAAAAAAGTAATTAGCGAAAATATGAACAACAAATTAGCATTCGGCGACTGAGAAAACTTATATTTGTTCACATTAATCGTGATGTTTTAAATAAGAGTTAATTTGAGTAAAAAAAATTGCAAAACCTTTTGCGAAAAAATTATTTTACAAAAGTTTTGTGTCTAAATTCATATTCAGCGACCTCGAAAACCTATATACACCAAATTTCATATAAATATAAATTGAACATTTTTTAATCCATAATACCAATTATTAGGGATCCTGCACCACTGTGCGGCGTGCCGCCGTGCTTTCCTGAAAAATCGCCGTGAATGTCACGGTACAGTCCATTTCGAGTATGTGGCATTTTAATTTCTAGTAGGAGTTTAATCATGAATGAAGTAGATAAGGTGCTGTGCTTGTCCTTTTAATAATGTGGATATAATAAGATGGCCATTACCAAGTGAAAAATTGGACAGGACTGGGCATTGAACTATTGACCGTGACATTGACACATTAACACTAGAACGCCCATAGGAGTCATTTTGACCCTATCGTATTTTTAACCCTTTGAGTGCCACCGATTTTTAGGTGGGTATTCCCAGAAGTGCCATGGGTATTTTGCTAATTTTGTAGGCCTTTATTCAAAAAATCATTATTTGTTTATTTGTTGCTATTTTTACATGATTTCTTCTGCATTTGAAAGTGAATACTTTCTTTCAAATTAATATGAAAAAAATCTCAATGACACGCAATTGTTATAGTTTAATTTGGAATTTACAGATTTGAATTATTTTATTTCTCAATTTTGACCAATAAATCGAGATATAATATCAAATTTAAAGAAATAAGCCATCGATAAATATAAAAGATTATTATTTTTCTAGGAATTGATCATATAATATCCAAGGAATTTGCACGAATTTTCAATATATATTCGATTGAGTAACACAATGCAAATTGCATAAAATTCAGGGGAAATTATCAAAATTATTGGAGGTATATAATGTGAATATTTTCGCAGACAAGAGAATATTTGGATGTGAAAACGTTACGAAACATGGTATCTGAATAATAATAACAAGAATTTAAGTCTGTTATTGCTTACAAAATGATAACAATTGCATTACAAATTATTGAAAATGTATACTCATACATACTTAGAAAACGATGACAACATTATAAACCCTATTCCAAATCAAATAACTAATTTTCATATTATTCATAAATGTGACGAGAGACACAAATTCCATGTAGACCTTATTTACATTTCATGCAGTTCTAGATCTGTGGACAGGACCACGGCCTTTCCTACTGCATACAGCACACACTTTTTCCCTCTGCCCTGAAAGTTTCCTTATCCGAATATTCATGGCGATACTGTCCTAGGAGTTGACTGACTGGGATTATTCCATCTAAGTAACCATTCACTCACAATGCTATCTATTATTTCTGAAAAAAACTGCACTCTTGATATTTTTTTCAGGATTGTTTGATTTGTTAGTATTATAAGCATGTTTAGCACCATTTTAGAAATTACATTGCAGACCATTTTCTTCCAGTATATCAAATAATCTTCTCTAATCTAAATACACGTACAACATAATATCCGAAGAATAAATGCCTCCCATGTATCATTGTACTCATTGTACTGCTCAATGATTTGTGGACTTTCCTTTGGAAATTCTTGACCCTTGCGAATGACTGAATTGCTTTTGGCTATCGAGTTGGTGGAAAGTAATAAAACTGGATTTTTTGTGATTTCTTTTCTCGATACCCAAGAATAAGAAGCTCTTCACTTCTAAAACACTTTTTCTTACCAACACTAAAGTTTTATTTGAGAGGTTGAGGTACCATGGTCCAGAATGCGTTGGTAAAGAGAGGTTGAAGTACAGGATTGGAGAAGATTTTGGTGGCGGAAAGTGATTGGAACCAGGAGTTACCAGGAATTCAAAATGTGGAGGAGGGAGTGAATCACAATTGTCCTGAATCTCAATGAATTCTGCAGAGTGATCACGGCTTCCACTTTCACGTTCATCAGAACTGACGCTATCATTGCTATACCCAATAATTGCCGGTCTCTTCTTAGGAAGGATTATCACGCTTTCATCTGAGTCTGATCACTTCCCCTTCACTAGTGTCTCGACGAAAATGGGCGCTGTCTTCACTTTCTACAGATTCGTCGTCATTACTTAGTGAATTTAAGTATTCAGCTAATCTGTCATCGTCAACACCAGGTAAAAATTCATTTCTAGAAGTTGACGCCATTTATTAGGTAAAAGATTTCACTTTCAAAAAGCCACTAGTGAAATTTCAATGTGTAAACAACAACAAGAGATGCACACATTGAATTTTTTATGCACAGCATCATCTTTCTATTACTACTGCCGCATCTACTATGATAACGAGGTTGACAATCGGAGCCACATTGCTGACTCAACACCCCAGCTGACTCAACGCGAGAGATAGCATGATAGGAGTTACGTAGTATCTTTTCGTCTGCCTTTCATAGCTAAAAATCAACGACTTGATCGCAGTGAAACAGCAACAAATTATCTCATCAGAAGCGACATAGCAGAGATGTTTGAAGCCTAAAGTCTTTTTGCTATGTCATGAATCGTTTGCAAAACGAACGAGAATGCGATGTACTTCGCAGAGGATAAAATGTTTCTAAGCATATAAAAAAAATAAGAGCACGCCAAAAATAATATCTCCGACATAAATACAAAGTTCTAAACATTAGAAGAAAGTCAATTGGTTTTAGGCTAACAAACAATGTAGTTTCCAAAGTGTCGCACCAGAAGCAGTTTAGTGAGAACCAAATGTGGCGCTCGGAAAATTCAGTCCGACATACAGTTATTTAAATTACCAAAGCAGTTGATCATTTCCGTTAACAATCAAAATTATTTATCCACGTAGTTATTAAAAGATCATTCTTGTATTATATACAATTTACAAGAGTTAAAGATTGAGAAAAACATTGTTTTAACAGGTCTCCTCATAGACGACGATATATCGTCGTTGGCACTTCTGGCACATTCTGCAAACGACGATATATCGTCGTGTGGCACTCAAAGGGTTAAATTTATTTTTTGATCTCATTTTTTAAGAGAACAGAATTTCCTCTCGTGACTTTTAATAATTTTGATAGGTGTTCACTTACATAAATTTTTACATTCCTAAAATAATCCATCGAGGAGTAAAGTTATATTTTACCTTGAACGCCCAAATGGGGTCATTTTGACCCAAGCGTTCATTTGCGTGCTTTATCTCTGCTAAAGGTCCTTTTATTTGCATTTTTGTAACATTCTGCTGCATATGTGTTCACTGCTCTGTCATCTTATCTTTTTCATTCAGTTACTTATCTTCCAAGTTCGTATCAGTTTCCAGAACAGTTTTGTTTCCTTTCCCCATCACGTCCTCACTTTTCGTTTTGCTTACATGTGGAATATTTAGTAATTACTTTGTTGACATCATCATACGTTGTCAATCTCTGTGGGGTGAGGAGAATGCAATTTTGTTTACCACTTTCGCATGGAATTTATCTACTTAGTTGACTCCAAATCTGATTAGCTCTCTTCGGATGATGATTGGAGAATAAAACTCGTTCCCACAATGGAAAAGAAAAACCACTTTGTACATTCCACACAAAGGTTTCATTGGTTTCTACCATGATTTTGGCAATATATGTCATTATCAAAATTGATATTGTCGAAACCATGGTATAAACCTATAAAACCTTTGCGTGGAATGTACAAAGTGGTTTTTATTTTCCAATCGAGTGGTTCCACAAGGTAAATCCTCAAACTTAGAACTCATTCTCACAGTTATAGTAAGTGAAGTTTGTGTATTTGTTGCCCATTGGTCTTGGCTTCTAGGGACGAATGTGGTGTGATCGTTATTTTGAAGATAGCTGTAATCAAAAATTTCTCAAAGACCAGCATAATGTTCTGCTGACATTCTTGCGGAGCTGCATAAGATTCAATAAGATGAGTCAGATTGTGGAGAGTGTTCATTTGACAATTCCGACGACAAGCTGACATTTGAAACTTGTGAAGAATAAACATAATCCTCAGAATGTGACGATAAGTACCCATTTGATGATTTCAATAGAGACACTAGGAGGGGTGGATCTAAAAGTAAGCTCACTATTTGATATAATATTCAGTCACTATTTTCAAGGCACTCGGGGTCAAAGCAATAGATACCCTTGGAATAAATAAAGATAGCTATGACAGTGGAAGGCCAGCAGAGAATTTCCAGAAGCATGATATGATTGCAATCCCGAAGAAGCCAAGGACAGAGAAATTCGAAGAACAGAGTACCTTTAGCCTGGTGTCACACACATCGAAAATACTTACTAAGATTATTAGCAGAAGAATGGAAGGGAAGATCGATGGGAATCTTTCAGAAAATCAATTCATATTCAAGAAAAACCAAGAGGCTAGGGAGGCAATGCTCAGCTGAAGGATACTGGCCGAGAAAATGATACACGTAAACAAGCCGTTTTATGAGACATTCGTGGACTTGGAAAAGGCCTTTGACAACTTGGAATGGAACAAGATGTTCAAAATACTGGAAGCTATTGAAATGATTAGAATGGACTACAAGGATAGAAGAAAAACTGTAGTCTCTACAAGAACCAGGTCACCACAATACAAATAAAAGACGGAAGGAAGATAGAAGACAAAATAAATGAAATATTCAGATAAGGATGCAACCTCTCCCCAGCGTTATTCAATATATACTTGAAAGAAGCAATAAGAGACACAGAGGAAATTGGTATCAAGGGTAACAAGGTGAATGGCGAAGAAATAAATATGCTCTGGTTTGCTTATGACATCGCAGTTGTAGCACAAAGTCGAGAGGACCTACATGCATCCCTGACTACTATGGACCAAGTACTTCAAGAATATAATATGAGCAGCAACAAGAAGAAAACTAAAATCCTAGTGTGCGGAAGAGAGAAGCTTAGGGAAAATATCACAATTCGAGTGAATTTGGTACAAGTGGAGAAATTCACCTACCTCGGCAGCACTATAACCTGGGATGGAAGAAGCTCAACAGACATCAGGCAAAGAATAGCACAAACTAAGGAAGCTTTTATGAAGAAGAGACAACTACTGTGCTCAAAGAACCTACGGCTGCAAACAAGGAAGCCCTTTATCGTATGGAGCGTGGTACTCTATGGATCAAAGACATGGAAAATCGGGAAAGCAGACCAGCGAAGGATTGAAGCCTTCGAAACATGGTGCTGGAGGAGAATGTTGAAGATTAAATGGACAGATAAAGTGAGGAATGAAGGGGTGTACAAAAGAGCAGATGAAGAAAGGACAATGTGGAAAACCCTACGGCATAGAAGAAACAGATGGATTGGATATACCTTGAGGCACAATGAATTAGTTAAAAATATATTAGACGGGAAGATTGAAGGGAAGGACCCGCGAGGAAGACCAAGGGGCAAGTATATGGGGTAAGTAAAGAAGGGCGTGAAAGAGGAAGCATACCATAGTGTGAGAGAATTAACACTAAATAGGGCATAATGGAGGGCTGCAGTAAACCAATTATGGGATTGAAATACTGATGATGATGAAAACTAATGTCATTAGGCTACTAAATTTTTTTACATTTTTTTCTGATGGTATTTCTAATTTTGGTAGGACAAATCATACATAATTCAACAGTTCAAACTGCAAAAACAATAAATAAATACATTTAAATAAAGTATGACATTTGTTGTTTACTGCGTGTCACCATTTTAGGCAAGAAAAAATTAAATTGAAGTAAATCGAGAATATGATTCCAACAATCAAAGTTGGTGTTTCAATAAATAGTTATATCGAGAAAAATATTACAATAATGAGCTGAAAAAATCGATGAATGTGAAGAATTAGGACATTATTTAATGAAAAAACACTAAAAATGTAAAAATATAAATGCCTTGTGATAAATTAACTTATTAATTACTGGGGGTCAAAATGACCCCATTTGGGCGTTGAATGATGTCGAGAAGTCCGGGCGTCCTAGTGTTAAGAAGTTAGTTTTTTTGGTCTGGAATTTTAAAATTTTTGTCTCTAAAAGTCTAGAAAAAGTCTTGAATTTCTTTTTCATATATTAGCAGACACCATGATAATACGGTGGCAGTGTATTAGTGACTATACTAGCAGTGAGGTGTTAAAAACAATGGTGATATTGATAGAATAATTTGCAATGGAAGTGGTAATGCGTGTTTTGATTGTGACGAGTTGTATTTATTGTGTTTAGAAATAAATCATTGTCAGTAGGGAAGACGATCTGTCTAAATAGTGGTAACTTACAAACTTTCCTGCCGGTCATCTTTGTGAGAATGCTGAACAATAATTCGTGTGTGGCCTTCAGGCTTGCAGTATGTTAGTGTAATACCGGATAATATATGAATCTGGGTGTCCTTCTGTAGAAATGAATGCATCTGTGTTTCATTAATAAAATATGCAAACATAATGACTTAGTTAACTTGCAATTTCTGTATGATAATAAAACTACCTCATATTCTATATTGGGTATCCAAGAGAAGGAATGAATACATAGTCAAGACAACAACAATTACTTGCTGAACCCACTACAGTTGGATGTGAGAGCCCACTACTTGCAAACTGTGGATCCAAGGAAGTTGATTGATGCAGCCAAATCCATTGTAGCACTTTAAAATGGCTCACTCAACCAACTGATTGGACAGTGCCCCAGTATCCAACAAAGTTGACAAACCTGATTCTTAGTTGCTGCACCCAATCTTTTTTCATGTCTGTAATGCAAAATTTCACTGGGAAATGGCAACCCTAGAAAGCTGAGAAAACCTTCACCGCTATAGCCCTACAATTGTTCTAACCAAGAACACTGTATAAAGGACGTTGATCTTGTTGTGCATTCGATCGTCTTTTGCTTAAATTTCAGTCGTGGATTAATAGGGTTCCTAAACTTGCCACCAGGTAGCACTAGTGTTAGTGGCGAGGCACATGTGTATGGCATTTAGCATTGCTTTGCGTTAAGAATGGATTGCGCTCATAATTAATTTTGGTGAGACTTTGTTTGAAAATGGGTAAACGGGGCTGTTTTGTGTGTGGTGCTCTAAAGAACAGTCTAATGTAGTAAAAAAGAACCGTATTCTTGGTTTAACGAAACCAAAGTTTGTTTAAGGTTAAGGTTAGTAAACTCGGGTGACGCTCGTTCCCCCAAACAAGCGTTAACGCTTGTATCTTACTTTTCAAAACCAAAATCTTGATATTTTTTGTATTCAAAATCATTGGTCAGTCTGAATATGCATTGTCTATCTGCAGAGACTGTATTCAGTGTAATTCACTTGTGCGTTCCATGCGTAGTCATCCCCTGTGCATTACATTCTTTGTTTATCTGCGGAGAGAGAGAGGCAGCATTCAGTGTAATAATGATTTGTGAGTTCCGAGTTTTGTCATTTCTAGTGCATGACATTCATTGTTTATGTGGAAAGTGAGAAGGAGACACTGCATTCATTATAATATTGCCTTGTGCGTCCCATGTGTAGTCATTCCCAATGTGTGACATTCTTTATCTGTGGAGAGAGAAAGGCAACCTTCAGTGTAATATTGACTTGTGCCTCCCAAATTGTGTCATTTAAGGGTATGCCATTCAATCTTTATCTGCAGAGAGAGTGAGAGACTATTTACGTGTGCATTCAGAGTTTTGCCATTTTAAGATTATGACCATTATTTGCGAGAGACTGTATTCAGTGTAATATTGGACCTATATCTCCCAAGTTTTGTTATTTTAAGAGTATGAAGGGTATCTGCGAGTGAAAGACTGTATATTGACTGATAAACTAGTTTTACATGCCCCATGGTGTCCATTATTTATTTTTAGGTCCTTTCTCATCGGCCGTAGTCTGTAGGTGAGAAATGTTTGGTAATAGTAGTTAATTCCATCCCTTTTGTAACTTCTGATTCCGTATTGACTTGAATGAAACAAAAATATGGGTCGAAGATAAATGATCTTCAATCCGATTTCCTTCATTCATCAATTTCTGTGTATTATCCTATCATTATGTAGGGAATAGTGAATGTAAAGACGTCATCAGCTTTCTTCTCTAATGGCGTGATTAGAAATTGTATGTTATTTGGCATCTAATGACTGGGAATGAAATAGCTTTTGAATGTTTCAGATTAGTCAATCATTGTAATTTATTTACTGTGTCATTCATAATCATAAATCAGGATTGCTAGAGAGGAATTCGGTATTTGATTCCGTCGTTCACATCGCCGAATTTGTCTGACATCGGGTGTTACTGATTTCTATTTCTGATGCCATGGAAAGTACTCTTGACAATGGCTCTTACCTAAAGTATATACAATCATTATCTAATGCTTAAAATAATTACTTGCTGTATTACTCATCATGGTTCCCTACAGGCGGAGGAAATAAATCGTGATCATTACACGTAGTAAGGGCCATAAGCATCTGCTACGTGCCTCTACATTGACTGTAGCGTCGCCTGTGGCCAAAGATGGAACTTCTAGCACCCAGTGGCAACACTGTTAAAACTGGAAATCAATGTCCTTTATACAGTGTTCTTGGTTCTAACTGTGCTCAGTGCGAGTGAACACACTTATCTTTGCTTTTCTCCTAGCATAGACATCTCTAGACATTTATACATTCGAAGCCGCAATACGTTCTCCTTTATAAACATTTATGTAGGAATAACTCAAATTTTTGTTGCACAATTTTACTGCGATGAAAGGTGGGTGTGTCGAAAAAAATGCTACTTGTGATAAAGAAAAAAATGTCTTTCCGAAGCCTCGAACTGGAGGAAAATTAGAAGTATCTGAAGTCGTTACCATACAACGTCTTTCGGGTTCTGGTAATTTAAACTATAACATATATAAAGTGCCACGTTGGTATATGGCGGGTTGCATTATGCATCTTTTTAGCATTTTTTTAAAGATTTTCAAATGCAAATATCTCTAAAACTAATGCCTATTAGATGCTTTTCTGAAGATACTTATCTAATGAAGGGTTTTTTTCTACCACCCTACGAAATTTGATCGCAATCCACCCGTTACAGTTGGGAAACTTCCCTTGTAAGTGTTATGACGCATAGAATGGTCTAGGACTCCCAGTACTTTTCGAAAAATTTTCTCAGGTCTGATTTCTTATCTAGTTTTTGAAGAGGGATCCCTTCCTTAAGCATGACTGCTACAAGTTCATTCATGAAACTTGAAGAATTATATTCTGCCTCAGGTGACTCACACTTATTCACCAAGCACTGACATACGTACATTCACCTGCTTGCACACGTTTGCATTATGGCTAAGAGACTTCTTGTGTTGGTCCAACTAGGACTTCCTGTCGAAGTTATACTATGTACAGTCACTTCCAAAAAAAAGTTAACACTTCAGAGCCGAAATTAACTTTTAGTGTTTAATTAACTTTAATTTCGGCTCTGAAGTGTTAACTTTTTTTTTAGAAGTGACTGTACAACAAGAAATAAAATGAAATTTAGATTTGTATGTATTTGAACATTTTTTTGGAGTAGTTTATAGAGCAAAAAGCAGTGTTTATGTTTACATATCGATTAGAATTGAGTCGAATCCATATCCTAAATTCACCCTCGAATCTTAAATCTCATTTTGAATTCAAGTCTTATTTTTACCTTTAATCTTAAATGGAATATAAAATCTAAATGTTACTGTTTCCTTAAATCCCAAGCATAATTTCAAGCCCAAATCTTTCTTTTCTTTATAATCTCATATTGTATTTTGAATTCTAATATTAATTTTACTCATACAATGGAATTAAAAAACACTCCCAACTACAATAATGAAACATGTTAAAATAATATTCCTTTAACTTTTTAATTTAAAAAACAAGTAGATTTTGGAACATAGGTTTTCGCAGAGAAATCGATCGTCGTCAGATGCTTTCGTGTGCAGCTGCGTTTTACGCATTGTCAGTGTGCGAGTTTTCGCGGCCATTGCAGGATGCATCATCAGGCAATAATAAAATATATTGGAAAGGTTGATGTCTATATATCTCCATCCACCCCCCCTTTATTGTAGAGTGGTGGGGGTGAATGACGTAAGTAGGTGGCCGCCACTTAGCCCTGTCCTTGGGGAGTCTGTGAACTTTCCCTCCCCCTCACAGTGCCAACAGGTGTGTCGTTATTTGTCTTCTTCCGTAACCATCCAGGCATATCTTTGCTTCTGAAAAGTCTTCTCCAAGTCGGACTCAGTCTAATGCCATCGTCCCGGTTGAAATTAAAAGGGCATTTCTCAATTTCAGGAAAGATTTTATCACCACCAACTGATCCGCGAGGCTATTGATCTTTTTGATAATGATTCCCTTCTGCCTCGCTCCTTTTGTATTCATTAGTTAAACGAAGTCTGGTTTCAGATTTAATGACTTACTTTTCCCAGCCATGAAGTTGAATCTCAAAGTGAACTGAACTCGAAGCAACAGAAACACCAAAAAGCATTGGTAAGCACACAAACTATGGTGAAATCTACAAGTCCACTTAGGGATATTTCCCTGAATATTGAAAGTGTACACTTGACCCATTGGGTGGAAAATGCAGCGGAAATTTTTTTTCATTTTAATGCAAATAACATACGTCATGAGCACGAGCTTGTGCACACGCAATATGCTGTTTATGTTTCCACTTGTCTCTTTCGGGAGCCGCTGCGTGTGGAGTTTGGTTATCCAAAGTTTCTGATCCATTACGGGCCACATCATCAGGGTTAACATAACAAATAGGATGTTTTGGCTATTTATTAGCTAGACATACCTCCTCCATTACCATTCTTAGCATTTGGCATTGTTTCTCGTTGACGATTTCCCCACTCACGTCAGAAGGCGATGAGTCGCCCTGGGTGTTTTGGAGGACTTTCCCCCGGGTGGCAACATATACATCTATTTCATGCGAAGATGAGTTTAATGCCGCTGTTATGGTTGAAGTTCCACAGATGTTCCTCTGTTGCTACCGCCTCCCATATCAATCTTGGGTAGTAACGAGGCTCTTTCGCTGTTACCCGTGTCTTATCCAGTAAAATATTATGCATTCCACCTGGACCTCCGGAGGATGCGTGTTCTCCAATGGCAAATTCCTTTATGCTCCTGTGAATGATTGGTCTCCGATGCACTTTCAGCCTGTATGACACAGAGTGCCCTGTCACGCCACAGAGCACCATCGAGCAAAAAGGGCTCTCGAATCCATGCTTTTGATGTTTGATCTAGGGTGGTGAAGGTAAAGTGGAATTGAAAGGAACAAAAGGATTTTCTTCAGCTGAGGATGTAGATGAAATGTTAAGGATTTGGATTTGAAGTGAAACTAAGGATGATACGTGGAAAAGGAAATTCGAATGTCCCATCCCTAATATTGATACATCAAATCATGTGCTAGTGACTTGTCCTTCAAACTCAATCTTAACTAGTCAAGAAGTGCAGATATTATGGAATTGTTACTCTGTTTTAACAATGCAGATAAATTCAGAAAAAAATATACTGACTATGACATTTTCCTGTCTCTGGTAATGACTAGGGACATGACATTTTCGCGAAACGTTTTTTGCGACAGGATTCATGAAATAAGCGACTTGAGGGTTTAATCACGAAATTAACCGTGTCTTCTTTGAAACGAGATTTTTTTAACGAAATTTGAGATATTTGGCAAATGCCGAATTTTTGTAGTATGAAATATTTTCTTTAGTGATGGCCGGATCGGATCCAAAGATCTTTAATTTTTCTCGATTCCGGACTTGGATCCAAAGACACGGAGTAAAATCAGATCCGGATCGTAGATTTTAAATTTTCGCGGCTTAGCGATCGAAGTGCCCCGTGAATGGAATGTAGGTGCGGTAGATATTGACAAGAAGAGGATGTGTAACTAAGGTCACGTAATTAGATGAAAATGTTCCAGTGTAACTAGAAGCTAAATAAAGAAATATTGCCTTTTTCCCCATTACCCCGGTATCGCGGGAATAAAAAAAAATAAAATAAAATAAAAAAAACACCGTAGGATGTCATGTGGGTGGCCTACATTCGCCAGGATCAGGCGTAAAACGAGAGCTAGTGTACTGTGCGAAGTTGGATCCTAATCGCAGTTTATTTTTTTCTTTCAGTCATTGCATCGAATATGTTATCATATTCAATTTCAAACCATTACATCTGAATACTCACTTGATTATATTTTTGTTGTTTAAATTAGATTTACAAATGTACCACTCATAAATTAAGGATGGTCTGGTCGGATCCAAAGATCCACGGGTCTTTCATTTCATTCGTTACTGAAATCATATCCGAGGACAGTAAAAATTCTGATCCGGACCGGAGATTTTAACATCTCGCGGCCTCGTGATCGATGCGCCCCGCGAATGGAATGTACGTATGGTAGATACCAACAAGGAGAGGTTAAGTAACTCGGGTCACGAAATGAGAAGAAGATGTTTTCCTTGCCACAAACGAAGAAACAAAATAAAAAATACTCGTCTTGACCTTTTTCTCCATAGGCCCGGATGTGCGAGAAAAAAATTAAGCCGAATGTCATGCGGGTCGCCTACATTCACCAGATTCCCGTGAACCCATGAGAGCGTAGTTTTTAAAAATAAGGGCTAGTGTACTGCCAGTCGCGAGTTCGATCCTTAACACTATCTCAGAATACAGCCGTGCTGTATTCCTAGGGTAATGCTAGTAGGCTGTTAAAAAAAGTAGATTATCAGAAATTTCATGCCAAATTATAAGTAAAAAAAATAATTAAATTAGGCAAAAGGATATGATTGGAAAACATTTATATTACAGAATTAAATTGTGGAATCATTACGTTAACTTTACAGTGTATTTTTGTGTGACGCATTTGTAAATCTAGTTGAAGCGATAGAAGTACAAAAAAGTCAGTATCCACACACAAAGGTTGGAAATGAAGGATGAATAAGTTTTTTATTCAATGGTTGAAAGAAAAATTTTAAACAGCGTAAGAATTGAACTTCATTACCTGTAGTCCACTACTCCACTCTGTTATTGTTATTACCATTATTTCATTAATTTGCCTTTAACTTAATTTTGCCTACTGTGTTTTTTATGTTGCGTAGGGTAGCCATAACTTCTGTATTGGATCTCAAATGTATGTACTATTAACTGTTTGTTCACATTGGTATGAAGTCTTTATTAATAATATTTTTAAAAAAACCTTCCTTTAAGACTCCTTTTTCCCAACATTAAACACAGCTTTCACCTTTTTAAAACGATTTTATTTACCGCATTTGTCATTTTAAACACCGCTTTTGATGATTTTTTTTTTACCATTTTTCGGTGTCCTTAGTAATGACATATCTTGAATTAGTAGTAGCATGCTAGGAAGTTTATCCTTATTCAAAGATGTCAATATATCGACTATTAATCTGTCATTTCTGCTTCGGTGCAGGCTTTACTAACCTTGATTTGAGCATAGAATGTGTCAGTAAATGTTTTATGGCATTATTTTTGGATTTCTGTATTATTTATGTTATAATGAAATCGTAAAAGTTACTCTGTGTATAGTAGCTTGTATTATGTACCCAAGGTATAGTAATGCAGGTACCTAGTGCTGTTGTGGAGGAAGAATGAAGCTGGTTGTATGTATTTAAAGCTTGTATGACAAATTGTTTTTATATATGGGATCAATGTACTGGAAAAAAATGCACTAACCTTTTTAATGACAATAATGTAAAAAGTTTTAAATTAAATAATATGGAGTTATTTACATATAATTCTCATATACTCAGTTAGTGGTACAATTTGTAAGAATTTTTGTGTAAAGGCCAGATAATACATTTTGGGGTATTAAATGTTAAAATAATGCAGTTGAAAAACTGTAGTCCGTAAATATTAATTCAAAGGAACTGAAAAGAATGAAAATTTGTTGCGTCAAGGTTTGTTTCTGATTAATACTTATTACACTTATTTGTTTCTTTTGTTTTGCTGCCATGAATAATTCCATTTAAAATGTCAGTAATTATAGACCTACAGTTAATTATGGCTAGGAAAGTAAATGCTGTTCTCAAATCATTATATTGCTTAACTTGTTCCATTGAAAATTGATATTACGATACTATTTTGTTGTCACAAAACAAATTTGCCTGTACCTGAAGGGTATCCCAATGTATTGGACATAATGAAATAGTAACAAATTTTTGACAAAAGGAAATAATGAAATTTGGCCCCAGTCCTAGAGAGTGTAATTGTGTGCATCTCTAGAGACATAAGAGTATGTATAATAAGTATGTGTAATTCATTTTTTAGGAATTGCTAATGAATTCAATGGAATGTTTAATTTGGCAGAATATTGACTTTTAAAATCTTATGAAAACTATATAACTTATTTATCTTATAGGCGTGTGGGTGAATTGATGAATGAAGTAATTGATAAATGGGGTGTGGTGTGGGTGGCATCTGCCGGTAACCATGGTCCAGCATTGTGTACTATCGGTACACCTCCAGATATTAGCACAAACTCAGTTATAGGTAAGTGTTTATTTTTGTTATTTCTTGGTAGTAATGCATATTGCTGGTAATCTTAATATGAATACAGTAGAAACTAATATTACGAAGTCAACGGGACCAGAAAAATCAACAATTTGTAATATCAAGTATCCTATGAACGAGTATCCTTGACCAATATCATGATTAAGTTATTTTTTTGTTTCCTGGAATATATGCTCTCCCACAACCTACTTGCATGATTTACGATGCTATAATTCATGAACATGTCTATAAATGTGTATTAGGGCGGATCGGGAAAATCGATTTTTCGCAGTGAAACTTGGCCCTCTGGAAAAAGTTGTCAAAGTGACTCAAAATGAGGCCAGAAAAATTTGATACTTCTAGGTCAAGCCTAGACCCTCGTGCCGTGGCCATTTATGGGGAGGGGAGCTGAAAATAGAAAAAGTCATGTTTTTAAAGCAGTTCCCCATGGATTTTGCCGAGTTGCGGCCCTTTAGGGCAAAACTTTCGTCCATTTGTACGTATCTGCAGCCGTTAAGTCACAATTGTCTATTTTGTGTGCGTGGCCGTGCGTAATTATGCACCGCCCACGCAGCGTCGCGGCGCAACTGTCAGAAGGCCAGTCCTGCCAGCTCGCGCCTCCTGCCCTTTCGCCGCGAATGCAGCAAAACTCATCACGTATGCGTCTTCCGTCATTGGTCTCATTAATATTAGATAATTAAACAATTTCCAGGGATTAACAATTACGGGAGGATTATTTGAAATTACTACAACACACCGTCATCATTCAGGGTGTAAAGAAACACTCCCCGATATTTAGCCTACTTATACTATTATTTTTCAGTATGGAAAAGAATGCAAAAATAATTAAAGTAGTTACCAGAGCTCACCACGTTGAGGTACCTGCACTATGAACTCCCCCACCCAAACATCCATTCATAGAATAGAGGAACGAATTTCCTTTATCAGATCATATGCTATCGAAAAAATAAGAAAGTGGTCATGTTGTAGTACCAGTCGGTTTATCTGTGTGAAAGTATTCATCTTTAAACTTTATTTTCATTGAACACTACAGGTCATTGTCAATTTTTTTATTTTTGAAGACAAGTAGGTAAATGTAACACTTACTCTATCACAGCATGAACTGAGACTAGGTTTTGAAGGTTGGCATTTTGGTTCTGCTTTCTAGTATTTTCAGTATTTCTTGTTGTCTCTCGTTGTTTCGGATGCCAATGAAGCTTGGGTTACCTCTTTTACAAATATTTCAAAATCTTGCGTGTGACAAGGATAATTGCGTTCCACTGTTGAGCATTACTCAAGTAATTCTTGAATTTCTTCAGTCGTGAGATGTGATAGAGCTCGAGTCGGTGTTCTCGTCCTATTTTATCAGAAGCTTGTAGTCTTCTACATCAAATTTAAAATCTGTTAACTCAAAAGTTCTTGGATTTTCGTCGCATGCGTATTTCTTCATGCCTCTAAGATTATTTTCCACGCATCTCTTCACACTTCCTCTCCATTTTCAGCAATCATTGGGAGGAGTAAATTTTCTGAGTGCCTGAGAAAACCATTTCTCTGAATAACAGGATCAATGGCTCTTTTAAAATCTACTGGTAGATCTCTTGATCAATATAATAATTTCCATAAATTTACAGCACCATCGTGTATACAATGGTTTTTCACTGAAAACCAGACAGGTGCATATACTTTTTTAATGGCAATAGATTTTATAAATTAGCGCATGAATTTTCACTGGACACGTATGTCAGTTGTCGGGTGGCCGTAGTGACCTCACGAGAATGAGCCACATTTTTTGGAGTTTATCTGGCCAAATTTTCCGAGCGAAATCCTTTGGACAGCATTAGAAATTTTCCAAAGATACTGCTGGTCACTGCTCAGCAATCTCAAGTCTTCTTCGTGGGACAATGTTGTTGGAACTGGCTCCAATCGTATGATATCAAGCGTGTGGCAGTCTAGACGGGTGGAGACAATAGGTCTTGCAAACAAATTTGGACCCTTAGTTTGCCCGTCTAATGTTTCTACCAACTGCCGCAGAGTTAAGTCAGTCAAGTGTAATTGGCAAATAGACAACTGTAATGGACGTTGGAGTTTTGCTTCCAGCAAACGTATGATGCTTCCTTCCTGACCTGTATTCACTTTGGTGCCATTTCATCCAATCACTTTTAAATTTGAAAGTTCAATATTTTCTTTTGCAAAAAAAATAAAGACTTGCAGATATGATTTTTCTTGCAGATCCTCCTGTGGAGGAGACAAAACTGTAAAATTGGGAGCCTGGCTCTTCAACAAACAAGACATGTTCCTCCCTAACCTTAGATTGATATGTCCTCTTGCCTATTTTCTCCAGTTTAATTGTTTCATCCTTTCAGCCGTCAAAATACAGACATTGCATTTTTTGATTTGTCTTTGCTTTTACTGAATCTAGCATCTTCTTTTTCTGTCTTCATAACAAATGCTGGTCCACTACCTTCCACCTGTCTTCTGAAGTTTTGAGCTTTGCGTCGGTTACAGTTGCGCTGACGATCATTGCTGCTGCTCTGAGGGACACGTCACCGGTACTTGTACGTACCTCCATCACAGTTGGTAATTAAAGACGCCTTTGGCCCGAAGGTGGTTCTTGCACATATCTCCGCCACAGTTGGCAATTGAAGATGCCTTTGCCCCGAAGGAGGTTTTGATTTATTTTGATTCCTAATTGTATGAGGAACCTTGAGGTTCAAGTCGGTTGGTTCCTTGTTGGTTGAGTTTTATCGAGATGTAGCGGAAAAAAATTCTTGATGCTCAATTTTTACCTCTTCAAGAATGAAAGATTTTGAGTCGACGCTCTCTGACAATCCTCTTCTGAGGTTTTTCTTTAATCGTCAAGTTTCGGAGGCATCCAATCCATCGGATACCATATTTTGTTTTGTCCTTTGATCCCTCAAAAATGCCGTTTCATTTGGGAGAACTTTATCCTCTTTCTAAATTTACACTCGCTAATTCTTTAGCTCTGACACGCACAAATATCATTTAGTTTCTGGGATTCATTAAAAATATATTAATTTTTCTGTCGATTTGGCTCCTTTCGTATGCTTTCTTTCATTTTTCTTAAGTCGTAGTACGTCGTATGGTACCGTATGATCATTTTAATCACACCATGTTTCGGAGTGATTGGAATAGAGGTGCGTATCCATAGTTCGGACACTTTTTTCGCTACCAGACTACTTGATAAACCGTAGGCTCCCTTCCTGCGCTTTCGTATCTCAATGCGTCGCGAACATAAAAAAAATATTTTATCACTTCTTTAAAATTCGGTAACGTCAAATTGTTTCTGTCAATGAGAAAGGAAAAAAAATATAGTGTGTAGGGTAATATTAATTTCAAATAATCCTTCCGTAATTGTTAATCCCTGGAAATTGTTTAATTATCTATTATTAACCCCTCCAGCGTGTGCGACGCAGCAGTTGCGTCCGCTAAATTCCATGCCTCTAGCGTGACTTTAATCGGAGGTATTTAATTCGCTCAGGGTGCTTTTTTTCTGGGCAGCGTCGCCCATTTGTGCAGACGTTAGCCTAATTATTTTTAACACAATAGTTGCTCTTCAAAAAAATTTTAAAAAATTACAGTCAATACAAAAAAGTTTTCTATTCATTATTATAAATGGATACTTACATTTTTCCGAGTCATTTATTTTTTCTTGCACTCCATATCCGGCATTTAGTAGTGGACCTGAGTGTGGTATTTCTCGAAACAGGGGTCTAAGCAGAGTGACTGGGCCCCTGGGCAGTTTTTACACCTGTATCTTGTATCTTTCCTCTTTCCATTTTTCGTACACACCACGCACTTTCTTCTTCCAACCTTCAATGATTCTGTTCTTGGGTTTTCTTCAATAAAATGCTGGCCTGTCAAGCGTGTACATTCCGTATCCATATCTGAGGGCCGCCCTTTGCGTTTCTCGATGTTCTGTCCATGATACTTGACTATGATTTTATTGACTAACTCTACTCGGAACAAGAGATGATCTTTTTTGTTACCAGCCTTGCAGTATAGAATGTAAGAATTTAAGACAGCTATATTTACAAAATGGTTGAATAATTTCTTGTACCACACTTTTGTCCTTTTCCTTTCTAGCAAGAATGATTCTAAAAGTTGGTCTTTCAAGTCTACGCCTCCCATATATTTATTGTAATCTATTACACACGCGGGTTTGTTCACACATTCTAACCCACCCTTCCGACTAACGGGATGCATTTCATCTGAATGTTTAGTAGTTAGCATTGTCACATCGCGCTTATCCTTCCACTTCAATGCAACTAATTTCCCACACTTTGCGCTAACCACTTCTCCTTTCTTTAGCTTCCTTTTTAAATTTGCTGGTATGCCTTTGCATGTGATTTTCACTGTTCCTACAGCATCTGTTGTCCTCTGAACTAATCTCAAAAACAGATCAGGACTACTGTAGTAATTGTCCGTATAAATACATCTGCCCGAGTCTAAAAGTTTCTCGCATAGACTTAGAACAATTTTTGTTGAAAAAAGGTCTTTGTCATTTGTAATTTCACAACCTAACTTGGTCCCTGAGCCACTATAAATAATAAAATTCCATAAATACCCAATGGAGTCACAAAGTTCGAACATTTTTATCCCAAACTGAGAAGCTTTCATGGGAATATATTGTTTCCAAGAAAGTCTTCCTTTCCACAATAACAGTGATTCATCAACACTGACTTCCTTTCCCGGCACATACACTTTTTGGAATTTATTTTTCAAATATTCACCAATTGGTAAAATTTTATACAGTTTTGGATCCCTTTTTACTAATTCCTCATTGGTGTTATCCACAAAATGGAGAAATTTATTCAGTGATGAAAACCTTTCCTCGCTCATTACATTAGGAAAAAATGGAGTTTCTAATATATGTTGTCTACTAAAATACATTCTGAGGCTTGGTTTCTGAATTATTCCCATCAACATAACCAAACCTAGGAATACTCTTATTTCTCTCGGAGTTGTAGGAACCCATTTTTGAAAGCGCGATTTTTTTTGGGCCAAGATTTTTTCTTTCTCACGGGCAAGAAACTGTTCTGCATAGCGGTTTGTTTCAGTCACTATTATTGCAATTAGATCATTGTCGAAAAATAACTCAAAATAATCCAGGGGATTAGCAGCACACTGAACAGACACTATTTGTTTTCCAAGCAAATCACACGCAAAAGGCACAGGAGGATTAGCACTGTCGATCTCTTCCCAATTATTATCTAGGATATTCACAGACAATTGAGGAGGTTCTTCCTCCTCGGAACTAGAATCCAGAGAGTAGCCAATTGAATCCTCAGAAATTGTATCTGAACATTCTGCACTCTCATCTTCCAGAACGTCAAGCACTTGCTCATCGGACAACTCACGCGAGCTAGAGGCCATGGTCAACTAAAGAGGGGTCAGCGATGGGACGGTCCCAACGAAGAAAAAAAAACTAAGCCCCGGACCCAACCATAGGCGTCAGGGTAACTCGACCCTTATCTTCAAACATCGTAAATAAGATACCGGAGCTGACAGGTCTTCGAAGTTCCTAGAAGCATTGAGTGACCATGCCTGGAAGGACCGTGGCTTCGTAATTATTACCACGATGAAAGAGAAAGGAAATGTTGACACAGAAAAACAGATAACAAAGAACCACAGACGAAAGTATTCAGCATCAGGACGCCCATATCATCTCTCTGGAAGCTCATAAAGGAGATCGTGAGAGGGAAAAAATACGTTCGTATGCAGACACCAGACGCTGGGCTGCGAGAGAGCCTTCCCTTCCCAGGCATGAGTTGAAAAAAAATTTTTTTTTTATGCATAAACATTAACACAGATACGTAGGAGGACCAGGACGAAGGCAGGAGGCATTGGACCACATATATACTCACTGAAAAAACATATATTTGAGCGTGAGCGATAAGAATTCCCAATGAAAATCCTGGACGCAAGCGGTGCACCGCACACGCTTGAGACATGGATTCTAGCAGATGCAGACGGTGTGTCGCACACGCTGAGGGATTAAATGCCTCTTAAAGTCACGCTTGAGGGGTTAATGAGATAACGACGGAAGACGCGTCCGTGATGAGTTTTGCTGCGTTCGCGGCGACCGAGCAGGAGGCACGAGCCAGCAGGAGGCGCGCGAGCTGCCTTCTGAAAGTTGCGCCACGACACTGCGTGGGGGGTGCATAATTACGCGCAGCCGCGCACTCAAAATAGACAATTTGTGACTTAACGGCTGCAGATACGTACAAATGGACGAAATTTTGCCCTAAAGGGCCGCAACTCGGCAAAATCCATGGGGAACCGCTTAAAAACATTACTTTTTCTATTTTCAGCCCCCCTCCCCATAAATGGCCACGGTGTGAGGGTCTAGGCTTGACCTAGAGGTTTCAACTTTTTCTGGCCTCATTTTGAGTCACATTGACAACTTTTTCCAGAGGGCCAAGTTTCACAGCGAAAAATCGATTTTTCCGATCCGCCCTAATGGGTATTCATGTCAACTGGGTTCATTAAGTTAAATATAGCTAATTTGTTCCTTTTTTTCAATGAGTCAGAGGCAGTCAAGCGTCTTTACAAAATTTTCGTGCAGTGTGGACTAGGCCTACAAAGCTTCATTAGTGCATTTTTTATATTACTTTTATCTCTACTGAAAAACTTGTATTGCATGAGTGGGCGATATATTCATATTTTTAAGCTAGTATTGATGTATGCGTACTAGGGTGTCCCTTATTTTGCAACAAAAAAAATTTGCGAATTTTTTTGGCCTCACCCCCTAAATATTTTCCATTGGGTCAGATTTACTCAATAGCATTATTTCATCTCAATAGGCCCATAATAACCTCACCCGACTTGAGCTTGAAATTTGAATAGTAGGAATAATAGGTTTTGTAGGTTAAAGTCAGGGAAAAAGCTATTGATACATGTTTCATATATAATTTTGTTACAATTTAGTACGTTTTCACTCTTTAGACTATTATTTTTTTCATTATTCTTTAGTTTTTAGTATTATGTGGATATTTTCTTTTCAGTGTTTCTTTCTTGCAATCTGGGTACAATCTGCGGTGTTCTTGAACACAACACAACACAAATTGCTTTTGCTCTTTGTTCGATCATGGGACTTATTCCATTCGAAAAAAAATAAAAAAGGGAGAAAGGGAATGGGTCTGGCGTGAATCGGATAGAGAGAAATAAAGGAGTCGTGATGTGGAAGAGGAAAGGGAGGAAGCAGGAAAAAGGAAGGAAAGCGCTCACTTACCTTTGGTGTCTTCGAACATGATCACTCCCGGGCCCGGGGTTGCAATGCTCTCCAACTGCACACTACGAAAAATCTTCTCCGTCTGACCTCGGCTCGAGGTTCAAATGTTTTATAAGAAACAAAACGACACCTGTCGACGCTACCACACACTAATACACAAGACAAGTGAGCGCCGACCACCAGGACAGGAATAAGGGAGAAATTCAAAAGGAACTGAAGAAACAAAAATTTATAAATGGCCTAAGCCCGGCTCGAACATCAGACCCACCGTGAATTACCCCGATAATTCACTCAGAGAAAATAAAAATAACAAAGCACTGAAGTAAAAAAAAAAATACTTTCTTGGAGTGGGTGGAAGGATTGAAGTTGCTACTCTTCAATGGGTAGAAGCACTAGCTTCACCACAGGCCTTATCAAGAGGCCAGATGGAGTATGCAACTCAACTACTGGGACGGTTCCTTCCGAATCGGGAAACGTTTTAGTTACCCGGCCCATCCTCCATGAAGAGGGTGGGATATTAGCATCCCGAATTAAAACGATATCCCCACATTTTAGATTAGGGCAGGCCTGAGACCATTTAGTCTGTTGTTGAAGAGTGTGTAAATACTCTTGTGACCGCTTTTCCAAAAGTGGTTTCTCATCTGTTCAACCAATTGCCAACGGACTGGCAGAGGAAGGGGATCTGAGGATTGATTGCCGGGTAAATCCAGCAAGGCCTGACCGACAAGAAAATGTCCAGGATTCAAATAATTAATTTCCGAAGGATCGGAAGAGAGCGGAGTTAGAGGACAAGAAAGATAACACTGCTTTGATTTTACATAATAAAGTGGAAAATTCTTCAAAATTAAGGGCATGTCCCCGGACAACTCTACGCAAATGATATTTTACCGATTTTATGCCGGCTTCCCATAATCCCCCAAAATGGGGAGCAGAAGGAGGGTTGAATTTCCACTTGATACCAAAAAATGGGGGAAAGACAATAAAGATTCCTTGTGAGAACTAGACCGAATAAATTTATAGAATTCTGACAATAATCGATTAGCCCCCACAAAGTGCCACAGTCCGAATAAACGACTGAAGGGATTCCCGGACGAGCAATAAAACGTTGTAATGCGGCGACGAATGCGTCAGTTGATAGAGCTGTGACTAGCTCTAAATGGAGAGCCTTACAACTAAGACAAATGAATAAGGCTATATACGCCTTTGAATGTGCTGCATTTCGTCTATTACTCATTTTAAAGTCATAGTCGACTGCCACTGATGAAAATAGCCGTTGAGGGACAACGCATGCAGCAGGCAAATCAGCCATTAAAGGTTGTTGAGTGGCCCCTTTATACCGGATGCAAGTAACGCATTTAGCTATTTGTGACTGAATGATTTTCCGCAGCGATGGAATCCAAAATTGTCTTGAGATAATTGCTTCCACGGCCCTTGGACCGCCATGTAATGACACTAAATGGTAATGATGAACTACTAAAATAGAAAAATGATTATCAGAAGGAAGCAATAGAGGTTCATGCGCTGCGGCTGGAAGTAATGAATGACGAAGGCGACCCCCCCCACACAAATTAAGCCTTGAGAGTCCAAAATTGGACGAAGGCTTCTTATCGAGCCTGAGAAGCTCTTTCCCTTTCGTAATGACACTAAAATCCCTTGAAAATGAAAATTTTGAATTAATTTTACCAATTGCAACAGACTCTCCTGCCATTCTTTGCTGGATGGAGGGGAATTAGGAGGAAAACGTACTCCCTTGAAAGCCTTTACAAACCTCAAAACATAAGACATTACTCTGACAACTTTTATAAATGAGGAATATCGTTTTATTCATGCAAGAGGTTCACTCTGTTCACAAATAGCGCTGCAAGTTAAACCTTGCTGCTTAATCTCTGGGAGGAATGAAAGTTGCAATTCACATTCAACCTCAGGAGTCCAAAACCCAGTGTCAAGTCTGCAGAATTGCGGCCCTTCCCAATATAAATTTGCCTCCAGAAGTTGCATTGGCAACAGACCGCGTGAGATACAATCCGCTGGATTTTGACCGGACTCTATATGACGCCAAGAGCAATTAGGCAAAAGTTGATTGATCTTATTAACTCTATTCGCAACGAAAGTTTTTAGCCGGTGTGGTGGGAGCCTTAGCCAAGATAATACAATCTGTGAATCAGACCACGCATACATTTCCTCAAAATGAACACGATTTTTAAATACGTCACCTACTCTCTTCATGAGTTTTGCGAGCAATGAAGCTCCCAGTAATTCTAGTTTTGGTAAAGAAATAGTTTTCAAAGGTGCAACTCTCGATTTCGCAGTTAAGAAAGAAACCTTAATTTCCCCAGAACATGCCACAGTTCTGACGTATAAGATGGCACCAAAGCCACACTCTGATGCATCACAAAACCCTCAAAGTTGAACCTTTGAATCAGTGAAGTTAATTCTTCGTGGCAAATGAATTTGGGATAAGTTCGAGCTCTGAGAAACAAATTCACTCCACTGAGAATGAATAACGTCAGGAAGGGGTTCGTCCCAACCTAATTTTAAAGTCCACACTGACTGCATCAAACATTTTGCCCAAAAGACAACAGGAGACAACCCACCAATAGGGTCAAAGATTCTAGAAATATTTGACAGAAGCCTCCGCTTTGAATTCACTGAGGCTTCGAAACATACTTGATAAGAAAAGGTATCTTGAGCCGGGATCCAAATTAAACCCAACACCTTGAGCGAGGGAGATTCAAAAGCATCAAATTTTGATGTTTGCTCAATTTCATTAGGAGAAAACCCCGCTAAGAATTCGGTGGAGTTCCTCGCCCATTTACTCAATGGAAATCCCCCAAGTGACAATAAATCGATCAGTTGCTGTCGAAGCATTGACGCGTCGGAGATAGAAGAAGCCCCGGTCACTATATCATCAACCTAAGTTTCGGTATTGAGCACTTGAGCTGCTAGAGGGAACTTATGACCATCATCAATGACCAATTGACGTATAGCTCGCATCGCTAAAAATGGTGCGGAAAAAACTCCATAGGTGACTGTATTTAATTCATAGTCCACCAATGCTTGAGTCGCATCATCACGCCCAAAATATGCTGATAGCATCGGTGCTCTGGGGCGACTAAAATCTGCCGGTACATCTTTGAAATATCTGTAATAAAGGCAACTTTATGGATGTGAAAGGTTAACAAAATATCAAAAATATCGCTTTGCAACTTGGGGCCTGTAAGTAATTCATCATTGAGTGAGACACCCGAAGATGTACGGGCAGAGGCGTTAAAAACTACACGAAATTTTGAGTTAACGTAGTTATAGACAGCATGATGCGGAATATAATATTTCCCTTGGGATTTTGATTCGGACATATGACCAAGACGAAGGTATTCCTTCAAAAAGTCACAATAATTATCATGTACCTTTCGGCGAGTTAAGCGATGCTCGAGATTCATCAAACGCGAAACCGCTTGAGAGTATGAATCCCCAAGCTTAGGTGGAAAAGTTAGGAAAGGAAGTGAAACAATGAATCTTCCAGAATCATCTCTTCGAAAAGTTTCTAAGAAATGCTGTTCACGTCGAATATCTTTTGGGTCATGAAAGATTTCAGATGGAAGTTCTTCCACTTCCCAAAATCTTTTCAATTCATTTTCTAAATATTCCCTATCCTCTAGAATGGAGAACGACAAGATACCAGACCCTTCTTCCACCGGTAAGGTGGATATAGAGCCACAAATAACCCAACCAAATATAGAATTTACTGCAATCAGTTCGCCATTTAGAAAAGATTTCTGCCCCGCAAACATGATTTTGGGATAAAGATCCATTCCTAAAATAAAATCGATTTGCGATGGCTGGTAAAAATGAGGATCCGCCAGATCCAAATGGTCAGCAAGGTTCCTTATGAGCTGTGGAAGACGAACCCCAGGAAGCTTGCCCAACAATTTATGGCATACTATCGCCCTGGTTCTCAACCCAGAATTGAAAGAATGCTTGGGAAAAAGAAGGCATGTTGCGGAACCGACCGGCCGATTTAAAGGGGTTTGAGACAGCCCAAACAACGCCCCATGATACGCAGACATTGGCAGTTTTAAACGCGTAAGAGCATCGACAGAGATCGCCGAAATCTGAGAACCCGAGTCAAGCATAATTCTAAGAGGTTGCAATTTTCCATCGCCATCCAAAAAATTGACGACTGCAGTCCCTAAGACAACAGTCGAAGAAAGTTCACATTCAACGCATGACGAATATGTTTGTGGGATCGCTTCGGCGGACCAAAGACTCGAAGATAAGTCAGGTGGCGACGAGCTAGGAAGGTGGGCAGAGGACGAAGGCTGGCTACTAGCTACCGCGACGGGAGCATTCGATCGCGTATTCCGCTCCCTATGCTCAACGATGGAATGGAGGGTGGTATGGTGATACCTCTTAAATGTTTGACACCGCAAGTTCGAAAATCGACATTTCGGTGCCCAGTGACCACTCCTCAAACAATTAAAGCATAGTTTTTTTGAACGCACAAAATTACCCCTTTGCTCAGAATTCATGTTTAAATATTTTGGACAATCAGCTAACAGATGAGATAAGTCACAACTTGGACAAGATGCATTAGAGTTTGAAGGATCTATCCCAATGGAAGTAGACATTGCGGTCTTGCTCCTGAGATTGGAACTACGAGCTTGAGAACTCCTCTCAATTATTCCGCGAGAAGTTTGCAAGAGTTTAATACGTCTTTTAACAAAAGATAGAAGTTGTGAAACCGAAGGAAAAGTCTCGTCTGCCATAGTTTCTTCAAAATGCGTGAGCACGTCAGGGTCTAATGATCTAGCAGCCAGTCTGAATAAAATGAATTCCCCAAGGTTGGGGATAGTCAAAGTGAGGAGTACCGAATACATTTCAGAAAAGACATTTGAGAAATTCTGAAGGGACTGCAATGCACCCGAAGACGAGGAGTTGAAATGCAACAATTTATCTAAATATTTAAATCCCAACACACGTGGGTTATCAAAATGATCACACAGCTAGTTCCACGCAGAATCATAATGAGTGTCCCCAAAGGGAACGGAAGAGATTATTGCCAAAGAATCTCCAGAAAGAGCAGACTTCAAATAGCTGAACTTTTCAATAGGTGCTAAATCTGCTCTATCATGAACTACTGATTGGAAGAAATCGCGAAATGATTCCCACTCGCTAAAGGCACCCGAAAAACGCGGGACATGAATAGTGGGTAGCCGACACTTAGAAATTGTTGTCATCTCAGTAGAGCTGTCAGAAGGGCCCGAAGGATTTTGAAGAGCCGAAATTGCTGAACGTTCATAGACGGAAAGAATAAAATAATACCTTTCATCGAGAGTAACACCGAGTAATCGATCAGGTTCATAAGATTCCGTCAAATTAGAACGAAGGCAGTGTTCATATATCTTCCTCTGAGCCTCAAGAAAATTTTCATACAACCCTTTAAGGTGCAAACAACGAGTATGAAACATTGGAAACTTAGGAGAAGCTGACAACGGATTCGAGGACAGATCCAATTCCTCTGCCAACCCGTAGGCAACAGAGATTGACGCTTCAAATTGTTCTCTTTGGAACCGTAACAACTTGAGCCGAGAGTCAAACTGCTCCCGAGTAGCAACTCCTTTCCGAACCACCTCCTCGCCGTCAGGCATGTTCAGATATGCCGATTAAATAAAAAAAGCGAAACAATGCCCATCGAAAAAAGGAGACGAATAAATTACCACTATCACGTCGGGGTCACCAAAATGTTTGATCACGGGACTTATTCCATTCGAAAAAAAATAAAAAAGGGAGAAAGGGAATGGGTCTGGCATGAATCGGATAGAGAGAAATAAAAGAGTCGTGATGTGGAAGAGGAAAGGGAGGAAGCAGGAAAAAGGAAGGAAAGCGCTCACTTACCTTTGGTGTCTTCGAGCTTGATCGCTCCCGGGCCTGGGGTTGCAATGCTCTCCAACTGCACACTACAAAAAATCTTCTCCGTCTGACCTCGGCTCGAGGTTCAAATTTTTTAAAAAAACAAAACGACACCTGTCAACGCTACCACACACTAATACACAAGACAAGTGAGCGCCGACCACCAGGACAGGAATAAGGGAGAAATTCAAAAGGAACTGAAGAAACAAAAATTTATGAATGGCCTAAGCCCGGCTCGAACACTCTTCATCTACTGTCAGTAGTCCATGAAAATCTTGCATTAATTTAACACCTCTTTCAGCACTGTCATTCACAACTTTCAACTCCATAATTATCCTTTGAGCTTTTAAATATGAAGTGTTGGTCGTCCATGTCAAAGGACATTCTTGAATAAAACTAATGTCCAACTTCAGGCAAAAGAACAGATCTCTGCTTTTGGATGACACGAAGTCGTCTATATTTTTCACTGAAATGAAGATAAGACTGAATTAGGAGATGTATATTAATGAATTAAAAATTAAAGAATGGTAATCAGTATAAAATTAAACTTACCATATAATTGTCCATCCAATTCTCCACACAGAGGAATGTATCTCTTTTCCATTTGTAGATTCTCTCTGGCTAAATTTGCTACCATTTTGATTTTGATTTGTACGTCTACTTCATCATCAAAGAGTGATAGGACTGACAACTCTTCTGATAAATACCACATATGGTGGCTAAATGTTTTAGAGCTGCTTTTGAAATTGTGGAATCTATCTTTTCATATGATTTTAGAACTTTTAAGAAGCGGAGATAAGGAGCTTTCACAGCTGCACTGCACTGAAGCCACGGTTTGACATAAATAGTTACAATGAATAGAGATACATCTCTTAAGGCATTTTTATTTACACTGGATAATTAAGTTGTGATCTTAGCAGAAACATTTTTAAACAATAAATAGCTCTTGCCATCCATCGAGCTTGATGCATCGCCCCAGGAGGGCGTATTTTTAGTTTTTTTCTAGAGTCTCCTCCCAAAAACATTAGCCAGAGCTCTATGAGTTCACAATAATCACCTCTCTGTGTTAGTTTATCTAATTCACTTTCATAAAAGTCTAGTATTCCTTTGATTTCCGACTCACTAAAAAACATTTCCACGTTCTCTTTGCAACTTTGAAAATTATTGGCATTGACACTTTCCCAGCTTTCCCTAAAATGTTTAAAAAGTGGTATGTCAGGACTGATTGTTGCATCACGTACTTTACATTCAAATGCACATTGTAAAATAAGTTCATATATGTGATGACGGCACGGATAAAACAACAATTCCCTGTCCAATTTTTGCTCAAGTAAGATACTTGCTCCATTAAAACGTCCAGTGTTGTGTCACAGCAGAGAATTTGTTCATTGTCTTCTATACCCCAATACCATAATGCGTTTCAAACAGCGTTCGCTTGCTCTTTACCAGAAGAATGCTGTAATTTTGGAACCCCGATAGCTGCTCACTGTCCCCAAATGTAACAACAATTGGAAGTCTTTCTTCTTTTGAGTCCCTGACATTTAATGCAGGCAACAGTTTACCATCCCAATGAACAATCAAAATTGCAGGTATATCATTCTTGAAAGCAGATCTAATTGTTTCAGAACGTTCTCTTCTCTTCTTCTGTCTGATTCGATAAATAGAAGATTTATTAATAGAGAGTCCTTCGGTATTATGGCCAAGTGCCTCTTCTGTCGCCTGAAGGATGTATACAGAATCTCTTACACTTAGCTGGCATCTACCCAAGGCAGCCACTAATTTAGGCGTGATATAATCTTTCGTACCACGCCTAGTAGCATTCTGCATTGATGTACTCTCAGAAGTCTCTCCTAAAAATTTACCAACGTTGATTTCACCTGAACTTGGATGTGCGATATCTGAATCTTCAGATGATGAAGAAGGAGGTACAGCAGAAGATGTAAACTCTGCACACAGTTGTTTCTCTTTCCTTTTCTCTTCTTCTAATTTTCTTTGCCTCGCCCTTTCTTCTTTATCAGCGAGCTTTTGGTCTACTCCTGCAAGGTAGCCTTTACGTCCTGGCTCTCGCTGCCGATGTAAAACATCCTGTCTTCTTCCAACTTGATCATTTGAAGAGCATTGGCATGTGCAATATCAAATGGATTTTCCAAATTATTTGTTTACTCCTCTTCATGATGCTTAAAAATATCTTCACACTTGTTTGCATTTGTTTTGTAATTTTCCCCACTCCGAATGCAAGTTAATAAGTTTTTGTGAACAATGCTGAATAGCTCTTGTTGGAATTCTTGCATTCTCCCAAAATATCATGCACTCACGAACCACAAGATTAGCACTTACACTGACAGTTAAATTTACTTCTCGTAAGTTATAAAACAAACTTCAAAAGTAGAAGGTTGTCGTGTAAGAATCACCCCCTGCGCCCTTCCCCATGTCCAACTCTGTAGGATTGTTGACGCGATGTTGACGAGTAAGAAACATAAACAGACACATTGTAACAGCTACAGTACTTTGAGTGAACCCTCCCCATCGTTACCCACCGTAGGTTTTTAGGCGACCCCCTCGCCCCCCCTAAGTTGGAATCGTAGTTTCTGCATGACCCCTAAGGACAAGCTCAGGCCTCAACGCTGGGTGGAAAATCCAGACTTCTTCTTCATGCGAGTTCGCGCTCAAGTCGGCACGAATTAGAATGCTCCGATCTCAACAAAATTTTGTAAATGGATGTTTTAGAGTAATTCAAACAAAATTGGAGGGTGAGCATTCAAAAATTTTGAAGTCAGAAAATAAGGGACACCCTAATGCATATGCTATGGAAGTGCGAGATTTGCAGGATCACTTGCAACTAGATACTGCTCCGCTGATGTCAATCATGTATTTTGTAAAAATAATGATATGCCCGTTAAATTTGAGAAATAACAGCCATAATCATCTTTGCGTGGTTATATTCTAGACGAAGGCTCTGAAAGAAGAGCTTAAAAAGGAGTTCATCTTTACGTTTACCTCCTTCCAAAAGTAGATTGTACAAACTACGCACTTCAACGGTGAAGGTGTGATAATTTCCTTTACACCTTTCATAACCATGATGGTGGCAGACATCGAAACTCTAAAAATGGAAGTAAATATCTTAAAACACAAACAAATTAATAGTGCTTCTGGAACTACTAAATCTGTCAGATTCTCAGACGCACTTAAGTCTGATAATGACAAGCCTATGATTCCCGAGGCCTCTCCTAAACAAGACCAAAATGCTGGATCGAACGACAAAGCTAGTCCCGCACAGCAAAATAAGGTGAGTGTAGCAAGTAATTTGTCCTCACATATTGTTTGTGATGCTGCTAAGGATATCCCAAGTGAATCCTTGAAGAACCTTGAGCATAGTGAGAAGCAAACAATGAGTTCATTGAGGAACTCTTCTACTACAAAGCAAAACTGCACCAGTGATGATGGCTTCACGGACGTAGTCAGCAAACGGTGAAAGAGAAAAACCATTATTGGTTCAGCGGTGCATACAACCAATGATACTGTTTTTGGTGTACCTAAAAAGGTGCATTTGCACGTATGGTGTCTCAGATAAGGTACGAAACCAAGTGAATTGTCCTGCTATATAAAAGACAGTGACAGAACTAACTGCAAAAGGTGACTACTCGTCCTTTCTTGTGACGATCGATGACTGCAACCTGCAAAAACTTACCGACCCTTCAATATGCTCTCAAAATGTGTCAGTGAATAAGTTTAACTTTCTTAAAGCCAAACAACCTGCCTGTAGTTCGCCGGAAAGTTATATTAAAAATGACCACCACATAATTGGAGCCGCTGAAGGTAACTGTCTTAGTGCCCTGAAGTGTACTCCCTGTGATTCCCAATCCCAGCTCAGTGTAACTAGTATTTGCCCTCCTTATCTTACCATGGACAAAAGGGTCACGAGAATGCAATCTGCTGCCCTAAAGAAGGATGACTCCTGACTAGGAGCCCCTGCTCTGTCAGTGTTGCATATCAACGTTCAATGTATAATAAACAAAATGGTTGAGCTTGAACTCCTACTAGCTACTTATCCTGTTGATGTAGTCTGTGTGTGTGAGCACTGGCTAAAGGAGGATGAAATCTCTGTTATTTTACTTAATGACTATTTCTTAGCTAATTCTTATTGTCGCCCAGAACTCTGGAATGGCAGTGTTGCTATTTTTGTCAGAAGTAACCTAAAATGTGGTATGGCTAGTCTAACATTTCATGAGGAATGTATTGAGTAAATTTTTGAATATGCTATTTGTAAAATTACCCGTGGTACAAGCACCACTATTTGCATCTCTATGTATCGTTCACCCTCAGGTGACTTTCAGGTATTTTTTTGAATTTAAAATTTTCTTTCAAATTTGATAAATTTGAAAGCCTTCTCAACTATGTAGAAGATTACAATCGGGATGCTAAAATCATAGTAACCAGTGATTTTAATTGCAATTTACTATGTGACAATGCTGAAAAAAGGGACTTCATGTATTTTTTATAACCTTTTTCATTAGCCCCTTTGATCTTAGATGTTCCCACAAGGGTAGCTCATAGCTCTTCATCTTTGATTGATAATGTAATCACTGATGTTAATCTGTGAAAGCAGCTGTTCTTGACACTGACATCTCTGACCATTTTCCCATCCACTGCAAATATAATTTTGAAAATCCCCGAGTTATCACGACGTGTAAGCATTTTTTTAATGCAGAAAATGTTGCCTCCATTATTGGCTGTCTTGCTGAAGAAAGTTGGCGAGAGGTTTATGATTCAAAAAATTTTGATGATAGTTTTGACTTATTTTAAAACAAGTTGAAGTACAATTTTCACTGTGAATTTCCACTAAAGCATGTAAAAATGGCATAGAGGCCCTCTGGAAAGCCATGGGTTACAGATAAAATCCAGTAGATGTCACAGGAACTTAAAAATCTTGCTTTCTTTTGCAAATTAAGCAATGATCAGGAATTGAAAGTAGAATATAAATCTCTGAAAAATCATTATCATAAAATATTAAAAAATGCCAAACTGACCTTTAACAATGAAAGCGTTGCTGCATCTACTAATAAATTGTAAGAAATTTGGAATATAATAAATCAGAATAAAAATACTGGCAGACATAATCACTTACCTATTAAAATAGAAGATGAGTCAACAGAAAGTTACTTCGAACTAAGCAATCACTTTAACCAGCTATTTACAATTGATCCCTCACAAAGAGCACCCAATGAGACTCCCCCGGTCATGACCACAACTTCTTCAGTGTCCTTTTTTGCTCAACCATGAACTGATCATAAACTGGAACTAATCATTTCAAAAATTAGCAAAAATTAGCAAAAATCACTGTACTGGCTCTGATGATATACCTGGTTCTGTTATTCTCTGTGATTATGACTGTATAAAAGAACCATTGTTACATCTGATCAATGAATCTCTGTCCCAAGGTGTTTTTCCTTCTGCCCTGAAACACTCGATAAAATAATCGCAAATTTACAAAAACAAAGGTTGTCCTAATGATGTTAAAAATTACAGACCTATTACATTGCAAAACACATTAGCCAAAGTGTTTGAAAGGGTTTTTGCTACGCAGCTAGTTTTCTTTTTGGAAAAAAATTCCCTTCTTACCCCTAACCAACACGGTTTTGGAAGGGTAGATCTACCCCTAGTAGCACAATTTATGCTCACAATATGCTGAGCACATTTTCGTAAAATATGTTCACTATGCTGAAAATGTTTCTAGCATATGCTGAGCATTAACAAATGTCCGGGTAATCATATGCTAGAAATGTGCTGAAAATATTTTCGAAAATATGCTGAGCATGTTGTCAACACAGGCATGGCATATTTGAGAAAACATGCTGAGCATATTTCAATTATGTTTTGTAGCATATTTAATCTATCGCCGTTCAGGGTCATTTATCGGAGGAAGAAAAGTCCGAAAACCAAATTAAATGGAAGAAATTTGAACTTCAATACCGGTATTTCAGTCAAAAATGTACAATGTACCTACTATGGTCAATTTTTAACTGAAATATCGGAGTTTGATTTTCTTCCATTTAACTAGCTTTCCGGACTTTTCATCCGAATTAAATATCTTCAGCACAAGATGTGACAGAATTAGAAGACTTTCGATCGTTGCTCCGACCGTATTCATCTTAAAGTTAGATGCAAAATACAACTATTCGTAATGTTATACTTCTTTTCCTCCTTTCAATGGATGAAAAGTGAAGTGCTCATAATTGCAACTGCACCGGCGTCCTACACACATATATTCACACTTAATTTTCACGACTTTCGGGAAATGATTTTAAAACGAAGCAGCTGTAGATTTAAATATTTATTTTTATTCCTTATAAATTCAATTATTTCACTCACTTGACGATCAGTGCCACATAAAATATACGTTTCAATATACCACTTGTCATCTTAAAAAAAAAACAGTATGACAGCACACGGCACGAGAATATATACAATAGAGATCGCTCTTGCTTTTGCACAACACCAAAAACACAACTTTAATTTTATTTGTTTGGCGTATTTAATAACCAAGGGTATTTTTAATCCACTCTCGTCTCAGTAATGTAACATATTCATTTTCCCGAGAGGAAGTTCTTTTAAATTGTTTCAACACTCATCACTACACTAAGATTAATCAACAATTCCGACGTTTTCATGTTCATGTATGAACTATAGTTGAATTATGATCTCAATCCTCGTTAAGGGCTCATTCCAAAGTACCGATCACGGTAATATAACATATCTGAAAGAAGAAAAAGAATTGTCGTTACTACTCGTGGTAGGAATCCAATGAAAACCATTGGGAGCGTTATTAAAAACTATGACAAATTGATGACTTTTCTTCAACAAAATCTATTTTCAATTACGTAAATTTACTCGCCGTACCTGAATCGCCTGCGAATGCTCGAACATGATCATCGATGATAGGATGATCATCCCATTATCAAATTAAGCTGCCGTGAACACCAACAGTTTAAAATGCAAGTTAGCGAGGAGTTTACTCTGGCTAACTCCCACATTCGTTTCTCAGCGTAATTCGCCGCCGTTCTGCGATGCTGGTGATAGCACCGATACCACCCTTTGGTATACCCTCTCCAAACGCCGCAAAATATGAGATGAACGTTGAGCTAAACACCATCGGCACAATTATGAACATACAACATAGTTATTTACTATCAAAACATTAATATAGGTCAAATAATAGAAAACGATTACAAAACCATGGACATACAGACGAAATTAAGCGCGACGATGATGGCAATATTGGTATGATCAGTTATCGTAACATGACTGAACACGATCGTGGACTGGTAAATTCAACTCAAAACTGCAAAATTGTAGACTTTGAGTTATGGAAACGTATAAATAAACATGTCTATCAATAAACAATGAGCTATTTCCTTCAAAATATTTGAGACATTTTCTTTGAACATATGCTAGATATATGTTGAGCACATAGCATCAAAATATTTTAAGCATATTTTTCAAACGCATGCTAGAAATATGCGGACTGCATGCTATAAAATGAGTGGCTCCTAAAATGACATGAAAACATTTTCAGCATATGCTCACAATATGATTCGAAAATATTTCCTTGAGCATAATGAACATGCCGTCAGCATGTGCTCAGCATCTTTTGTGCTACTAGGGACAACTACTGCGGTTTATGAAGCCATCACTTTCATCCTGTCATCACTTGACAGAAAGCAGAAAAACCTTGGTATCTTTTTCGATCTTTCGAAAGCTTTTGATCTGGTAAATCATCTTCACCTTCTCAAAAAAATTTTTCACTTGGCTATTAGAGGTATTCCTTACAACTGTGTAGAAACTTAATCCTTAATCGCACTCAATTTGTGTCTCTTCTGGCTAATGGTGTACATTACCCTTCAGAAGTAAGACACTGCTCCCTATGAGTTCCCCAAGGTTCTACTCTTGGCCCAATATTATTCTTAATTTATATCAATGTCTTGGATCATTATATTACTGACACCTCTAGTTCTAATCTATTACTTTATGCTGATGATACAAACTTCCTTCTCTCCTCTCCTTCCTACCCTAACTTGATTGATAAGGCTAATGTCATCTCTAAAAATTTCAATACCCGAGTGATTCCACATCAGATCAATCACAGTTTAGACCTCACCACTTCTGATTTTTATGAAACTTGGCATGAAGGATGCATTTGTCAACGAAAGTAATTCTTCCAATTTTCAAATTTTTATTTTCAAAATTGTCCGAGATACAGACATAATAAAAATCTAAATTTTCATGAAAAATGGCGAACTACATAGCTTACTTATAAATGGCTGTATATTTTTATATAAATACATTAGAGTAAAAATTCAAACACGATTGAATAGCTAAGATATAGAGCTTTCTATTTTTACCATGCATGAACTCCTTACGATAGGTTTTAGTGTTGAGGTCATTCACTCTGACCTTTAATATCTCAATACACGCCATTTTAGAATATTATGAAAAAAATGTATTTTATTGCCACAACATTATTCTAGATATGTTCCAATTCTTAGACTGGCAAAGCAATGGCAAGGCAGTAGAGGAATAACGGGAGTGTCATGCGGCACACCCTTCTGTCTGACCCCTCAGGTCTGATCTGAAAACTTAGATCAGGAAATAAGCTGATTTAAATCCTGATTAGGTCTGATCTCATACAGTGATAAGAAATAAATCTCACTTTGCATCCCACACAGAACAATGGATGGAAAATTCACCTAAAATGTTTATTATAGGCACATATAATAGGTACCTAGGGCATCCATATAAAGCTTTTCGAAAGTGCTTGGTCTTTATTGGGTGTCAAACACCAAAGTACAGGTAACAAGGAGCCTATTAGATACAAATATATAAGATACAAAGTAGATGATGAAATAGATTTGACCCTGCTGAAAAAGAATCTGAGAGAAGAAAATATACCTGAAAAGGCTGTGCTTCTTCTGAACAATGCTCAAGGACACCTTAATTTGGAAGAAGAATTTAACTACATCAGGAAAAAGTTTCTTCCTTTAAACATCACAAATATTTGCAACTCGTGTACCAACAGATCATATCAATCTTTAATAATTGCATGTAGTACATAAGTTCCAAAGGTCAGTCCCACCCTGAGAGAATTATAGAAAATCTTAATAATATCCTTCAGGCTATTCAAGTCATTTCCATGGCATGGGAAAACGTGTCAGTGACGGCACTTGATGCTGCCAGTAAAAATTTATGGCTAGACCGCTGTAAGATTAGGAAGTGCATTTTCCAGTGTTAAAAATGCTAAAGATGGAACTGTGGAAATGGAATAATGGAGCCTGCTGCTGAAAATTCTGACATAGAAGATAAAATTGCCTCCATGGGCAAATCATAACATGTGGATGTAAATGAAGATGTAAAGAATAACTTGAAGAACACGCAAAACTTCTGGGAAAATCTGGGAAAGTTGAAAAAACTGTAGGATCAGAAAAGGCACGTCGAAGATAAGGAGTGTTCATCAGAGGAGAGCCAAAAAAAGAGAAAATTTATGAAGTATGTTAAAAAATGTTGCACTATTGGTAATGGTATCAGAATTAGGCAACAAAGTAGTTTCCTAACAAAACTGAAAAAAAAACTTGGTGCCTGGGATGAAGAAAAGGGTCAATCACCTTAAAAAAATTCTGAAAGAAAGAGAAATGCAATCAACTTTATGCAAAATGCCTAATTAGATTATTGCTCGGAAATCATATCACTCTCCTTCCAGACCTATTTTTGTAAATTTAAATATTCTCCCTTTCCCTGCAATTATGCAAAAATGCCTAATTAGATTATTGCTCGGAAATCATATCACTCTCCTTCCAGACCTATTTTTGTAAATTTAAATATTCTCCCTTTCCCTTGTGTGTTCATTATGTTTTCAGTTGTGCATGTCGAACAGTTTTCTGCAAAACTTTCTATAAATGCCAATTTTCATCATTTTCGCCAATTTTCATCATCACACGTAGTTCAAAACATTTTCACCAAAGTGCAGTCAGAACTGGTGCTTCCAGTTCAGCCCTAGGGAACTGGGCATCAAATTGTACAATAAATTGCCCAACTGGGTTAAAAATAGAACTTTTGTGAAGGGTTTCAAGCAAAATGTTCATAGTGTTTTGATTGATACACTATATTACTCTGTTAGTGATAATTTAATTGTTTGCTTGTGACTCACTGGACCTAATCTTTGTTTTTGTACATTTCTCTTTATTCAGACGTGTCTTATATCCATTTATATGTGATCATGGACAAATAAAATTATCTATCTATCTACACTTCTTCGGCTACATAAAATACAGATGGTAACATAAATCCATAATTTACATTTTTCACTATACTCTGCAAAAGCTTCAGTTGTGGCTCTATTCAAATCAAGTCTTTGATTTGAATAGAGCCACAACTGTAGTATTCTTCCACTAAATTCCAGGCATAATTTAAAGATTCGATACACCTAAAAATTTTGGAATATTTTTGCATATTGTTCTTCCTCTGCTTCAGATCAAGTAAGGGCAGGATTTATAGGAACCTGGAAAAGTCAGGGAAAATGAAAACGGCCATGGAAATCCTGGAAAAGTCAGGGATTCAACGTGTGGTCAGGGAAAAATCGCAAAACGTTCAAATTTTGGAATTTATCACCTGAAAATGCCAAGAGATATAAAACGGTGCATAGGAGCGTAGGGCGGGGTGAAGGAGGGAACAACTGGCCTCAGGCTGGCTTCGCTGCGGAGGCAGCCCAGGGGCCCTATTCTGGTTCTTTCTGGCTGTAGCCTGCACAATTAGGTGAAAAGATTGGCGAAAGGTGTGTGCATCTCATTTTCATTCACTAGCGATTTTGCCAGGACAGGGTGGCGATCGTCAGGGAAAACCGGGAAAACCTGGAATTGTCAGGGAATTTTGGAAATCTGGAAAAGTCAGGGAATTCTCGTAACAGTATGGGAGAAACTGGGATCGGATATTCTCGTTATTTTTCTACTATTACGTTTACCGGGCAGTCTTTCCCGCCCTTTATTTCACCAAAACATTTCGCCAACTAAAACTAATGTCCGTTGCGGAAGTGCATAGAATAAACCCCGTCAATTCGTTGAACGTTCAGTTGTGAAATTTAGTTATTAAGTTTTGAATCAATCGTACAAATATCTCTTTTGTAAATCCTTAATACGATATTTGCCTAGTTGTGTTAAAATTCATGATCACCGTGCATTCTGCTCATCACAAGGAATCCGAGGCTATGTTTTTCGGAAGATTTTACCTTGCGTTTTTTTAACTTCTGAGACTCAGGTCGAGAGGTAGTTGTTTGCAGTTCTAAAAATACGAGACATTGGTTATTAAAACGGTAATACAAGTACGATCACATTTGTAAACAAAATTTTACGTAAGATCATCTTCGATTTCCATACCCCCTTCGCGAGACCATAAGAAGAGTTCTCCTCCCCTCCCCACCTTTCACGCTCGACGTAATTATTGAATCGTAGAATTGTTAGCTCCCTCTTGAAGCAATTTAGTCAGGTCACAAACCACCTCAAATATGGCATTCCTAAATATGACGCTGCCGTTCCTAATTGCCTCCTGTTTTCACTCGTAGTGGCGCGATTACGTTTTATTTGTTTAAACAAATATTTTTACATTTTTTATTCCCTCTTACAATTAGGGGTTACGACCACGTCAATCAAATTGTTATTCTCTTCTAAAACTCGTGCCATCCGATTTTGATCCTTTCCAAGAACTTGGCTTTGGCTTGAGTTTTTCGCGTAGCTTAGTAATACCTGTACCAGAGTCCGCTAGTAAATTGGCCATTAACTTTTCCTTCGATGCCTTTTCAGTAATCTTCAACTTCCCAGAACTACCACGACACGCCACCTCTTCCTTGAAGAATTAGACATTGTCAATTTGTAATTTTACCGAAGGAAACATACATGGCCACGGAAATAAGATACACGGCAGCGAAAAATGAGCATTTTCACGCTCGACGTAATTATTGAATCGTAGAACCACCTCAAATATGGCATTTCTAAATATGACGCTGCCGTGTAACTTGTGAAGGTTTAATATATATTGTTCATTACGGCGGAGGTTCCATATATTTTTCATTCTTATAGCTCTTCAAAATTTAATTTCTTTTTAACATTTTCGGAGTTGTGACGAAAATTTAATTCAGCAGAAAAAAAATATTCTGATAATTGGAGACCTTTTGACGATCGGTCAGGGAAATTGGTAAAGCTAACAGGGAAAAATCAGGGAAAAGTCAGGGAATTTGAAAATTCGTTATCAGTAGCCACCAGTTGCATCAGTTGCAGGAATGCTTTGCTTTGTCCCCCAAAAAGTTATTCCCAGTCAAATTTGATTTCACTTAGCCGAATTTGAAGAAGGATGTGATAAAGAGAAATTCAAGATTGATTCAAAGAGCTACTTCAACATGACATCAGGTTTGAAGGAAAAGCCAGGTTAACCTTCTTTGCATATATTTTTCTGCAATTATAACCCTTTCTGAAGGCATATCAATGTAAGTAATGATAATTTTTATATCGTTGACATAAAGTTGCTGATCTATTATTACTTTAAGTTCATATGATTAATATGAAAATAAACCTACAATTTTTCATAAGACTAGACTTCTCTGCCTCCTCAATACCACTTTTATCTCTATAAATGACCAAAATCTTGGAGTTTTCAGGCACTCAAAAGTCAGGGAAAATCTCTAATAATGGTCTGGAAATCCTGGCAAAGTCAGGGAAAATGAAAATGAAAGCCCCTATAAACCCTGAAGGAGATTTTCATCTGAGCATTGCAGCTCCATTTCCGGCCACGCACGAAGGCTGAATCTGAAGTCTTTACATCTTCACCTGTCACTGAAGGGATCACTCCATTCACCCTCACAACAACCGCTACGAGTCCCATGGTCTCAGAGTATCTTAAGTCACTTGGGAGGTTGATCCAGCTGGGAGGTGGATCCAGCATAAGGCCAAGGGATGTGCGCAATAAATAAACATCGAAAGAATCACATCCTTATGCAGTGTAGTCACCTCTTGTCTTCCTCTTGCTCTACCTCAACAGGCTATGCCCACGGAGAGGGAGGACAAGACACTGGAGAGTGGGGTCTTTTATCATGAATCAAGATATGCCCATAATACAATATTTGAACGTGTTACAGATTCGTGCACAGATTCCTTGTGAAAGGGGGCACTTCAGGGGCTCAAAAGTGGGCATGTGAGGCCTGCTGAGCCAGCAGGGAACACTGCAGGAGGGAGGGAAGGGGCTCACGAAGGCGCCTTATCTCTTCGAGAGCCAGCACTGGGGACTTCAGAGGGAGGGGGTGACTATTGCCCACCAAGGGGTGGTGAAACGAAGGGTCACTTGAGGTGAGATGACCAGAGTGGGAGGGAAGGAAAGCCTTTGCTGGGTTCCCTGCAAATGTGAAAGAAAGGTAGTGGGGGAGAGAAAGTCTAAGTTTTGGAGCAAAGAAGATCGAAAAATGGGGGAATTTTCTTGGGGGGGGGGGGGGACTGCCAGGGGAGAAAAGAATGTGGGAATGAGCGGACATTTCCATTTCGCTTTCCCTTAATGTCCGATCACTTCTGGCAAACTGTGAAAAGGAAATGAGCAAATAATAATTCAAGAAGAAATATGATGAACAAATGTTTGTTATAAAATAGGTGTCAATTTTTTTGGCAACAGAATGACTAAACTTTTCTGCAACAGCACTTCTACTTAACTTTTTTGATTCAATTTCGTGAATAATTTTCACCTTCTATTCCAACGTTATTCCTTTTTTCTTTAACTGAGAAGGTTGCATGTCCTTGACCGTGTTAACACACTGAGCCTTTTGCAGCAACACCCCTACCCAAAGGTCCCGCTCAATTTGTGTCCTGCTTCCAAATTGGCTGGGTACCAGCTAACTAAGCAAAAAACATGTGTGTGTGCATACACAGTTGACTATCGATAATACGAATTCAAAGGGACCAAAAAATCGGCACTTAGTAATTTTGAACTTCGTGATTTTGAGCATTTTCAATAAATTGTGAAAAATTTATTTTTGTTTTCTCTAACTATTGCTGTCTTCTACAACACTGAATAATGTTTTTGGTCATTGTTCATGAAAGCATTCTTAAAAGATGCCTTTGTGTCATACACTGTACCACTTGTCTTAAAAGATCGTCGAATAAATACCTACTTGTGCTTCCTATGTAAATGGTTTAAAGTCGGCGATCGTAGGGTTGGCAAAATTTTGTCTGATTATCGAAAACATATGTAAAACAAAAGTTGAACATTTTATTAATATTTAAGAATTTTATTTTCGGAATGGACAATCAATAGAGATGGGCAACTTGTATGGATGCTAAAAGTAGACATTTGCATCTAACATCTACGCTATTATGATGGCAGCTGGCCCAATTGTGCTTTAGTTGCCCTCTATCGCCCAAGCTTAGCTTAAATAAAGCATAGAACTAAGCCTGTTTCCAGAAAATATCATTTACAGGTTATTATTTGTAGCATCTTCCATATCGTCAGCTGAATAAATGATCCTGGGAGGTAATATTGTTTCTTTTCTACTACTAAGACCTTGATGACAAATGGGGCGTGATTGGGAATATTTTCAACATCGTCTCCTAAAGGATTATATGATGGCTGGGGAGTTTGGGTTTATAGTGCGTGGGGGTTCAGTCCAGGGTTGAGTCCAGTTCTGGAGAGGGATGCAACTGGGGGGTGTGTTCAGGTGGTTTATTGGCATTGCTTTGGGTGCTGAGTGGATTGGGGAAGGTCAGGTATGAGGTGTCCTTTGCTTACTGGTGGGTCTTCGAGGGATGTGGAGGGGAAGGGAAGGGGATGATCTAGAGTTATCAGAGTGCGAGAAGAGGGGTTGAAGACTCACCTGTAAACAAAGGATACCTCATTCCTGACCCTCCCCATTCCACTCAGCCGAAGTGGTTCCAATCAGCCACTGGCACTTGCCCCCCAGGGTTGCCTAGAAGAAGAAGAAGGAACATCACAGACATTCCATGATGCCATCCTCCCACCCCCTCCCCTCCTTCAAGCTCAGCAAGACAGATAAATATACACTTGCAACTGGGACCTTCCCTCTCCACAACCGGACCCTTTTCCCCCCATACACTGTAAACCCAAACTCCCCAGCTGCCATAATCCCTACCCCCACTATCACCGAATTTCATAACGGCATCACTCACCCATCCATGCTACAAAATCTCGGTGCAAACAGCCCCTTCATGGAGAGCTGAGCTAGGAGTGCTTGCCCTCAAGTACGAGGTAGGGTTCAGGAAGAATTTGAACTGCCGTAATTCCAGGCACATGGCAGCGAACATGGTATGTGACGTTACGCGTAAGTTTTAATCAAAAGAGAACAGTGTACATTATGGAAATGCTGGTAACACCTAAAAACAACAAATGACCACTCTGTTGGATAAGTAATGGCATTAGCTACGATTTCCACATCACTCAACGTATAAATGATATGCGGAGTTACATGCGAAAAATGATGGGGAGAGACTGGCATATGTGGGAGATGAAAGCTCTACTGTTCACACATTTCACTTTTGATGCACCAATATCAGCAACACGGATTTGTTAGATGTCTACGCCAGCAAAAATAGTTGTGCTGAAGCAGTTTTTTGTCGAGGTTTGTAAAAACAAATTCCATTTGTTCCTGGGGATCGGGCCCAAAATTCATAATTTTGAAAAATTGGTATTTTTGAAACTTTGTATTTTCGAATGTTACCATGCATGTATTTACCATAGGCTTTTTGTTGGGACCTGCTGTTTTGCTTCTTATAATCGAACTTCTTATTTTTGTACTTCGTATTATTGAGAGTTTGCTGTATATATGTATCGTTGATATCTACCAACAGGTGTGGGTGCTTATGTTTCACCTGAAATGATGGTTGCTGAATATTCACTCCGGCAAAAACAACCTGGTGGTGCTTATACATGGACATCAAGAGGGCCTTCAGTAGATGGTGCATTTGGTGTTTCCATTTGTGCTCCTGGAGGTGCCATAACTTCTGTTCCAGCTTTCACTCTCCGTGGATCACAGTTAATGAATGGGACCAGTATGGCTTCTCCTCATGTCTGTGGTGCCGTTGGTATGTTTAAATACTGTTTGCCTTACTCAATATTTTTATTTTGTACAGTCAAGCCCACTTATATCAAACCTATTTATAACGAAGTTCCTATTATAAACAAGTGAAGGCTATTCCCTGTCAGAGAGTGGCTCTGAAAAACTGGTCCATATATAATGAAGTTCGGTTATTACGAAGTAAATATTCGGCCCCTTCAACATCGTTACAAACGGGCTTGACTGTATTTCTGTTGTTGCCATGAGTTAAAATCCAAAAAATATACGTGGGTAGAATGGCATTGGGAAAAATTACTCTCATGAAATGTTAAATTTTTTGGGGAGTAGTTGTAGAGTCCAATTTGGCAATATTTGCTTACAGTCGCCGTTGAAGTTGCTATTCTATGGAAACTCATTAGGACAACCTTAAAGCAACCTCTTGTGTATAGGAGATAAATCAGCTTTGTGTCTGCAGGGTATATACCAATTTTGTTGAACTTGAAAACTGGGACATAGACTTGATTTCTTTTGTGTCTTGAAAACTAGGGATTAGATGGGAATTTTTGGTACTACCCTTAAATTTTGAAGGCTTTTATTAAATTCTCTTACCCATTGAGGAATAATTATCTTTAATTTCTTTTGACATCACATGAAAATTTGTTTGTGTGTGAAACCTGTGTATACTCACTTAAGGGGAAGAAATGATGCATTTTAACTGTGAGGAGGTTGAGTTTTTGTAACTAAACATAATGAAAAATAGAGGTCAGTGGTTGGAATGTGGTGATACTAGTTGTGTCAGTGCGTAAGATTTGTAGGTGCAGCAAATATATTAACTTTCACCATCCTTCACCTCTTTATGCTTCACTGCGACCGTCATTACTCTGGTTTGTTCCAGCGTAGTGTGTAGCTATCCTCTGTGTCTGAAGGTTTTCTTTGTTGCTCTTGTTTAGTATTGCCTACTTACTTATCTAGTAATAATAATCATTTATTTGCCCGAAGATAATGTTACATTTGATATGTAAGAGATATAAGGCACATTACAGAATTGTAAATAGACCCAGTACAATATACGAACACTCAGTTTTACACAATAAGTACTCAGATATTTAAAAATTTGAGTTCAAAAACTCTTTTACAGAATAAAATATTTTGGAGCGAAAAAACTTTAATGCATTTTTTTCTGAATTCTTAAACCTTAGTTTCAGATATAAGTTCAGATGGTAGATGGTTATGAATCATTAAGCCCATGGACATTTGTCCATGCATAGCAGTGGTGGTCCTTACAAAATTTTGATGGAGGTCCATGTGCCTTCTGGTATTGTGACCATGAATACCGTCATTAGTTACATAATTTGGTAAGTTGTTCTTGGCAGACACATGAACAGCATACATGCAAACGCAAGGAATTGGCAGTAAGCTGAGCTTCTTAAACAAAGGAAGACGGGGTACATCAGCCGTAGCATTACATATTAGCCTTACCATTCATTTCTGAATCTTAAAGATAATGCTAGCATGGGGGGAGGAACCCCAAAACAGAATGATAAAAACCACATGTGAGTAAAATTCACCATAATAAATGGCTAACATGGCTTACTAATCACCTTATGCTTCTAATAAGAAAGCATATAAAGCTCATCTTGCTTCGAAGTTTGCAGATGTGTTCATCCCATGAAATGGTGTAGGCCAGCGACATTCCGAGGAATTGTGTGCTGGAGATTTGCAGGATACAGGTACCATCTGCATTCATGGAAATTGGGGCAGGGGCTTTATTGTTGGTGGCAAAGTACTTGAGATCAGACTTGTTGGTGTTCAGTTTTAGAAGATTGTGGAGGCACCAATCGGACAGTATATTTGTGACACTTTGAACTCTTTGAAATAAAATATTAGCTGAAGGGGCAGACACAATAATGTTGGTGTCATCTGCATATAATACAGGCTCAAAACCAGGATTCACACACAGGAACACAGATTTCACGATTCCTCGTAAGTCATTGATATAAATTAAAAACAAAATAGAGCCTAAAATGGAACCCTGGGGTACACCAATGGTGACTGCTTTTCCATGGGAGACAAATTGTGAACCTTTTTTGGACAGTATAACATGTTGGTGGCGTTCACTGAAGTAGGATTTAATCCACAAGTAAGGAATGCCTCTTATCCCATATCTTCTCAGTTTAATTAATACCTAGTATCTGGTGGTTAACAAGGCCAAATGCCTTTGAGAAATCAAAAAATAAGTCTGATGTTTCTGTTCTATTGTCTAGCTTTGATAGAATTTGGTTCACCATGTAATAAGTAGCCGTGTATGAGGATCCTGATTTTCTGAACTCATTTTGGGAGGTATGCAGCAGGTTGTTTGCTTTGAGATATGAGGTCAACCGGATATAGAAAACTTATTCAAATAACTTCCCGAATTGGTTCAATAGAGAGATAGGCTGGTAGGAATTCATGTCATGCTTAGAACCTTTGCCTTTGTAGATAGGTATGACTTGGGAAATTTGAAGTGAAGCAGGGAAAACCCTAAGTCTTAGTGACTCATTAATGAGAAATAACACATGATCTTTAATAGTAGGGATTGATTTCTTTATAAATGTTGCTGGATACCATCTAGACCTGAACTGTTTTTGTTAGGTAAAGTATTGATAATTGTAGTCAATTCCATTTCAGTACAAGGAGTGAGATATAAAGAATTGCAGGGACTGGGGATATTTGAGTAATAGTCAGGATCTGTAATAAAGACAAAATGGTTGATTATTCTATTACTTATTCAAAAGTCCTTAGTACAAAATTAGAATGAAAATTAAGGTTTCTTTTATTGTTTTGCCCAACTCGTGCAAACTACAAGTATTTCTTTACTACCATAGTTTTGTCTGTTTTAGCCTCGGATGTAGTGGATGTAGTAGTAGTGCCACTCTGCTGTGGTGCCAGTGCTACATTTTGGTTATAATTATCATAATTTTTAATTCTCAAACATTTATTTTCAGAAGTGGTTGGTATTTGTAACATTGTTGGCTTATTTTAATTTTCAGCTATCCTTCTCTCCGGTATCAAAGCAAAGGGGCTTCCCCACTCACCTTACAGTGTGAAGAGAGCCTTAGAAAATACTGCAGTATTCCTGAATGATCTTGATCCATTTGCTCAAGGCCATGGGCTTCTTCAGGTAACATGGATTTGACTGAAATTCACAATGAAGTCCTCTATGAGTGGGTTATACAATTAGACGCTTTACATGATGAGTGATTGTGTAGTAACTTCTTTGCCCTAAATTCAACGTATTGAAGAGGGAGGCTGATTACTATTTATTTAATTGATTTTTCATTTGGTTATGAAGGGTTGTGGAGAACTGTATGGAGGAAAAATTTGGTAGGCTTGTTATCAGTTTGGTATAAAACATTCTCAATTAAAGGTACCATAACAGTTACTGTGGTTATGTTTTGGGTATATTTTGTTTAGAAAAACATTTTTTTTTTAATGATCGGAAATTACCACTTCATGAGATCAGAATAATAGCAATACAATCTCTCTTGGTATTCTTTGGTTGAAATTGGAGATGTGTAAATGCTATACATGAATACTTGAATACTTCAAATACTATAAAGTATTTGACATTCGAGATTTTGAATAGTTGTGCAAGATATAGTTTGAATACCTCTAATATGCACCATAACCATTGGGTGGCCATAGAGTGGTATGTTTGGCATGTTGATGAACTACATCATATGAACCGTGAAAGGGTAGAGGAGATACGAGAGTCTGTTGATGGGTTTCACCCTGTAATTTATAGTAGGAAGACTAATGTGTCAATGAATCAAATTTTGGCAAAACTCTTGTCTTTTCACCACAATTGACACACTAAAACTAATCATGGCTAGTTAACATTCAATATCCAATAAAGTTTTTCAACATATTCTATGATTGATTCTCGATACGAGTTTCACTTTAACTCTATTACACATTACCATTAAGTGACAAGAGGTTACCGAATTTCTCTCTTCTCCCAAATCATCCTTTCACAAATAGCTAATGAATTTTACTTAAGAGTTACTTTAAAACTCATGCCTCTTCTCTGCTATCACTAGCTATTGTTGCTATTTTCTGTCCGGAGATCTTTGATAATATCCCCTGACGCCTGAGATTGATAAGCTATATCTTCCGAAAGAGTAAACTAATTATGAATTCAGTAAAATATTTCAAAGAATTCATTTATACTTTTTTCACGTAATTAAACCTTTATGTCACATTAGAGAAACTATTACTAAATTTTGTTTGGAAAAAAAGCATTTTCAGGACTTCATCTGATGAGCAAGAATCGTGTACTTGGTATATTGTTAGATGTTGTCATTATAAGTTGAAATTGCAACTAAATAAAATCAATGAAGTTCTTGACAATTAGACTGAAACAACTTTTATTTTTATTCAATTTTAAAAAAGTTGTTTGAAATTTGTAACACCCTACTACGAAAGTAGTGATTCGATTCAAACTCAAGTGAGACCATTGTCGCTGAAAAGTTGTCAGTGTGAAGAGTATGGAGAAGTAGAGAAATAATACCTAATTACCAGTGTTACCAAACTGCATTAAAATTAGTTTTCTCTTTGGAACAGATGGCTACTTCTGGGACGTCGATATATTATACTAAAGATAGATTCTAAACAAATTGTGCGTAAATTACAAGATAAATATTTGCCTTTTCATAGTAATGAGTCGTGCTGTCACATGGTGGCGATTGTCAGGGAAAACCGGGAAAATCTGGAATTGTCAGGGAATTTTGAATTTCTGGAAAAGTCAGGAAATTCTCATAACAGTCAGGGAGAAGCTAGGATTAGAAATTCTCATTATTTTTCTACCATTATGTTTATGAGGCAGTCTTTCCCGCCCTTTATTTCACCATCTAAAACTAATGTCCGTCGCCAACGTGCATAGAATAAGCCCCTCAATTTGTTGAACATTCAGTTGTGAATCTTAGTTATTTAGTTGTGAATCAGTAGTACAATGTATCCCTTTTCTATATCCTTAATGTGATATTTGCCTCGTAGTGTTAAAATTCATGATCACCATGTATTCTGCTCATCACAAGGAATCCGAGGCTATGTTGTTTGGAAGATTTAACATTGCATTTTTTTAAACTTTCGAGACTTAGGTCGAGAGGTAGCTGGAGCACACTAGCTTGTAGTAAATACGTGCTTACAGTTCTAAAAATACGAGACGATGATTATTAAAATGGTAATACAAGAGCGATTACACGTGTAAACAAAATCTTGCATAAGATCATCTTCGATTCCCATATCCCCCTTCGTGAGACAGTATGAAGAGTCCTCCTCCCCTCCCCACCTTTCACGCGGGACGTAATTATTGAATGGCCCCCTTAGCTCCGTCTTGAAGCAATTTAGCCAGGTCACAAACCACCTCTAATATAATATTTCTGAATATGATGCTGCCGCTGCTAATTGCCTCCTGTTTTCGCTCACAGTGGTGCGCTTACGTTTTATTTGTTTATACGCATATTTTTACATTTTTAGTTCCCTCTTACAATCGAGAGGTTCTAACCTGGTTATTCAAATAGTTATTTGCTTCTGAAGGTCACTCGTGCTATCTGATTTTGAACTAGTGAAACAACTTTGCTTTGGTTTGTATTTTTCGTGCACCTGTGTTGGAGTCCGCCAGTAAATTGGCCATTAACTTCCTCTTCGATGCCTTTTAAGTAATCCTCAACTTCCCAAAACTACCACGACATGCTGCATCTTTCTTGAAGAATTAGACATTGTCATATTGTAATTTTAATGAAGGAAACATACACAGCCACGGAATTACAGTACGTGGCCGCAGAACATCGCTCACCTGTGTCATGCCAACACTCGCAATGGTTCAGGGGACTCACCATAATGCATCACTGCAATTACGATTTTACGTAAAAGTTGATTTTACACCAGTGAATTAGCGGCCCTGGCCGACTCATTGAGTATTCTTATGGAATCATTATTTGATTATACGTGAATTTGTTGCAACAATTTTAATGTCATTGAGATTAGAGGGTATTTAAGGAACGGGCATGTTTATTTTTACATCTTGATAATGACATGTGTAGTCAAAATCATGGTAGAAACCAATAAAACCTTTGTGTGGAATGTACAAATCCAGGTGGATTTTCTTTTTCAATTGAATGGTTCTGCAAAGTAAAGCCTCAAACTTTGAATTAAGTGATAGCATTTTATAGGTGGAGAATAATGCATTTTTAAGTAATGTAGTGATGATCATCTACATCTCTATATGCAGTTATATAGTGATAGGTCAAATGAAGGTAATGTGCATAAACAACTCAAAAAAGAATCAATAAATTTGTGTGGAGAAAGAAATTAATTATAATGGGTAATGAGAGATTGAAGGACCGCAAATGGCCACCAGAACCTTAAGGCATTACCAGCATCGTTGTCCTTCAATTTGTTATATGGTAGCACCTTAGTGTTTAACGTTCAGCCTTAACCTCTTGGACGGTGGCACCATCCACACGACATCAACTGCTTTGTGGCATAATATGTCTAACAGTTCGAGAACATCTAGTTCCTTTGAGGCCTCTAATATTCCACAGGGAAAGGTGATGCCTCAGTAGCTTAACTGGTTAAAGCACCTGGCCGGAAATCAGGGGATCCAGGTTTGAATCCTGGTCAAGACGAATGATTTTTTTCTCTGTGGAATTTCTGCTATTGGGTAATGAGAGGTTGGTGGCTAGTGAAGGTAGAGATGGAATGTGGTGGGAAGGCATAGGTTTGGTACAGATTTTAGTTACTTGGGTAGCATGTTGAATGAAGGTGGACATACCTCCACAGACATTCAAAGAAGAATTGTGTTGGGGTTAAAGGAATTATCTAGAAAAATGCTATGAAGAGGTTAGTAAGATCAGGGTTTATAGGAACCTGGAAAACCTGGAAATCCTGGAAAAGTCAGGGAAAATGAAAACAGTCATGGAAATCCTGGAAAAGTCAGGGAAATTTACGTAGGGTCAGGGAAAAATCACAAAATGGTCAAATTTTGGAATTTATCACCTGAAAACGCCAAGAGATCGAAGACTACACATAAGAGCGGAGGGTGGAGTGAAGGAGAGGACGACTGGCCTCAGGCTGGTTTCTCTGCATATGCTGCCTAGGGTCCCTATTCTGGTTCTTTCTGGCTATAGCCTGCACGATTTGGCAAAAAGATTGGCGAGCAGTGTGCGCATTCATATTCTCATTTTTATTCACTAGTGATTTCTCCGGGAATGCTTCGCTTCGTCCCTCAGGCGACGAAAAAGTTATTCTCATTCTGTGTGGTCAACATATAGCAAATGTAAACTTTGGCCAAGAGAGATTTTCGCTAGCAACGACGATGAAGTCGCTCTAGCGGCGTAGCGAAAGAATGGACAAGTCCCCGACTCGTGATTTAATAACCGCTATACACCATTATAATGTTACATTTTTGATCCCACTTAGTTTAATTTTAATTAACCTTCCGGCAGGCGCGTACGTGTACGGAGTACACGGCGGTCGGTTTTTGGTGGGGAAAACCCTTTTACCGTTAGCGGACCAACCCGGGACCCCATGCTATTCCTTCATTTTATGACTACCCTTCATGGTGTGTGGGCATTTTATTTTAAGTAGCAGTTTCTGGTGAACCAGAGAACGAAACGTGTCGAGAAGACCGCACAAAGTGCGCTGAGCGTGCCGGTGAACACAGAAGAAATCAACGTCTGTGAGTATATTTTTCCCGCTTTCCATCCTGTTGCAACTTTTATCAATTTTACTAATATTTTACTTAAAATAATGCTAACATTTGATATTTCTTATTATTTTTCGGCAGTAGAACTAAAAAGGAAGCCGGTAGGGAGACTTTGACATCGTGTACGCTGACGTCTATGCTGGAAATGGATATTCCATCCACGTAAGTATATTTTTTTAACTTTTATTTCATTAATCGGGTAAAATTTACTTCTAATATAATAAACATGAAATGATTCTGCATACATGCTTTTGATAATCGTAAAATTTTCGCATAATCCTCCATACAGAAGCCGTTGCACGATCGATTCGAAGTTACTTCTGGACTTCAAAGAAGGGGAAATGGACGAAAATGCCATGGACGATGACGGCTCTGAAGGTGAAGCAGAGGAAATTGAGCGGGACGATTTGGAGAGCGATTCGGAAGAAGAGGTTTCCGAAGGCGAAGATCCTGAGGCTGCATCCGCTCCGTTCGTTGAGGATTTCTTCATTGGCAAAGGGGCAAAAATTTTGTCGCCACAATGACGGACTCGTGCACGCAAGGATAAAACCGGTACATCTAAGGTAATGGTGTCCAGTATGGATGAACAGTACAAGTGGAAAAAAACACCATATACAACGAAGACAAGAACGAAGGAAAAAAACATAGTGAAAATTATGTCAGGCCTGAAATCTTGTGCAAAAGACATCACCGATGAAGTGAGTGCATTTCAGAAAATGATTGATGGTGACATGATTGAGGAAATTGTGAAGTACACAAATGCTTTTATAGAGCGTAAATGTGCTGATGTTGCGTATTCTAGAGAGAGAGATGCTAGAATTACTTCAAAAACAGAAATTCTTGCTTTGTTTGGGGCTTTATTTCTGATTGGCATAAAACATGGTCATCATATGAACGTCTTGGAGTTATGGAATCCAGATGGTAGTGGTATTGTGGCACTTAGAGCAGTCATGAGCTATAAGAGATTTTTGTTTCTGCTACGATGCCTCCGTTTTGATGATTCTGCGACCAGAGCGGATAGAAGAAAGACCGATAAACTTGCGGCTATTCGTTCGATTTTAGATCGATTTGTAGGGAATTGCGTGAAAAATTACACAATGAGCGAGTACATTGCGATTGATGAGATGTTGCACCGGTTTAGAGGTAGATGTAGTTTTGTGCAGTATATCCCAAGTAAGCCTGCAAGATATGGACTGAAAGTATTTGCTTGTTGTGACGCTAAATCTTTTTACACCGGAAATTTAGAAGTCTATTGTGGGCAACAGATGGATGGCAAATACAAAGTATCCAATTCCCCAACCGACATAGTCAAGCGTCTCGTCGAGCCATTCCAAAATGCTAACCGAAATCTAACAACAGATAATTGGTACACTGACTATGCACTCACTCAGTATTTACTGTCTAAAAAAATAACATTCATTGGCACCATTCGAAAAAACAAACGTGAAATTCCTTGTGAATTTTTGCCAAATAAAGCTAGGAAGGTCAATTCATCTTTGTTTGGATTCCAAATGAACACGACGCTTGTGTCATTCGTACCACGAGCAAACAAAGCCGTGATATTACTGTCCACAATGCATGATTCTCCAGACATCAATGAGGCTTCCAACAAACCACAAATTATATTGGATTATAATACCACCAAAGGTGCAGTGGACACGGTTGATAAAATGTGCGCCGCATATTCTGTATCGCGAATAACAAAAAGGTGGCCCCTTGCATTATTTTTTGTTTTTTTGAATATAGCAGGAATAAACTGTCAAATTCTGTATTTCAGTAAACACAGTGATAAAGACCAATATCGGAGAAGAATATTTCTGAAGAACTTAGCAATGGGTCTTATGAGGGGACATTTAGTGAGCAGGTCAACCATCTTCACTTTGCCGACAGATTTATACGCGTATTTGAAGCGCTACCGCCCGCAAGAAGAAGAAAGGGTTACTTTGAGCGGTGTGAAACGGGGTAGATGTAAACTGTGTGCCAACAGTACCACAACGCTAAAATGTGGCAGGTGCAACAGATTTATTTGCAAAAAGCACTCTCAAGCCACCGTAACTTGCCTCCCGTGCCACGAGGACGCCGAGCAGCACGACTCTTCGGCAAGCTAGCCAGTCCTATGTGTAAAATATATAATCGAATGTAATAAAATTGTGCATGAATTTGTTTAGAAATAAATGATATTGATATTCAAGAATTAACATATTTATTATTTAACAAAATACCGTATTTTTTAAAACTTTAAGTCGTCGTGTACTGCGTACACGACGCGCCCGCTCATGTGACGGAAAATAGCGCGCCTGCCGGAAGGTTAAATATCTAGCATAAAACCTGTGTGCTGCTTTACTTGTCTTGTTGTGCTATGTAGTTGAATAAATGGGAATAGAAGTGTGTTGGCATTTGAATGAACCCCGAAGCGCAGTATAGGGGGCATTGTAGTTGTGGGGGGCACGAGATTGCCAAACCCACCTCACTTTACATGCTCATCACCTGTTGCGTTCCATTGCCAGACTTCCGCCGCATTGACTGTTACCCTTTCTTTGGCCACCTCGGGATTGGCCGACTTGGACTTTGTTTTTCACCCCCAAGCGATGGGCTTGGCGAAGCAGAGTTCATAGCCCGTCGCTTGCCCTCTCCCCTTCAACCTTTGTTATACATTGTAACAACTCGCGATTGCATTCTGTAGTGTCACTCCCTACAATCTATGCAAGACTGTCGATTTATGCATGACCTTTCAACAAGAGCTGAAAGAGCTCTCACTTACCACAATGCTTCAAGTTTCAATAGATGGCTCTAATGTCGACTTGGCTTTTCTCAAAGAGCTTCAGGCTTATCTACTTGAACAAAATGGACCCAATAGCCCTATTTTTCTTGACATGGCCTCTGTAGCCTCCATACTGCCAATAATAGTTTTAAGGGTGGATTTAAGGCTGTTGATTGGAAACTGATTGAATTCTTGCTTGGAATTCTCTTTGTTTAAAGATGTATCTGCTAGAAGAAGTGATTATGTTAGGATCAGTGAAGTAAGTGACCCTGTTTTTCCTGCAAAATTCTGTGTAGTAAGATGGCTAGAAAATTAGAAAGTGGCTGTAGCTGCTCTTAGTTCACTTTCAAATGTAGCCAAATTTGTAGAAGGATGTGAAGAAGAAAAAATCAAGATTGATTCAAAGAGCTACTTTAACATGACATCAGACATGAAGGAAAAGCTATTGCCTGCCAGGTTAGCCTTCTTTGCATATGTTTCTCTGGAATGAAAAGCCTTCCTGAAGGCATATCAATGTAAGGAACCAATGGTTCCATTCTTATGTACAGACCTGTCTTCTCTGATTAGAGACCTTATGTGTCCAATCAGAGAAGACAGAGAGAAGACCTTATCTAAGATATCGCCTTCATCAAAGGCTAAGTCAGTAGTTGATGTTGATCTCAAGAAAACAGAAAACTTCTTACTTGACAAGCATTTGAAGCTAGGAACTGCAGTTAAAGCTGAGCTGCGGAAACTTAAATTGAGTGCAGGAAAGTTGAAGAAATTCAAAACTGATTGGAAAGATGCATTGCTTAAATTATGCCAAACGTTAATCTCCAAGTCACCTGTTAAGCACAACTCATGTGAGAGTGTCACATTATGTAACCCAGCCCTAAATGCTAGTTATCTTAATGTTAGTATTACTAAATTGTCCAATACTGTCGAGTTATTCAACACCAAAATTTGGCTTTCAGCAGAAGTGTGTGATTGTATTATTACGCAGTTTTGAACTCTAATAACTATCACATCCAAAACTGAAGTGATTGAAGCATGAAGCCTATCGCAGAAGTATGCAGAGAATTGATCACTTTTGGAGAGGTCTGCTTGAAGGTATGGAGAGCTTCCAAAACTTGTACGCCCTAATCAAGAAGGTGCTAATCTTGAGCCATGGACAGGCATTTGTGGAGAGGGGTTTCTCCATCAACAAAGAGCTAATAGTAGAGGACCAATTGGGACGTTCCCTGATTGCTCAAAGACACATTCACGATGCTATCAAGGCAGTTGGTGGGCTTCAGAATATGACCATTGACAAAAAGATGATGCTGTCATTCAGAAATGCATGGTTGCATTATGAAGATGCCCTGAATCAGAAGCGGCAAGAGGACGAAGCAAAGAAATTTCATTTGGTTACCAAGAGGAGTCTCCTTCAACAGATTGAGGAATTAAAAGCCAAATGAGCCAAATTAGTGTCAGAGAAAGTCACTGAAATTCTTTCGATTGATGACGAAATCATAAATCTGACATAAAAGTTGAACTAATTTTCTTTTTATGCTGTGTACCCAATGATTGTAGCAATATCTGTTGTTATGCAAAACTGGCAAAACTTCCAGTTTTATTTCCTAACGATGATATTTTTTATTTTGTTGACTTAAAGTTGTTGATCTCTTATTACTGGGAGTTCATATAATTAATATGAAAATAAACCTACAATTTTTTGTAAGGTTAACCTTCTTTCCTTCCTCAGTACCACTTTTATCTCTATAAATGACCAAAATCTTGGCATTTTCAGGCATTCAAAAGTCAGGGAAAATCACTAATAATGGCCTGGAAATCCTGAAAGTCAGGGAAAATGAAAATGAAAAACTCCTTTAAACCCTGAAGATGGTGATATGCAGATTGGCATCGTATGGTTGCCAATGGTGTGCGTAAGGGAAAGTGGATGGGAAAATATTATATGTATTTAAGAGTATAGATATGGAGAGGAATGGTGAAATTACAATTGATAGAAAGGAATTGGAATGGTGCTGAAAATGGGTGGAGAGGAGAGAAAATTACCAGATGTGATTCAAAGGCTAAGTGGGTAGGCCAAGTAAAATATTGTGATGGTTTATAGTAGACCTTTATGAAGGTAGTATGCTGAGGAAGAGACAAAAAAACACATCATTTATTGGTTTTACTGTTCTTATGGAGCAGTTTGTACATTATTCATGTGTTAGATAACATGATTAATTTGTATTTTGGCCTCATATTTTTTCCGTATCGTGATACTTTTTTGATATTGTGAATCTCATTTCATAATCATATTCTTATATTTCACCACAACTATTAGGATCCTTCAATTATCATCATTTATCTTTTTCTGTACTATCTCCCTGCAGGTTGAAAAAGCATTTGAACATCTAACGTCTCATTGTAATCAACCAGACCGTGATGTGAGGTTCCATGTGACATGCGGCTTTGGTGGAGGGACAACCGGTCTGAGTAATTGCAAAGGCATTCACATAAGAGGAGGTTTGCAAGATAGACCCCGTGATTTCTCTGTAACTGTGGAGCCTATATTTGCCAATGCTGAAGAAGCAGGTATCTATGCTGAATGTATAAATATGAATACCATGTAATCGAATGCAACATACTGTGATAAATTCTTCTTGATAATCAAGCAGCGTAACTGAATGGCAAACATGCATACTTCCACTCTATTTGCTTTTTTTACTATTTTAAATTTAAATGCTGGATTTAAATCAATCCGCTGAAATCTTTCAATACAGTTGAGCACCCTTAATCCGGGAACCCCTAATCCGGGAGCACCTATAATCCGGCAATTTTGCCATGACTATCTGGTACTTAATGGAAAATGCCGAAACGTTTTTAACCGGAACATTGCTTCATAACCTGCCGAGATATTATTCTTATATTAATAACGAGATACCATTCTTAACGTTAATTTTCCTATTTCGAGAATCAGAATAATTTTAACATATTAATTTCTGATACTTCGCCTACAATGGAATTATTCTGGAACTTGAAGTAAACATAAATTTGACGACATCGCCGAGATGGAATATGACTAATTTACAGATCGGCCACTTTCAATGGCGCGCGCCTTTTTGATTGACCACTAGACGTACTTACGTCTACGTAATTACAAATTAATTTGATAAAATTATTGGTTTTATTCTAATATTTCACGCAAAACATGTCTCATCCATACAGTTGTGGCAACAGCACAAAACGTTAACCATTGCAGAAAAGGTGCAGAAAAAGTTGTGAAAAAGCTTGACGCCGTTGCATCAGTAAAGCATTTGACTGAAACATACTACGTGGGATCTTACACAATATAGCACATTAAGAAGCTGAAAGAGAAAAATCATCAAAATTTTACTGTTAAAGTGACACGATCAGAAGTAGATAACAGAGAGAAAAACTATGAAAGAAGATTTAAGTGCTGTTTTAAATAGCCTGGTTTCGATATCGAATATGCAATATTGCGTCGGAGTGAAGGCCTTAGTTAGTATTACTGGCCAAATGCTAATGGAGCAGGATAAACTCTTTTAGAAATAAACGTGATCAATCTAAAAGACGTGATTCGGGAAATTTCACGTGCAGGCAATAGCATTTCACCGTCCTTTTTAAAAACACGCGTGGTTTAAATTGTGGACTGCTTAAGGTTTGATATAGACGAAAAAATTGGGGATTTAAAAAATGTCATGTTTCTGAGGATAAAAATATGATGATGGAGTTTGCAAACATCATCCATAACCCTGAATTAAAGGAAATGGAATTGGTAAATTTAGACGAAAGGATAGTTAGCGGCCACGATATTCTCACCACACAACATATCATAGATGATGAAATCATTGAAATGGTAATTAATAACAATAAATCCGAGTGGAGATGACGATGATCAGCCTGAAATTGTTGAAGGAAGACTACTCTTGATGATGGTTTTAAAGAATAATCCAGTCCGGTCGCCTGCGGCGACGTAGTGATGGGCGGCCACGACACTCACGCGTTGGCATCGCGCTGAAACAGCTGATAACAAATCGAGCGCGATAGGAAATTATGTTACGCAAAGTACAGCGTAAGAATTATCAATTTTTATACCCTTTTCCAATGACAATATGAAACTTTTACATGTGCAGCAATATGCACAATGCTTAGATTCCGTTATTTTCACTCACTCCGCAACTTTGAAAATTTGAAATAATAACTTTGTGTATTAAGAAACCATTTCTTTCTGATTATTCTCAGTAACTCTTTTTAAAATAATGTTCAGTAAATGGCAAACAAATATATTTTGTTATAAATAATTGACTCCTTTCAATGAAAACATCCCAGACGTAAGAAATAGACTAGTTGCCATGCATGACCCATAGTCCGGCAAAATCCCTAATCCGGCATCACTTCGGTCCCGACTGTGCCGGATTAAAGATGCTCAACTGTAATATCCATTTCAAGATATATACTTTTTGGTATATATTTGGTACAGTTCCAGCTGGAGTTAAGCCTATATGGTGAAATTAATTGGGATAAATTTAGGGAATAAGAAAATATAGTAAAATTTTTGAAACTAACAAAAAACAGACACAAAGTTATAACATGTGGTGCTCCTCAAAATGCTTAAGTATACATAATTCCACATTGCTAACCTAACATTTTACTTGTGCTCTTGAGTATTTCTCTTTTGTGATGGTTTTTAGCAATGTGATTTCAATACATATATTCAGTAACATTGGTGGTAAGAATAACTTCCAGGTGTTGAACTATTGACTTTAAGGTATTGAAAATATGTTAATGAACCTGAATTAATAATTCTGAATTCATCATCATTGGTCATCAATCCTCAGATTGGTTTGATGCAGCTCTCCACTGAGTCCTATTGGTTAATCTCTTCATATTTACATATTTCTTCTCTTTCACATCCTTCATCACTTGTTCCATATATCTTGCCCAAGGCCTTTCTTTGCCATTCTTCCCATCCACTTGTCCCTCGACGATTATCTTCGTCAGGCCATCATGTCTCATGATATGGCACATTAAGTCTTCTTCTTAGGGTATTCAGGAGACTTCTCTTTTCTCCCACTCTTCTTAAGACTTCCTCGTTACTCGGTTAATCCATTTAATCTTCATCATTCTTCTGTAGCACCAAATTTCAAATGCTTCCACCCTTTTCTGCTGCTGTCATCATCCATGCCTCTCTGCCATAAAGAAACATGCTCCAGATATATGTTCTGATGAATTGCTTCCTTACTTCAACGCTTGTATTTCCAGCAGTAAGTAGATTCTTCTTTTGATAGAATGCCCTCTTTGCCTGGGCTATTCTGCTGACTATTTTTTTCTTGCTTTGACCATCGTTGGTTACTCGGCTTCCAAAGTAACAGAACTCTTTCGCCTCTTCCAGTTTTTGTTTTCCTAGCATAACGTTGGTTTTGGCCTCTTCTTTGTTGCTGCACACCAATATCTTAGTTTTCTTCTTAATGATCTTCAGATGATATCTGGCCATTATCTTTTCCATGGTCATTAGAGTCTTATTCAGATCCTTCTCTGTCTCTGCTACGAACGCAAGTCATCAGCGAATCGCAGCATGCTGATTTTTTTCCTTGGATATTCACTCGAGAAGACTTCTCCTGATTTCATTGATGGCTTTCTCGATGTAAACATTAAAAATTACAGGAGAGAGTGCACAGCTTTGTCTCACTCCTTTCTTTATTCTGAATTAGAACTGGAAAGTAACTTCTCCTATTTGGTAATTTTTTTACTAATCACTGAAATCAATATACATAATAGGGTGGTATATTATATTATGCAAACAATTGCATGCCGGTTAATCCCTTGTGTGACATCAAAGGTACGTATGCAACTATGCAATCTGCCGCTAGGTGGTACGGCGTAAGCTGTTTATCAGCAGACAACGTCCGCCTAGAAAGCTTAGTCGCCTAGGGAAACCTCTTCAAATAATAATATACATTTATGGTTACGGTGTGGGGAATGAAAATCGTATTATAATATATTCAGAATTAATGGTGCTAGCTCCTATTTTTTAGGTGAAGTTAGTATGAAAGGCTTGAAATAAACCATTTTGTTCGTATTCATTTCGAAATATTTCCCAAACTTGAAATCCATTCCGTAACATGATGGACTTATTTTCACTCTAGTTTTGTGCTCACTATGCATAGAGTGTAAGAGAATAAATTTTATTAAAAACAATTACATTGCACTGCATACTACAGAAGTTAGGAGTTTACTGACTTAAGAATTATGTTACAGTAGAACCTCTTTTTCACGAACCTCTAATTTACGAAATGACACCAATTTACGAACCATTTCGCCGGTCCCGATCTTTGTATATAGGAAAACCATGTAAAATGACCTCTATTTTACGAACCCTCGATTTTACTGATTTACGAAGTGAGAGGCCGGTCCCTGGAGTGATTGACCTCTGTTTTACGAAGTTTTTGAAATGATTTTGTAGCACTGAACTCAGTACAATGGAATAACGATCGCTGTATAGATGATGATGATCAAACCCAACGTTGCTGCTTAAACTGTAACAAAATCCCGGAGACTGATCATCCAAATCGCAATTCAATCCTAATTATATAATCCAAGGAAAAAATGTTCAAAGATGCATGGCACGACGCCTACTTCTCGAAAACAATGCCCCAGTTCATAAAATAATCGGATTAGTGTTTGGTAATTTGTATTCCTTTTCTATCATTTTGTGTATTGCGAATACCTAACTCACAAAAGATCCATATTTTCTCTGGAATTATTTAAAATTAGCTTTAAGGTAGCCGCCGCAACCCCAATTCAGAACTTTGTTCAGCCTTTGACTTGAAACTAGCATTCCGGTAGGAAGTTGTTTGCTGCAGCTGTCGTGGAGCTTAGTTTCGTTAAAAGATACTAATTTTGCAATAATAAATTACTTATATTCAAATCTTGATGCAATTTGATTATTTAATTTTTCATTAAAGTGTTTTACGTCGTTAGGTAAGAATTTGTGATCGCGACTTTGTGAGCACGATCGCTTTCTGTAGCCGCGAGTAAATAGTTCTCGTAAATCACCGCTAGATGTCAGCACTGTAGAACGCATCTTAAAAAAGAGGGAATTTCAAATTAACTGAGTTAATATCTAAGATTGACTTTCATCAGCTGCGAAATATTATTAAATGTATGTCAAACGATACGCTTTCTTCAAAAAAGGAATTTTCTGGTCTTTTCACTGAAATATACTAGGTCAGTTGGAACTTTGTTTTGAAATTTCCTAGTTAAAATGCATCCCTGGCTTTCCCATGTTAAAATGGCTTCTTTAAACACAAATCGACTACCACTAAATATACCACTTTGGTTAATTAATGCATAACTGCATATGCTTAAAATACTCCGCGGGATTTGTTAATTCTCTTATGAGTTATTCCCCTTATTTTGAGATATACCAACAGAACAGCTACAAGAACTTAATTCAGTTGCAGCAGCCAAGTTATACAGCAGCAGCCATTATAAATTTGTAGAAAAATATTCACCTGATTTTTTTAATTCATGGCTGTTTCATTCTGTTTTACTAAAGTGAGTCTCCTAGCCTTAGGAATAAAGCCTATGCTATACAGCGAATCAATACAATTGAGGTCTAATTTTTAAATCCTTTCAATTTGATGTAGATACACTGCACACAGAGAATTTCAGGTAATATCTGTTGTTTTTTCCCAGAATGAGCAGATGACTATTATTTGTTACAGTAATTAGTTTGTTTTCAACCCTAACATGACTATTTGACAAGTTAAGTACAGCTTAGTGTTTAATTGTATTGAAAGTATACTCGCATTCTTGTCAGCAGAATTTTAGTAGACGTACATTTGTCGCAGATCAAGCCTCTTATGTGCATGATGTGCCTGCATGGACATTGCTCCATGATGTGCGAGTTGTTGCCAGAGCATGGGAGTGTCACCGCAAAAACTATTTCCTACTGTTGGAGATCAGCTGGTTTTGGTGACACATCAGTTCCGGAGACAGAGGAGTCAGTGGAAGATAACCTCTAATTTACAAACCCTCTGATTTACAAAGCTCAAATTTTTGGGTCCCTTCAACTTCGTAAAATAGAGGTTCTACTGTAATCCCTGAAAGATTTCTGCAGCCGTGAAATTGCTCGAATAGTTTGGTCCAACTTCTGAAAGAAACAAGTTTGATGTATAGTTTACCAATATAATCATCCACTGCAACATATTTTGCTTCAAAATGTTCCAGAGGGCCAGTCGGAAAAAATAATTACTACAGAAATGAGATATACGTGAAGAATTCACTTTAAAATGATGACTGTTTCCTACAGTGTGCAATTTCAGTAACAATTTGTGAGTGGAAATGAAAAGTACTAAAAATGGGAAACAATAAGATTGGTGCACAAAATATTGAGAGGATCAAGCACAAAATCGTCAATAACTATACGTTGAGCAGGTGCTATGCCACAGCTATGATATGAATACATATTAATTTAATTCATCCACTTTGTCCAGGTGTCATAGCCAGAACATAAAATTAACAATAAAGGCTGACCATCAATACCTCTATGGATTGCAAAGTCTCGAAGCAAACTATGTATGAGAAAATACTAAAACAACTAAAATGTGTAAATTACCCCTCATCATTATCACACACCATTGATGGGATCTCGTGATTCACTGCATCAGCTGATCAGCAAGGTATCAGCAAGGATCAGATATCCCCCAAGGAGTACCAGTAACATGCCTCTGAGAAGAAGATTGGTTTATAAAAATTTTTTTGTGCCGCAGTGTCACACAACAACAATTGCGATGACAAAGCTTATGTCGCGGTTCCACTAAGCGAGAAGAGGAGGATTTTGTGGTTCAAAGCTGTTAGAAGAGAGTACCATCCCAGCAACAGACCATTTTAAAGTTATTGTTCACTCAAGCATTTCCTTTTTTAAATAATACGGCGAGAGAAGGTATTTGTTAGTAAATGCAAGCATGTGAAATGTCATTTACATGAACTTCAGCTGGAAGATGAATTCAAAAATTATTGTCTCACTTCCTGTCAACCCTTATTTTCTTCACTGAAGTACCTAATAAACTCTGCTAGTCCATTTCCTTCCAAGCAAACTTTCCAAAGGTTAGATCTATAATAGACTGCTTTGAAATACAAAAGCCATCCAATCCCATTCATCCAGCTTTAACATGGCTGGAATACAAGAAATGTAACACTGTTACTTATCTAGTTTCATGTGAGCCCCATGGATTCATAAACTATATCTCAAAAGGATATGGAGGAGATATTGAGCTTACTCTCCTGAAACCTTGTGGCTTTGTATATCAGCAAAAGGAACTGATAACGAAAGGTAACTGATGGAATATGAAAGGTATTAATGATAGGAATGGTAAATGAAAGGAATAAAAGATGAGATAAATGAAATGTTTGTAAAAATGAAAGTGATCAAAACGTAAACAACCAAGTCGGAACACCACGGAACTCGAAGTCACAGGTACATAGTTTCGTTATTCATTTTGCTGCACATGCGACGCTCGTCACGAAGGACGCCTTTGCGGTAGCTCTCTACTAGCAGGGAGTGTAGGAGCTTAGAAAGCGTCTTTTAATGGCATGCTCAATGGAGGAGACTTTCCGAACTTTGAGCCTTCTAATTGAGGAATGTTAATGCATGTTTACTAGATTTTAGGGACTCTGAAATACTATAGTAAGTACAGTCGATGATAATTCCATATACCTCGCAATGTTGACTACCTACCTGTTACGTCATCATAAAGGCTGCCGCTGTCTTGCCATTTCCAAGCCTTTTCAAATGAGTTTAAAATAAACATTCAGTTTTCTTGGAAACTAAGACTTTTTAATCCAAATCATTTGCTTGTTATAAATACGTTTATGGTGGGGCACCATTCTCAATTGATGAATTCCCTTTTCTTTGATGAAAGAAACTACCCTATTCCAGGGCCATTGTCCCCTAAAATTTTATGATGTTCATGGTTGGAAGATGAAACAGTATTTCATTATAACGAAAAATCAGTGATATGGAGACTATGATGTATGAAATTAATTATTTTTTACTATACTATTTATAATATTAATGAAATTTTCAGGTGCATGTTAATATTAATTTTAAAATGAATTGATACAGCAAGTGTTTCTTTTCTGACTGTACTTAATGCTCTGACAACACCTTGTCATATGTATTGATGATATCGAATCTTGAAATTTGGAATTATATCATTTGAGAATAATTTTTTCTTTAGATCCAGCTCTAAAAATAAATTTCAACTTGAAGTTGGCCTTGACCTGTTCAGAAAGTTGGGTTGAATGCCCTTCTCACCTTGATTTAATGCACATGGCTCGAGTATTTTCTATCAGTGTGGATCCCACAGCCCTCGAGACTGGAGTTCATTCTACTAGGTAAGTATTACAAAGAATGTTAGAAGTTACCATGCCCTCTGCCCCTGACATAATAACATGCTATTGGAGATTTTATTAAGGTTTGTGGTAGCTTATATTTTTGGATTTCTTTTAACATATTATTTTAATGGTTTTGGTAGGTGAGTTGAGGATCAGTTAATGATAAGGATATGGGAACAGCTTTCACATATGCACAGTGAAAATCCAGAAAATTGTGGATAAACAGTGTGCAATATTAAGAAAAATGAACTGGTTAATAAACGTTGAGAAAAGGCAGTAATCTAAGAGGGAAAATGATTCATGCTTGTACATTTACCATCAATATTGCCTTATTGGAGATTATGCATTTTTGTGTTACATTTTTGAAGATCTCTCTGGTAGAATTTCTGAAAAATCTTGGTTTGGATTTTAATTTATTCTGTCAATTCAAAATATTTCTGTTAATTCATTCTTAATACCATAGATCTTGATACTTAATAGTTTAGCAACTCATGATTTTAGTTCAGTAAACAGAGCATTTGACAATTTCATGCATTTCCAATAGGTTGAGCTTTTTATAAACAAATTTCAGTAATCTTTGGGCAGTTAATGGCAGAAATGATACTGTGACAGTGTTGGTATGATTAAATCATGTGTATCATCATATACCCTCATAAGATGTAGATGAGTTGATAAATCATCCTTTTTTAAGTCCATTGTCACTGCAAAATAGAACATAAGCACTGCTGTTTTACACCCTCTACACTCTCTGAATGAAAGTCAACTACTGTATAAACTCAAAATCACGAAGTCAACGGACCAGAAAAATCGACACTTTGTAATATCAATTATTGTATGAATGAGTCACGAATCAACATTTCGACATTAGCGATTAAACTACCTCCCCCCTGAAGTATATGCACTCCTGCAATTCACTTGCATGTTTTACGATGTTATACTTCATGAATGTATCTTCAAATATGTATTCATGCCAACAGGGTTCATTAAGTTTAACACAACTAACTTGTTCCTTTCCTCCAATGAGTTAGTAGACAATCGAGCGTCTTTTCAAAATTTTCGTGCAGTTAGGCCCATAAAGATTCATTGGCCAATTTTTCATTATTACTTTAATCTCTATTGAAAAACTCGTAATGAAAACGTGAGCAGTGGATTTATATTTTTAAGCTATGCATGTATTCACTATGGAAATGTACAATACTATCTGTATATTTGTATTAAGAATACCCCTCATGGATTTATGTTTGGACAAAATGAACAGCATAAAATGCAAGGGATCATGAGGGGAAAATGCTGGTACAGTAGAACCCCTCTAATTCGGGCTAATTGTGTCCGGCTAATGCCCGAATTAACTAAAAACCCGAATTAAACATTTATAATGGTTTTATTGCCGTAGGAACGACCCTAAAACATTTTTGAAGGTCATTCATGGTTCTCAAGCATATAAGGATATACAAGATGCACTAAAAATGTAAGAAAATATAGGATTACATGCTTTAAAACATCGTGACAAAACACAAAATATGTAAAACAAACAAAATTGACTATTAGAAGTTTATTTATTGATCTACAGGTCGTGAAAAAAATGCAAAATGAAATCTTACAAAATGTGAGTAGGCCTGGCGTATTGTATTTAAAAAAGAAATATGAGTAGGCCAATGTGCATTTACAGTTTTTAATTTTTATCACTCTTTTAGGAAGAACGACGTTATTTTCCTTTGTTGGGAAACCTGTCTTTTAGCGGTGGCAAAGTTGCACCATTGTTTCATCAGGAGAACGTCAGCAGGCGTTGACGATGCTTGTTGCTCGATGTAGCCGAGAGCAATCTCTAATGCTTTCATGGCATCCATGTGACTCACTTTCAATGAATCTTGTGGATCATCCACATCTTCATCAGAAGACTCTTGGTCTGTTGTAGAACAGCGTTCACGATTTCCTTATCCGATAACATTTGCGACGTCATGTTATCTTATCACTTGCCTGCCACCCATTCAGTCACGTCCTCTTCCGTGACGTGTTCGCAACCTGGAAGTTGCTTGAACAAAGATGCAAACACTGCAGTGTGATTAACTGCGTCATTGTGTGGCTCGTCAGCCCAGATTTCTTCCACGGTGTCATATAGGGTTTCAAACACATTTTGTTCTATTTCGGGCCACAGTTTGCGCCACGACTTCACTAGCGTGCGGTTTTCAATTTCATCCCAAGCTTCCGACGAAAAGTTGACACCTGTCTTCATGTTCACGGCTTTGAGCCGACTCTCCAAGGATTCATCTTCTTTATCTACGCCTTCATATTCTATCAATGATGTTAAAAGTTTATGACGGTAGTGCCGTTTCAGGTTTTCTAGTATGCCCTGATCCATGGATTGAATGAGTGCCGTAACATTAGGCAGCCGGAATATGGCCTTGATGTTGCCAACACACAGTTCATCGTTGTTCGGATGAGATGGTGCGTTGTCCACTAGAAGAACAGCTTTTCTTGGAAGTTTTTCTTTACGTAAAAATCTTATGACACGCGGCACAAACTCGTCCTCAAACCATTCTTGAAACAAAAAAACAGTTCATCCAAGCACTTTTTGTACACGGTAGTGCACGGGTAATGCACTCATGTTCATGTGTCTAAATGCATGCGGCTTCTTTGATTTCCCGACAACCATCAAGGGCAGTTTGTGTGTTCCCGACGCATTGCTGCAGGCTAGTACAGTTTCCCACTCTTTTGTTTTTTTTCAAACCTGGCGCGGCAGTTTCTATTCCTGATGCCAGGGTTTTACCGGGTAGCATTTTGAAGTAAAGCCCTGCCTCATCACAGTTATAAATCTGATCCGGCCCTAAGTCCTCATCAGCAATCATTTGTTTGAATGTGTCCTTGAATTTTACGACGCCTTCCGAATCCGCTGAAAGTTTTTCACATGCAATACACAATTGCCGTATTCCGTGGCGACACTTGAACCTGTCCATCCAGCTAGCAGTGAAACCTTCGTCGCCTTTTAACAAAGTGTTCATGCTCAGCGCCTTCTCTTGTAACACCGAACCACTAATTGGAGTTCCCTTCTTGCGTTCTTGAGTGAACTACAGGTACAGGCTGGAATCGAGTTCGGGATTTTCACAATCTCGCATGCACTTGCGTTCACTTATCCCGAAAGATGAGGCTGCCTTGCTACAATATTCCTTGATTTTAGCACGTTTCTTTTTCCAGTCACCCACAGTCCGACTTCCCACACTTAAACCTGGGCTACCTTCTTTATTGTTTCACTATTATCAAGTCTTTTTAGCACAGCTAACTTTTCATCAAAAGAAACACTTTTATATTTACACGTATGTCGTTTTGCGTTATCTATCGTTAAAACAATACGTAGCACTACCAAGTCAAAAGACACGCTGTACTGTAGACTGCAGTCCGTACGGCCGACAGATGAGTGGTCACTTAACGCTCGCTTCACTGGTTCTCAAGACGCTTGGGTGCTTACTTAGCGGACGGAGGGGCCGGGGAGGGAGGGTGCAGCCAGCCGGCCGGCCTACCTCAGTCGAGGGAGGAAAGGAGCGCTCTCCAGTCAGTTGTGAACCTGTGGCGTACTACTGCTTATTACGCATGGCGCGGCGCAGCCGTCGAGAATTTGTACTTCATTATTCAAAATTTTTTTACCTTTTTTTTGGCCCACCCCGATTTATCCAGAAACCCAAATTACCGGGGCCCGAATTAGTGGGGCTCTACTGTAATAGCAGCTAGTTGCTAGTGGGTGAGTTAATCCGTACTTGCTAATTCACATATTTTTGACTCGTAGTTGGTAACCCTGGACTTGTAGCAACAAAACCGAATGCATTTTTAGTCGTATTGGTTCCATATTTTTGTACTACTTAGCCTATAATTGAAAGACATCATTAGTATTTTACTATTGAAAAATGTATTATGTATCATCCAAGTAATTCACATTTCACGCATAATGTGCATGCCAACAATGATTGATTAGGACCCTTTCTCTGGCCCAGAAGCTTTTCCCATGAGATTCAGGTCAAATTTAAAATGCATTTTTGAGTGAAAAATTGTCCTTTTTTTTACAATAAATACAGAATTACATATGAAAGCCTCTGGGACAGCATTAAATTTGCTTTATTTCATGTGCACTGATTTCATTTCCCGAATTTTTTATACAATTCCAACTTTTTCTCTCTTTACAAATCTAGTGTGAAAGCATATGACATCCTCTGCCCTGACAAGGGGCCTGTGTTTGAGGTTCCCATAACAGTAGTAAGACCACAGTATGTCTTACAGTCTGGCAATGGATCTTGTCGCCCTATGCTTTCATTCCGTGATGTGTACTTCAAGTCTGGAGGCATTCAACGCCATTTCATCATGGTTCCAGAAGATGCCACTTGGGCTGGTAAGAGGATAATCATTATCTCACTTCTTACAATTGTTCCTCTTGGTAGATTTTTATATTTTATTAAGTTTTCTGGAAAGATTTTTTGAGGAATTGAACCATCAGTATGTAACATAATGACACTTTTTATCCATTACGCTATCCATTTCAGCTTGAGGAAGGATATGGACATGCAAAATTTTATGTAACATTGTTACTTGTTCAGTATACCTGAATGTGGGAACTCACTGGATGGCACAGAAAAATCGTTCCCTGCATGTTACATTTAAGCTAATGGCTGGAACCTTAGTGATGTATTTGGAATAAGATAGAGTCAGAACATTGATTTTACAGTAAACTTGGTTCCTAGGCTATGCTGGGTTTTAGATTTTTCCAGACCAGTGGTGGTTTTCTCCAAGTATCGACCCTTGGGCCTCTGCTTTTTTTGATTTATACTAATAACTTGCCTTCTGCTTTACTCTACATTGATAATATTAAACAAATTATGTATTTTGCTGATATTAAACCCATTATTAATGGCAATATCTTCCTCTCACATGACAGCCTGTTTTTGGTACATTATTTTTGGCAAAAGATAACAGTTTAGCCGGAATTCTATTTGTTGAAACTTGTCTTTCTACCATTAATCACATGGCGAAACCCATCAACAGACTCATATCTTTGCCTTCATCTCACTATGATGTTTTTTTATCAACACACCAAATATAGTGCTGTAAGGGCACCCATTGGTGGTTTGTGTGATATTCAAGGTATTCAATTTTTTTTTAGCATATCTATTCAAGATCTTGAATATCGAATACTTTCCATATTCTTGGTATTCAAGCATTCATATAAGGGGCCCAAATGGCGTTTGTATTATTTGCAGAGCCCTATTTTTAACAGTGTGAAACCCTACCCTTAAAGGCCTCAATACCTGTGCTCCACATTCCCCATCACCGTTTTGAACTTTCTTAAACCTCTCCTTCTCCCAAACTGCCTCCATTCTCAACACCACAAGCTAACCCCGATTCCCTACCCGCCCAAGCCTTAACCCCTCACCCCACGTTCTTCTACGGTGTAAGAACCTGGAATGGTGTAGATTGCATTGCCTCCTTGACAGTGATGCTCAGCACTTGACTTTCTTGACTCAAATGCTCAGAAGGAAAGTGGACTTATATTATTAGGGGTGTTCAAATGAAAATGTACGAAATGGCACTGTAGGTATAATTGAATTCTTTATTCACAAGTAATCATCAGAGGCCTGAGCACATCTATCCTGCTGTTTCGCAAGCCTAAGGATTCCCTGTTCCCATAATTCCTGTGGCTGTGACAGGAGCCAGTCCTCCACTGTGTTCTTCAGTTCACCGTCCGAGTTGAAGTGCAATCAGATGGAACACACAACTGCCTGCTTCTCTCCTGTGTCATGTGCGAGCACTCCGCATGGGCACAACCATACTGGACATTACATTTGCGTCCCTAGATGCCTCATTACGTCATCCCAAAGCATCATATTCAAATTTTTACCGGTTTGGTTGTTACGATGTTTCGTACCTTTTCATTTGAACACCCCTAGTAGAATCAATTATATATATATTGCATCTGTATATCTCGATCCTGTAAAATATATTTCATTCAGGGGAGGGGAAGTTCATGTCTTTCAAAAAGAAATTTACTTTTTTTATGGAAATAATTAAGTTGTTGTTTTTCTGTAAATATTTTGAAACCTAGGATCAGAAAAGAAATGAAATTCAGAATTCGGTACCTAAAACCATGACAAAGATCCTGTTTATATTCGAATCCGAAAAAATCCCGGATCTGCCCATCCCTAATTATGTAGTTGTATAGGTGGTCAAAAGCTACCTTATTCATTATATTTTCTCCTTTCCCAGGTACTCTTGAGAAATGGAGAATTTCCTTTTCTTGTTCAGTGTAGTCAATGCATGTTAGCTTCTGTCTCCTTGGTGTGTCTATTCCTTGCTTCTTATCCAAGATAAAAAAAAACTTTTCCAGTGGTACGTCTTCAGTTGCCAGTTGAGAGGGAGAAGGCCATTAGTGGAATGTCTTGCAGTGGCAGTAGTCGCTTTGTCATCCATTGCCTTCAATTACGTCCACAGCTAGTTTGTAAAACTCTGGAATTTCACAAAATGGTTAGTGTGGCTCCTCAGTTGGATGCAGTACAAGGATTCCCAGTCAGGGTAAGTAAAAAATGATATTCTCACCACTAAATTAAGAACCACAACGTGAATGAGTGCTATATATCTGGTAGATTACTTTAGTTTCTTGGGTAGTATATTGGACTAAAATAGACATAGAAATAGCTTATCATGGATAAAAAATGGCTAATGAGTAGGGACACTGAAAAATGGTAAATAAAAACCTTCAAAAGCGGTGTTTAAAAATGACAAATGCGGTGAATAAAATCGTTTTAAAAAGGTGAAAGCTGTGTTTAATCTTGGGAAAAAAGAGTCTTAAAGGAAGGGTTTTTTTTAATATTATTAATAAAAACTTCATACCAATGTGAACAAACAGTTAATAGTACATACATTTGAGATCCAATACAGAAGTTATGGCTACCCCACGCAACATAAAAAACACAGTAGGCAAAATTAAGTTAAAGGCAAATTAATGAGATAATGGTAATAACAATAACAGAGTGGAGTAGTGGACTGCAGGTAATGAAGTTCAATTCTTACGCTGTTTAAAATTTTTCTTTCAACCATTGAATGAAAAACTTTATCATCCTTAATTTCCAACCTTTGTGTGTGGATACTGACTTTTTTGTACATCTATCGCTTCAACTAGATTTACAAATGCTTCACACAAAAATACACTGTAAAGTTAACGTAATGATTCCACGATTTAATTCTGTAATATAAATGTTTTCCAATCATTTCCTTTTGCCTAATGTAATTATTTTTTTTACTTATAATTTGGCATGAAATTTCTGATAATCTACTTTTTTTAACAGCCTACTAGCATTACCCTAGGAATACAGCACGGCTGTATTCTGAGATAGTGTTAAGGATCGAACTCGCGACTGGCAGTACACTAGCCCTTATTTTTAAAAACTACGCTCTCATGGGTTCACGGGAATCTGGTGAATGTAGGCGACCCGCATGACATTCGGCTTAATTTTTTTCTCGCACATCCGGGCCTATGGAGAAAAAGGTCAATACGAGTATTTTTTATTTTGTTTTCCTCGTTTGTGGCAAGGAAAAATCTTCTTCTCATTTCGTGACCCGAGTTACTTAACCTCTCCTTGTTGGTATCTACCATACGTACATTCCATTCGCGGGGCTCATCGATCACGAGGCCGCGAGATGTTAAAATCTCCGATCCGGATCTGAATTTTTACTGTCCCTGGATATGATGTCCCAACCCGCATGACATTCGGCTTAATTTTTTTCTCGCACATCCGGGCCTATGGAGAAAAAGGTCAAGACGAGTATTTTTTATTTTGTTTTCCTCGTTTGAGGCACGGAAAAATCTTCTTCTCATTTCGTGACCCGAGTTACTTAACCTCTCCTTGTTGGTATCTACCATACGTACATTTCATTCGCGGGGCGCATTGATCACGAGACCGCGAGATGTTAAAATCTCCGTTCCGGATCTGAATTTTTACTGTCCCTGGATATGATTTCAGTAGCGAATGAAATGAAAGACCCGTGGATCTTTGGATCCGACCTGACCATCCTTAATTTTTGAGTGGTACATTTGTAAATCTAATTTAAACAACACAGGTATAATAAAGTGAGTATTCAGATGTAATGGTTTGAAATTGAGTATAACATTTTCGATGCAGTGACTAAAAGAAAAAATTAAACTTCGATTGGGATCGAACTTCACACAGTACACTAGCTCTATTTGTCCACCTGATCCCGGTGAATGTAGGTTACCCGCATGACATCCTACGTATTTTTTTCCCGCGATGCCGGGGTCATGAGGGAAAAGAGTCATATTTCTTTATTTTGCTTCTAGTTGCACTGGAACATTTTCATCTAATTACGTGACCTTAGTTACACATCATCTTCTTGTCAATATCTACCGCACCTACATTTCATTCCCGGGGCACTTTGATCGCTAAGCCGCGAAAATTTAAAATCTACGATCCGGATCTGATTTTACTCCGTGTCTTTGTATCCGAATCCGGAACCGAGAAAATTGAAAGATCCGATCCGGCCATCACTAAAGAAAATATTTCATGCTACAAAAATTCGGCATTTGCAAAATATCTCAAATTTCGTTAAAAAAATCCCGTTTCATGGAAGACACAGTTAATTTCGTGATTAAACCCTAAAGTCGGTTATTTCATGAATCCTGTCGCAAAAAATGTTTCGCAAAAATGTCATGTCCCTACTAATGAGCCATTAACTTACAATAAAAAATAGGTAATGAGTGAAATGTTGTAATATAAAATAATGGATGAATCTACTCTCCATCACCGAAGCTTCTCTCCCAAAGCCTAATCTAAGCACTTCCCGACTTCTTACCTTGTGTGTTCCTTATAGTCTTTGCCCAGCTGCCTTGGATAAATGAAGGTTACACAACCACCAAATTAAAAAAATAATCAAGTTTATTGACCACTTATCACTTTAAATATTGAATTATCACTTGTCGTAGAAAACTTGGTATGGTGTATCTAGGACTTTTGAAACCTAGTGAAGCCTTTGATGCTGATCACTACCAACAAAAAATAATCAATTTGAATCATGCATTTATCATAGAATGACCCAAATGGGCCTGAAGATCAGACAAAGTAGTTTTGCTGCACTATAATGTGCCATCATTAGGAACATGACATTTTCGCGAAACGTTTTTTGCGACAGGATTCACGAAATAAGCGACTTTAGGGTTTAATCGCGAAATTACCCGTGTCTTCTTTGAAACGCGATTTTTTAACGAAATTTGAGATATTTTGCTAATGCCGAAGTTTTGTAGCATGAAATATTTTCTTTAGTGATGGCCGGATCGGATCTTTCATTTTTATCGGTTCCGGATTCGGATCCAAAGACACGGAGTAAAATCGGATCCGGATCGTAGATTTTAAATTTTCGCGGTTTAGCGATCGAAGTGCCCCGTGAATGGAATATAGGTGCGGTAGATATTGACAAGAAGAGGATGTGTAACTAAGGTCACGTAATTAGATGAAAACGTTCCCGTACAACTAGAAGCAAAATAAAGAAATATGACTTTTTTCCTCCATTACCCCGGTATCGTGGGAAAAAAATACGTAGGATGCCATGCGGGTAGCCTACGTTTGCCGGGATCAGGCGTACAACAAGAGTTAGTGTACTGTGCGAAGTTCAATCCCAATCGCAGTTTAATTTTTTCTTTCAGTCACTGCATCGAAAATGTTATTATATTCAATTTCAAACCATTTAATCTGAATACTCACTTTATTAAACTTTGTTGTTTAAATTAGATTTACAAATGAACCACTCGTAAATTAAGGATGGTCGGGTCGGATCCAAAGAACCACGGGTATTTCATTTCATTCGCTACTGAAATCATATCCAGAGACAGTAAAAATTCAGATCCGAATCGGAGATTTAAACATCTCGCGGCCTCGTGATCGATGCGCCCCGCGAATGGAATGTACGTATGGTAGATACCAACAAGGAGAGGTTAAGTAACTCGGGTCACGAAATGAGAAGAAGATTTTTTCCGTGCCACAAACGAGGAAAACAAAATAAAAAATACTCGTATTGACCTTTTTCTCCATAGGCCCGGATGTGCGAGAAAAAAATTAAGCCGAATGTCACGCGGGTCGCCTACATTCGCCAGATTCCCGTGAACCTATGAGAGAGTAGTTGTTAAAAATGAGGGCTAGTGTACTGCCAGTCGCGAGTTCGATCCTTAACACTATCTCAGAATACAGCCGTGCTGTATTCCTAGGGTAATGCTAGTAGGCTCTTAAAAAAGTAAATTATCAGAAATTTCATGCCAAATTATAAGTAAAAAAAATAATGAAATTTGGCGAAAAGAAATGATTGGAAAAAATTTATATTACAGAATTAAATCGTGGAATCATTACGTTAACTTTACAGTGTATTTTTGTGTGAAGCATTTGTAAATCTAGTTGAAGCGATAGATGTACAAAAAAGTCAGTATCCACACACAAAGGTTGGAAATTAAGGATGATAAAGTTTTTCATTCAATGGTTGAAAGAAAAATTTTAAACAGCGTAAGAATTGAACTTCATTACCTGCAGTCCACTACTCCACTCTGTTATTGTTATTACCATTATCTCATTAATTTGCCTTTAACTTAATTTTGCCTACTGTGTTTTTTATGTTGCGTAGGGTAGCCATAACTTCTGTATTGGATCTCAAATGTATGTACTATTAACTGTTTGTTCACATTGATATGAAGTCTTTATTAATAATATTTTTAAAAAAACCTTCCTTTAAGACTCCTTTTTCCCAACATTAAACACAGCTTTCACCTTTTTAAAACGATTTTATTTACCGCATTTGTCATTTTAAACACCGCTTTTGATGATTTTTATTTACCATTTTTCGGTGTCCCTAGCCATCATATATCTCAAAACTGCTTGAAGACAAGTAAAAAGATCTTTCCTGGGAAGTATTAACCCACCTGTCCTATTCTAGAGACCTTGTTCCTTCACATTACCATTTTTTCCTTTCAACGGCACATGTACTTACTGTGTAAAACTCCAAAAACTGCAAAGAAGTGGAAAATTAGGTCTCTGAATGGTTTGCCTCAAGAGAGGAAAAATTCTCTTGGGACTGTATCCACAAATTACCCAAAAGATCAGGAAATTTGTGGGTAGCAATGGACATTACTTTGAATAAACCTTAAATTTCTCTTGGAATTTGCATGTTTTATTTGATTGCAAAATGTGCACTATTAACATCTGGTATATTTCTATTATCCCTAGTTATTGATATGTGCCTGGGTCATTCCATGTCAAATTGACCAGGCGATTACCCTTAGGGTCACAGATTTTGCCCAAATTTGGCATAATGGCTCCATTTGATAAGAAAACAATTACCCCAAAGCCATTTTGCAAAGAACGCTACTGTTTATGAGAAATTGCAACGGGGAAAAATTTGAATTTTGTAAAAGTTACTACACGTTTTATGGTATATTTTAGAGACTATTTGAGCTACAGACGTGTTTATGGTCAAATTGTTAAGGCCTTGGATTGGACAAATATAATAAGGGATTATATTGTGAAATATAAACAATTATATAAAGTTTATAACAATTTTAAAGTTTCAAATCAATTTTTGACGATGTACTTATGCCTTCGATTTTGCTCATTTTTATGTATATTATAGACACAACCCTCCTCTACAAATTAAAAAATTTGCCAGAGTTAATATTTTATTCAAGAAAGAAAAATATTTTTGAGTGAGGACGGTGACGCCTGCCAGTCACCGCAGCCGACTGGCCGACCGTATGGTACTCTGGTGTCTTCAGATCTCTGTAACTCTCTCGTTCATCTTCTTCTCACTAATTTGAACCATATACCAACTCTTTGCCTGTGCATATCGCTATTTGCTTCACCCAGGTGTGACCATTGCCTTAGAATATATGAAGAGCGGCACCTGGCCGCAAATATGCATTTAAATGATATGGGCAGTGCTCTGCCTTCCCCGTTGTTTTCCTCGAGAGTAAAATTCAATTGGGTGATGGTGGGCGACAAATTAGGGCACCCCTTTTCTTGAAAAAAGAACAAAGAAAGAGGTTTTGGGGATCATGCTAAATGAGTACCTATGTGAAGAGAGTAGTACTGGAAGCTGAATAAGGAACGAGCTTAGTGAATTGTTCTCTGCGGCCAGGTGCCGCTCTTCATATATTCTAAGGCAATGGTCACACCTGGGTGAAGCAAATAGGATATGCACAGGCAAAGAGTTGGTATATGGTTCAAATTAGTGAGAAGAAGATGAACGTGAGAGTTACAGAGATCTGAAAACACCAGAGTACCATACGGTCGGCCAGTAGGCTGCGGTGACTGGCAGGCGTCACCGTCCTCACTCAAAAATATTTTTCTTTCTTGAATAAAATATTAACTCTGGCAAATTTTTTAATTTGTAGAGGAGGGTTGTGTCTATAATATACATAAAAATGAGCAAAATCGAAGGCATAAGTACATCGTCAAAAATTGATTTGAAACTTTAAAATTGTTATAAACTTTATATAATTGTTTATATTTCACAATATAATCCCTTATTATATTTGTCCAATCCAAGGCCTTAACAATTTGACCATAAACACGTCTGTAGCTCAAATAGTCTCTAAAATATACCATAAAACGTGTAGTAACTTTTACAAAATTCAAATTTTTCCCCGTTGCAATTTCTCATAAACAGTAGCGTTCTTTGCAAAATGGCTTTGGGGTAATTGTTTTCTTATCAAATGGAGCCATTATGCCAAATTTTGGCAAAATCTGTGACCCTAAGGGTAATCGCCTGGTCAATTTGACATGGAATGACCCAGGCACATATCAATAACTAGGGATAATAGAAATATACCAGATGTTAATAGTGCACATTTTGCAATCAAATAAAACATGCAAATTCCAAGAGAAATTTAAGGTTTATTCAAAGTAATGTCCATTGCTACCCACAAATTTCCTGATCTTTTGGGTAATTTGTGGATACAGTCCCAAGAGAATTTTTCCTCTCTTGAGGCAAACCATTCAGAGACCTAATTTTCCACTTCTTTGCAGTTTTTGGAGTTTTACACAGTAAGTACATGTGCCGTTGAAAGGAAAAAATGGTAATGTGAAGGAACAAGGTCTCTAGAATAGGGGCTAATAGAAATTTGGGCAAAATTGATGATCTAAAGGGTCATATTTTCTGATTTTCTGGTCAAATTGACGTGGAATGATCCTGGAATTGCTTATATGCTGTAAAAACTCAAGTGAGTGAACATGATTTAAAGTAGCATATTGCTTCCTTTATCCTGGGATTTTAATGCATTCTTTTTAATAGAAGAGTTACTCATTGAACTTTGTCGGGTTACACATCCAGCTAAGGTTACGGTCATTGTTAAATGCTGAAATCTGTTGCACCACATCTAGTTTTGCCATGATTGCCAGCTGCTAAGGTAGTAACCCGTCCATGCAATTTTAAATTCCATCTCTATATACAGTTGTCTCTGTATCTCTGTTTCTGGATGTAGGGATTTAATGCTTTTTATCAAACTTCGTTATTGTAATAGCCCTTTGTGGTTAAGTATGATGTTACTTTTTGTTTCATTATAGATTACAGGGAGACCCATGTTCGGCTTGGTTTCACTCCATTGAATACACTATCAAAGGCTGTTTAAATTATGTGCTTTTTCTGTGCTATTGAACATTACCTTTTATTTTTGTCTTTTATAGCCTCCACAATTTAGTAATTGACCTTGCAGTTCCCTAGCATAAGAGTAATAGGTCCTTGAGTAAAGGCATGGAGATTAGATAAGTTAAGATTCTAAAATTAGGATTAAATTGATGTTTAGGAACTTAGGTCATTGCTAAAAGATGACAAAGAAAGCTGAATATCTGCTTTTGAGAAATGAGTTTGAGAAGAATGGAGAGGGTAGCCTGGTTGGAGAGGAAGACAAAGAAAGAAGTGTTTAAAATGATTGTGTGGGTAGGAAGTGGAGTTATTATTTATAACTGTTGGATGGAATATATTTGATGAGGTGCTTAACCCTTTGAATGCCACACGACAATATATCGTCGTTTTCAGAATGTGCCAGAAGTGCCAACAACTATGGTTGTCTATTGGGAGACCTGTTAAAACAATGTTTTTCTCAATCTTTAACTCTTGTAAATTGTACATAATACAAGAATCATCTTTTAATAACTACATGGAACAATAATTTGGTTGTTGATGGAAATGATCAACAACTTGGGTAATTTAAATAACTGTATGTCGGATTGAATTTTCCGAGCGCCACATTTGGTTCTTACGAAACTGCTTCTGGTGCGACACTTTGGAAACTACATTGTTTGTTAGCCTAAAACCAATTGAATTTCTTCTAATATTTTGAAATTTTATTTTATTTATGTTGGAGATATTATATTTGGCGTGTTCTTATTTTTTTATATGCTTAGAAACATTTTATTCTCTGCGAAGTACATTGCATTCTCGTTCCTTTTGCGAACAATTTATGACATAGCAAAAAGACTTTAGGCTTCAAAACATCACTGCTATGTCGCTTCTGATGAGATAATTTGTTGCTGACTGTTTCACTGCGATCAAGTTGTTGATTTTTAGCTACAAAAGGCAGACGAAAAAATACTATGTAACTGCTATCATGCTACATATCTCTCTCAGCTGGTGCATTGAGTTAGCTGGGGTGTTGAGTCAGCAATGTGGCTTTGAAGCCTCGTTATCATAGTAGATACGGTAGTAGTATTTGAAAGATGATGCTGGGCATAAAAAATAAAATGTGTGCCATCTCTTGTTGTTGTACACATTGAAATTTCACTAGTAGCTTTTTGAAAGTGAAATAACCTTTTTGCCTAATAAGTGGCTTCAACTTCTAGAAATGAATTTTCACCTGGTGTTGACGATGACAGATTAGCTGAATATATAAATGCACTAAGTAATGACGACGACTCTGTGGAAAGTGAAGACAGTGCCCATTTTCATCAAGACACTAGTGAAGGGGAAGTGTTATCAGACTCAGATGAAAACGTGATAATCCTTCCTAAGAAGAGACGGGCAATTATTTAGTATAGCAATGACAGCGTCAGTTCTGATGAACGTGAAAGTGGAAGCCGTGATCATTCTGCAGAATTCATTGAGGTTCAGGACAATTGTGACTCACTCCCTCCTCCAAATTTAGAATTCCTGGAAACTCCTGGTCCCAAACATCTTCCGCCACGAAAATCTTCTCCAATCGTGTACTTCAACCTCTTTTTACCAACGCATTCTGGACCATGGTACCTCAACCTCTCAAATAAAACTTTAGTGTGGGCAAAAAAAAGTGTTTTAGAAGTGAAGAGCTTCTTATACTTGGGTATCCAGAAAAGAAATCACAAAAAAATCCAGTTTTATTACTTTCCACCGACTTGATAGCCAAAAGCAATTCAGTCATTCGCAAGGGTCAAGAATTTCCTAAGGATAGTCCACAAATCATTGAGCAGTACAATTGGGGTTACATGGGAGGCATTTATTCTTCAGATATTATGTTGTACGTGTATTTAGATGAGAGAAGATTATTTGATATACTGGAAGAAAATGGTCTTCAATGTAATTTCTAAAATGGTGCTAAATGCTTATATTACTTACAAATCAAACAGTCTTGAAAAAAATATCAAGAGGGCAGTTTTTTTCAGAAATAATAGATAGCATTGTGAGTGAATGGTTACTTAGATGGAATAATCCCAGTCAGTCAACTCCTAGGACAGTATAGTCAGGAATATATGGGATAAGGAAACTTTCAGGGCGGAGGGAAAAAGTTTGTGCTGTATGCAGTAGGAAAGACCGTGGCCCAGCTGTCCATAGATGTAGAACTGCATGAAATGTGAATAAGGCCTACATGGAATTTGTGTGTCTCATCTCATCATATTTGTGAATAATATGAAAATAAGTTATTTGATTTGGAATATGGTTTGTAATGTTGTCATTGTTTTCTAAGTATGAGTATATATTTTCAATAATTTGTAATGTAATTGTTAACATTTTGTAAGCAATAACAAACTTAAATTCTTGTTATTATTATTCAGATACCATGTTTCGTAACATTTTCACATCCAAATATTCTCTTGTCTGCGAAAATATTCACATAATATACCTCCAATCATTTTGATAATTTCCCCTGAATTTTATGCAATTTGCATTGTGTTATGCAATCGAATATCTAATGACAATTCGTGCAAATTCCTTGGATATTATATGATCATTTCCTAGAAAGATAATGATATTTTCTATGTATCAATGGTTTATTTCCTTAAAGTTAATATTATTTCTCGATTTATTGGTCAAAAGTGAGAAGTAAAATATTTCAAACCTGTAAATTTCAAATTAAACTATAACAATTGATAATATCAACCGATTTTTTTCATATTAATTTGGAAGAAAGTATTCACTTTCAAATGCAATAGAAATCATGTAAAAATAGCAACAAATAAACAAATAATGATTTTTTGAATAAAGGCCTACAAAATTAGCAAAATACCTATGGCACTTCTGGGAATACTCACCTAAAAATCAGTGGCACTCAAAGGGTTAAGGGTCTGATTGAGGGGTTGAGTGATAATGGAAGAGGTAAAAGAAAGGGATTTTACATTATATAAAGGTTCTAGCGAATTAATCCTGGTGATAAGTTGGGGAATACAAATTTTTGGAATGGAAATGTTAGAGATGACCCTTTAATGGCAGGTGTTATATAAGCTAATTGATAATGTTTTGGGCTGTCCAAAGTCCTACCTTTCTTATGGAAAGATATGATCATACTTCCATTTCTTATGAAGAGAGTTTATCTTATTCAATCGTTTTTATTTCAGGGTGGTGTTGTTTTGGAAGTAGTTGTTGCTAAATGGTGGGCCAGCCTTGGGAAAGCATGGCTTGATTATTCGATAGAGTTCCATGGTCTTCGTCCAGAACACCCAGTGGTTTCAATGCATGGAGGAGAAGGAATTATGCAGGTGGAAGTGCGAAGTAGTCTTCGTCATGAAGATGTTGCTCCTGCTGTTTCTCTTAAAAATCAGGTTCAGGTGCTCAGGTAGGAATATATTTGTGGAATATTGAATCATTCTTATGATGAAGTGTTATTGTAGTGTTGTGACATACTGATTTCGTGAATGTCTAGTATTTGTGCACAAAGAAGAGTGACAAAGTAATTTTTTTCAGGCCAAGTGAGTCAAAAATTGGTCCATTAACCAGTCGTGATGTTATACCTCCTGGAAGACAAATTTATGAATTACATCTGACTTACAATTTCCACATAGCAAAAGCAACTGAGATTACTCCTAATAGGTAATGTTGTTGTTAACACAGTTTTTATCCTGAATGATTATCATTCAGAAGTAACTCCTATGGTATTAAATATAATTGTATGCAGTCTCATTTTGTGAAACTACTGCCAAATCTGGGTTTCAAAATCTTGTTCTTTGTAGCTCCTCCTCCATCTTTTTCTGAAATTAAGCTTTGCAGGTGGAAAGAGTTTTATCGCTAATAATTGGTTAGTTTTTTTCTTATGAAGTTATTTTGTATTTATTTTATCATTCATACACAAACCCATACTTTATATTTTTATTCATAAAAGAATTTACAAGAATAGCTAATGATTTTTTTTTCAGAATACAGTCGGTCGTCGACTTGCGACCACATTTGATTCAGACAGTCCGGTCATAAATCGATTTGGATGTAAGTAGGATATTCACAATTTTTTTGGCGGATTTTGATAGAATACATTCTACATAAATCATCTTTTTCTCAGACCCAAATATTTTTGAAGGCCATCTATCATCTGATTACACAACAAAATATGTGTTTGTATATTGCATTGTCACAACGGAACTAGTTCTGTAGTTTTCGTGACATTGTTGGTGTTTGTTCCACAATTCCAAAGTTTTATTCTATTAAGACACCTGAAAATTAATATAGTTGCAACTGCTGTTGATAACAGACTGATAATTGTGAGCGTTGAAGTGTTATCCAGTGAACAGCACCATTCACGCCAATGCCAAACACTCATTTGTAAGTCGAACCACCATATGTTGAATAGGTCGTAAGTCTGCGACTGACAGTACAGTATTTTGACTCACACAATTAACTGTGAGAACATGTGTGGAAAATGCAATAAACTATTCTTGTTGAAATATCATAAGTTGCATTGATGTCATTATTACCCTTTATATATTTGATTTCTTGTTCATAGTAATTGTATTAACCTCATTACAGCACATTGCTGAGTGACTTACTGTATGAGTCGGAATTTGAATCTCAACTCTGGATGATGTTTGACTCTAACAAACAGCTGATTGCTACAGGTGATGCCTATCCATGCAAGGTGAGTAATCATTGGTGTGATTATGTAGTAGGTCAATGCACAATTGTTTGCTTAGGTTGATAGTACTCTGAAAGCTTAATTTAGTGAACTTTGTACAGTTACAGTTTTCTTAGGGTTTAAAATAAAACATTCTAGATGTCATCTTTTATATTTCTTAATTCTTATTAATGTATTTATTTGATATATAATGTTTTGTTTTGTAATTACTTCTGTAGTTCCTTAAATTTTAAGTGATAATTATTAATGGAAATGGTGACTTTCTTAAATTCAAAACTTATCTTCCACTTCATGATTAGTGTTCTGTGATGGGCCCCAGAAATTTTCTATGCTCTATGCATTTCACTCATTCAGAAGTATTTTTATGCTTAATTTGTAATGTAATAGAGATTCATATGTATTTTAATTGCATTTCTAATTGAAGACAAGTCTCTCCTTTAAAAGTCCTGCATATTTTTTGTGCTTTAACTACCTAAATAAAGTCAGTGAAATAATTCAAAATTTTCTTCTAAAATAATTTTGGTGAAGTAGAAATTTTAACTTTACAAGGATGTCTTTAAATTGAACCCTTGAAGCTTAATTTATTTGTGTGTTGAAGTAAGAGTAATCAAATAAGTATAAATAACATAAGAAGTGTAAAAACATTCAGGGGGTAGTATTTATTTTAATTAAATCCACTAAAATAATTTGAATTAGTGAAAGAATTTCTCATAGTTGAAGAATAAGAATGAAAAATTGAAGATTCAGACTGTAAAAATTGTTCTCTCATATCCCAGAGGCCTCATCCCGGGCCTCACGCTTCCCCTCCCACTCTCATCGAGGACATTTACCTCTGTCTCATGCGCAAGCCGCATGTCCGTTCTCTCAATCGAACCGGCTGTGCATTCACTCCCCTTGCCCATGTTACCTTGGGAGCAGGTTTATTTCAGTGTTATCCAGCGAAAGTCTCGTATCACTCTGGAGAGGATTCCACTTGTGATGGAGCGACACCATAGTTTCAGGGGATCGATATTTTTACGCCATCTTGTCCACCCACTACGTTGTTCGTGCATGTATGTTCACATCTTTTTCCATCAACTTGAATTACCTATGTTACATGTTGTTTTTAATCGCTCATTCTTGAGTGAATGCCTAAAGATACGTAACGTTTACTTTTGAAACTTCGTAGTATTCGAAAGGGAGTGCGGGAAGGGATGATTCTCTGTTAAATATTACCATTGAGTAATTTATTGTTTGTAACAAGTCACTGATTTTACTATTAACTTGACAAAATTCTCTTGGATTACATGGCGTGGATACATTGCGCAAGTTCTGAATGAATATTTTCGGTTAACTAAAAGCGTAAGGTGGGTATGTCTGTAGTAATAGCATTTAACATCAATGTTCATGTAGACCCACAAAAAGCTTCAAATCGGATATACCTATCCTATTTTTCAGTAACGTTGCGTAAGCGATTGGTCTTGTGCTGTGTGAGGAATAATGACGTTTTAATCTCTCCCATTGGCACTCGCAATTCAGAACCAAATCAAATTTCTGTTTCACTATGAAAAACTTAGAATATTTAGGTATATAATGTCTTTTTTTTATAATGATTTTTAATGAGGTACTGGGAAAAAAGAACTTTGAAATGCATGATCATTTTATCCATTATTTTGGGTTTTGGTGTGTATAGAATGTTACCTATGCAGCAGGATCGTCCTGTCACATGTTACTCTTTACCTCCGTGTACTATCCACCACCCAATTCCATTCAATCTCTATTTCCACGCTTCCCCACTTACGTACCCTTCTCCCTTTAATTAGATCTCCCCCTGCCACACACCATCGCGGTGGATTGCAGGGTATCACTTAAATGTAGATGTAGAAGTGTCATATCTTTGATATTTTCTATGTACAATTATGTATTATTTTTAGGCATGGTTGGTCATTATTGTTTGTTACCATATTTTTTCCTCACTGTTTCTATTTATCTTGCAATTGGCTGTTTTGCCATTATAATTTGAAATCTTGATTCGGAAATTATCCTTTGCAGAAACCAATAAATTACTTCGTGACATTTTCCTATTCATCATTGTTGATATTGCATATTTTTGCTGACCCTAAAATTCTATATTTACAGTATGTGGCCAAGGTGGAGAAGGGAGATTTCGTCCTCCGATTACATGTTCGTCATGAGCGTCGTGATGCTCTTGAGCGACTTTCAGACCTCCCTATGCTCCTGTCTCAAAGGCTGCCTTCTCCAATCTCACTGGATGTTTATGCATCATATTCACAAGCAATGCTTTCAGCAGGATCTCCATCGTCTGGATCATCTTCAGCATCTGGACCACACTCAGGAGGAAAAAAGATGCCTGTGATGCAGCTATCCCCTGGGTCCATTCTGCCCATCTACATTGCTCCTCTAGCCAATGAGAAGTAAGCATCTCTATTTTGGGATCATTAACTGGGTTTTCATTGAATTGTTTTCTCCTTTGTGTTTCTTGAAACCATTGAATGAAAAATGTTATTTGATGAAAATTATTTTGGTCTCTTGTATAAAATATCTTTGTTCCTTTCATGGTATTATACCTTTCATATATCTTGGTGGCTGAGAGGCAGGTCTAAAATCTATGGGGATGAGAGAAGAGAAAGTCACTCATCATGTGACTTTGTCAGGGTGAACTAGGATACTGTTGGCTTGGCCTAGCATCTAGGAAATTCAGTCACTCTCAAACCTCGATGGTGTGAACTTCTGGAATCTGCTTGTTGTGTTGCCAATTCATTCTGGGCAACACTATCAATAATAATCACTCAGTAATGTGAGAGTGATAGTGAGGGTGATGATTTGGATGACAGTAATGCTGAAAGAGATGGAGTCACCTTGGCTCCATCGTGAGACTAGGAATGCCTACTATTCTTTGTATTTGAACTAGTGAATACTCTTCAGTGGTTACATATCTACCCTAATGGAGATTTTTGAACTGTACCAGGCTATCCTAAAAGGTACCTGCCTCCACAAGTTTTAGAGCTCTCAGCCCCAAAGATATTTCAAAATGATAATAATTCCGAGGTAAAAAAACTAAATTTATACTTATTTAGATATCTCTGGCGTGATAATGCCTGATGCAACATTAAAAACTTTTTCTTTCTCAAGCCTGGTTATTCATTTTTTTTCATAATGCTAAGATTTGTGTTTTAGCTGAACACAATACATTATGCTGAGATTATGAAGTATTGATTGATGGAATGTATTTGATACATTTTGAAAGAAATTAATTTGCATTTTGTCCGAAGTATATGATAGTGTTTTCATGAAAACAGGTCAGTTTAGTATTAGAAATTGAAGTTTAATGTTAAAATTAATGTGTATTATAATGTAATTTACTTTTTCAGAGCAATCAAAAGTGCCACTCTAGGGCAGTACTTGTCAGGGACCATATCATATGCCAAGGATGAAATTGGGAAGAAAGTGGTATGATTCTTTGTTTTTTGTATTCCTTTTTTCCTTAAAACAACCATTATTCATGCATCAGAAGCTAATGGTAATGTACACCATATCCTCTGGTATCATATCTCCCTGTATGTTGGCGGATATACAGTCAAGCCCATTTATAACGAAGTTGAAGGGGCTGAATATTTACTTCGTAATAACCGAACTTCGTTATATGTGGACCAGTTTTTCAGAGCCTCTCTTTGATGGGGAATAGCCTTCACTTCATTATAACTGGAACTTTGTTATAAATGGGTTTGATATAAGTGGGCTTGACTGTATGTCTAAATATCTCACTGAAATTTATTTAATTATCTAGTGGATTATATAGGATTTGGTTCTTTCCCGGCAAACTAATGCTGTAAATTGTTTGCAGGTTTTCCACCAGGTCAGGTATTCTGCTGCCAACGTTTCAATGGCTAACTCCGCCATTGTACTCAGAGCGTCGATGCCATGTTAAGATTTGTCGCCCTTATATATGCTCCCGATCGAGTCAGGTGACTCCTGATTGGCTGTTGTCTCTCTTCCTCCTCGCTTCTTTGATTTTGCAGATTATGGGTCTCCTCGATTGGCTGAGAGCATACCTTGCATCTCTATTGAGATTTCTCTTCTCCAAGCTGATCTCAATGGCCTCTTTGACCAACCGCCCCATTAATGGTCTGCTGTCTCATGACCCCACTGAAAGCAGACTGAGGAAGACTATTGACCTAATCAAGAAGGTGTGAATTCCGGATGAAGAAAGGAGGGGCCTCACACCGCAGGCCCCTATACCTACCAGGATATATTGACTACCAAAAGTACATAAGGAAGGGATCCCTCTGTGGCCGATAGTGAGTGCCATCAACTCTCCCACTTACAACCTGGAGAAGTATCTCACTGGAGTCCTCAAGCCATTTGTGGGAACATGCATACACCACACCAAAAACTTCACTGAGTTCGTCAGTACCCAAAGGGATATCTGCTTGGAAAAAGACGACATCCTAGTCAGCCTCGATGTCGTCTCCCTGTTTACATGTGTCCCCCTGAAAGAGACGATCCAACTTCTGGAGGGTAGACTCAACCAAAAAACTGTCAATCTATTCCGCCACGTGCTGATGATGACATACTTCATGTACGGGGTAAAATATTATGAACAAATCAATTGCATTGCCATGGGTTCCCCTCTCTCACCAGCGATAGCCAATTTTTTCATGGAAGATTTCGAGGAGAGGGCCCTATTCTCCACGAAACTTAAGCCAAAGTACTTCTATAGATACGTAGATGACACTGTCATCATTTGGCTTCACGGACCCGAGATGCTGCCAGAGTTCCTAGACCACATGAACGAGCAACATCCCAATATCAAATTCACAATAGAAATGGAGGTCAACAAGAGCCTACCAATCCTTGATATCTTGGGGCAACGCAAGGAAGACGGAACCCTGTGAACGGGAGTGTACCGGAAACACACACATGGAACTTTACCTAAATGGACGCAGCCATCACCACCCCACCCAACGGAGAGCAGACTTGTTGACCCTGGTTCATCGTGCCCGATTGATAGCGGGCAAAGAAAGCCTGCCTGTGGAATCAAAACACCTAAGGCAAACCTTTCGACAAAATGGATACGACGAGAGACATTGCATTGGCCCTGAAAAGGTCCTTAAAAAAGGACAATCACAATGAGTCTGAGGAAGAAAACCATCTGATCCCAGAAAGTTCCAACCAAGACAAAGAGGATCCAGTTGCCAGAGCCTTCCTCCCATACATTTCCACCATCTTGGGAAAACTTTCCAGAATACTCTAAAAATACAAGATAGAGACCATCCATAAGCCACCAGAGAAGCTGAGGCATCATCTCATTCAAGCGAAGGAGAAACTTGGATTTAAAACTCACGGAGTGTATCGCATTCCCTGTGAATGAGGGGAAGCGTACATTGGAGAGACTGGCTGGACCATGGAAACAAGAGTGAAAGAAAACACACGATGCATTAGACTGGGCTATCCCGAGAAATCAGCCATCATGGAGCACAGCCTAATGCTAGACAACCGCATCTGTTTCGATGATGCCAAAAGGATAAGTAGGGCAAACGGATGCTGGGACCGTTTGACCAAAGAGGCCATTGAGATCAGCTTGGAGGAGAGAAATCTCAATCTGAGACTCCAACACTGAGAGACACCACCTAGTGGCAAAAGTCCAAAACATCCAAACGATGTCAACTCCCTCATGCTGTGGATTGTTTTCCATGGTTGTTAACAGCAGTCGTGAGGTTTATTGGTGTTGTCTAAATTGCTGAGGTTTTTAATTCTCAGGAAACAGTTCTCATAAGAACTAATCATTTCGTTCTTTTCATTTCTCATTGACTTTTTAATCCTTATCATCCAACTTTCCATTATTGTCGTGTTTTCCTAAGGTTCCTTTCTACTAACCTCACACCCCAAACCCATCTGTACCTTGTCTTCTTATATGATCTTTTTTAAACTTCCTGGTTTTATCTTTCATTTTTCATTTCACAAATCATTTATTTATACATTTACACGTATATTCACTGCCGGAAATTTATTTCTGGAGTATTTCCGCCGCACAGTATGCTGAAATTGAAAAAAAGAGTCAAAAATTCCAACAAAGTCTTTTTCAGCCTATAAGTCGAAATTTAGAATGGTGAATCTCCTTTTATTGGTTGGTGATGCATGGTTTCATTTTTCATAATTACTGTGGATTAACAATATGCAGGGGCTTAAAATTTAATAAAAATGCAAAAACACCCAAAATCAGTTTTCGCTGAACTTCTCAGCTATGAAGAGGCTGCAGAACCTTTTGTAGTATCATTAAGGAATTAAGGTGGTAGTATTTTACAGAAACCATCTTAGTCTTGGACATCTTATAGATGTAATTGATTCATAAGGATATTCCCTCTCTTAATAGGCCAATATGTCGGACCCTAGTTTCCATGGTGTTTTTCCTTTTGTGTGGGAAATAGTTCAAATGAACAAGGAATAACCTTAAGTAAGCCAGTCTTGCGCGCCAGCTAATGGGAATACAGTGACGCGGTGAGTAACATCATATGCTGTGGACCCACGAAGTAACTTATGGTGATTTTCTAACTGCATGTGTTGTAAAGAACCGCCATGAGAGCCATGCTAATTATTTGCAAATAGAATAGTGATAGTTGGTAGTTGTTCGATAGCCCAAGTACATATTCCGCTTTTGGTTAAATTAAATGGGCAAATCCCTTAAATTCTTATAAACATTTAAAACTGTGGAGCCTGAAGATGTTTAGCTGCTGTTGGCAATTTGCAGAGCCCTTTGAAAGCGACCTTTTCCTCCAAGGCACCCAACATTTGCTGATGTTGTACATACAACCATTACTTGGACCCCCTCCTCTCGTGCCGCCCAGTAATGTTCGCAAAACGGATATTTTGACACCGCGGTATCATATGTGTGGCCTGGTTGAGCCCGTGACTTTCGTCCTATTCTTCTTAGTACTCATAGATATTGCTCTTAAGTAAAAAAATTAGACATTTTTCATTAAATATTCCAATTAAATTAAAGTAAATGTGGAAACTGAAGAAGGCCAAATTCACTATAAAAGAATCGGGAATAAAATAAACCGTAAAGCGATAAAATCAAGGGAAATGTGGATGAAGGATCTATGCAAAGATGTACAAAGCAACCTCGCAAATAGAAATGTAGAAGTTGCCTACATGATGGTGAGAAATCACTTCAAGGAACGGGCTGCAAGATGTAACAGCATCAGGGACAAGAATAGAGAACTCTTAATTGAACATGTCAAATCAGGAGCCAGCAGTAAATAAGCTAGCATAAAAAAAGGAGTGAGGCAAGGCTGTGCACTTTCTCCCGTATTATTAAATGTCTACATCAAGAAAGCCATCCAAGAAGTCAATGAAAAGTCTCCGGGAGTGAATATCCACGGGGAGAAAATCAGCATGGTACGATTCGGCGATGACATAACAGTCATGACAAAAACAGAAGGAGATTTAAAGAAGACACTAGGAAATATGGAAAGAACAATTACCAGATATCATCTGAATATCAATATAAAGAAAACGAAGGTATTGGTATGCAGTAAGAGAAAGGAAGCCAAGACCAAAGTTAAATTAGGATAACAAAAAATCGAGGAGGTGGAAGAGTTCAGTTACCTGGGAAGCCGAGTAACCAGCGATGGACAAAGTAAAAGAGAAATTGCCGGTAGAATTGCCCAAGTGAAAAGGGCATTTTACCAGAAGAAGATTCTGCTTACAGCTGCAAATACAAGGATAGAAGTGAGGAGGCATTTCATTAGACTATACATCTGGAGCATTCAACTATATGGCAGCGAAGCATAGACAATAATAGCAGCGGAGAAATCCAGGCTGGAAGCATTTGAAATGTGGTGCTACCGAAGAATGATGAAGATAAAATGGATAGACCAGTGACAAACGAAGAAGTCTTAAGAAGAGTGGGAGAAAAGAGAGGTCTGCTGAAAACTATGTGTTAAGGATGTAAAAGAGAAGAGCTACGTCAATATAAAGAGATTGGCCGACAGAAGAGTCGAGTGGAGGGCAGGGCTGCAAGTTGGTCATTATTACCATTATTGGTCATTATTTCTGATCTTGATCACTTCAAGTCATTATTATGCTAAAAAGTCACTAAAAGTCATTATTATACCGTATTTACTTGCATATAAGACGAGGTTTTTTTGTCACTTTTATCCACCGGATAAAAGTGACAAAAATTCAGGGTTGTCCTATGTGCGCGAGCTAAGCATTCTTTGCTTTTTTTTTGGGTTAGTGTCAAGGTCGAAATCAAAGTCACCTTTGTTGGATGGTGCAATAATAACATTGTATGACGGGTGACTTGTTGCTATTTTTGACTCTGTAGTGGCAGACGACGCCGCATTACATTTGCTTCGGAAGCAAACGTATAGATGAGCCGATGATCCCAGCGCGGCTGCCGTGTCATCTGATATCCACAGACAAATCGGCAATTTCTGACTAGCATCTATGTTACATTTTTCACAACAATGTAGTGGAGTCGATTGTTATAAGGAACCAATGCCTCCTGCATACAGCCTGCTTTGGTTGACCATGAAGTTAATGTAGCCAGGCAGTCAGGTGACAAAAGAGTAGCATTGTTATAGGGGTGAGATTACAGAATGTATGAAAGTAACGAGGGAATGCTCCACTGCCACTACTAAATTTCATTCAGGAACAATACACTGTTACAATACGGACAAGAATCTTATGTAATATGGTTCCAGACCCTCCTATGTAAGACAATGTAAGATAATCCCAACCCTCCAATCTCCCCAAAACATCTTCCGTAATACTTACGGAATTTATACGTTACATTAATAAATGAGTAAGGAAGTGCAATTTTTTTATTTTTTTGTCTCCAAAATCCTACCTCATTCTATATTCGAAGTCATCCTATATGCGAGTAAATATGGTAATAGGAAGGCTCCAAAATGGAACAAACCTCACATCAGTGCTGTGAGAAACCTGCATCAGTGCAGTGCAGGAAACATCAGAGCCCTGCATTCTCTGCCAATTCCCCAACTGGCAGCCGACTAGACCCTAAAAATCCCTTGCAATGCACAAATTGAAAACGCGCGAGTACAAGATATGTGTTTGAATCATGCATTTTACAGATTTGCATTGCTTAGTCGGCCAGTTGGCCTCCAGTTTGCGAGTGGGCGGAGAATGCAGGACTGTAGGAAACATATACTCAAGTGTGTTTGGCTGGTTTCAGTAAGGTTTTGGTTGTATTTGGTCAATTTTTGGTCATTATTTGGGCAAAAATAAGTCATTTTTCCAACCGGTAGAACCAATAGAACCAACCGGTAGGACCGCTTGCAGCCCTGGTGGAGGGCTGCGTCAAACCAATCATAGGATTGTTGACCGATGATGATGATTCCGATTTTACTATTCTGTAAATTCATTAACTTTTTCATTTTTTTATTACATTAATTATTGCTATTTTGAGCTTTCTGAAGAATCATTTTCTTCACTTGTATATCTTCTTCTTTTAAGTAGCTAATGGCTATGAGGTTGCTTACTTCCTTCAGTCGTCTCCATGGTGTCTTTGTTAATTACGAGTAGATTAGTAATTAAGGGATCTAACGTCAGAAGAAGTCTTCGAAATAAATTCTTGTTGCTGACCACACTAGAGCTTTTCCTCAAAATACGCTCTCCAAATATTCTTGTATCTCTATTCCTTGCCTCAGTTGTCTCTCCCAATAATTGACTCACCGGAGGAATTGCGTCTTTAACATTTAAAGCTCCGTCTTTAAGGACGTTTTGGATTGTGAGAAGCATGTAAAACCAAGGATATAACTGTACAAACAGATCGGCAGCCATCCAGCTGTAGACATTGAATGCAGTGTCATTTAGTTGAAGACCACTCCATGATGCCTTCAGTAGAGTGGAGAATTATTTGTTGAAGTCTTAGTCAATCCTTGAAATAATATCATCTGCATTAATTGTAAACGTTTGAAGCTGACTATTAGAAACTAGCTACACGGTAATTGAAATGAACCTTAGTAATTTTCGTACCGGTTTTTTCGGCCACTATCCAGGGACTTTCAAACAAACTTTTTAGTGATAGATGGCCGGTGACTTTTCAGTGATAGGCAGCTCGAATGTCCGTCGTATTGTATATTTTGTTCAAATTCAAGTCCTTCCATATTGTAAGTATGCGGTAATGATGAAAACGAAATGAAACGTCACATACACTAATAAAAGGAGAGCCATCATGCTAAATTTCAACTTCCAGATTGAGAAAAAACTATTTTTTGGAATTGAGAATAAAAAATTATTGCACTTTGTAATGATCCACTAATACAGTTTATTGTTACAAAATGTAATAATATTTTATTCTCAATTTCATCATCCACACAGAAGGCCTAAAGTCATTACCAATATATTTTTTGGATTTATTGCGAGCTTTATTCGATTTCAGCCCACTGTGTGCTGGTTTGAAGAATTACGGCAAATATCCACACAATCCACTCACTTTTTTCCCTGGACCCCTCTAAAACTACTACTTCACCGTAAAATACACATTCCCCTTCTATTGTGCCTCTTGAATGGTGGTGTTGGCCCATGTACATCAAAATCTCCGCTAAAGAAAGGTGTAGCCGGACTCTCATTTTCACTTGCGTAATTGAGTTTTGATGCACTCCAGAAATCATATGAAAATGAAGATACCATGCAGCGGCCAATCTGGCATTGCCGAAGCCGTAATTATTGTTTATTCGCAGTGGAACAAAAGCTAGTGTTCATTACCTTAGTAGGAGTCTGCTATTACCACTATATGTGACTTAGGTAAATCTTACGTTAACATCGTTTGGGCGGCCATCTTGGAAAATTAATCCGCGACAGCAGCACCGCCATCTGTGATTGAGTCTCGTATAGAGATGCAGGGTATACTCTCAGCCAATTGTGGAGACCCATAATCCACAAAATCAAAGAAGTGAGGAGGGAAAGAGACAACAGCCAATCAGGAGCCACCTGACTCGATCGCGAGCATATATAAGGGGGACAAATCTTAACATGGCATCAATGCCCTGAGTACAATGGCGGAGTTAGCCATTGAAACGTTGCCAGCAGAATACCTGACTCGGTGGAAAACCCACGAAGAATTTACAGTATCAAGTGGATCTTTTAGTCTTGCAGAAATAAGTAAGGGTCATTTGACCCCAAATTTGTTTTACCAAATTATAATATTTTATGCATTCCCATAGACTGTTATCTTGTACTGGTGTTGATATTTATGCTATACCTATATCACGAAGCATTTAATTAGCTATTCCTATGGTTATAAATACCTAATTATCACTTTAGCAAGTCGTAAACTAATTTATAGTCAATGGTCATCTGGTTTCAATCGCTTCAAATTTATTATCAATTTAATCATGCAATTGCAATTATTTATAGTTATTAAAAGTTTTGCTTGAAAATTTATGTGAATATTATAAAAGTTTAGGATTCATTGAAATAAAAATACAAAAAATACTTTTATTACATTTTAGACACATGGTTTTTTTGGCACACATTCCACAATATATTGTTTGCATTGAAACCAAACATGGGAAGATATGTTATTGATAATTGGAGATATTTGGCACTTTATTCTCTTCTGTGCTCTTAATAGGTATGTGAAAGTGGTATCTAATGAAGTTTTGCTTGTTTGATTAGTGCATGATGGTGGAGGTTACGTTGGAAAAGATTATAGCACCTTTGTTGATCTTCTTACGACTCACTTTAGAATTTTTTGTTTCCTGGTAGAGTACCTAGCTATTTATTGAGGCAAGATCCATTATATTGAAAAATACATGTATAGGCAACCTCCATGTAGTTGATCGGGTGGAATATTTCTGGCAAATGCCTTCCATACCATCTACTCCCGCTTTGATGTTGTCGTGAAACAGGATGTTTTCTACAATGTGAAAATGCATTTCGACATTATTTAGATTCACCTACAAAACCTTTTATTTGATTATGAAATTGTCCTGTTTTTTCTGCGCATACTTCAGAAAATGGCTGCATTTCAATGGAGCAGGCTCGAGATTTGCAAGAAAATTGTTCTAGGAGCTGAATCCAAACAAAATTCATCTGCCTTTAGCACTCAACTACGGGTCGCCCTCGATTCGAATTGTGAATGTTTCATTTTATTCAAGAGTCCATCCCTAGGCATAGTGCTAGAGAATGTATTTGACCTCTGACTTAATAGGTTTTATCCCAACTGCTTTTTATAGTCAAAGGCATTGTTCCAAGATGTCTCTTTCAAACAAAAATGGGGTCGTTTACCAAATTTTATTTATTGCCGAATATGGTAGAGTTTGTAAAGTAAAAAGACACATATTTTTCCGTTTTTTGATCCGTCAATTAGTTCTAGAGTTATAAGCGGCGAAAAACTGATGTTTTTAACCCTTTTGGAAAAGTGGGTGTGGTGCAACCTCTGACGTATATCAACTTCGTCAATCACAGCTGAGCCCGCGAAGCTACTTTGCCTTATCGCAAAGGGGGGGACACAGCTGACTCTGCCAGTCAGAGGAGTTACGACAGCATCTGTGCAAGCAGACCTTCCGAGAATCCCCCTTCACTCCCTCCCCTTCTCATACGAGCAGTCAAGGACGGGAGGAAAATGACATCAATGTTATCACTGCAGCTTTTTCGGTGGGCGTCACCTTTTGATTTATTTTAATTTTTGATTCATGATTGAATGGTTGTGGTTAGAAGATTAATTTTTTCACTAAATTTCTTTTTTCGTTTCCATCTAACAATTTCGTGTACAAAATTGCGATTTTGATTTATGCATTCGGTTTATGCGGTTTGGCATTATGAGAAGGTCCTCTCTCAACAAACACCTATTACATATGAAAACATTATGAAACTTACCTTGTTCCACAGTACATTTTATGATACATCACTCAGCATCAAGCTCATTATCACCACCTCTTGAATATTCAGGGTTCATACCAGTCAGGAAGTCATGGAAATGTCAGGGAAATCAGATTCTGGTCAGGGAAAAACTCCAGAGGCACAGAAAAAAGATGAAAATCGTGGTTGAACGCATGGAGCATTGCTGTGCTCAAGTGGCGAGGTGTGCATTTTGTTGCTGTCAGCTTGCCGTCCTGGCTGGGTGGCATGGGGTAGTGCTGACTTGGTGGCTCGCTCGGGATCTGGCCTCTTGGTCTACCCATCCATTGTTTTGTTTTTGAATTTTGACTGGAATATATTATTTTCCTGGACTAAATAAATTTTATTTCACAATATACCTTGCTGCATTTTTCCATAAAATCCCTGTGTATGACTGCTTTGCCATTGATATAAAGTCAGGGAAATTTCAAAAATTGGGATTCGAAATCAGGGAAAAGTCAGGGATATTGAAAATGGAAAGTTGGTATGAACCCTGATATTCCTTTTGCCGTGGTATAGGACTTGGTACTACGTAAATGGTACAAACTACTGATAGTGTGTCACAGTCACATGACGTGGGCCTAACACCCAGGAAAAAGAGCAGCCATTCGAAAAAGAGGATGTGGGGTCGATGGTCCATAATATTTTATACCAACTCTCAAATCCCTCTTAAACCATTCCAGGAGTGCGCAAGATTGCGAAAGTACAATAAAAGTATAAGATTTGCGTAATAAGAAAGTTACCTATTCAAAAATAATGTTGGAATGTGAAATTCATGCAGGGGATACATTTACTTTTCCTATGCTGCTGTGGTTTTTCAAAAATATCTGGTATGGAAAAAGTCACTCAGTTTGGATTTTGCTGTGGGTGTTCAGAGGCATCACCTGGAATCAAACTCATCACCTGGAATCAAACTGTGTACCCTTTGGTCCATAACTCAGGCACTAACCCACAGGGCCACCTAGATGTTGAGTAAATGATCTTTATAAAAGATTATGAGACTAGAGTAAGAGGAATATGAAGATATACTACGAAAATAAATGAGGGGTCAAATGACCTTCAGCCAGCTTTCAAGGTATAACCTCTTGGAAGAATTTGAGAAAAATTATTAGAGTAATTTTTATAAACAGAATGAACAAAGTAAAAAAAACGTTCCAATAAATTAATAATATTTTACACTAAGAAAAATTGAGTTGAATTCCAAAAATGGGTCATACGACCCCTTCCATTCGTTGAGTGTTAAGACGAAAATTTTACCTCTTTCTATTGTGTACAATTAATTCTGTGTAAGAATTGAACTGCATGGTCAAGTCAGGAATCGATACACTTTTCTTTGGGAACTTTAGTTTTTTGTTGATTATTTTCCAATAATTTTCTTTCCAGGATGTCTATCCCTTCAAGTACATTATTCCTGAAGCACCAAAGAAATCTGCATCTCCAAAAGTTGATGCTAAGGATAAGGAGAGGACGAAGTGGGAAGAGTATTGTGAAGCCTTGAGAGATCTCAAAACAACATGGCTATCCAAAATGGGTATTTATTTGCTTTCATTTTTTGTGTTCCTATTTTGCACAGATTTTCAAATTTGTAGTTCTTAAGCCTTGGAGCTAAGCTTAAAGCCATCTAGTGAATTCACTGGGTTGTAATTGGTGAATTGACCTCTGGATAGGTTAGCTGCAAAATAAGTGAGACAACTCATTGAATAAGCAGTTGTGGATAGTATGTATGTAGTATCACTTGTATGTGATATTGATCAGCCCTTTGGCGAGGGTAGGCCTTCAAATTATTTTGAAACCTATGAGGATAACTTGGTGATGGGAGGCCCAGCAAGTATAAATCACCATTTTATTATCTCAAGTAGCCACTGCTAAACCATTTTCTTTTATCAAAGATGTGATGGAACCCTCTTAAGTAAAATACAGTACCTGGTTGTAAGACAACCTCATTTATACAGTTTTTTTGTCAGGTAAATAACTTCATAATACCCCATGTATTTCCAACCTCCCTTATGAAACGCCTATCGCTGTGAATGAGTCATGAGGACTCGACAATAGCGGAAAAAAATATCGCCTTTAAGAATGCAAGTCAGTGTCAGTTTAACTGACGGTATCTGGAAGCATGCCATAATTATGCCTCCTCGCGCAAAGATTTTGGAGACGGAGTTGAAGATAATTTAAAATGCAATGTGTTTCTTTCGTCGAGAAGCCGAGAAATGTGGGGACAGAAGCTATCTCTCTTATCGCTGATTTTATTTTGGTGAATACTGCAACTTATAAACTTTTACTAGGGGCTAGCTACATTCTGAGGAATACCATACAAATACGGTTTCATGGACCGTGTAACCACCGATTCATCCATTTGTTCACGCAAACGTACATGAATCCGTTCACGTAAACGTACATGAAACCATTCACGCAAATGTAAATGAACATACGTAAGTACATGTTCGTACGTGTTATCTATCGTGTAACCAGAGATTTACTCGATTTTAATGATAGCGCTTCCTGTCAGCAGATTTCTGAACCTATTGGCCTTGGCGGCTCTGTCGACAAAAACTACTAGACTCGACTCGACTTTCGTAAAAATACTCGAGTGCTCGAGTCGAGTACCAATTACTCGACTCGACTCGAATTTTCGAGTACTCGCACATCCCTAATAATGTCTAATTCTTCAAGGAAGAGGTGGAGTGTCGTGGTAGTTCTGGGAAGTTGAAGATTACTGAAAAGGCATTGAAGGGAAAATTAATGTCCAATTTACTGGTGGACTGCGGCACAGGTATCACGAACGCGTGAAAAATACAAACGAAAGCCAAGTTCTTGGACTGGATCAAAATCGGATGGCACGAGTTTTAGAAGCGAATAACAATTAGATTAACGTGGTCATAACCCCTTGATTGTAAGAGGGAACCAAAAATGTAAAAATATTTGTGTAAAAAAACAAAACGTAATCGCGCCACAGCAAACAAAAACAGGAGGCAATTAGCAACTGTCAGCAGATTTCTGAACCTATTGGCCTTGGCGGCTCCATCGACAAAAACTACTCGACTCGACTCGACTTTCGTAAAAATACTCGAGTGCTCGAGTCGAGTACCAACTACTCGACTCGACTCGAATTTTCGAGTACTCGCACATCCCTAGCAAGCTGTCATTTAAACAAAAGTAGATTATCAGGAATTGCATGTCAGTTTATAAGTCAATATATTAAATATAAAATTAATAAAATTTGGTATTAGTGAAAGTGATTGGAAAAATATTTTATTACAGAATTACGTGTCTAAACTAATCCTGCATCTAAACATGCAACTACAACCATGAAACAAAAAAGACCAAATTGGACATTTGAAAAGGGTTTCATGTTCCCTTATTATGAAACCTCTGTTATGAAACTTTCTCACTTATGAAACGTTTTTTGGTTGCCTGCTGAAAGTTTCATAAGTGAGGTTCTACTGCAGTTCTCCATTTAGATCTCTGGGAGGGGATGCCAGAGAGAGTACATGTGTAGTGTGATAAGCTCTTTAGGGTTGTAATATCCTACTTAATGTGATTATAACAGCCCCATGATGTAGTGCTGATAACATTATATTACCTTCACCTTAGGTCCTGACTAGTGATGGCCGGATCGGATCCGACGAGTAAAATCGGATCCGGATTGTAGATTTTAAATTTTCATGGCTTAGCGATCGAAGTGCCCCGTGAATGGAATGTAGGTGCGTTAGATATTGACAAGAAGAGGATGTGTAACTAAGGTCACGTAATTAGATGAAAACGTTCCTGTGCAACTAGAAGCAAAATAAAGAAATATGACTTTTTTCCCCCATTACCCCGGTATCGCAGGAAAAAAAATACGTAATATTTCATGCGGGTAGCCTACATTCACCGGGATCAGACGTACAACGAGAGCTAGTGTACTGCGCGAAGTTCGATCCCTATCGCAGTTTAATTTTTTCTTTCAGTCACTGCATCGAAAATGTTATCATATTCAATTTCAAACCATTACATCTGAATACTCACTTTATTATACCTTTGTTGTTTAAATTAGATTTACAAGTGTACCACTCATAAATTAAGGATGGTCGGGTCGGATCCAAAGATCCACGGGTCTTTCATTTCATTCGCTACTGAATCATATCCGAGGACAGTAAAAATTCTGATCCGGATCAGAGATTTTAACATCTCGCGGCCTCGTGATCGATGCGCCCCGCGAATGGAATGCACGTATGGCAGATATCAACAAGGAGAGGTTAAGTAACTCCGGTCATGAAATGAGAAGATTTTTTTCCATGCCACAAACGAGGAAAACAAAATAAAAGATACTCATCTTGACCTTTTTCTCCATAGGCCCGGATGTGCGAGAAAAAAATTAAGCCGAATGTCATGCGGGTCGCCTACATTCGCCAGATTCCCGTGAACCCATGAGAGCGTAGTTGTTAAAAATGAGGGCTAGTGTACTGCCAGTCGCGAGTTCGATCCTTAACACTACCTAAGATAACAGCCGTGCTGTATTCCTAGGTTAATGCTAGTAGGCAGTTAAAAAAAGTAGATTATCGGAAATTTCATGCCAAATTATGAGTAAAAAAAATAATTAAATTTGGCGAAAGGAAATAATACGAAAAAATTTATATTACAGAATTAATTGTGGAATTATTACGTTAACTTTACAGTGTATTTTTGTGTGAAGCATTTGTAAATCTAGTTGAAGCGATAGATGTACAAAAAAGTCAGTATCCACACACAAAGGTTGGAAATGAAGGATGATAAAGTTTTTTATTCAATGGTTGAAAGAAAAATTTTAAACAGCGTAAGAATCGAACTTCATCGAATCGAACGAACCTGCAGTCCACTACTGCACTCTGTTATTGTCGGCTTACCCCAGTTTGGAGAATTCAGGCTCCCCACGTGTCATTCTACTTTATTCTTGCAAACCCAGTCCAATGGAGAAAAAAATGCAAACCATTTAAAAAAAATTTAGCTTCTAGTAGCATGTAAAAAGGTTAATCTCATTTCAAGATCAGAGTTACACAACCTCCCCTTAGGAGTACATAATGCTCAAATTTCATTTTAAAGGTTATTATTAATAAGACAATGCAAAATTGTTAGTTTAGTGATATTCTATAATAATTTTTTTGTCTTAAAAATGGAATCCCCAGATATTCCAAAAATGGGATCTCTTGGCCGCATTAAAATTTTTTTTGTGTTTCTATAAAATAATTTGAAAGCGTTCAAGGATTTGATTAATAATTGGAAAATAATTCCTTCATTAATGAAAATGAACTTATAAGGTTTTAACTGCACTCTAAAGAATAGTTGTACGGGTTTCAAGAATGTATTGCTTGATGAGTAACTATGTGATAAGGACAGGGCTGCTACCAGGTCACCTTTTGTCACCTTTAGTCACTCTTTTAAAATAGGGTCACTTAAATTTACTATTTCACTGCAGAGGTCACTAATAGTCACTTTTTTATCGTAAATATCAGTTGGTCGTATTTTAATTCCGCTGCGATTTCACGAAAGAGCTCTGCGACCCTATTGTATGGTATTGAGCACTCTCAGTGCTGCAGGGGAAGAGGTATAGGCCCGTCACACAATAGGTGAATTTCACGGACGTGGCTTTTTTTCCATCACTGTCTATCTAGTAATGGTGTGAAGAAAGCAATGCAAGCCTTCATGCTAGACTGTAGAAAAATTGATCAGTAGATTTCCTTCCAAGGTAGGTCGCACTGCCACTACTTTGAGTGGTAGTTTTACTGCCACAAGTCAGTCAGTGGCTCACGTTACCAAACGGAGACTTGCACATTAGGGCAGATTTTCTAACGTGTGGAAGCATCCCATACATCCTTGAGATTTTTTGTGGTGTGCCTAATTTTGGAAGAGAAGTGAAATCATCAATAATGATTTACTCATTTCTTTGGTGGAAGCAAGACCTGACCTTTAGGACAATGACAAAATAGCCATTTGATAATAATTGAAAAACTTTGTGCCATCATTCCTCAAATATTCAAATAGAGTGCAGAATGCTCCAACCTCTGCTCTTCTCTGGTTTATTGGATGGATCCAAATAAGGAAATTGTTTCTTTTCCTGTTCCGGCGATGATATAGTAGTAGAGCAAGAAGTTTTTGTTGGTCATTTTATGCTTGAAAAATAAAATTATTTTAAAAAACTAGGAAGATTAATGCAGTAACAAAAAATAATTTTACAAAAGGCAAATAAGGTCCGCTTTATCACATGCTTGACAAAGTGAAATTTCAGTAAATGTATGCAGTACTTCTAACAGGTATTCTCTAGAACCTCAAACTCAAGTTTACTCTCTGGCTATAAAGAGGCACATCTGGTATCCATTCCACTCGGTACCCTGATTACAATGTAAAAGAGACTCTTTTTACTCAAATTGCCCTGGCTATGCCAACTTTAGAGGTTCCATGTTGATTTTACAGCTCAAGTGTGTAAGCACAATTTGGCCAAAATGCTGCCTCGGTAAATTCGCCTAGTATGTGACGGGCCATACGGCAAGTAAACATTATGCAGTGAGCTAGCAACACACACTGCCATCTCATCCTAGGGGTAGTTGTGGCACCATCCTTCTGCACTACTGCTTTTTCGCTTCCCCGTCACCCTCTTCTCCCTTCTCCAAAAGCACTGCCATATTATTGTTTTGGTCAGCAAAGACTATAAGTCTCCAATATAAGGCATGCATCTTATTAAAGTTATGATATATATTTTGTGACTGTCAGTGTTGTAGTGCGAGTGTCAGTGTGACAGTTATTATTCTCTGCTCCTGTTGTACAAGTATAAGATTTTCGGTTTGGCTATCGTTAGGGATGTGCGAGTAGCACTTTTTGACCTCGAGTCGAGTTGTTAAATACTCGCGAGTATCGAGTCGAGTCAAGTTAGTACATTATTGTACATGAGTGAAGAGACCCAGTTCTTACTTAAGTCATCACAATTAAAGTTAGCCAGCAATCTGACTATCAAATGGCAGGTCTACCTACCTAATGCATAGTTATAAACAGTCAAACTTATATGGCACGTAGCGCAGGCCAAAAGACATAATGGAAATTTTCCGGTAGCTCTCGAAATAAGAAAATTACCTTCATTCCTAGGATTACTCAAAAATGTGAAAATTAGCTTGCAGTACGGTACCTAGAGTGTGAACCGTGAACCTATGATAGCGTAGTTGTTAAAAATGAGGATTAGTGTACTGCAGGTCGCGAGTTCGATCCTTAACACTGCCTAGGAATTCAGGCTATGCTGTATTCCTAGGGTAATGCAAGTAGGCAGTTAAAAAAAGTAGATAATCAGAAATTTCATGACAATTTATAATTAAAAAAATAATAAAATTTGGCGTTAGTGAAAGAATTGGAAAATTTTTTTATTGCAGAATTAAATCGTGTAATCATTATGTTAACTTTGCAATGTATTTTTAGTGACGCATTTGTAAATGTAGTTTAAACGATAGAATTACAAAAAAGTCAGTATCCACACAAAAAGGTTGGAAATGAAGGATGATCAACTTTTTGATTCAATAGCTGAAATAAATATTTTAAACAGCGATAAGAATTGAACTTCATTACCTGCAGTCCACTACCCCACTCTGGTATTGTCGGTTTACCTGATTTAGGATAATACATTCTCCCCACATGTTATTCTACTTTTTTCTTGCAAACCCAATCCAAAATGGGGAAAAATTTATCCGAGACTTTTTTTAAATTTTGTTTATAGTAGCATGAAGAAAGGCTAATTTCATTTCAAGATCAGGGTTACACAACCTCTTCTTAGGAGTAGAAAATTCTCAAATTTCATTTCAAAGGTTATTGTTAATAAGACATTGCAAAATTACTAGTTTAGCAGCTTGAATAATTCTATAATAATTTTTTCGTCTTAAAAATGGAATCCCCGGATATTCCATAAATGGGATCTCTTGGCCGCATTAAAATTTTTTTTTGTTTCTAAAAAAGAATTTAAAAGCATTCAAGGATTTGATTAATAATTGGAAAATAATTCCTTTATTAATGAAAATGAACTTATAATGTTTTTTTTAACTGCACATTTGATGTGATCGGATACTTTACTATAAGTACAATGTAAGTTGGCTTTCTGGTAGGCTTTGCAATATATTTTTTACAAACTTTTCTATAATTTTTTGAGAAATCTAACTGCTGATGTTTGTTAGATATATTCAGGATGCGCTTACTTGAATTAGGATTTTTATTATATTAATTTTTGTTAGAAAAAGATGGTGTAGGATACTTAAGACTGTTATGATTTCACTTTTTTCTATATAGTCTACCGGTACGAAAATGTTACATTCTGATTCTGAGTGAACAGAAAATTGAGGCTTTGAGACTTAAAATAGAAAAGCATGGCAAAAAATATTAATGTAGAAAATCATCATTCCAACAACAGTGGTTGAATGCTGAAGACTTTAGCCAGTGGGTTCTTTAAGTTCCTCTTGTAGAAGAATTTGTAATTTCTCATGGAAATGGTAATTTAGAAAGAGTGTGTTCGATCAAAAAGTAGTTTATCTTTCCCAACCAACAAAGAGAGTCTCTTACTACCAATAAAACTACATATTTAATTACATTAATTTATTAATTATTTCTTATTTAATTACTTTATCTATATTATGCTATGGGTTAAACTACAAAAAAATCCATATTCTACATAGAACTTGATAAACATCACTTTTGACTCATACAAGAACCACAATATATTAACCTGGAAATTTTTATAAATTTAGCCTTGAAAACCTTGAATTATGCTTGAATTTTATATTTTGACTTTTGTGGACACCCTGACTGGTTTCTCAGTCAGGTCCTTTCCTATGTTGTTTTCTACTGCTTTCTGAAATGCCAGCTGATGTTGAGTCTCCTTCAGTTTTTCTGCTTGCCAAATGTTCGTTACTCTTTTCTTCAATATCTTGATTTTAGATGGCATTTTATCATCACTAAATTATGGTCTCTGTTGATGTCTACACTTGGGTATCTTTTGCAGTCCTTCACCTGATTCCTGAACCTCTGCTTCACTAAAATGTAGTGTATTTGAAATCTTCCTCTATCTCCTGGCAACTTCCATATGTATCTTCTTCGGTTGTGATTTTTAAACAATGTGTCAGTAACAACTAACTTATGTTGTGTGCAGAACTCCAGCAGTCTTTCTCCTCTTTTGTTTCGGTTTCCCAATCCATATTTTCCAATTGTTTAATATTTTCCAAAGATGAATAATATTTTCCAAAAGTTCCAGTCTCCTAAAATAATTTGGGTTTATTCTCCTCTTACCTGTTTTATTACTTCAGTGATATCTTTGTAGACATCTTCCACTTCTTCATCTTCTTAGTCTGATGTAAGCATGTAAACTTGCACTGCAATGGTATCTCTAGGCTTAGTTTCAATTTTAACCATTATAATCCTGTCACTGTACTGCCGGAAGCTCTTCACATGCAGTCCTGCACTCTTCCTGAGCATTATGCCTACTCCAGCGCTACCATTCAGTGATGCGATGTGAATAATTCTATAACTTCCACTCCAAAAGTCTCCTTCTTCGGGCCATCTCATTTCACTGATTCCTCATACATCGAGGTCCATTCTCCGCATTTCCACCTTCAGGTTCTCCAGTCTTCTCCAGGTCTGAAGTGTTCACACGTTCCTATCCTAAAATGACTATCACACTTGACTGATGTACTCTCTCAGGTAGTCCCCGCCCATAGATCCAAGTAGGGGACTATTTTACCTCCGGACTATTTTACTCAAGAGGATGCCATCATGTCTTGATAATAAAGGAAAGAGTGGAGTAGCTGTGACTCCTCAGGATAATAATGTGGTGGTTTCCCCTTGCCTTCCACATCGCATTACTACAGCCGTTAAGGTAAATGTTTCCATGCCTGTAGTGAAATGAAGTGTCGCTGTACCGATCACTGTGGTCTCCACCTTCACCTATTTGAAGTAGAGCAGCTGCCCTCTCCTCTGGGTGATGGGAAGCATCATTGTTGGTGGCCTCCATCACCAAGTCAAGGCATCTTTACAGGTTCTGTATTATTTAAAGGCCTACCTTACCCAGGGATAGACCAATACCCCCTCGGAATGCCATCGCTTTTTGTCCATGACTGCTTATTCGATGAGTAAACTCACTTATCTCGCAGCTAACCTCTATATCTAGTGGTCAACCCATCATCCACAACCGAGTGGATGCACTCGGTGGCTTTAAGCTCAGCCGCGAGTGTATTATCAAACAGTATTTATTTTCAGAATGTCCTCATGGTGCAATATCAGAAGTTTTTTCCCAGGGTAGGTAGTATATTCAAATTTTTGTTTTGTAAAATTGTATTTTTAGATTTTTGTGGAACATTTTTAAAGTAATGCATAGGAAATATAGGCAAAAATAGGTTTATATGTATAGGTCAATGGTATCGGTATTGAAAATCGATTTTTCAAGAATCGGAATTGGTATCAAGAATCGAATTAATTTTGGTGGGGACTCATCTCTAATAATTAGTACATGGTCATACCGGTCAGGGAAGTCATGGAAATGTCAAGGAAATAAAATTTGGGACTGTAAGTCATGGGAATGTCAGGGAAATTAGATTCTGGTCAGGGAAAACTCCAAAGGTGCAGCAAAAAGATGAAAAATGTGGTTGAACGTGCAGAGCGTTGCTGCACTAGAGTGGCGAGGTGCACGTTTTGTTGCTGTCAGCTTGCCATCCTGGCTGGGTGGCACAGGGTAGTGCCGACTTGGTTGCTTGCTTGGGGTTGGGATCTGGTTGCTTGGTCTGCTCGTCTGTCGTGCCGGCTGCAGGCCGCCTCAACTGTCTGTCAGCCCAGGCTGGCTGCCGCCTGTTTCTTTTTTTCTGTGCACCGGTGCCCAGTTGTGGCGTGATCGTCATGAGGGAAGATGTGTGGAGAGTACTAGGGCAGAAGCAACGAGCTCCCAATATCGAGGTATGTTTCTTTGAAGTTAAATATTCTTCAGAGCGTTTCTTTGTTCCTATGCGTACTCAATTGTTGTACTGTACCGCTTTCACAGTAGTTGCTCAAACGACATGTGCCTCGTCTCATTACAGAATGACTACTCAATACACGTAACAGTTCACATCCCATGTTTTTTTTCCAGGGGCCATGATACCGCCAAAGCAGACCGCTTTTATGAGGATTGACTGGTAGTTCCACACTTTGCCGGGATCATCAATCGTGTCAAGCATGAAACGGATGCATACCGTGTTCCCTGCCAAATTCTGTGCGGTTAGGTGGTTAGAAAATGATTGACATCTAACCTATCCCAGCCATAGAAAATTTTTTTACAGGCATACAGGAGAAAAAAGAAAAGATAGATTAGAAGAGTTTTAGGGGGGGCATGGAGCACTGGCTCATGGATATGTTGCTGCCCGCAAAACCTGCAATTTTGGCATACATTGCGCAGCAAGTGAAGCCTTTTTTAAAGCAGTATCAATGTTCCCAACCAATGATTTCTTTCTTGTACAGCGATGTCTCTTCAAATGGAGGGACATTATGGGTGATTTTTTGAACCAAAAAGTAATTGATGAGGCTAGGTGCGTGGCAGACATTTCCAAAGAAGAAAATTCGCTCTCTGTGTCTCATGTTAAGTTATGTAATGCTGTAAAAGCAGAGCTGCAAAAAGTCACCTTGAGTGCAGAGGTTATGAAGCAGTTTAAGGCTGACTGTCGCACTATCCTAGTACAAATGTGTAAAACTGTAGTTGAAAAGTCGCCTGTAAGTTTTAAGTTCAGAGTAGCTAAGTATGTAACTTTCTGTGATCCAGCTATCATTTATATGAATTTGAGTGATAGTAAGACTAGATTATCACTGGCTGTGTAGTCATTCATGGCAAGAAACTGGTTGTCTGGACAAACCTCTGACCGGATTGAAGCAGATTTCAAACTCCTAACATCAAATGCTCAGTTTAATTCTGATTGTAAGAGTTATTCGAGAGCTGACCAAAGAGTCTACCACTTTTGGAGAACTAATTTAGAGGGTTAAGAGAAGTACGAAAACTTGTTCTCTTTCCTGAGAAAAGTACTGATTCTCAGCCATGGCCAAGCTTCATTGAGAGGGGGTTCTCAATCAACTAGAATCTTATTGTAGAAAACCAGCTGGAAGAGTCGCTTGTTTCCCAGCGTCATGTTTACGATGCCTTCAAGTCAACATGGGGCATCAAGTTGCTTGAAATCAACAAGAAACTCATTGCTTGGCCTGGAGAAATCACAAGGATGCCCTGCAAAGGAAAAATGATGAAGACCAGAAAGAGAAGGAGGCGAAGAAGAGGTCACTGGCACAAAACTTGGCTGACGTGAAGAGGGCTAAGTTAGCATCTGAAAAGGCTGTGAAAATAAGTGCAATGGATAACCAGATTGCTGCAATAATGGCAAGCTTAGGATAAGTTTCATTGATGATTTGTTTGATTTTTAATAATTTCAGATTTTGAAGCAAAGACTTCTTAGATTTAGCATTTTGTTTTGCTTTTGAATTTCGACTGGAATATGTAACTTTCCTGGGATAAATAAATTTTATTTCACAATATACCTATTTTTCCATTAAACCATATTCCATTCCATTGTATTTTTCCATTAAACCATATGTACGACTTATTTGCCATTGATATAAAGTTAGGGAAATTTCAAAAATTGGGACTGGAAATCAGGGAAAAGTCAGGGAAATTGAAAATGGAAAGTTGGTATGAACCCTGTAGTAATAATTTATTGAACCTTTTCTCCCCCAAAAAATTTTTCAAGTCTTATCTTTTCTTGTCTTGACTCATACTCTCTACTTCTACATCCCTATACCACTCATTCCAATGCACTTTTTTGCTGGGATTACTGTTTTGAGAACAAGTATCTTTTTATTTTTCGACCTCAGTCTTTGGATGTATCTGTCTCTGATATAACATGCATACTTGGTACCAAATTAATACTGTAATTAATGTCCTTATAAGTAAACCTGATATATAAAAACCTTAGGATGTGAATTAAAAATTTGATTAACCTCTGGTAGTATTATTAAGTTCATGTGGGATTTGTTGTTTTGATAAGACTATTTATTCTATGTTGATCTTTTGCAGACCTAAGCCAGCAAAGTGCTGTTTTGTATGAAGAGCTCAAGGCCTCTCATCCTGATCATTTAGCTATTCATGTTGCCCGTCTACAGTGCCTAGAAGCTGAAAAGGAAAAACTGAAGGAAAAGAAGAAGGATTATGATAGGAAGGGTAGTGAAAAGGTGTTGGAAGGAGGAAAGGAGGCTGAGAAAGTGAAGGAAGGGGAGAAAGAGATAGATGAAAAGGCAGGCGCCAGCTCTGAGAAGGGTATTCAGGGTGATGGTGGAGAAAAAGAAAGTGAGAATGACTGTAAGCAGGAGAAAATCTTTTCTATATTACGCCAGATTGTGATTGTTGCTGATGCAGTTATCAAGGCTGTGAATCAACCTGCTCTTCTTGCATACTATGGGATGAAAGTTGACAACCGTCCTGACGCTAGTAAAATAAAAGGGTATGGAAGTTCTTGTCTCCCTGTAAATATACTTCTTGCCTTCCATTAGATGTTAACCCTGCAGTACTAAAATACTACCAATAAGTAAAATATTTAAGTGTTGAATCTCCAAAATGAAATGAAAATATCTCAAAGCCTTTAGGACACTGAACATAAGAAGCACTGATTTCCCAGGCTAGATATTTAAAAAATATAGTAAAGTACATTTTAATGTGAACAATTTATAAAAAGTGGATGGTATTGAGACAATTAAAAATTAGCATTTATACCGGGCATCATTGCTGCTACAGTCATCCACATAGATTTTTCACTTGATAAGTCACTTTATTAGTGTGCCATGTAATCTTCACATTCATCTAGTGTATAATCCAGTCTTTTTAAAGGCTGTGATAACCTTCCTTTTAATTATTATTATTAGTATTCTACCGGTGAAGGTAGGTTTAAATGAACACACGATTCTTCCCAACCCCTAAATCTCACACGATGTCCCTCTTCAGCCCCTCATACCCTCTGCCACCCATCATTCCATCCAAGCTACCCGTTCCTCTCCTTCCTCTTCCCCGCTTACCCAACGCTCTTCCCTCAATCACCTTCTTCAAAACACCATCACCTTTTATTACCTTTTCCATCCACACCTCCTGCCTTCTCCTAATTTCATCTATCAAATTTCTTTCCTCTCCTACCAATTCTAGCACTTCATTGTTCATCTTCCTTTTGACCCACTGTACTTTCTCCATCCTTCTTCACACCCACATCTCAAAAGCCCTAAGTCTATTTTCATCTTCTTTTCGCAAAGCCCACTTTTCTGCCCCATATAGTGCAACGTTAGTTCACTAGTTAGTTATCATTAGTTCACCCCTACGAGTAAAAGCTTCTTTTGCCAATGCTATTCTCCTTCTCACTTCAATGCTGCTATACCCTTTTTCTTCCAACACACTACCTAGATAGCTAAATTGCTCTACCTGCTCTAGCTTCAAACCTCCTACTTTTATCATTAAACTGGCCCTCTTTGTTCTTGAAAATCACATTACTTTTGTTTTTTTCTGGTTTATCTTCGTCCTGTATCTTTCACACTGTCCCTGTAATGCATCCAGTATTTTTTGCAAGCCACAGGCTGACTGGCTGACTAGCACGTGGTCATCCACAAATCTCACTGATTTTATCAATATCCTCCCGACCTTGTCTCCAGCCTCTAGCTCATCCCAAGCCTCTCTCACCATTTCCTCCGAGTATATGTTGAAAAGTACCGGTGATGACGGACAGCCCTGCCTAACTTCCCTCCCAATTGTGGCCCAATCCGATTCTCCATCGGCTGCTCTCACTTTCACCTTCTGCGCCATGTATAAATTCCGGATCAGTCTCCTGTCTCTCCAGTCTACTCCTCTCTTCTGCAATATTTCCATTAACTTGTCCCACCTCACTCTGTCGAACGCCTTTTCGAAATCAACAAAGCACGCAAATACATCCTGATTGTATTCTAGATTCCTTTCTACTAGTATTCTCATGTGTGCAGTCGCATCCCGAGTGGCCCTCCCCTTCTGAAATTCAAACTGATCCTCGCCTAGGAATTCGTTTGCTCTCTTTTCCATCCTCCTATTGATGATTCTAAGCACTACTTTTGCCGCATGAGCTTACTTGAACTTATTGAACTTATCATTCTATAGTCTTCGCATTCTTTTGTCACCCTCTTTTTCGGTGTAGGTATCAGCACGGTTTTTACAAAATCCTCCAGCCAAGCCCCCTCCGTATTCTACGAACAAGTTCATAAAATCTGTCCCTTCCCCCTTTTCCTAGGTTTTTCAGAAGCTCAGCTGGGATGTTATCTACCCCCACCGCTTTACCTGCCTACATTTCTCGCAGTGCCTTCCCTATCTCACTATCCAGTATTCCGGGGCCCACGTCATCCTGATCCTACATCCTTATCCTCTTCTATGTCCAAGTTCCTAGGCGTATTTTCGCTATCATGCAGTTCCTCAACATATTCCCTCCTGTGATGCTGGATCTTCTCTGGTTCCATTGCTAAATTTCCCCTTCTGTTTCGATGCACAGACCATTTTCCATTTCTTGATTACCAATAACGTTCTAACCTTTGAGTACAGACTGCCTATTTCTCCTTCTCTCTGGAGTCTCTCCATCTCCTCGCATTGCCGATTCCACCACTAATCTCTTGCTCTCTTTGTTTCTCTCCTAAGCCTGTTGTTAATCTCCTTATAACTCCTTTTGCCTAGCTCTGTATTTACATTTTTGCATTTCCTTCTCTCCTCGATCCTTTTCCATCATTTCTGCTGCTATCCATGGTTTCTTGATCCTCCTAGCGTCTACTGTCCCTATTGTTTTCTCAACTGCTTCTTTTTTGCCTGTCTTTATCAATTCCCACCCTTCATCTATTGTTCCTCTTCCTTTCTCTTTCCTCATGAATCTATCCACAATCTCCTGAAATTCTCTTGTCTTCCCTTCAATCAGTGCTCTTACATCCCACTTTTTTATTTTCCTTTCCACTTTCAACCATTTTAGTCTCATCTCACATTTCATCACCACAAAAATATGGTCGGAGTCGGCATCTGCACCTGGGTAACTATGAGAGTTCTTTACGCTGTTCCTGAATCTTTGCCTACTCATGATGTAGTCTAGTTGGTACCTTCCAGTATCCCCCGGCATTTTCCATGGGTACCTAAGCCTAGGGTGGTGTTTAACCACGTGTTCGTGATCACTAAATTATTCCTCCTACAGAACTCCACTGCTTTCTCCCCCCCGGTCATTCCTTACACCCAGTCCATACTCCCCTACTTCACTTCCGTCCTTCCAGTCCCCCACTACAGTGTTCCAATCTCCCATAACTATTAGGTTCTTCCCGCCCTTTACTTTCCTGATTAGTTTTTCCAACTGGTCATATACTTGGTCTACTTCTTCTTCTCTAGGGATCACGGAACACGCAAGCCCTAATCCCACCACGACAAGGTGTAGTCCATGGGGAAGGGTCCTTTTAATTACCTATGAGGAATTTTTCATCCTCCCATGAACAATAGAACTTGAAGGCTGATTTATTCTTTGTTGGTATCTTGTCATAAGTTGGTACCTTAGTATTGTAGTCTTAGAAGGTCAGCTGAAAATGTAGATCATGATTATAGAATACTAATCCTCATCACACAGCCTCCCAAATATTCAATAAGTTGCCAAGGTCTCTGAAATCAATTACTTCTCTAGCCATTTTTAAGAGCAGATTACGTAAACTTCTACAAAGCAAATTGTATTACAGCTTGAATGAGTATTTTGATGAGAATCTATAAATGTTTCCTTAATTGTCATAATATATATGTATGTTTTTTTTACACAAATGTTTTTCTACTTTTATAACCTTGCATTGTATACAGCATCATCGTATATGTTTTTTTGCCCACTCTTGTCTATAGTATTGTATAATTTTAATATTGTTTGTAATTATAGCTTCCTTGTGCTGCTACTGTTTTAATTTACTATTGACGAGTTCTATGTCACATGACCAGTTGAACAATAAATTTATTATTATTATTATTAATGAATTGCCATGTCGTGAAAGTCTTAGTACGACTCAATAGTGCTTTCTTGGCCCTAAGGGTTTCTGGAGAGTAATTAGACTATTTTCATTGTTTCTTTCTATAACGTAATATTTTTTTTATTTGGAGAGGATTATTTCTTGGCCAATAATATAGCAAATGTTCTATTTATTGTTAGTCATGGGGCTTAAATTATTTTGGTGGTTTTGAGAGTTTTGCATACCACCTTCATAGGCATAAAATAATGCTAATTGTGTTGAGTGCGAAAGTGACTTGATTGTTTTGTATGTTGTGTGGCTGATTAAATTTGTATAATTTTACAATTTTTGCTTTCAGGCAAATGGACAAACAAAAATGGTCTCTTTTGGAATCCTTAGTCCGAAAAGGCTGTGCTCTTAGTGAAATTTACACTAATTATACAGAAAATCAGGGAACAAATACTGATTGTAATGAATTATCCTCATCAATATCTGATTGCCCAACTGCAGATGAAATAGATGTCCTGATGCGAGATGTCCTAAAATTTGCAGATGCCACTGATTCTAAGGTAAAGGAAATCAATATTTTACTGGGTATGATTGTTATATTTACTAATTTGGGAATTGAATTACTTCTCTTTACTTTTATATATCTTGGATCTGGATTAATGAATATTCTCTTCTAGGAATCAAATACTTGCATATAGACACCATATATGTACTATGTATGCATGATTGAATGAATATAATGCAGGTTAAAGTTGGTGTCTCAAAAAATCTTTCCCTCTTAAAAATAAAAGGCGAGAAAAGATGATACCAATCATTTTCATCCAATGAAATACTTATTGAAAATATTGAATGAATATATTATGTTTTAGTAATTTTTTGCTTTAAAGCTTTGCAAATCGAAATATAAAGTAAAATATGTTCATAGTAAGGATGGGTCGATTTCAGTTTTTTCGATTCCAAACCCGATCCCGATTCCTGTGTTTTCGATTCTCGATTCTGAAATGGCACTCTTTTGCAAAGTTTGAATATTTAAATCTTTCAATAAGCAACGAATTATACATAGCCAAGCTATAAAATATAATGAGCTATAAGTTTTGGATATTTTTTGAAATCTTAAAACAAATAAAACTTAAATAAAACTAACACAAATCTTAAAACAATATTTTTTTACTTCTAAAAAAATTTGGTGAAGAATGCATATTACATGACAAAGAATTTCCATATTAACTGAATTCTATAGAATTCAAAACAAATAGGAGTCATTAAAATAGTAATTTAGCCTTTTCACTTAAAAAATTATAGTAGAAAAACATAATAGCAAAGCACTAAAGAATAAACACTACAATGAGGAATAACTTAACTGATATTTGGAAGTTTTAGTAACTATAGGCATTATAGCACATTGTTAGATCGTAGTTTTCCGTGGCATTCTGGATTCGTGGATCTCTCCATTTTTCGGGTTTGCGCCGCGTTGTTAGTCAAGGGTGACGACAGTTTCGCCGGACATTACTCATTATGATGTACATAAAAATAAATTCAAATTCAGACATTTTTCCACATTCACAGATCATGCAGTCAATTGTTTAAGTTTTTATTCAAAAACAAAATCATTTTGACCCTCTCTGGATCCAACCTATTTCTTTTGGTATCTACAATATTCCCTGCAGTGCTGAAAAGCCTTTCACTGAAGACTGTAGCTGGGGGTATGCAAAGATACTTAAGAGCAAGTTTTTTCAGCCTGAGAAAATGGCTGTTGTGCCAGTATCTCCCAATATCTTCCATGCTTGCTTCTGGGTGCAATGTACTCTCACTAATGTACTTATTCAGTTCTTCCTCACCTGATGTTTCCTGGGGAGTATTCTCTGCAGAGGTAACAAGATTCTTATATTGTGACCAAATTTCTAAACTAGTGCACACATTGGATGTTTGGGCCACAGAATCCAGTTCTACCTTTGAATCTTCTTCAGTGATTACAGACAATATGAGCTCTTTGACATTCTGCAAACTTTGTTCATTTGTAAATGGTATTTGCTTGAACCTTGGATCTAGAAAGGTAGCTTGTGCCAATGTAGAATCACTCTGAATTCCAGAAAATCTTCTTTTCAACGATGACAAAAGTTCATTTTTCAGCCCTTGAAGTCCTGAACCCATGGGTGCTGGTGCTTCCAGATTGTGCTTTATGAGTTGCACTGGTGGTATTATCTGTAGAAAAAAAATTAGGTTTAGGGCATTGCAAAAGAGCTAGTAAATATATTGGCTGAACAAAATATATTCTAATATTTTTAAAACATTCAATGACGTGATTTTATTAGATTTTTGTCATCTGAAACATTTTTTATAAGTATTTTATTTTTTATTCTACACTAAACATCTATGGTCACTTGAAGAAACAATACATTGAACTTCTCTTAACTTGTAGGGAAACACAATATTTTTTATAAACTGAGTTGGAAATTGTGCAAGGAGAGACTATAAAATATGCATTGGCTGCCTGAGTAGACCAGTACAGTTGCTTACCTCTGATGAAGTTGATGTGGATTTACTTAATTGAAAGGTTGCAGCATCAAAGACTTCCAGAAGTTGCACAGTATCCTCAGTGACTCACCATTCATCAGCATTCAATTCAGCATTTAGTTTTATATCAGGTGAACCTGAAATCAAAATAATGGCATTCTTCTGCTCAACCAATCTTCTCAGCATGTGCAGAGTGCTGTTCCAATGCGTTGGCTCATCCTGTATCAGCCAGTGTTCAGGCAGACCAAGTTGTTTTTGATTGCGCCTCAACAACTTCGAAAGCTTTAATGAATGTTTAAAGCTGCCTACTATCTTCTTGCATTTAGTAATGATGTTTCTGATTTTAGCATTACCTAGGAAGCCATCTTTTACAACATTTTGAAGCAAATGTGCAGTAAAACTAATATCCTTGAACTCGGAATTCTTAAACACAGCTTTGATGTCTGTGCCTCCGTCTCTCACCACCGCAACGATTTTTTCTGTGAGTCCCCAACCACGCAATGTCTCTCTAATGAAATTTAAAATGTTATGTGCAGTATGACTAACTTCCGGGAATGGAGTAACTTCTAAACATCTGTGATATAATTTCAGAGAATTTCCAGATTCTTTAAAGAAGTGACAAGTCAGAGCCATGTAGTCATTCATACTGATTGAAGTCCACATATCTGTAGTCACTGCGACGTGTTGGACTTCGGCCAGGTCTTCCCTTACCATTGTTGCGACAGCACTGTACATTTCCGTTAGGTACTTGTTACCAAGGATTTTTCTGGAGGGCATCATGTATCTTGGTTCAATGTGGTGCTTAAGGTTCTTAAAGCCCACATTTTCAACAATACTAAATGGTTGAAGGTCTAAGCAGATCATCTCTACGATCAATCTATTGATCTTCACTGATCGTGGATCATTTGACTTGAATTTCCTTGTTCTATCACAAAATTCTTACAGTGTCGGTTGACACAGCTTATCACCCAACTGTATACATTTTGGATATGCTTTGGGAGATGGGCTTTCCCAAGAAAATGGAAAATTGGAAGATTCACTACACTGAAACTCAATGGATGATGAAAGAGAATTGCTAGTCGTAGGGCTCACGGGTGGATCAACGGTGACACTCAAGGGTGATGTCGAAAGTTGAGAACTTTGTTGGGGGATGGCACTGTTTAAATTGAACTTGATATTGTGTTGCATAGAAATGTGTTTGTTGAGGTTGGTCGTTGATTTACTCTTTCCTCCACGTGAAATAAGTTTGTTGCAAATATTACATTTCGATTTTCATTGCCAACGTCAATAGCAAAGTATTTCCATACTTGGGAAGACATAACAATAAAATTAACAGGTTAATTGCCACCAGTATAAATAAATCCACTGAATATCTCCACAAAATTCGGTGAGGACGTATTTCACCATGCCTTCGTGCACTGTGGAATAGGAACACAGACAATAAAAGACTGAATAAAGAAAAAGAAAAGAAACACTGGAAAAACTACTTCCGTTGAAGTTTGCAGGACGATCCACTAGAGAGCGTGAGCGCGTGCTCATGCTCACCCGGGAAATTTGAAATCACGTACCATTTTGGTTGGTTTTTATTTCTTCAGAATCGACTTTGAAGGCTTCAATTCTTCGATTCCGCTAAGAATCGGTAGAATCGGGAATCAGTATCGACCCATCCTTAGTTCATAGTGTTTGTCCAGTGGGGAATCAAAGACTTAGTATGTGATTTTGCAATTGTAATTATACTAGGCAATGATCAGTCAATTTATGTTACTTAATTGATTGTGCAATTGTTTTTAATCCCAATAACATGCTGAAGAAGCTGCTAATTATTGCATGCTTTGGAAATGTAAATTGTTCAACATATTTGGTTTTAATTCTGCCATATTAGTTGCTGGCATTAATCCCAAGAAGAGCAAACTGTTCTCATTTGAGCTTCTCCTTTAGACATGCAGCCTAAACATGGAAGAACAGTGGTGGGCTTGAATCTGCTTTCACCCCCTTAGCCTTGATACAAAAAATAATATGCTTTCTATCTATCTTAAATGGTTTCTGGCTTGGTTCCTCTTTTGGTGCTCTGAGGAATGAAATAACAGCTCATATTTTATCATTGCTGTATTAATTTCTTCAATCAGCTAGCTGTCTTGCACATTGTGGAGATTAATATCCAAAATACTCTAGCTTCAGTTAGTGTGAATTAGATCAAGTAATCCTTATTTTTTTGATATAACATTTTGGAACAGTTCGAGGAAGGTTTCTCAGTTACTGGTAAAAAAATTACTGTGCTCTTCCTGAGATTAGGTGCTTGCCTTAAGATGATTTTGTTACCTGTTTTAACTTATTTCATTCTCCAGGTTATACAGTTTTCAATATGGCATGCTGTAGTGATGGGTCACCATGGTCGAGCTCTTCGTTTTCTTCAGCGTCTAGCTGTCGAGGATCGCCCAACTCGTGACCTGGAGGATAAAAGTATACGTTCATACCAAAGTCTTGGGTGGACTCATTGCATCAGGCATTTTGAACAGTCTCTTCCAGTGCGATATCCTGTATCCTATCATCCATTTTAAGGTTATGATGAATCTGATAAAATATCACTTACTTTGACCACTGCCCTGGCTAGTTCTAGCCAAAATTGTTGTTTTTTGCATATTATATCATAGTTGTAATCTTTAAATATTTTGCAAAGTGACATGTATTTTACCTGTTATTATGGGGTTTGCAAAGTTAATATTCTGATGATGATATTGGTTTTTATCTTATTATCTAACTCAAATCTTGGACCATAGTTCAGCCTGTGTAGAAAATGATTTTAGGAAGAATTCTTTTATTTACTTTTAATTTATGTCACTCTCTAAATTTAATGGATGGTAAATGCATTTTCTTTCTTCTGGGAAAACCTCAGGATTTGTGTACCATAAATGGTGCTTAATATTTTACCATTTTTACTATGTCCATGTTCAACAAATTGTATGTCAACATGAATCTTTTCATTTCTTCAAATGGCATGATAATCTTAGAATTAGCCATCGTCATTGTTGCATTTGCAGTTGAAATCCATATTCTTGAGATATTTTAAGGCTTAATGCAACAGTTACGCACAAAGACGCAATGTAAATGATTGAAAAATATTTTTCCATTACTGCATAAAATTATTCAACATATATTTCAAAAGGCTTGTACAATACATAAAAGGAGAGCTGTAGAATAAATCGTCTTGTTATTGTACCTTAACTTTTTCAATGCCCCATTAACCCCCCATTGCCCATTTCAATGCCCCATTAATATTCACTACAATTTGATCCTTTATTCAAGATATCTATAGGTTTCCTATGGTGAATATGAGTAATTTCAGGCAATAGTAATTGTTAATTATTTTTCTCAGACTTCTAGTTTATTGTTTGATAAATATCAAAGAAAGTAAAGACTTTAGTGATGATGATTTACTTCAATATGAATCATTTGCTCTAAGTAGTGGCCATGTTCAAGTTATCATTATTTATTCAAGAAACATACTCTATTTCTAATTGTCTCTTTAATTCTTTACTTGCCTGTTGCTGTTGATCATGTAAACTTATTATAAATCAAATGCAGCTTGACAAATGGTATAACCCTGTTGTAGCCAACTTCAATCCTGATGACATATTGTCCACATTCTGAATTATATTCTTAAGGCAACCCAATAATACTTAATTTTCAATGTTACTCCTTGAGAAATTATATTTCTGTCCTGAGTGATGAAATAAGGCATGCATGCACAAAAGGTTGAGTTATAAATCTGGCCCTTTGGAAATTGTTTTATTACTCTTCTTGTGTCTAGTAATTGGTATTTTTGGAGTCATAATTAGTGAAGTACTCTGGGAGAGATTCAGTGAAGCTTCTACAAGTTGAATGGGTATTAGTTAAAATATATAATGTCTCATCATTTAAACTTCTGGTAACCTCATGCCATGTATTTTTATGTAGTTTATGGTTTGGTTCAGTTTTTTACTTATCTCCTCCACCAGTTTTTTGACCACGGGAACAAATCTGAAACTGAAGAGAAAGTTGCTGGTTCCCAAACAAATTTTTTTCTAAGTGATGTTTGCATAGTGATCTGATGAAGTGAATTTCTTAAAAACTACCCTGTTTTTGACCTGTGGTTTATAACAAACTGCATTATCATTGAGATGAACTGACATAGCTCACTAAAAACATCATGGAACTGTGTGACGTGACTCCGGATTAAGTGTACAAATCAGGTGGATGCATTACTTAATGTGTGACTGGATTTACTTCCCTTAGAAGTGAAAGGAATACATCCCAATGTCAGTTCCAAAGTCAAGTTCTGTAGGAAAGTATGAAGGCAAGGTGGTGCTCTGTCCAAGTCTGCAAAGTTACTTTCACTCTGGGGAAGGTGCTCATTACTCTTGCCTCCGTGGTAGCCTCTGGCAGGAGCAGTTCAAACTTTGTGACTGCTGAGCAGCAGTAATTTTCTGTGCATCATCTGCTATCACGAGCATACTTTCCTCAATTGGCTGACAGAATAGAACTTGTCAGTAGCCATCACTCCTTTCCTTTCCCACGAAAGAATACTTTTCTCTATAACTCTCTAAATTTTTTGTACAAATTCTTGTACAAACGCTTGTATGAGGAAATTGTACCGTGTAAAGCATTAAATTGTGTGAACGCTTGTGCGAATGTCTAAATGACTGTACGGAAAATTGAACCTGTTCTAATTACATTCAGGCAAACGTACAATTTTGTTCAGGCTATACAAATGTTTGTACAAAAAATTTTATTGTGTAAAGCGACCTTTTAGAGTCAGGATATTGTTGTTGAGACACCCATAAATTAAACCCTCTCTTTGAGCACTAGTATCAGTGATGATGTAAAATCTGGTACTTTTCCAGTATGTCAGATGCATGAATTCTTCGTGGGTCTTCCGCCGAGTTAAAGCCATATGGCCTAGTGAATGCTCCACTAAGAGTACCAGCTCTTAATGATGGTACACAGATAAATGCTATGATGTTAATATCAATTCAATTGCAAAATTACAGCAAATCACTCGGTTATGGCAAGGAACATCCCTCATATGTAGTCATATTTCCATAGTTCTTGATAGATGTCACTTTCCTCTGAAAGATATACTGGAGGAGAACTCCAGCTCCGGTGGATCAATATGAACTTAGTACTAAGTAGAAAGAGACAAGTAAAATGGAATGATTAATTGTGCGTAGTAAAACTTCAGGGTAGTTAGTGAAGCTTTCATTAAATGAGACCACCACGAAAAGGCATTTAAAAGAAATTCTTAGAAACTAAGTCCTTTGACTTAGTTTCTAAGAATCATCTCTGCCCAGGGCTACTCTACGAGATGAAGTGGCACTAATGGACATGTTCAACACTGCTGAATTAAGGGAATAATGGTTGAGGAACAACAGCTTAAGGGGAGGGTCTATTGAAGCACAGTGTGTCCTTCCATCTAAGCAGCTAGCTGATTGAATTCCCGTTGGTATAGTTTATTTTCTGGCAAGAGGTGGATGTTTTCTTCTTTTGACTCCTTTATCATACTTTCTGTTAGAGTGCTTTCAATGGTATCTCTATGAAATATGTGAAGAAATCCCTATCTGAATAGTTTACTTGAGAAGATGAATTGAAAACACTCCCTCAAAATGAGGAATTGAAAGTCTCACTGTTATGAATTAAAACCTGTCAAGTAGAAATCTTGGGAATAGGAATTGTTTTTATTATTTTTTTGCTGGATAGCATGTTGTTTCTGCCTATGATTTGGAATTGAACATATCTTTGTGGTGTGTGACATATGATTGCATGTAGCACTATAAGGAAATCTGGATGGTGATTGCACAATTAGTGGCTAAACTTTGGTCATATTCATGGTGTTTGGATGATCAATAGCTGGTGTTGTATAAGTCATTAATTTACTTAGGATGCTAAGTGCATTACCAATGCAGTGCATACATAATTGCTTAATGACATTGAATAGAGAAGAAACAGCATTTTAAATGGTTTTGGAATGCTACAAGACAAAATCAAATAGTAATGGGGATTTTATACATTAAGTTATCATTCACCACTTCAACGAATACTTATTGATACTTTTAAAAGTTAAGAATAAAAAATTTAGAATTCTCTCTTATCTCCTGAAAATTTCACTTAATTGTCTATTTGTTTTTAGGAGCTATTGGTTGCTAAATTTTCGATCTGTCATTTTTTCCTTTTCAGTGCCAATAGCCAACAGACAGTTGTCTTTCTACTCAAGGTTCATCTGTGTCCATATTTGATCATGAAAAAGATGTGCATTATTTTAGAAAATCTGAACAACTGTATTGTGTAATTCAGTTTGGAGTATGTTGTCTTCGTACACTTTGTTTTGCTCTCATAATAACATGGTAGAGATAACATGATATCTGCTAATAATGCTTTATATGCTGATAATTAAATGAAAGGAAAGCTTTACATGCTAAAAAATATCAAGATAACAAACTCTGTCCAATTAAGAATAGGAACCAATAGCTATAATTCGAACTTAACCAGAAACAAAAGAGAATTATCATTCACTAGTTGTTTTATATTTTTTTAGGAAACAAATATCAAATAAGCTTCATCTAAAGTTTTAATTTATGTACTCTTTCTCAATTGAAATTTCCAAATTATCAATATATAGGTACCCTAGCAAAGGTAAACTTGATGTATTTTATGATTTGAACTAAACAAATATGAAATAGTCTCTTTGAATGACATTTTATCTGATCTGTAGTGCTATTAAGTGATTTGGGTTGTAGCAGTAGCAGAACTAAATTTTTGTCATGGTCTTATGTTGTGTGTGTGTACTAGAATATGATGCATGAAATTTTGCAAGGGGTTAATACACTACCGTTAGCTCATTCAAGTTCATCAGAAATTTATCTGAAAAGTGCCAATTTACTCTTCGATGTGACTTATAAGGGTATATCATTTGAAGAGTGGAAAGTTCCATTTTGAATATATTGTCAGTTATAATCTGGCTATCACTCAAATATTGTGTCATATTTGCTCCAAATGAGCTCTTTCCAAATTTTGGGAATGTGTACAAGTGTAAATGTTTATACAAGTTGAATGCATATATTGCTCAAGAGAGATGAATTTACACGTAAGAGTAAATTGCAGCTGCCATAAATACACATACAGGTTTTACAAAATGTTCTGATGTTTTGCTTTCAACTCATGGTCGTTATGGTGGATTTTTCTCTTTTCATCCTATAAGAATTTTCATCCCCAGAAAATTATTAAATTTAGCAATACATAGGGATGTGCGAGTAGCACTTTTTGACCTCGAGTCGAGTATCGAGTCGAGTCGAGTTTGTACATCATTGTACATGAGTGAAAAGACCCAGTTCTTACTTAAGTCATCGCAATTAAAGTTAGCCAGCAAACCGACTATCAAGTGGCAGGTCTACCTACCTAATGCATAGTTATAAACAGTCAAATTAATATGGCATGTAGCACAGGCCAAAAGACATAATAGAAATTTTGCTGTAGCTCTCGAAATAAGAAAATTACCTTCATTCCTAGGATTACTCAAAAATGTGTAAATTAGCTTGCAGTATGGTACCTAGAGTGTACTTAGGAATAATATGAGGCCTATATGAGTGACATGCCCTATTAACTTGTAATAAAAGTAAGCCAGGAAGCAATATATTTTTTCTTAAGGAATACATAAGCCTAATTAGAAGAGCATTCCTTGTATTTCGCATTCCTATGCATTTCCTTTCAGAGCTAAACGCTTTCTCAGCGATGTCGTGTATGCCGGGGTTAGTCCAACAGTACAGTGAATTTCATACAAAATGCGTTTGTGCAGTAAATATTTGATAAGCTCGCGCCTCAAATTTATGATTGGCCTTTAATTACATAGTTAGTTTTTTAACATATAATTTTCTTCCTCTTCCAATTATTGGCACCATCTCTTCAAAATCCATGATTTATGCCTAGACATGATAGAACTTAGAATCATAAAAATGACCTGTGTCAATCAACCCCATTTGCACGATGCATAAACACCCAATATCAGCACGGGTTATTTCCAATATCCATTAATGCAAGTTAATAATGTTTGAACAATGAATTTTCATTCACGGATGAATGTGAGCAGGTACAAGAATTTTGTATAGAGTCCTGTGGATTAAAGTTTTCGATTTCTAAGGAAATATATTTGAGCAAAAATTTATTATAGATAATTATCTATAGATATTTATAATTATCTATCTTAAGATATGACTAGGAACTTGAAATTAATGATGTAATTAATAATCCTAAATAGGAAATAAAAAAATGGATAGTAAAACTTGTAAGTTTTATATGATACCTACATCATCCGCAATGCCCTTATAATAGGATGCCTACCATCCGTTACAAAATGTCCTTCACCTGTGAGTTTGAAGACCAATATCTCCAAGATGGCTAAAACGATTCTAAAATAAAGTATATCAAATTAAAGCTTGTTTATTTCTACGTTTACTGGTAGTATTAAAATATTTTTACAATTTTTTTTACTGAAGTACGTGTTTAAGAACAGATTTTTAGCGATTGTTTTTGGTACCGGATGGATCCATCGAATTCGGGCATCGTAAGAACAACACAGATCGAGATATCAAACTTCCTTTTCACATATTGTAGCTAAGGGCTTTGTTAATAGTTATACGAAGTTTCTTACTATTACGTTCATCAATAATTTTGTTATTGATGAATTTGTCAGAATGTGTTATTTTCCGTCCCGCACGCTTTCCGTTCCGGAAATCACCGTTTGGACCTTTCTCTTGCTCTCGAGTCATTAATATGAATCCACTTATGAAATGTGTTTGTTGAGGTTGGTCGTTGATTTACTCTTTCCTCCACGTGAAATAAGTTTGTTGCAAATATTACATTTCGATTTTCATTGCCAACGTCAATAGCAAAGTATTTCCATACTTGGGAAGACATAACAATAAAATTAACAGGTTAGTTGCCACCAGTATAAATAAATCCACTGAATATCTCCACAAAATTCGGTGAGGACGTATTCTCTCACTCTCAGTAGAATTCGTTGATTATTTGATGTCGATATATATTTATTTTCGGTTATAAAAGCACGCTCAACTGTCCAGAGCATGCCTGAAAGAGAAAGGTAGCGCGCGCGTGGAATCTTCTGCTGCAAGCAGATCGCCTATCGCTGTGAATGAGTCATGGGGACTCGACAATAGCGGAAAAAAGTATCGCCTTTAAGAATGTAAGTCAGTGTCAATATAAGATCTGACGGTATCTTTGGAAGCATACCGTCATTATGCCTCCTCGCGCAAAGATTTTGGAGACGGAGTTAAAGATAATTTAAAATGCAATTTGTTTCTTTCGTCGAGAAGGCGAGAAATGTGGGGACAAAAGCTATCTATCTTATCGCTGATTTTATTTTGGTGAATACTGCAACTTATAAACTTTTATTCAAGCATAGGCATGGATATTTTTCCCTTTGCATACTAGAGAAATTTTCTCGCGTGGTGTTTGGTGCGCGCGGTACCTACGGTAGCTTACAACTTGACAACCTCGAGCAGCTCATCTCTCCAGGCCAAAAGTCCTGTTGCGTGGAGCTCGCTTTCCGAAATAAATATACACACGAAAGCATATCTAATTCTCCCAATTTGTTAAGTCATTTTACACGTGCTTAGTTTTCAAACACGACGTATACCATCAAAATGAACTAAATTTCCGACTTCCGCAAGCTGAGATAGCGCATTTTTAAATATTATTCGTAACATAATTAGTACCTGAGTAATCTATTTTAAACTTTGTTTAGTCTAAGAGAAATATATGTTCAATATCTTATGTGAAGAAAAGAGATGTGGCTTTTCATGTGTATCTTCAAGTGGGCGTCAAACTGGCTTCCCGGAACTTGAATAATATATGGCGTTTTTATCTGTCTCGGTCGAAAAATTAATTAATATAACCAACTAATAATATATTTTTGACATTATTAAACGTATAAATAAACAAGATTTAGTTTGATATACCTACTTTATTATAAAATTGAACTACTAATTTTTGTGATATAAACCTTGAAACTCAGGGGATGGAATTTTACAGCGGACATTAGGTGCTTTGAGCTTGAATATAGTCCCCCCCAGACTTTTTCCGCAAAGATTTCGGCCAAAAAAAGGGGGGGGGGGCTATATTCGGAGGAATACGGTACAGATGCGGTTTCATGCACCGTTTCGGCCAAAAAGGGGGGGGGGGGTTATATTCGGAGGAATACGGTACATATGCGGTTTCATGGACCGTGTAACCACCGATTCATCCATTCGTTCACGCAAATGTACATGAATCCGTTCACGTAAACGTACATGAAACCATTCACGCAAATTTAAATTAACGTACGTATGTACATGTTCGTACGTGTTATTTATTGTGTAACCAGAGATTTACTCGATTTTGATGATAGCGCTTTCTGTCGGCAGATTTCTGAACCTATTGGCCATGGCGGCTCCGTCGACAAAAACTACTCGACTCGACTCGACTTGCGTAAAAAAGCTCGAAATACTCGAGTCGAGTACCAACTACTCGACTCGACTCGAATTTTCGAGTACTCGCACATCCCTAGCAATACACTTTATCATCAAAGTGATTGTTTAGTGTGGTTTTGCTAGTCATGTGTATTTGTATCTTTTTTTGGGTTTCAAATGTATTCTCACTTTTTTAGAAGTTACTTTTATTCATGCATTGTTTTCTATGCTACAGACTGGGAAATACATAAGGGCAATATTTTTATCCTTGCTTCGGGGTGAACTGCAAATGACTTCTATAATACCGTTTTAGGTTTTATCTCAAAGGAAGTACCTACACAAATGACCATAACAGCCTATGTGGCACCCTATGTGTAGGAAATTCCTCTTGATTATTAGCTGAAATAATTGCTACATATTTCTATATAAATAATACTTCAGTTAATAGCAAATTCATCTTTAAAGATATTTGGTTTAAATAAAGGAGGTGATTTATATTTCACATTCAAGTTTTTTCTTCAAGCCATTTTTGGAAATTAATTGTTCCATTTTTGTCTTGTAAATTGTTAACAATAACAGATATTAAGTATTTTCTTCTCGAATCTAATGTGAAAAGTGTGTCTTGTGGGTCAGGAAATAGTGTGTGGTGGCTATTGTGTATCTGATTTCTATGACTTATACTAGCTAGTCTGGAAATATGTTGAATTTTTGCAGTTGGCTCTTATCAATCATTTGGAATTGCTTTCCCATATTGTAAGTGTAAGATTCTTGTAGATTAATAAGATATTAGAATATAATGTTAATATCCATGATTTATATAGTGAGAGTGTAGGTTTATTGTGGGGCTCACCAAGAGGAATAATAAGCTTGAAGGTTAATTATTAACTAATGGAAATTTTGGTGGTCAAGTGAAATGTGCTGTATAAATTTGAGTCCAAATTACAACATTCTTATTAAAGATTTTGTGTAGAAGCAATTGGAATGTTTTTAAAAACATTCATGTACACCTTTAGGTGGAGTTGGTGTCTAGGAGTTTGTATGGTTTGTAATGAAGAAAGTCTACTCTGTGATATTCTTACAGAATATAGGTAGCACTAAGCCAATATAATGCTCTATGAGGGTCACCCAGTTAGTTTTTGTGAAAGTAATAAATAATCTGGGAGATACGACCTTTTTATCCTGCAACATGACTCTTGTCATTCTATCACCTATATTTTGTAGTTTTCTCTAAAATATTTCACTGTGTTATTATATATAAATTTATATAAATTCATTTAAAATTTCAAAGAAATTATCATTTTGTTTTAATCTTACCTGCAGTTATATTTTATTTTGTGCTTCATTGTCATCTTTCACCTAAAGGGATAAAAATAGGGCCTTATGGAGTGAAGCGAGAAATTCTATGGGATCTTGGTGCTGTGTCCTATGTTTAAAATGCTTATATATATTATCCCTTTCTACAGTCACAGTTGCTGTAATTATTAATTCTCAAGTGCTTAATGAATTGATTCATTTTTGTGAGTTTACTTTTTCATTTTCCTGTGTTGTATTTGCTGTAGTTTTGTGACATAACATGGGACAAAATTATATCCTGAAATTTCATCCTTGACATTTTTACAGGAGACTGGAACTTCATGAAAATCCTATTTTTAACTTTAATTTGTCATTGTGTGCAGTAAGGGGCTTGCATTTATTTATTCTTAGTTATTTTGCTTCACTTGAATAAATGAGACTACCAGATGATAATACATTTGTAATAAATAATGAAGCTGGTGTTTACCTAGTTATTGTCGTGCATGATTGTCTTTTCTTGAATCTTAAAGGTCAGTAAGTCAATTATTTACGATACGAAGTAGGCTACCCACTAGACATCATTCTTGCACAGTGTAATTCTTTTGTTATACCCCACTCGTTACTTCACTGTTAAAATTAGTTTTTCTCCCTTATCGTAGATATTTCCAGTATCCTCATTTGATTAAATTAAATTACTGCCAATGTTTGATGCAGGAGTGTAGAGTCACATATGTTTCACTCTTTTGATTTTGTAATTGTTACTTCTGTGTGATGAACCAAAATGTTATGTGAAAGTGGTTCTTAGTTAAGTCACGGGAGATGCCTGCATATTTTAATGAAATTGGCATTTGAATAGCTTAGTTGAAGCCATTCCTGTGCATTACAAAAAGAAATAGATTAGGGCTTTTTGAAATTCGAAAATTTAATGTTTTCATGATGGCACATGAAAACTCAACAAGTATATGTAAAGTGAAGCTGATAAAATTAGAATTTTGTTTTTTTTTTTCTGGATAGTTATACTCTGCATTAAGCCATCCTCCTTAGTTTGAATGACTCTGCATGATTTTTGGAGTACCTGTTAGCACATTAATGATTATGGTGGGATTATGGTCTAAGCGAATGTGTTAAAATGAATTATCTCTAGATTCCATCCCATACTTAAAGATTTTAATGTTTTTAATAATGCCAGTTGGTACTTTATTAATGAATTTGTCATGGGCAGTGATGCTGGGGTTCAAATATGTTTACAAAATCGGCTATTATGTTTGTCTTTATGGTCAAGGAAAATTGAACTTTATTTTCAACTACTTTGTGTTATAGTGGTGATTTTCAAGTGCTCAAAACATTTGTGAGCATCATGAGTAAAGTGATGCTGTCTTCTATCCCCTTGAATCTTCACCATTTCATACAATCAAATCTTGCATTTCTGCATGGAACTCATGGTTGGTTGTGTGGCTCATTGATACATTAGCAGGAGTTTCTTCAGTTCAAATGAAGAAATCTTTGAATATTACTTGTTTCAATGTTGTGAAAATATTCTGATTTTTTACCTTTATTTCAATGTATTCTCCCAGTAGCTTTAAAAGAGATTTTTTAGAGAGAGGAGATACGTTTTAGTTTACCTACATGTGGTATGGTGAATAATTAATGGTGGTGACTATTCCAGCTATTATTTATTTTGAAATGAGTTATTCTTATTTTATAATAGTATTTTTCACTCTGCGGTAACTCCTATAAAGGTGTTTGTGATATGTGTGACGTTCATTATTTAATGATATTCACGATTTAATATTCAGTGCATTCTGCTTTTGTGCCTCTGATAGGAGAGTGGTGAAGTGTAATCGTTCATACTGGTTCTATGTATTATTGTACTAAAATATATCCCATGTCAAGGAAGTGAGTAATGTATGATGAATTGTATTCTCACTTATGAACACTGTGATGAGTGCACCAAATTGTGTTGTGCTGTTTCCAGTGAGGTGGGCTTGTGTTTTAGATATTCTAATTCTATCATTTGTATAACTGACAACTCTTATCTGTGTATAGTGAAATTGCAGTTTGTATATTGCTACTTGTTAATAGTGGCTACTTCGAATCATCAAGGGGAGAAATAACATGCATTTTTAAGTGAGCATTCATGATTGTTTTTTTTACATCTATCCTAATGATTTGTTGAGATACTTAGACCAAATGGAGACCTTGTTTTTCTAAAATCAACCAGATATTTTTACGGTAGTAGTTTCTTAGTAGGTGGGAGGTGACCAGTAGCTAAGGCCATTAACAGCATTAAGGATAGGTGGGTAAATGGATATGGGCAGGTTTTCTTTTCAGGGATTGGAGGAAGGGTGGAGTAAAACTTAGCATTGGCATTAGTCTACTATTAATGAGAGGCACCATGTGATCCATGTTTTAATGTCCCATCTGATGGAAAGAGTGCTGTACTTTAATTTCATTCCTCAGACCTCGAGTGCGAATGGGCATGCCAATAAAACTCCCTCCCACTGTGGGGATTTGCACCCAGCCAATTCTGGATTAGAGGCAAGTACTCTAGCCACCACATTAATCCAATTCCCCCAGACTTTTATCTTGTAAGTAATATGCCATGAAGGAAAACCTTTAACGATATCAATTGCACTTAAGGGTTATATAAGGATATAGGATGTATTGTATATGACAGTACAGCATCTCTAACCTATCAAATAAACCTTAAAGTCGATGACTTTCAAAGAGGAATCAATTTCTTCACTTTTAATGACATTCTTTTCTAGCTGATTTTGACTTAAGACTTATTTCCATTTCCCTTTTTATATTCAATCCCTCTGTTCATTAATTGTTTTTTCAATTCAAAGAAATTTATTATTATTATTTATAGATATTTAATATTATAAATTGAGCATGAAAAATATGGATAGTGTTCCCATTATTTCATTGCTATTACTCATGCTTTAAGCAGTGTACTTCCTAAAGCACTTGTTCTTGACATTAAATCCCAAACAGAAGTTTTTTTTTCAATATGATTCTCTTGTTAAAATAGTAATTTTTGGTATCATAAATACATTGAATCTGGAGGTCTGTGATCCATAAGTGTAAACTATAGATGGGTCAAATATCAGATTTCTCGAATTTCGAATACTAGAATTGCAATTGAAATGCTTAATGTTTAATGCTTAATTAATTTGTTGACTATTAAAGTAAAAAGCTAAAAGTTGGTTAAATTAAAAAATAATTTGTTTTCAAAATGTCAAATATATAATAAAATAATTTTACTACCGATTTTGGACTGTTGAATACATTAACTTTTATAAGCCTTAATAAGTGAGCGGAAAGTGTTAATAGACCATGTTATCTAGTTTGTAATTAATTATGTAGTTAGTCAACATGCCAAATATAGTGTAAATAGCATAATTATTCGAGATTTCGAATATTGAATACTTTCTAATATTCGAGGTATTCATTTTTTTGCTGGTAGTATTCGCACATCTCTAGTGTTTTAGTAATGAATTTTGCTGCCGTTTCATTTATAATAGTATGATATAATGGGTGTATCACAGTTACCACAATCACGTAATTATCACATCGAAGAAAGGTTTTCAATGGGCGTTAAAAATTCTTACAAAATAAAATAAAACTGTTACATTCCACAAAATAAAACTGTAAACTTATATATGTAAATGAAATTATCAGAGTATATCAAATGATATCTAGGCTGCTCGAGTTTTTCAACCATTTAAACTCTATTTTAAGGAATGAACGGTCAAAATTTGCCGGAAGATGTCATGTATTGTGTGAGACTCTCAAACATGTACCATTCTCCTGTAGGTACTTTAAGGAGAACTGTGACATATCACTTGAATGCTTCGAAGTCGGAAGCAGGGGATGAACAGAAGTGTTTTGTCTAACTAAACTTTTTTAGTTAAATTTTCATCTCTTTGTAATGCATTATAATTTCAATTAATTTGTCTCTCCTCATTTTTTTGATTTGAACAGAGGTCACCGAGTTTCTTAGTCTACATTTTAATTAGTAGTTTTAGCTGTGGAATAGTAATTGATAGTAAATATAATATTTTTCAACATTCTGTTAAAATCAGCCAAATTTTTAGAACTTTGTATCTTTGACCTTAATACAATAAATGCATTTATTCAAATAAAAATTTATGAAAATTCTAATAAGTATGCAGCAGCATTTGCATAGTTACAGATGTGAAGAAGAATGGGAGGAATCGAAACTCAGTGCTCAAAATAATGCAGGTAGTAAGTAGTATGAATAGGAAATGTTGGATATGGAAAAGGAATATATACCGTTAACCCTCTTCCCAAACTGATTTCTCTAGGGGACTGGCTGTTTCTCCCACTATTAGGGAAGGAACATTATGTTAGAAATTTGACATCAGTAGACATCAATATTTTCAAACACAATGTCTTTTTAATTTATAATTACATATTTTTGTTGCCCCCGGTGGCAGTGTGGTTAAGTGCCTGCTAACCTTAGGGTCGTGGGTTTGAGTCCTGCCTGAGTGGGTTTTTTCACCACTCAGGACATGGCTGTGTGCGCTAGTCTGTTGTTACATTGTTAATACCCCAATGTAAAGGCCACATGTGCTGTTTTCGGTGGTAGTGGAAAATAAATAACAAATAATGTTGGTTATCATGGATGATTCATATTATTTATGGGTAGTTTTAGTTAATGGCGGTGGAGGGCAACTGAAAGCCATTTGCATTGTTGTGAATGGGTGAGTTAATGGGTATTGGTAAGGTTATTTTGGGTTATGGGGAAAAAGTGTAAAGAGGGACTTAACAACACATTTGCCAAAGGAGTAAAAGTAAGCCGTGCCATTTCAGCTTCTGTTCATGATCTTAAAGTATTGTAGACACTTAGCTTTACTCTTCTGGATAAGAGAGTGGGCAAAGGCTTCTAGCATTACCATTTGGTGTTGTAATACTATTTTGTTGTACCCACTCTGTAGGAATAAATGATGGAATGTGAAGTAATTAATCATGAAGGATTATTCATAAGTTGCCTTAATATTAACATTTCTATGGACATAATGGGGTTATTTACCATATTTTTATTGCCAAATCTGATGGAGTTTGTAAAATAAAAAGACCGTATTTTCAGTTCTTGGATCCTTCAATTGTTCCCAAGTTATAAGTGGCAAAAAAGTGATGTTTTTAACTATTTCGGAAAAGTGGGTGTGCAAAGGACTTGTACGTCATCCACTTCGTACCATCTGAACTGAGACTGTGAAGCTCCTTCACACAATCACATTGGGGGATACACAGCTGACTCTGCCAATGGAAGTGCCACAGGATCTGTGCGAGCACACCTTCCACACCCGCCTTCACTCCCCTCCCTTTCCCTCAAGGACATGAGGTGTATGACGTAGATATCCTTAATGCCACTCATTGGTGGGCATCACCTTCTGCTTATTTTAATTTTTGATTTATGAGGCTCTGTTAATTAATTTTTCACTAAAAGTCAGTTTTTGTTTCCATCGAATGAATTTGTGTACAAAATAGCGATTTTGGTACAGCAAACCCCCATTGCTCTCTCTTGAGTTAATGCTGGTACCTTATGTCCTAATAATAACCTATGACACAAACACAGTACACATTATAATGGATGTTGTCAATATACACCATCAAAAAACAGTACATGTTGTAATGTTATAGCGAAACAAATGAAAAAGTTAAATGTTATAGTTAAGATATTGTGGTATTCGAGGATAGGCAGACCCATGCAATAAGACAACCAGCTGCTTGAACCACTACTGCTTTAATGATCGCCCGACCAACCTGTACATCAAGGACACCACCTGTGCGCCCTCTATGCGTTATTCATTTTTTTTACAACACGTACACTCCTCAGTTTTTTAACATCTTATGCAAGAGGATAAAGCAAATCACAAAAATAAATAAATGAATAGCAATAATAACGATAAGCACCAAAAACTCAGAACATGGTGGATCATAAATAACCACAATAATAACCTCCAACAATACGTTCACTTAAATTATTTTCCAACACTAATAATAAATGGTAGATAACAAATAACAACAATAAGTAACAAGAATTACAATAAATAGCACCAATAACCAACAAATTTCCTGACAATAATAACAATAAATATCACTAATAACCAACAGATTTCATCAATTCTTATGACTCAAACAACCTAGTCTTATTTATTATTCTACCAGATCTTGTATGATACTGATCCAGTTTCTCTAAAAACATTTCCTCTGGATCTCGGTTACCTTCCATCAGCGGACTTCCACTATTGGACTTGGTGGCTGACCACCGAGGGGAAATATGAATACTATTCCTCCTATACTCCTTCCCTCCACAGTCTCTGACAATATAGGAACGAGGTTCAGGAGACTGAGCTACAATTTGACCAGGGCTCCATAATGATTTGGGCGACTTTTGGAAAGAGACTCCATCCCCAACATGGAACCTTTGTTCTGCGTGAACATGGCTATCATATTGTTCTTTCATTTTCTTTTGAGTTTTAATTAATTCATCTCTTGCCTTTTTAATTACTACTTTTGGTTTTAGCGACTCAAAGCACACTGGAATGTTGGTGTTCAATGATCTAGACATTAAAATGTTGGCTGGTGAAGGTACATTTCCTCTTGGGGTATTGCGCAGGCTTAAGAGTGCTAGGTATGGATCATCTCCTGAATCCCGTGCCTTTTTCAGTACATTTTTTACAGTTTTAACTGCAGACTCAGCCTTTCCATTGGACTTGGGATAATGAGGGCTAGACATGTAGTGACCAAAATTCCAATCACCAACAAACCTCCTAAATTCTGCAGATGCAAAACAGGGCCCTCCATCAGTATATAACTTATGTGGAATTCCATGCCTACTGAAAATTGATTTCAGTTTGCAGATAACAGTACTGCTTTTAATGTCATGTAGTTCGGTAGTCTCAATAAAATTAGATAAATAATCCACCACTACCAGATAGTTCCTATTGTCCAATTCAAAGGTATCTGCCCCGACATCTGACCAAGGCAACTCAGGAACCTCGTGACATATTAATGGACTACTTGTTTTATTGTTTTGGAATTTAGCACATGTTCCACATGATTTCACAAAATCCTCAATCTCCTTATTCATATTAATCCAAAATAAAGTGGATCTGGCCCTATCTTTCATCCGAGTTATTCCAGGATGACCAACATGAAGTTTTTCTAACATCTCAGACTTAAGTGAACTGGGAATTACAATTCTATCCTTTTTAAATATAATATCTCTAATAATACTAAGCTCATCTTTAAAATCAAAAAATGGCTTCAACTCATCACTTAATACTTTCTTATACCTGGGCCAACCACATCTTATTTTATTCTTTAACCCTGATAACACTGTGTCTTCGATGGTTTTTGTTTTTATCAATTCCCAGTTATTCTCGGTCATAGGAAAATTATCAATTAACATATTCACTTGCAATTCTATGTCTTTATCAAAATCAAACTGCTCATCCACACTATGAACATTAAAGTCCCTTGATAATGTGTCTGCAATATATAGTAATTTTCCCGGCTTATAGGAAACCTCCAACGTGAAAGGCTGAAGTTGAAGCATCATTCTCTGCAGACGTACTGGTATTTTATCAAGTGGCTTCTTAAAAATCGAGACTAATGGTTTATGATCAGTCTCCACCTTTACCCATCTGCCAAAGACAAATTGTCTAAACTTCTCACACCCAAATAATATACTTAGCATTTCTTTCTCAATTTGAGCATACCTTGTCTGGGTCTCAGTTAATGCCCTTGAAGCATATGCTATAGGCCTATTATTTTGAATCAATACTGCACCTAGCCCACACTGACTAGCATCCACAGACAACGTTAAGGGCTTATTGGGATTGTAGTAGGCCAATACAGGGGATTTAATTAGCTTACTCTTCAATTGTTCAAAACACTCATTCAATGAACCATTCCATTCAAATACTGAATCATTTTTTAGAAGTTCCCTCAATGGTTTAGTAGTTTCAGAGAAGTTTGGTATGAACCTAGAAACATAATTAAACATTCCTAGTATCCTTTGTAGACCCTTTTTATTTTTAGGGGGTTCCATATTACTAATGGCTTTTGTTCTTTCATCGTCAACCCTAACACCTTCAGCACTAAATTTGTGACCAAGATATGTTACCTCAGTTACATTAAATTGACATTTATTTTTATTAAATTTGAATCCGTTTTCCTTTGCCCTTCGCAGTACTAAGGACACAGTTTCTTTTAGTTTCTGCAGAGAGTCTGCATAACATAATACATCATCTTGAAATGTAACCACCCCTTCAATATTCTCAAAAATTTGTGACACAATTCTATGAAATAATTCTGGGGCACAATTAAGACCAAAAGGAAGACGTTTAAATTTCCAGCGGCCAAAGGGTCCTGCCTGAAATGTGCATAGCCGAGAACTATATTCATCCAATGGGAGCATCCAAAATCCTGAGTTTGCATCAAGTTTTGTGAAATACCTGGCACCCCTAAGTTTGAAAGATATTTCCTCGAAAGTAGGAAACTGAATATGTGATCTTTTTATTGCTCGATTTAGAGGTCTTGGGTCTAAACAGATCCTAATATTGCCATTTTTCTTCTGTACAATCACAAGCTGACTCACCCAATCTGTTGGTGTGGTCACCGGTTCAATGACTCCTAAATCTTGCATTCTATTCAATTCAATTTTAAGTTTTTCATGCAATGAAAAAGGGATTTTTTTTTGTGGAAGAACCACTGGTTTAACTAGTAGATCAACTGTTATGTGAATGGTGACCGGAATAAGACCTAGCCCCCCATCAAATAATTCCAAGTATTCACTTTCAATATTGAGTGTATTAACCTGTTGCCTTATTTTTTGTTTATCTATCACATTATGGCAAATGCCATTGTCCAAAATAGTATTGGCTACTAACCCTAACATTAAACAACTCTGTAAACCAATAATGTTAACACAATCACTATTGACAACATAGAATTTCAAATGATAAGTGCTCCCTTTAAATATACAATTCAAAAAACAGTAACCGACTACATTAACTTTCCCATTTGTAAACGATGTAATTGAGGCTTTAGTTTGTTTAACTACTTGCTGGTTTACTTTCAAATTAACAAACTGACTGAGCGACATAATATTACATTCAGCACCAGTGTCAACTTTTACTTGTACATTAAAATTATTGATCAAAAGAGTCTCAGTCCACACAACCTTATTGCCGATATTACTGATCACACTGATCAAAAAATTTTCATCGTCCGATTCACCATCACTATTCGAATTTTTTCTTTTGAAATTGATTTCATTTACTTCCCTTGGTATCACACTTTTACACATGCTGGCAAAATGATTAGGCACCTGACACTTAAAACAGCGCTTACCAAAGGCTGGACATCTATTAATGTCATGAGATAGTCCACACCTACTGCACTTCCTCGGCTGTGATAGAAGACCTCTGCTTGCATGTTGAAACCGGTTACCTGACGAACAGCTGCTGGGAGATGGTCTTCCAAACCATCGTCTGCCTCGGTCCCCCCTGGTTCGTTCATCGTACTTCTTCTCCAGGACATCCACTTCAACCGGTTCTTCTTTCACCTGAATCTCTTCTTGCTTAACTTGTAGGGTATCAGCTCTCAAATCAGCAACCACTTTAGCCTGGCATATACTCAATGCTTTGTTAACAGTGAGATCTGACGTTCTCAACAAACACGCTTTGGCCTCCTTGTCCAGAATTCCACTAACAAATCTGTCTCTGATTAGCTCGTCTCTCAAAGAGCCTAGATCGCAAGAAACACTTAGATTTCTCAGAGCTGCCATGTAACTTTCGTATGATTCAGTCTGCAGCTGATGTCTACTGAAGAACCTATGACGTTCATATGTCACATTCTTTGCCGGGATAAAATACGTATCAAACTTTGTCAAAACAGTGTTCAAATTCACCCGATCTGACTCGCCTAGGTCAAATGACCTAAATATCTCGTGTCCCCTCTCTCCCATATAATATAGGAGAAGTGCCACTTTTCTCTTATCTGTCGCCTTATCACTAAGAAAAGCTTCTACGTAAATGGAGAATTTTTCTTTAAAAATCCCCCAGTTCGTGGCGAGATTTCCACACCAGTCCATCGACGATCCCTGGGCCGATGCCTCAAATTGATTATTTGAAGCCATTACGACAAAAGGACAACTAGAAAACTTTTTTTTACCGCTGCCACCATGTGGTATTCGAGGATAGGCAGACCCATGCAATAAGACAACCAGCTGCTTGAACCACTACTGCTTTAATGATCGCCCGACCAACCTGTACATCAAGGACACCACCTGTGCGCCCTCTATGCGTTATTCATTTTTTTTACAACAGATATGAAGTTCAAAATATTCACCCAAGGAAGGCCAAATACAGACCATGCCAGCTGGAGTTGACAAGTTTAAAATGATGAATTGACCTACATTCACACATAGAGTTTTTATTCAATTTGCTACTGCTAGAAAGCCACAAGGTGGATTATTCAAACTGTTTTTACCTTACCAAATACAAATGTGTTTCTACCCTTGCTGAGTGCATATGCACATTTTCCTTGGTGTGTGCAAATGAAGTATGGACCTCTCCTTCCAGCTTCGTCTATACCTGTATGTATGAATATACATGGGTTTTAAAATTCTCCAGCAACTCTGATAAAGAAGAATAAGGAAAGAAATAAGTCTAAAAAAAAGAGAAATGTGGATGAAGGATCTACCCAAAGATGTACAAAGCAACCTCGTACAGGATGCCAGATTAGCATGTTTCCAACCTGGCTACTCGGGCTAGATTTAATTTTAATTTAGAAATGTTTGGAAACCTCTTGAGATATACTGTTGGGTGAATGAAATTGATAAACAGAACCATAATACTTTTCAACACAGCAAATTAGGTTTTCCTAATAGTAGGTACCTACCTACTCACATTTAAAAACATTGAGAATATAATCTCTAGTTTTTATCCTAAAAAAATTTTTTTATGAATTCATTTTAGATCATTCACTATATTTTTCATCAGTATCTATCCCTGACTTTATTTATTATGTTGTACTTGAATTACAGTATCAGTAGTTAAATAATCATCATCATTCAAAAATCATAGGATTGGTTTGATGCAGCTCTCCGCTCCATTCAGGTCACCTCTTATTATTGATATAATTCTTCATATTGATAAATTCTTCTTTTTCACATCCTTTATAACTTGTTCATGTATCTCATCTGAGGCCTAGCTTTTCCATTCTTCCTTTGTCTTTGTTGTCTTGTAATTTGTCCCTCAACGATTGTCATCAAGCTATTGTGTCTTCGGTTATTGCCAATTAAGTTGTTTTGTTTTCTTTTAGTTTTCAGCAGCTTATCTTTTCTTCCACTCTTCTCAAGAATTCTTTGTTTGTCACTCAGTTAATCCATTTATCTTCACCATTCTTCAGTAGCACAACATTTCAAATGTTTCCAGCCTTGACTTCCATGTTTCCTAGATCTTATTAAAATCTCTTTCTGTTTATGCCATGGCTACTGTGTCATTGGCCATAACACTCCTTAACAAGGTATTTCTTTTACAAAAGAGAGCAATAAGGATCATTTTGGGGAAATCAAAAACTCACCCCTGTAGACCATTATTTGTGAAATTAGGGCTCCTCGCAGTACCATCCCTGTACATTTATAAACTATGTGTATTAATCTAGACAAACTTAAGGTTAACAGTGATATTCATAATCACTGGACAAGATCGAATTCAAATGTGCATGTCACTCTCCAAAAACAAAAAATAACCTCCAGGAGCCCCATTGCCATAGGTTCTATGTTTAATGTACTCCCCCCGCACTTAATATGTATTACTCCAGCAAATAAGTTCCAAGCTGAAGTAAAAAAATACCTGGTAAAAAATTTACTATAACTTAAATGAGTTCTGTCGTAATAATTGATTGTTGTACTTTTAAAAAAAACATTGTTCATTGTTTTTTGTCATTTAATTCTGAGTGTAGTACATCACTCAGTGATTCAACCCGAAGGTTGGTTTTATAAGTGAGAGTAGAGTTCACCCCGTACTAAGCCAATGGCGTGTGAAATTCACACATTCAGGGTAGGGGGGCCGGAATAATCGCATTCAAAGAAGTAGCCCATTGAAACATTAGTAATTGCACATTGAACGGAATATTTTTTTACTGAACCAATGATTGAAATATGTGTTAAAGTCTGTTAATATTTTCATGATTGTATGTGAAAAATGGTATAAAATCCTAGAATGACTGGATGTAGAGAAGGAATTTAAAAAGGGACCTCCTGTGACTTAAAGGACATTACTGTAAAGCATGCAGCCAAAAATTTCCTAAGAGAAATAGCCCCTTGATTGAGCTAAACAGCACGAAATGATTATCAAGCTGCACAGCTTATACATATTACATATGTTATACCTTTATAAGTTTGATAGTCACCATGACATTTAATAGCCTATTTTATATTGTCTGGGATACGCGAGCTCTACGCTGGTGTTGTTTTTGGTGCTATAAAGCAACCCCCCAGGGTTCGCTATTTTGCATACAGAATCAGGAAAGCGTTATATGGTGCCAATCTCTCCAAAGTAATGCCCTACGTTATAATAGCGCCGGTGTAATCTGTTACGGAATAGCCCTGCTAGTTCTGGTATTGATGGCATCCCATGCAATGTACATTTCCTGTGTTATGATCTGATTAAGCTACCACCTAGTCATTTGGTGAATGAATCGAGACTTGGCATATTTCCAGCCTCTTTGAAAGTATCTAAGATTGTGCCTATTTATAAGAACAAGGGGAGTGTTGATGATCTGAACAATTACAAACCTATTGCTCTCCAAAACTCCTCAAAAGTATTCGAGAGAATTGTGTATACTCTCCTGGTTTCATATTTAAATAAGTACAATCTTCTCTATGATTATTAGCATGGGTTCATTCATGGAAGTGTACTAATTCTGCTATATCCCAGGCTGTTGATAGAATATTAGTCTCTTTAGACAATAAAAAAGAAACTTGCATTATTTTATGATTTTAGTAAGGCTTTTGATCTTGTAAATCATGATCATCTATTGTTTAAACTTCAAAAACTGGGAATTAGAGGCATTCCTCTTCAGTGGATTAAGTCTTACCTTTACAGCAGAGCTCAGGTGGTGATGTTAACCATTAATGGTGAAATTCATATTCCCCTCTTTATTCCAGTGCAGGTGTACCACAGGGATCTACTTGGGGCCCTCTACTTTTTGCCATACCTATGTTAATGATTTACTACCTCTTGCCTTATCTGGAAATGTCAATACTACACCAATTTTATATGCTGATGATACATCAGTTATAGTATCATCAACTTCTCTCCATTCTTTAATCGATCAGGCTCAGTCAGTTAATAATATCATTAGCAAATGGACCCAGGATAATTTCCTAATTGTTAATCCCAATAAAAGTAAGTTAATACACTTTGCATCCAGTGGTCAGCCCAGTGAAAGCTTGCTTGTCAGAATGAAACGGAAATCAATTGCACAAGTTGAAACATGTAAATTTCTAGGAATATATCTGAACTAGAAAGTGTCCTGGTCTGAGCACATTAACCATCTTAGCAGTATACTAAGTTTAAGCTGCTTCATTTTGAGACAGCTTATAAGCTACTATAGTTTCACTATGAAACATGAAACTTTGTTAAGCTTCTTTTTTAGTGATTTTCATTCACATGTAGTGTATGGTATTATCGTTTGGGGTTCTACCCAACCGTTTATAAGAATACTTCGCCTACAGAAATGTGCAGTGCGAATCATTGCACAGAGAGGCAAAAGATCTCATAGCAGGCCAATTTTTAAGGAGCTGAATCTCCTTGCAATTCCCTGTATACCTACATATTCTTTTTATAATTTTGTATGTGAAATATAATATTGCAAGTTTTAGTGTAAACAGTGATTTCCACAATTACCAAACAACAAATAAAGGAGACATCCATTACAATTATGTTCGAACAAATGCCACCAAAATGGGACTCAGAGAAATGAGAATAAAACTGTATAATAAACTGCCATCATTTGTCAAAAGTTTTAATAATATTAATTCCTTCCAAATCTAAATTGAAAAAATTTTCGCTAAATAAAATGTACTTCTCCGTAGATGAGTACCTACATGATGCTGTGGCAGTGACTTTTCACTGTTGAGTAACTGTGTTTACAAATATTTTAATTGTACATGGCTGGTATTATTATTTGTTACAGTAAAGTAACATCCACCTCCTAGTCTCCCGCTAGCATCAGTTTTCGTTGCTGTCATAATTGCCGGAGACTCGAGAGTGGTCGTGCCTAAGGGTAGCCATATCCACCACCATCTGATAGGTGGCTACCCAGCATTAGGGTCATGCAACGAAGCAGGCGGAGGGACCTGAGAAGAAAAGCCTTCTGCATTGCACTTGCAAGTGCATCCACTCGCGCCCTGCACACTGGGATGCACTTGAGATTCTCAACCAGTGAGCTCCTGACACCAAGCATGCCCACGATGAGGACTACCAGTTTCACAGAATAGCCCATGTACATTTGCTGGAGTTTGCACTGCAGACCTTGATATTTTATCCATTTCTCTATCTCCTTCACTGCCATGTTCATTTCGGCCGGTGCCGAAAACTTGATCACGAACATGGCATATGAGAGATTGTCAAGGAGAATGATATCAGGTTTCGTCACCTCCAACCGTCTGGTGGTGGGGAAGGAATAATTCCACCAGATCTTACACTTATCGTTCTCCACGACGGACTCGATGTCTCCAGGGACGTAAGGCAGCATCAGATTCGCATCTATGCTATAATGATGTCTTAGGTGGTAGTACAACACCTGCAGAGCCGAGTTGTGCCAGTTTATGTATGCGTTCTTCGCATAAAAGCTGCAGCCGGAGAGTAGATGAACTAAAGTCTCCGGCTGCCTTCGGCACGCTAAGCATCTCGTGTCCGTCATGTTTCCCCAAAGATGAGGTGACGGTACTCAAGGTTGTTGATGACACCATCTTGGCATGCGAACACAAATCCATCGGTTTCGGACTTCAGACCTGCGGAATGCAGGAAGGCGAATGTAAGCTCCTTGGATACCCCATGCGTTTCCAAGTTTCAATAGAAACTTCCATGCATGGGCTTCTAGGTATGCTTGCAGAGCAGGGTCTTTTGCTCCACATTATTTATTTCAAGCTTTAACACGTCCGCCTTCAGTGACAAGATTGATTTGTCGCATGCTTCTCCACTGGAAGTAAGGTCCAAGTCCAAACCGCCTGCCCTTTTCGCCACCTGGAATGGGAACGCCCCTTTGCGGACACACTCGTGTTTCTTTATGAGTAGCATAAGGGGATCCGTGCTATGGAACATGTGGCATGCTGTATTGAGGACTACTCTGAAATGAAGGCAATCCAGGTTTATCAGCCCTCTACCACCTGGCTTTCTTGGGAGATACATTCTGGCGACGGAAGACTGCGATAGATGGTCATCATCTTCCTCATTCCCCTGCCAAGGTTTTTTAGCTCGTTGATATTCCATTTGATGCAACCGAAGGTGTAGAGCAGTGTCGGAACCGCGAAGGTGTCGGTCGCAAGAACCTTGTTCTTCTCTAACAGGTCAGAGCTCCAGATTCATCCGAGAGTCTGCCTGTATTTGGCTCTTAAGACTTTCCTTCACTGCTCTCACCTCCTGAATCCGGCACTGGGGGATGCCGAGATATTCGTATGCTTCGTCATCATCAAGATGACGAATAGCATTTCTGTCAACGAGCTGCACGTCTCACTGGTCTTCTGAAATCTTTCCTTTTGATGGATGGATGGTCGTGCACTTATCCAATCCGAAATCTATCCCTTTATCCTCACTGTATCTGTGTACGGTGTCAAACGCCAAGCGTAGGTCTTTTGTGCTTGAAGCCTAAAGCTTCAGGTCATCCATGTAAAAAAGATGGGTGACCTTATGCTCCCTTTTTGACCGGACACCGCACATATACCCCTTACTTCGTCTCAACTGAGCGGACAGTGGGAGGAGAGATAAGCAGAACAATTGGGGACTAAGGCTATCACCTTGGTAAACGCCACGGTGGTATGTTATCAAATCTGTATAGATGGTCTTCTTGCCAGATGGTATGACAAAGCACATCTTCCATAGTGGTAACAGGCATTCAATGCAGGACACAACCTTTGAGTGGACTTTCATGTACCTCAGCATGGCTATAATCATTCATGAGAGGTAGTATCAAAAGGACATGAAGTAATGAAGAACTTTTCCACATAAAAACTTTTATTTCAAAGGAGTCGACATGTTTCACTGTACTGCAGCATCATCGGGACTAACAATGAAGTTAAACATGCCAGAATATATAGTCACGTAAGGAGGGTGGGGGTGGAGGGAGAATATTGTCCTATTCCTGGGTTAGAAGGGTGGGGGAGAGAGTTGAAGGCAGGGGTGAGGGGAGGGTTGGGAATTTTGAGCTGAGCATTGGTCTGTGGTGAGGAAAGGGAGGGGGGACGGGTGACGGACTTCAGGTGCTGGGAGGGTTTGTTTTGGATTAACTTCGGGAGGTCAAGGAGTGGGGAATGGAAGGGAAAAAGGTGGTCATTAGTGATATTTTCTTTCATATTAACTGCCGATAGGATGAGCAATTGTTCCCAAATGTCCATTCTGGTCCCCTTTTTTTCTCTGTGAAGCATTTCTGAGATAAAATCAGCCTAGTGTCCTTCTGCCAGGAGGTGAGCCGCGAACTGGGATATCCCCTCCTTTTCAAAATCCCTCTTGTGCTCGTCTGCTCGGACTCTCAAGCTTCTTCCCGTCTGTCCAATGTAAGGCGCCATGCAATCACCACACTCTTAACCTGTAAATTCCACATTGGTCTCTGATATTGATGGAGTCTTTCACATTGGGAAGTAGGTATTTAAGGTTTGTTTTGTTGTGGAAGGCTGGTTTGATGCCAAGGTGGTTCAGGAATTTACCGACTCATAGAGAAACATTGCCAATGTAATTTATTTTCCGCCAGCGTTGAGCTTTCGCTGGTTCTACTGAATAAATCTGCTAAAAGGGAAATTTCTTTCTTTTTTTCGCTACCAGGTTATCTATCATAGCCTCCGGAAAACCATTAGCTCTGGCTATAGATTTGATGAGGGGTATCTCCTTACAGTATTCTTCATTGGTGAGGGGAACGATAATGGCTCTGTGGACCATGCTGTGGAAGGCCACTAGCTTTTGACTAGGAGGATGTTTGGAGGTGGCATGGATAACATGATCGGTGCATGTTGGTTTGCGATAAATACCAAACTCGTGTTTACCATCCTGAATGGATATTGTTAAGTCAAGGAAATTTAATCTGTTATTGTCTTGGAACTCAACTGTAAATTTAATGTTTTCATTAAGGGTATTTAATATTTTCAAAAAAATTCATCACTTGACATTTGGTTCCTGTCCATAAACACAAAATGTCATCCACATAACGGAACCAACAGTGGACTTTCTTCAGGAGTGGGTGGTTGCATTGAAATAAATGTTTTTCCAAATTATTCAGAAATATTTCTGCCAGTAAGGGTGATAGGGGGGATCCTATAGCCAATCCGTTATCGTGTTGGTAATGATTGCCATTGAAAACAAAATAATTCTGGTTAACACAGAGTTTAATGAGATATATTAGTTCCTTAACTATATTTTGAGGGGCTTGGGATTTTGTCAACACTTCCTCTGCAAGCTCCACTACTTTCTCTTTGGGGACACTGGGAAAAAGGCTCACTATATCGAAGGACACTAACACACATTTCTTCGGAGTTGTCACTTTCTGTAATTCGGTGGCTAGTTCAATGGAATTTTTTACACTGTGAGTGCTATTGAAATTAGAATACTCCAAAAATATACACTTCAACACTCTGGCAAGAGTGTGCGCTGGCGACGAAATTCCAGAAATCACAGAGCGGATGGGGATGTCAGGCTCGTGCACTTCTGGCATACCGTAGAAACTAGGGGCTAGGGGATTCATCACTATCACTCTCTGTATTTCCGTTGGTGACAAAAGCACTTGGACATTCGAAAGGGCATTTTTACACTTTCTGATATTTAGCCGTGGGGTCATCCTTCAATAACACTATTTCATTAGCCTTGATGAAGTCCATGCACTTATTGATCCAGCTCTGGTGTTCCAAAATCACTACAGAATTCCCTTTATCCGTTTTCATTGCTAATAGATAGAGGTCCGTGAAAGTGGTTTTATTTTTTGCTAAAATTCGTTTTAAAACTATGTGATTTCGGTGTTATAGAAAATCTTGGCGGTGTTATTATAATGTTACAATTTTTGCACATTTCTAGGCGTTTTATTATTTTTGGTACACATTTTGTGAATGCTTATACCTCTATTAAGCATTTTACATAACAAGAAAGACAGTGAAAGAAGCATGCATAACTACACACAATCGGAAACAAAGAAACTTGAACTGGGGGTGTGTCGAAACAAGGAGGTGTCCTTGTGTCCAAGGAGGACCTCCTTGTGTCGAAATGATTTTTTTTTTTGCATTGAAGCTCGGAGGAGCGGCGAATATCCAACGATCCGTCCCCTAATAAGTAGCACCCCCTCTCCTCCTACCCTTTCTGTTCCTTCCCCCCCTTCCCTCAACTGCTAGCGCTTCCGTTCCCAGCCATCGGCCGTGTTTAAGTCTTCAAAATTGTTACATTAGACCCACACTTAAGGTTTTCCTGCAACAAGTTATCCAATTACGCTGTCTACTGCGTCGCGGTGAGTCACCGGAATTACTGCTCGGCATTGACGCGTGCGCGCGGGCACGTGCGCTTATATTTCCGCTCTCCGCGGCCGTGTTAAATTTCTTTCAGCACATTATTGATTCAAAATATCTAATTCTTCAGGAGAGAAAGCGCGTTATTCTAGATATTTCCGAGAATTTCAGAATTGATAAATGTGAATCGAAGAGAGAGGCGGTGATTAATTTAACGGCAAATTCCGGCGGAAACATCACTACAGTGCGCGATATTACGCGAATGCGATATGTGCGAGAAAAAACAAGCCAATTTACCATGTACCAGTTCCGTGTGGAGGAGGTGCCGATGATGTATGATGTTGTCCCGTCTGGTGTACCATTTCTGTAGTTCCCCCTTGATCCAGGTTTTCTGCACAATCTTCTGGGCGAGTCTAGCCACCCTAGACGAACTTGTTCGTATGTTGACAAAATTCTGGATGAGGTTCCTTGATAGACAAACACTGTTAAAATGGATGTTAATCATAGCAATTCTGTATTTCATGGTTAACTTCTTGCATAACTTTGCCTGTACAGATATGCTGGCTGATTTGCTGAGGCTGATACATTGTCTGATCTGTGGAGGCTGATACATTGTGAAAATCCATTGTAGGACATAAAGTAATGATACTTTGCACTTTTCCACATAAAAACTTTTATTTCAAAGGAGTCAACATGTTTCATGACACATGCACCCATGCAGGAATCATAAATTTTAGCTGATTGGAATGCCATCTCTGTGTCAGGCCGGGAACTTTTCACTTTATCCTCGTACTACTCTGACCTTGCAGTTGGAGTGTCATTTTCTTGTGCAGGTGATTGGTGTAGTTGCACAGATTCTGCTGCAACAGATGGTTACATTCAGGATGCATCTCACACCACAAAGAGTGCATCCTCGCCATGTATCCCCTGCAACTTGGCTCACTGGCCGCATGGCAAGCTAGGTCTCCCCTCAAGAGTCTCCATCCACTCCATGTGAGCTCACTTTTTTGATGGCGTGGATTTGCCACACCCAACTCTACTAGGCCTCTATTCCGAGAAGGGCCGGTTGTGGGTGGCGTTACTGGAATTCTTAGGAACCCAGGATTTCCACAAGTGGGGAGGTTAACCCCACAAGCAGACAGCCACCATTAGCTGGCCACAGCCGTTTCCAGGGATGCCACGGCCGGTGGTCCATTTTTGACCCCAAATTATTGTTATTTGTTACAATTAGTAACTTCCACCTCTGAGTCTCCGGCTAGTATCAGGTTTCGTTGCCGTCATAATTTCCGGAGACTCGAGAGGGGTTGCACCTAAGGGTAGCCACATCTGCCACTGGTAGTTAGGTGGCTACCCAGCATTAGGGTCATGCGCACAAAGCAGGTGGAGGGACCCGAGAAGGATAGCATTCTGCATTGCACTTGCAAGTGCATCCGCTCGTGCCCTGCACACTTGGATGCACTTGAGATTTTCAACCAGAGAGTTATTATTATTATTACTTGCAGTATTAACACTGTAATTAGAATGTAGTGCCATGAAAGGTATGATTGGAATCATTTAATTTCTATCACATTTGTTGGCGCTAATTATTAAATTGTGTATGAAACTGACAAAATGAATAAAAAACATGGAACATTATCATTGGTTGGTTTTGTTTTAAACAAAACGTAGGGAATACATTTTTGTAGATAGCACTCAGCAAGTGCAGTGGTATTTATGAGAATGTCAAAATTTTTGTTTTTGACAATATAGAAGCAACATTTTTCACCAAGCATAAGTTTGCTTCTGTCATTTTTCTCTGGCATATGTAAGAACTTCTATCTTGCAGCAAATGAAGTAAGTCAGCATGGAACTGTAAGAGTTGAGGAAATTTAGGTTAATGCTTTTTTTCCAAGTTTATTAACCTCAAAGAATAATAAATAGACATATTCATGTAATATTAGTCTGATTTAGAATTTTTATAGCATCAGGGTAATTGAAGTGTCTTAATTTCTACAAATAAATAGTGAAAATTCATAATTTTTAAATATTTTTCATTCATTAAATTTGACTTACCCCAATGTCTGGCAGAGATTCACTGATAAATGACTGACTGACTTCAGTGCAGTCCACAATGGTTGTTTTCAAAGGTGTAACAAGAAGGGTTTTAAATGTTGGCTGAAAAAGGCAACAGTCTATAAATTTTCTAGTAACTTGGCATTTTGCTGGTTTATTGAAAGGCAAGCTGGATCTATTTGAGGGTTTCAGTATGCCACTCTTATTTCCATTTTTGTAGTCTGATTCATTCATTGGCGATTAGCTACAAGTTAGCATCCCTTGGAGTACAAAGTTTGTGATATATCTTATGTAAACCCAATGTTAACGTCTACATCTGCAGTAGATCATATTGCAGTATACATCAGGTATACTGCAAATGTTGTGCTCTCAGGAATGTCCTATAAAGCATAATAATTTGGGATAGGTACTTACCAGCTTCCCTTCTACTATGAATTCCCTCATTTGAAGGACTAATCTTTCCCTCCCAGCAAGAAGATTCCATCTGCTCCAAGCAAAGTTGTGGGTGGAGCAAACCATGGCCATGCATTTGTATAAGTGGTTTTCAGTTGCTGTGTGTTTACCTGCAGGGCCTTCTATGTAGCACATGGCATCATATTGTGGGAAAACATCCACTCCTCCACTTTGTAATTTCTTGATCAATGGAAAATATTAATTGGCTGAGTTTATGGTATGTTTCTCATCAAGTTATTTGATTAAAATTTTATATCTAAAATTTCATTAATTTTTATTTTGTTTCAGCTAGCCTTAATTCATTAGGAGCTGTCCAACTAATTATGCCCTGTGCAGTGAATTTTTTGGGATAATTTTAGTGGTGTTTTTTTACAAATTTACCACATAAACCAAACAAACTTGTATTAAATTTAGCATTATTATCAATATGTTATTTACCTTTTTGAGGTAAATAACAAAATAAATAGTCACTTATATTGCTGCTAGTTTTTATATGCTGCTGGCCCTGGTTCACTGTTTTGAATAAAAAATTCACAGGGCAAACATGAGGTGACACAAAAAGAAAACACACTAAAGTAAACATACTTGTTAAATTTTTGGAGGCATGTAATGAGTTTAATTAAATCCAAGATCTCCTGTTCTAGTGATTTAATTAGGAGTGAAAGGATCAGCGAAGTGAGAACACATGATACACCGGTAAGGGCTACAAAGCAACTATCTTTTTATTCTCTAGTAGTTACAAAAATGAACGCCAGCCGAGAGGGCAGCACCATACACTCCATTTATCATGCAGGGCTACCAACGTGAGAATGGCTGGATAACGCACTACTATTAATGAACACCTCAAAACATTAATCTAATAGCATGGACCTCCTTCCTCAGAAGATTAGAACAAAGTGCGGCCGTTGGGAGTGATAGGAAGTAAGGTGAGGGGTAGGGAAGGGAAATATTAGGGCTACATTGGACTGTTATCATCTGGACACATGGTCATGATTCTCTTTTCCTTCTCGCCCTCAACTCCTCTTTTTCTGTTTCCTTCTTTGCTGCATTTCAGATTCCTCCATAACCTTTTTAGATGTCAATATTAATCTATCCGATGGGAAAATCACCACATCTGTGCACATTAAACCTACAAACACACAACAATACCTACATTTTAATAGCCATCACCCTCCTCGTATTAAAACATCTATACATACCATACTCTCTCTCCATTCGTGGCCACCGGATTTGTAACTCTTCTGACACACGTTCTCATTTCCTGTCCCAGCTACGCACTGCCCTTCTCCACCGCGATTATCCTTCGCACCTCCTTGACAAAAGTATTTTACCAGCCACTGCTAACTTCACACCCTGCCCATGAGACAATTCAAGCACCTTTAACCTCACTACTACCTATTTCCCCAGCATCTACCAATTAAAGTCATTTCTCTCTGAACTTTACCCCATTCTTGGTAATAGCAAAATTACCAAAAGCCTTTTTTCCAAACACCGCTCCTTAACACATCGTAGACCACCCACCCTAAAGATGCTTTTAAATTGGACACGCACACTTGAACCTCCTCGCCCTTACCCCCTGGCACTTACCCTTGTAATCACCCTCGTTGTAAATCTTGTCCACTCCTCACTAATGATTCCCAATTCTCCAGTCCCAACACACCTTTCACCTACCCTATTCACTCCCATACCACTTGCACCTCGAATAACATAATTTATAAACTCACCTGTACTCATTGTTTCGCTTTTTACGTTGGCCTTTCTACTAATCCTCTAGCCATTCAGATTAATAATCACTGTTGCACCACCAATAACCTCAATTTGAATCTCCCGGTTCCCATTCATGCTTCCATCCATAATAGTAAGTTTGACAGTTGTTTCCACATTACAATAATTGCCACCATTCCGCCTACCTCACCTGAAATCAATCTTCGTACTCTTGAGCTATCCCACTGAACTATCCCACATGTCCCTTTCACAGACTTTCTTCTTAAACTTACACCCTCTGTACTCACCAAGAATGCATTTTCCTTTAACAAACAAATGTTTTTACAAAAAACCGGAACCAGTATGGGAACGCAAATGGCTCCTGCCTATGCCAACCTATTCATGGGCCATCTAGAAGAAACCTTCCTCACCAAACAAACACTTCAACCCCTTCTATGGTGTTGATTCATTGACGATATATTTTTCCTTTGGATGCATGGAAAAGAATCCCTTGAAAAATTTCTTTTTGTTCTCAACTCTTCCTTCTCCGTCGAATTCACTTCCCATTTCTCAGATACCACCATCAACTTCCTTGACGTAGATATTGAACTTATTGACTCCAAATTCTCCACCGCCGTGCACACTAAACCCTGCAATCATCAGCAATACCTCCACTTCAACAGCTGCCACCCACTCCATATAAAATGCTCCATTCCTAACTCCTTATCAATCTGAGGAAATCGCATTTGCAGCAACGCTGAATCATTAGACAGATACCTAAGCCAACTCCACACCACCCTTCAAAAACAAGAATACCCAGAAAAGATTCTCAGCAGCAAAATACTCCTATCTTCCTCTAAGTACACACCCCGTGCAAAAACATCTGCCCCTGACTCACTAAACATCATCACCACTTTCTTCCCGGGGGCCCATAAACTAAAATCTATCCTCAAAATACTTTATCTGCTGCTAAAAGAAAATGATGCCACCTCCTCTCTCCTCCCTACCTGCCCCTCTGTATCCTACAAACAACCTGCAAACCTACAGAACATCCTAAAATATACCGACCCTCTGTCACACCCCCAAAAGACCACCCAACTGCCTTCACCATGCAACCACCCCCACTGCAAAACATGCGCCTTGATCAATAACTTTAACTAATCCCTTAACAATCTGCACCCGCTTACCATCCGCCGACTTAAATATGAATCCAACTGCTCTTCTAAAAACGTAGTCTACATGCTTACTTGTAATCACTGCCCATCCTTCTACATAGGACATTTCACTAATCCGCTCTCAATCCGAATTAATAATCACCGCTCTTCTACAAAATCCAGATGTAACTTTCCTGTCTCCATCTACTCAGCAAACCACAATCTTTCTTTTGACATCTGCTTCTCACTCACCATCCTTAAAACAATCCCAGAAACTTCATCTTCCCTAGAAGTTAAAACTAGAGAAATGGTGCACATTTGGGCTTTAAAGGGCAGACCCCCTAGAATAAACATTTCTCACTATCCCTCAACCATTTTCCTTTACACCTCTCCCCACCCCACTCTCGACTCCTTCCACAGCATGCCTCAAAACCATCAGTTGTCTCTTGGCTGAAGAAGGCGCTTGACGCACTGAAACATGTTTTGCAGAACCGTTTCGGCGGTGACCATCCGCCTTCATCAGCTAGAGGGAAGTGAGGTTCGAGGACGGTGGATAAGGAAGTTAAGGGGGGATTTTCAAATTCACCAAACCCCTGTCCAACTCACCCCCTCCCCACTGCAACTGCTCAAGATACAAAACTTGTCCCATCCTTATCATGCAGTCTCGTACCAAAAAATTTCTTTCCTTTTCTATTCCCTCCATTTCTTCCCTCTCCTGCATCACTAATAATATTTTCTACCATCTTCTTTGCCCACTCTGCCCTAGTTTTTAGATTGTCCTCTCCACAACCCTCCTAAGCATGTGCATGAATGCCCATCACTCCTGTAATAATCCTTCCTCCCAATCTTCTTCTCTCCCATGGTGAAAATATCCTGTGCAGGAAGTGTGCAATACCGTGTAGGAAGCGTGCAATACTGTGCAGGAAGCGTGCAATACTGTGTAGGAAGTGTGCACACGCGTCATGCACGCTAACTGCACGTAACATGCACACTTCCTGCACATTCAAATGTCCGAATTCACGCTTCCCTCACACTCCCTGCACGCCTCCTGCACAGGATATTTTCACCAGGGTCCCTGTTGCCACACTAGCTGCATCTCACAACCTAAAATTTGACCACTGCTTCCAAGCTGGCATACTTGTTACCCTACCCCCATTAGATTTCCCACATCAACTTGATAACTCAGAACAAACCCTAATATAGACATTCCAATCTTTTTACTCACCAGACCTTAATCATGAACACTAGCTCTCCTATCACCCTCTTATATCCCCCTCTTTCTCCTCCTTTTTCCCTCTCATCCCTTTCCCCTCCACTCTTCTCCAGGCAGTTCATAACATCAATCAAGGTCATAATTGTTGCAGTTAACATTAAGATACCACTAAAAAAACTACTGAGCTTGTAAGATGCCATTTCGCACTGCTACCATCTGGCTAGTTATTGCACAAAACCCATTTTTTCAAAATCAAATATTCATGTATTTTTCAACAGAGGTGATAAATGTGACAGTGAAGTTCATTATTGATTGTAATATGGCATCTGAGTAGAGTAATCCTTCACTGTCTTTTAAAATTTAGGGAGGAGTGTCACTTAGGCTGGTTAATACCATAGCTATGCTGTTCTTTCCTTGAGTATTTATGTTGTACCTTTAGTTGGCAGAAGAGCCAAAACAAGGGGTAATAATAGGGAGCCAGGAGTTTCCTGAGAACCTATAATATGTGGAAAAATATGAATATAATGATGAATCAAATTATGCTATTCTTTAATTTCATTAAGTGTAGTTCCCCTGCATTCAGCAGAATGAAAATAATTCTATTATGTGATTCCATAATTGTGATGCCTTTTAGCGTAATTTAGCTTACCTTCATTAAAACTGAAGGGGTAAAATAGGTCCCCACAATATCTTGCAGTGCATTATTAGAACCATTTTGTAAACTACTTAGGCAGACTTGACTCTCCTGTAATTAAATAAGCAAGAATGTTAGGTGTTGTAGCATTGGATGTAAACATACTCTGCTTTGAATAAGGGGATTTGTCCACGAATTGAAATCACTGATCAAGTGGGAACACTTCATTACTCATGTTTACTTTTCTTTTATTATCTTTATTATCTTTTTTGAAGAAAAATATGTGGCATAGTTGCTTATGGCATCTACAACAGAACTGACATAAGAAATAACTAATATAGACAAAAATTTATCCTACTCCAACCACTGGCCTACCACACATTTTGCATAGAATCACTGTACATATTTTGGTAAATAATGCCATTACTTTTTGTCCCTAGGTATGTTGTGTATTTATTGCAAAAAAGTGAAATTCATTTCATTGTCAAAAAACTTGATTGTTGTTGTAATTGTGTTTACTAGGGTATATTAAAATATCACTTGAATATGTTTTCCTACTAATTGCCATTCCATTTTCTAAGAGGTTTTAGTCATTGGGATATTGTTGAAGTACCTATGTACAAGTTATTTTGTTGATTATACCTAAAAATTGGCCTAAAGTCAGAAAAAATCCTCAAGACTTAAAAGAAATTTTGTGTGCATGAAGTTTGCCAATAAGTATATTAGTTATTTTTAGCTTGAAGCTCCTGTATATACAGTCTAATTCATAAATTATGGTCTAATTAAAAATATTACTTAATAGGTTAAATCCATATTCATGCCTTGATTGTGTAATAATTACCTTAAAAGTGAGTTCAATCACTAAAACAGAGGCTGTTAATGAAAGAATTATAGTGCCAGATTGTCCAGGCCTCATATCCCATGCTTGAAAAGGAAGATTTGAGTATCGATAAGCAGCCAGAGCAATTGGTCCAGAAAGAAGTCCTGTGCGAAATGACACTGACTGTTTCTCTTCATTAAAACGTATGTCATGGAACTCAGATGTATCCCAGTAGCATTTTTTCTCATTCCATCCAACAATAATTGGTGGCTCAAACCACAAAACAGTTTCTGGAAGACTGAAGAATAGTAAGAATAATTTGTTAGGAGGTTTCTCCAATACAATATTTGGTAATTCAGATTATTGGATTCACTTATAGCATTATTATTATTTAGAGTGTTGTATGCTGATTATTCAGGTCTTGATTTTATGAGATTCCCCTTCAACAGATGTTAATATTTTTGTGTTTATGCATGTGGTGTGTGAATAACTTCATTCTGATCAGTGCTGATCTTTCCCATACAGCACATGGAAATGTATAGGCATACGTATGTATACAAAGGATCCACAGGAAGTCTACCACAAAGGTATTATCATGGAATGAGAAACGGTTTCAATTGTATATACATGCACAGAACATCTGCTTGAGGCATACTGTATACTTATCAGGCAATGAGAAACTGTTTATGTTATGCATTTGGGTACAGAGGGGTATAAGGTACACTGCACAGTCTGTAGAGCCAATGTACATGTTCATGGACAATGTTTGCAGTAATTTACAGTGCATATATCCTGTGTATACTAATGTGTTTAAGTACGAACAAGATTCCCTAGTACATATATATAATGATTCCCTAGAATAAGTATTGTTGCCTATTACCTAAGAAAATTTTGAAGCATTTACTTGACCTGCATTTGATGTAAGTTATCACAATTAGTAGTGGTAATGATGTTGGTAAGCTATTGCATTGACAGCTTTGTGCAAATGATACAATAGAAAAGAATATCTACAGTATCTAAGGACATATGCACTTGTTTTAGCCACACGGTAGGCTTCGCATGCATATATGAAATGCCTAGACATTCTACAAAATCTCTATTGTATGCCTATGCAAAAATCAGTAAACATGTGTAGTTCATTATATTTCAAAATAAGAAATGCAGGTAGGACTGAAATATGCATAATATCATTAGACTTCTACCTATAGCTGACAGTAAAATATTAAGAAATTGCAATCTAATTAGATACCTCAATATCACACAAAACTTTTATAGAAACATTTAAAAAGTTTTTACAACTGATAAAAGTTATTTGTAATCATATAAACGCATGTTTACTGCCATTTGAAGCCAAACAAAAACATTTTTGAGTGGGGTTATATACTGTTTTTTCACATTATTTATATACTTATGTGCAAAAATGTATAAAAATTTTTTTTGCTGTCTGTGTTATTGCATAATAGTGTTGCGCTAATGATGCAATGGAAAAGAATATCTACAGTGTCTAAGGTATCTATACTATATGCAGAACCCTGGCAAAAATAACCTCCTTTGTGGTGGGTAAGTGGAGTGTATATGGGTGGCAGTACATGCTGTCGAGTGTAGCTACCTGTCCTTTACCCACCCTTAACAGTTTATGTAGGATAGAGGAGTGGTAATGTAGCACCTGCCCTACACTCCCAGGTGCTCTTATGGCTCCCTCCACTTACCTCCGTCCTACCCACCCTAGAGTGTAAGGGAGGCATAGTGTTACGCCCACTGTACCCTTGCTTGACCCTAATGACACCTACCCTCCCCTTACCACCCTAATGGGTGGGTAAAGGGAGGGTAGGTGTACTTCCTATCTGTACATTTCCGTCACCTACCCTCACTCGAATCCCAAGGAAGGGTATGGTATTGGTAACCTACCATTCATCGTGCATAATGAAGAGTTAGCTCATGACTGAAATAGCAACGGATGCTGTAAGTAGGAGGGGTCCACGCGACCACCCCATGAAAGCCCCGTAGAGATTTAATAGTCCACCAAGCGAGCATGTGTAGTTTGTGTAGCATTGGTTATTGCTTAAGTCATAAACAGGATGCTGTGGGAAGAAAGAATGGAAAATGAGTGTAGCAGAGATTACAAAAAGTGGTCTGCAAAGGTTAGGTTTTGGAGAGAGCAGATGGAGAGGGATGTCTTTGTCATAAAAATTGAAAGTAGCCAGATCATACATATATTTCAAGCCAGTATTGCTTCAAGATTTCAACATTAAGGAGCACTATGCTGTGAAAACCAGCAAATTTGACCACAATGAGGAGGAAAAGTACTACTTAGCCCACATGGGCTGCATGGCAGGTACAATTGTGTTATTATTTCACAATTGCCTGTATGCTTGTTATGGGTACACTGCTTAGTGAATAGCCTTGCAACCTCAGTTTTTATGTAAGGATTATACCTATATTATGCACTTTTTCTGCATTTCTTGTTATCCAATTGGAATTTCAGCATCAAATCAAAATGCATTCATGAATTCATTCAGCAAAAGCTGTAACAGAATTTTTGTCAGTATGAAGTAAATAATCATCCATAATGATTCACCAGCTACATTGCTTGAGGAAGAAGCTTGAACTTCATCTTATATGCTTCCTAAAATAAATTTGATTATATTTTTTGAAAAGAGCTTTCGTGTTTTATTAAAATTTTCTCCTATTTGTTCCTGACGTAATGTTGTATGCTGTATGAGAATGTACTATGCTGAATACCAAGAAAATATACTAGATTTCAATGCATTTCGCCACTCTGTCCTTCCCCTGTGCTTCACGAGTGTGAGTGCTACTTTCCACTAGCCATGCCCTACAGCTGAGGGAGATGTGGATGGGTTATCACAAGGGGTTTCCTTACAGCTGCTCTACTGTTCCTCTTCCCTTGGATGTTCTAAAGTACCATCCCACTACCACCGATCACCTGTTATCCATGAGTACCGCTACCATTCGCCTACAGCCCATTGTGTTGTTTTACCACCCTTGGCCTACCCTTCATTTTTGCCAGGGGATGTCCTCTGCACAATATACAGAATAAATTCTGCTTCTGCTTACATATACTGTATAAATCATGAAAAGGACAAATACACATAATGTAGACACAGTATAACCAGCATAGAGGCTTCGTATATGTATGCAAAAAGTCTAAACTTCCTTCAAACCTTCTACTGTACACCTAATGTATATGTACATATACCACTTATACTGCTCTAGTGACTATGAAAATGATTGAGTTTCTTTTTGAGGTTTCATTGGTACACCACCAAAAAATGCCAACTAAATAAATGGTGAATGAAGATGTCAATAGCCTTGCTTAAAAAGTTCAGAATGAATGAAATCACATTTTTTGCATTATTTTTAGTTTCATGTTCACATGAATTTTTTTCACACAATAGTGTAATGATAATTGTCTATTACATAACTAGTTACAATGAATTTTATTTTATAGATGCATGGGTAAAAACCCAATTTTTTCAATTGTTAGCTAGAGTAACACAAGTTGTAATTTATCAGTCATATCCAGTAGTACTCGGGGCTTAGCTTAAAGCCACGGAGGGCATCCACTGGGTTGTGGATGGTGGGTCAACCTCTAGATATAGAGGTTAGCTGCGAGATAAGCGAGTTTACTCGTCGAATAAGCAGTCATGGACAAAAAGCTACGGCATTCCGAGGGGGTATTTGGTCTATCCTTGGGTAAGGTAGGCCACTAAATAATACCGAACCTGTGAAGATGCTGTGACTTGGTGATGGAGGCCGCCAACAATTATGCTTCCCATCACCCGGAGGAGAGGGCAGCTTCTCTTCTTCACATGAGTGAAGGTGATCACAGTGGTCGGTACAGTGCCACTCATTTCACTACAGGCTTGGTAACAATTACTTTAATGGCTGTGGTACTGCGATGTGGAAGGCAAGGGGAAATCACCACATTATTATCCCGAGGAGTCGCAGCTACTCCACTCCTTTCTTTCTTATCATGACGTGATAGAACCCTCTTGAGTAAAATATTCCGGAGGTAAAATAGTCCCTCACTCGGATCTCCGGGCATGGACTACCCGAGAGAGTACATCAGTCAAGTGTGATAATATTTTAGGGTAGGAACGTGGAACGTGCAATCACTTCGGACCTGTGGGAGATTGGAGAACCTTAAGGTGGAAATGCAAAGAATGGACCTCGACGTATTAGGAATCAGAGAAATGAAGTGGCCCGAAGAAGGAGACTTTTGGAGTGGAAGTTACAGAATTATTCACACCGGATCACTGAATGGTAATGCTGGAGTAGGCAGAAAGCTCAGGAAGAGTGCAGGACTGCACGTGAAGAACTTCCTGTAGTACAGTGAGAGGATTATAATGGTGAAGATTGAGACCAAGCCTACAGATACCATTGTGGTGCAAGTTTACATGCCTATGTTGGACTATGAAGATGAAGAAGTGGAAGATGTCTATGAGGATATCACAGAAGTAAAAAAACATGTAAAGGGATGAGAAAACTTAATTATTTTAGGAGATTGGAACGCTGGTGTTGGCGAAGGTAAAGATGGAAGAATAAGAGGAAAATATGGCTTGGGAAATCGAAATGGGAGAGGAGGAAGACTTATAGAATTCTGCACACAACACAAGCTGGTGGTGGCAAACACATTGTTTAAAAACCACCAACAGAGAAGATATACCTGGAAAATGCCCAGAGACAGAAGAAGATTTCAAATTGACAACATTTTAGTGAAGCAGAGGTTCAGAAATCAGGTGAAGAACTGCAAAAGTTACCTGGGTGCAGATGTCGACAGTGACCACAACTAGTGATGATGAAATGCCACTTAAAACTCTAGAAATTGAAGAAATCAATGAAGAACGTATGGCAAGTAGAGAAACTAAGGGAACCTCAACAATGGCTGGCCTTCCTGAAGGAAGTGGAAAACAAAATAGAAGATGATTTGACCATGAAATCAGTAGAAAAGAGATGGGAGAATATCAAAATCGGGCTACAGAAAGCAGCAAAAGAAGTTCTGGGGAGAAGAAAAGTAGTCAAGAAGAAGCCATGGATTACAGAAGAAGTCTTAGAATTGATTGAAGAGAGAAGAAAATACAAAAATGTGGAAACTGAATAAGGGCAACTTCACTAAAAAGAATCAGGAATGAAATAAACCATAAAGCGAGAAAAGCAAGGGAAATGTGGATGAAGGATCTATGCGGAGATGTACAAGGAAACCTTTCAAAAAGAAATGTGGAAGTTGTCAACAGGATGGTGAGAAATCACTGCTAGGAACGGGCTAGAAGGCATTTGACGTGGATTGGAATATGATGCTACAAGATGTAACAGCATCAGAGACAAGAATGGAGAACTCTTAATTGAACATGAGGATAAAGTGAAGAGATGGAAGGAATACTTGGAAGAGTTGTACAATGGAAGCTATCTTAGACCGGAAGTATTCGAAGAGGAAAATGAAGTCAATAAGGATGAATTGGGAGCCCCAATCTTAAGATCAGAATTTGATGCAGCTGTAAGGGATCTGAAGATAAATAAGGCTTTGGGAATAGATGATATTACTGCTGAACTAACAAAAAACGCCGGAGAGAAGACATTACTCAGCTGTACAAAACCATATGCTATGTGTACTCAATGGGATAGATACCCACGAACTTTGAGAAGAACATCATCATCCCTATTGCCAAAAAGAGGAGAGCTGAGAACTGTGAACATTTTAGGACCATAAGCCTGACGACACATGGCTCGAAGATATTGACCAGCATCATCTATAGAAGAATAGAGCGAAAAGTGGAGGAGTTCCTGGATGAGGACCAATTCGGGTTCAGAAGAAACAAGGGCACAAGAGAAGCGATTTTGGCCCTCAGGCTACTTATAGAGAAGAGAATAGAGTAGAATCTACTGACGTTTGTTGCATTTGTAGATTTGGAGAAGGCATTTGACGTGGATTGGAATATGATGCTAAAGGTTCTGAAAGAAATTGGAGTATCATACAATGACCGAAGAGTTATCCACAGCTTGTAAAAACCAGGTAGCCATAATCAAATCAGGACCCAGCATAACAGAAGCAAGCATAAAGAAAGGAGTGAGGCAAGGATGTGCACTGTTTCCTGTATTATTCAATGTCTACATCGAGAAAGCCATCCAAGAAATTAAATAAAATTCTCCGGGAGTGAATGTCCACGGGGAGAAAATCAGCATGCTACAATTCGCTGATGACATAGCAGTCATGGCAGAAACAGGAGGAGATTTAAAGAAGACACTAGGAAATATGGAAAGAACAATTCCAGATATCATCTGAAGATCAATAAAAAGAAAACTAAGGTATTGGTATGCAGTAAGAGAAAGGAAGCCAGGGCCAATATTAAACTAGGAAAACAAAAAATCGAGGAGGTGGAAGAGTTCTGATACCTGGGAAGCCAAGTAACCAGCGATGGACAAAGTAAAAGAGAAATTTCCAGTAGAATTGGCCAAGCAAAAAGGGCATTTTACCAGAAGAAGATTCTGCTTACATCTGCAAATACAAGCGTTGAAGTGAGGAAACATTTCATTAGAACATACATCTGGAGTATTCTACTATATGGCAGCGAAGCATGGACAATAACAGCAGCAGAGAAGTCCAGGCTGGAAGCATTTGAAATGTGGTGCCACCGAAGAATGATGAAGATAAAATGAAGCGATTGAGTGACAAATGAAGAAGTGTTAAGAAGAGTGGGAGAGAATAGACGTCTACTGAAAACATTAAAAAGAAGACGGGACAACTTAATGGGCCACATCTTGAGACACGATGGCCTTATGAAGACAATCGTTGACAATCAATGAGGGAAAAGTGAACGGGAAGAATGGAAAAGGCAGGCCTTGTATGTGGTATATGGAGCAAGTTGTGAAGGATATAAAAGAGAGGAGCTATGTCAATATGTAGAGGTTTGCCAATAGAAGAATCGAATGGAGGGCTGTGTCAAAACAATCCTAGGATTGTTGACCGATGATGATCCAGTAGTAAGGAAACCTTTAGAAGTGGAGGAAAATGGTTGTCATATTTAAAATTAGCACAGAAAATGCTGTAAAGATCAGTGGCGAAGCTAAGGTTTTCTAAGTGGGTATTCTAGCTCATCGGCCCCTTAATTTGCTGCTTCAGAGACTCAAATATTCCAGTTGTCAAAAATCAGTTGACTTAACACGTTGTGTCCCGGGCTATTTAAATGGGTTATAATCCTCTGTTCCCGTGGGTTTTTAAAATCTAGTTTTTTTAACATGCATTGCATACGAAGAGAACGCTAGATGCTTGTTCACTTCTTTACCTCTCACCCCACTGTTAATTTGAAATAAATTTTCCGGCACCCAACCATGCACAGAGGTCAGCACTTGAGGGGCTAGTTATTTGCCTTAATGTTTTCCGTTGATATACATTTGGCGGGTTTTCCTTTGGGCAAAGGTGTCGATGACGCGTTCCTTGAAACTTTCGTCGCTCGAGTGGTTGTTCAGTAAAGCCTTTTCAACCGCCAGGGTGCTTAAATTGCTTAGGCTGGAGTCCGTCAAGGAGTTTCTTAAAAATGTGCTCTCTGTCTTCAACGTACTCATACTTCTTTCGGACAATACAGTTGATACAGGATGTGTCTGAATCAGTCTTATGATTCCCACAGTTTCTTGATATACCTACTTTATCCAGGCCATTGTCCAAAAAATATTTAAGTAACAAATGTGCCGGCAAGTGTTTACTCTCGTTGGAATAGACATTAATGAGTTCATTTTTTAGCTGTTCACTGTTCAATAATGAGTGCATTTTATTAGGCTACTCAATTTCGCTGAGGGAAATGATGTATTTTATGCAGGATTTTCATCTAGTAATTCTGCAAAATAGAAGTTATTGAAGTCTTCAAAATAAGATTCCATATGGACAACGAAGGTGTCAATTATTTGAAAAGCGAGCCTTCTGAATTAGTGAAACATGTCTAGTCCACCATAGTTGTTGTTCTTCAGTCCTTTAGCCGTAGGTTGACTTGTTATTTTCCAACCACTAAACGAAGAAAAAATTCACATGCAGCGAAACTGTTTCAAACAGAATCACTCTCTCTTAATTTCCCTCCGTCTCGCCATCTCTTGATCATTCGCTGAGACTCGGAAGGGCGCGAGAACTAGGCACGAGTGTCTAGGCTCTCAGCGCGCAAGAATCACGCAGTTTCAGGTGCAAGCGTCCGGCGGCTAATAAGCGTATGCGCATGCGCCATCTGGCCATTTGGAGTCTACCAGCAGCCAGACTCCCAAGCCTCCAAAACATTCAAACCACTTCAACGCAACGCAATGTGCAGAAATATAGGCTATATTTATTTTTCCTATGCTTTCTCGCCAACATAAAATGCATGACAGAGCTGAAAAAATAGTATATGTTTTACTGTAATCATCTTGGGTATTCTCAGGCTCCCAGACTACCCTTCAGCTTCGCCACTGGTAAAGATCAGCCAATAGAACTATTTATAGTAATTTTTATAATTTTTTCCTTATTTTGTGACTCAGTGTAATCAAGGCAGTACTTCATGCATGATGTAATTTACAGTTAAGGTTCTAGTTAATTTTTAGTTTAAAGTTAAGATTCTACTCATAAAACTGCAGTTTGAGGGAGTGAATTGCTTACTTTATTGTTATCAAGGCAAGTTTTTCTAATTCCTTCTCTTGCTTTTTCAGCTCTGCTTCAATCTCCTCTGGTGGACGGCGCTGTCCTGGCTCAGGAGGTGGAGGAGGCTCATATCGCTCATAGAAAGGAAAGTACTCCAGACCAGGTTGACCCCTTACTGTCAAATGCATTAATTAATAATAATAATAATAGTTTTATTGGTCCAGGAGATATGCTGATACATATGTAAGATCCATCAAAAAGTGAGATACAATCATTTGTCATTTATATCACATACATATACACATCATTTTTCATTTGACAAGAATTCACTTACTGTATAGAAACAATTACTTATCCAGAAAATATTTTTTCAAATTTAATTTAAAACAGACCAGCTTATGCTCATTTTTTATTTACAAGGACAAATATTAAATAATTTACAACTAATGTAGGTTGGCCCTTTGCTGTACAATTCAAGATTATTAGCAATTGCTGCATAATGAAATTTATTTCGTGTGTGATAATTATGTACATCTTGATTGGTCCCCAAGTTTAGTTTGCATTCAAAAATTTTACATACATAATTATATGATGCGTGTAAACACAGGATAGGGGCATAATTTTTATTTTTTTTTTCAACATATTTTGACGACTGTCTTGCTGACTTTCTTTGCACATTATTCTGATAACCTACTTCTGTAGTTTAAAAAAATGTTCAGATTTAGGGGAATTTCCCCATGCCACAATGCCATATTTTACTCTGCATTATATGTGTGCATAGTATAAGATAATGGATGTGTCCATATTTGTTACATTGATCATTCTTTAGATCAAGTAACACCCAGAGGCTATTGGTGAGGCAAGATAATGGATGCGAGTGATGGGGGAACCACCCAGGAATGTTGATGTTCCAGGGAGAACCACTCGGGAACTTTGATGTTCCAGGGGGAACAACCCAGGAACCCTAATGTTCCAGGGAGAACCACCCAGGAAATTTTGTTCCAGGGGGAACCTCTCAGGAACCAGTGTGTTCCAGGGAGAACAGTGAGGGGAGTTGCAGTTCGGTTTCGGAGCTCCAATTCAAATGAAGTTACCACTCAGTATTTAACTTCTGCATTTTTGGTCAATCTAATGCGTCTGATCTTGTGTCTGCCTTCATTAATCAAACCAAAACTCTGAAACTCAAACATCTTTTACAAATCTCAATGGATGGCCCAAAAATTACTTGAGAATTTGTTTAGGATTTAGAGACGTACATCACGGCAGAAAATGGCGAAGAAGAATCTTTTTTCTGAACATAGATTCTTGTGGCTTGCAAATTCTGCACAACGAATTTAAGACAGCTTCAGGGGATCTGGCTGGATTGTTGTACAATTTTTGAGAGCAGAGTATAATTTATTCAATGATCTACCTGCTCAGTGCGGCGCAGTGACTACATGGTATATTCAGGATCTAACTTATTTCCACTTCCACTTCCAGGAGTTTTGCCCTATTAGGTGGGTGAACAATTCTCCTGTGGCTGACAGAGCGATGATGACTTATAAAAATGTTCAGTAGTTTCTTCAAGGTTACGATTGGGACAGTACATATCAAGATTGAATCCTATAGTCTCAAAATCGTAGTTAAGGGAACATAGGACCAGAGGTGTAGTGAGGGGGGGTGTAGTGAGGTCCACCCCAGGCCCCGCTTTCAGCATATGCCCCCAAATTTTAGTTTTTCCCATTTTTACCAGACCCATAAAAACCTTGGTTTGAATGAATAATTGGTTGTCTGAGCTGGCTTTTGAACTACATTGTTAACTTGGTAATAAATTAATTGATGAGCAAAGAAACAAAGCATGAACACCGACTTTGGAAGTTTCTAGGCCCACTGTACAGCAATGACATAAGCCCCAACAAGCAGAACAAAAGAAGAGGGCAAGGCGAAGGAGGTCGTGCAGATGTGCAGATGCGGAATCAGCTGTTCGCCACTTGTCACCCACCCTACCTCCAGCCATTGTAAGTCAACTCTCTATGCAATGAACGCGATGTCTTTTATGCGTCAATCTTCCGATTATAACACGCATACATTTTTACGAGGAAAATGTGAGAATTTTCTAATCACCATTTGCAATGCGCATTCGGCTTTTTGAGAACGGCACTCCTCGCTATTATCTGCTGCTCCATTCAACACCCAAAGAACATCATGCAAAGAAATGCTGCCTACGTTTAACTTTCCCCTATGCTCACGTGCCTTTTTCCTTTTGGTTTCCATATATAATGGTCTATTTGTAGCTTCGAAATGTCCATTCATGTCTATGGAAATATTTTATTCAGTAAATGACTGAATTGCTGTTCGCTACTAAGTGATATCAGTATTTAATTCGCCATAGTTTTTGTCCGCTCGTATCGGACACCGTCCGATCTACTTGCGAGAGATATGTTATTATGTAATTTCGAGTTGCTACTATTCTGAGGTTCTAAATTGGCAATTATCAGAACCTTTGTGGGTTTAGTTGCTACTGGACTTTGAGCTATCACACAAGGAGAATATTGTGGTGGCCTCTTTGTTGCCGATGATACTTTGAAAAAGGTGTATTTCGCTAAAATACATTCTCACTTATCCTATGGCATCTTGTTCTGGGGAAATTCAACTGCCTCAAGAAGAGCTTTTTCCGCTCAAAAGAAAGCCATCAAGGCAATGTTCCAAGTCTTTATACGAACCCCAGGCAAACCTCTTTTTTCTAATGCAAAAATCCTCACACTGCCTTCTTTATATATTTTGATCTGTGCTTGCTTCATACACTCCAACCGGGACAAATTTCCTGCCAACGCCTCTTACCACAATTACTCCACCCGCTCCAGAAATAACATACACACTCAGCAATACTCTAGTTCTCTCTGCCTGAATGGTCCCTACCACTCCGCCTCTGCAATTTTTAATAATATCCCAGACGAAATTAAAGCTGTCTCTTCACCTGTTTTGTTTAAATTAAGGGTAAAAAATCTCCTACTCAATAGGTGCTATTATAGTGTTACAGAATACTTTGAAGACTCTCATATAAACATATGATAGTATAGTCTGTAGTGTATGATTTTTCCTTTTTCTGTATTTCTCGCTGTGTATTTATATATGGTGTATGTATCTCTTAATGTTTAATTTGTATTTTATATTGCATTTTATATATGCAAACCTTTTGACGTAGCCATGCATTGTATTTTGCCAACGGTGATAAATAAATATTAATATTAATATTAAACCTACTATCTGTGAATGCTGAGATACATGATGTAATCCATTGATAAATAGTTGATTCTGAGTCTGCAGAAATTCAAGAAAAAGGCATCTTCCTATTATACTTGCTTAGACCATGACAATGTTATAAATTCCAAATAGGCCCCATATCGAATAGCATCCCAGGCCCCCAGCCATGTTATATGCCTCTGCATAGGACAGGCTCATGCGACCAAAGCTGGCATTTTTCTCATATGTTGCAAAGTGTCAGAGCCATTTCTAGCTCCCTATTAAACTAATACACCATTCCTACACACGGACCTTTCTGCCCTTTTATCTGATTTAATGGTCCTCATTGTGAGGCCTGAAATGTTTTAATGTAAAAATGCACTATTGACAAGAATGACCTAAATAATAACAGTAACTTAATTTGTCAAAATATGTGAACTTGGGACGTGATGTCATAGCTGAACTCAGGATGGTGAAAATGTCACCAGACCAAATTTAGGAATTTAGAGATGATTGTGTCATCATTCTAAAATCTGTCATAACAAAGATTTTAGACAAATCTCCTATAAATACCATCTTTGTCTAGGAATAACTTTCTGTGACCCGGATATTGTCATAGCTTATCCAAAAACAGCTAAACACCCTAGTGAAAATAAACCGTGACAGACAGTGTGACAGACAATGTGACAGAAGCGTGAACACAGTGTGCTTAGAATGTGACAAGAGTGTGATTACAGTGTGCATACACCATGACAAAAGCGGAAATTGGGACTCAAAAGCGTGCAGAAAGCATGATAGACACTGTGACGGTACAGTGTGTTCACAGTGTGAGGACACCGTGCACACATTGTGAGGACACTGTGACTAATACCCATGTACAGTGTGCTGCACATTGTGGTCACACTGTCCATCATGCTTTGAAGGGAGCACAGTGTGCGTACACTGTGACTAATAGCCTTGTACAGTGTGCAGCACATTGTGGTCACACTGTCCATCACGCTTTGAAGGGAGCACACTGTGTGCACAGTGTACATACACTGTGACTAATACACTTGCACAGTGTGATACACATTGTTGTCACACTGCCTGTCACGGTTTATTTTCACCAGGGCACTCACTGGTTGACCATTACTATTCAGATATTTTCTAAGAGAAACTAGATTGCTCTCTCAGAATGGTTGTTGTTTAAAGTTATTGAAAGTGAATAGTTGAAAGTTTTTGAAGTGGAATTCAAACAGATGTGTGATTCACAGTATATGATAAATATCTAAAACAGTCAAGAGGTCGGGAACCTGAATCAACCATTTGTGGCGAAATTGTTTATCTAGTGAATATAAGTTTGTAAACCTGTGTAAGTTCCTCCAAAAAGTGCTAATTTTAAGTCAAGGAAATGCTTATGTAGAAAGAGGTTTCTCTATCAACAGGTAAATAATCATTAAAAATCTATTGGGCTCTTCTCTAATTGCCCAAAGGCAAGTTTATGACGAAGCTACAGCCGCCGCAGCGGCCATTACTTCGTCATAAACTTCATCTTCAAATTTAGTAAACCAATATGGTGGTTTACTAAATTTGAAGGTCACAAAGTTAATCGTAACCAAAGCTAGAAGTGCAAGCAGAAGAGGTGCCATGAAGAGTTGAAGGTAGTGTGAAAGGTAAAGAAGGAAAAGGCCATGTCTGCAGTTCAAAAAAACGTTCTATTTTAGATGAAATGAAACAATTGAGAGACAAGAAGATGAAAGTTTTAGTAGAAAAACTGTCTGAATCACAGGCCATTGTCAAAGAACTTGCCTGCCTGGAGAGCATGATTCAATGAGCTGTTTTGTTTTGAAGCGTGGATCACAAGCCCTCTGTATGTGGTCTTGTTTTTTGTGGTATATATTTGATGTGTTATTTTATGTACAAGAGTTTATGGTCCTTTAAAATCAAGATATATCTGTGAGTAACACTTTATGTAGGCTCCATTTTATGTACAAGAACTGATGTACCTGTACTTCACATCAATCCTTTAAAAGAAGGATATAAAAGAAGCTGTATTTTGACATAATTCTCATCATTTCCTTAGTTTTCAAATGAGGTGATTTTTAAGAGTCAGGGAAAAGTCTGTGTTTTGGTCTGGAAAGTCAGGAAAAATCAAAACTGGCAATGTGTATCAACCCTGATTAAGGTTAGAAAGTAGGTATTTATGAAGAAAATAAAATTAGAAGAATGGATAATTTTTTTCCACTGAGGAGTTTCTTGAATGCATTCATAAACAACTGTTGCAAAAATTATGTGTGAATATGTGACATACGAGGCAATGGTTTTGTGGAAATTCAATTTTCACATTTACATTCCCCAAAAATCAGATAAGTATGTATGGAATATTTTATTAGCTGTCAGTGATGATGGAAAGCATTTTACACCATCATTATGAAATTATGCATAGTATATAAAAAATAATAAAATTTACCATAGACCAGCCCATTTAAGCTTGATTATAAGCATGATTTATTTGCGAAAACATTGATTAGACATACCTATATTTATAAAACTGTAAAGAGTTGTCAGCCTTGACATCTGATTCATATCCTACCCCTTAACACTCTAACTAAGCTAAATTTAGATGAAATAATGTGAGCTTCTAATTTGGCTTAATTGAAAATGTCCGAAGACTAGAAAATCCAAATGCCAACTTAATTATGGAAAACGATATTTCTGAAACCAGTTTTTCGATTGTCAAGGCAATCATCAACGAGGAGCCAGGCAAAACAGGTCAGAACCTGTCGAGAGCAAAGCGGGCTTTCGACAATTCACCACAATGGTATCTGTAGGCTGTTTCAATTTTAACCATTATAATCCTCTCACTGTACTGCAGGAAGCTCTTCACATGCAATCCTGCACTCTTCCTGAGCATTATGCCTACTCTAGCATTACCATTCAGTGATCCGATGTGAATAATTCTATAACTTCCACTCTAAAAGTCTCCTTCTTCGGACCATCTCATTTCACTGATTCCTCATATATCGAGGTCCATTCTCCGCATTTCCACCTTCAGGTTCTCCAGTCTTCCTATCACACGTTCCTATCCTAAAATGACTATCACACTTGACTAATGTACTCTCTCAGGTAGTCCCCGCCCGGAGATCCGAGTGGGGGACTATTTTACCTCCGGACTATTTTACTCAAGAGGATGCCATCATGTCTTGATAATAAAGGAAAGAGTGGAGTAGCTGCGACTCCTCGGGATAATAATGTGGTGGTTTCCCCTTGCCTTCCACATCGTATTACTACAGCCGTTAAGGTAAATGTTTCCATGCCTGCAGTGAAATGAGTGTCTCTGTACCGATCACTGTGGTCTCCACCTTCACCTATATGACTTCAGGAGAAGGAAAGTACTTACCAATTTTTTTTAGAAAAATATATAAGGTATCGACAAATAATGCTATCGGTATTGGCCACTGGTATTGAGGTATTGGTTTGGTAGAGGAAAAAGTGGTATCGATACAAGTCTAATTAGTATTATTAGTATGCTAACTTGAGGATTGTGTCTTGATTCTAAAGGCTGAAACTCATTGCTAGTGAACACTAAAATCTTCTTGCAAAATGATTGGTACTATGTGATCATCCCCACTCCTCGCTTATTTTATAATACTAATTGTAATAAAAATGGTGAAATTCAATTTGAAACTAGATATAAAAACATGAAAAAAAATAAATTTTATTGTTTTACATATAGTTACATAATAATTTGTATGGATAAATACACAAACTTTGTCCTTCGTAATTACTTAGTTAATTGGGTACTTTGAACTCGATAAATATTTAAAATATCAAAAATCTAAAGTTTTTCAACTACACTTAAATAATGCTCTGTGAATTTCCCCATAGTGCTTAGAACATCTCCAAATTGAAAAAGCATGCATTTTATGAGGCATTTCAAGTATTCAAAGGTAATAACAATATTTATGTGAATTAGTATACCGTCAAATACATTTCTTGTCGTAGAACCAGACAAGTAATTCAGACTGTCTAAATTCTGGTACACTCTTTTACAATGATTGAACAGAGCTAAACATTTTTAATCAAGGGAAGGATGAAATTGACTTTTCTTTTTCTGTTGGATTGTGTTTGATAGCACGTCTTAAGCGTTTCCAAAACAAGTCCTTCATTTCTTCATTCCATACTATATATGTCTTTGTTGTCATAAGATAGTGAAGTGTTTTTGGGCGTTTGCTTTGTGGAATTTCTTCCAATAATACTAGAAGCAAGTCATCTCGACGAGTCTCTAGTAGTCGGTGTTGGGCAAGATGCATCTCAAACTGACACCACTGGCTATGGAGGAAAGGTGAGGACACCACCAAGAGAATCATGCGACTGTTATCCATGCATGAAATAATATTTTCCAGAATGCTAGAGCCCACTTGGAAATCTCTCTCATGCAAGCAGACCTTGAAAGCGGGGCCAGGCTGCGTTGAATTATCTGCAGTGTTATTCTTCATCTCAAGCTTTGGAAGTAATTCATTCAAAACCCATTGCCTATCATGATCACAATATGATACAAACACATCATAATGGTATGCATTGGCAAGAGTACCTCTCCGATCACTCATCAGGCCTATTACATCCATCTTTTTTATCAGCTGGGTAAAATGTTGAAAATAATTCCACTTTTTATGCACCATGATGGCTACAAATGCAATGCAAAAAGTAATAATTATGACAGTGTAGGTAATGGAATTTCCCCAAGAAGATATGGACAATAGTCTATTTTCAGTTGAATTACCACCTCCTTGATCCATCTTCTTAGCTTCCTCTTCACATTCTAAGCTCCAATTTCCAACAAAACTTTCATATTTCTTTTTTGATTTGTCAATGCACATGTATGAGTTTACTTCATCCCAATCCACCACCTTAATATTTTCTGACTTTGTAAGATTTATAAATTTCCAAACTTCACAATTACATAAAATGGGATTTCCGTAGAGTGAAATTTCCGAAAGATTTTTAAACTCAGCCAGCATAGTTTCAGAAATATAACTTATTTGATTTTGGTGCAGAGTAAGTATCTTGAGGTTGTTGTTTTTTGTAAATAAAGGCAAGTCCCAAGATATTAAATGATTATTTGACAAATGAAGAGTCTTTAGATTGATTAGTGGTAAAAATATGGATTCATTGAGAGTGTGAATATAATTCTGTTTCATGCTGAGTAAGCTAAGGTTAGGTACACTACTGAATGGACTGATTAAATATGGTTGTGCAAAGCTTTTTGAATCATATCCATAGTTTTTTCCATTACTGATTGAATCCAGATGAAGCTCTTGTAGTGAATGTAAGCCATAAAATATCCAGCTGGATAGATTCATCTCCAGCCAAGAATTTCCACTCAAGTCCAATATTTTCAATGTTTTAAGGTCTTTGAAAGGTCGAGATTGATTCATAATGTTGCTTAGTTTACTGTGGCATAGTGAAAGACTTTGAAGTCTGGAGAGACCTTTGAAGGTGAAGTGGCCAATATTCTGGATTTTTGTGTATGACAGGTCAAGAAATTTTAAGGAAGGGGGAAAAATTGCATCTATGATAAGTTCATGCTGAGCACTTATTGCATCTTTTGGAACTTTGGAGGCATCATTATCTTGTATTGAACTTATGAGTCCCAAATTGTGACTGAAGTCAAGTTTTTGAAGTGATTTTAAGCCCATGAAAATCCCATCTACATTAGTAATTCTGTTATTTGATAACAGTAATGTTTTAACACTGGGAAGATTATTGAAAGAAGAAATCTCAATAATCTTTATGTTACAGAACCGAAGATCTAACTCCAGAAGTTGATTCATGACAGGAAAAGAAAACTTATCTATTATGTGAAAGTTATTCCCATAGAGTGAAAGGTAACGGAGTGTGTGGTTTACATGTTTCAAGGAAGCAAATGGTACACGGTTTAATCCTAAATAAGCAAGTCCAAGTTCTTGAAGAGACGAGTCATTTCCACTGAAACTTGACAGCAAAGGAATCAGCAATTGGTCATCATCTAGGGTTGAATCACTAATGTCCAATTCATGAAGGGTCTTGGAAACCACAAGTAATGCTCCTGAAATCCCAGAATAAACATGAAATCATTATATGTATGGGCAGCTATCTGGGGGAAGGTTTTACTCTTATTCTAAATATTTAAAATGACGTATGAACGGAGAACCTGGTAATTGTCAGATAGAGATTCATGACTCATTCACTAGTTTTTGAAACATATGGTTTCTTCCAGTTTTTCAGTCACTGATTTTTCCTATCACAAATAATTGTAAGAGAAAGGCAAATATTATTTCATTTGTTTTATTCTATCTACTAATGAAGCAAGGCAACTAACATGAGTTATCTTCCTACTGATGATGAAATAAGCCAAGAAAAAGAGAAAGTGGTGTCGCATTCGATAGTGATTGCAAAGTTCAAGGGGGTAAGCGAAATATGTGAAAAAATACTTGAATTCAGTGTAATCCATTGAATGACTTAGTTTGATATCTAATATTCCTACTTAATAGTGTTTTTGAGTAAACATATAAAATAAACAACTGTATTATGAAATTAAATAAGAAATATTAATTTTAGAATAGAAATAATTAATCTATGAAAACGTTTCATATAATGCCATATTTTGCAGCTTTATCATGTCTGAATAGGATAAATTTAAAAAGATTCAGAGAAAATTATGCCAAATTTCATGATGTGGAAAAAATATTGAAATCCCATATTGCAGTTCTGTTTCTGATACAGTTTTGAAGAAGTCTACCTATAAGTGAAAAATCCAATATTCCCACTAATATAAGAAACCAAATAGGCATTTACTGCATGAGAAAAAAATATTTGTTTGGTATCACAGTATTGTGTCAATTTTGCAATCAGGTGGTGTTAATATTTTATTCTGGGCAACACTGACTAAGCCATAATACTAGCATGAACTCTCTACTGTCCTGGAATGCTGTGGTATCATTCTGGGTGCTGTATTTTTGCTATGAATTGCAACAAGAGTAATTTTTTCTAGATTTATTAACATTTCATTTTACATAGTATTGTGCTATGCAAATGGATTTATTGCTGTAGAAGATATTTATGTTTGGTATGTTGTTTACTTTCTGTGAGCTGGATATCTGGTGGAGTTCCCAAATATGAATCAGGTAGTGGTATTGAAGATGCCAATACTATTTATGGTCATCTCCTTTTTGTAGTAGAGGACAAAAGTGTAACATATACCTACTACCCGAGTACCAAGGGAATGGATCCAAAGTTGATTTTCATTTGATTAAGGAATGACTTAATAATGAACACTGAGTGATGTGATTTATTGATTTCTATAATTTTTCTGGTTATTGAATATCAGTTGCTTTATACATCTATAAAGTGTTAAATCGCAAAGCCAGAAAAGCTAGAGAAATGTGGATGAAGAATCTATATGAAGATGTACAAATAACCTTGCTCTTGGAAAGGTGGAAGTGGCCTGTAGGATAGTGAGGAACCACTTCAAGGAACGGAGCACAAGATGCAATGTCATTAGGGACAAAAATGGAGAACTTTTGATTGGAAATGAAGACAAAGTGAAGAGATGGAAAGATTATCTGGAAGAGTTATACAATGGGAAAAATTTCAGCACAAAAGTTATCAAAGAGGAAAGCGAAGTCGAAAAGGATGATATGGGATATTCATATGAAGTTCGGAATTTGATGCTGCAGTAGGGACCTTCGGATGTAGTTCCTGCAGAACTAATCAAAAATACAGGAAAGAAGACATTGCCTCATCTTTACTAAAACAACTTTGACATGCAATCAACAGGAAAAATACCCAGGGACTTCGAGAACAACATCATAATTCCTATTCCCAAGAAGAAGAGAGCAGAAAATGCAAAAATTTTAGGACCCTAAGCCTCACGACACATGCATCGAAGATATTGACAAGGATCATCTACAGAAGAATAGAACGAAAAGCAGAGGAGTTCCTGGATGAAGATCAATTTGGATTCAGGAAAAGTCAGGGTAGAAGAGAAGCATTATTGGCCCTTAGAGTGCTCATAGAGAAGGGAATGAAGAAGAACAAGCCAACGTTCATTGCATTTGTGGATCTAGAGAAGACTTTTGACAACATGGACTGGAATTCAATGCTTGGAATTCTGAAAGGAATTGCAGTGTCCTACAATGGCCAAAGTATTATTCACAGTTTGTATAAAAACCAAGTAGCTGTGATTAAATCTGGACCCAGCTGTGAAGAAGCAAGAAGAAGGAGAGGAGTGAGACAAGGCTTTGCACTCTCTCCCATAATCTTTAATGTTTACATAGAGAGAGCCATCAATGAAATCAAAGAGAAGTCATCTGGAGTGACTATCCACGGGGAAACAATCATGCTGCAATTCGCTGATGACATAGCTCTCATAGCAGAGACAGAGAGAGATCTGAATAAGATTCTAGTAACCATGGAAAGGACAATGGCCAGATATCAGCTGAAGATAAATAAGAAGAAGACTAAGATATTGGTGTGCAGCAAGAAAGAAGAGGCCAAAACCAATGTCAAACTAGGAAAACAAAAACCGGAAGAGGTGAAAGAGTTCTGTTCCCTAGGAAGCCGAGTAACCAACAATGGCTGAAGCAAGAAAGAAATAGTAGACTAGCCCAGGCCAAGAGGGCATTCCACCAAAAGAAGAATCCACTTACAGCTGGAAATACAAGCGTAGAAGTAAGGAAACAGTTCATCAGAACATACATCTGGAGCATTTTTCTTTACGGCAGTGAGGCATGGATGATGATAGCAGCGGAGAAGAAAAGGGTGAAAGCATTCGAAATGTGGTGCTACAGAAGAATGATGAATATTAAATGGATTGACCAACTAAGTAACTAGGAAGTCCTAAGAAGAGTGGGAAAGAGAAGTCTTCTGAATACGCTAAAAGGAGATGGGACAACTTAATCGGCCATATCTTGAGACATGATGGCCTCATGAAGACAATCGTCAAGGGAAAAGTGAATGGAAAGATTGGAAAAGGCAGGCCTTGTATGAGATACATGGTACAGGTTGTGAGGGATATAAAAGAGAAGAATTATACCAATAAGAAGAGGTTGGCTGATAGAAGAATCAAGGTAAGGGCTGCATCAAACCAATCCTACAATTGTTGAGGGATGATAATGATGATGGTGAAAGCGTTTAAACTTTGAAATAAGAAAAGGCTCTATGGTTATGACCACAACATATAATTAAGTCAAATTAAAGTGTATGGTCTCATTATCATAAGTGATAAACATATAATAATAATCTGTAGAGCTGAATATTTGAAATCTGGCATCACCAGGACTAAATGGGACACCTAGGACATATTACACATTTTTTGGTACCATGGGTGATTTGTGGTTGCATAGATCCTCGAAAAATTTTATTCTATTATTTTTTTTATAGAATTTTCAAAAAAGTGCTCAGGGCTTTTATGATGAAGTTTATTAATTAAATCAACTTACATGTATAATTTCACAAACTGATTGTGGCATTGCATACTGCTTGCTTTAAATAAAAAGGAAATATTTCTTTGGCACCTGATGCACACAGGGCTGGGCATGCCTGTACAGTACTGCAGTATTCCAAATACAAGTAAGTATTTTAAAATACATGTGTATCTTGTATTTCAAAAACTAATGTTTTTGTATTTCCCTATTCTAAAACATAGGTGAAATACAATTGCTCAGTAGGTACTTTTGAAGTAGCTTTTATCCAAGATATTTATTTAAACTATCATTCAAAGATTATTTCATGAGCAAATGAATACAATATTGAAATGTACAACCTCCATTCCATCCTAATTGGAGTTGGAAGCAATCAGCTACTTTAATGACAGAAAAAAATCTCGGTTTAATTTGCAAAACTATCCTGATATTAAGAAAATGTTTATCTGAATTAACAAAAACCTATGATAATCTTCACCAGCGGAAGGTCTGTTCTCATTAGATGGATTATCTATTCTCCTGTGAGGGGATATCTGTTGACACACCTTTTTGAAAAACTTATAATCGTAAAGGGGAATTATTCATTTTGAGAGTAACACTTGATAAGTTCCAATATTAAGAATGTAAGGAAATAGTATGCATTTACTTCTAATTTTCTCATGCTTAAATGTTTAATGCGAAAGAAAAATGTTACGTGTAAAAAGTATCTCTTTGTTTCATTTCAAATATATTTTGTACATATTTAGAAATAGGTACTTCAAATACTCTTTTATATTTTTGCTCAAACCTTTGGTCATAAATTCTCTCCTATTAGTAAACCCCTATTTAGAAGTTCTCCTACTGATGCTTTCAGTACCTACTTCATCCTTCTTTGTCCAAAATGCAGCCAGAGTAACTAGGTTGTTCCATTATATGCTCTGTTCTATCTCTTACTTTTATATTTGGCTTAGATTCTTTTTTCTTGGAAATTCTCTTCTCTTTATGATTAGTCTTCATACCATATCTCTTGGGCTGAATTTTCAAAAAAAGTTAGCTGCCTTTGCTACCTATTTACTGAGGTTCTGAAAAAACATTTATTTGCAAATCTGCCAAAGATATAAATAAATTTATACCCATATCATATATATCTGTGCCCAGGCACTGAATATCATTCCTCTGCACATTTTAACACTACTTAAAATAATGGGGAGCCCATATGTATGGGGTTCTTCATTGTTATTCTTACATGGATTTCTGGAGTTATACAATGTCCAAATATGTTTCACCCTTCCTCGCTTATCCACACGTCCTATCTAATGCTATTTTCCTCAATCTATTCATTATCTTTTGCCATTCCATCTTGAAGAAAGTGCACCAACAACCTCCTTATATTATTCTATATTCCTTTTCATCATTGTTGCATCAATGAAAAGGTATCATGAGTGGTACGTAACCTTCCTAAACTCAAGGTGATTGTTTCTTAAGAACAAGTTTTCTCTTGATTCCAGCCTCCTGCTTATTATTGATGACTTACAACACATATCACCTTGCTTGATAAATCTTTTAATTGTCCCATAATACTAAAAATTGTATCATTTCCTCTTTTTGGGTCTGGGGTAAGTAAGTGCTTTTTCACAAAATTATCAAGGTAACTCTTTCATAAATCATTCTAACAAGCCAATGTATTGTCTATCTATTTTTAACTACAGTTAAGGCTTTTAAATTCCATTTCTCAGCCTTCTTCCTCTTTTTATCCTTTTAAATCTAAATTTGCACTTCAGTAGTTCTTGATGTTGTGGTTGTGCTTCTGGAATGAATATTGGCTTTTTTGCTACATTTTCATTGTAGTCATCAGGCAGAGTTGAAAATAAAAAAAACTTTCTGTTAGGAACTGTAAGTTACTTATCCCAAGTTATGGATGAGGATAAGTATTAACCCCTTTACTGCCAGAGGGCAGATATATTGGCCCTCTATAGTTGTGCGAAAACTGCCAAGGGCTGATATATGACATATTTGTTTTTACATGACATATTTGTAATATTATATTTCCTTCAAATCAGATTCTGCAAGAATGATTTTTTAATCCTCATAAACATTGAAATATATCATCAACATTGAGAAAAATACATAATTCATGTATTAAAATTAAGGGCTTCAAATATATCTCAAATTCATAATCTTACGATTTTCATTGAAATGGGCTTGTCAGTTTTCACTCAGTCCGCCTTAAAGGGGCTGGCAGTAAAAGGGTTAAAGTGCATTGCTCTTTCACTGAAACAGGTTGATTGCCAGCTGTTAAATCAGTCATATTCTTCCATCATCCTCCTTGATTAGTTACATCTTGCTCTTATAACTTATAACTTCTTGCATCAGTTAAATTAGTTATTTCATTCCAAATAATGGAACAACAAAATCAAAACTAAAAATTCATCTTACCAATGAAATGCTAAATTTAATGCATTTATTAATGGCAAGATATAATGGTTGTAATTGACCTAACTTCATCTTCGTGCTACGGACCTGCCTAATTTTACCTATCTATCTATCAGTGTATGCATACTGCAAATCATCTATTAGCTGGAATATACCTTTTTGAATTTCTGACGACATCTCCTGTCATTAAGTATTGTTTATTCTGTCGTCGTTGCAATTTTTTTTCAAATTTCCTTTGAACTTTTTGCTGACGAAGTTTGTTTTCCTGAATATGGTAAAGTAATTAAATTGTCTTCATTTTGGTTCCAAACTAATTCCATACACTATTGTAATTGGTTATGGCAATTAAATTAATTTATTCACTAGTTACCAACAAGCAATGAATGACTCAGAGATGTCTCACCTTAGCTTCCAATATCTCAAACACCATGACCATGAATATCATGTGGACACCTCATGAGGCATAATTTCACGACTGCAACTGAAAGGATTCATTTCATCTATCCAGCCATTTGTGTGCGCAGCAAAGCTGATAATTGGCAATGATGATGTCTTAAATCAGTTGACATATATGACTATTGCAGGTTGGTTAAAAAAAGTTTCACTTCTTTTTTGCTTGCGTGCAGTATTGGTAAGAGTAGTTGAATATTGAAAAGGAAAGTTTTATATGATATAACAGCCAGTGACTTGTGAACCAACACGCGTATAAGAGATGCTTCTGTGATAATTGAATTCCAATGTCTCAAAAATAAAGAATAAAAATAGTGAACCAAAAATGAATTTCACAATGTGACAGTGTCCACATTGTCATTCATTGGCTTGTATTCTCAGTAGGCAATCGTGAACAATGCATGCTGGATTCTGTATTGACAAGGTGTTAGGAGACATGTGGATAGTATAAATTTCTAGAGATATATGTTTCTACTTCTCACAAACCAATAATAGTCAAAGCCGAAATCTGTGACACAATATACAACTTTTGGTTTTGTGTACTGTCTTCTGCTATATACTATAATGATGTGGAGATAGGGAAAAATGACGGTAATATTTTGAATTAATCATATCACTCTTGACCTACATGTTGCCTATTTTTTTCCTTCTAAATATTACAAATGGAAGGTAACTTATGATAACTTATTGCCAGTCAATATATGTAACCAGCCAATGTTTTCCTTGTAGTATTAAAAATCCTGCTACCTATCACACCTAGTCACTTTTACATTAACCCTTCCTCTCTTTTATGCATTATTGCTTTTTACCACCTTTACATTACCAGAAATAGTGCTTCAAGCAGATATAATTGACTGGTTTCTAATGACAGGGTGAGGAAATCGATTAGATTCCATGAATAATTACCTCCTAAGTTATTACCTAACTATCAAAATTTTATGCAAAAGCATTGTATTTCTTTTTCAGAAACTGTCCATCAAAGAGACTAAATAAGAGTGTGGGGTATTTCTTCAATGGATTGTAATTTTCATGGAAAAACTTTATGAAAGACATATAAAGCAGAGATTGCTGTGTGCCATACTATCTTATATGTGTGGCATACGAAGAAAGAGGGAGATATTTGGTGGCGTGAGTGGTTGAGTGATGACACAGTATTTATCCAATATGCTTACATGAGTTATAAGAACAACTTGAGATATATGAGTAGGCTCCGGAGTTAAATGAAAAATTTAAGGAATAAATGAGAGAATATTACAATAATTATCTCACCATTTTCAACATAAGATAATGATATCCCTCGTAGATTTAATCTCTTCAGTTTGCTAAACCTGAGCCACGAAAAGTCACTTTGAGTGAGTTTCTGAAGTTCATTTTTTGCCAGGTCCAACCGAAGGAGTTTTGGGACTAACTGTTCCTCTTCATCATTTGAGTGCTGGCTTACTTTTTCATTCCATACATTTGGAGATAAGCAATTTGTTGGACTACTATCGTCATCAGAGGCTTTTTCTGTTTTGTCATAGTGTTCGCTGAAGTCGATGAGATTATCCTCTAAGCTCAGCTCTCTTAAGTCTTTGAGACCTGCCAGCCATTTAAAATTTATTTTTTTCAAGCCGCTGCGTGTGATATTGAGGCTTTTTAGTCCTACAACATCCTTAAATGCCATGTCGTCCAAGTTTCCGCATAATTTCGGGTTGTTGTCGATCGTTATGTTCTCTAGTTGTAGTCCCTGGAATGCCTTAGCTGGGATGGCCTTCAAGGATGACCCCGTCACTTTAAGGGATCGCATTCCCGGCGGATAGGACGTGACGTTCGGGAGGAAGGTAACGCTCGTTCCACTGCACACTACCGTGGCCGTGGAGCTGCAAAAGTCGCACTGGTAGCTGTTCCTTTGCGACGTGTAGGGCGTGAATTCCACGTCGCACTGGAGGTCGAACGCTTCGAACCTCGTCAGCCTTCCCTTCGTTGTCACCCATGAGTTGAAACGGTTCGAAGAGATCGCCACGGCGCAGGGCTGATCCTCGTCACCGCTCCTGTCGTCGGCGGCGCAAGGGAGCGGCGGCAGGGAGAGGAAGAGGAGCAGCATCGTCAGGAAAACTGCCGTGGCTGCGGTGGGCGGTGGACGGTGCGAGGCGCTGGTTGCGGCGGCCAGGGCCTCGGGAGCGCCGCCACTCGTGCCCTCCGCCGCATGCTTCCTCGGCGGTGGAGCGGGGCTTTCACCCGGCCGCCCTCTTGCTGCAGACTCGGACGCGTCCAAGGAGGAGCAGGACGCCTCTCGCATTCGGTTTAAGCATCCTCCGGTGAGGAGCTGACGGACACTGTGGCGTGTCCGGCCGCGGGGGGAGGACCATTCGGGGAGATCGTTGCCGCCTGCGGTATCTTATCTCCTCGCGAACAGATCCATCGATTAGGGGAGGCATGACAACTCGAAACGTTGCGGAACACGAGAAATGAAAACAATGTCCGCGATACTTTCTCTTAGCCGTTCACGTGATATCAAAATTGCCACTCTGCTTATCTGATCCGAAAAAATGAAATAATTATTCCTTCGTATCAAAACGAAATTTCCGGGATGACTGCTGGCAGTATGGATTCGATTGTTCACTGCAAGTTTAAAAACGAATTCCTCTTAATGCGTGCTTCATAGATTCAAATTTAGCTGAACATTTGTATTTTTTCACGCTTGATGACCGGGTGGAGAGGAGCACCAAACAACGACGATAAATCAGCGGAGGGTGGCGGATAAAAATGTGGCCGAGATCAGTGTAAATGAAATGTCTATCGTCATTCGTAACACAACGTTAATTAATGATTTTAATTTTTTGTTTGTGAGAATTTTTTTGTACTTGAGAAGAAAACTGTAGGCAAACTTGTTTGACACGCAAAATCTTATTCAAAGATCACGTACTAGCCGTGAAAACCTTATCGGCGTTACCCACTGAAATTGCACTATAGCAAATATTAATAAGAATGAAGGTAAAATTAATCGTCATCCGTTTTGATTGTCAGCTTGCAAGTAAGGACTCAACTTCGCAGATGGCCCCGTGGGATAGAATATGGGAGAACGCAGTTGAAAATGATGAGATATGGTGGCGCATTATCGCCGTGGTTCAAGATTTGAGCTTAAGTGAATTAGGAAATATCGACTGAATATTAGGTAATCCAATAAATTCGTATGATGTATCAAATGGAAGCCTATACATTAAATGAGCGAATGGAGTACCGCAAAGCATTCGAGGTCGCTGGAAATATTACATGCTTGTCCTATGGAGAGAAATGCTGTGTGGATAGCAACGGCTGATTGGTGGAGTCAGTTGAAAAAGGAGCACTGGAGGTACCCAGGATTATGCCCCGGTATTATTTAAAGAATAAGCCAAGATCCACAGATCAAGTGTGAAAACTCGGGTGTTATCTCATAGATAGCGGGTACGATTCGGGTGATGTTTTCAATTGTTCTGTGTTTTAAGTTAAGAGGTACTCACTCTCCGTCAGTGTCATCGTGCTGTCGTATAACTGGTATGGCTGAGGTGGATGCATCAGGAGGTCGAGGTGGGTTACGCCGCCGAGAATGGCGAAACGTCGCAGGTTCAGTTCTCCAGGCTCCAAGTTGACGACGGCCATTTTTGCTCTGAGCTCCTTTCCGTACTCTTTCTCCCTTTCCTTCTCCTGCTCCACGGCTGCTCGGAACAAATGTACATCAAAATCAGGTGATGTGGAATGAGAATTATTCTTGGATGGTGTTTAGTAATAGGTGGAAGTAACTCACAGTTATTTTCCAAGTTGAAAGCATTAATAGTAGGTACACCGCTCAAGTATTCCGTCCCGTGAATGGGAGGTCAGATAACTTGCACCAGTGGTTTTTTCCCCGCTTGGACGGTATGCGTACCAGTAAACATATTGGGCGAAGTAAATGGGTCATTCATGACAACATGAAGGTCTAAAGCACTTCAAAAGAAGATGGGACAACTTAATCGGCCGTATTTTGAGACATGATGGCCCGATGAAGACAGTCGTCGAGGGAATGGGAAGAATGGAAGACGGCCTCGCATGAAACACTTTGAGCAAGCAGTGAAGGATGTGAAAGAGAAGAAGTAGGTATGCAAATATGAAGAGGTTAGTTGCAGACGTGGGTGCCGCTGCGATACACCGTCGCCGTCGGCCCTTTTCTGCACGCTGCCTACGCCGAACTCATGGCCAGCGCGAAATCGGTCCGAGTATGATCATTGTTAGTCGTCACGGTGAAGGATTGTAGCATTTGTTAGCAGAGTTTGCTTACTTAGTAGCAAGAAGGTTGGGGTGCTTCACACTCTCCCCTTCCTTTCTGCGAATAATGTACATATTTCCAAACTGTGACGTAGACAGCGGTTTTTACAGCACTACAGCGCAGCGATGTAGTAGGTGCGATGTAGACGTTCCTATGCTTCCTTTTCCGGGCAGAAAATGTTATATATGTACAGTAGTCCACAATAAAATCTTACAAATTAGGAGGCCAAATTTTTCCCGAGTGTCACGAGTCCCGAGTGAAAGGAGAATTTAAAAACACAACTCAGTCCCAGCTGTTTAAATACCCAGACCGCAAAAGAGCTCTGGATTTTGCCTTTTATTGGGGGTACCCTTCCCTCAAGAGATTACAGCCCTTTGCGACCTTTCTAAAGTGAATAGCCAGGTCAAGCCGCCTTGTCCGCGATTACTGCTAGAATACGAGACACCCGAGTCACAGGTCTCCGTGGCCACAGAGCGGGAAAAGGGGTACGAGATTCTAAGCTGCAAACGCTACTCACCTCATTTCTAGTAGTAACATCATTACACACGTTAACTCTTCCGAAAAGAGCTAACATTTATGTCTAAGCCACTTTGGAGTTTTATGACAAGTGGATGATTTTCCGAGGGTAATGATTGACGCGCAAAATTGTCATATCGTTCCAACAAATTTTATAGGCTTGATAATATGCAGGATGGTAGCTCTGGTTGACATTTAAACCCTCTTTACTTCAAAACGCCTAGATTATTGATCCGCAAGTCACCATTTCACTCAGATTCGTCCAACGTTCTAATCGCCAAGCGAGGAAGGTGCAAACATAAAATGCTAGGATTAATATTCCGTAGATATTTTGCAATAGATCACTGGTTCAACCTCTCACGTATTACGTCTAAATGTGATTAGATCGGCTGCTAATGCGATCTTCAGTATTTTTTGTAACGCTTGAGTAATAACTCCTGGAACGTTATTCAAAAGGCATTAATTTCTGATAATCAACATATATTCGGCCTTTAAGGGTCGCGCTTCTTGAAAAGGAGAAGTCTCCTAGGCTTTTCCGACCTCATAATACTTATCTCTCCAAAGGAGATCTGCATAAAACAGCATTATCAGAGATGAAAGTTGAGCAGCCATTGACCAATTCGCAGATATCCTACTTTCGGAAATAATTCCGAAACGGTTGGAAGTCGGTCGGTATATTTTTTCACACTCAGAATTATAACCGACACGTTTCATGACCCCCCAACCCCTTCCACCCGATATCTCGCGGGTATCCATCCTCCGAGTTCAAGTTCGTCCCCTTCGGAGCTAACACAAAATGGGCATTTGAAGAACAGGTAAAGCGTGGGCCATTTCCTTTTTTCGGACTGACATAGTTAGTTACGACCATCGAAATATTTAAACTAACCCGCGTATGTCTTTCTTTTTCTGTGTTCTGATTTTTCTTTCGTCATACCTGTGACCTCTTCTTATTTTCAGAACAATTTGCAATTACCATAGATATTGAATACAATAATAACAATTATGGATTATGAATAGCTAAATATTAGCGTCAGACTGCATTTTATACTTCCGCTATAGGTGATCAAAAGCAAAACGTAAAATATCAGACTCCGCACTAAGCACGCATATTATTTTGCGAATTTTCCTAAAAAATGGAAATATACGAGGTTATTTGTCAGTAATAACGTGATAGCTGAATAGTGCCTATGAAATGGACTGTTTGCATGTGACGTCACCTTACACACCACGAGTTGACTAGATGCATCTTTTAACTTGCTCACTTTCAGTTACATTTATACACATAGTTTTATCATATTGAATTTTAGTTTTCCATTTCGATTCATCGCTACTCAATATTTATCCACGTTGAAGTAAATTAGTGCATACATAAATCACTGCTTTACAGCTGAAAGAATTTTCATCAAACTTAGGTAACATCGGGAAATACTCCCTTCGCGGGCCTGCCACAGTATCAAGATCACATTATCAAAATAATTTTTAAATTGTGGTGTTATAGATGTATAATAAAAGTAAAATGGATAAAGCAACAACTAACGCAGAAGTTGTAAGAGAATGGGGGAAAGAGAGAGTTATTATGAAAATTAAGGAAAGAATGCGGGCCAACCTGATTGGACACATCTGCAAGGATATTGTCTCATGATGACGTCTTCGAGAGGATAGTGAATGGTAAAGAAAGACACGTGCATGAGACATTTGGAGCAAGTAAAGATATAATGTAAAAGAATATGTACGTATGAGCTGCACGAGAAATGAAATGGAAAGCTTCACAAACCCTAGGATGGATGACTATCTGTGACGATAATAAGTGATACATACTTGATGAAAGAAGGACATGCTGAGTTTTGCTTTCTCGTGATCTCCATCAATCATTTATTGGATGCGAGTTTGGATCTTGTATCCAAGAGTCAATAATTAATAATGTCTGCGAAAGAACGATTGGGCAACCCTGGTTAGGTTTACTGATAGATTAGATAAAGTGCTTGATCCGCTCGTCACTAGATTTCTACGTATTCCACTCGCACATCTTCCGTAATGTCGCCTCAGTTTAATTCATAAGATTGCTACGAATATCTCGTGAATACTTGATGAATCCACCATAGATAGCAACCCAGGGCAGGTTTAGCATTACGGTATTTCTGTAGAATTTCATGATACCAGTGGTTTATCATGCTCATTACATTTAGATAGCACTGGTTACAAGGTAATTCCTTCTGTCCTTACAATTAAGCTCAACGTGTTTTTAAGTATCTTGCAAAGTTGAACCTGGGGACTTCACAATCTCACTCTGTGTTGCTGGTATTACCATAGCACCCTAGTCAACACTCAGTAGATCGATGTTTCCACCACCTATCTTTTGGATCAATTATCCGGAGAGGTGAAGTTAGATTGATTTTCTGGCAATGACAGTTCATTTTATGATCTAGATTACAGTCCGTAATCAGAAGCAGTGGCCGGCGAATTCCGAGATGTTTTTCTAAATCGCAGTGTTGACAAAAATAACGTCCCTCGATAAAGTTCCTGAACTTTGAAGAGAATAGGACGTGTTTTTTCACCATAGAATACCCTATATTAATTACCTAGAAAGTTAATTTCACTCGCATTCGAGAGCTTTTTTCATAGTTAAATTTCCAAAATTTTCATTATACCATCTGATTTTGGTACAAATGTCGCTAGCGCTAATCAGCACTCTAAGGAAATATGTCAAGTTGGTGATTATATTTAATTATTTCTGTTTCCTCATGTACAACTAGATTTGTTATATTCTTCCGAAATCCTCATCGACAAATGCAAAAAAAACATAGCTCACACTTGATGAAACTTAAATCTGGTCGTAATTTTTCATATCTGACTGTCTTGTATTAGCAATTATTCTAAGCATATGCTTGAAACCAAAATTCGAGTTTCAAATTTCCCACTTTCACAGTATTTTTAGTAATGAGATTTCTCTCATAACCTGTTTGATATTCCATATAGGAAGGGACCATTATAGGGTCCGCATCTCCTGACTGGATAGTTGTTTCTCATAGCTATTACTTGGAGGTGATGGAGCTTTGACAAGTCACTCTTTTTTAAGGGTTAAATGCAATGCCGACCGATGATTTCAAGTCCATCCTGAACTAAAGGCGCTTCAGACAAGGATGGAAATAAAAGGGTAAGGAGGAAGGGGGGGAGAAACCTGGTGTTGTTCGAATCCACCTAGCTTGTTCGAAACGAAAGGTGTGAAGAGGACCACCGTCTAACGTCACGGGTGCTGAACTCGAATACTCTCCTCAAAGCATACTAGTAGAGACCGGCTTACAATGAAAAAATTCTTCTACAGCCGGCATTTGAATTATGAAGGCCTTTATTTCAATTTCCATGACGAATATGCAGTTTGCTCTCCCATGTGATGCCGTCTAGTATCTTAGCGTTGATCTTTTAGCCTATCACAAAAGAATATCTTAGTATTGACAGCTTGAAGTTCAAATGACAGATGAAAAGGCCGAAAGATTAATCATTTACGAAGAGTTTTACCTCTACGTGTAGGTAAGCTTTTGGAAAAAAGTTGACGTTTTTCACCTCTCTATCCATCTATTGATTAGATAATAAAGCTCATCTGACGACGATTAAACGGCATCCTTAATGCGTTGTGCCCCGGAGTACTTTGATAGCAAACAAGTCTTTGTTTTTGTAGTTATCTCTCGGAGTTTTCCTGAAGTCTTCGGGGAAATGTTATAAATATTCTGTGGTCCCTGGGATTTATACGTCTTGTGTTGTCGTGGTCATAGCCTTGGTTTCCTCATAAGTAGTCGAATGGAGCAATAAAACAGAACCATCAGAGTTTTTCACAACTATTTTGTTTTTTTGCGCCGTAAAACATGCAGAGGACCCTCACAATTGCCATTGAATGTTATGACTAGCCTCAAAATATTCGTCACCTGTATAAAAATGTCCAATTGTTAGTAAAGCAAGTTTGGTTTACGAATTATTTCATCCCTAGCCAATTTTCGGTCTGAAAATGTCCAAGTATTTGAAGGCTAGACTAGTTAAAGTGTAGCGAAAGGTAATTAAGATGATATATTGTTGATCCTGTAGCAGTAATTTTTCCTTCCAGGTTGTCTTTCGAAGTGTATGTGTTGGTTTTTACATATGCGTGATTTCATAGTTTCCAACATTTCAGCTTCATAACTGAGCGTGCTCTAGTTTTGCTTATTTTTTAAAATAGGGATTTAGTGCAAACATAAACTAAGTAACCCTGATCTTATTGCGCGAATATCTTATCAAATAAATTAACTGTTGAAATTGCCCAATTCCATTTGAGCATTTTATGAGCAGATGTCTGCTCCTCATGCGTAGCTAAAATGTCTTTATGACAGACTCTCATGGTAATTTTTTAATGATGTCAAACCAGTAACAGAAAGCGACGTTTTTTCTAGACATGGCGATTCATTGTTACAAGTTATAGATGATTTATGTAGTATTGTGCTGTGCAGACCATTGAGGTATATGGAGAGGGCATGACGTCACGAAGTTGAAGCCAGGAGATCGGAACGTCCGCCATATTGGTCATCCCCGTTCTCCCCTACCTTTCCGTTAGATTACAACGGAGTCGTGGTTGCTTTGGCGACTATCAAGCAAAAATAATTGCCTTCCCTCGGAAATTTAAGGTGAATAAGCCTTTAATTGTATTTAAGATCTAATAAGTTATCGTTTCCACTCGACGTAACAAAAGGTTTTCCTTAGGAATATTAATTATTATTAATTTGTTCTTAGATGGTGTCTGCGCTTCATTTTGGTGCAGTAGTCATAGCGATCGCCTAAAACGATAGGCGAGCTGCCAAAGTTTGTAATTTTATCTAAAATTGTTATTGGCTACTGTTCCAATCTTGATAGAGCCCGTTATAGTTAATATTCAGCTACTTGGTCATGTTTGTGTATTCGCAAAGGCTTAAACGATGATGTTTTTTTATATACAGAGTGTCCCATTGATCGTGTGTCATTTTTGACCTCTAGTTTGAGTCACTTTCTTTTAAGCCACGTGGATGAAATTTGGTACCGGGCTAGAAAAAATTTGTAAGTTTTGTTGAGTAAAAGCAAAATTGTAAAAATATGACTTTTTGACCTCAGAAATAGGGTCCAACCCAAAATCCAAATTTTGCCTTAAGGACTTTCAATGCTAAAATATTCGAAATACAAAAAAGACAGAGTGACTTAGCGAAACTTACAACTATTATGTTTTTGGGCACGAAAAACATGATGGAAGAACTTTGGGGTTCGAAATTGGCATCCGTGACCCCTGGAAGGGCACAGTCAAGGTCACAGGGGTTACAAAAAGTGAATCACCGATACAAACCTGTCGATTCATAGGTTTAAAAATGTGCCAAGATCGATGGTAAGGTCTTCAGATCCCTCTTGTCATCCCTTGACCTTCAAGGGTTACTCAGGGGTCAAAGGGTGACAAGAGATGAAATGAGGCTACAAATGTATCGAATCATAGGTTTAAAAAGGTGCTATGGTTGATAGTAAAGTCTTCAGATCTCTCTAGTCATCCCTTGACCTTCAAGGGTTACTCAGAGGTCAAAGGTCATAGGGGTGACAAAAAGTGAATCGAGGTTATAAATGTACCGAATGATAGGTTTCAAAGAGTGCCCAATACGATATGGTGCAGACAGTACTGTGATACCCAATTGTGCGGAATCATTAGGGAGGGAAGATCATAACATTCTTTCCACCATACAACTTTGACGTGACTTAGCTCTTCATAAATATATCCTGCTATGAGGCAGTTAAAATTATCGAAGAGAAGTTATACGCGCTAAGTACACAGAAATCCGCTTGACCAGCACCACCTTCCGCTGAAGAAATAAAGCTTTTTAAGCAGACTTCTAGTTGGGAGCAGCAATGGGATTTCCTACAGCACCAACGGTGGCCACTAGTTACATGGCAAGTCTAAAATCTACAGGGCTTACAAACGCTGATTACAAAACTTAGATTCTATGGCGAAATTTTTATTATTTGCACTCCTAGCCAAATAAAATTGGAGAATTTTATCATCATATGAATAACGGCGTAAACAAACATACAATTCACCAAGAAAAAATAAATAAAAAAGGGAAAGCTTCCATATTTGCCCGTCCTATCAAGAAAAAAGGAGATGGTATGTACCCTGGGCCACACATATCGGAAGTCAACGCCAAATTTGCATGCCAGCTCAAAAAACCATCTGACACAGGTAAACGCCCTCATAAATACCCTAAATCCAGCGATATATCCGCTTAAGCGACAAAACAGATTTCCCAGAGGACGAACGGAAATTAGAAGTCATTATCCGCCAGAATAGGCACGACGATGGAACTGTCTCCCGAAATTTTAGAAAAATCACAAAAAAAGACAGGGAATCCATTAGGAGCTTCGATCACGATAAATGAAGACATCATCGTCCAAAAGGAAGCCTTCATCCCTTATATTAAGGGAAAAAGAGATTAAATAGGGGAATATTTCGCGCACATATGAGATAAAGACTATTTTATAGCTGCATTCACGATTAAACAATCTCTTAGAAACGTGAAGGACTGCATTGCAAACCAAAGGAGCTGACGAAATTCCTTGTGAAACATGAGGGAGGGACAGGAAGTTAAGTCGAGTAGACGGGACGTTCAGTCAAAACTCGGCTGGGTACCTACATGGTTGGACATCCGACTGTGGCAAACATCTAAAGAGACAGTAGCGGAACATGAGGCCGTGGGACATCTAATTTACCTCGAAAGTACTAGGGTCATCAACAAAGTTGATAGATTAAAATCCCATCTTATTCGTGAGGCCATCGAGATAAGGTAGAATATACTAAACTTCAATACAGATGGTGGTCTCAAAATCCACAACACGGGACCCAGATGCATAAGGATAGCGGCAGCGGGAAACCATTTCCCTTGAAAATGGATCAGCCAGGGTCTCAGAATGCCGGGCTTCTACCAAACAACACGTATCATAAACAGGAATATTCTTAGGTTACATCATGAGCCGCAAAAGCTTCAATCAAGAAATATTGATATGTTTACATTGGGATATATCGTCAGGATTCCTGTGGATTGTTACTTGTAACGGTTCTTTATGAGAGAATAATAGGACACTGCAGTGCACTGCTAAAAAGGTTGTAGGAACAGTAACTCAGAATAATGTCTGTATTTTAACATGGTTGGTAAGTGAACTTGGTTGTCATAAACCAGATTCGGTAGCTCATGCAAAATGAAAAGTTCATTTACCTTCCCGTTCATCCACAACCCAAGGATCCTCGGGGGTTTTGGGAGTGAGGGGTGAGCTCGGCGGCGACTTATTCTTTTTCCCCTTCTTCTTTTTCTTCCCTTTACCCTTCTTCTTTTTGGGTGAACCCTTCTTGGGGCTCTTCTTGCCTCCTCCTCCCTTCTTCTTCCCCTTCGCCTTTCCTTTCGGACTTCCCTTCAGGTAAGTGAACCATAGAAATACAGCCAACATTGGGAACATGAAAGTGTATTTTGATAAATCACATTCATTTAGTGTACGTATATTGTGCGGTTGAAATCATTATTCTACCTTACTTCCCCTGCTTTATAGTGATTTATTTCAGCTGAAATTGATTTAAGTCCTCGATTATCATTCGTGCAAGCTATGTAAATCATATTAAAGTGTATCATTACCTCCATGACATCAAATTTTCCGCTATTCGCATTGACAATTACGATTTTATTCAATGGAGAGAGTTAATCGACGACGTCGATTGAGGACAATGAAGGCTAGGGTGCCATCGACCAGTGATTTGGTAGCCCACCCTTTAGACAAAAACATTTTAAAATTGGTCGCATGGTTATGCAATAGCTTATTAAAGTCTTAACAGCTAAACTATGAAGGTTTTATTTATTTGTAGTTTTGAGCGCGTAGAGACCGCAAAGGCAATACTTTTACTGCAAAAACAGTCGTTACGCAATTCAAAATCTGTCACTAGTATTTTTCAAATACATAACTCTTTGAAGTGAAAGAGTTCTGTTACCTAGGAAGCCGAGTAACCAACGATGGACGAAGTAAGAAAAAAATAGTTAGTACAATAGCCCAGGCAAAGAGGGCATTCTATCAAAAGAAGAATCTACTTACATGTGGAAATACAAGCGTAGATGTAAGGAAACAGTTCATTAGAACATACATCTGTAGCGTTTCTTTACGGCAGTGAGGCATGGACGATGACAGCAACGGAGAAGAAAAGGGTGGAAGCATTCGAAATGTGGTGCTACAGAAGAATGTTAGAGATTAAATGGATCGACCGAGTAATTAACGAGGAAGTCCTAAGGAGAAAAGAGAAAGAGTACCTAGGAGAAAATAGAAGTCTGCTGACATCTCTAAAAAGAAGAAGGGACAACTTAATCGGCCATATCTTGAGATACGATGGCCTGATGAAGGCTATCGTTGAGGGAAAAGTGAACGGGAAGATTGGAAAAGGCAGGCCTCGTATGAGATACATGGAACAGGTTGTGAAGGATGTAAAAGAGAAGAATTACGTCACAATGAAAAGGTTGGCCATAGAAGAATCGTGTGGAAAGCTGCGTCAAACCAATCCTAGGATTGTTGACCGATGATTATGTTAACTCTTTGAGCCCCTTCTTGTCGCAATGGATGTCTTTTGAAGGATGCTTTAAAAATAAGTGTGTTCATTATATATTACCATTTAACGTTTAATTGAACTATGAGAATACAACTTTTGTTAATGAAGGTACTCATAGTATATTGCTACTAATTAAGTAGTATGGCGAAAATTAGTGCTTTCACATGCGTAGTGCATAATCGGTGATTATTTATCGCCTGCCATGCATCCTGCAGGGCACTTGGTCGGTTGAAAGTTCCTGGCTCTTCAATACGATAAAAATGAGAAGGAAAAGTGGTGACAATTGAAGAAATCACGTAGCTGATCGAGTAAAATCAAAAAATAGGATGACTTTTTTCAATCAAACCCCCTTTTAGCTGCAATTTATCAAAATAAGAACCGCCCTGGGCAAAAATGGGTTTAAGCGTAAGTGCCAGGAACTTTCAACCAAGCGTTAATTTAAACTCTAAAATCCTATCCATGTGAATACATTTTAGATCCAGAATGTAATGTTTTGTAGCCTCGGCATGCAAGAAATGAGTTGAATATTTTGAAAATGACTCCGACCAGGTTTGTGATTACGGCTGTATGCCAGGTATCTCATTTCAATTCCCCTGACGCCAGGTCATGGTATTGTGCTCTTTAAAATATTTTCCTTACCTTCTTGGAGCCACCTTTCTTCTTCTTTTTCCCCTCCTGGGTACTGCCCTGCTCCCCAAGGGCTTTGGCTGCAGCCTCCGCTTTAGCCTTTCCCTTGCCTCCCTTGGCTTTCCTCTTGACCCAGTCCTTCCTCCAGGAGTCAGGGCTCAGACCCTCATCCGTCCCGCTAGTGTCGAACTCCCCCGACGGACTCCAGTCCTCCTCGCTTTTCTGGCCAGGCGTGCTTTGAATCTCATTGCTGCTGGTCGAGTACTCCGACCCCGAATCCTCTCCTTCCTCCCAGGACTCGCTTCCCGCCGTAGTTGTCCTTCCGGACACAGTGGACGTCTCCCAATCAGACTCTTCCGTTTCGGTGACGGCACTGGACTCTACGTACGAAGACAGGCCAGGACTCGAGGATTCCGTCTGTAGAATGGTTTCCCTGGCTTTCGATTCCTTCCTCCCTTCGGTTGCCGCACCTCGGTCATCCTCCTGCTTCCTCTCCCTCTTGAGCTTCTGGAGCTGGTGGGAGACAAAGCACTAGTTATCAAATGCTTTATGTTACTTCTCAGAATTACAATGCTAACTGACTTCGTTCGAATTTTCTAACGCTATTGGTTTTACGTAGCGAATATGGGTGGTACTGTATTTTAACACGGTCGCAAACTTGCGACCCAACTTAGGTTTGAATTTCTATTAGATTTAAAAGCTGAAATTAGAGAGACACCTCTGGGAACCATCACAACTCTTCAGCCTCGCTTTATTCGCGGATGATCAGGCTATCAATTTTGGGCATTTAGAAGAAGCCCTTGGTCTCCATCAAATTCAAAATATTGTGAAACGTGTCAGGTGTGGAATGAGCCATATTTAAAGATAGAATATATTTGTAGCATTTAGCGTTGAGGCGTCGCGATTGTGACCTTATTTTAATGAGAGGAATAGTGCCCATAAAATTGAAAAGGTGCGTAAGGTTTTGAATATGAGATAGTCGGTGTCAGGCATACGTCATTCCATGGAAAAAATCGTAAATAACCCGTAATTGCCTGATTAAAAACCAATATTGCTTCCCATAAGCTGAGTGCGTGTTAATAAGAATCTCTCTCTTCCAGCTCGCATTATTACATTTTATTGTTGGATAAACCTAAAATAGTAGTTGACGTTGGCTTGAAATAAATACCCAGGTTTCTAGTTTACCTGGTTATAGGTGGAGTTTGATGAAGCACGTCTGAGTCAGCCAGCACAATCCCGTATGGTGGGAAACGACAATCATGAAAACACGACTGCTTATTAGGCCAAGTGGTTCTCGTAATTGCATTTTTGGTGGAGATGAATTCCCATTAACCGTATTGATTGATATTTGCCACTAAATAATTATTTTTTCTTTTAATTACTTTGCAAATCATCAAACGGCATTGAGTAGCCAGCGAGAAGTGATTCAGAGAGTGGTGCCAGGCATTCAGAGAGTGGTGCCAAGACCCTCGTGAGGCCTGGTGGGACAGGAATCAAACTTTGACTCCACACTTGAAAGAAGCCAGTGGGTGCATTGTAAAATCAAGATTAATCTTCCTCTCCTCTTCCATTCTATGTTTCTCGTCCCCCTTACTATTGGATTGGAAGGCTTGTTTTTCATGACGCAAAATGGATTTCCTCATACTATCGCGCAATACTTTTTCTGTTTTTACCATGTGTCAAACAATAAAGAAGAATATAAAGGAACAGGCCGTTCTCCTCAAGAAGCATAGCAAGAACAGTCGTTTTAATTACTTTAAAGAGATAGCAATCAAGAATAACTTTTCAGTAATATAGATGGGTTTAACTTCAAGAATTCAACTAACTTCAAGATGTATTAAGCAGTTAAGTTGGCTGGAGCGGTAATCGTGGGTCGTTGAGTAACATTTTATTAATTTTTCAAGTTGGTACTTCGAGAAAATAGTAGGACCATATTTAATTATAGGGTACCGTAAATGCCATTATGGAAGCTATACAAGAATTTTGTATTGTAGTTTTGCCTTAAAGCAGGTTATGACTTAGCATGCTTACTAAACCTTAAAGCATGGTTACTATTGGTGGTTATCGGAGCGGTATTCGGAATTAAGGTGAAATTTATATTTAAATTTGATGACACCATGATATTTGTCAGAAGTTATTATAGTTATATTCTACTTATTATCTTACATTTAGGAGAAAATCTGCACACGTATTATCGAATCATAACAAAATGTATCTCATGTACCATAAAGTTACGTGTTAAGATTGCATCGAAATACCAAATAATCAAATCGGTAAAATGAATATTTTTAAGCGCTTTTCTCCATAGCTGTTACCAGTAGGACATGTATATAAAGTTTCATGTAAATATGTACATAGACGAAAATCGCTCCAGCCACCTTAACGGCCAAACCTACCTAAGTTTTAAAATAATAAAGACTTTACAATGAATTTTTTCAGAATAACCTCAAGAACTACATCGTAAAACCTCATTGACTATAATAGATTATGGCATGTGAATTATTATCGTTGCTTTAAAAATTCAAAAAAGATAATATGTTCATAACGATTTTCTTTGATGTTTTGACCGTGAATCATTGGTTAAAACTTGTCTCTTGAAAGTTCTCACTTGAGAAAAAGCAGAAGTAAAAACTACTGAAGCAAGCATTTTCCAATACGAATAAAATATTGATATCTTGGCGTGAGATCGGGTTGCTAGTTGCACTCCCATCGTGACGACCCGAGTTCGAATCCTGGCAGTGGTAAAGGTATATCTGTTGTATCCAGGTCCCTATTTTTTGAAGCACTTTACCGAGAGAAATTTAAGATAAGAGATAATGGAGTGAAATAGCTGTCTCCTTTCTTGGAAGGCTGCTATACACAATGGTTTTCATTGTGCAGTCTAACTCATGTATAGAAGTGCAGTGGAAATTGAATCACGTTGAGCAACGATCAGCAAGGAAAACTTCCCAAATGCATCGATAACTTTGCATAAAATAGCCCATCTTCTATTTTCACGCATTCATCTATGTATTTTCCACGATTTGATCCTGCTTCAGATTGTGAATTTATTGTTTCGTATGTTTCGCCTTTAGGAACAGGTATTCTACTGAAGACGCCGGGCCGCCTTTCCCACTCCCCCTAAAAATCCTTTCATTTCTCAACGCCGCCGATCCTTTTAGGTACCATAACCTCAGCTGACGGCCACTGTCGTTACACAACAATTCGTACAGCTCGTACATACAACTCGTGCAATAGCTTAGCTCGTCTCTTCAATTTGGGTACCTTATTGTAAACCGACATAGACTCCTCCGAGCTTTCCGAGTACTCCGCGTCGGACTCCTGGAACTGCACCTCCCCCGGCTTGGTCACCAATTCATCCCCAGCGTCCGCAGCCCTCACAACCTCCTCTTCTTCCTTCTTCTCCCTTTCCTCCGCCTCCCTCATCCTCTCCTTCGAGGCGAGGATGTCAATGAGAAGGGAGCCGGATCTCTGCTGCCTCGTCCGAATCACATCGCGACTCTCTGGGTCTAGGCGGTGACCGAAAGCTATGGAGTTCGGGGGGATGGAAACGCCGTATTTCTTCACTCGCTTGTCATACCTGTGTGATTGGAGGGAGAGGTTATCTGAGAGAAATGTTAGGGGCAGTTTTTTAAATTATTTACAAATGGTTAGTTGATCAGCTGTGGGAAACGGTCACGTAATAATAGAGCTGCTTGCTTCTATTATATGTGGAAGTACTAGAAGTATAAGGCAAAGATTTTGATAAAGCTGGAGATCTCGACCTTTTAAAGCTGTGAGTGATGCCCTAATTCCACGGTAGTAAGTTGACATACGGAAAGAAATTGAAGCTATTTAAGGTTTAAAAAAAATGTTTTCGTTACAATTATTCATCTCCTATGTGTATTAATCCTAAATTTACACAAGCATGCATTGCTGTATTTTTGAATTTGGATTAAAATATCATAGCACACTAATTTTATCAATAATTGAGGAGGTTCGAATTGTAATGACCATACAAATACACACTCGTAGCAACATTGGAAACAGCACATTGTAAATAGTGAGTGAGTGTTCCAAGAGATTATAAATATTTTCTGAAATACTGTGGAACTGTAGGCTAGGGCATCCAAAAACCTAATCTTTTTCTGATACAAGTTTATGCATATTTTCACATTACACACATTCTGAAAAGTTCTCGCATTTATAAAATCTTGACATCATTTGAAAGTTACCCCCAATGAATATGTAGACTGCGCTCCTGAATTCATTCCTCTAAATCTACTGCTTTCACAATATAGTATCATCCCATACACATTTTGTTACCAACCGATATATTCAGTAGTAGGTACCGTACGATATTTTTATTCTAAAGTCTCGGTCTTCGGTATGCTTCAACCTCTAGCACGAGGGTGATTTACTCGCCCAAATTACCCGCTAGACATGAATAGCATAAATACGAGAGCTGATCTCCAAATACCTGAGGAAGGCTGTAAAATACGAACCCCGAGTTCTATGTGTGTGATAAATCATCCTGAGGAGGTAAATGCACAAAATAGCGATTTTATAGAAGAATTTTACTGCCATGGTTAGATGATAGAAAATTAGATGGAAAAGCTGCGTAAAGCTAGGATAAAAGAATATTGATGATGATGGTGGAATGACGTATAAAATAGACTTTCTTTGTCAGATTTTCCGAATTTAATAAGGCTCATTACAGCTACAGCATTAAGGCTCATTACATTAAATTGAGAAAAAATGTTCCAGTTATACTAATTAATTTTCTTCAATCAAATCATTCCACCTATAGTTTTTGCTTTTTACCATTCAGCAAAATGAAGTTGCGAACGAAAATATTTGATGATTATGACTCAATGTATGTCCATATGAAGAGCTGATGAAATTCACTCATGCCTACAGCGATTCGTCCAACGTAATAGAAACGTTAACAATAAGCAAAAGCAGTGCTAATCTGACGCCCGTAGGGTAAGAACATTTAGGTCGCTAAGTCTTCTTCAAAATAAAAAAGTAATGGTAGTCTGCTATTATTGCTTATTAATCAACAAATGAGACAATATTTATTTAGTAAAAATGGAAAAGTTTAAGTGAAAAAGATTTGCTTTTGTGAGAGTAACATGATGTTTTAGCGGTTATAGGGCACAAAGCTTTTGTCCGCGAAGTGGTTAAACCGGCCTAGGTTAAGAGAATATCATAAAAGGTGATTTCAGTAGAGGGAATTAAATAACTATTTCGAGGGTCATCGTATTTTTTCCCATGTAAACATTGTTCGTGCTTTCTGACCATTCCCCATGCAAACCACCGGTCGCGAGAGCTAGGTTGGTAACGTATTTTCAACTGGTTTGCCTGGCCGCGGGTTCAAATTCCGCCTCAGGTATGAACGTTGTGTTTATCTTAGGCTTATGTTTAGGCTTGATGGTGCGATATAACCTATGCCGTTCGTGGACCTAAAAACCGTGTTCTACTCCCTAAGTTGCTCATGCAATATCTATCCAAGTACGTGCCTATCTTTTAGGCTTGCCGTCCATGGAGGCCTAATGGATTCAATGGTCTCGAGGAAGCTCTCGTCGCCGGCCATTTCCACTAGCTCCCTCTCGCTAAGAAAGAGCATCTCCCAAAACTTGCGACCATTCTCGGTGAGCAGGTACTCCGCCTCCTCCGGCGTAAGTTCGTCTACCAGATCGTTCAGGCGCGAGTCTTCAAAGAGCAAAGTGCTGATAGGAGCCAAGGCGGGTGACTCGGAGACGCTAGTGGGAGCTGTCTCTGGCAAGGGCGAGGGCGATGTAAGGACCTCTCCTTCCTCTCCCTCGCCTTCCAAAGCTTTTGGAGTCGTGGCATCCTCAAAGCGTTTCTGAATCTCCTTGGCGGCCTCCTTCTGCTTGGCCCTTTCTTGTTTCTCCATCTCTGCAACCTCGACGATACCTTGAAGAAAGAAATTGATTTATCGATGTCGATTTCACTGCTTTGTTTGCATATAACACAGGTGCAGCTGTCTCTCATCCCTGATAATTACCTGTGTATAACAATGAAGACCTATCCAATGATAACTGTTTTTCTGAAAACTTTGAATTGTGGACCTTTTCAGAAAATAGCTTCTTTATGAAGATAATAAATCATATAAACCGTGTGCTTGATAGGGATTGCATCCTGACTATCGATTCCATTTGGCTTCTGGGATAGCCATGAAGCGTATACCTTAACTGAATAATTGGTCTTCTTTCAACTATTTCAAGACCCCAAATAATTCTTTTCGTCAATAATCATTTCAAAATTAAATCCGATCATTTGGATTTTTAAACTTCTTATTCACGCTGAATTACGATAGGAAAATAATTCCAATCGCCCGCAGTTCTTTGCCTTTCTTCGCAGAATCTTAATGTTTATAGTAATGTGATATTCCAGCTCATCAATAATATATTCCATCAATTTTAATTTTAATCTTATCGTTCAATGTTGCATATACGGCATAGTAATGATTATAACAACGTGAGGAAAGGTAGACTTTTTTATTCATACCTCATATTCAAATTTTTCCAAAGCCTTTCTTCCTATTTAGTTGGCCCACTACATCTTGGCTTGAAATTAAATTTTGAAGGAGAAGTAAACCCTATCATACATTAAAGCATTCAACATTAGTCTGACAACATAAGTAAAAATATCCGCTACGTAGCGAAAAATAAGAAAATGCAATTTATATTATTGCTCATCCACATGTTGAGGGATCATTACATGGATTTCAGAACATCCCCAGGGGAAACACATTGCTGAGGGCATACCAACTACCATTGGTGAAAAGCAAAGCATCCAATTGATGTCAACCAGTTCAGCCTCTGTATTCCATTCAATAGGTTCAGAATTATTTCTTTCCTGTCAAAATATAGGTTGAAGGTTTGAGTTCCGCCCTGAGAGGATTATCACTTTACGGGGCAAGTATGTTTGCGTAGTTTACTCCAGGTAATTTTAGGAGAGGACTTCATCGTCCTAAAACTAGCTGTTTAAATAAAGACGTTTTAATAGGAGTTTCTCTTCCTGATAGTTAGCTTTCTCTCCTGTTTAGTTAATGGTTCTAAAGAATACTTTTTCGTGAGTGGGGATCGTACTTTTATTTTAGTACCAAAGGTGTACTTACTCATTGTGATATCCTGCGGGAACTCTGGATCGGCACTGGTACGGCAGCGAGAGGAATAGTGGTCGTACGACAAATGGAGCGCTCTAAGGGCCAACTCCGGTCTGGGGACGCCGGGGGTCTCGGGCTGCACGGCGTGAGGCGGCAGCTGAACGTGCGTCCCGAGGTCGGGGAACTCGCAAGCGTAGGCGGAGGCCGGCGCGGGTTCGAAGGCCGTAGTGGAGGACGGCACGACGGCGGCCCAAAGGAAGAGGGCGATATCGGGGCAGGGCACGCATTTGTAGCGCCGCACCTCCGGCTCGCCCAGGCTGCTTCCCTCGCCTTCCATCTGGTCGATCTGGCGGAGGATCACGTACGAAGACATGTCCAGGTGCAACTGCAACTCATTTCGAATGTCATCTCTGACCTGTTGTGGATGGAGAGTAGTGGAGTGAATGAAGGGGCAAAACAATTCTCAGACGTGTCACTGTACTAGAGAACCAAATCGGAACTTTTTTTGGAGGGCAATCAATAGGTCAGCAGGTCATGATGCTGACAAAAGCCGTGTAGCGTGCATTTCAAGCTCAGGGTCCTTATTCTCTTTCTGAAACTCTAGTGGTATCCAAGGGATACCATAGGTTTTTCGGGACTCGCGTTAACTTTTTGTAAACATTCTAATGAGGAAATCAATGAAACGCAACCTCGGTTTCGTTGCTGGGGAGATAACCGAGGTTGCGTTTCAAACGAGAATACGGGCCCAGTACTCCATCCGTCCAATGGGACGTAAAACCATGGCCCCCTTTAGCGTCGTTAATGGCAGGCCAATACTGACGCTGAATTTCCCTCCACCTCTCCACCCTTCCATTCCCATCCTTGTATGTACCTTTCCTCGCATGAAGCGCGTTTAAGTTCTGGATAGACTTGAAATCCACAGGTGGTGAGTCGAGCAACAAATAGAAGTTACATAGTAACAGCAAATGCAAAGCCCTTCGGTTTGAACGTGTTAGATCAAAATCAACGCGAATAAAAGTACATATTCCCACTATTCAAGCGAGCAAAATACGTACCGCAAATTCGTCCACCCGTCCAGAATAAGCCTAAACGAAGACCTTCGGTGCACTGAATTTCGGACGTTAATCTCGACAGGCGTCTGCCATTTCGTAGCCGCTTGGTAGTCTGTCGCGGTAAGGCGATAGCCGTGTGGCAAGCCGTCAGGGCAATTCCCCGTTATCGAGCGACGCTAGAGTACTCCAATACTTACTCAATAGACTGAATGTAGAGCTATCGGGATCTGCACCGGGTCGACATCCTTAGCCCTGAGGAAGATGAACGAGTCGTTCATCGAAACGTCGGCGACGATAGAAGCCCTGACCCGGTGGAGATCCCGAGAGCTCTCTTTCAGTCAATATTTCAGGAAAGCACCAGATCCTTTTTCACCTGTTCAATAGTTTGCTAAAAAATGAAATATTCTTCTTCATACAAATTTAAAGTATTATAAAAAGCTTGTTACCTCTTCCATCAATGAAATCAGTCTCTTCGTTGAGCCAACTGGGTTGTCCAAATAATCATCGACCATGCTGAGAAGCTACGTATAAGATAAGGAAAATTTCTCATCAGTAAGCTTTCGCTCTTCGCAGAAAAAATCAAGTATTAATTCTGTAATTATTTTGGCATTGGTGTACACAATTAAAATATTGATACACAAAGTATTTATATGCATTATTTTTTATGAAATATATTATATTTTAAAACATCATCTGCAATTTTGCATTGTATACAGTCGTAGAAACGTTTTCTTCATTGTACTTTTCTTTCATATCTGTTCCCATAAACGTTAATTCAACCATGTGTTCAGAAGTAATTCATAAAAAAATTGCCTTTTATCATATTTTAAAACCTTTTCTAGATGTTTTTAAAGGATTATATTTAAAACTTAAAGTAAAAATGATTTTAATTTTAATTAAAGATTTCTGTTGGTACAGGCCATAGAGAGAATATACATAACAGTGCATATTATACTATGCATAGAGAACATGCATGTATAACAGTGCATATTATCAGGGTTGATTAGTGAAGCTGTGCACAGCCCTATGCGAGAAACAAGTGCATTACAGCATTCAGCTATTGCTGTTCCGAAACCTTTCTCAGAAGCTCGAGTCAGTAAGTAATTAAAAGTGACTTTTGGAAGTGAAGGCTGTTCGGGTGCTCCACCGGGTCAAATCCTCCATCGCTGCCCGAACAGCCTTCACTTCCAGCCTACGCCGGGAAAGCCTGCGATCTTTTTTTCAAAAGTGACTTTTATTAAGTGATTAAAAATACGGTACGTACTTAACTATCGGTAACATTAAACGTTCCGTGCATTCTTTCTTTCAGCTTCCCCATTCTCTCAGCTATGGGAATTTTAATGATTCTTGTGCATTTATAGAGTAAAATATGACTTTCGTTCCATCTCTGTCAATTAATACCCGACGTCATGTATTTGGTTATTTATAATGAAAATTGAATATATGTATTTTCTACTCTTGTTCTCGTTAAATTTTCTTACCCAGTTGAATATGCTCTAAATTTGAAAGTACCAATTTGTTCCCAAGGTGTATGTGAAATAAAAGACCTGCATTCCGTTCTCACTTAATATATTTATCATACTTATGATAATGAATATCTTATATTTCCTAGCTCGCGGGTAAGCTTAAAGCCACCGAGTGCGTCCGCCGGGTTGCGGATGGTGGGACGACCTCTAGATATAGGGGTTACCTGCGAGATAAATGAGTTTACTCGTTGAATAAGCAGTCGTGGACAAAAAGCGACGGCATTCCGAGGGGGTATTGGTCTATCCCTGGGTAAGGTAGGTCTCTAAATAATGCAGAACCTGTGAAGATGTCGTGACTTGGCGACGGGAGGCCGCCAATATTTACGCTTCTCGTCACCCGGAGGAGAGGGCAGCAGCTCTTCTTCATATGAGCGAAGGTGGAGACCACAGTGGTCGGTACAGCGACACTCATTTCACTACAGGCATGGTAACATTTACTTTAGGCATGGTAACATTTACTTTAACGGATGTAGTACTGCGATGTGGAAGGCAAGGGGAAACCACCACATTAAAATCCTAAGGAGTCGCTGCTACTCCACTCTTTCTTTCTTATCAAGACGTGATGGAACTGCCTCGAGTAAAATATTCCGGAGGTAAAATAGTCCCCCATTCGGATCTCCGGGCGGGGATCTACCGGGAGAGAGTACATTAGTCAAATGTGATAAACATTTTTAGAGTAGGAACATGGAATGTGAGATCGCTTCGGACCTGTGGAAGACTGGAGAACCTGAAGGTGGAAATGCGAAGAATGGAACTCGACGTATTAGGAATCAGCGAAATGAAGTGGCTAGAAGATGGAGACTTTTGGAGTGGAAGCTACAGGATTATACATACAGGATCATTAAATGGTAATGCTGGAGTAGGGATCATACTCAGAAAGAGCGCCGGAATGCGTGTGAAGAGCTTCCTGCAGTACAATGAAAGGATAATAATGGTGAAGATCCATACCAAAAATGTAAATACCTTAGTGGTGCAGTTTTACATGCCTACGACGGACTACGAAGATGGAGAAGATGAAGACGTCTACGAAGATATCACGGAAGTTATAAAACAGGTAAGAGGAGAAGAAAACCATATATTTTAGGAGACTGGAACGCTATCGTGGGCAAAGGTCAAGATGGAAGAATAACTGGAAATTACGGATTGGGAAACCGAAACGAAAGAGAAGAAATACTGCTAGAGTTCTGCACTCAACATAAGTTAGTGGTCTCCAACACATTGTTTAAAAATCACAACCGAAGAAGACAATTACCGAAGAATTATACACAGTTTGTATAAAAACCAAGTAACTGTGATAAAATCTGGACACAGCTATGAAGAAGCAATAATAAGGAAAGGAGTGAGAAAAGGCTGTGAACTCTCTCCCGTAATTTTCAATGTTTGCATCGAGAGAGCAATCGATGAATTCAAAGAGAAGTCCTCTGGAGTGTTTATCCATGTAGAAAAAATAAGCATGCTGCGATTCGCTGATGACATGATTAGACAGAGAGGGATCTGAACAAGATTCTAGTAACCATGAAAGGACAAAGGCTAGATTTCAGCTGAAGATAAATTAGAAGAAGACTAAGGGCCAGTTTCACCAACGAAGATAATCTTTTTAACTCGGTTAATTTTGGGATTAACCGAGTTAATGTGACTTTTCTGTTTCACCAGTACTGTTAACTCGGTTTTGGGGCATTATCTCGGTTAATATTTTTACCGGAGGTTTTCACGAGGTGAAAGGTTATTATCGAATATAATTCTGTGAAGTAACATGGCGCGCAGGCGATTTCGTGAGTTTCTTTTAGATATTAGTCGAGACATTTGAGCTCAATTATCGTTATTTAAGGCAATTACTAGGTGGATTAAGGAACGCGCTAATTAATTTGAACCCATAAGCTGAGATTTTATTTATCCTGAGTTAATAAATGCTACGAAAAGCGCTTAGCAACAATTCAGGTGAAGTCATCCCATCGTCTTCAGGGTGAGTGAAGGTGCTCTCACCCTGAAAACGATTGGCGAGTCGTCCGTGGAAACGTTGGTGTTACATAAAGGATAAATAAAAACAAATAGCACGTATCTAACCTCTAAAATACTATCTTGTTTAAATGTAAATAGTACACTTCTCACGATAGATACTCCTTCACACTTCAAGCATAATTAAACATATTTTATAACTATCATGAAATCTTGCTGAGTAATCAGGTAACGCTATAGCCGCATACGGTCATGGATACGATTCGCCCGTGACAGTGACCAGTGACCAATGACAGCCAGCCGGAATCGAATTGTAAAATATCAGTTTGATTATAAACATGTATACCTAAGGTTGATCAAGTGAGCTTCAGAAATTGCTTCTCTCGTCGTCGTGTCCGTTCTTTTATAATCACGTCTGGTGAGATTTAATGTAGTATGAAATTGCTCCAGCGTCTTTCTTAATTAATTACGATAGGCCTCACATTTCCATAAAACAGTTTATTTTGTATCAGGCCTAGCGTACCTCGACCTCTATTTCTCCTCTCCTAGCTTTCTCCGGCAAAATTGTGGCTGCCACCATTGTAATGGACACTGAAGCTGCAGATGAAGATGCAAAGTTTGGCCCGTTTGGTGAGCATGGAGTCTTTCAATCTAAATACAATGGCTTATGAAATTCAAAAAACAGGATAGAGGAACTAGCATCTCTCCCCGTGCTGCCTGTGGATTCCCAGAAAGTACTGGTACGCGGAAAACCACGCAACTTGGGTTAAGCTGACCCTGTTCCGAGAAGTCTACCTTAAATCGAACCGAGCATTAACCCAAAGCTCTGCCTACTAAGGTACATACCAGACCGCTGAAAGTATTTAGTGAACAGAAAATGTTAAGAAGCCTAAATAATACATTTACCTTAAGGACTTCTACTATACGCTCCTTTTTATTTTCCAGCGGCAAAAAAACGTTTTCCTCCTCACGCCACAAGAAAAGGTACGTGTTCAACCCTGGGACGTCATACGGAAGCGGCAGGGAATCACATCTCAGGAAGGTCTCCCACTAAATTAGAAATGGGGGTTGATTAGATTTTCCAACCTCACTCTAGATGAAACCAATCAATTTCTATAAGGTAGTACTTCATTTTTATCCTTCTGTTCAATCTCCCATTTTCTGAACTCTTCCTCTTGCTCATTGAATATTTCCATTGATAAAGGTAGGTGTACGTCCCTCAGCGCCATTTCTTCATCCAACCTTTCTTCCTTTGCTTTCATTTCTTTAATGTACTCTTCCCGCCTCTGATCCATTTCCTTCTTTCTTCTCAATCTGTAAGATATAGTGGTTCGTTATGAAAGAGGCTGTTCTTTCAATTACCGTATCAAACATATGAATTAGTAGACAGTGGTTTCGTACCTCACTCGGTGGAATTCCATGATATTAGGAAGAGAAGAAGAAGAAATAACATGTGGGATTGCAGAGTTATTTCTTCTTCTTTTCCTGATGTGAAATAGTTGAAATGATTACATCAACAGACTAATTCAGTGAGTGCTGAGAAATAATCCCTGAGTACTCAAAATTTTAATCAATACCTTATTTTTTAGTTCCAAAATTGGTAGATAATCGCGTTATCATTCTACGTGAAGCCTTCGTACACATATCCCAAGATAAATTCAACTATGAATTTATATATTGACTGTCTGTCTAACATTTCAATGATATGTGATTGAGGGTACATGAACCTGAATGAATGAGGGTACATGAATGAAGGGTAAAAATTGAGGATACAAATATGATATATTAGAAGAGGAGTATCCTAAGCTGCAGACTGAGCAACTGTTTTGAAGCGAAAGGCCCAGAAAATTTGACTGTCCTAGGAAAATAACGGCGTGGCATCAACAGATAGTGGTGTTGAGCTTAAGGGTATTAGCCCATTTTTAAGTGCCTTCATGCATTTCTTCTCAATTTTACGAAATCTATTTCATTTTCTTGGCCATGATGGTGTAGGCAGGTAGGTAGGTTGCGATGCGAATATTTTCATCAGATATTCCGTAATATTTCCGACACTCATTGATAGATCCTTGTCTGCTTCATTTGTGCCAAACTCAAGAATAGAAAATTTTAATTCGAGAGAAAGTAAAAGTTGATAATGATCCGTGCCTAAACGGACTATAACCGCATTAATCAATATTTACCTCTGTTTCCCAATCGTTTTATCTGAGTTTGGAAACACGACGTTAACTCCGTTCTTTTGGATTAATCAACGATTCCAAACGCAAATACTATGCCAACGCTCTCTCTGGCATTAAAGATTCCAAGCGAGTATGGAAAGAACTAAGGAATCTTGGTCTTGTACGTCACAGACAAAACTCTCTTGCACAAAATATTATCGTCAATCAAATCAATCTCTACTTCTCTACTATTGCCCGCACAGGCCTTAGCAGCTACCCTTTTCTTCCTACCCTACCCTCACATCTAATACTCTCGTCCCTTTCAGCGACTCAAATTTCTATTTTGAAATAATCAATACTGATACCCTCAATAAATTCATTTTCCGATCAAGATCGAATTCCACCGGGGTAGACAAAATATCTCACAGAATGTTGAGAATCTCCTATTGTATCACAATGCCTATCATCCTTGATTTGTTTAATTTTTCACTACAATCCTCCGAATTTCCTACCCTTTGGAAATCGTCTCTTATAACACCTATAAAAAAGATAAAAAATCCAGTGAATCCGTCAGACTACAGACCAATATCCATCTTATGCAACATTTCTAAAGCGCTAGAACGCATTGTTCATTCCCAAGTTGTGTATTTCCTCGCTCGAAACAATAAACTTGACCAATTTCAATCTGGATTTCGTCGCGGTTTTTCCCCCCAGTCTGCTCTTCTGAAAATCACCGATGACATTAGAAGTTCGTCTGACAAGAGAATGGTGACGATACTCGTATTATTTGACTTCAGCAAGGCCTTCGATCGGGTAGACCATGCTATTTTACTTGAGAAAATGAGGAAGTTGAATTTCTCCTCTTCGGTCCTCAACTGGTTTCATTCTTATCTGTCTGACCGTCGACAGGCCGTAAAGGACACTTACGGGAACATTTCCAGCTGGACTACAGTCCCCTGTGGAGTGCCGCAAGGTTCTGTACTTGGTCCCCTGCTCTTTTCCATTTTCATTAATGACCTTCCACGCGACTTAGAGCACACGAAGTACATGCTTTACGCAGACGACCTGCAAATATATCGTCATTGTTTCCCCAACGAAATTGACGACTCAATCAAAAAAATGAACGACGATATTAAAGTTATTTCTGCATGGTCCCACAAAACAACTTTGTTCTAAACTCAAGTAAGACCAAAGCAATAATTATTGGTAGTCCTAAGATGATAAATCGCTTGCCCTATGAAAATGTATCTCAAATCTGTGTCGACGGCACCCTTATTCCCTATTCAAACTCTGTTCGAAATCTAGGTATCACCATGAGCTCAAGTCTGTCTTGGAACAATCATGTCAACAATATTTCTCGCAAAATCAGCACAATCTTACACCAGCTCAAAGTGCATTCAAAATTTCTTCCTCAACACACTAGGAAAATGCTTATTTCATCGTTAGTTTTCCCCACTACTGTTGTCTTGTTTACATTGACCTGCATGAAGAAGATAACACCACACTACACCGGGCTCTAAATTCATGCATCAGGTTTATTTTTAATCTTCGCAGAGATGTCCACTTGACCCCCTATTACAATGAACTTCGATGGCTCAATGCTAAGACCCGAAGGAAATACTTCCTCGGGTGCTTCTTGTACTCCCTGTTCAAAGAAAAATCTCCTAAATATATTTTCGACATGTTTGCTGCCAAACCTTCCACTTGAGAGATGTGTACCAGATGTGATCCTGAGTTTCTATTCTTCCTGGTCATCGCTCAACGAAGTTCCAAAATTCATTTATAGTTACTGCGTGTCATCTCTGGAACACCTTGCCCAAAAGGATAAAAATCTGTTCTTCCGTTGCTAGCTTTAAGATGAAATATTACTAAATGTTACTCTTTGATCACTAAATGTCATATTCCTATTCTGAAATTCAAGAAATGTATGTATATGTAATTTGTTATACGATGTCCTAACGATGTCGCATTTGTCCTTTTTACATGCCAATTGTTTTAATTTATATTTAATTTGTCACAGCTTGTATATTGTATGGACTGTCTGATTTATTATATTTTGTTGCTCGTATAACTATGTACATTGTCTTTTGTCCTTGTGGGGCACAGCCCTGGGACAATTAATAAACATTCATTCATTCATTCTGAAAGGACTACTCTCAACAACCGGCTTTGTTTTGAATACAGAAATATCTACTATGCTAAAAACTCCCAGTAAAAATAAACTAAACACTATACTTAGATATTCAATTTTAGAATTTGTTGCGGAGTAAAAATTGTATTAAATAGTGTTTAACGCTGAGATTATTTCACGCCATCTAACCCAAACTTAATCATAAGTAACCTGCATTGAACAACTAGTTCTGTCCAAACTTAGGTCTACATTGTGGTGGGCCGAAAAACACGAAAGCGTCCGAATCGAATCGTAATAGCACCAAAAAGTTGCTACTCGTCACCCTGATCACAAAGAAAGAAAAATGTTTGAAATCGGACCATATCTTCCGGTCGCACATCTCTTTTGAAGTTTCGAAAAAATCGTAAAAAGTACGACTTATTTCGGGATTTTTTAAATAAGTGACAGCGTTTGGATTGCGTTCAAAATCGGTATGTATCCTCTCCAAAAGATCCTTTATCTTAACAAAATATAATTCCCCTTCCCTTCTTCTTTTAGGGGGAGAGAGACCGTCGCTCATCGCGTTCAAATTATCGTAAAATCGTAAAAAAACCTGACTTTTTTCGGGATTTTCTCTTTATGAGTTACAGTAATCGGATTGCACTCAAAATCGGTATGTGGCCTCTTCTAAAGGTCCTTTGTCTTCTAAAGAAGATATTATTCCCGTTTTCCCCTTCTTTAATGGGGAAGGGGAGGGGCATATATCGTAAAAATGAGTGACCTCACGGTCGTTGTTTTCTTCGTGTGAAGTGTGCAGCTCTTCGCCCTAGAAACTTTAGGTACAAGGGTACTTTCGGCTGCACCGGGAGTTTTCCTTTCATTTGCAATTGCCAACAGAAAGGGTCAAATGTGTTTCTACAAAGAAGTTTTAGTTTTTTAGAGGTGCGTCGACGGCTAAGGTCATTTTGCACCTTGTCTAAATATTATTAACGAGTACGTAAAATGTTCATTATAAAGTAAGAAAAAAGTAAAAAAAGCGCAGCACGATACACATCATACTCCGTCAGGAGGCGTCTCACAGTGAGGGGGGAGTCGCACCGATCGCAACGGGGCCATCTTCTCCTCCGTAAAGAGGTTGGAGTGGGAGTGGGTCAGGGCACTGTGCCCTATCCTCACCCGTGTGATGACAACTAACTCCCTCCGAGTCCTCCCAACTGAAGTTGGCCACATTGCTGTATCAGCCTTAATTTCACGTAGCTTATTTGTGATTTGCTGATTCCACGTTTTCCTCCACTGCTGAAGGCATACGTTCCTCAAATAGCCCTCAGATCCTCCACAGGTACTAGTGCAACGGCAGTGTTGGCCTCTCGCAACGCCTCTTTAGCGACGGAGTCCGCTGTCTCATTCCCTGCTATCCCCACTTTTCCAGGAACCCATAAGAATTCGATATGAATTCCCTTTCTCTTGAGGGACATTATGCTACATTAAATCTCCTGGACAATTGGATGCATTGGGAAAAAGTGGGAAATGGCCTGCAGTGCACTCATGGAGTCACTGCAGACTAGAAAGGAGACATTACGTCCCTTAATCCCGAGCAGAGCCATCCTTATAGCAGGTAGTCCCGCTGCGTAAATACTATACATGGGATCCAACCTTGCCCTGATGACTCCGTGGTGAGCTGAGGTCACCGTACACGCACGTGCCTCCTCCGTCTTCGAACCGTCCGTGTAAACGGCGGTGTGAAGCCGGGGCGTGCGTTAATAATCTCTTGGAAAGAGCGCTGGTACTCGGCAGTAATGGTGGAAGACTTGTAGTATCTCTGTAAGCTGAAGTTACATATGATTGACTTACTTACCCCGCGGAGGTATTCTGAAATTCTCAACTCGGTTTAATTCGGGGAACGAAATACTGTAGTCATCGTTGAAAGACTTATGCCCCAGATTTAGTGGTCTTGTGTACCGTGTTCGTCTATTAAAATACGAATAAAACGGGGTTAAAAACAATATTAAAACAAGGATGCTCCTTTGAGACTAAATCTTGGCAACATAGTCGCACATAAGTATATTTCTCCTGACATTCAACGGAGGCTCGCCCGAATCTGCATAGATATTCAATACTGGAGACGTACGGAAGGCACCAATTGCCATCCGCAGCCCAGCATTATGCACCGTTGACAACGGCCGTAAATATTACTCCAGGGCAGAGGAGTATACTATGGAACCATAGTCCAATATTGACCATACTAGGGCGCGATACAGTAACGTTAGGGTTGAGCGGTCGGCTTCCCATGTCGTATTTGATAAAAACCTTAAAATACTCAAACCTAACAAGTCTTCATGCATCTGTCCTTTGTAAACAAATCTTATATGCTCTCGGATTTTCAACTGGTAGTCTAAAATTATGCCAAGGAACCTGATTTCTTGGACGTAGGTTAGGTACGTGTTCCCCAAACTCAAAGGAGTTGGTAGGTGTAGTCCTCTCAAGTGGTAGAAATGCATGCATTTCGTCTTCTCTGCCGAAAAGCAAAATCCACTATTCCCGGCCCAGATGCTGAGTTTGATCAAGGTCATCCGTATTTGCATTGCGGCACTGACCAGCTTGGACGATAGGCAAACAGTTGCTAGATCGTCCACAAACAAGGACCCCGGTGCTTGGATACTCTGTACTGGAAAGCCCTGTGGTACTCCGTTCTCTTGAAAGTAAGAGTCGGACAGACAGTTTCCAATTCGGACTTAAAACGTCTGGTCAGGTCACTCATTTTTTCGAAACATGTCCCTTCCCTCCCCGTTAAAGAAGGGAAGAACGAGAATTATATATTTTTTTAATACAAAGGACATTTAGAAGAGGCCACACACCTATTTTGAACACAATCCAATCACTGTAACTCATAAAGAGAAAATCCCGAAAAGTAATGTTTTTTACGATTTTTCGATAATTTGAACGCGATGAGCGACGGTCCCCTCCTCCTAAAAGAAGAAGGGAAGGGGAATTATATTTTTTTTAAGATAAAGAACCGTTAGGAGAGGCCACGTAACGATTTAGATCACTTTCAATCCAAACACTCTCACTTATTAAAGAAAAATCCCGAAAATTGTCATAATTTTTACGATTTTTCAAAACTTCGAACGAGATGTGCGACCGGATGATATGGTCCAATTTCAAAACTTTTTCTCCCTTTGTGATCAGGTTGACAAGTAGCAACTTTTCCGCGCTATGATGATTCAAAACGGACACTTTCGTGTTTTTCAGTCCACCCTAGTCTTCATTAGTTTGAAGCAAAGCATCAAAGAATAAGGATGCAAAAAATGATTCAGAGAATTATGCAATATATAAAATTACTCACGGTAGAATACTCTACATAAAACGATGAAAAAATACCCTTAAAGAGGTGAAAAAGTTCTGCTACCTTGGAAGCCGAGTAGCAAACGATGGACGAAGCGAGAAAGAAATAGTCAGTAGAATAGAATAAAATAGTAATTGGGGCGTTATACCAAAAGAAGAATCTACTTACAGCTGAAAATACAAGCGTAGAAGAAAGGAAGCAATTCATCAGAACGTGCTTCAGGAGCATGTTTCTTTATGGTAGTGAGGCATGGACGATGACAGTAGCGGAGAATAAAAGGGTGGAAGCATTAGAAATGTGGTGCTACATAATAATGATGAAAATTAAATGGTTCGACCGAATGAGTAACGAGGAAGTCCTAAGAAGAGTGGGAGAAAAGAGAGGACTTATGCAAACCCTAAGAAGAAGACAGGTCAACCTAATGAAGACAATCGCTGAATAATAAGAGAATGGGAAGAGCGGCAAAGAAAGGTCTCGTATGAGATGCATGGAACAAGTGAGGAAGGATGTGAAAGAGAAGAAACACGTAAATATGAAGAGATTAGCTGATAGGAGAGTTGAGTAGAGAGCTATATCAAACCAATCTCAGGATTGCTGACTGATGATGATGATGGTAGAATATTAAACGTTTACACATAAAAGTTAGAACTTCACCTCGTTTCGATTTTTTCTGCATGAGCCAATTCCCTCAGCTGCTCCTTTAGGCGAGCTAATTCCTTTTTGCTTAACTTCTTTCCTTTCTTTTTCTTCTTGCCCTTTTTCTTTCCTCCTCCCTTTTTCTTCCCCTTTGACTTATTTTTGCCACTCTTTCCTTTTCCGCTCCTTTCGCTGCCACCTTTGTCAGTCTCTTCCTCCTTAATTGGATCCGCATTGACCTTTTCATCCCCTGTCTCCTGCCCCCTCGCTCCATCTCCCTGCCCCCCCACTCCATCTCCCTGTACCTCCACTCCATCTCCCTGCCCCCCAACTTCATGTCCCTGGGCCTTTTCCATTGATACCTGCGAAAGTGTGGCTGCTTCTTCCATGACTTTACTCTTCTCAACGGCTGCTTCGACACTCTTTTGCTCCGCACTCTCATCATCATCCATCTCAGTTTGGTTTGCGCTTATTTCACTGGGGACATTCGTCATTTTGCCTTTCCAAATTATCTTGATTGGTATTAAAGCAGTTCACAACACTCTGCTAAAGCTGCTGCCATGTGACAGATGCTCTACACTTCCGTAAATAAACAACGGACAGTCTAACTTGGTCTGACTCTGATTGTTCTGATAATCAAAAATATAAACAATATAATAATCTGGCTGTCATGGGAATAAATAATGGTCGATTTCCAATAAACCTGCGCATATTAACGCCCATTGAAATAGATGGAAGCAAAATAGCGCTCGGCTGTGTAACTTCATGGTGTTTGACTGTACCAGAAGGGGTATTGCAGCTCATTTGAGAAGCTAGCGGCCATATTGGTAGGTACGGGTACGGGCGTACGTAACTGAGGGTAGATGAATAATGGAATGTAGTTTTAAAATTTATCAAAGAAACAGAGGAAAGTGCGGAAAATCGCTAACAAGCGCTAAATATGTGGTCTGAATAGATTTAATTCGAACCAGTTTTAGTAATAACATTAACTCCCAGGGGAATGAAATTTGTTAATATCTCCCTTAAGCCTTATGTAGATTAACTGACACCACTACGATGCAACTCGGTCACAAATTCATTGTTATTAATGTTTGATATGCATGAAGTGTCCATAAGAGGCCGTATAAAATGCAGTGTTTTGTACGGAAGAGGCAGGGCCTAACCATTCCCAAGCACCCCCGTTCTGGCTTCATTGTCACCAAGAGGCTAACATGCCAATGCCTCATCCAGTACATTGTAACCTTCATGGTGTACCTGTATAAAACTAGAGGTTTTCCTTTATTGGAACCTATGAAAATATTTGATCTTGTATATTCATGTTTGGTATTATTCAACCCCATGTCATGATGCCATACACCCTCTTGTTGTCTTGGAGGATGTAGATATATTGCATTGATCCTCATTGATTCGCTGTGATAAAATATAGATGAAAAAATAACGATATAAATGGTCAGTTAAATAATGTATAGTTTGAAAGCGGGTACCTCTGGACTGGAGGGAAATCAATATCTACCGACACTTTCTTGTTCTTTGTCTATTAGGTTATATCTCTAACCCTTGCTCTGAGCATTTCTATTCTCTCGCAGCATATTCTTATTCTTTACTTCTTCAATGCTATTGATGTTTATCTAGTATTATTTTCCATCGCATGACATTTCTAGATGGTTTGGTAGCCCAGTGGGTCGAGCGTTAAGCCACTAACCATAGACCTCTATCCGCATCCGGGAAAGGCCTCCCGACACATCTAATTACACCCAAGCTGAGCAATTCTCCGGGTTCAAGATATTCCTGAGAAACCGCTGTCGGCAACGGAAAAGTAGCTGACCTACGAACCCTGATGTGCAAATTTTACTTGCCGTTGAGCTTAGCACTTGCTGAATTTTACCCCCACCCACCAGATTATTCTTTGGTTTGAACACTGTTTTTCCTGTATTACATTATTTCCGAGGCAGATGCATTATGTGAACCCTCCAATTGTTCTCCTTTTGAGAATCCGACCGCCTGAAGTCACTCTCTTCCTCATCTTTGGATTTTAGTTTCCTTCCTGTAGATTTTCCCGCCATATTGGGCAAGGGCCTAGCCACGTTGAAACACCCGTCAGATCTCGTACTGGGCCCGGATGGGAGTTGGATATGCGATCCTCCTCCATACCTGGGCAGGTAAAATGTGGGTTGGTAAAATGGACCCAAAAGGGATCTAACAAGTGCCCGAGGGGATCCAGAAGGTCCCCGTCCACCCCTATAATTGACATTTCTCCCCCTATGTAAATATCCTCTAATCAACATTTCACCTACTTGTAATTCAAGGAGGCCTGAGGATAGGGAGCCACGCAGTTGAATGATACCCACGCTGAGTGCCGAGTTCTCCAATTATCACATTCTGTAGACTTATAATTAGCAGTACAAAGGATACATTCATGGGGGCGCAGCTCAAGTGCATATTCGAATTTGAATAGCGATTCAAGTCAGTCTAAATCCGGGTAATCGAAAAAGGGTATCCTTGTGTGTATGTCCTACACACCAAATCTATCAGGGTTCGATGCCCCGTAGTAGTTGCAGGGGGTATGCGATGGTAAGTAGATGGGAAAAAGGGAACCTCTTCATGGGTGTTTCCTACTCTCTATTATCATAATGGAAAGCGTATGATAACATCGGTTTGAGCTAAGTGTTGACGGATAGGGAAACGAAGAAATTATACAATCAACAGTGGCAAAGACATCCGCAAGGCTGATGAAGGAGCAAGTTGCTTTATCGGGGAATGGAAACGTTTCTCGACCTTAAATAATGAATGGCATCACGGAAGCCAATCGGGGTAGTCAGGTCGTTGACGCGAAGACCTGGCAACCCAGAGTGTGGGTTCGAATCCCACATCAAACACGGATATAGTGATCATCTAAGGTTCATTGTTAGGCTAATGAACGAAATAACCAGTTGAGGAGCTTAGAAGGAAACTATACCACCACCACAAATATTTCGGAATTTTTCTATGCAAAGTCAGCCAAACTATTTTCTACTAGCACGGTAGGTACCATTTTTTTCCAAGGCTGAGCTTACTCCGGATAGATTAAGTTCAAAGTTAGCAGAACGGAGACAATGAACGTTTCATCTCCTCTGTATTTTCAATTATGTACCCTCACTAAAAGACATATCAGACCGTGAGGTAAGATACAAGGATGGAAATGAATGAGTAAGGAGGACGGGTGGAGATAAACCTGGTGCACAGTGGTCCAGGTACCCAGAAAATCATGGCATAGATAGAAAATTCAAGTTACTTTCTAAATGATCTAGATAGGTGGGGGCTGTAGATAATTGATCCCCCACGTTCGAAAACGTTTGTATCAGGTAAGTAGGAGTCCACCTGTCGTAACAAGTCAGTGCCAAAGTGAGGTTACAAGTGCATTGGACCAGTGCACTTAGAGAAACGTTAACTTCAATAACGTATAAAATCACATCTACGCAACCGATTTTAGTTTTGAAAAAAGGAATCTGGAACAAAAAGTAAATACTTTCAAATTTAAACTACAACAGTCCGTAAGTATGGTGAGCGAATTTATTTTTGCAATATTGTAGGCTCCGTCCGAAGTTCAATTTTCCACATAAATAGTTCCTTACATTTTAGAGGTTATCATGAATTTTGACAGTTTTCGGTCCAGTTTGAAGAGCGAGGTTTTTCCTATAATGTGCACATAGAAAAATACACCGAAGTGCACCGAAGCGAATAAAATTAGCGAAAAGATGACGAAAACCGAGCGCTCCAGCGCGTATCAACGCGTTGCAGCGCTACCGCCATATGTGTTGTAGTTTTAATTATAAACATCAAAATAAATAAAATGGCTGACAAGAAGAAATCATTGACCGCTAAGTGCTACAATTATTTTAAAATTTTATTAGAATCTCTTTAAAAGTAACATCAAATTTAATTTTTTTCTTAACAAGAAGAATTACTTTAATTATGGTAGAATTTACAGCACACATAAAATTATGTTTTACTTTTGCTTTACTACTTTATATTGTATGTACACTATGCTGTGGATTGGGTCTAATGCGTTGCATAAGTGTGTAATTTGAGAAATTTTCGGCAGTTTAAAATGCAGTTTAAATTTATAGTTCATATATGCAGGGGCGTTTACATGAAATTTAAAGCGATTGATGTTCGCTTCTGAAAAAAAGTTTGTGTCCCCAGTTAATGATTTCCCGATACTTGTCACATTTATTTTAATTCACAGTAGGCAATCATCTTCTACCTTCATCAAACTTCTAAGAGTGATTTATGTTGACGTTTAGTGTCATGTTTCTTTTATATGATATCCTTGTGCAAATGAATGAAAAATGGAAGAACACGTTTATTTTTACTTTTTCGTACTGTGAGACTTATATTATAAAAAATTAGAATCGAACTTTCAATATTAAAATATATTAAATTCATTTGTATACCTGTTCGAATTTTGCGTAATTTGACTTTATATTCGTCATTAGCGTGCTAGAAAACCTATATAGCATACTAGCTGAAGGTACCCGTTGAAATTCAATGGGAGGGAAAAAAAATGATAAATACAAATTGTATTAAGAAATTTGAACATTTTTCATGATGTGGCGAAAACTAACTTGTGTTATAGAGTTGGCTATGGTTCCAAGTAAGTATCGGAACTATAAATATAATTTAAACCAATGTATACACATAATTACTGCCTGGACTCATACCTGGGCCTTTACAAAATTAAGAATATTATTTCAGGCCAGAAGAAACAAAGGAGGTTATAAGGGGAGGTATACGAATGTCTGTTTATTTTTCACAATGAGGATAGATTCGGGTTTTTGGGAATGGTACGACTCACCTCTTCGGCAAAAAAATTTTTTCTCTGGCCTTTTATGCATGTTTTTCTCAATTCTCCAACTTCATGACGGTGGCGTCAATGAACTTCCTACGGATATGTATAAATGCATTTTTTTCCAATTAGAGTCAATTTCGATTCTTTTAACTTAGTATAGATTTAGCCTACTTAAACCAGATACTTGTCGCTTGGTTGCGTATATTCACACCTTCTACTGTATATTTGACGTATAACTATATTACAATTTTTTTCATCTGGCAACTCTTATTTTTGATTAGACTACATTTAGGTACGTTTCTTATGACGTTCTTGTGTCTCAAAAGACAACAATTTTGAAAACGGTCCACTTCGGAATACGGTATAAATCCATAAAATATTCACCTTTTGAACCCCCCAGAATCTTTCATTTAAATACTTTTAGTTTTACTGGATGCAAACCTATTTGATTTGAGAGCAGCGCGAAAACTAAGCTCGTATGATTTTTCCGAATTAAATGGCCGATCTAGATTCAAGAATTAGCTGCGATGCCTCTTTTCATACCTTTCAATATCCTCACGAAAAGAACAATGCTGTTTACGGCATCGGTTTTGGACAAACGTTTTCAGCATCATTGCAATGTCATCAATGAACATCCCACAGATACGTAATGAGGCATTATGCTCCATTGGGATTTGAATTTTATTCCCTAGTTTTTGTTAAACTATCTCAAATCTCCATGAACGAAAATTTCAAAAGCGTTCCATTTCTTTTCTTCATATCCCAGGTCGGTTCTAATTCACAAACCCGCAAATAAAAAAACATTCACAATTTGAACACCACTAAATCATTCATTCACCCCTAATTTTAACCGAATGCAAACCTTCTAAATCCGTGATTAGCGCTAGCAGTCAACACGTATCTTTGTGCGGAAAAATATGGCTGACCTTGCTTCACGAATAGCCTACAATGCCTTCAGTAACTTCCTATATCCTCGCGGAAAGCACAATTCCATTCACGGCATCCCTTATGACGAACTGTTTAAGTATCAACCATGTTTTCATTTCGGAGACGACATAGCAAAGGCGTTAGCAACGCTCGGAAAAGAATCGAAAAAACAGTAAATTTCAACGTAAATTAGACATTGCCCAGTAACCTCGACGACAAAGTGTAAATCGGTTAAAAGAATAAGAAAGTATAAACATTCTCCCATTAAATGCAGAAAGGAAGAAATCGATTAATATTTTGTTATTTTACTGAGTGAATGAAAAACCTCTTGCGCTCCCATAAAATGAAAAAGTCAATTTAAACCAATCTAAATACGTAATTGGCACCAGGAATCGAACCCGGGCTCTGAGCCTTTTGTATAGCCTATAGCACCTTCTTGTGTATACGCTAGAATCCTACAAAATTTCAGCTCAATCGGTGCAGTTGTTTTTGAGGAGATGCGTCACGAACCTAGAACTGGCAGACACACAGACACCACTACATTTTTATGTATTAGTAAGATATGATCGGAATTATTTAACGCTGTGTTTGTAATGTTTATTATAAATTTGCACTCATATTCGTGAACCTATTCGCAATTGAAACATTTGGACTTAAGATTCGTAATCAGCGGTCGAAAAAACCTAAAAGAACCCAATTTGGATGCAATCATACGATTTATTGGACGATGCCATGATTTTCGGGGTACCCTGGTTCGGCGTCGGCAATACAAAAGGCGCCAGTAGGACCGCGGCTCATCCTTCGGACGGAGTGAACTCGAATACTCTCCATAAAGCACTCAAATAGGGGCCGGGCAAAGAAAAATATATTCCACGCCCGGGATTCAAATCATAAAGGCATTTATTCCAATTTTCATGACGAATAGGTTGTTTGTTCTCCCATGTGATGCCGTCTAGCATTAGTGTTTGAACTTTGTCCCTCCAGTTGCGCGACCAGTACCTACTCTAACTACTACATCAACCCGACCCCCTTTGAACGTGCTATCATCGTGCCTTTCGTTGTAGCAAGAGATAGTCTTGAGTCGGGCCTTTTGGACTACGGCGCCTGCGTACCGAAAAGCGAGCCCGCTTAACCCTAGCAGCCTACGATCGAGTTGGATAGGCGAATTCATTGACAGTGGATTCGACACTGTAGACATACTGAATACTATACTGACTGCTGCATTGTTTCAGTCCGCGAATTATCATCATGTTGACGTCTTCCCATTTTATCACAATATCATGTTTATTGCGTGGATTTAGTAAGCACTATGCATCATTCAACTACCTCCAATTTCATTATTATAATCCTAGTGTCAATTTCTTACATTTTTTTGGCGTTTCCCAGGACTGAACTTCTGGAGCGGGTATGTTCCAAAATAAAGTAATGCAGGTTGGAGGGAAAAACCCTTGTCTAAGTAAAGTAAATATTTTATTCAATATGCAGACAAGTGTTAGAAAAATGCTTGAAATACTACCATTTACTCATGAATTATTTCGTGTTTGCAACATATGACTGCTATTTTTACAATACGTGATTTTGACGTATTTTTACATACATTTTTTACATATTTTTACATCAACAGTTTTGGAGATAATTCTTAGACTATTTTCATGTATATAAAAACTAGAGCTCAGCATATAAAAATATAGGTTGAAATTCCGCTTTTCTTATCAAAATTGTGGACGTGAATATATTTAAAATAGGCTTCGAATATTTCTCCATTACCATTGGTGGAATGGTTTCTGGCAGGTTTTAATAGCATGCGCTCCAATTAACTCTTTCATGAGGATTTTCTTTCATTTGTCTGTAGCTTGCCATATTCTATGCCATCAAGAATGCTAATCCTGATAGCATAATATTAGTAATCGTAATCCAATAATCGAAAATATTTTCTTTCTTTGAAAAGTCTCTCGTTAATGATAAATAGGGATCCATCATTATCATCACCATCATTCTTTGGTTATACATGGGCATCCTTTCGGGATGGAAAATAACTCCTTGTTGCATAATTTATGACCCAAAAAGAGTAAATGAATTACAAATTATAATTTTTATATCGGTGGAATTCATGTAAGAATTTTTTTGTTTTCAAATTAAAGGCATTGAATTTGCATTACCGTTTATTTCTTGATGTCACTGCTATGCTCATCATTCCTGAAAGTTCACTCATTTAAGTACCTTATAGATAGTAAATTCAGTGTATTACATTAAATAGCTTTCCTTAAGTATTATGTAGTTGTGCAATTGGTCGATCATTTAAATCCCAAACTGCACTGCATAGCTATAGATAAAAAAAGAGGTGTGTGTTCAACCCGAAGGTTGGTTTTAGATTGGTGAGGGTAGAGCTCACCCCGTACTAAGCCATTGGGGTGCGAAATTCACACATTCAGGGTGGGGGGACCAGTTCCTTTCCCTGGGCCACTTGCGATTTCCTACGAAGTTCTGACATGCAGAAAATTGGTGGATTTTGATATTTATTGGTGGATTAGTGGACGCGAGGATTTGGACGCGAGGTGGGGGTGTCCAGAAAGCTTCTTGCCCGGTATTTGAACCCAGGAGCCTCCGGTCAGCAGCTCAGCACTCTACCCACTAGGCTACCATGACCCCTTTAGCTATAGATCTAAATGTCAAAAATCTATAGATTTGTCAAACTTTTCACGGTCGTATTATATAGGCAAACTGTATATATTTACAAAAATACATTTTTAAAATTTTCCTGACCAAAATTTAATTGTGAAAAGTGTGAAAAGTAAAGGATTCCTTATTTGATGTATCATAAACAAACCCATATCAGCAGACAAGATAAACATGCAAAAATTCAATGCCTTGAGATTCAATTGAGAAACAGAAAAATGTCGTACATGAATGCTACTTGGATAAAAACGTAATTTATAAGCAGTTTATTCATTTTTGTTCGTAAAAAAAAATTATCTTAAGCCACAGTATTAGTCGCCACTGAGACATAACAGCATTATTTCAAAATAAAAATCACTGTGGAGTATCAACGTGGCATATTTCTTTGACTGATATAAATAAAAGAGAGTAATTTTAATAATTTATAGAAATAAAATATTAAGTTTTTATCACAAATAGGACACACACTCAAGGTAAATTCAGAGTCGATATCCAGAGTCGATGAGAGTTTTGAGGCCTCTTTCTATGTTGGTTCATGAAATTGGTAAGAGAAAACAATTTTAAATACTTCATTTCACAAAATATTCCTTTCTGTTATTTTTTCAAGTTTTTCTGTTTGCATTTAATTTATAGTTGGAAGTAAAAGTTCATGAACCAGAAATAGCTAGAAGTAACTTCAGTCACTTTTTAAGCGATCGTTAATGAAGGAAGATTTTTTGTATTTGTAGTTAGTAGTATAGCTTATACATTTTAAAAATAGTGATTGGTTTTTATTGAGAATGTATCAAAATAATCGCTATTGCAACGGATTTAAAATCAATGGAAACTAATTTCAAATTGAAACGCTCATTTGGATTTGCATTGTAACGCTTTGACAATTATTTTCAAACCTTATTTCCGATCTCATTCCAAAAATATATTAAATTTGAAGCTATTGTCCGTTCAACTTGCTATACATTTTCCCTTAACTTTATTTTAGAGGATTGAATTTTATATTAAAAATTAAAAATAATTGATATGCCACAGTAAATCTGGCCGCTGCACTAAATTGAGGCTTGGTGAGAATACTTCATTTCAATAATTAATATGTTAAAACCCTTCAGCTTTCTGGGAACTTAAATATCGAGTAATTAATCATTAGTAATTATAGTACTCACACAGCTTACGTAGTCATTTGGCACATGTGTAGGCATTTCTAACAGGGAAAATCTATGCATATATCTGGCGGTCAACTGGAATGAAATGTTCCAAGCCACATGAAAGCAGTGCTAATTGAATAGAACTGCTCAGATTTAAGAGTGCTGACAATTGGTCGGTACGCACCACTCTCTCTCCTTTTCCACTGATTCAATAATTTAAGCTGCATAAAGTCAGTTATGATGTGCCACTAATTCATAAGTGTATTCGATTGGCAAATAAGCTGAAATAGTAATTTTTTTAAATTTCTTATACCTTGAAATTTTATCCAAGTTGTATCAAGTTACAGTAATGGACTGGTGCTGTCCAAAATATGTCTACGTTTGTCTTAACGGATAAAAGATTTGGTAATGTAGTGACTAATACAGAATTCGGATCATTATATCAGTATCAGCCATTTGATTGGGATAGTGCGTATTATGCACGGTTACGGTGAGATTATGGTGTTTTTGTTTATAAAAAAACGCAGAGAGATATAGTGTATCTAAAGTCAACGACCAAGCAGTTAAACTTTTTAAATTCAAACTGCCTCCAAGTCGCTATCTGAAATTTCAGATTTAAGTTTTTCATTAATCCTCGATCGTCCAGGCTCTTCAGCACTGTCTTTATACTGTTCCACCCATTGATTTTCCATATTGTCTAGCTTTTTGTATAGAGGAGGTGAATTGCCTTCCCAAGAAGAATATTCTTCATCGGCATTCTCCATTTTATCCACTCGAGCCTTAATCCAAAATGCTGCACATAAAATTATCACAATATGGACGGCAGCATGCCATGTAAACATCATGGTGATGATCATCATTTGTCCGTGGCTCATTTCATCCCACTTTTCAAGGAAAGAAAACGGTGGATATAGGATGAATCCAACCTGAAAACATATGTAAACAGCAGAACTGAAAATCATTGTCAATGAAAAGGAAAATAGTTTCTTGATCATTAAAATTTATTAACGAGAGTTTGTTCTCTAACAGTAGTTATCAAATAGCAGCTCTGAAGAATCAATCAGTGAAAATTAGTTACCTGAACCAAGTTTTTGGATACTGAGAGCTTTTTCTATGATTCTTTCCTATTTTTGTTTCTTCTATTAAAAGATGATTAATCAAATGTCAAATCAAAACCCACGAAACACACGTTTCACGTGATTTACACCACTTTCTCTTAGTCCCGATTTTATACACTATAGTAAATATGATACACCCTTTTTAACATTAAATAATATTTTTAACAAACATTTTCAACAATAAGTTTCCCTCATGTTACTTGAAAAATATATTGATGGGAAGTGTGGCAAAAACCTGTCGCGTGGGGTCGTAAATTAATACATCTGAGGAATGAGAAAGGAATGGAACTCCCTGCACATGGTCGCTCTCCCTCTCGGGGCTCAAACCTAAGTTACGTGATCCACACCAACTCCGAAACTCCCTCCTGCGCAAGCTGGTCTCCCAAATATCTGTCATCAGTGTACAGGAGGACTGCAGTGAACGTCTTCCTCCTCATAGCAGGGAGGGTGGTGTGAGGGAAAGGTTAGATAATTGATGAGAAAATCCTTTGGCCGAGGTCTTCCCGGAATGGGGGAGCAGGAGGGGTATGGACGAGACCAAGAGCATTGGCAAGGGTAAGGGGCAGACGGATTATGAACGCTGGTGAATAAACATATATTTACCTTATTTACCTACAGCAGCGATGCCTTGTTATTCCAACCACCCTCATCCACCTCGTTCCGTCGGTGCGTCCCAAGAGAACTCGGCGATCGACCTCAACATGGAATCTTTTCATGATTTGCTTTTTACTTTGGTCATTGGGCGTGATTAGCGATACGACCTGGTGTCCTTGTACGAGCCAATTTGAAAAATGAATGCTCACCACTGTCATGACAAAAATTAGCTGCAATTCAGCTATATTTATTTTACAGTTTATAGGAGCAGTGTTCGTATTCCATTGGTTTTTATGGTTTTTTTTATTAATAAAGCTCTACCTCAATAAGTGTTCAGATGAGAGAAATCAGAGAAATGTGGGAATTTTTAATCAGCCACAAATAATACTATCAATAAAGTGCTAATGGGCGCCTGAAAATTTAGATTCATATCGGAAGAGGAATACCGCGAAATATATTTATTTTTTTGTTATAATAGCTACAAATACTAATGGGCGCCTGAAAATTTAGATTCATATCGGAAGAGGAATACCGCGAAATATATTTATTTTTTTGTTATAATAGCTACAAATACTAAATTCTGACTATCTACCATTTATACTAAATGGTAATTTGTCAGAATACCATTAAATAAATGCTACTAAGATCTGGTCTACTTTGGCCATAACCATTAATAATCGTAGAGGTAGATCCTCCTCGAAGTTGTGTATTTTCCTCGCCCAATTTTTTCCAACGACCAACTCAACGCTGTCGTATATTGGGCAGCAAAAGTTAAAAATGTTCTGATCAAATTCAAAATAGAAAAAATCACGGGGGTTGCTTCTCAACAACTTTGGCTATTTATCATCATCATGGGTCAACAATCCTAGGACTGGTTTGACGCAGCCACAGATATAGAGATATTGATTGTTGTAACGTATATAACCTAGATTGTTCCATCACCATCATCGGACAGAAATCCTAGAATTCCCTCGACGATTGTCTTCATTAGGCCATAGTGTCTTAAGATAAGGCCGATTAAGTTGTCCCGTCTTCTTTTTAGGGTTTTCAGTAGACATCTTTTTCTCTCACTCTTCTTAAAATTTCTTCGTTTGTCACTCGGTCGATCCATTTTATCTTCATCCTTCTTCGGTGGCACCACATTTCAAATGCTTCCAGCCTTGACTTCACTGCTCCTATTATCGTCCATGCTTCGCTGCCATATAGTAAAGTGCTCCAGATGTAGGTATGTTGTTATGAAATGTTTCCTCACTTCCACGCTTATATTTGCAGCTCTAAGTAGAATCTTCTTCTGGTAAAATACCCTTTTCGCCTGGGTAATTCTACTGACCAATTCTCTTTTACTTCGTCCATAGCTGGCTACTTGGCATCCCAGGGAACAGATCTCTTCCAACTCCTCGATTTTTTGTCTTCCTAGTTTAACATTTCTCCTAGTTTCTTTTCTCCTACTACATACCAATACCTTGTCTTCTTTTTATTGATCTTCAAGTGATATCTGGCCAATATCTTTTCCATATTTCCTAGTGTCTTCCTTAAATCTCCTTCCGTTTCTGCCATGACTGCTATGTTGTCGGCGACCCGCAGCATGCTGATTGACTCCCCGTGGATATTCACTCCCGGTGACTTTTTGTTTGACTTGGTTGGCTTTCTCGATGTAGACATTGCAAATACGGGAGACAGTGCACAGCCTTGTCCCACTTCTTTCTTTATCCTTCTCTATTGCTGGGTCCTGACTTGATTACAGCCACCTGGTTTTTATATAAGTTGTGAATAACTCTTCGGTCATGGAATGTACTCCAATTTCTTTCCACGTTGTCAAACGACTTCTCCACATCTACAAATGTGACAATCGTCGGTAGATTCTTCTCTGTTCTCTTCTCAATAAGCCTGAGAGCCGGAATCGCTTCTCTTGTACCCTTGTTTTTTTCTGAACCCAAATTGGTCCTTATCCAGGAACTCCTCAGCTTTTGGTTCCATTCTTCTATAAATTATTCTTGTCAATATCTTTGAGGCATGCGTCGTCATGCTTATGGTTCTGAAATATTCAGAGTTATCAGCCTTCTTTTTTTGGCAATGGAGATGATGACGTTCTCCACAAAGTCCGTGGATGTCTCTCCTGTGGAGTACATGGCGCAGATGGTTTTGTACATCTGGGTAAATATCTTCTCTCCCACATTTTTAATTAGTTTGGTAGGAATATCATCTATTCCCGAAGCCTTATTTATCATGAGGTCCTTTACAGCTGCGTCGAATTCCAATATTATGATTGGGGCTCCCAATTCATCCTTATTGTCTTCATTTTTTTTAATCCGGAATATTCCGTTGGCCCATATACCCCTGGGATCCCAATAGGCATTTGCCTGTTATCACGTTTCCCAGGGGCTCAGCCAACAGAGCTTGACAAACATCCATGCCCAGGGTGGAGGAAAACCCACCCAGGCGGGACTCGAACCCGCGACCCTAGGATTAGCAGGCGAGGAATTTACCTCGCCGCCACCTGGGGCCGGCTTTTTCTCTTTTCTTCTTCGATAACCTTCGCGCTACGATTCCTTCCAATGTACAACTCTTCCAAGTATTCCTTCCATCTCTTCACTTTATTCTCATGTTCAATTAAGAGTTCTCCATTCTTGTCCATAAAGGTGAAATCATTTTGCAGCCCGTTCCTTGAAATGATTCCTCACCATCCCGTAGGCAACGTCCACATTTCCACGTGCGCGGTTGCTTCGTACATCTTCGCATAGATCCTTCATCCACTTTCTCCTCGCTTTTCTCGCTTCACGGCTTATTTCATTCCTAATTCTTTTGTAGCGAAGTTGCCCTTCTTCCGTTTCCACATTTTTATATTTTCTTCTCTCCTCAGTCAGTCTAAGACTTCTTCTGTAATCCATGGTTTCATCTTAGCAACTCTTCTTTTCCCCAGAACTTCTTTTGCTGCATCATGTAGCCCGATTTTGATGTTCTCCCATCTCTTTTCCAATGATTTCACAGTCGCATCCTCTTCTATCTTGTTTTTCACTGCCTTGTGAAAGGTCAAACGTTGTTGAGGCTCCTTTAGTTTTCTTACTTGCCATATGTTCTTGATTGATTTCTTCAATTTCTTGTGTTTTAAGTGGCATTTCATCATCACTAAGTTGTGGTCAGTGTTGATATCTGCTCCCGGGTAGCTTTTGCAGTTCTTCGTCTTGTTCCTGAACCTCTAAAATGTAGTCAATTTGATATTTTCCGCACATTTTCCAGGCATATCTTCTTCGTTGACAGTTTTTAAACAATGTGTTTGCCACCACCAACTTGTGTTATGTGCAGAATTCTATTAGTCTTCTTCCCGTCTCATTTCGATTTACTAAGCCATATTTTCCAGTTATTCTTCCATCCTTTGCAACTTACAAGAGAAAAACTACAGACACCGAAAATTACACTTCATTCAATAAATGTTTTCATCATATCGGGGTAGGTATGTAATGTCACTTCCATGACGGTAGAACAGGAAATTTCATAGTTCACGGGTTAGTGGAATCCACTTAGAGTTCCAACTGGTACAAAATAGAAAAGTATACCTGGATACATCCCGAGGGATCTCTTTCGCATGGCTACATACGTGGATTCTCAACATGAACTACATCTTCCTGGGAAGAACAGGAGGTTTACGCTAGGTCCCCGTTTTCTGACCTACGAATATCACGCGGACTTGGATATGGTATCATGTCAACTTTACCATTACCACTGACATACACGGTTAAGATAGCGTACCTCATGAACATATACATCCATCGCCCATCTACTTAGACTGCAGAGGCAGTCGAGTAAGCGCGTAGACAAGGATGACATAACGATGACCTGTTGTAGATATTGCCCCACATATCGAAAAGATGCTGGATTTATTAGGCAGACTCATTAACAATATGTATGTACACTAATAATATAGATAAAATGGTAGTATGCTCAATTCTATCGTGAATAAAAGGCTTGACCATTAAAATATCGGACCATTAAAAAATCAAATAAACATATGCAGTGCTAATCCAAAAAGTAGGATTCTAAATTTATTTAAGTGCCCAGTTCCTTAAAAATTAAAAATTTTCAAAGATTACGCAAGAAACAATGAACACGTAATCAGCTCAAGGAAAAAATAAAACTAAAGTTTTATAGTTGCTTTCCCTATAATTCTATTTCTTACCTGATAAAACCATGTTCCTTGCAGCAGTGTGAAATATGCTCTAGAAAGTCCAGCTATCACATTTTTTCTGTAATGAGCCTCGAATAGAACTGACATAGCACATCCGACTATAGCACAAAATAGCAGCATATGGACCTAAATAAATTACTGAAGTTAATTTGATTCTAACGTTCATATTTTATAATAAAATCTATTCTAAAAGATTAAGAAAATTAGGGTATTTATGAAATTGTAAGCGAGAAAGAGCACTTAGCTATTCAATTCATTTAAGAGAACAGTTTCCAACTAAAGGTAAATTTGAAATTATCTTACCTGGACATCCATTGGCGTTCTTCCATGTAAATGATTGAAAAATAGGAACCCCTCAGCAGCAAATGCAATGAATCCAGCTGCATAGTCCATGTTCGGTGGCAGTGATTTACATTTTTTCAAAGTAAGTATATCTATAATTCCACTGATACCAAAAAATGCGAACATTGTAACATGCTGAGCATTTCCTAAATGTGCCCAATGTCCATCCTGAAAAGCTGTTGCAACCTCCCCTACGAATAAGACAAAACATCCATGGTAAGATATTTGCATAGTTTGTTAATCATCAGTAAAATTGTAGGCTAAAAATCAAGGCATGGTAATATTTTTTAATACGAATGTGAAAATCCTTCTGAAAAAACTTGTGAAACTCACTTTCCAAACCTCATGAGCTATTGCCCTCTACATTATGGTTTAGGAGATGATTTTTTTGAATTTTCTTTGAGTTGATATTCATTAAATTCTCATCAATTATGTTCCGTTGTGTGTTTCCGCGATATTGAATAATGATCTCTACATTTTTCTTCGTTTTCTTCTGCATATTTGGTTGCTACTGACAACAGTTTCGCCGGCTGTCTTGCCATAGTCTTCTGGTTGACGAGATGCAATGGACTATGTTTCTGGGCGTCTCTGGCATGGAGGATGTCGTTGCTTAGCGCTCAAAAGCAACGCTGTTGTTCTTGTTTCGGGGCTCCGGCAGGTCTTCTCCATTCCGCCATCTCCGTGCAAGTGTGGTGTGAACCAGGGCATGCAGAAAAATTGGAAGGTACAAGACTACTAGCCGAGGAGAGCGGATACTTCCCCAGACAAATTAAGAAGCTATAGAAATAGCAAAAAAGCTGTTGAGTTTCAATCGAGAGGGCGGCTATCCCGTTCGTGGCGCCTGGAAAAGTTACTCATCACACGACCAATCACAGCGCAGCACCACCGCTAGCACCATATAAGTGCGACAAAAAAAGCTTCCCGACTTCCGCAACCTGAAGACGCTGAGGGAACAGCCAGCGAAACTGTTGTCAGTAACGCCAACACAGGCGGGAGAATACATGGAAACATGCTGAGATCTCATTAATCATATTTTGAGCCTCTATTCACAACTTATATGGCTGTCGCTCAAAAGCTTTATGAAATTCTTAAATCTTCGTGATCTCTCTTAGTGTAGAGCACTTACCAATTTATCCATCGCATGAGGGATCATACGCAATTCATGAGAAATGGACGGATTCGTAAGGTACTAAATTCGAAAGGGAGAAAATTTCTGGAATAAGGCATCATCCCTACACAGTTTAGAGCACAACTACGTTAGAATGACTCGGGACGCTTCTATAATGTATCCTGAAATTGGAAGCTGCCGTGTCTGTGAGTGACTTATAAAACGTTTTCTACAGAAGTATGCAAAATGGGCAATATTAATTTTTATATCTCGGCTAAAATTCTAATCTTCTCATCCTAATGCTAACATCTCCTCTGACGAGGCCTGCTTGGCGGGCGAAACACACGGTATCAGTTTTTTGACGTTGGGCATCCTTTCCCTGTGTGTGTGACAGGTCACTGGCGAAGGAGTTTCCTCGTAAACCCTGATTGTGAGTGTGAATGTGATTCACGAGAGTGACTGTACGTTTTGATTGTGCAAACCCGAGTGCGTGCTTATGAAATAAGTCCCTGAACCGTGCATGTATGTGTATGTGTGAATGAGAATCACAAGGGTGACTGTGTATTGTATGCAAACCCACGTGAATGAGTGCTTGAAAGTTATTATCAATTTTATTTACTTTAGTTATTTGTTTTCCTTTTCCCCCAATGTGAGAGTCAATGTTCGTTTTTATTTTTACCTTGATTCCCTTAATTTTGTGTGTGACGGTGGTATGTAACATGTGAGTGAGTTTGCGAGTGTATCATTTACTACCACTTAAGTTTCTTCGTACGCTTGATTTTGTACGTGTGATTGAGAGCTCCCTTACTTTGAATATACTCCTTCCTTTCCCCCCTCACCCTCCTTTTTATTCCTTTGCCCCCTTATGGTTACGGCTTTGTGTATTTCAATCTTATTTTATTAATGCTAATCTTATTTATCTGGAACGAAAAAATAAATTTTATTGGCTGTTATATTTTTAAGGAGATAAACCTTATTTACCTTTCTGAATCAAAAATGTCCAAGAGAAATGGTAGAAATCTTTAAGTCTTTACTAATTTTTATTACGTACCTGTGATACCAATGGCTGCGGAAATGACCTTTAAATACCCTTCTATGTGAACATTGTGAGAGTTAATATAGCAGGGGAACGTTATGGAATTCCGATAGTCCTCAATTCCACGGGGATAAAATTTATTTGCGATATAGTACCTGTCAAAAAAAATGGAAGGAGGTTAGCATCATGCTGAAAACATTGTAGTGTACAACTTAACAACTTTTCCGTACAGTCCATTATTTCCTAGGAAAAATCATTATTCTTATTGAGGCGGTGGCTCAAATCAATATTATCCATATCACCGCCCTTAATGTCACCAGAATAATCTCTTGTGAAAGTAGTTGATGGGCTAAATACTTTCCAGCTAATAAAAGAAACTAGCTGTAGCTTCAGCTTAAATTGTTCAATGCCTCTCTATTTAGCTCATCATTGTCCAATAGCTCGTAATCGTATACATATGAGTTCGATGGGTCACTTTTCGGCGTGCAATGAAATTTACTGATTTTTAATCAGAATTAGGGTTGCCCGACATGCGAATGCAATATCATTGAGGCGATTCAGCGTGCTAGCAAAATTATAATTTGTTGACGGTTACGGCATTTCCCTTTGACATTTTATTTATTGCAAACGGATGGTTTGCCGTCATTTTGTTTGGAGAAATAGAAGTAAGATAATTAAAAACATTCCCATTTTCTGGCAAACTCTGACGGCAAGAGAATAGATAAAATAATTTTTCCTTTGTTTTGTTTTTTATGCTCCTAAAATTCAATCATAGAAGCGACATCTGATGAGCTCTGATCCAAAAATATTTTTCGCATGATCTTATTGAAATAAGCATTGTTGAAGGAGGGTATCAAATTCTTTTCATTGTCAGCGAAATCAAAAAAAATAATTATCCTTCCGTAAAGTTGGATTTTTATTTTCAACCTGGTTTATTGAATCTGGTCTCTAAGATTAGTCAGAATGATCTATTCCGCTTCATATCAATAAATTGTTAATTTTTATTGCCAGTTCATATATATTTAAAATATAAATTCTATTCCATAAATTCCATTTTTGGCTATGGTATCAAAGAAATGGACTGTAAAGCAAATTTTACCTTAACCGACTAATGGCGAGAAAGATTCAGTATTCCTATACTTAGCTGAGGATTTCATTCCGCGACGAAAATATAACATTGTTTAAAGACAATAGATTACAGAACACAGTGTACTGGTGTTACTAACAAAACTGTAACAACCGTAAATACAAATGTAAGGAACGTTATCTGTACGTATGAGACCATATTACAAGCATTTGAACATAAGATATTTTTTAGTCTTGGTGAAAACAGGGATATTAAAGAGAATGTAGTTCTGTCAACTAGAACACAGCTATAATGGTTTTAGTATGCATCAAATTATGTCACTATTATCACTTCAGACCTGAAGAAGCGGACAGGAATGCAGGCAAAATTGTTGTCGTAGACAAATTTAACTCGAAAGACAACTTGGAATACCTCAAACTAAGTCTCGAAATTCATCCAGGAAAGCCTGCTCAACAATTTTCATCAATTATTTCGTGCGATTAAATTATTCATCAAATGAACGAATGAGTCGACGGTAGAATATATCATGCCATATTTTTAAAGGTATACGAAATACCCTGCTGAAAACAACTCTGCGACATAATATTATCCCAATCCCAGTAATCTTAAGCAATCTTCTCCTGGATGGTGTGAAGGTTGGAAGCCCTATCCACCGTTACAGTCACAGGGAGACAGTCGCAAATTTTCTTTTACACAACTGCATACTATCCGTAACTAATTACGCGCAGGAAAGGCAATATGGAGTACCTAGTACAGCCACGTTATCTCCCTTCCAAGTGACCCATGAATTTCAAGAAGTTGAAAACTAGTGTAAGCTGTCAATCAAACTGCATCGAAAATGAACGAAAACAAATAGGCATTTCCATACATAAATTAACTCAATGATTTATTTGCTGATTTCATTTATGCCATCTTATATCGACTTGACATTGATAACACCAGCTTACCAGAGGCACTGTAACGCGAAGAAAAAAAACATCGGTTTTGAGATTACGGACCATCTAAAATAACAAAAACGTTTTAAAAATATTCATTAATTAATGTTGAACAGAGAATGTCGATATGGATCCGATTGATGAATTGCACTTTATCTTCCTGTCTGAAGATAAAAGCTTCCCTTGAGACTGATTATTTCGCAAGGTCGTACCGACCTTGCAAAAGGCAGTCCGTTGCAGATCACATATAACATTGAAACCTCTGAAGGTGCTTTAATGGAATTGAACAAATGACATATATTTTTGTAAGAATACTCAGAGGAGTTTATACAAAGATGAATTTCGCCTTTAATATTATAAAATACTAATTTAGAATTAAAATCCTTGTTGCGCATGTTAGTATGACATCAATAAGCGTGATATACATTTTTGAAACAATATATTTTTTGAAACAGAATATAACTCTAGGTGAGCTTGAATATATATTTTTTTAATTTGAAGGGAGAAAAACTTTTGATCTCCTTTTCCATTTGTGTAGGTGGAATGTAAATACATGAAAACTAGCGAAGAGTGAATCAAAGAACGTAATTTTTTAATTCGTGCCCCTCTCTGACACCTCTGACATAATCATCCCATTCAACAGAATAACCCTCTTTCGACCCACGGACCTAATGGAATCTTTTTGCGGTTTAGGAATGCGTGAAAGTAAACACAAATATATTGCGACACAATTAAGCTGTTCTTTCATTCTCAAGAATTTATTAGGGGATCAAATGATTGGGGATGAAGAAATAGTTGCTTTAAACTATGCTCATTGATTCTTCTTCGTAAATTATAAATGTATAGTTAACTGTGCTTGGCCATTGAAATCTTAAATATTGTTATTTTTACGATTAATTGACATTTTGTCCAGCCAAAAGTTTGAAAATTTGACGATTATTTACTCAATTTTTTTTAAATATTCTACGATATATTTTGCGAATGTAAACGACGTATCGTTTGATAAAAACACCATATACGTTTTGGTTGCTTTTTCCCCTCCCGCTGTCAATTTTATGCTGAATAATTCTGGCAGTGTGCTATATATCCAAGTTTCATCAAACCTTAGTTATCAAGCACACTGAATAGTTATCCAAGTGTCAAACTATATTTATATGCCATTCAATGTTCCCTACACTAACGTTATGGTCTAATGTATTACTTATTATAGACAATAGGAATGTTTAAGGCAAGGCTAAACCAAAGAAAAATTAACTTAAGATAAAAATTGCTAAAAATTTATTGATTTACATTCACGCATGTAATAACAGTTCAAATATATGTTTTCTTACCTTCTCAAAATCGAATATATCCACCAAAGGGGAAAAAAGATGAAAAACGTTCCAGGAACCAAGTGGCCCAAAAAACTTCCCATGTCAGTTGAATTGTCGTTTATAACTGTAGACACTCACTGGCCGTAGCTGGAAGTAAAATTTTCCAGTTCAGATCTTCATCTACCTCTGATTTATGATTTTACTACAAATAACTAAAATCACTTTTAATTTATGGAGGGAATTTGTAGTTGAATACGGCGAAGACAACATCGTACAACAGATATCAGGGCAATGAGGGCACATGCATGAATCAATACTGTAGCTCAGGTCATCGAAGGATTAACTCTTAGGTTTAAGTAACCACTTCAGATAAGAGGATACTTTGAACAATATTCTGTATAACTTGACAGCGTAGTGATAAGTGATGACTTTGGCCAATAAAAATGGTGAGTGACAAAATTTGAGACCATCGACTTACGCGAAGTATTTCTAATATTATATAGAACACATGTCATCACCTTGGTAGTTACTGCATTTCTTTACATATTTATCTCATAGCATCTCATGTAAGAGTAAGTACCTAGAAACCTATAAATTTAGTCTTGAAATAGTATAGCATCTTCTATCACGCTATAGCGGTAGAACCGATTATCTTGAATGTGCGTCTTGCAAAAAAGCAAAACATGTTCATCAACTAAGGAATACGGTAGAAACTTCCTCTACTCTACCCTTTTTCTCATATATTATTCATGTGACTTACTACACAATGCGAGAAAAACGATTTGGAAAACTAGGCATAATTTCAGGAATATACTGATCGCGTTTTTGTTACTTCAATGATATCTTTACGCGAGCAAGCGCTCTATGAAGAAACACGACGTAGTCCAAAAATGTGTTCATTCTTTCTTTAATAAAATGTTATGTTCCATATATATGTACCGAATGCTAATGAAATTCTCCGTTCAAAAATTAAGTTATAACAACAATTATTGTGTTTGACGGGTAAATATATGAAGGGAAACAAAGGGTCCATCAGTAATTTTAAGGTAGAGCAACTACCTCTACGTCTCTACGTCTATCAGCTTAGCTCATTCTGGGTCTCATATATCTGCACCAATTTATCTTCAAATTAGATCTTGGGGTCTCATGAGGTCTCCTTTCCATGTTACCAATGAACCAATCAATAAATAAAAAAATCCTATAGAAAGGTAGTTATCTTTTTTTTGAAGAGCTCTATACTCACGCGTCAAATATTCCGAACATTTAAAGAACAGGAATCTCCATTACGATCATGGGCATCCTCGACTCAAAATACACCTTTGGTGCGTGAGTCTTTATCTAGTTAGAGAAATCTTCGTTTATCGACACTATCTCTTGTGCTACTATCGAAGTAGATTTCCTCTTAAGCTCAGCTCCGACGCTCCGCTGAGAACCTGAACTCTTCGCGGTGATTTACTAAGGAGAAACCCGAAGCACAAATTTCGCACGTTTCTCTCAAGTCAGGGTGAGATATTGCTAGTTGTCCCACGACAGTGGCAATTCCCTTTCTTGTGAGACTTTGTACCATCCTTCACAGAAGGAGGAGTTTCTTGATCTTCTTCACTCTTCCTAACCTACTTGTCCCAATTGAAACCCCTTCAAACCCAAGTGAATCGACCTCTTTAATACTCTCACTAATGTAAGGCTTATATGAAAATCTCTGGAATTATTCATCAGAGGAAACGGCAACTGGCAGTCACGATGGTGGCATAATTTTTGTTTGTTGTTTGGATATACGCGAGCACATCACACTATTGATATACATACCACTAGAGAATCCAGAACGCTTCAAAGCAATAGCCTGAGGCTGAAATATGGAAACGGCCAAGCCTTGGAGCTGCTCCCAAAAATCAAGACAAATTTTAGATAGCACTTCTAGGGCAGGGTACCTCCTTTTGCTCATATAGGGTAATGATGATGTCGGTTTTCTCTTCTTTCTTCCTCCATTCCATAAAAATTGGACCTATACCTAATTCTTCATTTCTTAATATGACCACTGCCAGTCATCTACCCTCATAGCTACTTAATCCAGCAGTCTGTTCATAGATCTTTTAACTGTTTACGCTGCTGTTAGTTGACATCAATTCCCGATTAAGCAAATGATGAAACTTTGCTAGTTACATAAGAGAGAATGGTGTAAAAATATCACGCCTCAGAAGTTTACGCTGGCTAGCAGTTTCTCTTCCCCCAACGAAAATCATGTTAACAGATCAACCGCTCGATACGTTTGTTAAGCTGTATACACATAATTTCTTCAACAAATCTGGCCAGTTAAAGCACAAACAAGGTATACCATTCGAAAAATAAGTTGATGTAGGTAAGTTAAAGAATTGGGAATAATAGATGCAATTACTCACCTGAAAATTGTTTCTGGATCTGGTCCTCTTGCCAGAGCGTCGGCGTCAGTGCTGCCTTTGAGATATCCACTAGCGGTTTCCCGGCGATCACCTGTATCTTCCACAACTACACTAGCGGAGATAAGAACTAAGGTGGAGTAAGGCGAGGGTGGGGTTTCCTGAGATAAACATTTACTCTTCTGGGCCTGTCACTGAAATAGCACCGTTGATTCACCAGTGGATCGATTCTCGCAGCGAAGCGGGAAACTAATATGTGGGTCGTTTGCGTGATCAAACAGAGTAACTTTTGGCCTATTTGGACACTCAGCCCATTCGCTGCCCACGTTTCTGAAGCTATTATCAATTTTATTCGCGATTTTTTAAAAGTTTCCTTTAGAAAATGCACGCTCGGCAAAAAGAACCAAAATGCTTTTCTTTTGGTATCCACATGGGAATTCATACGTATCAATCAGAGCCTTCCAGAAAAGCAGATATGGATGGAGATTGGGTATTTGTCTTGCTCTTTGAGATCATTTCTTTTCAGGGAAAAATAAAACCATCACTGCATTTAACTTTTTTTATAAATTCTAAGAGAGACCTATGATCCTGAAAATAATAATTCGAGAAAACCGTAGTGCAACAAGAGATCACCTCGAAATCCTTGAAATTAGTAACTCCTTAAATTACTTGGGTGTTGCAAAAGTACAGTGAACAAATTTACTACCAGGTTCTGAGGAAATATTTTACTGTGTTGATGCTTATAATTACCTCAAAACAAAAAAATTTAATGCAATCAGTTATTATAGTTGATATGATAAAAATATCTTCAATTCGTGTACTTATGTGCCTTACTGAATATGCACTCAAATCATAAAAATTGCAAAAGTAGGTACAATAGCATTTCAAAGTATCCATAATCACCATGAAGACTGCTAAATAATCATACTATAACATAAAAATGTAGTGGTGACTGTCTGTTCTATGTTCGTTACGCATCTCCTCAAAAACTACTGAACTGATATAGCTGAAATTCTTTAGGATTCTAGCGTATACATTAGAAGGTGCTAATGCCTATATAAAAATGCTCAGGGATCGGGTTCGATCCCTGGCGCCAATTGTGTATTACATTGGTTTAAATTGACTTTTTCAATTTATGAAAGCGCAAGAGTTTTGTCTTTTGATCAGTAAAATTACTAAGTGTTAATCGATTTCTCTCCTTTTTGTATTTAACGGGAAAGATTTTCAACTTTATTATTCTTTCAACCTATTTACACTTTGCCCTCGAGGTTTCTGTAAATATTGTGAAATTTAAGTTGAAATTAGCAGTTTTTTTCGGTTACTTTTTTAGCGTTGCCAAGATCATTTAAATTGTTACCTCTGAATAATGATGATGCTAAAACCACTTAAACTATACATCCAAAACAGATTCGTAACCTGCATTGTGCTTTTCCCAAGGATATTGGAAGTAGCGAAATGAGGCACTGCGGATAATTCGTGAAGCATGATCGGCCATTTCATTCGGCACAACATACGGGCACCCTGCTCATACTTAGCAGATTTTGCTTTTATGAATCCACTCATAACCCTCGAAATAAACAATATACCTAAGTTTATATCGTCAGCCGTTGCAGGAGATAGGGAAATAGCGCTCGGTGAGAGTCACTGCCGTGTCAATAACGAACATTAAAATCCTTTTCATTGCTATGAGGTGCTTAACATTTTTAATGACTTGAATGGTTCTGAGAGAGAATACGAGCAATTTCTTTACAAGACGATAAAGTCAGATGGGATTTAAAACCAAACAAATCCCATGCCGTATGTTGTAAGCGCAATTTTACTAATATTCACTCCAGCTTTGACATGGATAGTAATCCACCGAACGATGGGAGTGATGAAAATTATCTTAGGTATCGATATACTCTGTAAATTCAGTAATGCCAACTAAAATAGGAATTTTGTTCATTTCTGAGGAAATATCTTGCAATAAGTAATTCACTAAGTCATGCAACACGACAAAATGATCACACCTTGTCATTTGGTTCTTTTTATTGATAGGATTCAATGGTGGATACTATTCACGAAGGATACATAAATGCACGAATCTTTATCGCCCGTCACTGCCACCAACATTGCTTTCGTTGCAGTCACTGCTGTTGTAAATCGGTCTGCCTATTAAAACCAAGGATTCGAGGACCAGACTAAATTTTTATGATCGGCCAAAACGTTTATAGATCCAAAATTACATCACCAGTCCTATAAATTTCGGTATCCAAGTATTCGGATGTCTCCTTGGCGAAGAAGAATGACTCAATTGCAGCCAAGATTAAGGATGAGTGCTTTTTTCTCGTCCTTAGACGAACTTTTTGAGTAGCAGACTCTAGCAGACTTTAAGTGGAACACCAGCCTCTATTTGACCTTGAAGAGTTTTTTTACTACATGCTCCATATTGGTACTGTCCACAAAACTCAAGTGTTGCGAGGACAACTCTTCAAGTTCAGCACAATATCCTTCGGTTACGACGTTAATCGGTGAACCCCTTGACGCCTTTCGTTAATAGCAAGCAAATGCTAACACCTGGTTTTACTTCATCGATCTCTTTGGAATTCATGAGTCGAATCGTGGGGTAGTGGTAGGTAGGTGGAAGAGACCTCTGGACATATGGTTACCACGCTCTCCAAACTTCATCTTCACTCTAAACTCCTTCTTTTCCACCTCTACGATTTCTGATTCCACCATCACATTTCTTGACGAAGGCATCCGACTTCAAGGCAACAAAATCACGACCTCTGTACACACCAAACCCACCAATACCTCCACTACAATAGTTTCTATCCTATTCGAACCAAGCTCTCCATTCCCAACTGCCTTCCTAACCGTGTGCATAAATATATACCCTTGTAATAATTTTCGCTGAGAAACCAGCTTTCCTGTTTTTTAAACACCTGTACCTATTATGTCAAATGTATGTTTCGCGGTTCAGAGCTGTGACACCAAATGAAATAAAATAATATTTATCGATTGAATTTGTGTCATGAACATAAAGTAGAGATTAGCATCGTTCATTGGTTGGGAATTTAAGTTTACTTTCGGCACTGAAATGGTTTTGGTTAATCCTACTACTAAGTTGGAGTGAACGGCATCAAAGTCCTTAAAGAGTAGTCGTAAAAGTTAAGTGAAAATGAATTTGCTTACCTTAAATTTTCCGCAGCAACCTTTCTCCCCCGCGGCAGTGCTTGGTGCGCTTTATTGATCAAACGATGGGGGAACCCACAGGTGCATCTGTAGACTGAACTCTCCTTGCTCTCTGAAAGAACTCTTGGGTTTGCCTCGATATTTATCCAGACGGTGAAATTCAATTGAAATTACTCGCTAGTACCAGATGAAGGCGGGGAATCACTCCTGTGCTGTAAACGAGTTGCTTTAATTATTTGAATGAGTGGTGGAAAATGAATATGGAAGGACTTTTTTGCCAGTTGAAACGAACTATTCTCATTTCTCGCAGTTACTATGAATGATACTCCGAAACCAGGAATATATGACAGCCCTCGATCGCACCGAAGCCCAACGTTTGATTCACCCTGGCATACACGACACTGATGTTTTATCTCTATGGCTGCGAACCGAAAGAGCATTCTTTACTCTTCCTCACCAAATTCAACTCACCTCTGATGAAAAAATTATCATCCTACACAAGTCTTTTCCATAGTACATCAACCCCATTATATGTAGTTTGCAAAGTATTGCAAACTACATAAAAACCAATGTAATTCATAAAATTTTACATTTTCATTCTGATCAAAAATTTAAGAGCAGCCGAAATATTTTAAGTGCAATATTTCCGAATTATTTCATAACGGTAATGGAGCCGAAATTGTCACCGGTCGTGCTCTTTGAAGCCTACAGATAATAAGTAAAGAAATGTCAACCTAGTAGGTAAGTGCCTCTGAGAAAGGCGCTATGATAGTGCAATTGAATAAAAATCAATTAGTGTTCTTTATACATTAATCGGGTTCACATGGCTCTTTATACACATCAAAATGAGTTTAATTTAACTATAAACCAATATTCAATCAAACAATTCCTTCCACTATATCACGCCTGTGAAATCCACCGCAAGGGTTTGTGGCAGGGAGTGAATTTGGCCGAGGTCCGTCTATATCGGACCTTGATTCTGGCTAGTTTCTTCAATAGAGTATTTGCATCATTTGCATACTTTTGGGAAGTGACGTCAAAAAAATCTATCGATTCTTCAGACACTAAATTTTCATTCTGACGTTCGATAGGTTTATCGTTAACTTGTTATCAGCAAACAAAGTCTAATAAATTATTATTGCGCCGGAACACTGGTCCGCCATGTTTAGTGGGCTCTGACGTCATCTCCCATTCTCGACCATTTGTTGATTTGGAGAGTGTGTGACTTGGCTTAGACAGTCTTGGCGTGCGACTGTTTTGATATCAATACTGCTAACGTTATTGGGACGATTTCTGTTGCTGTGTGAAATACATTGCAATGGAGGAAGGCAGTTATTCCAGAAAAAAAATTACAGCTAGAAAGATGAGAGTAGATGAGTATTTGTTCCACTGTGTTAGGAGTTCGTGAGTGACAACACCCGAAAAAATTTTCGTAAACGCTCCAGGTAATCCTGTATGAAGAAGAAACTGGTTAATTTCCGCTCAAAGAGACCTGAGAAACCATGTCATTTATGGATCATCTCATCTGCGCTCTTGTGCTGATGACATTAACGTAAGTTTCGAAAATTTACTTAAGAAATAAGTTCTTAGTAGTTTTATAGGCATAATTGTGTAACAAAATTCGATGTTAGGCAATACTTTGCTAAAACTGTAATTATACACTTTTTGTGCTCCACTTTTGTAGTTTTAATTGAAATTGCGGAACATTTAAGGCAATTTAATCGTTCATGGAAATATTAATGCGGCTGATTAAACTGATCAGTATCTATTGGACCGATAGTTTTATTTTGATTTCCTATGCCGTATTTAAACGGCTTATTATGTTGTATTACGATAATTAGGTCGTATATCTTTTACTTGTCGTTTTTGAACGGTTGACATCATATCTTTTCCTTTTTAATGGTTCAAAATGTCGTATTACTACCCTTATGATATCATTGCAATGAATCTCGTATTCAAATGGTTAATTATGTCATACACGGATGGTTAATCACGTTACACGGATCATGTTTTATTACTAAATTATTCTCATATTTAAAGTTTTCCTAAACATAGCGAGAATATCTGTATTTATTTGATGCAGATGTGCGATATTTACCAATTGATATAATTTATATTAAGACTAATGACGATGGCTAAGACTTGGGGAAAAGTAGTTACATTTCGTTTGTTAAATATATGGGTCATTCCTCGTCAATTCGACCAGAAAATCGGCAAAACGGTACTACACGATTTACGGTATATCTCAGAGACTATTTGAGCTACAAAAATTATAATAAGGGATTATATTGTGAAATATAAACAATTTTATAAAGTTTATAACAATTTTAAAGTTTCAAATCGATTTTTGGAGTTGTACTTATTTACAACAATAAGCACGCCTGTAGCTCAAATAGTCTCTGAGATATACTGTAAATCGTGTAGTAACCTTTAGCAAAAATCGAATTTTGCAACGTTGCAATATTTCGGAAACGGTTGTGTTTCTTGCAAAACAACTTTGGGAAATCGCAAAATTAAACCTATGATTCTTGCCAAACCTTGGCAAAATTAAACCTATGATTCGACACGTTTATAGCCTGGATTCTCTTTCTCCATCCCTGTGACCTTTGACCTCTGAGTTACCCTTGATGGTCAAGAGATGAAAAGAGGGATGAAGACCTTAAAATCCACCTTGTCATCTTTTTAAACCTATGATTCGAAAGTTTTGTAGCCTCATTTCACCTTTTGTAATCACTGTGACCTTTGACCCCAGATATACCCTAGAAGGTCAAGGGATGAAAAGATGAATCTTATGACCTTTCCATCGACATTGGCACCTTTTTAAACCTATGATTCGACATGTTTGTAGCCTGCATACATTTTTTCCATCCCTGTGACCTTTGACCTCTGATTTACCCTTGAAGGTCATGAGATGAAAAGAGGGATATGAAGACCTTAAAATCGACCTTGGCACCTTTTTAAACCTATGATTCGACAGGTTTTAAGCCGTGATTCATTTTTGTAACCCCTGTGTCCTTGACTGTGACCTTTCAGGTGTCACAGTTGCAATTTCTGACCTCAATAGTTCTTCCGTCGTGTTCTTCGTGTCCAAAAACCTATTAGTCGAAAGTTTCGCTAAATAATTCCATCTTTTTTGTACTTCGAATATTTTAACATTGAAAGCCCATAAGGCAAAATTTGGATTTTAGGTTGGACCCTATTTCTGGGGTCAAAAGGTCATATTTTTCATATTTTGCTTAGACTCAACAAAACTTACATCCTTTTTCTAGCCAGGTACCAAATTTCATCCTTGTGGCTTGAAAGGAAGTGTCTAAAATTACAGGTTAGAAATGACACACGATCAATGGGACACTCTGTATATTTAGTGATCACAACTCTGTAAAACAAATTTGTACTAAAACGAAGGGTTTCTTTAATAAAACACAGGCTACTTCCTGTAAAATACAAAAATGAAGGATATGAACTTCGTTTATCGGTAGTCACAAAAGCAAGAACCATCTCATAATTAATAAATTAAATTGAAATGAATATCACTCACGTCATGCGGCAAGGCCTTAGCGAGCGGGGGGCGGAGGGGTTCAAACCCCTCCGAAATGTGGAGGCAGAAAAATGAAACAGCTTTTTCTAACGATTTAAAAACTGAAATTAGTGGCAAGGCATTGAAAGAAACACCTGGCACAAAATATTAATAACTCAATGAAACATTATATTTCAGTTGAATTAACTCAATGAAACATATTATATTTCAGTTATTTCTTTATTTCATACAGTAACGATAACTACCAGTCAGGGTGGTTTCAAAGGGATTACGTTGGTGAAGCAGGGGGTCTATAACTTACGTAAGATTTTTTGGTCGTCACGAGACAACATTGCAACAATTTTGAAAGGAATTGATCAGTGAGATTGAGCGCCCACTCGTTAATGGCGTGTCTTTCGTAACTCCATTGCGGCATATCACATTGCGAGGGCAACACCATGCTCCTATTTTGTTGCCCGACTTGCTGGCTACATTACCCCTACACTCTGATTGCGACTGACGGCAGCTTCTGCCACTGAAGGCTGCATAAGGTCCCATAAGCTACTTTGTTGAAAGTCAGGTTCCGAATGGGATTTTCGTAATAATGTATGTACGTATACCTGGCGTCTTAGGGAGGTGGGGTTGCCGAAATCTTACATTTTCTTTCATGTAGGGGAGGATCGAATAATGTGATACCTCGTCTCAAGTAATACATTAATGGCCCCTTATCACTCATTGTCAGACGGGAGTTCTCTTTTTCATCCATCGTCCTTACAAAGTAAACACGTTTTTCAGTCCTGCTCAAACGCGAGGTACAAAGTGTACCAGTCCTAGAGCTATAGCAGACAACTAATGTACTTATAAGGCTCTCTAATAGTTTGTTCACACTACCACTTCCGCAAGATCCGAGGTCTGCGTGTGTGTTAAATATCCTACAATGCTCTAGTGCCGCAAGTGTACAGATTCTATCACTGTCATAGACTAGTAGGCACACAAGTCGAGTGTAGCGATGCGCTACAGCTACTGCAATATCATTGTGCTGGTGTTTGAAGGATGTGTACTGCTGCCGCAATGAAGCGTAAGCTAACGGATTACACTGGATAATCTAAGCAAACCACCAAGAAACCTTCAGGAGCCTGATGTCACTTGTGCCAGACATTTGGAACCGTCAGAGGTATATACATGTGTTATTTTAATTTTATTAACATTATTGATTTTCGTATTTGACACTGCAAGAGGTTTATAGAGTAGTAATTGTTGGCATTCACAATGTTAAAACAATTTTTCCGTACTATGTCTGAATTTGAACAAGTTATGTATGACGGGACGGGGAGTAGAGATATCCGCTGGTCGATTTTAGGATTCTTATATTTAATTTAGAGGAAGATAGATCGAAAGTAAGGATTTTTGAAGATACCAAAGTGGCGGGAGATAATGGAATCCTATAGTAGCAAGTAATATCCATACAATATTCATAAAGGGTTACCAATATACAAAAAGCGTTGCCTCTAACGGCAATTCAAGAGAGTGGGAATGATGAGGGTCCCACGTGGAGTTGGATCCCCGGGGAAATGCGGGTAAGCTGCTAAATTCACGCGGGTCCAATGTGGATCCCAAGTGGAAATTTGGCATGTTGGTGAAAATTTTGTGGATCTGATGACCATATTCACATGAATTCCACCATAGATTTGACAAGTCTCTCAAAGCGTCGGCAATTATGAATAGTTTTAACCGGTGGAGAGCCCGAGAAGAGTTTACTCATATTGTTCGCCGGGAAAGTTTTAGATCCTTTTATTATAAAAGGAGGTGTTTTTAGAGAGGAGGGTCTCTTTTGCTCTCTATCTCCAGTCAAGGCTGCAGCAATGACAGTTCATCCGGTTCAGCTCAGTGAAAGTGGACTTCTAAATGTTTTTTAGTGTTTTGTTTGCCTACGTGCAGCGGAGGAAAAGGAGAAACGTTATAAGTACTATAACATTCGTCCCGTATTCATTTGTGAACAATAAACCGTTGTGAGGAATTGAATTCTCTCGCATTTATGTCTTTTTTTTTTTTTGCTGACGTCTTTCGGCGGAGCAGCGGGAACCCTACTACAGTCCCGATTCCAACTCCTTCTCTCCTTTCTCTTCCCCCTTTTTTATTGTTTTCGGAAACGTTAGCCGGGAGAAGATTACGGGTAGTAGGGGGTGATCACACTATACACGAATATGTACATTTATGTAATAGTACATGTAAAAATAAATACAAGTGTTGCATCAATATTAAAATAATCCTTTAATATTTTATCAAGCTATTTTTAATATGTGTATATTACAGCACTACATTTAACAAAACCAAAAATCTAAAAAAATAGTGACCATAAAAATAGGTTATAAATATCCCATTTCAAATAAATAAAAGAATTTTTATATAAAAATATAGGTTGGTATATTTCATATTCTGACCAATTAATAGATGGTGACCGTATCAAGCTCCGAATCATTGAACACGCTCCCAAAAGAGTTTTTTTAGGGCCTCATTCCATGCTTCCAATACTCCAAACTACGGCTCGCAGGCTAGATCCGGCCCGCAACAGAATTTATGTGGCCCGCAGACAGATTGGACATTATGTTCCGCTATTGTTCAGGACGAGCTTCTTCGAGATACTCTTTTATTGCTAATGTGACGCATAAAACGTAAGGATACCATTCTAGATATGCGGGAAACACTCTTTTATCCATGAAACAAGTTAATGTAAACTTAATGCTGTTTCTCACGCCTATATGACTCTCCCCTTCCGAAATAAAGAATGCTGCTATTTTGCGCGCTAAAAGAAACTTCGTGCACCTTAGTTTACAAACGACCACAAACAATTGATTAGCTATAAATGAATTCGGTAAAGCATGTTTGTACTGATGACGCGTACATTAAAGTAGGTATTAATGTAGGGTTTGTTGGACGTATTAAAAATTGTTTGAATGAATTGCAATTGCACTGTATAACTTATCAACACATTTTATGACGAAAAATTCTCGGTTTCAAGTTTGTTTCAAGTCAAGATTATTGAGGTAGTTTGGAGACCCCTGCATTAGAACGGCATGTACCATTTATCTCACAGAGGTAAACGAAACGTGTTATCTCAATAACCTTGAGTAGAGAGATGGCTTTGTGATGAGAGATAGTGATGTAGTCGTCGCCTGTTGGGTGATCAATGCGGAAACGTCCGTAAGAGTCCAGTGAAATCTGAACAAAGAGCGAAATAGCCATCGTGCAGCGTTCGCTTTTGTGAGAGAAGACGATCCATGCACAACTTGCGCAAGATGATATTGGTAGAACGCTGATGATAAGAGATTAGACACTGGATAGACTATACTGTTGCCTTAAATCTATGAAGGACCTCTTAATAGGTGATTTCATTTAGTTAAGCTTTGGCAGTGAAAAGAACGGAAAATTTAAAAAAAGATATATTGGTTTGTTAAGCCTCGAAACAACACAAACGGTGTTTTAAATCCCTCCCTACTATCATGATACTTGTACAAGCTTGTTTTACCACTTTATAATACTTCTAGAAAAAATAACTATCGTCCATAAGTAATTGCTCTATTCGCCTATTCTTCTGCTTCCTCCTAATTTTTTGAAGAATCTTCCTTTCTTCTTCTCACTATCACTCGACTTTTTTTTCTTTTTTTCGCTCATTCATTATCCTTCTCCAAATCCACATTTCGAAAACCTCTAATCTCTATATTGTTCCACTATGATCCAAGTTTCGGAACTATATGTATAGCACGTAAAATAAAAAAGTCCTAGTTTCAATTTTTTATAAATAGGTATTATTTGCGTCAGGTCACGGTCATGATTACCTGTCCTTGGTGAATATCTCATTTTTTATGCAATTGCCAACTTAATTCCTCTAATACTGGCCCTATATTTCTTCATATTTGAGTCGAAGTAATTAGATTGATTTATCGTTTCTATGATATGCCTACTAATGGTATTTTTGTTCAAGCTTCATTTTTAATCACATTAATTTCGTTGTCTTATAATTAATCTTCATCATATTTCTCATGAACTTCTTCTATAATGCGTCTAAACAGTTATGTGTTCTCTTCGCACATTAGCTTTTCATCCACAAAACTGACAGATTTTAACTACTCTCATCCTACTTGCTTCAAGCTCCTTCAAGTTCTCTCTTCATTTTCTTCGGACATGAATGTTGTACACTGTCAAAACCTTCTCAGAGTTGTAAAAACAAACATAAATACTCTGAATGCACTCTATGTTCCTTTCTACCAGTTTTCTCATAAATGAAATTTCATCATGAGGTATCCTTAAACCAGAGTCCGTAAGAAAGCCAACCAAGGAACTCGTTAGTCCACTTCTCCAACCTTCTGTTTCTTTGAATAACAATGTTTGATGGTCACGAAATAGAGCACATGGATCTATTGTCGCTGCCAAATGGTATAGACCTGGACTTTGACGCATTCCTCAGGATCATTGGGCGCGTTTGTCATAACGTTTTATACATGGTTGGAAAAAAATTTAACTGTCTTTAAAATTACATATCGTTTGGGCCTATATCATCTCACCTCTTGATGTGAGTTGTCATAAATCAAAAGAAAACACAGTGAAAACACCCGATTTCAAGACTTAGTCAGGTTTACAACATTGTGGAACAGCGACAGAGCATTAATGGGTAGCTAAACTTTTATCATAATTAAAATATATAGTCCTAGCGCACTACACGTTTTCAACACTCGTCCGTTTTTGAGTTTTGATACGCGTTCGAATTAAAAATCAATTGGAGTCTACAAATGTTTTTTGAGAGACTTAAAATTTAAACGAGCTCTACTTTGTAAAATTTGGAAAAAATAAGCGAGAGCGATTTTTCATAAACTAAATTGGAGCTGAGATATAAATGGGTCTTATTTATGACGTCACGGCGGCAGCACGTCATCTCTGTGGATGGCCGAGGCTCCGCGTGAAGCTTTCGAACACCAACAACAATGCCGTCGGTCGCCCGACCGCCGCCGCCGCTGTGCGTCCAACATCGTCCTTTTGGAGGATAAGAATAGGAAGGATAGATTGGAGAATAAGGATAGGAAAAGGTCAACACCTGAGGCCTTTTAAAGACCATATTCATTCATTCACGAGAGAAATGTATGGCATCTTTTCCGCTTTTGTCAAATACTCCTCTGAAGTGTGGGTACGTTCCAAAAAGCAAACGTCTTTTGCCGTCATTACCTGCTTTCAGTAGTCCTTTAACCCTCACACTCAGTTTGTTCTGTTGCTACATCATTCTGTTGCTTCACATCGAGGTTTTGGTGACCAATAGTTTGATAAGAAGTTCACGGCGATTTTAATAGCCTGCTTCTAAGTACTTCAGAGAGTGCTGAAAAGTGTGGGTTCTAGCATGCCTCCGATAAAAAGGAAGCATGGCCCTCTCGTACCAATCGAGAATGCCACAGAAGAAGATGATCCTGTATTAAGAGGCCGAATTTGTGGTGTGGTGAGAGGAAAATGGTGGTCAATGCAAAATATTTCTTTGAAAAAGTGAGAAATGGTGAAATTGAAATTGTAGCCAACCAGGTGATAAAAAATTATGGCAATGTGTTGCGGAGTTTTTGAGTGCACTGTTAAAAAAATGAATAAAGAAATTAAAAGTAGTGGTAGTGGTGCACCAATTGCGCCAATCAAGCGTCCAGGAAGACCTCGAATCGTGTTGGATGAATTTTTTCAAGGTGTTGTAAGAAGGAAAGTGCACAAATTTTACTTGCGAAATTAAATCCTGCAGTTGCTGATGTTATAACTGAATTTCGTGAGGATCTTGAAGACTAACCCGATGTCAGTGAGCGAACCATGTCCCGAATTTTGAAAGGTTTAATCAAGGTAATATCTTAATATAGTATTTCGGGTCAATAGAGACTGTATACCATGCTTAAAATGACAACTTTCAATAATTAGTTCCAAAAAATTTGAAATATCCAACGGAGTCACTTAGTCTCTAGGCCCCTCGTCGCGGAGCCGGGCCGTGCAGCGCGATCGAAAACTTGCGTTTACTTTCGCAAACGCAAACTTTTTCCCAAGATTTTTGCTTTATATTCTTAAAATATCTTTAATAAATACGTTAATGAAAGTTTTCGCGCTGGCAATTTTCTTAAACTAAAGATATTGTCTACTTATTGTCAAATTTTTCCCGTAAAAAGGGTCCGCCATTTTGCGACTTAATACCATACTAGTATTAACCAAAATCTTCGAAACTAATGGATAAAATTTATGGAGTACCGTATAAACGGAATATAATATTTTTTAATTCATGAAAATCCTTCCAAAACACTACCAGCAGCTTAACTTCAAATATTTTTGAATAAACACGAGATCGGGGGTGTTTCTGGAAACTTAGCCATGTTTGGGCCTCTGTATTTCAAAAACGGATGAGATCATTCAAAAATGGCTTATTGTTCCATGATCAGAGATCAATTTTCAGCGTGTATGCCAAGTTTCAAGTGTGTACCTCAAAGAAGCAATTTTGGACTTTTTTCTATCTTTTCCGATTTCAGACCACTGTGCGCTAGGGCTCTTTAGGTGCAGGAGGGGACCCTATTGTTATGTCTGCAGCGGAAGAGCAAGGCGAGGCCGCTTGGAGTTTCCACTCCTTCCTTCTCCATTCTTTCCGGCGAGTGTGCTTTCCTCTCTCAGTTTGAAATGACCGGCAGAAGAAACATACCCAATTAAATAACTTTAACAACTAACAGAAATCCAAGGCATCCTTTACGAAATATTTAGTTCCTACTACCTTCTTACTGTATTCCGTCGCATATCGAAAATATCTTAAATTAAAATAGCCGGCAGTAATTTAGAAAAAGAAGATAGGTTAGGAAAACAATTTACCAAATAATCGTTATCTATTTACACCTCTATATGTACACTTACATGCATGGTATATAATAACAATATTTAATATTTGCAATTTTTTTTAATCGGCGAATAAATCAATGGCAGATAAACGTATAAATGAATAAATCGTCGTGACTACACCAACTTCGTAAATGGTATAATGTACGATATCAAGGTTAATTCAAAAAGATTTTGGTCACTGGTTAATGCAAAAAGAAGGGCGTCTCTCAATCTTAATACATTGTCTTCTGGCGTTACAACATTTGTAGGAGACACTAGGCCTTCTGCATTCAACGATTACTTCTTCTCCAATTTCACCCATCCAATTCCGAACTCCTACCTTCCCTCTGTTCAACCTATATCCGCCCATTCCCTTGCATCCATTTCCACCTCTCCTAAAGAAGTTTTCTCTTATTTGTCATCTTTACCGTCTGCGAAATCAACTGGTTCCGATAACATTGGTTCACTTTTTCTCTGCCGCATATCTGCCAGCCATCTCTATAATATTCAACAGACTTTTCAACTGGAATATTTCATGCTCAATGGAAAAATTCCAGTGTAATTTCTATTTTCAAATTCGGTGCTAAGGATAACATTGAGAACTATCTCCCCATTTCCACATTGCCAGTTTTATCCATCATCTTTGAGCGTATTCTTCACAATCGCATACTCCATTTTACACTCCCTTACATATCGCCTTCTCAGCATGGTTTCTTTCCTGGAGGGTCCTGCCTCACCAACCTCTCTATACTGCACCAACATATAATTTCTTCCTTTCTAGAAAATATCTCAGTTAGATGTCTGTTACATTGACTTTTCTAAAGTTTTTGATTCCGTCAATCATTCTCTTCTCTTGCACAAACTTCAGTCACGCTATAACATCCATTGCACACTCTTATGTTTACTATCTAATTCCTTAACTTCTCGTAACCAGAGAGTGCTAATCGAAGGTATTTCCTCGAAATACGTTCCCGTTTCTTCTGGAGTGCCTCAAAGTAGTATCTTAGGCCCTCTTCTCTTTACCCTCTACGTCGACGACATTGTCGAAGATGTTTATCCCTCGGGCTGCAGTGTTCTTCTCTATGCCGACGATTGCAAAATATTTAAAAAAATTGACACCATGGCTGATTCTGTTGATTTGCAGTCCGCTCTTCATTTGGTGGAATCTTGGTGCAATAAATGGCGGTTGCGCTTGAATCCGGGGAAATCCGCTGCGATGTCCTCTCCTCATATATCCTTGACAACCAGCCCATTCCTTCTGTTACCTCCCACTCCGATCTAGGTGTCACTTTAGACCGAAAATTAACTTTTCAAGACCACATTAAAAGTATCACAAATAAGGCTATGGCGGTTGTTGGTATTCTTTGCCGACTAAATGAGGTCTCCGAACTGCTTGCTCTGAAATCAGGATTAATTGGATGTGTGCAACCCATCCTTGAATACTGCTCACCAATTTGGTCCACTGCCTCCCTTACCACCCTTAAACTGCTAAACCACCCTCTCAATTTCTTGTTAGCTGTGATTCTCGCAATACTGAACCATTCAACAAGCCCAAATTCCGACTTTCAATTTCCCAGCGTTCCTTATTCCACCGTTTACCTGCCCTTTTCAATGCCCTTTCCATCACTTCACCTTCCCTTGACCTCTTCTCCTCACGCAGCACTTTCATTAACCATATGCAACGCCTTTCAACATCATAATTGAGTGATAGTGCTCCGGAAAATGTGAATCTATGTATATCATGGTTGGGCCCCGTGAAACGGGCAAACTCTCTGTCGTTTTGCCTTTGGCAAGGGCATCTATGATGGACAACCTGTGTGAGTACAAGCTCAAGTTTTGGCAGTTGAACTTCTGGTACTGGAGATAGGAATTCAGAAGCATTATAAGCATCACGTGAATCTCTAGTCTCATGAACGTTTAAAAATTTTTGTGATCACAGGGATAGAATGCCATAGTTGGTCGACACGGTCAATACCCCCCATACATCTGTTGTATTCGGCAACTGGCTTGGGCTTTTGGACAGTGTTACCCCTGGATTCCATGTTTTTTTTCCGAAATACTGTGAAAAGGGTGAAGAAGGGTTTTTTAGAAGCGATCATTTGGAGCAGGGTCGCCAACATTTGCATTTTCTGCGTAATGCAGACTTTGCAAGATGCCGAAAAACCTATCTCTCGCCATTCTGCGGTGGAAAAAATGCAAATCAAATTTGGCATTCCTGTTCCAATAGTCCCTTACTCTGTAGGTTGTAACGGTACCCATATGGAGCATCAATCCCAAAAACACTTCGAATTCTTCCCTAGCCAATTCGCTCCAATTTGGCGTCCAACTTCTTTGAGTTTGATCGCCCACCTGATTTAGGAAAATATTTTCCACGTAGGGGTTCGTCCTCTGGATTACTAGTTGGAAGAATTCACCAGGGAAAAACAATTGAAAATAGTCAATGGGATTGTTGCCATTGGATGCACGAGAAGTGGAAGGAATAGGGGATGAGGGTGGAGGTATCTCCTCTGAGAGGCGGGGAGCAGGGGTTGGGCCTCTACTTGGAGTTGTTGCTTCGTCGGACTCCCAGTCGTCAAGCTCCTCCTCACTGCCGAAATCACTCAACATTCCGAATACCAGTCTTCGCTCCATGACTCGTCTTCCAAAATACGTAGAATTTCTCCCTCCGTGACTCCTGAAGGAGCTCCCCTGTGGCCTTTTTGGCTGCTACCTCTGGAATAATGAAAGCAAATAAAACATAAATGAAAATTTTTTGGAACAAATGCATTGCATATATTAAATATTTATGTTAACAATTAAATTACTCAAATATGCTGGAGAGATACTCCTCTGTCGCGAGGTTGAGGGCTGTTGGAACGCTTCATTCTAAAATAAAAAGGAAGCCGGAAGACACATCCCACAGAAATGGATGCGTTTTTATTTACAATGCAAAAATTCAGCGTAAAATTCCCTGTTGGCTAAGACTGAAGTGTGACGCCTGTGAAGGTCCGAGACCGCCAAGCGAAGGGAAAGCGAAGAACGGGGCTCTCTAGTTTATTACTGCCGAGCGCAGCAGCCCACGGTGCAGTGGTCCGAAATCGGAAAAACTGACCAAAAGTCAATTTTTCGATTATTTAAAAGAAAACTTTAAATGGTGTTTTTCGTATTGTATAGGATATGGCCCACAAAATAGAGTATTAAATGGGTCACTCTATTGCAAACAGTAATGTGTATCACCTGTGAAATTTGGGTAAATCATGGGTTAACATCGCGTTGAATCTGTCAATTTTGGTGGAATTCACATTGATAGTAGAAGGCTTTAAGTGCATAAGTGTCCTTCACCAATTTTTACGGAATGTTCATACCTTCTAGAATAACTTTTCGGTGGTTTTGTTTCAATTGAGTTCTTGGTTAACCATTTAAGTTTTTTTAAATTACTTGTCTATTATTTAGTGATTTTTTTAGTATATGCATCATTATCGTTTTGTGCTCCTCTTTGCTCCTCTGAATTTTTCACATGGAATCAAACAGTAAAACCAATGAAATATGATGAAGAAAAAAAATTTACCTTATACTCGCTTATCTGGCCTCCAGACAGTTTTAAGTTGAGCGGTACAACGCCCCGCTCCGCACCTTCGGCCCGCGGCGGCGGTGGCCGAGCTGCTGCGCAGTAACCCAAGGGGTTTTATCGATAGTTACCCTCGTGTAATGTTACAGATTTGCATCTTCATACATAATTTACACTTTTTTGTGCTAAATTGTATTCTTTTCTCACGTATTGGATATTCTCCTCTTAACCCTAGGTTCATATTGAGGGATATCTTCGGGTTTTAATGAGGCTCGGTTTACGTGCTTGCATATACCTTTATACCATAATACGATCTATAATCCAAACGAAAAGTTACAATTGGTTACTCAGCAATTAATTTTTGCTTTGTAGTCCTATATTTTAATATTTCTATTGCGTCTGGACTAGCCTGTTCACCACTCGCTTCTGGAAATAGGATAAGGCCTTCTGTAAAGCAGTAAATGTTTCCAAATACCCTTGTTGTTCCCGCGCCGCCCGAAAAATATATTTTGATTGAAAAGGGCATCTTTCGGTTACACTTTATTGCCTTCAAACCAAAAAGACCCAGCCACGTGATCTTCATTGATGATGGGACGGATTGCACTCAGGCCACCAAAGCAGGACTCTTTCTGCACGTGCGTTAAGATTTCTTGGAATACTACCGAACGAGGATAACGTTCACCACCCACGAACTCTGCCGTAGTTTTAAACACTGACTCTTCGGTAGCTCTCCACTCATTTTTACTTCGTGCCTTACATAGGAGCGTGTGTTCTGATCTGTTACGCGCAGAGCTTGTCCTGCCCAGAAACACTTCTCCTGACTGACGTTTAACTATCAATATACGCCGGAATCGAATAGGTACATACGTTTATTCCCGTTTAAGTCGGCGTGTTACGTCTATCTTTTTATGTTCCTCTCGTCTCTCATTCACTTGTCTCGCGTGTTAACCAGTTCCTCGGCAAGAAGTCTTGCCACCGCATTTAACTTTCGTCGCAATCCGTACCTTCCGGCAGGAACCGTAGCGAAACTGGCGAATGTAGAAAACGACCCTCCTCTGCCAAGCGGCAGCAGGCCTCATTCGACGTCGGTCGCCACCATTTCTCCTTCCTAGTCACTTTCTTCCTTGCAACCACCCTCTCCCCTTCCAAATCCCTCCTCATCTACAAGCCTTTGTGATTCCCCTCGCAGTACTGCTCCTACCCTTGCCTCCGCCCCCCCCCCCTCTGCACTCTCCAATTCCCCCTCTGCACTCTCCAATTCCCCCTCCAACTTCCCCTCCTGTAAGTCAGTGCTTGTCAATGCGACGCTCGTGGGCCTCTCTCTTTCTGGCCGAGCCGAGGACGTGAGGTTGGGAGCCACTGTGCTAGCTCCAGAGAGAGTTGATTCTCTCTGATTTTCGATACATCCTCTAAGAGGTGGAGCCAGATTTTCCTCCAAGTTAGTTGATACCCAATCACTAGAATTAGTAGTTTTTGAAATGTGAATTTGCTTTCTGGGGTTTTGTTTTCATGTGAATATTTATTCGGTGAATTCTTAAGGCAAATGATTGAAATTTCTTTTCTCTTCGAGAGATGACATTTGCGACTTCTTTCAGCCAGAGACCAATTAGGAGTTGAAGACGAGATTGGACATATTCCTTCAACGCGTCATGCGTGATAACTCTTATTTCGTACATTGTCTTGGTAAGGCAATTCGAGTACCACCAATCCGTTGTATGATCATCTGTATAATGTTTTCTCTCTTATCCTTCTGCATTACAGGTGAATACTGAGCAGCAGTACTAAGTCAAATGCAGAACGGGTGAGAGGCGTGAGATGAGAATTGAGACAGGTAACTCCAATAATGCTCTTACAGAATCACTCGGGAGATTTCACCATGTGGTATAATGCTGTAACTATTTGTGATTTGTTTCTTTCGCAGTTATTCGTCATCCGTATTTTTCTTCCCAAAGGTCAATGGGATGGGAAAAGAAACACGAAACATGGAGACATTTCATCTGCGACAATCGTAACGTATATTCGAAGTGTAATAATGGTACCATAATACCGTGGTATTTCAGATTTAAAATTTTGTCTTTCCATTATCATTACAGGCGAATGCGCTATTCTTCACCATTGCCGACTATCTGAATGCTTTCTTCTAATTCGTGCCAGGGTCAAGTCATAGCCAATACACGAGGGAGGCCGTGATGGCACGCACATCGTCGTGGTAGTGAGTACCAATGTGTGATTGTATAAAGTTTCCTACGTCGTTGAAATACGCCATGAACATAAGAATGTGAATTGAAAATAATAGGTATTGCTTTCGTCTCCGCCGAATTGTGTGGCGTTATTCACGGATCTTGGTGCTAAGGCTAGAGGATAGGGAAAAGTCATTATGTTTTTCCTGAGGCTAATATTTTCTTTGCTTGCTGAGCACTCAGATGAACGCCGATCAGCTGTTGATCCTGTTTGATGGAAGTTAGCTGCCGAGGCCGTTTAGGCGCTAGAAAATTGGCGCCAGAAGACTTGTGCGAGGAAGGCCGAGAATTGGGGACGTCTTTCGTCGCCGTATCCGTGAGTACCTTTTGTCTATTCGTGGACACATTTGTAACTATTTTACATCCCTTACTTTTTATACACTCCTTCCATCCCCATTTTTCCATTCGCCCCTTAATATTACGGCTTATGGGATGTTTTCTTCAATTTCGCATTTAACATTATGGAATACTTGATACCTAAAAGATTTTACATTATGGAAGACTTGAATACCTAAGTTTTTTTAGTTAACTTATTCATTTGAAAAATGAACTTAAGGCCTGGTTACACGATACATTAACACGTACGGGTTCATGTACATTTGCGTGAATGGTTTCAGCGAAACTTATGCGAATGCATGAAACAAATAGAACAGGTTCTATTTTCTATTCACGCATTCATTCATTTGTACATTTTGGGGTGTTTACACGGTGCATTTTTGCGTTGATTCTCACTTTCATGTTGTTACACATTAACTCGTACGTTTTAATGTATCGTGTAACCAGGTCTTTAGGAATGTGCAGTCTGTTGTAGTTCAGGGGTATAGATCGCAATATGCAGGAAAGGTTTTACGTCTTATAAGACCACGCCAGTATATACAGATATCAATAGATTTCCACCAAGTAATATGGTCCCCCAAGTTCTTCTCCAGTTATGGTACCAGGAGATGGGTAGTTACACATTTGGTCAATCGCAATGAAGCAACAGTGACGTTAGGAATGGAACAGAAAGGTGGAATACGCATTGTTTCGCATAACTCTACTCCTCCCTTAGTAAGAATTCTTACTAAGGGAGGAGTAGAGTTACCTTTGCTTGAACGCGCACGGCGTATTTCCCGTAGGAGAAAAACAATTCGAGCTAAATTGAAGTAGAGCGAGTTAATAGGAAAAATTAGCGCGAAATTAACTTAAGCACGTAACGATAAATTAACTGACAAAGAAGAACAAGGTTGTAAAGTCGTGAATAGTGATTGTGAATATAGATTGAGTACAGAATACAGTGTTAGAGACGTCAGGGTTCCTACTTGTATCGCCAAGGATCCCGCGGCCCGTCCGATGAAGATGGCGATTGTCATAGTCATAGAACTCTTATTTATCTCTCCTGGGAGTTGAAAGAATATCAGTTATGCGTAGTAATAACGGTCATGCTTATATTTAGCCACAAAATGGTAATTGGGGAAATGTTTAAATAGTTCAAATACCCGTGTCCATATGATGTAAAGTTAATTATCACTAACCAATTCATGCAAGCCAGCAGCTGTATATATACGGCCTCCCATCAGTCATTTGTTAGCGAAGAAGCGCTATTTGGCCACGGGGGGTCAACTGAGGGTGAGGGGGGTTGGACAGGAGGGTGCGGTGGGGTAGTAGTTGGTTCCGGCAGTTGCTAGAGGCGCTAACATCGGTGACGTCACGGATCCAGCCAATCAGGGCAGCGGATGAGATAAACAGACCGGTGCCGGCCTAGTGCCGGTAGAAGAAAGGAAGATTTCAAGATCAAGATGTCCGCTGAGGAGAGGAAGGTTGGTGCAACGTATTTCGGAAGAGAACAGTCTCTGGACTTTTTGACGGAATTCTGTTCATTCTGATGGAATAACTTTCGGTAAGTAATCATAATGTCTTTCTCACGAGATGACGATATGTATTCAATATATTAACAGAGTGTTATTTCGACTGCTACTTGAAATAACCGTTACGACATGTTTCGTATAAATTGGTAAACGTATTATTATTGTATTATTTAACCAGTCTATGTCGGACATTATGTATCCAGACAATTTGTTTGTTTAAGCCAGTTTTAGTTATCTATTTGATAATGGAATTTATCTTTCATGGTTAATATATTGAATTAATGATATTTGTGATACCTCGGTCTCATTTATCACCAATGTTTTATTCTTCACGTTAATCTCTGTGCTGTTGATGGCTTATGTACTGTGCCATTAGATGTTCAAATTTTACGATTAAGTGGTTAGGTGTGGACTTTAATTAAAGGAATGGTACCAACATTAATATGCCTTGTTATGTTCTTATTTTCATGAAGTGGTAGTAAATTTAGCTGGTTGGAAAGTGGCAGATATAGCTTATGTGATAATGAGGAGAATATTCGGATTAGAGGGTCAACTGGAAGTCAATAATACATCAGGTAAGCTATTCAAAGTTATTTATTCTATCAATTTTCTACGCTGCTAGCTCAAAATGTATCTCGAATATCAGTAAAATTTGGTTGTTGCTTTATGTCAAAGAAAATGCCTTTGCCCGCTTTAGATTTTCCTATATTTAATTTGAATTTGTCCCAAGTGACAGATTGTTCTTCATAAAAATCCTTTTATTAGAATTTATTTATATATTTTGAAATGGAGACAGTTTATGCAGCAATGTTGTGTACTATGGATCTCATGACATTTTTTTTGCATGTTTTTAAAATCGTAACAACTGCTTATCTAAACTTAAAATCTGCACAGTCGAAAAGACTTCGTCAATGTGTTCCTTACTTAAGTGGTATCAGTCAGAAGTGTATGGAAACCTAATAAGTGTGGGATATGAAGTGCTACTTTGTAATTTTGGCACATTTCTCATCTTAATTGTTTTTGTTCATTATTTCCTTGCTTTTCTGTGAAATACACCTGTCGAACGTGACAATATCAAATTTCGAGCCCTTGTGTTTCATGACCTCCATATTTCTAAGAATTGTTTTTCTTTATTTCAGTGTTCACAGTGAAAAGATAAATAATACCTCCACCAGATTTGATGGAATTGTCAATTAATTAATGTGTCCACGACACACTGTATGAAGAAAAGGTACGCATAGTGTTGATTTCACTGTTATCGATGGCATTATGGCACAAAAGTTCCTCCTTTTTATGCTGACAGAAGCTCTTTTATTTTTTGAAGGTGATCATCAGTGGACTGGAAACGACAGAATCTTGGAAAACAACAGCACCAGGAAGATCTTAGTTTGAGCAAGAGGTAGAGTAGCAGTGAAATTACTATTACTAAAATATCAAGTGCTTCTGTCAACCCGAGGTGGAACGAAAAACTGTGTTAAAGCTGATTATATTTTTAACTTTCCCTTGATGAATGGTGTGGAAAAAAATGGAATTGGTAGATGTAATGAAGATAAGTAAGAGCCAATTGTGAATTTTTCTTGAGTGATTTTCAAATGAGACACAATACATGTGAACCTTTAACTTTTCTGAGACCAATGAATCTTGAGCCTAGAGAGAATTGTCAGTACAGCTTTGTAATAATTTAACAAAAATGATTTTGGCATTTTAATTAAGTTTAGTAGATTTTTGATAGAAAATTCTAAACTGCACTCAATTTCCAATTGCCACTGAGGTCAGTATGAGAATTTTGTACTAATCATCATCAAATCAAATTTGCTCTTCTCTACCTTTGGCTCCATCTACCAATTGCTTGGGTAGCAGAGAGCAAATTAGAGATAGTAGTTGATTATGAGTGAATTCAGTGAATTACCATGAGAAGTAGGAAGGAGAACTGCAAACATTCTGCTCTTGCATAATCATGTTACAAATTTAGGGAAATGTGTGCATTTTTAATAATTTGTCTCCAGCCAACTTTTGTGTTGGTATTAACATGGGACTTACATTTTTGTTTCTTATTCTTGTGAATTAGATTAGCTATCACATGTCTCTGATTCAGCAAGATTGTTGTCAAAACTTCATCTATAAAGAGTGCATTTTGGTGTTGGTGGAAGGTTTTGTGCTTATCACTAAAAATATTACTCTGCATTTTTTTGTACGATAGTACCCGAGCATTATTAATTCTTATATTTTCTGTATACAGTAGAGATATTTTACAGCAGGTTTTGTATCATAATTTTTTGATTTTCATTTGAAACTTTAGCTGATTGTAGCTTGCTTGATAACTTGTATTTCTAGAAGAGCTCATTATGGAATTCTTAGTTCTATGGAATTTTTCCCTGCCATGTTTTAGGCTCGTGGTAGCGTGGGAATTTCCTTTTCACTTCTATTGTGAATGACACTTGCTGTGTTTGTAGATACGTCACTTTAAAAACTTTGCTTTTTAGAATGTGAATTTACATGTTGCTGAAAGGCTATGAATTTATCACAAAATGATATTACTCTCCATTCTTAGCATGATAATTCTTGAGCATTCTGGATTCTACAGTTTCCTGCAGATTATAAACTAGTAATTCTATGATAGATGAGTTCTTCATTAAGTAAAGTAAATGAGTTAACAACAATGATGTAATTTATAATGACATCTATACAATACACCTTGAAAAACATCACCATTATCTGCGAGAAATTTTTGAATTCATATCGCTCAGGAACTCATCATCATCAGAAAACAATCTTAACTTTGGTTATTCACAGACCTCCACTCGACTAGAACGCGATTAAGTTGTCCCATCTTTTTAGAGTTTCCCAGCAACTTCTCTTTTCTCCCATTTTTCTTAGGACTTCTTCATTAATTACCCAGTCAATCTATTTAATCTTCATTCTGTGGTAGCTGCACATTTCAAATGCTTTTAGCCTTGACTCCTCTGCTGCTGTATTCGTCCATGCTTCGCTGCCATACAGTACAATGATCCAGATGTATGTTCTGATGAAATGTTTCCTCACTTCCACACTTGCATTTGCAGCCACAAGCAGAATCTTCTTTTGGTGAAATGTCCTTTTTGCCTCGGCAATTCTACTGACAATTTTTCTTTTACTGCGTCCATCGCTGGTTACTCGGCTACCCAGGCAACAGAACTCTTCCACCTCCTAATTTTTTTTTCCTAGTTTCTTTTCAGGTACTGCATACCAATACCTTAATTTTCTCGTCAGGTTAGAACATATTACTAGTATCAAAAAATCACCTTGATTTTCCCTGGTGAACTATTCTTTTCATTGGTAAACTATCCAGCACTGAAAGACTTGGTGAATATTCTTATTATATGGCGTTTAATGTTTACATTTCCTAGGCTGATACCAGTGATCTTTGGTTTTGCACTGTAACACATTGTCTTTATTACATAATTATGGTGTGTTTTTCTATTGGTCGCATACCATTTCCTTGACATGGTATGAACTTATATGCAATAATCTGGCATGAAAATGTTTGCCGACTCAATTTTTAGTCATAGTGTTTTTTCTACATTTTTTAATACCAATCAGTAACATGTTTTTAATCGTATCGTTTGAAATGTATATGATGTAAAGCTATGAGTAAATGATTCAAATAAAATTCGTGAACTTATTACTTGTATTTATTTTTCCCTCAGTCATTAATTTTCACCGTTACAGTTCACCGAATCGACCTCGTTGCATCTACTGGTCAAGGTAATTCACCAATGGTAATATTTCAATGATAATTAATTAAGGAAAATGTAATTTTAATAAAGCAAATAAAATCGTGCGCTACTGTAAAAAAAGAAAATCTTTTCGTTTTCTGATTGGCTCTCATTCCATTACGTCACGCATGACGACAGCGACTGCACTGCCATCTACGAAATGCCGGCCCAAACTAACGCCCCGCACCTCCCCTCTTGTCCACCCCCCCTCGCCTTCAGTTGACCCCCCGTGATTTGGCCGTCGTGAATTGTATTACGTCAGGTCTTATAGATTAAGATAACAAGTATATATACGTGTGCCATGAATGGTTTAGTATATGATATATAGTATATGGAATGGATTGGTATATGTTGCTCGTATACAAATGCTGGTAAATCTGTTATTATCAGTTTCTTTTTAAATTTTGATACTATATTTGTACTCATGTAAGTAGTAATTTTTTGTGATACGTAGGTAACTAATTTGTTACGTTAGGTGCATGGGTACAGCTCCTTTGCACAATTGCATTCCATAGGCAATATTTGTGTGTGTGGTTCATGAATGCTTTCCTCGGCGTACTATCTATTTTTGCCAGGGTCGAAACTTGCACATGATTTGCGTGACGCTTGCACAGGACTTTCGTGAAGCTTGCATGAAACTTGCTGCAAGCTTGCAGTCAACCTTGCAGCAGGTGCAGTATGGTCAGATTGCAGCTAGCTTGCTGCAAGCATTACCCTTGCCGATGCAAGCTTGCTATCTCGCAATGACAAGCTTGCTGCATGGTTGCAGCAAGCTTGCTTTGCTATGTAGGTCGCTAGCTGCACTTAGTCCCAGGGCCGCCCAAAGGCATTTGGGGGCCTGGAACATTGTTCTCCTTTGGGTTCTTTCTCCCTTCCACCAGCTGAGAATGTTTAATGGAGGCCTACAGGGCTCCATGATAGTGGGGGCCTGGGGAAAATTAACTTTTTTGTCTCTTCCATGTTTCACAAGTCTTGTGATATTTAGCTTCATGAATCATCAATTGATCTAATTTTTTCTTTTTTTAACATACTGTATGATTTTTTTCGTTACAATAGTTAATTAGTATTACAAGCCTTCTGCAGCAACTAAGATGGGAGAAGCTCTCAGATCGATTTTTGTGGGGCCGTGGGTGCCAAAGTCAAGGGCTGCCCTTGGCAGCACACACTCTGGCTACATAACTGCCTGGATGGCCGTTTTGTAATATCCCTTTTTGTTAAACCTGGAAGTAATTTTCCATTGGTAGATATTTCATCTATGATAATCGTAACCTCCATTACTCTCACTTAAAATGCATCTTATTATGACTATTAGTAGTGTGATAGTAGTACCATATTTTTTTGGTGATTCATCGTTAAACTTTTCTTCTTTCCGTCTTCATTACAGGCAAATCTCAAGCTTACAATTATTTGTAATAACCGAATGACTGAGGTGCAAGATGGCAGCTTCTAATATGGGTGCAGGTAAGGACATAGCATGTGAGGGCACTCATATCCTGTGAGGAGTACAGCTGGTACATACATATGTGGGATTGTATCATTTGCTATATCATTGAATAATGGTATTCGGTCACGACCATTGTTTTTTGGAGGCATTTTGGGTACTCCCATATGTGAGTGGTGTACAGAAATGAACTGATGATAGTTAAGCTGCAACACATGAGTGTACTGAAAATGAACTAGTTACAGAGTAGGTGACCCCATATATGGACGTATCCTTTAGGTGCACCAATCCCCAACAGCACACCATATACCAAAAACAACCTATATATGTATGCCATACGTATACCCAATGCTTACCGACTTCTGGGATGTAAGCCGGTATACAACTGGTATATGGCTACCTCCCTATGTACCACATGTACTGCACTATGTATACCAAATGGCTAGATGTCCTATTTTCAGACGTATACCGTATATGGCTTCATGTCCTATGTCCAGTTTATACCATATATGGCTACGACACTTATACCGTATATAGCTAATAGACATACCGTATGTGGTTATTAGACTTATACCATATATGCCTACCCGACTTATACTGTATATGGCTATCGGTATTATACTGTAAAGTCGAACATCGATGACTAAACGAAGCTTCCATTTCGAGCGTCACGGAGTTTAGATTGGGTTCTTCTCGCGCGAGAGTAGACAGAAAGCTTGAAAGTAGACAGAATTCTTTTCAGATTGTGAGGCGATCTTTTAAGGATAGGATCGGAAAGTTCTTAGAAGGGATGGAAGGGTAATGAAAACGTACCTGGAGCCTTGGAAGCGTTTACAGAGATAGTGCTGATACTAATAAAAATTCTTTACTAATAATAATGCGCAGGCAATAAAAATATTATTAATAATGGCGAGTAGCGAAGTAAATATGATATAGTCCATTTTCAATTATACACTAGAAACTGAATTGAAAATAATTAGGGAAACAATTATTATATCTTAGTAAACATTTAGAAATTTGTTACGGTAATATTTCACGACTACGGTTACTTATTTTTAGCTTGATTACACTGCTCTGATGAATTTCTAAATACACTCGTTCCTAGTATAATTCCGAATAACATTCATTATGAAAGTTACACAACAAGATGAGGGTGAATAATTTAAACTCTTTTGCATCTATTTACCTCTACATTTATTATCAGTCATTATTTATACATTTCCAAGAGGAATTAACATTTATCTTGCATCCACTGGTGACACTGTAACTCAAATACATTCTTTGGCTTTTTATCTTCTCCTTGATTCCTCCGCAAAAAGGCACCTGAAAGCACAATCAGAAGAATTAAATATTGCAATAACAACAAATCTTTCTATTTATTATTAAAAGCAGGATAGAACTATTAATAGTGCATTAATGTATGGGTGCAACCAGAATTAACATTGTTAAAATATTTGTTTGTTTTTTGGGGTACTATAATTAGGGATGGGTCGGTTCCACTTTTTTTCGGTTCCGGTTCGGTTCTTAACTTCGGTTCTCGGTTCAGATTCTCGGTTCCGGTTCTTAATTTACCACTTACTTTGCATTGCTCAATGGTAAGATAAGGTAATCAATAATCATTTTCAGAGACACTGCTTGAAAAAGAATACTTCATAATATTTTTGTGTTTATGTAATTTTAATCCATTTTTACCCTTTATGTGAAAATATTTATGGAACTCAAGCACTTTTGGTTTTATACTCGTTGCCCATCCATGAATGGAGGCGGTCGCACGCCCAGCAGATGACGGGTGACTGCTTCTTCTCGGCCAATTCTCCGTTAAGGCCACATTCGTAACACTTCGGAAAAGTCCGAAAAAAAGAAAAAATGTATTTGGTTTGTGCCTCTCTCTTTATCTCTCGCACACAGGCAGGCATCCCTCGCCCGAATTTTGCGACCGTGTGCAGGCCTCTACTAGTTACTGAAGTATTCCGTCTCTTTGGAGACTCGATTGGACTCTTCCCGCGAAAATTTATTTTATGCTTCTTTTCCGCATGCTTTTTCAGGTTAGGAGTGGATTTACATGCACCTCTGGAAATCAGGGAATGACAAATATTACGCTTTGCGAAATTTTCATTTGCTGCATCAACCGTGAAGTATTTCCACACTTCTGAAGATATTGCGAAGGATTCAACCGCGTGAGTAAATTAAGGCGTAATTTCACCAGCTATCGATATCTTTAAAATAAATTTAAAAAAACATAAATTTACGTGTACCATTTCCGTCGTTTCAAAAGATTCTGCTTTCCTATTTCGTTTCGGAATCTTTCCGGGATCTCCAATGCCGTGATTATATTTAATGGCGATACGTTTGTTAACTATGATACGCGTAAGATAAACAGAGTGTTTACTTTCAACCACGGTTTTGTCATTACCAACATATTTCTCATTAACTTAAATATTTAAATTCGTATGTTACTGCAAATACTTAGTTACACTCTCCCATTGGAAGATAATACCAATATCAGCTTTTATATTCGACACGTGCATTTTTCTTCATGTTTCATGGCACAAAAATTTTTTAAAGTTAAACATGACCAGTTATCCCTATAACGTTTTTGTAATGATTGCCCATTTATAGTCGAAGCAGAATGGTCAACGGCAAACGGTTGATAGTTACTTGGCTGAACACGACCCTTGCATCAAGGGAAGAAGAAACATGATAAAACAATTTAGTTGTAATTGACCGCATATTGCGGGTGCCTTTCATTTCCGGCTATCTTTGCGCTGTCAATTTTTCAAGTAGTCGATTGTCGTCGGCTATTTACTGCATGGCGAAGTAAACAGCGTTCTCTTGCAAGAGCAAAGTTAATGCTATTGTACAAATGACGAATAATTTGTTGACTTAACGAAAGCAATTTCCAAAGCATGAATGAAATCTTTTAAAACTTATGCACTATATATTGTGATATAATTTACGAAAATGATTCGAGGATTCGCATCTCCAAAGGAGGTGGACGTAACACATACATATCAATCAGAATATCCTTATTACGGCGGTATTTCATCACTTACTCTAGAATTGGATGTAATAAAATAAATCATATAGTATTTTAACGACTGAATTAGAATAATTCACGGCCACTTTGAAGCATCTAAGTACACTATTTCACCAGGTTTGAATGTGAAGCCTCCGCTTTCAGAGTGTGAGCAGATTTCAAACTGGTTTTCGCGCCAATTATTTCGGTACCGATTCTTTTTGGCCTCGGTTCCGGTTCTAAGCTCAAGAACCGGTGGAACCGAGAACCGAAGAACCGAACCGACCCATCCCTAATTATAATTACTGATTTCTTGTTTAGATAGAAAAAGGTTTATACCTAAATAGAAAATAATGGTCATAATCATAATAATGATTGCAATACGTGAAAAGCTATGGCTGAAAAAATTAATTTTGGGTAACAGCAAGTTATTACTGGGATATGGCAAATTATTCATAGGTTGTGCAGTTTGGGAAGAATGCAAAATTTTGGGAACTCAACTGACATTTAGGAGAAGTCATTGTAATTAATGCTTCTTGTTTTGATGATTTTATTGGGTTCATGATTTGCAAATTATTTTTATCTTCAAGCAATAACTCATTGTACATGTATGCACCAGCATTATGTCATATCTAGATTCTGAAGGCAATATAATTATGGTAATTATGAGGAACAACTTCGTATCTTTCCCATATATTATAATTTGCATAAATTTCCCATTAAGTTCCACAAAACAATTCTCCTTTTCATAAGATTGTTCCTACGAGTCAGTGAGAAGTTTGATATCATTTTACTGTTCCTTGTACCATTTTTTATACTGCTAAAGTTGGCTCCAAAAACTGTTAATGGGATTATCTTGTAAATAACGCAATGATAAACAACCTTCAGGTGGATGAGCTTGTACAGGAAATGCAAAAATCTATTACAAACAGTAAACAAGATTAGGGCAAGAGACTAAATTTTTGTGTGTAAAGAGATCCCGATCTAGGTACTAGAGAGGGAAAGTTTTGTCGTCCTAAATTGACATTTAAAATTAAAAACGAGTGCCCTCTTGATTCACCTAAAATATTTCTTGCAGCAAATGTGTGTTCTCTGCATGACTTCCAAAAGCATAAAGAACATGTGAAGGGTGCTCACAGTCATACATTTTTTCTATCCCCCTAAAGTAGGCAACTTATGTTATGAAAATATGAAAATATTGAAAGGAAAATGAACATTAGTAAAGACTATTTCCCGAGAAAATGAGTAGCACAGATTACAGAGAAGTATCTAGAAAGCCCATTACTAATTGCTACTATTACTTGTTTAGTGGTGAATATTATCTCAAAACTCAAGTCTTGGCCGTGGAATCCCTGGTGACCCCTCTTCTTGGGGAACTGTTTATGAATAGCTTGGAGAGAAAGATGTTCATTGCTACCCCCTCTGAAACCAATGGCATTTTTTCTTACTACCGATATGCTTATGATGTATTTTGTGTATGGACTGGCACTATAGACAGATCAGACTCCTTTATAAACTGAATGAACTCACAAAACAAAACGATTAAATTTACATATGAAAAGTGCCTCTAACAAGCACTAAATTTTCTGGAAGTCGTCAATTCCATAGTGAAGAACAAATTTAATTTTGCTATGTACAGGGAACCCACCCATACCGAATATGTCATCCATTCCACATCAAGTCATCACGTATCCCACCAACTTCATGCTTTCCATTCAATGATAAACACTCTTCCAGATCCCACTCTCTAAATCAAATTTCCGGAAATAACTCCAGGCTATTCAACACATCCCTGCCAATAATAGATATCGAATGTGGCTCGTTAATAAATCGATAAATTCAAAATGCACCAAAATGGAACTCCTTTACAGGTCCCACTTGGAAGAGAAAAAGAACTAGATCGGTCAAAGTCCACTACCCTTAGCGTGCATCCCTGAAAATAGCAAATCTTCTCCCAAGCAATATAGACAGAATTCCTTTCGCTATAGAAACAATGTGAAAAACATTTTTAGGAAAATCCAAGTTCAAGAAAGATCCCTTGCAACAATAACGAATACGTAGTGGAGGGCATTTCAGGCTTAGTACTCCTTCCATCGGATGGGACATAAATCAGTGGTCCTCTTCATGTCTGTTAAGAGTAGACTAATGCCAATGCTGGGTTTCCCTCCATCTTCCCATGCCTGAAAGGTTCCTTCCATTACCCAATTACCCACCAATCCTAAATAGTGCAAATGACCTCAGCTATCGGTCGCCTCTCCTGAATAACTAACTTTCCCAATGCTAATCTTATTCTGACTTCAATGCAGTGATTTTCCTTTTCCTCCAACAATTCCGGAATATCCAATGTTCAGCTGCCCTTGTTTCTGACATACATACTAGTTACGATTGTAACTGGGGGTGCTCTTTGTTTATCGAAAATCTCATTACCTTTGGTTTATCTTTATTCCTTATCTTCAACACGGCCTTGATAATGCATCTAGTTTTCTTTGTACCCCTCGGTTTATGCGAGTGCTTGGTCTTATGAAAACATTAAAGACCTTATCTATTTTCCTCCAACTTTTACTTTTTACTGGAGGCTGAAACTCATCTCATGCCTCTCTAGTCATTTTTTCTGAGTATATTTCATGTATAGAGCACCTGTGATAGTGCCTAATTCTATTCCCCTACCATTTTACCACACAATCCAATTCTTCATCAGCTACTCTCACTTCCTCCTCCTGTGCCATGAATTGATTCCAAATCAATCTTTTGTCTCTCCAGTTTGCTTTTGTCATTCGCAATATTTCCATTAAATTTTCTCACCTCATAGGTACTTAGTATACTTCCTCTGAATCCCCACTGCAATACCCTCTGTGAGAATTTTTCTTATTCAGTTGCCTTGCTCAGGAATATCATAAAGAGTACTTTGTCTATCAGCATTAAAATTCACGAGAAATTTAATTTCCTTATTACCATTATGCTTCATAATTATAATACCTATTCAATGATTCAAATTCAAACCTAAATATGGGAAAAGTACAGGTAGATTTTGTAAATTCCTTATTAAGGTTTAGAAAAAAGTTAGATGCAAAAAAGTGAACGAAGTACATCAAAAATGGCGTCTTTGTTTAAAGGATCTGAAGACGTATGTAGAGACTTTTCAATGGGGATGAGTAATTTTTTTCTGGAAATTTTAGGAAATTGTTCACCTGCTACAGAACTACTTATGTTCTCGTATTTACTTATTGAGAGTTCATATAATCTGCCTCCCGATGGGAAGTATTGCAATAAATGTAATCTCAGAGTGGTGTTTTTGTGCAAATAATTGTTTATCTAGACTAAAATATGACAATGCTACAAGGAACTTAGAACATCCTGGAACATAATCTACTGGCCCCTGACACCTCCATTAAATGTGAAATATGTTACTAATTGGTAATTTGTTACTCAACAGCATGTGTTGTATGTCCTGATATAAATTGTAAACAATGGGTGCTACTAAGAGTGGAGATGAAACTATGTTGGTTGGCTCCCTAAGAAATAATGGGAAAAGAGAGAGTATTTTACCAAAAAATTAGTTTCAATTTAAAATCCGAAGGCATAAAATATGGCCAGGGAAGTAGTTGAGCTAGCTTTCTAGTATTTTGGATGAAAGATGTATGTTTTAATTTCCATTAGCAGCGAGGAAAACTCCATTAGCAAAATATACATTTACTCAGGCAATAGACCTCCTGATTGCCTCAACAAATACCGTTTAAAAGGCAATTGAAAAGTATAGTAGGTGTATTGAGTGTGACAGTTGTTGAATAATGGTATTTGGTCACAACCATTGTTTCTAAGGGCTATTTTGGGTATTGATTGGTTGAATATTATTGTGGTGGAGTTCCTCAAAGGAGGCCATGAGGCACACTTAGACCTCTTGGTCCATTGTGTCAACCACCCTTCTTAAGAAATCACCCATAGAGGCCAATCGCCTTGCTGAAGGCCAACAGGTCACCTATGGCGCCCTTACCTCCCTGGGTTCCAAAAATTGTGACCTGGTGTAATGGTGTTCATATCACCTGCATCTAGGTTAATCTAAGATTCCCAGGAAGTGTTGGTGCCTCATCACTTGGTAGTACCCAGTGAGGAGTCCTGCTTCCGGATCTAGATACTAGAGGGAAAGTTTTGTCATCCTAAATTTACATTGAAATTGAAAATAGGTTATGTGCTTGATTCATCCTAAAGATTACTTGCAGCAAAATGAGTTCTCGGGGACCATTTACCGACATTTTTATACAATTTAGCATCTCATTTCCATTAGATTGAAATCTTTTCATCATTCTCATGTGTAGTATAACAAAAGATAGTAAAGCATATGATATATATGCTCCTTTAATGCTAAAAAATCTACATGCTCTTAAATATAGAAAAAAATGCTATAGATTTTTTTAATGATAACACAGTTAATTTTCAAGTAAGCCTATCTGTCAAAAAACTATTTTGTAGGGAATTTTAAGTCCTATAAGGTTTTTTAGTTTTAAATTTTCTCAAGCCCTTGGTTTTATAAAGGTTAACGTTTAAAGGGATCAGAGAAGGTACTATTTACGCTCGAATGCAAACTTTGAACAGCCATATATCTATCTATATGGATCATATTGATAGTACATAAATAAAGTAAATCTTAAAAGAGCTACAAGCATATTTACTTTTTGTGGGAATGGCAAGGGTATTATTGCTGTTTTTTTCCCAAAAAAAATAATCCACTTTATTTTCATCACAACTATCTTAGATTTAATGCTAGAGACTTCAATAAAAAAACATTTTAAAGTTCTTTTTAAGTAATTTGAAAAAGTTTGTCTCCGCTCTCCATGTAAAATGTATCGTTTTTCCGTTATTTAAGGATGTATGATTCGAATTTTTGGTTTGACGAATAAAAGCTCACTTTTAACAAGCTATTACTCAGTTTTTATCTGGTATACAGCAATGTACAAAAAATTAACCTTTTTTTTCAAAAGCTACTATTTTGTTCTTAATTGTTTTTTTTTATAAAACTTAGTGTTTGAGTTATTCGTGAAAACCGTTAAAAACATTTTTTGAAGAAAAATTGACACTTTCACTCACAAAGTATTGATTTTTTGAAAAACTTTGCAGATCATTTGTTGCTTAGAATGTACTTCCCTATCGATTTTTATATTCAATCCACCCCCAGGGTAATAGCGCATCGGCATAGTGTAGATTTTGATTTTTGAGCTTTTCCCTACTTACTGTCCAAATTTCAAGCAAATTGATGCATAAGAACAGAATTCGGAGGTCAAAAGCTTCATTGCCTGGACTATATATTTACCTCATATTTCAATAATGGGGCATCTTTGTGGAGAAAAATTATTTTCTAAAACCCCAGAATAAATCCCTCTTTTTCATAAAGTAAATTTCCTTTTTATTTCCGTAACTTCCTCTTTTCCCCTACTATTTTCTTTATTTTGAGAGTTTGACTACATTTCCATTCATTTTCCCTGCTCTGCATATGTGCATCAGAAACTGCATATATTATCATCTTTTGTCATTGATGTTCATTTGCAAAATAATGTTTTTGTGTCATATAATACCTCTCTTTATCAGAATCTTAAGCTGTTTTTTCTGGACATATCTGCTGCATACCTTTAACAGTCATATTCCTGAGACCAGACTGCTCTTTTGGCTGGGCAGTTCTCCTCAGATCTTTGCAGCCAACATACAAACACTCATTCATTTAACATGTTATCTTTAATGTTTTGCAACAGACTTACCTGCTTCATATTTTGCTCTTTATTATATAAAGGCTTCATTGTTCTAGAAAATGACATTACTTTATGGTTTAAGGTTCTTTTATGGTTTCATTTTTTTGTGACACAGTTTTCTTTGCGATTTTAATGGCTAGTAATGGTATTTTATGGTATATAAGGTCAATCTCTCATGACTCTCCCCATCTTTATTTTTCAATTATCGCCCAATTTCCCTTCAATCGCAATTTGCCAAAAATATTTGAGAAAGTTTTACTACACTCGACTCACAGCATTTCTAGATTCACAGAAACTAATCTCCACTTGCCAGCATGGTTTTAGCAAAAGTAGATCCACATCAACAGCAGTGCATGAAGCTATGAATTTTATTCTAGCATCACTGGACAACAATTTAGACACTGTGGGCTTATTCATTGACTTCTCTCAGGCATTTAATATTGTTATCCATCATTTACTTCTAAAGAAGCTGGACAAGCTAGGCATTCATGGCATTCCCAATACCTGGATTCAATCCTACTTATCTGATAGATCGCAACAAGTTAGTTTGAATATTAATGGTTCTGAGTACAACTCCACCTCGAAAGATGTTTTCTGCGGTGTTCCTCAGGGATCTATTCTGGGCCCCATATTATTTTTGATACTTATTAACGATCTCCCTTTTAACCTACAAACTAACTGTTCTAAGGTTGTCCTGTATGCTGATGATTCAAACAACATTCTTGTTGCTTCTCCTTCACTACACACTACAGTTGAGAAAAGTGAACTATTACTACAGCACTTGAGTGATTGGTGCTCCATAAATTGCTTAGACATAAATGTTGATAAATCTCTAGCTATACATTTCAATCTCAAGAGTAAACAACATACCTCCCTTGATCTTGACCTTGATGGTTAACCCATTTGTCAAGCTGAAGATGTCAAATTCTTGGGACTTGCAATTTCTGCAAATCTTTAATGGGATGTGCACATCTGCAATCTGCTCAAAGTACTAAGCTCTACTTGTTTCCTTATACGTTTTATTAGATTCTCTGTTATTCCTGATTTGCTATTAACAATATATTATGGTCAGTTGTATTCCCACATCATTTCAAGTATTATTTATTGGGGATCTTCGCCAGCCTCACTCAAGCTTTTTCGGCTGCAAGAGAAAATTGCACGCCTTATGGTTTTCGCACCTATCAATGCCCCATGCCGGCCCATTTTCAAAAATCTTAATATTATTCCACTACCATGTGTTTATATCCTTTCCGTCCTTATGTTTGTAAAATCAAACTTCAGCGAGTTCCCCAAAAACTGTGATGTCCATGATTATTATACACGTGGTCATGATGCCATTCACTATAAGTATGTCAGGACCAAATCAGCTTTTCGAGGTCCTAAAACTCTGGGGTTGCACCTATTTAACAAGTTACCTACCAGTCTAAAAATTGCAAAACTGCGGACTCCTTTAAAACAAAGGTGAAATGTTTTTTACAAGGCAAACTCTATTATTCCTTAGAAGAATTTCTCCATGATAATAGTGTTTAAATATTTTGTCTATATATATGTTGTGTATTCTTGACAAATCCTATATCAGTGTAATCTGGTCTTTGGATAATAAATCTCATTATCATTATCATTTATTACAGATTCCAGCTTACGACACATAATTTTTCTTCTCACTTGTCTTATCACAAGTTAGTTTTCTACCAGTGAAGCTAGAAAACTGAATTAACTTATGGAAATAAAATCTTCCAAATAAGACTGCATCTCACATGTTATTTCAGCCTCAATATTCAATTGGGGGAGACTTTTCATCTCGATAGTAACAACTTCCGTTTATGTATATTCACAGTGTAATAGGAGACCATATTTTCATGGAAATTACTGATATAAAATTTCCTTTACTTTCCTTCCTCATTACAGCAAATTTTCATTATTGAGTGGCTGAGGTTAAAAATGGCCACTTTGGGGTAGAGGTCAAATTAATCAATACACGATAGAGGGCATTGTGGCATGCACGCATCAGTGGTAGTCAGTAACTAATGTGCAATCATATGATTTTCTAGATCTTTGAATGATACAGTGAATATAATACATATTACGCATTTAAAATAATTTTTCATTGGTCTCATTTGAATATTAGTGTGGCAGTTTTTTTTCCAGAACTGAAGGTGAAGACTTATGAATAGGTAAATGTAATTGAAATTTCAATTTAATTTTCAAAATTATTAATAATTGTAGTCAAAGGATTGTATTACCTTAACTTTTAGATCACTAAGGTGAATGCTGATTTTCTGTTGATCCTGTTTGGTGGAAGGTAACTGCGGAACGAGTTTCGATGCAGGAACTTTGACACCAGCAGTGAGTTGCATGAGGAAGGCCAAGAGTAGGGAACTTCTCTCTGCTTCGTGTCCGTGAGTAAATTTTCTCTATTCGTGAATTTGAAACACTTTTACAGCATAAAAGATATATTTGATGGAAGGAATACCAGTTGATAAAGTTGATAGTGTCTGGCTTGACTACGTGGAATTCCTTCATGATGAGGTTAAGGAAACAATGCACTTCCACAAAATATATTTATTTACTCACGACTATGGTTTCGATGCATAGCATCATCTTCAGGTGTCAAATACAGAATTGTAAGGCTCTTACATACAATTTAACAGTGGGAGGGAAAGCGTTTAGCGAAAGGGTCATCAATCTAACTACAGCTTCCAGCCAGAAGAATTTAACTTTCTCCAAAAAGGTCTCAAATATGGCCCCAACTTACCAGTCACAATTAAGGACTTGAAAAATCTTGCAGTGGACTCTCATCTAGCCCTCCACAAGGACTCTCATCTAGCCCTCCTCCGTCCTCAAGACGAAAACGCCAACTCCGGTGATCAGTGAACTGTGCAACTTAATGAGAACTTGCGTAAATCAGAACTGCTTCCTCTTCAATGGGAAGTATTACGGTCAACAAAAAGGTCTTGCAATGGGCTCCCCTCTTAGCTGATATCTACATGGACAGCCTTGAAAGTCAACTTTTCTCTTTAGGTCACCCCCTCGTTAATAACATTTGGTACTGGTGCATTTATGTGGATGATGTATTTTGTGTGTGGTCTGGCTCCAAAAGACAATTAGAGAACTTTTTGAAAGTGTTGAACTCCATTAACAGTGCCATACAGTCCACCATGGAAGTGGAAGCAGATGGTGTGCTTAATTACCTGGACTTGAGTGTGCAGATTATTGACAATAAGTTGGACTTTTCCATTTACCGCAAACAGTGCTATTCAGACACAGTCATTCATTCACACTCCAGACATCATTACTCACAAAAGTTGGCAGCATTCCACGCCATGGTGAACAGAGTATGTAGAATCCTGCTGTCTAATAAGAACCAAATGAAAGAGTTAGATGTCATTAAGCAGATCGTGGAAAATAACGGGTACAAGACCAGATTGATTGACACATTATACAACAGGAAACAAAAAGCTTTAGCAGAGGAGTTGATTTACAGTAGTAGACCCTCAGAGGAACAGACATGGCGAAGGATTCCTTTTCTTGGCCACATTTCACTCAGAACACAACACTTTCTCTCCAAAGGCAACATAAAAGCAGCTTTTTACAACTCACACATACTCAAAAACATTAATTCGTTAAAACTGTCGCGGTTCATGATATCTGGCATCGTTGTTTTTTGGGTAAACCCACGTCACAGTATAAAAATGACCAACAGTTTCGTCTCCGCTGCTGAAGAATTCCTCAAGGTAATGACATTGCTTGGTTTGCGCGTAGATTTATATTCTCACGGTGGTGGAGGTGGGGGTTTCTCAATTTTTCTTTTGGTTCTCCAAATAACTGGAAGCCAGGATGAGCTTACCATTTGTCCTTGGTCTCTATTAAAATGTATTGCATACTTCCTAATTTCGAGGGCCTTTCTTATTAACCTTGTCTTGAAATGTTTTTCCCTTGCTATGACTTCTGCGTTGGTCACGTCGATTTCCTGTCCTTCGGCGGCATGTTCTGAGACCGCTGATTTTTCAAAGTGGCCCAGTCGAATGGCGGCTCCATGTTCTTTTATTCTCGTTCGTATTGTTCTGCCCATCTCTCCTACGTACACCTTGTCACATGATCGGCAGCTTAATTTGTAGACTCCTTCCGTCTCTAATATATCTTTTTCTTTTACGCTGCATAAGAAGTCTTTAATTTGCCTTCGAGGTTTGAATATAGATCTTATGTCATACATCTGTAAAATTCTGGCTATCTTATCGGTGGTCCCTTTGATGTAAGGCAGTATGCTTTTTTCTTGTCGACATTTTCTTGGTCCAATGGTCGAGGTGAGGATTTTAGTTTTCGTGAAATGGTTTTATGTATTTCTCTCCTTTCGTACCCGTTATTTATGAGAATTTCCATTATTTTATTCAATTCGTCTTCTCTGTGGTGTTCATCGCTCAGATTGATTGATCGGTGGATCATAGTGGCCATAACCCCTCTTTTCGTGAGCGAGTCCAATAATCCAGCCTTACCCACTCCTTCCCTCCCTCCTTCCCCCCCTCCTCCCTCCCTCCCCACAGGACTCCACCGTTACAGCAGGGGATGGTGACACCCACTAACTACGGTTTGGGCCTTCACTCCATACCCCTCCCCCCTCCCTTCCAACCCACCTCCCCTCCCCCACTGTTAAATTGTATATAAGGGGTTACAATTCTGCATTTGACTCCTGAAGATGATGCTATGCATCGAATCCATGGTCGTGAGTAAATAAATATATTTTGTGGAAGTGCATTGTTTCCTTATCCTCATCATAACCAGTTGATAATCTGTAGTTGTCACATTCAATTGGAAAGGGAACTTGGTAAAGTGCCTTTTTGGTTGTGGTGTAATGGCAAGATTTGGAAAAGGTTTTGCAAGGAATTTAGTTGTTCCCGGTTACCAATTATTTTACTTGAAAGAATATGGTTCTTTCAGTTCAGAAGTTCTCCATTCATTAGTTCTCCAATCATGGTCACTTTATCCTAACAAATCAATATTTCCCTAAGTCATTTTTGCTCAACATTCCCCATCCTTGACGTACTTAAAAGTTTCCATTTTATTTTCTTTCCTTTCTTCTAGGCCCTTTAAATTAATATACTTCACCTGAATTTTAGTGCATTTCTTGACAATTTAGTTTTTTGAAATGACTAGGATTTTGCACTGAAATATTAAGGAGCTTGTGAATTAACTCCTCACTGTAATTTTCCAGGATGGTATTTTTCAGTAAAATTATTTTTCGTGGAGCTCTTTCCCAGGGCATACTTTAGTTGCCTTTGGTTGCTTGGCAGTAATGAAAGCTGAGGTGGTCTTCGAATTTTCACCCAGGGTTTCCTGGTAATAACATTCCTCTTCGTGTAACTCAAGACTGTCTTTCTCACCTAAGAAAGCTGTGTTAGTAGTGAGTATATCGGCTAAGAAAAGGGTCATAGGAAAATTAAGAAAGCAGTGTTAGTGTTATTTAGAATATGAAGACTCTGATGGACTTTATTGCTTTCCACATTTTTTTTCAGATGGGAAGGTTTCTCCGAAACCTATGGCAAAAGGAATAAGGACATTGGAAGTAAGGTCATTAAGTATTATTGTTGACTAAAATCATGGTAAATGATGGGTGGGATGGGAAATCAACCAAAATTAAAAATTTGTTGTGACCTTCTTCAATTACTGTGCTATTTGGTACAGTTGTTCACCATCTTCAATTTTTTTAAAACTTGGTATTATCAATCTATGTATATGTAGGTACAGGAACACTAAATTTGGAGATGGCTTTGTTTGTTAGTTTTTTTAGATATGTAAATTTTATGCTAATTAGTTAACAGATAAACTAGCTCTATTGTTGCATGCTATTTTATATGACCCCTCAGGAAGGAATTGATTCTGGAACTGATAAACAAAATTGGTTCTATTTTCTGTTTGTATATCTGGCCTAGTGACGTTCAGTCCAAAGACACAAATGACCACTTCCTCCCATCATGTACCGACACCTTGAACAAATCACTGTTTTTACTTGGTGAATCTCCCATCTGCTGTAAAAAGTTACAGGGAAAGAATTACCCAAAAAGGAAGTTACACAAAATAAAGACCAACATAATGAAAAAATGAAGATTATTTCTCCTGGAGAATCGATAATTCAAGATTTTTCATCTTCATCTGATGAAAGCAATGTGCACAACAACGTGTCAAATGACTACCAAGCTATGATGACCCAGCTGAAAGAGTAGTATAACCACCCAGACTGTACGACACAGGAATGATTTATGCTTTTGTCCATGTTGCCAAAAAAATGGAGCTCGAGGAGAGTGAGAGAGTAATACCCTGGCATTTGCAACTGCATGATAGAAATATTAAGAAGGCCATTGAAAAGAATGGCATTCTTACACTACCCAAACCTAAGCTTGGGCTATTGTTGCCTGTAGAGACAGCTAAAATAGTTTTTGCTTTCTACAAAAATGAAAATGTCAGTTGGTGTATGACAGGAAAAAAACTAGTGTCAGTCAGAAAAAATGGTAAGAAAATGCACGTGCAAAAACGACTGGCATTGTCAAACTAAAAAGAAATCTTCCACTCTTCAAGGAGAAGAACCCAGACATTAAAATTGAATTCTCTAAGTTTGCTGAATTGTGACCCAAACATTGCGTTGTTCCCGGTCAACGGGTACCCATGCAGTTTGTGTACGTATGATTCACCAGACTTTAAAATGAATGATCAAAGGAGCTTAATTGCCTTCATTAACGATGAACTGAATTCCATAAGCTACATACCAGGATGCTCTAAACGTGATCATGTGCAATTTATCTCGTTCTGAACGTTTCTTGGGGATGTGTTCAGATTGCCCGGGTATTTACAGTATCATAGAAGAATTGGAGACAGTTTTTGATGATCTGTTTATTGATGAGAGTCAATAAGCAATTGCTAACTACAGACTGATGCAATTTAGAAACAGTTCACCAGCCTTCCAAAGACTTCGTCAACACCTTTGTCAATAAACTGAAGGTGTTATGAGATCATTATTTCATCGCCAGATAACAAGCCACCTTCCTCCAGGAAGCGAAAGGATCACTTCAGCCTGGTGAAGTTAGTCAGTGGAGACTTCGCAGAAAACTACAGTTTTGTTCTTCAGGATGCCTCCCAGGGTTATCTTCTTCTTAGTAGCACTACAGCCCAGTGTGGGCCTTGGCCTGCTGCACTATTGCTCTCCATGTTGTCCTATTGGCAGTTTTCTCCCGCCAGCCTCTTACTCCCATCGTGCCCAGGTCATACAGCACTTGGTCCATCCATCTGCTCTTAGGTCTTACCTGCCTTCTTCTGTTGAATAGCCTCCCTTTTAACCTTCCGTTATGGTATCTCCTCTTCTGACATTCTCTCAGCGTATCCCAGCCATCGTATCCTCTGTAACTTGATGAACTTTACTATGTCCTTTCCTTCGATCAGCTGTTCTATTTCCTCATTATATCTTATCCTCCAGTCCCCTTGGTCATATACTGGGCCATATATTCTATGGAAGATATTTCTTTCGAAGGTTCTCTGTCTTCCCTCATCCGCCATTGTCATTGTCCAGGTCTCTGAACAATACATCACCACTGGCCATACTAACGCCATGTTAAGTTTAATTTTCAGTGATCTGCTTACTAATCTATTCTTGAATAATTTTAAATTGGCGTAGAAAAACTATTTCCGGCTTCAATTCGGTCCTGTATACACCTCCTGAGGTTATTGTCACTAGCTATTAATGTTCCAAGATAATTAAAGCTGCTTACCTTATACCCTGGAAGGTGTCACTATCAATTGTCAAGTCATAGGGCTCTCTTCGATTCTGTACTGTTGACATCACCATGTACTTAGTTTTATTTATATTAATTTTAAGGCCTATTCTGTCTCTAACGTTAAATTTCAACATTCACTTTTGAAGTCCAACAGTAACCGTTAAATTTCAACAGTTAACTGTTGCCAACTGAAAAGTATCTTGTTTTTAATCTTTGGAAATTTATTCCGTTGTTATGAAATAACCTTACCTCCATGGCCCCACCAACAATTTTACACCATCACTCTCTGCTTCCATCACCATTGTTGAACTTACCATCTTTTTTATTGTCTTTCTGGATTTAGCCTCACCATTATAGTCTAGGTCTCCACAAGGGTCTTTTTCCTTCAGGTCTTCCTGTTAATGTTTCTTTCAAGATTGTAACTAAGATTTAGGAGGGGGGGAGGAGGGAGGTGGTCACCCCCCAAAGTCATAGAGAACTGAATTAGATACTGTCTTTTGATGGGGGGTGGGGGTAAAGAGGAGGTCAACACGGGTTACAGTTCCCCCAAACTTGATGTTTGGGTCTGCCCCTAAGCCCATCTCAGGCGTCATGTTTTAAATATGGTTATTGTGTCAGGTTGGGGTAGTAGTTCCCTCAGTTATTTTAATGTGTACCTATATACCGTAATATCTTCTATTGGTAAATATCATATGCATTGAGAATGAGAAAGAGACTATCTGTAAGAACAGCACAATTCAGGTTCAATAACCCAGCAAATAATGGTTACAGCCAATGAGTAATATTGTGTGATTATAATCACACACATATATGTGGTACAAAATGCAAACACTTATTTTTTCTGTACAGCTGTGGTTTCATTTGTGTACAGGTAGCCTCAAGAAACAGTGTGAAAATTTGGTATATTCTATGGACAGTTCAGGACCGTGTACAACTGTGGTGCAATTTGTATACAGGTAGCCTCAAGAAACAGTGTGAAACTTTGGTACATTCTGTGTACAGTTCAGGATCATGTACAACTGTGGTGCATATTAGGTGATTTTTGTGTGCTAGTCTGGTACAGTACGCAGCTATACCACAAAAAAGTACAAACAAATTTTTGCCAGGCAGTCATGAAGCAATTTCACTTTTGAATGTACAAACATACAATCCAGAATGATTTTACTAGTAGTGGAAAATTATCTAAAACCTTTTGTGTGCAGCAACATGTGGGAGGTCTATCACAAAGTTAAATTATGAATAAATGTCTCAGGCTCTGCCCAGTAATTTCATAATTAAACATTTAATTTGAGTAATTTTTTTTTACTGCATGTATTGTCGAATGTTGCATTTCACGAGTGCAATTCTCACATAATTCTCTCTTCTTTTCACATGTGTATGCGAGTGCCGTTCTGTGCCATACCTGAGGATATCTGACAGAAGAGTGGCTGCTGAGGGAATTCAGGGGAAACTATCCATCCATATGGCACTTTGTTACCTACAAGAGGACAGTTTTAAATACATATTCTGTTTATATATTTGAAATGTTTTAACATTAACCCTTCAAAACTCAGTTTTGGAATACTTGTTTTGATACAGGCCATGCTTAGAATGAAGAATAGGAAAAGATATGTACGTTGCAAATTATACTTGGGGGGAAAAGGATGAATTGTATATGACCTAAACAAAGTCTGATGAATAAAGTCAACGTACAGTAACTTCTCTTATTTTTTGAACTGTTGCTACATCCACAGGTCGTGTGAACCTGGTATACAAATTTTAGCTCAGTTAGGGAAATAGAAACGTACTTTAAAAAAATCTGATACAAAGTGGAACAAAGATTTATACCACAATGTAAAGAAAATATTTTAAGGATTGTTGTTGTATTTTTCCTTGGTTTTGGATAATCTAAACCTAGACTCCCATATGGTAATATTTTTCTTTCAGTGTCTTAGAATTTTAGCATTTCACTTAAATCAACTTAAAGGAAACATGAAGCAGTTGAGTAAGTCCCTCCCTTATGTCCCTTGAGCATAATTGTAAAATTAAATGAAATAATAATAGTAATAATAAATTTATTAATCCCAGAATGTTATTTAAACGTGCAGGATATGTCAAAAAAATATAAACACAAAATCTGACAAACAGTACATTAAGAGATTAAAAATTCAAATAATAAAGTTAAAGCAGTTATGATAGTAATCAGGATGCAAATCATGTTCATGGATGAGACTGATGGAAGGTTGTTTTGATTTCAGGTGTTGCTGAGTGTACGTGATGGAAGAGGCAAAATTTGTTTGATTTGTTAACGAAAGAATCTGGATTTGCTGTTGAAGTTATGAAATTGATATTGTCAATGATGATATGTATTGTAGTGATAAAAGTTGTAGGAATTGCAAGGAAAATAAAAATAAATGGAACTAGTGTAGTGTTAACATTGAATGCTCCTCCGTCGCCATGGTAAAGGTGTGAATGAAGGCAGAGTTAAGTTGGTGAATGGTGGAAGTCCTTCAATAATCCTTCATTTCTCAGCACTGAAAAAGGGTAACAATGGTGCGATCGGTGATAATAATATGAATAAGGTATGAATTTATATAGTAATATTTGGGGGAAAAATTGAAGGGTGGGGGCCCCTAGCAGTGCATGGTAGAAGTCGGCCATGGGTGTGATCCCAGTAGCGTAAGGTGGCGTTACAAGAGGGGTGGACGAGTAGGTTAATAAATTTTGATTTTGGGGAATAAGTATAAATGATAATGCAAATCAATTGTAATGGTAAGGTGGGGTAAAATATGAGGATTATAATGGAGGAAACTCCGCTTGGATGCAACAATAATTAAGTGAATAAATGAAAATGAAACATACTGAGTAATCAATATGTAGAAAAAGGAAGACATGGAACAGATGGAACTTGCTCCCGGGGGATTGGGGGTGGGGTTTGAAGGTGGACCCTTTCAGAACCCAAATAACTTTCCTTACATTCTTAAGTTCATTTCGAAGAAATGGTATTAGAAAGTAGTGTTTTGTTGGGTATTGAGACAATATTAGAGAGTGAAGAAAAAACCGACATAGACCCACCCCTCTGAGAAATTTTCCACCCCCGAGGCAAGGGGGAGTCTCCCCTCCGGGAAACTCCCTCTGCCCATGAGGGACCTGCCATCAACCACGACAGGTGCCTCTGCAAAGGAGCCGTCATCTCCACGACGGACTCCCCCTCCCTTGAGTCCCCTCTCTCAAGCTAACCCACAGAGCGGAGAACCGCATACACCTATTCTGCCGAGTGAGCCACGCCACCTCAAGAGGATCGGCTTCATGGATGCAAAGCCTAGCGGCGCCAATTACGACCAGCTACAAGGGTGGGCCATAGTGGCGGCCACACCGGGCCAGTAAAGGGCATTGCATCGGCAGTGAACCAATCATGCTCTGTCGTCAAATGAAATCTCCAAGCCTGGCCTACTCCATAACTATTTTCGCAATACCTAATCGCGAGAGCTAACTTTAAATATTCATAGCACCCATACCATCGGAGATTAAGGGGCTTTTAATATTGTATTCGTTAACTGACTTATTATTCTTTTGGTTTCACACTTTCTCATTGACCAAATCGTTATAAATAATCTCTACGAATAACATTAACTGCATAGGAGTTCACTTTGTTGCAGGGGCCATCTACTGCTGAAATATGAATTCACTTTCCTACATACCTGCGCCCTCTCGGCGAAATAAGCACCGCGATTTTCGAAGCGCTCTCTACTATCCCGAAATTCAAAATTGAGTCAATACGGCCCTTAATACGAAACCAATATCGATAATCGAGGTACCACTTTCACAAGTAAGATCTCCTCGTTTGACAAATCGTTAATTTACTGTTGCACTGCGCATTATTTGTGTGACAATCGAAGTTGAAGGATATTATGTATTATTTTTTTCCGCGGGAGTATTGTTGGTTGCCTGTACGCTAGGATGTTCTAGAAGTACGAAACTTCAACGTAGCGTCAATTCCTGCCAAGGAGGCTCACACCTTGTCCGTGGAGTGTTTAAATAAAGCTGTCTGCTTGGATCCCATTGCGAAATAATTCGGATTATTATTAAATTTATGTTGAAACCAAAAGTTTTTTTAACTTTTAACAACATTTTCTATCAACAAGACCATGGTCTACTAGTAGTAGTAGTGATGGGATCACCACTTTCTCCGATCTTAGCATAGGATTTCATGGGTCATTTGGAAGTGATAAAATGCGTATTTTTTTCCGCGAATTCTTCAAAATGTAAAAGATGGAGGATGAATTGTGAAAGAATGTGAAATTCTTCCGATGTGCGAAAATGTGAAATGTGGAAAACTTCCAAACAACTTTTTAGTTTGAAACATCCCCTTCTTCAGAATACTGTGTAGTATTATCGATATGTGTGTGACATCATCTGTTTATGGATGGGTAGTCAACGACAGTTTAACCTGTTTTTGTCAGTACTCAATTCGTTACATCCCTCTATTTCATTCATCTCAAGCTAACCCACAGAGCGGAGAACCGCATACCACCTACTATATGCCGAGTGATTTTTTCATGGGTGTTTTCAAGTCTGTTTCCGCACTAATAGGCGCTTCAGACCGGGAGGAAAGGTATAAGGATAGGAATGGAAGGGATGGGGATAGGATAAGGTCCGAATCCAGGTTCACCATGCCGAGTGACTCACTCACACCATGAGCACTCACTCGGCATGGTGAACCTGGATTCGGACCTTATCCTATCCCCATCCCTTCCATTCCTATCCTTATACCTTTCCTCCCGGTCTGTGACTCACTCATGGTGTTTTCAAGTCTGTTTCCGCACTAATAGGCGCTTCAGACCGGGAGGAAAGGTATAAGGATAGGGATGGAAGGGATAGAAGGGATAGGGATATGTGGTCTGAAGCCAGCCCGGTCTGTGAAGGTATTGAGCCTGGCCTACTCCATAACTATTTTCGCTATACCTAATCGTGAGAGCTAATTTTAAGCATTCATAGCACCCAAACCATGGAAGATCAAGGGGTTTTTAATATTTTATTCGTTAACTAACTTATTGGTCTTTTGTGTTCACACTTTGTTAACCAACAAATCATTATAAATAATTCCTATTAATAACATAAACTGTACAGGAGTTCACTTTCTTACAGCAGCCATCTATTGCTGAACTTTGAATTTACTTTCCTACACTCCGAGAAACAAGCGCCGGGAGTTTCGAAGCCCTCGTTACATTCCCGATATTCGAAATTGACTCAATTCGTCCCTTCATACGCAAACAATATTGAAATTGAAGTACCATTTTAAATAGTAAGATCTCCGCTTCCCATTAATCGTTTATATACAGTTGAGAAATGTATTATTTTGGTGTAAATCGAAGTTGAAAGATAATATGTCTTAGTTTCATTTCCGCGGGAGCTGTGTTGGTTGCCTGCACACAAGGATAATATAACGGGATACATCGTAATTTTAATAATAGATAAGTTTTCCACGTTTAATAATTATTATTAATGAATGATAGTATAATAAATAATATTAATAAATAATTATGATAACATTCTCCGCTTCAGGGTTGACATCTAAATTCCTTTTTTGAACTCCACTTTCCTTTCCTGTTGCTGCCATTGTCATAACCAATAACACTGTATAAGGACAATAAGATGACCAAGAACACTTATACTTACAGTGTTCTTGGTCATAACCTTGCCCTCGAATATTCTCTACTGGCAATGACATGTCTTTTAACCTTTCTAGAACTACATCTGTGATGGACTCACCGGTACTTTTTTTAAGAGGCATAAATCCCAGAAAGTGCTCTTTCACAAGTACTTGATTACAACTAGACTCTTCTGTTGAGGTTTCCAGAGAAAACGTTGGTAGTTGTACAGTCGGATTCAAAAGTAATGCAACAAATCTAGCGACGCCGCGTTTCGGAATTGAGTGTCTATCTGTTCTACAGTTACCATGACCGTTCCCTATTCATTTATTAATGATGAAAATGTACAGGCTATGTGTTTTCCCGGACGAAGGACAACATTTTAAATTCATTTTATCGATTGGCACGATGAATTGGGAAGAATATTCGTCACGCATGTTTATGGAACAACTTTTCCACAGGAAATATTACCGACATCTATTAACCTATTTCGGACCAATCACGGCTGTCTTTTGCTCTTCCGGTCTTTGATTGTGATAATAGTAATTGCAATAACCTTGTTCTAATTGCTATGGATACTCCTCTGAACTGCTTTTAAGGGAGACGTAAATCCACAACACGAAGTTTCGATACAAATGACGGATATGGGTATGTATGGATGTGATACGATCATATATTATTGTAAAACCATGGCCGTGATGGTTACGGCAAATCATTCGAAGCAGAGAGAAGTACTCAGAGCGTGGGATCAATTCCATCGAATGCCGTTTTTTTCTGTGCACTACTTACTTTCTTATATTATTAATTTATTTTACGATGAGCATTTAAAAAGTATTTTTTCCTTTTTCCTATTTTACTGGCCCATAGAGATTGTGGGGAAAGTATTTTCTTTTAAATATAAGAATGAAAAATTAATTTACTAAGACCGCTTCCAAAATTATCGGGAACCTTTCCTGCCTCACGCTTCCTGCCGTATGAAAGAGAAGCATGGGGAGAGTGGGCCAAGAGTAAGGGAGGTATGTGTGGGAGGGGGTGAGGGTTTGAAAGTGGAAGATGAGTTTATCAAGTCGCTTAGATTTGCAGGTGATAAAGCATTGGTACATCAGTCAGCTATGGGATTGCAATGTTTGGTAAAAGCGTTAAATTATCAGAGTTAAAAATTTGGAATGAAGAATAATTGTAAGAAAACGAAGGTAGAGATACTTTCGAAAGAAAGGATGGCTAAGTTAAATATTCGAATGGGGGTCATAAATTGGAACTGGTGGAAAGTTTTACAGATCTAGGAAGTATTTTAGGATAAAATGCATACAAGGGTAAGGAAATAAGAAGGAAATTGTGCTGGCGAAATAGCAGTAGTTAAAATGAAAGAATTGTAGGCAGAGACCTTGAGTAAAAAAAAAAGGATATTAGTAAAGTAATTGATGTGGAGCGTAGCGTTGCGTGGGTCAGAGTTGTGGACTATGAGGAAATAAGTTGAACACAGATTGGAGCCTTTTTAGGTGTAGGTGTGGAGAAAGATGGTAAGGATAAGTTGGACGGAGAGAGAAATACGGAGAGAAAGAAAAAAATGATGAAGAGCTGGATAGATTTGGGGAGGAGAGAGAGCTGTTGCGAAGTATTAGAAGTGCACAAAGAGTGTGGATGATGGGTGTATTGTTGGGCATTGGGATTTAGAAGATAGTTGTGGAAGGAGGAATGCTTGGTAAAAGAGGAAGAGTGAGGAAGAGGATAGGCATTTTGAATAAGATGAAAGAGGGAAAAACGTAGGAAGATATAAAGAAGGATGTAGCTTTGAGTGGGATTACTTACTGTTGTATGTTAGATATAGAGATAAGTTTGGAACAATGAAATATTGCTTATGGACTATTCAAAACTGCCATTACTGGTAGTTTACTATTAGGTATTATAAAATGTTCGCAAGATGAATAACCCACCATGCCCAAAGAAACAGCTGCAGAGTCAGATTTCCGCCACAACTTGGCCGATTTTGTCTCTTTCGGTATGACTCCTGTGCGCATTACGGGCAGTTAGGAAAGCTCAGCACTAGAATGACCGGAAAAATTTCTGTGTTGAGATTATAATTAACCACGAACTAAAATGAACAGACGGGTTGCCGTAAGGTTCTCCTCGTGTAAAAACGACGGTGTAAGAAAATGACTGATTTCAATTTCCCCATTTTACTAACCTACCATTCTGCCGAGAAGTACGACCGCGGCACGATGCTGCATGAACTCGACAGCTATACCCGGCGATACCTGGCCCAGGTATAATTAAATGGTAAAAAAGTCGAAATAGTAAGCTACTTAGAAGGAGAAACTATTATACGCACATATTGGCCGAAGAAACACAAAATAATATTGACTGGCGTCCAGCAGACGCCACACGACTAGTGGAGGAATACCGTACACAACGTGTTTAAGTCGACTGATTTTTACCTACTGGAATATTTAAGTCTCTGAAGCCGTGAATTAAGGGGCCGATGAGCTAGAATACCCACTTCGAATACCTTAGCTTCGCCACTGGTTTATAACGGTGCATCGTAGGTATTTAACCAATGAAATAATCCGATTTTAACGAATAATTTGAAGAGAGTGCCTTTTATGGCAACATGTCGGTCCCAGTGGCGGCGTGGTTAGGTCATCGCCTGCTAACCTTAGGGTCGCGGGTTCGAGTCCCATCTGAGTGGATTTTTCATATGGATGTATGTGTTCGTCTGTTGTTAATTGTTAAATCCCTCGATGTGAAGGCCATAGGTGCTGTTTTCGGTGGTAATGAAAAAAAAACAGGTGTCCAGTTTAATCGAGGTTTTACCATTACCTAAACGATGTGACATGCTGGATGCGTACCGACCGGATGTACGAGCGCTAACCCTAATTGTCACCGTACGCTACCGACTACAGTGTTTACATGATCTGAATGAAACACTTAAAATATTACTAGCAATTATTGGACAATGATGTTGGAATGACCTCGAGGAGGCAGTGGCATGCGCGCCTACGGGTGACAAGGAAGCCACAATTAGGCTTCTCCTTCCCCACACTAAACATTGCATTTTATATGGACTTGAACGTTGACGCTTTTTAAGCATAATTAGCAATAGAATACAACCAAAATTTCACCTCAGCAGCGTCTGTTAATCTTCCTGATACAATTAACCTGCAACGCCGGCCCAAAATTGGCCCATGGTGGAGTGGATACGGAAAACCCATTAATTTTTGCCATGGGAATGATAATTAATGGTCATTATTACAGATGTGGCTTTTGACTGCCGCCATCCTTGTCTTTACCTTCGATTATGCTCTCCAAATAACACTGGAAGGTAGTAGAACGCTTCCATTCTATCGATAATGAATATATGAGGAGGATTTGCGTGTTACAACCATACAGATTCACAATTTGAATTACAATATTGCTGTGCTTTTTCCTGTCAAATTGATCTCTGCCCTTTTTGCAAAACAAAAACACCTGATACCGTTTTCAACAAAAACACTCCTATTCTGAGACCTTATGACGGCTATGACCATGCTGACGGAGAATTTCAACCATCATACGCTGAAATCTAAAGAATCACTCCTTTTCGCAAGCCGTCATAATAACTATGGTTATAACTGTTGGTATTGTAATCACAGATATTCCTTAACAATGTTGTAATAGTAATGACAGTTTGTAACAATGTCATGAATTGCACTCTTCTTGTTTTGAAGTTGCGCTGCAACACTGTTGGGAGTCGGTAGCATGTGTGTGTTCCCATGAGTGCGTCGGGGGCATGGAGCGTTTCCAAATAAAGCGTTTAAAAGAATCACTTGCCTTATCACTATCGTAAATTTTCACGAAAGAGTAACAACATATATGTACTTCTTAGCATTTTTAGGTATGCTACTAAGAATCTGAAAATTTTGTACAATATACAGATTCCTTGCAAACGAAGTCCTATTTTATTAAAAAAAAAACGTAAATATAATTTTTATTTATTAAGAGTAATATTTAAGTACATGGTAGTTTTTAAAGTAGTTTATGCTATAAAATAAGAGTGTTTAAGATTATAATTTAAATCTCCTTTGTAATTAGACATCTAAGTATGATTTTCACCCAAAGTGTGTACCGTAAGTGCGTAGCATGCATAAAATAAATTACTTTATTAAATTAACATTTTTTCCAAGCCTAGTTGAACTTCCATTACTCACAAAATTATAGTACGAATAACATAAAAATTATTTTAAAATATCCCTGTTTTTCACTAATCGTTCAAGTTATAGTTGGTTTTTATAGAATATAAAAACAAACAAAGTTACACCCATTAGGCCTTAAACCTCATGATTTTGTGACTTAATTTAACAGTTAACAGTCTTAGAAAATGTGTCCGTAAATGAGGTGTCCGTAAGTTGGAGGAGACCCAAAGAAACTCTCATTTTTACGCATCGTTTTACCATCAAATATTATACTGTAGGAATTTAAAGCAGCCGAAAGAAATCTTTTTTTTTCAGAGATCACTTCTTAATAATTTAAAATAAATTGGTAATAATAAAATAACGTAATGCATTTACTCACATATGTATATATATTTAAAATTCTCGAAGCATCTGCACACTTCAGTATGTAACAATACATACAAATACATAGCTCACTTTGGCGTAAAGAAATCATTGATTTTAGTTTGCTTATTTCTTTTTGTAACAAATTCTTTTTCAAAATTCAAATGTACATCAACAAGGCTACTTAATGCCTCGCTGATGCCTTTTGAAATGTAATTTTTTTTACCTGTTCAATTTGATGCAATGCACCGGCATACGATACCACAAGCATCTCTTCCACTATAGGCTCAGGCTCACAGTCATCACTTTCACTGATTTCGTCGTCTCCTTCATCAAGAGTCTTTTAATAATACTTTCACGTCAACCTCGTGGTGCACGGTCAATAAATTACAATCAATGCTCACATATTCAGCACTTTCACCAGCATCATTTAACAAATAGTCTAACTGCAAGTCATTTGTGACATCCAGCTCTGGTGATAATTTAATGTTATTGAACCCCAATTTTACAAAACAATTACACACGGTTGAACTTTTTAGGTTTTTGATCGCTCGATCAATCCAAAATATTGCATCAAGAACAGTAATAGACTTCCCCACACGTGTGTGGGAATGCCCTTGGTCAACTTTAGATAGCATTTAGATAGCATGCTTTTTAAAATGAACTGTCTGTTGAAGACTTTGAAATTTTTAATGATGCCTTGGTCCATTGGTTGTAATGCGCTGGTAGTGTTAGGAGGGAAAAAAAATAATTTAATATTTTTTAAGTTTAAATTGGGGTGGCAAGGAGTCAAGGAATAGTAAAATCTTTCTTTTTTCCTTTCCCATTTTTTAATTGAGATTTTGCAACCACTCTGTCATTATCTCCGCAGTCATCCAAGCCTTCTTATTTGATTTCCACATAATGGGCAGTTTATCTTTACTCACTCCTATGAAGCACCTTGGATTCTCAGCTTTTCCTATCACCAGCGGTCTCAGGAAATCACCTTCCATGTTAGTGCCAAGTAAGACGGTCAGCCTCTCCTTTGACGCCTTCCCTCCAGAGTATTTTCTGATTTTAGGGCCAGGGTTTTGTTAGGTAAGGCCCTAAAAAACAATCCCGTTTTATCTGCATTGAAGACATCCCTGGGTTTGAAGTTTTCCAGCAGCACAGGTAACATCTCAATCCACTCCATAGTACCTTCTAGAGGTCTGCAAACGGGCGCGAAATTCGGGCGACCCTCGCCCGCCCGTGCCAGGCGCACTCACCCGTGTTCGCCTCCGCCCATGTGACGTAGGCGCCCGACCGTGCCCGTTCGCCCCGGATGCCCTTATCCTAGGCGGGTGCCAGGGTCTTCGGCGGGCACCCGGGTCCTTGAGATCCCTCTCGCCCAAACTGAGGGAAGGGGAGGGGCGGTATATGACTGAGCGGGAAATTCGCGTCGTGCGAATTGGAAACAGCAAAGGCCCTCGAGTTAGAAGCCCTGTGGTGAGGATTTTTTAGGGCTATTGGAACATAAATATGGGAAGAAATTTCTAGGAACCCTTGGTATGCATGTACGTAACTCACAAATCCATAAAGACCTAAAATTACCAGCCGTAAAAGAAACCACGACAAAATTCCAAAAATTCACGAACTCTTCCACTCGCCAATCCGTTCCTCATCAACCTTTGGTTCTACATGTCAAATCTTAATTCCTTATTATATACAAGTCATTTCTTTCCCATTCTCATAACGTGAAAATGCATTCCAATTCTCTTACCAACCTTTAACCGCACATCAGTGGCCTGCGGCTGGATAGCAAGGACCCGCATTGACTTCGGTGATTCGATAAATCTGGTAGGTTCTATACATTTTAGCCAATGATTTGCCCATGCATTATTAACATTAGAATATGCGTTAAGAGACGCACGCAGAAATAAAACTCCATTCAGGAAGTGATTTGAGAATGACGATATATTTGCTAAAGATACTCTTCCTGTCGTCGTCTCCTGTTTTTAATGCACCTATTAAAAAATATAATGTCATCCATATTATCAGGGTCCAAATTGGTTCGCCTAGAAGTTATGACATTACCAGCTAGGCTGAAGGCTCTTTCACTAGCTGCACTCGTTGCTGGTATTCCCAAAACAGTACGAGCCACCTTCGAAAGTAGAGGAAATCGATCGACCTGGAAATGAATAACACGAATAGTGAAAATGGAAAACTCGAAGATTTGCAATTTTCGTCGCAAGGAATAGACAGATGAAACATATAGGATATCTACATCGCATATCGGTGAGATATACCTTAGCTTTCCACCAGTTGAGGAGGTCATCACTACAACAAGTTCCCGTTTTTGCGGCGAGATAGTCGTCTAATTCATCTTCTTCATCACGCAACGCCACCGATCGTAGCCGTCACCGATGCACAGTCTTGGACTCTTGCTTGGCGGTGAAGTAGGTGCCGAGTCTTTTATTTCTTTCATCATTGCCCTAATAGCTGATTGTACCTAAAAGAAAAAAATTGTACTGACTACATAGCTGTTACTCAATCAAATGGCTTCTGGAAAACGTAAAATTATATATTTACCTTTGCTCTCTCCTCCAGTTCAAGCATGACAAGGTGTTTAAAATCGGGCCACAGGAAAGTTGCTACTTTGTGTAGCTCATGGGGAATAAATTTCGTATCTAGCAGTCTTTTGGCTCGTCCTCGTAAGTTGGCTATTGCCTGGCTATCCTCCGAGTCGTCATTGCAGTGGTCTTTCAACCGCTGAAAAGCTAATAGCACGAAGTGCAATGTGGGCTTTTGCTCTGCCTCCATTTTCTCAGATTCCTCCTTGAATGCTTTCAAAAACCTAATCAAAGATTGGATATGTGCCTGATCTTCATTCGAAATTAGCAGATGTTGGTGGTTGTGCGATATCAGGATGGTGTTTATCTAAGCGTAAGAAAGAAAGGTGAAAATTTTAAATTTTATGTTCAAATTTGACGTAACTGAAAGAATATTTATATTCTACTTACCACCGTAAAATTCCTTGGAAAAGACAGGAGCATTATCAAGTTGGAATTCCACCTTACATTAATTTCCTGTTTCAAGGACACTTGAAGCTGGTCCATAATCCCCCACCGCTTAAATAAAGAGACGATCAATTTGCATTTTGCTATCAGTCTTATTGTGTCTAAGGAAGCTAGCTGTTTCCTTATATGGACTTTTGTCTGAAGGATTAAAGGTCGGTCGCCATCCGTACTCTCTATGTGCTTTTGCAGCCATGAGTAATCCACATTTTCTAATGAGTTACATTTATCTTTAGCGGCACACTCAATTGGTTTTATTAATCTTATCAAATCTTCCAGATCCTCTTTTTCAAAACTTGTAGTGTCTAGATCTTCTTGGATGATAAGATTTAACAGCTGAAAGTAACGTGGAGATTTTTTAAATTAGTGATTACAGATAAATGATGTACATAATTTGCTTCATTTTCATAAACTAACTTGACTTACCTCCTGAAAGTTATCAAGGACACTTTCTAAAAAAGGAATTCTGGATCTGAATCGCCCAGTCGTGGATTGGCCGTTAGTGGAAGGTGGATATTCAATCTTCTTAAAGAGATCCTTGCCCATTCCTTTTCCTCTTAAACACGATACAGCTCGTGATAAGCCTTCAAAAGTCCTGTTCCCAGAAGCACCATATAAATCTAAGTCCACTAATTTTAACGTGAAAGTCGATTTTGGGATCACATTAATGAGGTGATCAACGCAGTACAGTCTTTTGACGCCCAACAAATCTAAGGCTTTCTTAATGTTGGATGCACCGTGCGTAACAAAGATAATTTTTTTCACAAGAAATACCATGTTCACCGAAGTGAGAGAGAAGATTTTTCTTCAAATTCACAGCACTTGTTGCCTCATAACTGGGGAAAGGCCTTGTGAAAAGCACTGTATTATTCAAATTAAAGTCCTGGTCAATCCAATGAACTGTCAGAGTTATATAATGATGCTGCTTGTAAGATTCTGACCAAAAGTCTGTGGTGGCGGAACATAAACCTAATTTTGCTGCCTCAGGGATTTCAGGAAGTATTTCCTTACGGGCACTTTCTGCTTCTTGTTCACAGCTCGGGACAAAGTAGTTGGGGAACTAATCAGATTTGCTGCATCAAAGGTTCCATATTTAGCTCCCAAATCAATTGCAGTCTGTATTAGTCCTGTGAAGTTTGGACCCGCGAATGTTGAAAATGGGCGGATATCACCTGTACACATTGCAACACACGCATCTTTAAACCTATCTTTCATTTCCGAGGTCACCACTACAGTTTTCGTGATTGTTTTGACCACATTTGGATTGCATCGGTGGGTTAATAAGGGGCTTGTCGCCGACCCCGGCTGAAAAATTTTAGCACCTTGCAACTGTTACATTGCACCAGATTCATGAAGTTCATGGTATGCCTATCCCGTACCTCACCAAATTTCGCCCATACCACGCTCGTCAAACCGCGACCATTCTTTGGCGACGAAATCCAATCGTCCGCTGCGACTTTGAGCTTGCCCTCTTCCTTCAGGCGATGTTCAGCCTCCTTTCTTATTCCCCACTCGTTCTCTTTATCGCTTGTATCCATATCACTTCCTCCTTGCATCTTCTCACTTAAAAATGCTAAACTCTTCGATCACTCTCTCACCAGTTCAAGCAGCCGACTGAGCGATAAACTCCACGACAAAATTTCAACAAATACTGCCATCCCGTCTTCAGTCGGACTGGGAGGTTACAATTTCTAACTGTGAAAGAGGTTAAACAATGTTATATTGTCCTCAGCTGCAAGTTGTAAACATTGTTTAACCCTCTACTAGTGGCAAAAACAGAGAGAAGAATATCTAATCCGGCAACTCTGCGATGGGACGGATGTGCGAAAAGGGTTTCGCGGAAAGATTTAGGCGGTCGCCCAACATAGAAGCGGTACCCGGCATAGAGGCGGGCGCCCGCCATTTAAGCGGTCGCCCGGCTGCCCACCGGGTGACCGCCCCTTGAGCGGCTAGTTCTCCGTCAAGCCTCATTCGTGGGACTTCGGAAAAGGTCGTCGAGTGACTTCGGGATATGCCTCTCTCTCTATCTCTCGCACATAGGCGGGAATGGGCCGCCCGTACTTTGCGCCCGTATGCAGACCTCTAGACTACCTTCTTTACTCACCTCTGCAGCCTCCCCGCATAGCTTTAAACACGATATTGTGTCTTTTCCAGCCACCCATTTGAGGCCTTAAAGTTCTCTATACCAAGTGCCACTCCAACTTCAAGCGCTTTTTCTTGTAAAAGAGGTCCGGAGACTGGCAAATTATTTGCCCTCACTTTTGTGAACCAATCGAAGAGAAGTGTATAATTTGTTTCCCGATGGAATCACTTTTTTAGCGTTTCCATTGTGATTTTCTATCCATAACTTCATGATGGTCTCCTTCTGCTTAAGAATATCAGCGATTTGAGTTTTACTCACACCGAAATAAACCGCTAATTTACAGACACCACTTTTTTCTTTATCGGCATGCTCCAACACCTGCACTTTCTCTCGTAAGGAAAGACTTTTACCCCTCCGCATCGCATAATAAAATCGAGATGCCCCTAGCACCATAAACTGTATGAAATGTCACAACGTACAATTGGCGGCAAGGTGGCACAGTTGAAGTGGTTCGAAAGGTACTGAAAGTGCATGATCTGTCAAAAGCTTGGAGATCTATATCCAACAGAAGAAGACGGCTGGTAATTGGCTGCATATGAATTATACGCAGCCGATTACTCGAGGGCAGCGGTCACTCTACGTACGTCACACCGAGTCCTCCTACGTGGCCGTGTCCATCTACCCTCGGGGTGGCTTCCATGGAGTGCTCCTTCGTTTGGGATTAGCATTTCCAAGTATTCATTCGAGGACACCCTTATGTTTATTCGACCGCCGCTAGTTGTGTTATCTGTAGACTGCTGCATACGAATCATAGGCAACCGCTTGCTCGAGGATCCTACGTGCGTCTGGCTGAGGTGCTCTTTTGTTTGGGATTAGCATTTCTAAGAATGTATTCCAGGACACACTTTCTTTCATTCCCCCACATGCGCATTTTTGTATCTTCACTGGTTTGACCATTTTTGCTGACCTCTTTTCCCCAGCTATTCATAAACGGCATTTTTAAAGGAAAGAGCTTTCCATTTTTGAGAGATGGGTCAGAAAACCCATGGCGATGGTGTCCGTATAAGAGCCCAACAAGGTGTCCGTGTCCATAAGAGGGAGTGTCCATATCCTAGAGGTTCGATCCTTATACAAATGCATATACTTCTGCTGGGGAATTGAAAACTGTCCTTAAGTCAGAGGTGTCCGTAAGTTATAGGTGTCCCTGAGCAGAGGTTTCACTGTACTAAGGAAATTTCAATGCTCAGAACACCTTCAAAACCTCGTTTTAAGATGTATATTTTTCAAAATTCCCAGACCCCCCCATTTTACATGGGGGATATTCCATACCCACCATACCCCTCGGTGGCGACCCCCGCCCTTTAGACACTTCTAGATGCACCTATGCATATGACAAGAAAAGCCCCTGAACAAGACGGAGGTATGCAAACCACTACGCCCCCCGATTAACAAACTCCCCGCTAAAGAGCAGTAGCATACCAAGGGGGCGTGGGCGAATGGGGCGGCCGCACCGGGCACCAAAATTGAAAAACATCTTTTTTTAGTTTAAGAAAAAATATTTTTTTTTTTCTACCGGGGGTGGCTACCATCAAGTTAGCCCCGGGCACCAAGTAGCCTTGGTACACCACTGTTAATGAGCACTGGAAAATTTGGGTCCCTTGCATTTTGTAACGGGAGATTTCACTGTACAAGGAAATCTAAGGTAATGGGGTGCAGTAAGAGAGCAAGGCCAAGACAAACAAAAGTTTAAGGAGGTGAAAGTGTTCTTATTTAAGGAGCCAAATAACCAGCAATGGATTAAACAAGAAGGAAATAGCCTGTAGAAGAATCCAGGCGAAGAGAGCATTCTACTAAAAGAAGGATCTACTCCCAGCTTGAAATACAAGTATGGAAGTAAGGAATAAATCATTAGAACATATATCTAAAGTATGCTTCTTTGTTGAAGTGATGCATAGAGGACAACAGTAGCAGAGAAGTCAAGGCTGGAAGCATTTGAAATATGATGCTACAGATGAATGATGAAGATCAAATGGATAGATTGAGTGACTAATGAAGAAGTCCTAAGAAGAGTCAGAGAAAAAAGAAGAATTCTGCTGAAAACAAAAAAAAACAAGACAACTTAATTGGCCAAATATTAGTGGTTTAGGTTTTAACTGTAGTAGTTTCAATTGTAGTTCATTTTCATCTAACAGTATTTAATTTCTTACACAAGAAGTCTCTTCTGCCTTCACATTGTCACTGGCCTTTCCCCACTCATCTCATCCAATGTCCTCACTCCCCTTCTCTACCAAATGTTTCACATATTCCAAATTAAAAGCTGCATTTTTTAGTACCACCCTTCAGCGTAGTAATACACAATGCTTAAAGGTAGTGTCATGATTATATGAAGATTATAATATGTAATTTTCTCTTTTCCTTTATAATAAACATAAATATAACTGTTACACATATGCAGAAGATAACCTCAAAATATGAAATATTTTTAGAAATTGAAACAGGTGAATAAAACTACATAGTTTTAAAATAACCAAAACTTGATATATTAAAGTATTCCATAAAATCCAATTCAGAATTTGATTACACAAGATACGAGGTTTTACATTGCATCGAACTATCTCAAAAGCAGAGTATTTCATCACATCAATTGGTAAAAGCACCAACTGAGCCAATATGACTTAGAACTTCCTCACAAAATGGTAATGATTCGGCTCTGGAGCATTGTAAATGACTACATTACATCTTGATAAACTCATTCCAGGAAATTTACTAAAATTACCAGCTTTTCTCCATCTAACAACATGCATATTTAAATAAAATCTCCTCCTAAGGTTAGATATTCTATCAAAATAGCTGATAAAATTGAATTGGCTTCAAAAAAACAAATTTTTCACACAAATTAACACAAATCATAGTCTGGAGTCCACTGAGTGCTTCTCTAGTCAACACAAAACACTGTGTGGTAACACCAATTTCTTCTATGTAAATCATTATTATTTCAACAGTGATTTTGAAATCAATTAGAGTTTTCATGAAATTACTAAAATATTTGGACCTACGCATAAAAACTCCAAGATAGTTTTTAACTTTGAAGACTGAATTTTAAAATATGCATTTACATTCATTCTAGCATGACAAGGAGCAGATATACTTCTGTACATCATCTGATATTGGAAAGTAAGACAAAGGATCAGCTGGAATTTCAGCAAATGTCTTCTAAAAAGGAACTTCCAACAACTCCATGATTTAAATGATCTCCTTATCAATTTTGTGCCACACCAATATCAGGTGGTAAATCAAACATGAGTAACTAGCACATTTCCATACATACAATGCATGAGATTTATTCACAACTCACAGTCTGTGAGTAATATCTTATGACAGCTGAAACTTGCAAAATCATTTTTTCCTATCGGCTGCCTCCATCTATACTGGACACTCCCAATTCTTCCAGCTGTGAAAAAAACAACAGTATTGAATCTTATCTACAAGCACAGAAAGAGGTAATTTTTAACTACACATGCACAAACCTCATTTCATTTAACAGTAGACTAATCAATGGCAGGGTGACTAAGAGTAGCAGGCAAGATCATCAGAAACCATTTGTAATATATAAATTAAGATACTTCATTTGTTCTGAGATCTAAGAAAAGTAAACAGATGACTCAACAAGGTAAAAGTACGTCAAAATATAACATCACATTCATAATATCGACACCATAACATAAATTAAATGATAGATATCAATAATATTACACGCACAATGCATACAATTAACAAACAAGTTCATGTAATATTGTTATTATTTTTATAGGGTGGGTCAACATCTAGGTCATTTTGCACCCTTGTTCCTCAGATTTGTCCAATTCACTACATTAATGGCCGGTTGCACTAAACTTCCAATATGTATTCGATAGCTATGAGTTCCATAAACTTATGGAGCCCATAGCGTTTTTCGGGTTGCAAGAAACAATCGGGCTCATAAACAATCTCTCGATAGCTATTGCTTAGAGCACGAAGTACAACAAACTGCCACAAGATGACACTACAGTCGCACCGTTGGAGATAGTAAATATACTTGACGAGCGAAAGTTCAAAACGGTTCAAAATACGATAAGAAGAGGTGCATAATGGCGAAGCGTGGAAAAAATTTCAATGAATTCCAGAGAAATATCATTGTAGAACTGGTGGGAGAAAAACGACAAATAGTGGAAAATAAAAGGACGGATGCCGTTTTCTTAAAAGAAAAAATGGCAGCATGGGAGGAAATCACAGCGAGGTACAATGCTCTCAGCCAAACGGGAACAAGAACGAGTAAACAGCTTCATGCATTGTATAATTTTTTTAAAGAAAAAGGCTCGCAGTGATCAACATGATGATCGGGTAAATTTCATCCTCATATGATATAATATTCTTCAACATAAAAATGATTTAATGTTTTAATGAGATATAATTAAAAATGACCTCTCCATTAGGTTGAATTATATAAAACTGGTGGAGGGAGTTTTAAAAATCAACTAGACAGTACTGGGGAGAAAATAATTTCAATGTTGGCGCCGCAATTTAAACCTTTGGTAAATGTATATGATTCCAGTTCAAATTTTTATGGAGAAGGTAATTTGTACTTTTTCTATTGGTGGTCAATCTATGATTCTCCAAAATCTAAATGCTCTCGATGATATTAAACTTCACTACTTATGCTCAATGCAACGAGAAAAAGTAAATTAATATTAACGATGACATTTAACTTTATACTTCTGTTATTGTTATATAAATGTCAATTACTGTAGGAAGCACAGAAATAACTGTTGAAAACTCACAAGAAAGTGAGCATCCAAATTTGGAAATGAACCGGCCCGAAGTCATAGAGCATTCTATGCAGCAGGAAATTAACTGTCAAAATGAACATCATAGTACACCTCTGCCCACCAAAATAGTCCACACTAGCCCTCGAAAGAAAAATGCCATGAACAAAAAGAAGTGTGCAACAACATCTGCCACAAGCTTGCAACAAATCAGCAATTTAGTAAAAAAACGAAAGCTCGCAAAAAATTCTCTAGAGAAAGAAATCCATGTAAAAAAATGTAAACTGCTGGATACAGAGCAAGAGATAAAGGAAGAGATTTTAAGGAGAACGTCAAGTATTATGGAGAAGGAGGAAAAATTGAAAGATTTGGAAATACAGATAAAAGAATATGAGCTAAGATGCAGAGTGATTGAACTTGATAAGAAGAAGTTTGAATTAAACAGCATGATACAAAACCAGCAAGAATATGTTCAGTATGAAGAATTTTGATCAGACATTTATTTTTACTCTGATAAGTATATTTTTGTTCACAATGGCTGAATAATAAAATGCCTAATGTTATAAGTTTTCAATAAAACGATTGATTAGTGTAATATTTTATTTGAATGGTTGAGAGAAAGCACCTTAATTATAAGGGAACACCAGGCATACATGAACTCACAAAACAAAGGAACAATTAGCAATGTGTTCCAAGATATTTATAAAATTTTCAAGTAAAATGACATTAAATTGGGATTATTTCAAAGTTTAAAGGAAAAAGGTTCAACTGTTGGCATATTTTCTAACATTGAATTTCTGTACAGGCTGATGATTTCGGATTTCATTTAGTAATTAGTCAAAATCACAAAGAAGAAACAGCCACTGCGTTACTTTTTTTTAATTTCATGAAATAAATGATTAATGCATCAAAAGAAATCTATATTATCATACATTAAGAGGAGGCCCATGCCTCATTATAAAAGTAATCAAGATTTAAAAAGTATCTAAGTGAAATTGGATTCTCATGAAGTCTTTCTTCCATACTCCATAAAAGGCATACAATATTTTTAGATACTATAATTATCTAGTTATAAAAATAAATTCTAGAACTGGAAGTAACTACATGAAATAATTAATAGAAATATGTCTCAATCAGTGTATTTCTTATAGCATTCCCAAGGACATCAGGGTGTTCTTCTATCATTATTTCACCTGCCTCCTCAAAATTAGTCTCATCGCCCAAATTACTGCCAGCCATTATAGCCATGTTCTTTAACACAGCAGTTGCCACAATTACTGCCAAAGTCAAATTTATGTGGGTACGCATTCCCAAGGATAAGCAAGGGAACCTTCTTTTCCACACCCCTATGGCTCTCTCAACTGTATTTCTAGTTTTAATGTGGGAGGCATTAAATCTCTGTTCTGCAGCAGTAGCCGGATTTAATAAAGGAGTCATCAAATAAGGCCTGCAGGGATATGCACTATCTCCTAACAAGTAACCACTACCTAACTCCTTAGCCTCTAGGTGAGCACGAAGATGTGATGAATTGAATATTGAACTATCATGTGTAGATCCTGGCCAACGTGAAACAATATCAAATATTTTTAATTCAGCATCACATACTACTTGGGCATTAATGGAAAAATATCCTTTCCTTTTCCTGTACAATTCACCATGCTCACCCCCAGGAGACTGGATAGGAATATGCGTGCCATCAATACAACCAAGGACTGATGGAAATCTTGCAATGCTGAAAAATTTTGTTTTCATGCTGACTAAATGTTCATCCTTGGGCATACAAATATACTGTGGCCATAGAAGGGCTACGTGGTGGGTAACTCTTTTGATTATGCGACAGACTGTAGATTTATGGACTCGAAAAGTGTCACCAACGACCATTTGAAATGTTCCTGTGGCATAAAATCTGAGAGTAATAAGCAACTGATTGATAGCAGTAGTAGGCTTGCTCCTTTTGGAGATTAAATTATTTTAAAATTTCTGTAGAATATCCATAACAAGGTACTTGGGTAATCTGAATCGTTCCTTGAATTCTGATTCATTATAAAGATTGAAAGGATCTAATTGCTCTCGGAAAATCCTCATTCTTGGAACATTTCTTAATACATTCATTACTTCTTCATCTGAAGAAGTGGATGATGCTTCACTCAGATCCATCCTATGAAATAAAAAGCTAATTAGACAGTGATTATTTTAATTGTCCTGTATACCACTAGGAGAGAAATTCTAGTGCACAGTAGACATTCCTAGTACCTATACCTAGTAGGTAGCACCTATAAATCTTCACCAACTGCACCATCACTGGTTTGCAGGCCCAAAACAATGCTTTCATAATTCTAATGCAGATCAATCCATTAAAATCAAGTAAGAATCCCTTTTTTCAAGCTCAAGTCATAGCAATATAAAATATTCTCTACCCCTCAACGCTCTTAGATTTTGGTTTAATATATAGGCCGAGATAAAATGTACCTTTCACTACCTTGAAATTACCGTAGACTTTAAACAAAGCTCTATTACTCTGGTCTTTTTAGCTACTCAAAGTTTATGAGCACTATTGTAATTAAGAAACTGTTAACACTCTCATTAACCGAATATATTTGTCATACTGTTTTGTGGTCACAAATATTCACTGTGATAAAATCTAATTTAAAAAATGTGGCCATTCAACTGGAAAAACACCGCCTCCCCTCTTTCTGATCCAATTTTTTCACTGTACCTACTTAACAAATATTAACCATAGGAATAACAGAAAGGGGAAAACATCCGCCTCAAATCTCCAATTGATTATAATATTGAGTTTGGAAAGACTATCCGAATACATCCGCCTCAATTCTCCAATTGATTATAGTATTGAGTTAGGAATGACTTCCGCCAGATTTTGCCTTTTTATGCATCCGTATTATTGTGCACGGTATAATAACTCGCTATTGTAATGGTTGTGAGTTTTAACGTTTGAAAGGAATATGAGAAAACACATGTGGGAGAAGGGCGAACCATTCCCATTTCCTGTGTAGCAATGAGTAACAGAAACACATCAACGAGATAATTAAAGGAAACAACGAGTTATCTACGTACTTATTAAAAGAATGCAATTGCACACTACAACCGAAAGAAATGATCTTCACATTAACAAGTTCGTTGCAGTTATTACACACGTTAAAACCCAAATATAATTAAATATGAACACCGCAACTCAAATAAACATATCGCCACAGATGATCACTGCACTCTTGCGCCATGGCTTGCGTATTTACGTTTAGAATTTTTTCGTACCGCGGCAAAATATGAACCTTTCAAACAGTGCAAAAGAATTCACAGTAAATCGGCAATCCATGACAATTCAAGTAAAGGAAAATATGGAATGTTTAGTTATTATATGCATACCTGGTTGTCAAATATGACTTATAAGCTTGTTAGGTGGAAGTAAATGTCGAATAACTTGAAAAAAAACAACTTTTTCTTTCAATAAAATCAATCCTCAAGCAATGACACTTCCAGACATCTGATTATAAATCCGCCATATTGAATTATTATGGAACTCATAAGCTTTTAACCCCACCAATTTGGTTCGATAAGTTATCTGACAGTTTATGGAACTCATAAACTTATTGATCGTTCATGCAACACTTATTGAATGGTTGCTAGGGGTTATGAGTCTCATAACTTTATTGAATACATATGTATCGTTCGTGCAACCGGCCATAAGTCTTTAAAATAATCATCAAATTCGTGAAATAAAACTATTGCATTAAAAATTAATTTATTACACTATGGCTTCAGACCGCCCATGTGCAAAGTCTGTCTTATCAGCGAGGTCGGTGTTAGTGCTGCCCTCAGATGTTTCCAACAGCTTATTACAAGCCTGAAAAATTACTGATATTTACCACCAGTTTACCCAATATTTACCCTAATTCCACATGGGTAAATTACCCACTAATGCATGTGGCTTCCATCTTTTACATCCTCGTTTCTGTAACTAAGGGGTAGAAATAGGGTAAAGTATCTTTTGTGCTACTGGACTGTAATCCATACCACAACTGAAAGTGAACCTTATCTCTCTCCAGAAGAGGAATTCATAAGAAATTTAAATAACTACGAAACAAGGAGGGGTCATGTTCTAAAAGGTACCCAAAACTACCAGGAATGATTTTCACATTCCTTCATTAGGTATTGTAATTAGGCATTTCTTTGTAAATAAGGGTTATGTTATACATCATTAATTGATATCGATTGTCACTGGTCACTTATTAGTAAGTAATAAAAGTATAAGTACAACAATAGTCAATGTACCACAAATTTGTTAAGGTATCTATTAATGAAGTTTATGAAAATTCTATAGGTTTTACAGAAAGATCACTATTAATTTGAAATTGCATCTGCAGTAGTGAATTGGTTTGACGAAATCAAAGACATTTCAATGAAATATTTACACACCTCCTTCTCTTCATCGACTTCATCTTCATCATCACTCCCATGAATTGATGGAGCAGGAGTAGTGGCTCGGGAAGATGTAGGAGATGGGGGTTCAGATATTGGACGGGGGTAATTGAAGCGTCCCACTCCTGAATCATCAGCAGGTGCCATTTCAGGGTAAACACTGTGCAATGCTTTCATGCGTGCTTGTCTGTAATACTTTATCACAAATTACATGAGCATTAGTTAAAAATGACCAGCTTAAATACCAACAATAAGTACATTTAAAAAAGATATATGCAAAATTTCACCTTTTATTACAAGATTTAAATTTAAGACCATAATTTGACTAAAATTGAAAATCCATGTTTTGGATAAAATAACTGACCTAAAATGATAATAAATCAAAGAGTCATCACTACTGAAAATAAGCACAATGCAACATGTTTACTAGTCATGCAGTAATAACAAGAATCATACATGGTTATCAACTAGTACACTCTTCTGAGAGGATTAAAATGTTACCAATATGAATTTTAGAGCTTGATTAAATAGAAAATATCATTCCAAGTCAAACACCTATTATATGGAAAAAATAAAACAGGTAAGAAGAAGAAAATTAAGAACAGAGAAGAAAAATTAAAAATTCTAAGCGATTGGAAAAGACCAACTTGGAAAATATAGATAGAAAAAATGAGAAACACAAATATATTTTACGGCACAATGCCACTTAAGGTTTTCAAACAAATTTTCAAAAGAGAAGAAAACAGACGGGGAAAATACCAAAAGATGAGATAATTTCAAACTGAAAATGTTCAAGAGAAGCAGATATTCAGGAACCAGTTGAATGCCAGCTAAAGCTATCACAACTTATTGATAATTAAATGCCATCTGAAATGGAAGTGAACTACATACTTGGCTGGCCTTTCTAAGGGAATTGGCTAATGACTTAAAACTACGAGGAAAATACACTGGAGAGCATTACGAAGGGACTCTAGGAAGCCTAAAGCAAGCTTTCAGTGGAAGGAAGGCTATCAAGTAAAATCCCTAGATTTGGAAGAAGTCATGGAACATGCTCAGTAGAGAAGAAGACATGAACACATAAATTGAAGAAAGACTAAGTATGAAGCCTAGTAAAAGGATAATTATGCTATTTCATTTTGTTCCTTTGTGAAAGAATGGTTTGAATAAATTGTTTACAATTTTTTTCCTGTTTTATAACACCAATCAGTTGTGTGATATATTTTATACTTCATTTCTGAAGGAGGGAGTACTTTAGCACAGTACAATGAGAATTCAGATCCACAAGCATCTCAAGATTATGCTTCAGCAAATGTACCCATCATATTCTCAAATCGATTGGTGGTTGGGAAGATTTGGACAAGTGCGGAGGTCATAGTTCAATTTGGTCATGACACAATTATCTAGATCCTAAGTATATACATACATTCATATTTTAATTCATTTTATTTTGTCATTTTATGCACAAAAATTTAATACATTTGTAACAATGGAAAATTATCTCTAAATTTCTCAAAATTTCTGTACTTAATGCTCCTTTGACTTGCAAGTTTCTGTGTACCATGTTTCCAGAAAATTGCTCTCAATGACATAAGTTTGTACATGAATAGAAAAATACAACAAAAGATGCAATAGAATATAAAGACAATGTTTGTGCCATATGTTTGATTTACGTGCAATAGCAGTGGAGCTCCCCGGTGGCGAATCATCGCTCACTGATTTTGCGGTTGGGAGTGTCTGTTTTGTCTGCGCACTAGTTTTTGCGCTTGGCTTTTTCTTTGTTGAGTGTGTCTAGAACCAGTGTGTGATTGTGTGAATCACCGAGAGCACTTGTCTTGAAACCCACCATGGGAGACGCAACGGAGGGAGCCGATGACCTCGAAGTGCTAGGAGCAGATGAGGTGAGTGATGATTACGATTCTTGGTGGGGCTCCCTGTGAATAGTTCCATGATTCGTTGCCGAAGGACTTAACTTATTGCTATACAGTCCACAAAATTGTCGTCTCGGTTCTCCAAAGAACAGTTTTTTGGTCCTTCGGGCCAGATGCCTATGGATTACTTTACAATTGTCGATAGTAATTCTTTTTGTTGTATAGTTAAAGTTTTCTGGCTAATCTCCGTATCGTGTTGTTGAGGTTTCTCGCACTGGTGTGTTTGTTTAAGGAGCATTTGGATAGTGTCGTTAATTTAATATGGCTCCAATCGATGAATTATTAATTAAGGAAGAGTTTACTTCGCAGAAAATAATTTGTATTGAGGAAGTTGCAGGTAGGGTTGAAAAGGATCCAACCGAAGTAAAAAATGTGGCATTATTTCAGGCGATGATGGAAGGAATAGATGAGTTTCGGGATCGTTATCCTGAAATTATATCAAAAATTGTATTGCATTATAGGAAACAAAATGTTGAACAAACTGAGATTTTTCAGGCTAGGATTGCGCAATTCGAAGTAATTATTATAATATCAAGGTGATAATCGCCATGGTTTGTCATTCAGAAGGATCGGGGTCAAATAAGTTGGGTTTGACTTCGCCAACCCACGCAAGTGGGGCTGGACTGTCAAGAGTTGCGCTTCCTAAGTTGAATTTGGTGGAATTTGATGGAGACCTTAAGGCATGGCAGGGCCAAAACGCAAGTTAGTGGAGGTACAACAATTCACCAATGCTTAGGGGTATCATGACAAAACTGCAAGCTGTCTAAATGAAAAGGGTATTAAGTGGACTTTAATTCCCCCCGCCATGCCGAATTTTGGAGGAATTTGGGAAGCGGGAATTAAAAGTGTGAAACAACTGCTTACAGCAGTCATAGGCACACAGTTGTTGACGTATGAAGAATTCTACACGGTACTTACTCAGATAGAAGCTACCCTTAATTCCCAGCCCCTAACGCCAATTATTTCGCACCTGGAGGAGATGGAAGCGTTAACTCCTGGGCATTTTCTCTTGCAAGGGCAGCAGGACTTAATAACCGATATGGATTCATTGTCGAAACCGGTAAATAATGTGACCCGATGGAAGCTGTTACAGCAAGTTATTATGTCATTCTGGAAAAGATGGCAAAGGGAATACATTGGAACCCTACAACAAAGGACGAAATGGTTCAAAATGCCACCGAACCTCATGGAAGGTAGATTAGTTCTGGTGAAAGACGAAAATATACCGCCATTGCATTGGAGGCTTGGCCGCATAACCAAGGCGCATCCGGTAAAGGATGGAATAACAAGAGTTGTAGAAGTAAAAACAGTGCAAGGGGTAATTACTAGAGGCATGAGAAACCTTTGCCCGTACCAATAGAGGAGTAGGCGACAGTTAGGAGAGTTGTGTGCACCATATAGTTTAGGTTAGGTTTTTGTTTTGTTCTCCTTTTCCGTGGGCTTCCTACCCTTTTGTGAAGCCTCCCCAAAAGCCCCTGGGGAGTGAAGATTTCATTTCCCATTTCCATTTCTGATTACCCTTCCTACTCCCGTAGGTTGTATTCATTAATTGAAGAAAGGTGCACACCTGATAGGGTCATTAGTTTAATAAAGGTCGATATAGATAAGTAAATTATTGCAACGTAACGTTAGTAAGCCGGGTCGGTAATAGGTCATGATTTATTATTTTGGTTTAGTTTCAGGCAAGTTTTAATTAGTTATTTGTTGAAAGAGTGTTCCAAGGTGGGCGGGTTGTTCACACCATATGTTTGATTTGCACATGCTAGCAGTGGAGCTCCCCGGTGGCGAATCATCACTCTCCGACTTCCCGGTTGAGAGTGTCTGTTTTGTCTGTGCACTAGTTTTTGCGCTTGGCTTTTTCTTTGTTGTGTGTGTCTAGAACCAGTGTGTGATTGTGTGAATCACCGAGAGCAATTGTCTTGAAACCACCACGGGAGACGCAATGGAGGGAGCCGACGACCTCGCAGTGCTAGGAGCAGATGAGGTGAGTGACGATTACGATTCTTGGTGGGGCTCCCTGTGAATAATGCCATGATTCGTTGCCGAGGGAATTAACTTATTGCTATACAGTCCACAAAATTGTTGTCTCGGTTCTATAAAGAACAGACAATATTAATGAAGTTTCATAAATTTGCCAATGAGAATGAGAACATTTTGAGCTTTCACCAATAGATCACACATGAATGATGTCCATCATTCATGTGTGATCTATTGTACCTAAAGTAACTTGATATAAAACAATAGATACATAGGGATTTCATTATGTCATTTTTAAAACTTGTGGACTTAAGAAAACACAATGTCCACAGTTCTGCAGTTTCTATCAACTTTGACACAAATGAAAATGACCACAGTCAAAAACACTGCTAAAAACAGACTGAAAATTATGAGCAGTGCCATTCACACAGCAGCCAAACACTCAGTAATTAGTTAAACTGTGGCATTCCAAATAGGTTGTATGTCAAAAACTGGCAATACAACTATTACAATAATACTAATTACAATATTTTATGGTCTGACAAGAATGTATCAACAATAAATAAATGAAAATACTTACAATTCCTAAGTTCCTCCAGTCAAGTAAATCACTCAGTCTTTCTGTACGGTTTCGCTGAATGATGCGTTGCCTTCTGTTGAGGCGGCAAAAGTCGTACATGTATTGAGCAAGTTGACGCACTGTACTCTCCAATGATATAAATCTCCTGTCCACAACGTAGATACCATAACTCATGGGATCTGCCACGTGTTCCGTCATGAAACACCCAAAACCTAATATTTACAATGAGAAAAGTGAAGGACAAAATACACTCAAAATAAGTACAACACATTTATGTGATGGATAATTTTCACATTCATGCCAAATTCTTCAAGACAAAATTCAAATTCATTATCTTGTGATGCAGAAATACATATATTGTATTCCATAGAACATGTGATTTCCGCAGAAGGCAGAACATCCAGAATAAATATAGTAGTAATCCGCTATAATGACTGCTGATAAAAATTTGCAAATTTGCACATTATAAAGCACACTTGTTATAACCAATCTCATTTTTTATGCTAGACTATAATCATGTACATGGTGTATAGTTAGGACGATGATGAACTATTGAGTATGTGTAACCATCCATCAATAAAAGTTGAAAATCACGTTTCATAAAAAATTAATAAAAATTCATCACCAATGCGATATCATAGGCCAGGACCGGAAGTTATGCAACCGGGATGACAATCACAGTAAATTCTGTGTAATCTCTCAAAGTGTAGCCTCTCAAGACAATGCAATGTCACAGACAAGCAAGGTGAGGTTAACTGATAGTGCATATGACCAAATTTAATTTCCATTTCATAGTGATGACTTGCGGCATAAGTTGTAACTTTGTCCTTCACGGCAAAATCAACACGATAGGACAGAAATGACCACTCGTTACATCTGCTGAAACTCTGCATGTTTTTCACCAAACACCAACTGCCTAAAAATTCACTTACTATAGTGATACTCTTGCTATTAGCAATACTTCGTATGATGGACTTATACTGCATTTGAATACCACTGGGACCCAGAGTGTCTACTTGGGTTCATACCTTTCACAACATAAGACATGCATATGAGAAGTCTTCATAGGAAAATAGTCCCTCAAAACTAACTATGTAATGTAATAGCCGAGTACTTCAGCCAACTAAGTTCTTGAGACACTCTCTCGCCCAGAGAGAGATATTAATATTACTAATATTTATGATTAAAAAAGGAATTGAAAAGCGACCCAGTTAATGTCAGGGCATAACAACACAGATCGTCCCATTTATGTAAGTAAATCTATAAGGGAGGAAGATTCTGTGGTAGCTTCACTGGCTACAGCATTCAGTGTCATATGATTGGTTTGGTGTAGCTCCCCAGTCAATTCTCATATCAGTTGATATTTGCAATAATTCTTCTTTCACATCCTTTACAACTTGATCTATACATCTCATCAGAGGCCTAACTTATCCATTCCTCCTTTTCACTTTTCCCTCAATGTTAATTTTTATCAGGCCATTATGTCTCACGATATGCCCAATGAAGTTGTGCCCTCTTCTTTTATACGTTTTTAGCGGACACTTAAGTGTAAGTGGTGGAAAAGAATTCTTTTCCACCACTCATCTTAGGACTTCATTTTCCACTTGATTGATCTATCTATCATCATCATTCTCTTTAGAATAAGAGAAGAGCAGGCCCATAGCTAATTGGGTAGATTTGAAAATGAAATAATGTTACTTCTTTTTTCAATTTGAAAAGCTGTAGAGAAAGAAAGAGGAAATGTACCTATTCAGAAGAAGAATATTATTATGACTTCTACATGCCCCAGAAGTTGGTGGAAAGCAGAGAGTTCATTATCAGATTCGACTTTAGGGAACCAAGTATATGCCCTGTGGGCATCCTCTTGTAGTTAATTTGGGGGCTGAGGTGTATTTTGTCTTGTAAGTGACTTTGTTAAAACAGGTTAAAAAGAACACAAAATTCCATTTCCAACATGGAAACTAGGCTATTTAACCATCTACCTGAGTCTGCAAGAGGAAGCAGCACTACAAAATTCAAATCTGTGGTATTCTCATGGCTGGTATTAAAATCATTGTGTTCTATAAATGAATTTTTTACTCATTCAACTAGCATGGTTTCTTGAAGTAACCTGTATTTTTATCTGTGTTTTAAATTGTGACGTTGTAATCTCAATGTTTATCTTCATCTCGTTCGAAATGATGAGGTCAATTGTAACAGGGTACTTAACGGCCAATAAAGCTATTATTATTATTATTTGCAATATGAGAATTAGTTTTTAATTGGGCTGATCACATTTTTCAGGACTTTTAGCCACTTATTCTCTTAAATGATAGCAGGTTACCATACTGCACCATAAATTCCTTTGATATCCCGGAAAATTACTAGCTTGCATTTGAGGGGATTTCCAAGTACATACTTATTTTGATGGTATCCGGTTGTACCATCACACTTTAGCTTAGGAGTCCACTCGCATCCTGTGTATTTTGTGTTGCCCCATTCCCCTGCTCCCCCTTTGGGCGAGATGGGCCACGCTCGATTCTCGGTTGGTGGTGTACCTATGTCTGTACAAGGTCAGTGGAGTGGCAGATGTGATGGCGGGCCGTGCTCCTTGCCACCAACAGGGTGAAGTGGCCATGAGAGTGGCATGTGATGTGCTATTCGACTTCTCATTATGTGGAGATTCCCAGTTTCCCCCCTCCCCCTAACCCACGCCCGTGCCCCTAGGCTTCCCACCCCACCACTTGAGGGGTATATAAGGGCCCGGGCACATTGTACTCGAGGAGAACCATTTTGAGGTGTGTAGCAGGAGGCTATGCTCAACGGGCAGCCAAAAAAGGAGGACATAGAGAGTTTGAGACGGGACGCGGCCTAGGAAAAAGATACTTCCAAGTTGGACGAAGAAGTACTCTGCAAAGCTGCTGAGTTCCCCAGATGATGCTCAACACCAGCAAGTAAGAGGGACAAGGGAGCAGCAGATCCATGCCGCGAGTGTCCCCTACAAGAATCTGTGTCGGAAGTCGTTCCTTCACCTCTTAGCAGATCTCCTTGCACCTTCACGTAAGCCCCCATTGGTTCATCTGAATCCCCCCTCCTTACTCCCTTTCATTGTGAGCCAGAAACTTGGAATACAGGATATCTTAGGTGCTGCAGGACTCTCGAAGCACCCTAAGCTCTATCATAACTGCTTCATTGTATTTTCATGTTTGTTGACCTCTGGCCGGATTCTTATGTAAAAATCTTTAGTAGCTGGTGCTGCACATGGCCTTCTGCCGAGCGAGCATCCTTGGTTTTACTCTCCCATTGTGTCGGCTGCGACACGGGAGCATTTAATGTGTTTTTCATCACTAAAGGGTATTCACTTTCATCCATATCTCATTTGTTTCTTCACCCTGAACTTTCCATTCATCCTTCATGCTCATCAGGGTATTTATCTTATGTTTTATGTCAGGGTATTTATGTGTCAGATCTTGCATTCAGAAAGTAGTGTGCTTCTTCGCATTTGCGATGCCCATACACTGTGTTATTTTATGTTCCTTATGTCAAGTTACGAGTGAAATAAATTTGGTCAAACCGAGTCCCCAAGTGTGGTTTGTTTCCATCCCTGGGTGGGAGTGTACACCTGACAATTTGCCCTTCCCCCATTCCCCATCAAGAATTAGTGGCTCACACTTTGCAGGGACGCCTAGGGAAATCCTTAAATTTTGTAATACTGCAGAGTTTTTCCCCAGCGGTTTGAAATGCGTATTGAATAGTGTGTGGTTTGTCTCCCAGAGATCGCGGGCAGAGGGATGCGATCCGTTACAAAATACTATTTTTAAATTGGCTGAAGGCATCCTTGGTGCAAAATGCCTTTTTAAAATCATATTGATTTTTATGAAAGTTTCTTAGTTCCAACTGAATTGTAGATACTCTTCTTCACCAGCCTCTTCTATTCCTTACCAATCTTGAGCAACAACATTATAGGCCAATAGGAACCGATATCTGCAGTATTTTTCTCCTTTGAATTCAGGATCATCGTTAGTTTTCCTTTCTTCCAAAACTTCAGTAAGTACCATAGGTCATATTTATAAGGTATGTTCTGAGGATATCATCATGTACTGGAGCTTTCCCATCCTTAATTTTCCAGATTGCTTCCACAACCTCTCCCTTTGTAAATAGAATGCAGTTTCCAACTTCCCCACAGTCTGCAAATTTGTTTCTTAAGTTCTGGTGGATTTGGAGAAATATTGTGTCATGTAAAGAATTCCAGTAGTCTTTCTTCTCTCTCATTTCATTTCCCAAACCCTATTTTCCAGTTTTTCTTCCATCTTGATCTTTGCTGACAATAGCGTTTCAATCTAATAAAACAATTAAGTGGGTTTTCTTCTCCACTTACCTGTTTACTTTAATGGCTGTTGTACAGCGATATGAATGCAAGAGGAAACCACCACATTATTATCCCAAGGGGCCACAGCTACTCCACATTTTCCCTTTTCATCAAAATGTGATGAAATCCTCTCCAGTATAATTTTCCTGAGGTAAAATAGTCCCAATTCAGATATCTGGGCAGGGAATATCCAAGAGAGTACATCAGTCAAATGTGGTTAACATTTTATGGTAGGAACGTGGAATGTGAGATCACCTAGAACCTGGGGAAGAATGAGAACCTAAAGGTGGAAATGCAAAGAATGGACCTTGAGGATTGAGGAATTGGTGAAATAAGTAGACCAAAGAAATAGACTTATGGAGTGGAAGCTACAGGATTATACACATAGAATATTTAAAATGTAACGCTGGGGTTGACATTATGCTCTGAAAGAGAGCTGGAATGGGAGTGTAGGGCTTCCTGCAGTATAGTGAAAGGATAATAATGGTGAAGATCAACACCAAGCCTACTGATACCATTTTTGGTGCAAGTGCGATAATGCATACATCAGATTTGGAAGATGAAGAAGTGGAAGATGTGTATTGTTATATCAATGAAGTAATAGACTGCATAACATAACAAAATTATCATATTTCCTCAAAATTTTGAGTGCCATCGCATGTGGTTTTTTCCAACAATAATACATAATGAAAACAATTACAATATCTAAAATCCTACAACACCTTAAAACTTCTTCCAATCAATAAAGTTGCATACAAAACATTCAATTTTTAGAGGGTTACACGGATCTGATAATTCCACAATGTAGGCCAGGAGCTGAACCTGGAACCCTCAATATTGTACCGGCTGCTTTAGTCAGTTAAGCTACCAAGACATCCTCCTTCCCTGTGGCTTTCTATCAATTTTTAAAATTTTTTTTTCTCAACAGAAAATATTTAGTCGTAATCATACCAGTAAGTAACTCCACTAATGTTTTTCTAATTTTCTCAGTCTCTTGAATTGCAAGTATACTTAATTACCTGAGAGATTTGTTGTGATTGATGGAATACCCATTACAGTACATTCTGCAGGAGTATATCCCCATGGTTCATAGTAACTTGGAAAGACACCAAGATGGCAGCCACGGACAAATTCTTCATAGTCCAAACCAAAGAGTGGATTTGTAGATGAAAGAAATTCAGGATGGAAAACGACCTGACAGAAAAGAGAAAAAAATTATCAATCACAGCAATCATTAGGACAAACACGGGTAACTTAAATGAATAAAACTAGAGTTTATGATTATTATTATGAGTGATATTACGCTTTATGCTTTTTATTAACAAGGGCATCCAGAAAGATAATAATAATATTCAACACCTTTTGCTGCTCTGGAAGACGCCCTTTGTCCTGACCTCACACAAGCGATCGATTTTGACAGAGTTGGTAACATACCACCGTGGCATTTTTCAAGGCAATAGCTTGAGCCCCCTCCTGTTTTGCATTTCCCTCCTCCTACCAACTTTCAGGCTGCGATGAGGGGGAGGATACAAGTGCGGTGTCCCAGGTGACAGGAAGCATAAGGTCACCCATTTGTTTTACATGGATGACCTTAAGCTATATGCTCCCAACACGAAAGAACTCCGCTTGTTTCAGTGTACACAGTGTGGGAATACAGTGAGGATATAGGGATGGAGTTGGGATTGGACAAGTGTGCATCCATCCATCTGGCGAGAGGAAGACTTTAGGAAAACAAGGAAGACATGCAACCTGTTGACGGCAGTGTCATCCGTCACCTCGATGATGGCAAAAGCTAAGAATATCTAGGTGTTCCCCAGCACCAAATGCAGAAGGTAGCAGTGGTGAAGGAAAGACTTACTGCCAAACACAGACAGACTCTTAGGAAAATCTGGAGTTCTGAGCTGTCTGGCCTGAACAAGATTCGGGCTACTAACATGTTTGAGGTCCCAACACTGCTGTACACCTTCGGTTGCTTCAAATGGAACGTCACAGAGTTGCAAATCCTAGAAAGGGGAACGAGGAAAATGATAACCATCTTCAGAAGTCTACATCTGAAATCTTTCGTCGCTAGATAGCATCTCCCTCGCAATGTAGGTGGTAAAGGCATATTGAGTCTGGAGTGTCTTCATAACAGAGTTGTCCTGGGTACGGCATGCTGAGTTCTAAACAGCACGGACCCCCTGATGTGTCTTGCAAGAGAGCATGAGATGGCCAGAGCAGGGACATTTCTCTTCCAGGTGGCAAAGAGGACAGCACATGAAATGCATATGCATAAAACATGGCTGTCATCTTGGGTTCTCTCCATCTGCTGCATACGCACAATCCCAAAGCAGCGTAGACACTCATCCAATGGGCTACAAAAACTGCCAAACCCTCTTGAGTCTCCAGTCATTATGACAGCAATGAAACCTGATGCTAGCTGCATGAGACCCTATTATCTAGCATGTCTCCATTAAATATCCTAGTTGAATGTCAATAGTGCAGTTGAATTTAGCCAAATTAGAAGGCAAGGTCTCTCCGAGCTAGAACAGTGTTTTCCAAGGCAATAGTGTTAGTCCCTCCTCCCACTGTCCGTTCAGGTGAGACGAGGTAAGGGATATATGTGCGGTGTCCCATGAAAAAGGGAGCATAAGGTCACCCATCTTTTTTACATGGAAGACCTGTTTATGATTCAAGCCGTAAGCTTTATGCTTCAAGCGGAAAGACCTGCACTTGGCATTGGACACCGTATGCAGATACAGTGAGGATATAGGGATGGAATTTGGATTGGATAAGTGCGCAACCATCCATCTGGCCGCATGTTCCACAGCACAGACCCTCCTTTGCTGCTCGTAAAGAAACATGAGAGTGTCAGCAGTGTTTCTATTCCAGGTGGCAAAAAGGGCAGCAGACGGCCTCGGTTTGAACTTGGACCTTACTTCCAGTGGAGAAGCGAGTGACAAATCAATCTTGTTGCTGAAGGCGGATGTGTTAAAGCTCAAAATAAAGAAAGTGGAGCAAAAGACCCTTCTCCGCAAGCATACCGAGAAGCCCATGCATGGAAGTTTCTATCAAAACTTGGAAACGCACAGGCTATCGAAGGAGCTCAAATTCGCCTTCCTGCACTCCGCAGGTCTGAAGTCCGAAACCAAGCGATTCATGCTCACGAGCCAAGATGGTGTCAACACCCTCTCGCCACATCTTTTGGGCAAACGTGACGGACATGAGATGCAGAGTGTGCTGAAGGCAGCCAGAGACTATAGGCCACCTACTCTCCGACTGCAGCTTTTATGCAAAGAACGCATACATAAACTGGCATAACACGGCTCTGCAGGTGTTTTACTACGACCTAAGACACCATTACGGCATAGATGCGAATCCCATGCTGCCTTACGTCCCTGGAGACATCGAGTCTGTCGTGGAGAACGATAAGTGTAAGATCTGGTGGTATTATTCCTTCCCCACCCCCAGACAGTTGGAGGTTACAAGCCTGATATCATTCTGCTCGACAATCTCTCACATGCCATGTTCGTGATTGAGTTTTCGGCACCGGCCGAAACGAACATGGCAGCGAAGGAGATAGAAAAAAGGACAAAATATCAAGATCTGCTGCGCGAACTCCGGCAAATGTACGTGGGCTACCCTGTGAAACCGGTAGTCCTCATCGTGGGCGTGCTTGGTTGTGTCAAGAGCTCACTGGTTGAGAATCTCAAGTGCATCCCAGCGTGCAGGGCGACAGCGTATGTACTTGCAAGTGCAATGCAGAAGGCTGTCCTTCTCGGGTCCCTCCGCCTGCTTTGTGTGCATGACCCTAAAGCAGGGTAGCCACCTATCCAACGGTGGCGAACGTGGCTACCCATGGGCACGACCCCTCTCAAGTCTCTGGCAATTATGACGGCAACAAAACCTGAAGCTAGCAGGAGGCTCGGAAGTGGAAGTTACATTACAGTAACTTATAATAACATAGATGTCACTAAAAGTAACTTTCTGATAATAATTTTAATAAGCACACAAAACAGATGGCTAGCAATTTGTCTTCTGAGAAAATATCAGCAGCAGAAGAGGAGAGAACAAATCCTAGGTATAATGCCAGTAAGACAATTTTTACAGCAATAAATCTGCACGGATGACAATGCATTGTCATCCATGTGGATGACAATATCCATGGATATTTCAATCCTGGTTTCACTTGACATTTATTCCAGAAATGAGAGATTTTTTAAATTCAATAGGTTTCCCTCAAATTTTTTCTTTCGGCAACTTTCAACTCAACAACAATGCAACAACCAGAAATAACATTGTATGGATGTCTGTAGAGAATTAGCCAGAGACTCGGAGGTGGAAGTTACATTACTGTAACTTAATATAATAATATTCTTTATTGCCTGTCGGTTAATACAAGAATACAACATAGGACATGGTCAGGATAAATATAATATGCATTTTTAAAAAAAGTCCGTTAAATACAGTCTACAAAAATCTGTCATTCAAAAACTCGTCAACACTATAATAACTTTTGTGGATTAGCAGTTGCTTTAATTTATCTTTAGACATTTTTGCTGGCTACATTTTTAATTGACATTGGAATCTTATTAAAGATTATTGAGGATGAGTGATGAGGGCCTCTTTTGGGTATACTTAGTGGCTGATTTGCCAAATGTATAGCAGAATTGGGCATAAACAAGTACCTATCGATTATTTCTGACAAACATTGAACAATTCAGGATGTAAATACCTGGCAGGGTGATTATCATGAGTTTCTTAAACAATGGCCTTCCTGGTGTTCTTATTGAAACCCTCAACATCGATTTGACAGCCCTCTTTTGCATAGAAAATGCCTTGGTAGCTGCACTAGAATTTCCCTGGAAGACAATTGCATAGGCTAAATAGTAGTGATGGACGGATCCAGGTTTTTTGTCGGATCCGGATCCTTGCCTGGGTTTCGGATCTTTATCTCGGTTTCGGATCCTTAGTTTCAGATACTCGATTCTGATTTTCAAAACCTAGATTTTTTAAAAATATATAAATACAGCAACAATAGAATTACCAAAAAACTAGCAAATTTATTGTAGAAAAAATCAACTTCCTATCATCTATGTGGATAATATTTTCCTGGATTAAGATTTACGGATGCCTCAAGTATATTTTATTGCTTCTAATATAAAGATCAACTTCCTTATCACATACTCATCATGCAATACCGTTTTGAAACGTGTACCACTATTCTTTAGAGTACCGTTAAAAGAAACATTGTAAGTTTATTTTCATTAATAAAGGAATTATTTTCCAATTATTAATCAAATCCTTGAACTCTTTCAAATTCTTTTTTAGAAACACAAAATATTTTAATGCGGCCAAGAGATTCCATTTATGGAATATCCGGGGATTTCATTTTTAAGATGAAAAAATTATTATAGAATATTTCTAGCTGCTGAAGTAGTAATTTTGCAATTTCTTATTAGTAATAACCTTTGAAGTGAAATTTGAGAATTTTCTACTCCTAAGGAGAGGTTGTGTAACTCTGATCTTGAAATGAGATGATCCTTTTTTCAGGCTACTATAAGCAAAATTTAAAAAAGTGATCGATTTTTTTCTCCATTTTTGGGTTTGCAAGAAAAAAGTAGAATGACATGTGGGGAGCATGTATTCTCCAAAATCGGGTAAGCCGACAATAGCAGAATGGGGTAGTGGACTGCAGGTAATGAAGTTCGATTCTTATCGTTGTTTAAAATTTTTCTTTCAGCCATTGAATCAAAAAATTTATCATCCTTAATTTCCAACCTTTGTGTGTGGATACTGACTTTTTTGTACTTCTATCGTTTAAACTAGATTTATAAATGCATTGCTAAAAATATATGGGAAAGTTAACGTTGATTCCATGATTTAATTCTGCAATAAAAAATTTTTCCAACCATTTCACTAACGCCAAATTTTTTTATTTTTTTGACTTATAAATTGACATGAAATTTCTGATAATCCACTTTTTTTAACTGCCTACTTGCATCACCCTAGGAATACAGCATAGCCTGTATTCCTCGGCGGTGTTAAGGATCGAACTCGCGACCGGCAGTACACTAGCCCTCATTTTTAACAACTACGCTATCATAGGTTCACGGGAATCTGTCGAATGTAGCCGACCCACGTGACATTTGGCTTTATTTTTTTCTCGCGCATCTCTCGCATATGGAGAAAAAAGTCACGACGAGTTGTTTTTTATTTTGTTTTTGTGGCACGGAAAAAATCTTTTTCTCATTTCGTGACCAAGTTACACACCCTCTCCTTGTCAGTTTCTACCATACTTACATTCCATTCGTGGGGCTCATCGATCACGAGGCCGCGAAATTTTAAAATCTCCGATCCGGATCTGAATTTTTACTGCCTTCGGATATGATTTCAGTAGCAAATGAAATGAAAGACCCGTGGATCCGACCCGACCATCCTTAATTTATTAATGGTACATTTGTAAATTTACTTTAAACAACAAAAGTATAATAAAGTGAATATTCAGATTTAATGGTTTGAAATTGAAGATGATAACATTTTCGATGTAATGACTGAAAGAAAAAATTAAACTGCGATAGGGGTCGAACTTCCCGCAGTACACTAGCTTTCGTTGTTCGCCATATCCCGGCGAATGTAGGCTACCCGCGTGACTATCTACGTATTTTTTTTCGCGATACCAGGGTAATGGGGGAAAAAGTAATATTTATTTATTTTGCTTCTAGTTGCAAGGGAACATTTTCATCCAATTTTGTGACCTGAGTTACACATCCTCTTCTTGTCAATATCTACCGCAACTACATTCCATTCACGGGGCGCTTCGATCGCTAAGCCGCGAAAATTTGAAATCTACAATCCGGATCCGATTTCACTCCGTGTCTTCGGATCCGAATCCGGAACCGAAAAAATGAAAGATCCGCGGGTCTTTGGATCCGACGGATCCGATCCGGTCATCACTACTAAATAGGAAAGGATTTTAACATACTACATACGACCCAGAGTCTGTGTTGAGGTAGTTGGGGCAAGTTTCCTAGTCATGTAAATCCTGGTGGTCATTTATTGATTATTCCATCAATATGTGGTTGCCCATCAAGATTCACATTGAGATATAGTCCAAGAAATTTGATAGTGTCACAGTGAAGTATTGACCTATTAGAATCAACTCTAAGAAGAGGGCATAGAGTTAGTGGATTTATTTCATTATGAAAATGAAGAAACATGTCATTGGATATAATACACAAATATGGAATAGTCTGTCATCGTAATGCCGCTGAATTTCTCTGTATATCGGAAATAGTGGCTTTGATACGACCCCTCAAATTCGAAATTTCATCGACAGTTTAATTCTTTGCGTGGTATTTTAGATATGGCATCAAAACCGTTGATTTAAAATGAAATCAGACAATTTATTTCTGTAGCTATTAATATTTCTCGATAGTCAAAATGATAGTTATGTTACGATCCCTTAAATTCGAAATTTCATCGAAATTTCATCGAAATTTCATCGAAATTTAGGACATTTTCGTGGTATTTACTTGTAACGTCTGAACTGTTGATCTAATCAAAATTCTGACAGATAGTTATCTATAGACATCTTAGGCGTTGAAACGCTCTAACTGAAGTTGTAATGTTTTTGTTTACATGTCGTGTAGTGACGGAGCTACTTGACGTCAAATTCGAATAATGTTGGAAAATCTTTCATTCTTCAAAATTTCCATATTATCCTTCATGTTGCTTCGGTAATAGCGTGAGTTAGTCAACAGTTATTTTTACGAGTGCTCAGTACTATAAATTTCACACCCTTTACCCGCCAGAAATTCAAGATGGCTGTCGCCCACATTCGTATTGTATTGTATTGTATTATTACTAGGGATGGGTCGGTTCGGTTCTTCGGTTCTCGGTTCCACCGGTTCTTGAGCTTAGAACCGGAACCGAGGCCAAAAATAATCGGTACCAAAAAAATTGGCGCGAAAACCAGTTTGAAACTTACTCACACTCCGAAAGTGGAGGCTTCACATTAAAACCTGGTGAAATAGTGTACATAGATGCTTCAAAGTCGCGAATTATTCTAATTCAGTCTCTGATGTTGATTATTGATTACCGTATCTTACCATTGAGCAATGCAAAGTAAGTGGTAAATTAAGAACCGGAACCGAGAATCGGAACCGAGAACCGAAGTTAAGAACCGAACCGGAACCGAAAAAAAGTGGAACCGACCCATCCCTAATTATTACTTATTCGAAAGACACAATGCACAGTAATGATACATGCAAGTGTATAGGACACGCCAAACAGGTACAGGAAATGCACTATATTTGCAAAATAATAACCTTAAAAATTCTGCGTCAGGTAATCACTGACAGTATAAAAACACTTATCAGTAAGATATTCTTTGACCATTTTCTTAAACACAGGAAACCTCTCTTCACTTTTAATACATTGTGGTACTCTTGGGTCATTTGATGCAATTGATAAATTAGATTACCTAACGTGTATGTTTTAAGCATTGAAACACTCTTTCTAACGGTGCAAAGTTTTTGTTTCTATGGCACGTAGTGACGGAGTTACGATGGATTCATATAAATTTCTCAAATTAAGCTGAGGGATGGATAGTGATTTATATGTTGATAACTGTTTCTCGATAGTCGAAATGATAGTTATGATACGATCCCTGAAATTCGAAATGTCATCGAAATTTAGGACCTTTTCGGCATTAATTTTGGCCACGATTTTAGGTTTTCGCCCCACTGTGTGACGGTGGAAAGTTTTTGTTTCTATGATGTGCAGTGACAGAGCTACGTGATGTCAAATTCGAATAACGTTTGAAATTTCTTCGATTCTTCAAAATTTCCATATTATCATTCGTGTTGCTTCGGTAATAGCGAGATATATTCATTGTTACGTAATACACAGAAAATATAATACACATAAATTGATTTGGTTGAGGATTCTTTTATAATAAACATGAAATAATGAAAAACAATCATTTTGCCTTCCATAACATTGAATACAGCAGAATAATCAATGAATAGGGCTACTCATAATGAAATTACTTCGATATTTAAAAAGGATGACTTGATTTGTTTTCAATGCAGCCAGAGTTTGTAGAGTGAAAATATGTTAGTTTTTTCTTCAGATAATTTGATAACAGGGTGGCAAAAACAAAGAGTCAATTTTCAATTTGCCGCAGTGTAAACAAGAGATTGATGATTCATTATTTTCTCATTGCATAGTGGATAGTTTTCAGAAAAAGTCATTTGTGGCTGAAGTCACCCACTCCTTGGACTGGATGCCTTCCACCAATATACTTTACTTTTTAGAAAAATTATTGAGCATTAAGAAAATGTTGTAAGCACTAATTGTATGGCTACTATTATCTTCTATTTAAATAAAATCTTTGGGCATGCCAAAACAAACTACTAGAATAAATAGCTTAAAAACTGTTAAAAACACCCTAAGTCACCCCATTTTAAAGTATGTTTAGCTTATAATTTAAAAATCTGCAATCAAGATAGCATTATGGAAAACATAATGAATAACACTACTTACAGCTCCAGTGTCTCTTTCCTCTCCAACTTTTACTATGCCTACCTTGTTTTTCCATTGACTACACAAACGTTGTAGTTAAACTGACTTTCTAAACATTTCCATCAACAACATTCATAAACTCTTTGATGCACAGTAATATGAATCTCAGACCACAAAATAATAGAAGCTTTTATATACAGAGACTTAGATTATATCTGTATTTTCATCAGAGTATTTCCAAATAATCTGTGAATGAGATATTACCTTGACTCTATCCTGCATATTGTTGAACAGACGACATCGTCGAATTGAATTCAGAACAGGATCACTTCCATCATTGACCACATTGTGTGTAGTGACTGGAGGTAGTCCATCTCTCTGAAGTCCATATATACAGCGCTTAATCTTAACTGTGTCTTCCTTTTTGAGAAGCTCAGCTGGTTCAGGTAACCTTCCACTTATTTTAAAAAGAAAAATGCATTCATGGTTGAAATAAATTGATGTACAAGACCATCCTCCTTCCACTGATTTTTTGTAATGCAATGTATGGTACAACTTTAAGTATACATGTATTCAGGGGTGGCGTGGCCAGGGCGGGAAGGCAGGGATTCCAGCCCGGGGCCCTTTTACGTCTAAAATAAGACGTTAATCACAGCTAAAGTTTTTATGTCATTTATATATTATTTGCAAACCTTTTGCTCTTAACGACTTGGATCACGTTTTTAAAGCACAAATTTTTACAGAAGGGGAGAGGGGGGGGGGGTCACAAAAACTGGGCCCCTCTGGACGTGCAGCGGTCCGGGCCCTTGAGCACGCACGCCGCCCCTGTATGTATTATATAATATAATAGGTAGTAAATGTAAATCAGGTTTATGAAAATGGAGTTTATAGGGAAGAAAATCAAATAATATTACAGGTAGGTGCAATATAGATTTAGCATCTAAAAGAATATCACGTATAGTATTGATTCTTTTAAATAAATATTCTGGGACAATGTGAAATTTAATTTTTATAAATGGATTAGAGATAAGAAAGAAAATGGAAAATAAATATTTCTCCACATATTGATTCTCAATGAGGTTTAGCTTTTTTCTTCACTGACATATTGACTGGCTGAACTAATGCAATGAGGAATCCAAGTGAAATGAAAATTAGTTGCTGCAATAAGAAAAAAACTAAGAATTTCAAACTTCACAGAAGATGCTTTACCTTAAACAAATTTCATACATCCTCTTCCCCATTTTCTGTTGAATATCATTCAATGTATCTCTCAAACTTTTTGTCACTGCATGTCCTCGAAGACTTTCCACATTAAAATTATTAGTTTTTGCAGGGAAGATAAGGAAAGCAACCACAGTAACATCAGGAAGTGATGACTGCAAAGGTATAAATAAAATTAACAATAGCTATTAGAAGAACAATCAACTTCATTCATTTCCACAATAAATCTCAAAAATGGTTTGTGCACAAGCAAGTTCCCCTAGGAAAATTTACTTTAGGAATCTCTAAAGTAACTTTAAATTTTATAGTTTTCTAAAGTTAACTTTTGAATTGAAAAGTTTTTCTCAAGTCATGAGTCCATCTTACAGTTTTCTAATATTTTTTTCTAAAGTTTTGCACATATCCTTAAGTTTTGGTAGTTTTTCTAAAGTTATAGATGCATTCTAAAATTTCCTTAAAGTTTTTGTCAAGATATGTGTGCATTCTAAAGTTTGTGACTAATATATTAATGGTCAGAAAATCAGAGATCCATTCAAGTAATGAAGGCTAGAGTTTGAATGAGAAGATACCATATAATAGGTTGACTAGATGTCACCTCCATCAGTTACTGGTGAGCTTAATGGTTTCAGGCTCGACTTTGTGAAATTTCATATCCACAATGAAAAGTACAACTTCGTAACAATTTCACAGAAATTTGAATGGTTACGACCAGTTTCGTCAAAGAGTCGACATCATCAGGTTAGACTTGACTATAATAAGGTCAAGGGTTTTTATTATTTCACCTAATGATGTTGACTCTTCAATGAAACCGGCCGTCACCATTGATAATTTCTGTGAAATTGTTACCAAGTTGTACTTTTCATTGTGGGTACTGATGAGACCAACCAGTTTCTCACCAGTTTTTCTGTAACAAGTATTTTTAAGTGGATAGCTTCTTCAGTTACTGGAGAGCATTAAAAAACCTTTCCAGTGCTTGTTCTACCATCAAACCTGGAAGCTTCCCTCAGTACTATTGAAGGATTATCAAAATTTTACCACTTTTATGCAAGTTTAAGTAAGCATTAGTAAGGATAATTTGGGAGCACATAAAATGACCAAACATTCTAATTACATAAACCTTTTATTGATGTGATATTTTTTAAATCTCTTTCTATCAAATTCTTGTATTAGGACATCTGCATTTTCATATTGGACACACACACACACTTACGACAAATATTTTCTAGCAATACCCGAGATGATAAATTTAACTCTCGATCAAAACAATTAGGTCTTCATTTAATGGGTCAAATTCCTGACCTAAAAGAACACATTTTCTTATTATCACTTTAAGCTGCTCTAAAGTTTACTAAAAGTTATCCTAAAGGTTACCAAAAGTTATTCTAAAGTTATCCTAAAGTTTACTAACAGTATTTTTAAAGTTTTCTTTAGTAAATTTTCCAAAGGTAGGAAACCTCCCTCTTCTAAAATATACAAAGTCAGGCATCATGTTCAAGGAGGTCACCATAAGAGGTAGCAATGTTACACTTGTCCACAAATTGAATTGGTTTAAATATACCATCTTACAACTCAGTCATCATCGGATACAAGAGTTTAGGCTTCAAGATGAAGCTTGTAGGGGACTAAGAAATTGTTTTAATCTGAGGAAAAGTTATATTTAAAAGTTATATTACTAAGTTTAATCTTGTCCGTAAATTTTTAATTTACCTGAATTTTGACACTAGTTTGAATTTAATTCAGAATTGGACAGAACTTAAGGGTGTATTAACACTGCTGACTTATTAGCACTTATAACACTTATAAAAGTTTAAGCATTCAATAGTCCATAATTAGTAGTATTTGGTCATTGAACATTTGAAATTTTGAACTGAAATTATATTTTTCATTTGATTGAACTTTTTACTTCAAGAGGCAACAAATAAACTAGATGCCAGAAATCATGAAATGTATTAATTGCTAGTTTAGTATTCAAGGTATTCAAATTTTGAACTATTCTAATATTCCAGTTATAAATAATATTCAAATTCGATACTTGAATTCGAGAAATCTGCTATTTGTGTAAACTCTTATTAAGAGTATTAAGCAATTCTGAGAGCATAAAAAATGCTCATTAAATCATCTTTAACTAATTGCCAAGTGTATAACCAATGTTAACATGGTAAAAAATAACAACATACCTTGAGATAATGATTAAGTCGAGCAAGAGCCTCAATGAATACATCAGCTCCTTTATTTCCAAATTCATAACGGCCAGCAATGAAGAAGTATAGAGTTTTTTCGAGGTCAAAATCATAATGCCTGAAATACAAGTTCATAATTTCATTGCCACCATTTTTTTGGCTTTATAGCATACCAATAATACATTATAATAAATAAAGCAAATTTCAAGTATTATGAGGTAATGGCACATCAGAGGAAATGTCCCTAACTCACCCATTCCACAAATTTCCCCTCTTGTGTGAGAGTAAGCAGGGGCTGATGAGAGTGGCCAAATTCTGAAATTCCAACTCATTTAAAATGAACTAAAAGTCCTTGAAAACTCTAAGTGATTAAATTACCATTCCTCCCAGTTTTACACCCATGTTAGGTTTTTTCCACACCTCTTCAAACATGCCCATGCCTATGAATTGGAAAGTACTGGGGACAACTGGCAACCCTGCCTAACTACCTTCCCTATTCTTTCCCATCCAGAATTGATGATGCTGTTTAAAGTTCTACTTACCCATTATGTAATCTAACTGATATATCTGAGTGCCAACCGACATTTTCTATGAATACCTACATTTCCTTCGGAGGCCGAACCAGAAGTTTGTAACTAACTCCATCAAAACACCACAACTCTTTCACAGCACTAATGGGGGCGTTTACTCGGAATCGAAATCGCAAATTTGTACACGAAATTGTTAGATGGAAACAAAAAATGAAATTAAGTGAAAAAATTAATCATCTAACCACAACCATTCACTCATAAATCAAAAATTAAAATAAGCAAAAGGTGACGCCCACCGAAAATGCTGCTGTGATAACATTGACGTCACTTTCCTCCCGTCCTTGACTGCTCTTATGGGAAGGGGAGGGAGTGGACGGGGATTCTCAGAAGGTCTGCTCGCACAGATGCTGTCGTAACTGCCCGATTGGCAGAGTCAACAGTGTCCCCTCTTTGCGATAAGGTGAAGTAGCTTCGCGGGCTCAGTTGTGATTGGACGAAGTCGTTATACGTCAGAGGTTGCACCACACCCACTTTTCGGAAAGGGTTAAAAATAGTGATGACCGGATAGGATCCGTCGGATCCAAATATCCGCGGAACTTTCATTTTTCTCGGTTCCGGATTCGGATCCAAAGACACGGAGTAAAATCGGATCCGGATCCTAGATTTTACATTTTTGCGGCTTAGCGATCGAAGTGCCCCGTGAATGGAATGTAGGTGTGGTAAATATTGACAAGAAGAGGATGTGTAACTCAGGTAACGAAATTAGATGAAAATGTTCCCGTGCAACTAGAAGCAAAATAAAGAAATTGACTTTTTTCCCCATTACCCCGGTATCGCGGGAGAAAATACGTAGGATGTCACGCGGGTAGCCTACATTCACCGGGATCAGGCTGACAACGACAGCTAGTGTATTTCATTTCATTTCATGCGGGTCTTTCATTTCATTCGCTACTGAAATCATATCCGAAGACAGTCAAAATTCAGATCCGGATTGGACATTTTAAATTTTCGCGGCTTAATGTTCGATGCGCCCCGCGAATAGAATGTACGTATGGTAGAAACTGACAAGGAGAAGTAGTGTAACTCGGTCAGGAAATGAGAAGAAGATTTTTTCCGTGCCACAAAAAATAATAAATAAATACTCGTCGTGACTTTTTTCTCCATATGCGAGAGATGCGCGAGAAAAAAAAAAGCCAAATGTCACGCGGGTCGCCTACATTCGACAGATTCCCGTGAACCTATGATAGCGTAGCTGTTAAAAATGAGGGCTAGAGAACTTCCGGTCGCGAGTCCGATCCTTACAGACCATGCTGTATGCCTATTGTAATGCAAGTAGGCAGTTTAAAAAAAATAGATAATCAGAAATTTCATGACACTTTATAAGTTAAAAAAATATTAAAATTTGGCATTAAAGAAATGATTGGAAACATTTTTTATTGCAGAATTAAATCGTAGAATCATTATGTTAACTTTACAATGTATTTTTGAGTGACGCATTCGTAAATCTAGTTTAAACGATAGAAGTACAAAAAAGTCAGTATCCACACACAAAGGTTGGAAATTAAGGATGATAAAGTTTCTGATTCAATGGCTGAAAGAAAAATTTTAAACAACGATAAGAATCGAACTTCATTACCTGCAGTCCACTACCCCACTCTGCTATTGTCGGCTTACCTGATTTTGGAGAATACATGCTCCCCACATGTCATTCTACTTTTTTCTTGCAAACCCAAAAATGGAGAAAAAAATCGATCACTTTTTTAAATTTTGCTTATAGTAGCCTGAAAAAAGGATCATCTCATTTCAAGATCAGAGTTACACAACCTCTTCTTAGGAGTAGAAAATTCTCAAATTTCACTTCAAAGGTTATTACTAATAAGAAATTGTAAAATTACTACTTTAGCAGCTAGAAATATTCTATAATAATTTTTTCATCTTAAAAATGGAATCCCCGGATATTCCATAAATGGAATCTCTTGGCCGCATTAAAATATTTTGTGTTTCTAAAAAAGAATTTGAAAGAGTTCAAGGATTTGATTAATAATTGGAAAATAATTCCTTTATTAATGAAAATAAACTTACAATGTTTCTTTTAACGGTACTCTAAAGAATAGTGGTACACGTTTCAAAACGGTATTGCATGATGAGTATGTGATAAGGAAGTTGATCTTTATATTAGAAGTAATAAATATAGTTAAGACATCCGTAAATCTTGATCCAGGAAAATATTATCCACATAGATGATAGGAAGTTGATTTTTTCTACAATAAATTTGCTAGTTTTTTGGTAATTCTATTGTTGCTGTATTTATATATTTTAAAAAATTATAGGTTTTGAAAATCAGAATCGAGTATCTGAAACTAAGGATCCGAAACTGAGATAAAGATCCGAAACCCAGGCAAGGATCCGGTTCCAGATCCAACGAAAAACCTGGATCCGTCCATCACTAGTTAAAAACATTAGTTTTTCGATGCCTATAACTTGAGAAATAATTGACGGATCAATACACTGAAAAATACGGGTCTTTTTATTTTAAAAACTCTATCATATTCAGCAATAAAAAAATATGGTAAACGACCCCATTTTGCCTTCCCAAGCCATATACCTCCACCTCATTCCCATCTCAACCTTCAGCAACCACCGCATTCCAATCCTTCATTCCCATTAAGTGCTTTCTTCCCAGAATATCAAGAATTATTTTATCAAGCCCTTCATACACATCATCTATTTCTTCCTACCCTTCATCTCACTTCTCCTTTGTCACAACTGCTACTCCTCTCATACTCTTTTCCCTACTACATATACCCTATATCTAGGGATGTGTGAGTAGTACTTTTTGACCTCGAGTCGAGTTGTAAAGTACTCGGGAGTATCAGTCGAGTCGAGTTTGTACATTAATGTACATGAGTGAAGAGACCCAGTTTTTACTTAAGTCATCACAATTAAAGTTAGCCAGCAATCCGACTATCAAATCGGCAGGTCTACCTACCTAATGCATAATTAAAAAAACAGTCAAATTAATGTGGCACGTAGTGCAGGCCAAAAAAAATGTAAATTGGAGGGGTGGGCGAGAGCCTTCTGGAGCCCCCCTGGCACTTAGACCTCTTTAGATCCATTGTGCCAACCCCCATTTAACCTGCCCGCCACTTGCAGACAGGGGACAAGAGCACCACAGTAGAGGTATGGAGGGGGGCTACCCATCCAACCTTCATCCGGGCCCAACGTTGCTTAACTTCGGTGATCTGACGGGAACCAGTGTATCAACTTGGCTAGGCCCTTGCCCTTAGCGCAGGCCAAAAGACCTAATGGAAATTTTCCGGTAGCTCTCGAAATAAGAAAATTACCTTCATTCCTAGGATTGCTCAAAAATGTGTAAATTAGCTTGCAGTATGGTACTTAGAGTGTACTTAGGCATAATATGAGGCCTACATGAGTGACATGCCCTATTAACTTGCAATGAAAGTAAGCCAGGAAGCAATATATTTTTTCTTAAGGAATACATAAGCCTAATTAGAAGAGCATTCCTTGTATTTCGCATTCCTATGCATTTCTTTTCAGAGCTAAACGCTTTCTCAGCGATGTCATGTATGCCGGGGTTAGTCCAACAGTGCAGTGAATTTCATACAAAATGTCTTGCTTGTGCAGTAAATATTTGATAAGCTCGCGCCTCAAATTTATGATTGGCCGTTAATTACATAGTTGGTTTTTTAAAATATAATTTTCTTCCTCTTCCAATTATTGACACCATCTCTTCAAAATCGATGATTTCTGCCTAAAGATGATAGAACTTAGAATCGTAAAAAGGACCTGGGTCAATCACCCAATCATTTGCGCGATGCATGAACACCCAATATCGGCACGGGTTATTTCTGATATCCATTAACGCAAGTTAATAATGTTTGAACAATGAATTTTCATTCACGGATGAATTTGAGCAGGTATGTGAATTTTATATAGAGTCCTGTGGATTAAAGTTTTCAATTTCTAAGGAAACCCTACTGGAAATTTCTCATAGTTCTCATAGGAATTTCTCATAACATCTAATGAGAAGTTATGAGATCTAATGAGAAGCTATGAGATCTTATGAGAAGTTCATGAGATCTTATGAGAAGCTATGAGATCTTATGAGAGGTTCATGAGATCTTATGAGAAGCTATGAGATCTTATGAGAAGCATGAATTCTTATGAGAAGTTTATGAGATCTTATGAGAAGCTTTGAGAACTTATGAGACTCCTCATTAGAACTTATAAGATTTCTTGTAAGTGTTGTCACTTCACGTCACTTCACTTCACATATATCTGATCATTACCCTCTTCTTTCCACAATTTCAGTTTCCTCTACTCATAACTGTAATAAACACTATAAAAGGTATTTCACCAATCAAAATCTCGCAGTCTTCTGTGACATGTTGTATTGTCATGACTGGTCTGTCCTATATAGTTTTGAATCTTTTGATAAGAGTTTTGATTATTTTTATTCTACTTATCAATATTATTTCGATATCTGTTTTCCTCTAGTTCTAAAAAATACTAAAAACTTGCCACTACCTGTAAGCTGTAAAAACCCATGGGTTACTGATGAAATTCGGAGGCTATCAAGGAATATGAAAGATGCAGCTCTACTGTATAAAAACAAACATGAACCTTCTGATAGATTGGAATACCTAGCGTTAAAGAAAATATATCGTAACACTTTAAGGTCTGCAAAAAAATCATTTAACAATAATAGAATTTTAAATGCTGACAACAAATCCAAAGAAATATGGAAAATCATTAAGGAATCTAAGCCTTGCATAAACCCTCTACATGATATCCAAATACATGATTCAAATGGTAATGCCAAATCTGACTACTTAAAGATGGCATCTGATTTTAATGAATTTTTCCTCTCACAGCAAGTGCCTGTAAACTCAATCCCCTCGGACAATTATTATCAAATTCCTAACTCATGCCACTCATTATATTTGTATCCCTGTACTGACATAGAGCTGGCCAATATCACTAATAAATCTCTCACTAAAATTAGCTCAGGGTTAGATAGCATCCCTGGCATTGTCATAAAAAATTCTTTACATGCAATTAAAGATCATTTATTATTCCTAATTAATAATTCTTTAAGATTTGGAGTTTTCCCAGACCCCCTTAAGATTGCTAAAATTGTACCCCTCTACAAAGGGAAAGGTAACAAATATGATATGAATTCTTATCGACCTATCTCTCTGCTGAATCAGCTAGGGAAAATCTTTGAAAAGGTCTTTTATAACCGGCTGTCAATGTACCTTGAATCCTACAATTTACTATCTCGATTTCAACACGGGTTTAGGAAATCCAGATCTACCATAACGGCTACCTACCATATGGTGGATAAAATTCTCTCAAATTTGGATAATAGAATTGAAACCATGGGTTTATATTTTGACTTTTCTAAAGCCTTTGACTTGGTAAATCACCAGCTTCTCCTGTGGAAACTTAGACGATATGGTGTAAGAGGCATCCCCTACAAATGGATTGAATCCTATCTAAGTGCACAGCATCAACATGTTATACTATGTAAAAATGGTACAACATATATATCTCCTGGTAAAGAAGTAACACTAGGTGTACCACAGGGCTCTGTTCTGGGCCCTCTGTTATTTTTGATTTATATTAATGATTTACCTGAATCATTAAATTCTGTACCTGGAGCTGACCCAATACTCTATGCTGATGATACAAATGTTATAATATCAGCGTCATCAGTGAATAATTTGACTCACAGAGCTGTAAGTGTTGCCCAGACTCTGAGTGACTGGTGCCAACACAATTTTCTTAAACTTAATATTGATAAGTCTAGTTTCATTTATTTCTGTAACAAAAACAAATTGCCTGCTGATATATCAGTTGCCATAGATGGTAAATTTGTCCCTCAAAAGTCTAGCACTAATTTCCTTGGAGTTGTTCTCAATAAATCTATATCTTGGGAAGAGCACATTTGCAAAATACGTGGTAAGCTAAGCTCCATATGCTTTCTCATTAGAAATATAAGAAATTCTGTAAATGTCAAGGTACTATTATCTATTTATTACAGTGAATTTTATTCTATTGTTATATTTAGTATTTTGTTTTGGGGTTCCTCTGCCCATGCCGATTCTATTTTCAAAATACAAAAAAGGGCTGTTCGGCTTATTAGCAACGCTCCTTGTGATGCACCCTGTAAGCCTCTTTTTAAAAAAATGTCAATCCTACCAATTCCATGCATATATATTTATATTGCAATTATGTATGTTAGTAATAACATATCTGAATACGTGACAAATGACAATTGCCATTTTCACTACACGAGAGCTTGTAAAGATCTGCATCAATCATTTGTTAGAACACAAAATGCTGCTCTTGGGCCCAAGTCAATGGGATTAAGGCTTTTTAATAGTTTACCAAAGGAAATTAAACATGAAGCAAAGATACCCGTGTTCAAAAAAAAGTTATTAACTTTTCTGAAAACTGAAATGTTTTATTCTGTAAATGAATTTTTGAAAGTGTGATTTTCTTGTTTTGATGTGTCCTATATTTGTATATGTCTATACCACAAATCTCTGGACAAATAAATGCATTATTATTATTATTATTGCGTTATGAGAAGCCATATATAGATTAAACTCTTGATTGTGGAACATTTTTTTGGGTTCCTTACCCAGATGATTTTCGGACTTAGTTTTTGTCGCCTTTGTTGAAAATATTTTGAGAAAATTTCTTATGAGACTTATGAGAAAATTTCTCATAAGATATAATGAAAAAATTTCTCATAATATCTCATTGCCAATTTATTATGAGAAAATTTCTTATGAGACTCATGAGAAATTTCCAATTGGGAAGGATATTTTTCCTGTGCATACCAGAGAAATTTTCTCGCGTGGTGTTCCTAAATAAATATATACACGTTGAAAGCATAACTAATTCTACCAATTTGTTAAGTAATTTTATGCAAGCTTAGTTTTCAAACACAAAGAATACCATCAAAACGAACTCAATTTCCGACTTCTGTAAGCTGAGATAGCCTATTTTTAAATATTATTCGTAACGTAATTGGTAACTGAGTAATCTATTTTAAACTTTGTTTAGTCTGAGATTAAATATATGTTCCATATCTTCTGCGAAGAAAAGAAAAGTGGTTTTTCTTGTGTATCTTCAAGTGGGCATCATTCGGCGTTTTTATCTGTCTCGGTCGAAAAATTAATTAATATAACCAACTAAAAATATATTTTTGGCATTATTAAACGTATAAATAAACAAGATACAGTTCGATATACTTTATTTAAAAATTGAACTACCCATTTTTGTGATATAAACCTTCAAACTCAGGGGATGGAATTTTTTACAACGGACATTGGTTACTTTGAGCTCGAATATAGTCCCCCACAGACTTTTTACACGAAGATTTCGGCCAAAAAGGGGGGGGGCTATATTCGGAGGAATACAGTACATATGCGGTTTCATGCACCAAGTAACCACCAATTCATCCATTCGTTCACGCAAACGTACATGAAACCATTCACGCAAATGTAAATGAACGTACGTAAGTACATGCTTGTACGTGTTAATCTATCATGTAACCAGAGATTTACTAGATTTTGATGATAGTAGATTTCTGAACCTATTGACCTTGGTGGCTCCGTTGACAAAAGCTACTCGACTCGACTTTCGTAAAAATACTCGTAGTACTCGAGTCGAGTACCAACTACTCGACTAGACTCAAATTTTCGAGTACTCGCACATCCCTACCTATATCCTTTGATCCAGGAATCACTATCATCCTTCCATCTCTAAAATAGGCCTATATGCCTAAATCACCCCAATTGAAATAAAATATTTATCAATGTGATTCATCGCCAAACCCATTAAGGAATTAAAGGTAAAAACTTCAAAATGTGTGTGAATAAAAAAAATTAATTTAAAAAATTGGATGATGTGATCATAAAAATTATCAAGGCAAGTCAAAATTTATTGCTCACCCATAAAAATGTCCTCTTGTAAACTCATGAATTTTTTCCTTTGAAAGAGCATGAAGATTCTGAAATTCATGGATAGCACTAAATTTTTTCACATTTAGTCCATTTGGGGTAATAATATCAGGTCTTCTTTTAAGGAGATGCTCTGCTTCCAGCCCAGTAATCTCAGAAACAGTCGTAAAAACATGGGAAAGGTGAGTAGCTGCCCGTTCCAAACAGTATCGATGGTATATCTGTCTTTGGCCAGCTTCCTCATCAACATTAAACTGAAATGAAGTTGATACATAAAATATGGTAACATAAAATGAGCCACCAAAAATGGCCAATAGCATTGTAAATTTTTTAATGTATCAAGTGTATTTTTCCATTAGTTGAAAATCATAAAAAGATGATGTCCGAGTATTAATTACTATGCCAAAATTTTCATTTTCATATTTAATACACTATGATCATTTTTACTCAGATTAGGTATGTGAAACTACTAAAGATCAAAACCTTGAATTATTTAAACAAATGTTCCAAAAACTCTAATAAGACATGGGAAATATTCAAATTTTTTTTCAAAATACGCATTACTTCTCTGAACATAGTTTCTAAAGTATGCTAATTCTCTTAGTTCTCCAGTCATCTTTGAGGTCTTTCACTGATTTTCATTAGGAAGATAACAGAAAATATCCTTAAAGACAGGAATTTTCTCTTAAGGAAACCGAATCTGGCAACGGATTCTGGAGCCCTTCAGGATTCTGAAGCCAGAAGTAGAAATAATTTGGGTAGGGAATCCAACAAAATAGAGAAATACCCTTTACAAATTTCATAATGGGTCATTCCATGTCAATTCAACCACAAAAATGAGATTTTGCCACCCACCGACTAGGATTTTGATGAAACCTGGTACATATAATCCCGTCACCAATGCAAGAAAAAAGCCCAATTTTTTTTTAACCTAGCCCAAGTAGTTTTTTAGTTACATCCTCTCAAACTTTAGGAGACTTCTGAATTTCTTCCATTCACGATGCTCCCTTCTCAAGGTGCACTGTTTACTCAAAAAAATGCTATCTCAGCCATTTCTGAATTATTTCCTATAACATTTTTTAGCTTTGACCACAAGGCTATGAAGACTTTGGAAAAAATAATATGAGCCCTTGACTTTTCTGTTTTGCCTTAAAAAACTTCTGAAACATTGTCCTTGCAACTTTTTTCAGCTTAAAACATAGTTAACAATTAATGCCATTATCACGAAAAGGGTCTTCATTAATCTTAATAAGTTTTGGTACATAATTATCTTAAAGATATGTGCTTTCATGAAATAAATATAATGGCTTTTTCATTCCTTCCATAAAAATTTATATCATTTTAGTGCAATTTTTTCAAAATGGCTGTCAGCACTGTTATTTTGACATTATCCACCAAAGTTGAGAGACTCTTATGAAGCAATGGTGATGAAAACAGAGTTTGATATTATAAATTTATAATATAATGTTTATATGATAGCTTGTTATGCATAACATCAGAGCTGTGATTACTTATTCATGAGTGAAATGCAAAAAGGTCAACCTACGTATGTAGAGGTAATCTGCTCTCTCTATGACTTCCAAGGCTGCAGATTTTACTTTTTATTGATAGATGATACTTTTCAATGCTGATATTACTTTTCATTTCAGATATTACTTTTTATTGCTATTGCTCATTAAAATTATGTCATTTGTAAAAAAGTGAAAGACATATGTACATGCATTACAATCTCTTATCATATGACTTACCAATAAATTTGCGGTTTTTCTTTCCCAGTCAGTTGTGTTAGTTAAATATATATTTCTTTTTCATGCCTCAAAAGTTCAGTTCTTATATCCTAGTACAGTTTATTCAATTTATGTCATATTTTTCTCCATAAACGCCATGAATTCAGTGGGGAAGTGGTTCATTCTTCCAGTTTCAGTCTCTAGAGATTCAACTACAGCAAGTATATGAGGAATTGGAACCTGGCAAGAATCTTCTTGCACTGGCCAGAAAAATGAAGGTGATGGAGCATGCAGGTGTAGAAATTTGATGGTCACCCCTTCATCTGCTCTGCCCAATAATCAAGTTTTCCGTGATGGAACTTTAAAATGCTTCTCTGACCTAGCAGATGTATTCAATGAGCATTTTTCTTTAGTTCCCAGCTCTTCAGTTCCATACTCCACCTATACTGCAACGGCTAATCCAATGTCATTTTTTATGATGCCCAGTAACGATAGGGAATTAAAGTCTGTCATATCCAAATTGAGCCAAAGCAGTTCAAGTTCAGGTCTTGATGGAATTCCGGCAAAGGTAATATTCTTTAGCTATGACATGATTAAGATTCCACTTCTGCACTTGGTGAATGAATCTCTGAGAATGGGCATTTTTCCGGCTTCTCTGAAGACGTCAAAAATTTTCCTCTCTATAAAAACAAAGGGAGTATAGATGATTTGAACAACTACAGACCTATTACTATGCAAAATTCCTTTTCAAAAATTTTTGAAAGAATTGTATATACCCGTTAAGTATCTTATCTGGATAAGTTCAATCTTCTCTCTAGTGATCAGCATGGGTTCACATGTGGAAAATCTACCATTTCTGCCATATACCAGGCAGTAGATAATACATTGTGCTCTGTAGATAACAAAAAAGAAACACTTGCTTTATTTTTTGATTTTACTAAGGCTTTTGATCTAGTCAATCATGATTGTCTTTTATTTAAACTTGAAAGATTGGGCATCAGAGGCATTCCACTTCAATGGATGAATTCATATCTCAAGTAGTAACATTAACCATTGATGGTATCAGGCATTCATCTTTTGCTCATAAGTCTAATGTGGGTGTACCTCAGGGATCTATATTGGGTCCACTTTTGTTCCTGTTATATGTAAATGATTTACCATTGGCCTTATCTGGGATTGATAATATTAGCCCTATTTTATATGCAGATGACATTACGGTTATAGTATCATCCACTTCTCGTACATCTTTATCTGACAAAGCTCAGTTAGTCACCAATAAAATTAGCAAATGGGCTCAAGATAATTTTCTAATTGTCAACCTTAATAAAAGTAATTTGATGCACTTTTTATCCAGCAGTCAGCCATCTCATAGCATGCTAAGAAAAATGGAACAAAAATCAATTGAACAAGTTAACTCCTGCAAGTTCTTGGGATTATTTCTTAATTATAAAATGTCTTGGGCAGAGCACATTAATTTCCTTAGTAACAAGCTAAGTTCAAGCTGTTACATCATTAAACAGCTTAGTCACATAGTAACACAAGAAACTTTACTAAGTTTGTATTTTGGTGATTTTTATTCAAATGTTTTATATAGTGTTATCTTTTGGGGATCTACCCACTTGTCTTTAAAAATATTCAGACTCCAGAAACAAGCTGTCAGAATCATTGCCCGGAAGTGTTATAGATCCCCTAGTAAACCAATTTTTAAGGCTTTGAATCTCCTTCCTTTACCATGTATATAATTATTTCTAACTATCATGTATGTGAAGAATAATATTGCTAAATTTGATGTGAACAGTGTATTCCACCAACACTACACAAGGACAAAAAATGACATCCATTTCAATTATGTGTGCACAAAAGCCGCTAAAATTGCACCCAAAGAAATGGTCATAAAATTGTTCAATAATTTACCAGTGTGTAAAAGCATCAATGCTTTTAAATCAGAACTAAAAAGGTACTTGCTAAATAATTTGTTCTATTCTATTGAGGAATACCTCAGTGACACTGCGTGTTAAAACCTGTCATTGTGTATTATATATGTATATATGTATGAATATGACGTGCCCTATATCTTTTCATATCAATGTAACAGATCTTTGGGCAAATAAAGACAATAATAATAATAATTTACTTCAGCCACCATTCCAAAGTAGCATTGGTTTTCAAACTTGCAAGCTACGTAACACTGGATTCATATCAGCCAGTTTAAAACCCAATGGTGTTTGCTTGCTTGATTTCAAATTCCAAATGAGAGGAGGCATGGCATCATCACTAATTTTCCCAGCCCCCACAGTACCCGAACTATTCTGAGTATAAAAGTTGCGGAAACCTCTAGTTTGTGGAAGTGCATGGACATCCTTGAAGCGTTCTTTGATGATCATACAAGTTACATTCATACCTTCCTTTGAAATGTAGCTGAATCCATAATGAATGATAGACCAAACTTTGTAATTCCACAATTATTTATCTCAGACAACTACGACCATAGTTTCGACGTATAATGTCACCATCAGATCATATGATGATGATGTTAATCATCGAAACCATAGTCATAGCAGTGTGAGATAAATAATTGTGGAATTGCATAGTTTATTCTATCATTAATTATGCATGAAAGTAAAATCCATAAAGTAACGCCTGAAAACATCAACTTTATGCAGTGGAAGTTAATTTTAGATATGTTAACTTTTCAAAAGTTAAAACATTCAATTGATGTAGATATCTGCCTGTCTAGTGGTCTCTGCAGGCTCTCTTTTCAAGCCAGTTATTTAGCACTACCCCTGAATCCATCGAATTCTGTTTTTCCATGGCTTGTGGCAAAGAATGACCACCCTGCATTTAACTGAAAATCTTCATCTTAGAGACGAAGGTTGAAAAAATTATTCTTATTTTTATGCTGTGCTGCACAGCCATCGCTAAAATAATGAATTTCTTTAATGCTATCAAAGCTTTTGAGAAATTTAGCAATTGTTTCCTGGATTTTATAAATCATATTCACATCATGAGTTAAATCATCAGATGTTATGAAGTGTGATACAACAATTTTTTTCCCCATCACTGTTCTTAAAATGTAGCATGAGAGAACGAACAGTACATGCATCTGGAGTCCAATGATATCCTTGAACCTCATCTTGAAAAATAATGGAATAGTTCTCGCTGAATTCCATCGAAACTATGGCTGTATCTGATGGCATATTTCCTTTCATTTTCCAAAAATAAGAAAATTAATTCAATGAAAAACAATTTAAGAATAGTTTTCAAAAATACAACTCTTTATTGCAATAATACAAATAAGATTTGAAGAGCTAACATAGATAAGTAATAAACATGATACACAAAATTTTTTGCATGAAATGAAAGCATGTGGAAGTTCTAGGAGGCATAGCGATGATATGTTTCCAAAAAGTTATTAAACTGGATTGCATGTTTAAAAATGATATCTTTTTTCCAATATTGTCGTGTCTTCAAGACTCATTCACAGCGATAGACGAGCTGCTTGCAGGAGACAATTCCTCGTATGTTAAACATTGTATTGCATTGTATGCAGGGGGACACGGGGAAATATATTAACTAGATTACATATGGTTGTGCCAAGATTAGGAACAGTGTGAAAAAATTGTAGTTGTAAATCGGAGAGAATATCAGGAATTAGTTTACAGGTGTTTGAGGGAAGATGCAGAAAAGCAAGCAGTATGGTGCAGTAGACACAAGATACATTGGGTGTTGGCAAGGCCGGTCCGAGAGGATTTTTCCACACAAGCAGGATAGCATTTGGCGCCCTAAGCATTTCTTTGGCTCCCCTCGCAAACAATTGTGTTTTTGTTATTTTTTACGATCTTAATAGGACCTTGGAGCCTTAAAATAATGAACTCTTACTTACGCATTATGGACATGGATTATTTCTTCATTTAAATTAAATGTTGCGAAGACATTCCACTGTAATTTTATTTATTTATCCATTCAATGGACTACTGCCCTTTTTCAAAATTATTACAGGATAGAAACAAACACGCAAAGAACTACCTTATTGATTTGGATACCTTTTAAAACTTTGAAAAAATATGTTTTAATTCTAATTAATAAATTTACAGGAAACTAGAGAGTAGATAGAGTTAAGAGATCAAATTTGTATATTTAATACATTATAAATGAAACAAAATAATACAATAGCTTATACATATCTTAGCATTTTTATCATGTATATACTAAGTATCGTTCCTTTGAGTAAAAAAGTTATACTGAAACTTTTCTAGCCTTTAAATTGCAAAATCTTTTAAAATAGAATGTGTCAATTAACTTCAAAGTGTCGCTTTCAATGGCTAATGTTGACATCCCAGCAATCGCTCTTGAGAAAGTGCTGATCTAAGGTATGTCTTTATCAACTCCAATTTTTAAAAGCTTCTTTCGCCAGTAGCTACAGATAAAGGTAAGGTCAAGAGGATTCGAAAACTTACAAAAGTATTGGGAAAAATGTCAGTAAAATTAGTTTTTGTAATATGAGATAATGAGCTTGGTGGAGAAGATTCAGCGGTCTGTTCATGGGCGCTAACATCAAAAGGTCGTCGCATAGTTCTTTCCCGTCGATGACACAGTCATCAGCATCACTTAGGACATCCTGAAGAGTCATGCATGCAGCATTTAGTTTTGCATGATTCCACTTCTGCAGACCATGAATATCATAGAGAAAGCTAAAATTATCACTATGATTGTCCATTTGCTCAAATATTTCTTTTAGTGAGTTGTTAGCTGTATCCAGAATTGCGTAGAAAAAATTCACCCTTCAAGTTGCGTTTTACTACTTCAATGGGATCATTGTCAGATCCACACGTAGATTGCTTGTTCACTCTCCTGAAACAGATATGCTTTTCTTTTTCAAAATCTGAAAGAGATCCAAGTTTGTCGGCCATTTTGTGCCATACTACTACGCAACAAAGAAATTAAAATTCTTGTAATTTTTCTGCGATACCAATGTCAGTTTTTCTTCCAAATGTATCTATTTTATGATCTTCATTTGCTTCATAAGCAGCATCATACACTTGATCAATATAGTATCGAAGAGGCTCCATTGTATTTATTCGGCTTTCCCATCGGGTATCGCTGAGATGTTTTACATTTACATCAGATACATGCTTTTTCAAAATACCCCATCGATACGTAGATGCAGAAAAAATTTGAATATCTATTGCACCGAGCCATAGAAATTGATAGCGACAGGACATGACAGCACTGCATCGTTCACGACAAGGTTCAATGAATGACTTCCACATGGAACGAAAAAAGCTCGAGGGATTCTTTTTTGAAGTCCTATATTTTTCCCTTTTATACTGGAGCCATTATCATACCCTTGTCCTCGTATATATTTCAAATGAATCTGCAGCCGTATCAACTCCTTCAAGAGAATGTCAGTTAGAACTACATTAGTAGTGTCTGTAAATGGAATAAAACCAAGGAAATGTTCTTTAATAGCTATTTCTTCACCAGACTCTGCTTGAACAAAGCAAACCACGATCGACATCTGTTCTGTACGACTGACATCTGGGGTACAGTCTGAGTAGTGTGACGCTTTTTTAATTTCATGTCCAATATAATATTGAATGCGTGTTAATAACACAGTAATTAATTCATTTTGTATGTTTTTACTAAGATAATGAATACTGGCTTCATGAGAACTTGCTCTTCACAAGTGTTCTTTTAAGACAACATCAAATGTGGCAATGTGCTCTATTAATATCAAGAAATTCCCATTTTTCTTTTTAAATAGTGTATCTGTTGTTCCACGAAATGTCAATCCCGGAGTCCCAAGGAATTGCGTTACACAAAGCAGTAAGAAGTTGGGCTAGAAATCCGGACATATTTCGCCAGTCTGCTAATCTAGATGTACCAGAAAGTGAGATACTTTCAGCACTAAAAAGTTAACAACATTAACAAAAATTGAATTTTTTGGAACAGAATAAATCAGCCACTCTCTGCGGATTTCTTCTCCATTAGATAATGTTCTTTTATAGTTTGCCGGAGTAAATCCTCTACCAGTATTATTGACAGGAAATTCAGCATCAGTTACTTGAAAAGGGCCTCTTTCTACATTTTTTTCGCATGCCATCAGTAATTTTATCAGGCCATTTTCCGCAATCATCAGTTGACAAGTCAACAATAGGCGCGGCAGGTGGTTCTTCCTACAATTACAATACGAGACCTAAGTTTTAAAATATTAAAAACAGATTGATGTATGTATGCTTTGAAACTTACCGAACATTTGTCAAAACAAGAGGATTGGATCCATCTAGATTATCATTTGGTTCGGCACATTCTGATATCTCAATCAAGTCACTGACACTGCCGCATTCCATTTCTATTTCTTTGGGACTGTTTTTTACGATAAAAACAAAGAAACGTGATTTATTCATCCTCACTCATAAGCAATAAAATAGTTCTCCTGACTTTTTGTAACAATGCCATTTAATTTTGCACAGGGTTGGGTCATTACACGTAGAATATTATTTTTCTACATACACGTAGAAAATAGTGTAGATTATGTAGAATATTGCGTAGATTATGTAGAATATTATGTTGATTATTTTTTTGTTTGTAAAATAATGTTTTACGTGTAATAAAATGTAGAAAATTGCAATTAAAAAAATAAAGTAAAGTATTACATTGATTAGGTGTTGTGGTGGCTTAGTGGGTAGAGTGCTCAGCTACTGACTGGAGGGTCCTGGGTTCAAATCCTGGGTGATGGAGATGGGTTGGAAGACCTAGCGAAATGCATGAGTCATAGCAAAGACAGTGTATTCTATAGCTGAGAAACATGGGCATGAAAAGTCCATTAACCTTTTGGGAGCTTACTAAATGCAAGCATCCAGGTTTAAGCAATCTTGGAAATAATGTACTTAATGCCCCAGCATCTTCTGCGCAGCTTGAAAGAGTGTTTAGTAATCCAGGGTGGCTACTTATCCAATTTTCAAATTCCCTGACTATTCCCTGATGGCCTTACCAATTTCCCTGACTGATCGTCAAAAGATCTGCTATTATTGGAATATTTTATTTCTGCTGAATTAAATTTTCGTCAAAGCTCAGAAAATTTTAAAAGCTGAAATCAATACATTAAAAGCTATATGAATAAAAAAATACATTAAACCTTCACAAGTTAAGCCCTCTCACAAATTATACACACTTTTAATACATTTTTCACGGCCACGGGTATGCAGCCGTGTATCGTATTTCCGTGGCCGTGTATGTTTCCTTCAGTAACATAACAAATTGACAATGTCTAATTCTTCAAGGAAGAGGTAGCGTGTCGTGGTAGTTCTGGGAAGTTTAAGATTATTGAAAAGGCATCGAAGGGAAAGTTAATGGCGAATTTAGTGACGGACTCTGGCACAGGTTGCATGAAAAATACAAACCAAGCCCAAGTTGTTAGACTGGATCAAAATCGGATGGCACGAGTGATGTTTAGATGCAAATAATATTTTGATTAACGTGGTTATAACCCCATGATTGTTAGAGGGAACCAAAAATATAAAAATATTTGTATAAACAAACAAAACGTAATCGCACCACTTCGAGTGAAAACAGGAGGCAATTAGCATCGGCAACATCATATTCAGGAATATTATATTTGAGGTGGTTTGTGACCAGACCAAATTGCTTTGAGATGGAGCTAAGGGGGCTATTCAATAATGACGTCGAGCGTGAAAAAAGAGGAGGGGAGGGGAGGAGGACACTTCTTGCTGACTCACGAAGGGGGGTATGGGAATCGAAGATGTTCTTATGTAAGATTTTGTTTACATGTGTGATCGTACTGTTATTATCGTTTTAATAATCATACGTCTCGTATTGTTAGAACTGCAAGCACGTATTTACTAAAAGCTAGTGTGCTGCAACTACCTCTTCACCTGAGTCTCGGAAGTTAAAAAAAAATGCGATGTAAAATCTTCCGAACAACATAGCCTCGGATTCCTTGTGATGAGCGGAATACATGGTGATCATGAATTATAATGCTACTAGGTATATATCACATAGGATATACAAAAGAGATACATCGTATGACTGATTCACAGCTAAATAACTAGGATTCACAACTTCAACTTCAACTTGAACTCCGTTCAGCGAGTTGTCGGGGTTTATTCTATGCACTTCGGCGACAGACATTCATTTTAGTTGGTGAAATAAAGGGTGGGAAAGACTGCCAGATAAATGCAATGGTAGAAAAATAGTGAGAATTTCCTATCCCAGTTTCTCCCCGACTATTAGGAGAATTCCCTGACTTTTCCAGATTTCCAATTTTCCCTGACAATTCCAGGTTTTTCCGGTTTTCCCTGATGATCGCCACCCTGTAATTGTTCATATGTACACTGCCCTGTACTTGTAGAACCTTTAAGGAACAGCCTTAAGGCTTCAAGAGTAAGTTACCATCAAAAAACGACTTAAGAGCTCTGTTTTTTATGGTAATTTTCTCTTGACCTTGATAGAGGTGCAGTAATATACTTCCTATAATGTTTCACTTAGTGGCAATGGACATAATTATACTTCAATTAAAATACCAGTTAATATAATCCTTAATCTAGCCTACTGCATATATAACTAAATGCAAGTACTTGCCATAGAAAATTGAATGATACGAAATGATATGAAGTGGTTACAAATGACTCAGGCCTACACCAATTAATCTAGAAAATATTGCTTTGACTCATGGATAATTTAGCATTTAGACAGTTGTCTTGGATAATTATTGATTTCCTGGCAGGCCTAGCAATGGTAGGCTTGTAATAGACTATTTAAGTTGAAACTGCACTAAATATAGGTTTAATTATTAAAATGTGTGTTATAATGTTAAAATAAAATTTTCCAATAATCGTAATCACTTCTTTAGCAGTATATGTAAAAATAATTTTCTACACGTAGAATATGTAACTATTAGCAATATTCTACATTACATATTCTACGGTAGAAAATACACTTAGATTACGCATTTTCTACACAGAATATTCTACTGACCCAACCCTGATTTTGCATATTTGGTGGCAACTCATCTCCTAATTTTAATAAAGAGTTTTTATAATTGTAAAATTAAAAAATATTCATCTAAATTTTGTTTGATTTTGAAAATAAAAAACCGATTGATAACAAATTATCAATAAACAAATAAAATAAGTTCTTACTTGTAATGGTATAGCTTCGACTCTTGAAGAGACAGTTGTAGTTGCTCTGTTATCACCTGAACTCGGTGTTTCCCGGTTAGATGGTTCAATGCTTGTAGATGGCAGCGTAAAAAAATTCTCATCGTCCTAGCTTGTTTCAGATTGTCTTCATTTTCTTGCGCTCTTCTTTTTCGATAAAACACACCAGACGATTTCTTTTTTCCAGACATATTTTCGTTAGTGAATCACAAGATAGTAATAAAATACTGAAATTCTCAAACGCGCCCGAAAAATGTATCCCATTTAAATTGGTAAAAAGTACACAGAACAAGAGCACTCCACAACATTAACTGAAAGACTGCATCATTGTTTTTTTGTTTTGACAGTGATACGTCAACCCCAGTACATTTTGGTGGCAACATTGGTAGAGGGGCGCGCGAGCTGTAGAGGGGGCGCAGTTCTAGAATAAAGATCACTTTGTAACTTGTACAACGAGATTATTTAGTATACAATCGGTTTCATTGCATAGGTGACATCTCAGGTGCCTATGGGATGAAACCGGTAGTATACTAAATAAATCTTGCAGGATGTTACAACGTATTCTTTATAAATGACGACGACGACGACGAATTTCCACCAAGTTGGGCCTGTGATATTGAATATATCTACAGATAGTTTATTCTTCGTCGCGGAGTGTTTGCTATTGCGCGAACCGCACATATAGTATCCCTGTTAGTGCCATAAGTATTATGGTTAAAATTTTGTTATTCACTTACTGTATATTTGCAAAAATTACAGTCATTATATTCTTTTGCCACCCCTTTTGGCGCCCCTCTCAGCTTGGCGCCCCAAGCGATCGCTTGTGTCGCTTGCGCCTAGAACCGGCCCTGGGTGTTGGCACAAACTATGGAGGAAATTGAGGAATGATGGAAATAGAAAGATTTAAACACAGCAAGGAGAAATAAAATTTAAGGAAACAAGCAATAGAGTTAGGAGGGGTATGAAGAGAGTGAGAGAAAAGTGGCAAAAAGGTCAATGTAAATAGGTTGAGAGGTTCCAGAGAGAGGGAGAAATAGGCGCCCTGTACTCAAAGGCTAGAAGGTTATTCATCAGCAGGTAGAGGAATACGATACTGTGCATTAGTGTTGAGTCAGGAGAGCTGCTGATAGAACTTACAAGAGATGCAGCATAGGGGTAATGAATACGTGACAAGAACTGCATGGCACTAACAATAGGCAAGGGAACTTGAGACTAGAAGAGAAGGATATAGATAAGGATGAACTGGGACCTGGAGTACAGCCGTGCTAGTAAGTTAGGGTAAACATTATGAAAAAAGAAGGTGTGAGAGACTATAATGTTATCCTATCAAAGATACTCAAGAATTGAGGTAGAGAAGAATGAGATGATTTTATTAGTTTGTTTGTAGGATATACGAGGATGAAGTTTGGCAGGAGGATTTTTTAAAATCTGTATTAATGCCCAAACAAAAAAGAAAGACAAGACCGCAAATGCTGAAAAGCATACACTTCTTAAATAAATGAAATTTCATCACCTATGCGATAGAATCAGCCCATCCTCGAGTTATGCAACCCGGACAACAACCGCGACAAAAATGACGTACGTGAACTGTAATTTCTCGCGGCATTACAATTCCACATATGACCGTGGTCACGACAACTGGTGGTACATCTGAGAAAATTTTATTTCTCTTTCATAGAGGTAACTTACTGCATGAGTTTTTACTTTGTCTTTCACGGAGCGTTGAGTCCATCCCATCAGTTATGCAACCAGGACGACAATCACAGCAAAATCGTCTCGTAAAACGCAAATGGCGAACCATTCAAAAATTTGCTAGCGTAAATAAAGGGAAGATGTTATTTGCGGACATATGAAAATTATTAGGACTTGAAGGAAAAGTCGTTAATGGCGGGAAAACGTAAATTGCGGGGACGTAAAAGCGAGGTTTAACCTTATTTTTAATGAAAGTTTTTATCGGTCGAAACCAAATTGTTCTAAGTTATTACATAAATAATTCGGTGATTATTTATATTTTAGGATTCTAAAGATTCGAATGATGAAAATACTCACAAAGATTCGAGTATTCGTTTCTCGAATCTTTTTCAAGATTCGAGGGATTCGAATGTCTCATCTCTACATTTTACCTTCTTACAAAGGAGCAACTTAGCAAGTCTGTTTATGATTCCATTGTTGGTAATGCATCAGTCATTAAAATGACATTCTGATAAAAGGTACAAATTCCTTACCAAATCCATAGTTTCAGGCTTAAGTTTATTCTCACACCTAGCATTTGATTTTGCCAAAATTCCTTTGTCAGAATAAATTCTCTGAGCTTAACAAACAGAATTGTCTGACACATTGAATGTTTCTGTTATTCTTTTCCTACTCCACCCCAAGGAAGCTGGGATTGTTAGTGGTTGTACTTTTCTTTTTGCTTAAATTTTCTCTGATTATTTCTGTAAGATTGTCATTATATGAAGCTTTCTCTGCCATAAGCTTGACTGCTTCAGTCTCTTTTTTTTTTTGGAATGTCTACTTAAAGCACTTGTTCAATTTTACTTCTAGAAATTTCATGAAGCTTTTCTAATTTTTCCTTCCCCTAGGAGGATCTCTTAAGAGTTAGTAATTTTAGGGGGGAACAATCTACTTCCGTGAGAGATGTATTGAGTTTTTCTATTGCATCTTCATTTTGTAAGCCAGTGGCCTCATCTGGAGCTATGCCAATATCCACACAGTCAACTTGATCATTGTCACATTCTTTCAATTTCCACTTTTCTTAAGTAACATGGAAAACCTCCAGACCAAAATTGGAACGATGTAATACTTCTCTAATGAAGCCATAGCTTTGAAGAAAAATGACACCAATTGAAAAACTGTACTAGGATTTGAGAACTGAACTTTTGAGATAAGAAAAGAAATACATTTGTATTTAACTAACACAGCTGATTGGGAAGTAAAAACCTCAAGTGACTCCAAAGTAACATCTGCAACCTTGGAAGTCACAGAGCAGTTTACCTCTACCTGCATAGGTTGACCTTTTTACGTTTCACTCATGAATAAGTAATCACAGCTCTAATGTTATACATCCATGCTATCATATAAACATTATATTATAAATTTATAATATCAAACACCGTTTTCATCACCATTGTTTCATAAGGATCTCTCAACTTTGGTGGATATGCAGGGCTGCTACCAGCCTGTGACCTAAATAATAGTGACTTTAGTGACTTTTCCTTGGTGAAATAGTGACCAAGTAGTGACCAACTAGAGACCAAATAGTGACCAAATAGTGACCAAAAAATGACCAACAACTGACCTAAAAGTGAACAAAAATAGAGAATATTGGCCATCAAGCATGAATAAACATTTCCTACCTTTGGACTTAGGAGATGAGAGTAATAGGAGGAACAAAAACAGGACAACATAGGTGAAATACATGTTTTTTTAACATATTAACATATACAACAGAGAAAAAAATAAAAATTTTAATTTTTGAAAATAAAATTAAATGAAACGAAACATTGCATAAAAAATTATTTTTCAAAAATAAAGATTGTCAGTCTGAGGTTAGATTTTCTTTTTTGTACTGCTTTTTCGAGAGCAGTGGCGTGCTTATGAGAAGTTCTGTACCTCTGCGAATGGCAGCCACGCCTTCCAACATCACTTAGGCAAGGGTGATATATTCAATGTTCTTCTTTGCAATGGCATTCTTAAGGTGCTAATTGGCTTCATCAAATAGTCTGTTCACTCTAACAGCCGCACACTCCTCTTCCTTCCGCAGTCTTCTTTTTACAAAATACTGTTTTCTCCATCTGTTCTGCTCTTTTCTTCTCTTTTTCCAGTCTTTCTACATCTTCATTCTTCTTTCGGGCTTCCTCTTCTTTTTTCTTCCAAGTAAGCTTGCAATGTTGATTAGCACAGCATGCATTTGCAAAAAGATCTTTCGTAATAGTTACTAGAAACGGCTTATTGTGAAGCACACTCTTGACTACCATGTACATGGTAAGAGTGCATTCAGACATAGCAGTTCTGTCATATGTTATAATCCCCCCTACTTTGAGAAGTCCCACTTGACATCAGCCTGTCCATGAGAGAGAGAGAGACAGCTTTCACCAACTTCGAGACAGTAGGGTTCTTCAAGTCACCTGAAACGGGATAAAACCTGAGCCCAATACTGATCAATACGGTCATTTCTAGAGTCTTCTTCATCCTTTTCCAGCTGCAAGAGCTTCCACTCAACAGGTAAGACTGACGTGATCGGCCATGGCATCACTTTAGCCACCTGCACTATGTCCCCTACGCTGTTCTCTGAAGTTCTCTCCTCTGGACACAGACATCCACAGTTCTTCAAGAAATAATCTGTAAATTTGAAGGAACTTTTTTCCAGGATATGCTTGCACGCCTCCACATAGTGCTTGCGAGCATGGTCAAGGAGTAATAGTTTCTCCTTTTCGCTGATCTTTGATTGGTTCAGGGCCACGCGAATGTCTTCCCCCACAACGACATCAGCCGCTGGAAGAAGATTCTCAGGTTTGAAGACCTCTCCTAAGTCCAAAGATTTCTTGCAAGCTCTACCAATCAGAATTTGGATTAGTGTAGACAGCCTGGAGTGCAGCAGGCAAACTAGTGGCTCCTCCCACCGGAAGAAACCGGTGAAGCGTGTAAACATGTGTGCACTGGACAAATGAACATCAATTCAGCATTCATGGTGGGCTTCTGTAGGAGAGTAGGAGTAGGTAGGCTTTCCTAGGTCAATGCATTAACCGATATTGTAGGCCATTAAATGTACAATACGAATGCACCGTTCCAAATGTCCTTGTAGAAAGTTGAAGAAATGACTTGATGTAGTTTTTCGATTAGGGACCACTGTGCGTCGCTTGCTCTTGCAATCAAAAATGCCCGCCCATGAGGGATGAGCATCATTAGTGTAAGTGAATAAATTAAGTTTATTGTTCCGAAGCTGGTGCACGTAAGGCACTGAGTGGTAGTGATAACGGCGACAACACACAACACTGAAATATCCTACCAATATAGCACTGAAAATTTCAACAAATACTTTGGAAGTCTCTCCAATAACGTTGCAAGACAATGCACAAAAATCAGATGCTACACACTTGAGAATCCAGATTAGTCCCGCTTTGGTGACATCATCACGGAAGCTGTGCATTTTTCTGCATTGTTGCCTGATGAAGATTTCAGCTTTAGCTGACCTATGCTAAGTTTGGCTGCTACCTGCTGAATGTGCTCTCATGTTTTGACGTGCTGCTGCACAGCTTGGAAACCCTTCTTACTGATATTAGTGCAACTTATGCGCACCCGGCAAAAGTGCACATCATCAGCCTCCTCTGTGCCCCATTCTTGAACTTAATGCCCCTGCCCATCATCCCTGGAAAGGAGCTCGTCGTTAACCTTGCAATGTGGCATGTACTCTATGCTGACACAGCTGGGTCATGTGGGTGTGTCATACCGACATGCCCACACTACAATACTAACAGTCACAAAATATAAGAAACCTCTATCGGAGACAGCAGAAAAATACAGAGAGACAATAGTCTTTGCTGACCAAAACAATAATATGGCAGTGCTTGTGGAGAAGGGAGGAGAGGGTGATGGAGACACAAAAAAGCAGTAGTGCAGAAGGATGGTGCCACAACTACCCCTAGGATGAGATGGCAGTGCGTGTTGCAAGCTCTCTGCATAATGTTTACTTGCCATATGACCCATCACATACTACGCGAATGTACCAAGGCTGCATTTTGACCTAATTGTGCTTACACACTTGAACTGTAAAATCACCATGCAACCTCTCAAGTTGGTATAGCCAGGGCAATTTGAGTAAAAAGAGTCTCTTTTACATTGTAATCGGGGTGCCGAGTGTAATAGATACCAGATGTGCCTCTTTAGCCAGAGTAAACTCAATTTGGAAGGTTGTAGAGAATACCTGTTAATAGTACTGCATGCATTTACTGAAATTTCACTTTGTCAAGCATGTGATAAAGCGGACCGTAATTGATTTTTTTTAAATTATTTTTTGTTACTGCATTGATCTCCCTAGTTTAATAAAATAATTTTATTTTTTAAGCATAAAATAACCAACAAAAACTTCTAGCTCTACTGCAACATCATCGCCAGAGGAACAGTAAAAGAAAGAATTTCCTTCATTGGATCCATCCAATAAACCAGAGGAGAGCAGAGGTTTGAGCATTTTGCACTCCATTTGAAGATTTGAGGAATGATTACACAAAGTTTTTGAATTATTTTTGAATGTCTCTTTCATCATTGATAGGTCAAGTCTGGCTTCCACTGAAGAAATGAGTAAATCATTATCGATTATTTCACTTATCCTCCAAAATTAGGCACACCACGAAAAACTCTCAAGGATGTCCAGGATACTTCCACGCCATAGAAAATCCACCCTAATGTGCAAGTCTCCGTTTGGTAACGTGAGCCACTGACAAACTTGTGGCAGTGAAACTACCACTCAAAGTAGTGGCAGTGCGAACCACCTTGGCAGTAAATCTACCAATCAATTTTGTCTACAGCCTAGCATAAAGGTTTTCATTGTTTTCTTCACACCATTACTGGATGGACAGCGACAGCAAAAAAGCCACATCCGCAAAATTTGCCTAGTGTGTAACGGGCCTATCCCTCTTCCCTTGCGGCACTGAGAGTGCTCAAAACGAATACCATACAATAGGGTCACAGAGTTGTTTCATACAATCGCAATGTAATTAAAATACGACCAACTGATATTTACGATGAAAAAGTGACTATTAGAGACCTCTGCAGTAAAATAGTAAATTTAAGTGACCCTATTTTAAAAAAGTGACTAAAGGTGACAAAAAGTGACCTGGTAGCAGCCCTGATAATGTCAAAATAACAGTGCCGGCAGCCATTTTGAGAAAATTGCACTAAAATGATATAAATTTTTACGGAAGGAATGAAAAAGCCATTATATTTATTTCATGAAAGCACATATCTTTAAGATAATTATGAACCAAAATTTATTAAGATTAATGAAGACCCTTTTTGTGATAACGGCATTAATTGTTAACCATGTTTTAAGCTGAAAAAAGTTGCAAGGACAATGTTTAAGAAGTTTTTTATGGCTAAATAGAAAAGTCAAGGGCTCATATTATTTTTTCCAAAGTCTTCATAGCCTTGTAGTCAAAGCTAACAAATGTTATAGGAAATAATTCATAAATGGCTGAGATAGCATTTTTTGAGTAAAACAGTGCACCTTGAGAAGGGAGCATCGTGAATGGAAGAAATTCAGAAGTCTCCTAAAGTTTGAGAGGCTGTGACTAAAAAACTACTTGGGCTAGGTTTAAAAAATTTGGGCTTTTTTCTTGCATTGGTGACAGGATTATATGAACTAAATTCGTCAAAATCTGAGTCGGTGGGTGGCATGGTGTGGTTGAACTGACATGGAATGACCCAACAGCAGTGACAATCACTGAGAATAAATTTCGACTAGTTCAGAGACTATGTATTTCTGAGGTTATATTGAAATGGTTTACCCTGAGTATTAAAATTATTTCAAAACCTCACCTTATCAAGGTTATTGTAGAAGTCTGTGCTGCCTGCACAGAGGTATCTCCCCAGAAGAGTAGCATGTGTGGTGAACACAGTGGCCACATCAACTTTACGTGTGCGGAGAGCAATTAGTCCTACGCCAGCCTGCCATTCATGAAAGTGTGTAACAATGCGGGGTGGATCGTCATCTCCATTCCGCATTTCATCAGCAGCTCTGCGGAACTGAGAAAAACAATTTAATGAACGAAAACCACTTTTGCTCTGGCCACGAACTTCATTCCACTTTAATTTCTATTGCTAAAATGCAAATAAATTTCATTTAAGAGTACAAAAAAACACCTTTTCAATGGTTGAGCATAGAGAAAATCATATTAAAAAGCAAAATTCATACAGATGTACAGGTAGGTATACAGTACATGGGTCATTTCATGCCAAAAAACGAGACCATGCCCCGACCATCTCCAATTTTCACAAAAATTTTTAAATATATTTCCTATTCGTGTATTAGTTTGAGTACCAAAACTGTTTTCCCTAATAGCCAGTACATCGATAGTTACAGCTATTTCTTATTTTAGATTTTTACAATTAAGACCTTAGCTTTATGTCTATATCTCTTGATCTAATTGAGCCAGAAATCTCCAAAAAACGCTGTTTTATTTGTTGATAGTTGACAAATGATGTAATAGGGACAGATTAAAATAAAAATTTTTTGAAATGTTTCATAATGTTTTAACTTTTGAACCTGATTAGCAAAAAAAAAGGTACCCTACGATTTCACAGGTTATTTTATGGATCAAAGGGATGTGTCTACTATAGATTAGTGAAATCAAATCAATGCGCAATTCATAAATTACTGCGTAAAAAATTCCGAAAGAATCGCGTGCAGAGTACTGAGCGGTCCAGCGGCGGATGTTTTCTGTTTGCTCAGCGCTGCAGCCTTCCGAGGGTAGGGGAGGAGGGGAGATTAGGGTGGAGACGGGTCTATACTGAGTAAAAAAGTACTGAGAAAAAATTCTGAAAGGGAATTATGTTGTGTACCGTGTGCTACACAGTGCCGGTCACACACCTACTAAGGGATATCTTCCTCGTAGATTTGGCAGTTGTTACTTCAGCGACCTTCACTGTGATTGCAGGGGTTAAGAAAATACCAACTGTTGCCTGACTTATATTAGGTTTATAATTCGATACGAAGCTATGATTGGGTTCACACTAAAGATACATATTTTGAAATCAGCTAAGTATAGATATTTAAGTGTACATCGAAAGTCATTAACACAGATTTGAACCTATAAGCAGTCAAAATTGGATTTCTCAAGTCAAATTTCCATTAAAGAACTACAAAAACTTTCACAATAAAGCATATGGTCCAGGCAAAAGATGTCCTTGACAGAGCTCGTTGTTGTCATTACCGCTGAGCAGCAGTAGCAGAACTGGAATATTTAAAGAACAATTGCTAAGTGATGCAATTTCGGAATAAAAGTTATACCCAATAAATAAGAATTTCATCACGTTTCCTTACCGAGTAACGGCCCCGATTTTCCCTATCGTGGCCGACAGTTATGCGCCATTAAGCCGGATCTTGACACCGTCCGTAGAACAAGAGAGAGTCTTAAAGCAGATGGTGTCACTTGAGGCAGGAACAGCAGCATGGCATGGCCGTATGCTTGGCGTTTCCACGGACTTAGCGATCCGCTTCTGGAGAGCTTTCCTTGTGGCTTCCACATCAGCGTTGTTGATAAAGCAAAATGAAATGTTTTTTATGTTTGCAGAGACCCACTCGTACAATTGCCTGGGTGTCTGAATTTGTTGTTCATAAGGTCACTGAATGCTTGCTTATGTCGCCGAGGCCGTCACTGAGCCCTTTCCCATGCGATGTAGCATAGAAATGCCATTCCGCTGGAATGTCGAAATCATCTTCTTGTCTTGTCACGTTAACCATGTTGTACCGGTGTTGTACCTTTACATGCGACTAACCTCTCGACTAATCTAGTACGGTACTCAGTTGTCCAAAACTCTCGTTGTGTGTCTGCCGCGGTCCAGGAGCGCGGAAGCACTGTAAGTACGAGCACCTTTTTCACTGATGGTTGATGAAGTGTCAAACTTTTCCTTCAATTGTTAAAGTATTTCTTTCCCTGCTTCCTCATAGTACTTGACTGCCTCGGCCTCGCTTATAGGTGGGGTTTCTTTGACTGGCATGCTTTGGCGCATAGCTCCTTCAAGTGATTTTCGGAATACAGTGTTGAATTTCTTAACTTTTCGAATACGGTACTTTTGGACCGATACAGTTTCTTCTCGGTGATTGGCGATTCTCCTAATAGCTCCAAAGTCCTGTTAATATTTACAAACCTCGCTTTCTGTGGAGAATATGCACTGCCACTAATATCGGTGGTTTCTTCAACTTCAGGGGTGGAGGATGACGATTCCTGCGTCTCTTGGCTGCTGGGAGGGCGTTGGGCTGAGCTCCCGCGAAGGTTCCCCTGTATTTTGAACTGCGGCAGCATACGGTGCTTCGCCAGGAGCAATTGGTGCACATGACGTAGCCCTGCTGCAGCTGGATGCATTAGCGTCCTTCTTCTCCGAAAACTTGGAGACTCCTACTGAACATTGCTCTTTTGTCCTTCGATCACCCCATTCAGAACTCCATTACACCTATCTTACAGGTTTGAACTTACTTCACGTAAGCACGCAGTACAGAGGTTCCGATGCAGATTCAGAGGATTACAACAAGTCTGTTTTTGGCGTAAAATACTCGGAACTGCCTGTCATTAGCATCACATTTTGATGCTGCGTCCCGCACACCTGACCTCACTTCCAACAGATGCATCTTCCGCGACGGCAAGTCTTGAGAGTACTTTTAAGACAAAGTAGCTAACATTACACCTATTTTTAAAAGCGGTGATAGGGAAGAGCCTAGTAACTACAGACCCATCTCACTCACGTCTATCTCTTGTATGGTATTTGAGCACATTGTATTAAGTTCGATCATGGGGCATTTGGAAAGTCAGGGATTGCTCATAAACAGCCAACATGGGTTCCGGAAAGGTAGATCTTGCGAGACACAATTAGCTTTATTCGTAGGTACATGACGTTTTAGTATACGGCAACAACAGCATTGAAGTTGATGCGATATTATTAAATTTCAAAAAGGCATTCGATAAAGTTCCTCATGATAAATTAATCTTGAAGTTAGAGAGTTTTGGTATAAATAAAAACGTTGTACGTTGGGTAAAAGAATTCTTAAGTGGGCGAGAGCAGAGGGTTATTATAGATGGTATCATGTCGAATACAATCAATTCAATCAATCGCATTCACTATAAATCCTAGCTTTCTTGGCCGAGCGAAGAGAAAACTAGGATTTATAAAAAGAGTACTTGGGAAAGGTGATGAGAAGACAAAAGAGCAATGTTACTTTTCACTAGTTAGGCCCCACCTTGAGTATGTAGCCAGTGTATGGGATCCGAATGAATTAGGTTTGATCAGAGAACTAGACAGTGTACAGCGTGGAGCAGCTAGGTCCATTAAAAGTCGTTACGATAGGTTGAGCGGGTTGAGCAGTGTATCAGAATTAACACAAGAATTAGGGTGGGAAACATTATCAGAGCGTAGGTTAAAGTACAGATTACATCTATAGGAGAAATTTCAATCGGATACGTTTACTGATGATGCTAGGAAAATATTAAAAACACCAGCGTATTATGCTATATGCGACCAGATAAATAAGATTAGATAGATAGATTGTCGTACTGATAGATTCAAAATGTCATTTTTCCCCCGTCCTATAGGAGAACACAATAGGCAGCATAGCAAAAGGATAGGTAGGGGAAATATTTTAGAGTAGTCTGTAGTGCATGATGCATGTACTAATCCCTTAAACACTAAATATACTAACATTCTAGTTGCATGAGATCCTATGGTTGCTTGTTCGCATATCAATAGTGCATGCTTGGTGATCTTCACCCCCTGCCACACACCCTCGCGGTGGCTTGAAGGGTATCGCGTAATGTAGCTGTCGATGTTAGAGCACCATCAGATCACTTCATTTTCAGAGAACTTCCAATAGAGTAATCCCATATAAAACGAAATGTGTCTAAAGTCCCTTGAACCGGTGTTGAAACTGTGATGAAATGCTCTAAACTTTGTTGAAACCAACTTGAACTCTGTTGATCTCTCTTGTTCCTTGGGCACAAGCATTTAACCCTGTTGAATCTCTCTTGAAATCTGTCTTGATCTCTCTTGAAAATAGCTCTGTTGAACTGCCTTGTTTTTAAGTGTCTTGCGACTACCAATTAAAGTGCATTGAAACTCACATGTACTCAATTCACCATCATTTCACTGTTGAAACTCTCTTGAAATCTGTCTTGATCCCTCTTGAAAATAGCTCTGTTGAACTTTCTTGTTTTTAAGTGTCTTTTAACTACCTTTAAGTGCGTTGAAACTCACTTGTACTTAATGCAGCATCTCTTTTGAAACACCGTTGTTCTTAATTCCGTGTCTCAGCCAGATATGTTCCAACATCTGTTGGTGTTTATCGTAACAAAAGGACATCTTCTTCGATGCTCAATTACTTTCTCGCCATTAACATAATTTGTTCTACCCATATAGCTTACCTTAGGTACCCGTAAGCTCTATGGTTCTACCCCGTACTCTCCTAATTCAGTCCAGACCCTTCCCTTGTAAAAACAGAATTCCAACTCTTCCCATTAGTTTTTCCTACCAGGGACTCTTCCAATTAATTTTTTTTCCTTCTCATGATGTATCAACCTTTTCCTAAATATGCTTGGAGTTGGAATATGATCTGTTCCACTAAGTCAGTGGTGGAAAATGAAAAAGTGGAGTAGTGTCAGAACTTCTAAAATCTACAAACACTTTAGTGCATAAATTTATTTTTAGTGCATAAATTCTATCACCTATATCCCTTAAGGGATAAAGGTGTTGGAAAGTGTCTGCCAAGAGGTACGCAAGCCAGAAAAGGTTGAAAACCACCTGCTCTATGGTTATTACCCTTCTATCTACTTTTCCATTTAACTGCAGAGATACTCCATTATGACTTTAGTCCTTGCTCCCCTGCCATTACCCTTGGCAGTAATAGGTCAACCAATTTATATAAGACTTATTCAGAGTCATCTTTTTTGGAAAAATATTTTAATAAAAATAGAAAAACTCATGGTATGAACACATATCATTCTGCCTTCACATGGTTTATACGTGGCGAGCAGTATTATCTTCCTGCTATCGCTGAACAAACACAGACATTTCCTCACTTCGGACCTGAAGATACCGACTGGAATGCCAGCAAAACTGTCATCCAGCAGGATGAATCAACGCTAGAGGAACCCGCAAACCCTTGAGACACAGACATTTGTTATGCAGTTAACATGAATACTTGTGCTATATTTAGACTCCAAAGCTTCAAAAATTAATGGATTATCTGGAATAGACTGAATGACATTTTTGCGACATTTTTTTTGCAACAACAATATAAAGTGCCTCACAAACACAGTCGAAATTGCACCGATATAACTTGAATTTAACAAAAACATTACTTCTGTTTTGGTAATCTTTGTTGCATCAGAGGAATTTCACATAAAGCCATGGCGAGCTTTGATTATGTACAACATTTTGCGGAGAGAGTGGAAAGGCAATAGTGCCAATATCTTTCGTAAAAAACTTCAATAAAAAATAATGGAGTCCAAAAACACTGGGTACCAAGTTTACAGAAGTAGCATGGAGGACAATAGCCCAAGGAAAAAGCTACAGCGAGAGGTGAAAACCCCAGAGTACGACAAATTTCGCGCCTTAACCAGTGTCAACGCTTGTGGATATTGCTTTCTTTTATCCGCTTCAACATGTCGATCCTCTAAAATTTTAGTGTGCTCCGATATCGCCACCATTTGCAGATCCACTAAAATTTTTGTGGATGCCGAAACCGCCACTAATTGTGGATCCACTAATAGTGGATTTTTACCCATGGGTATGATATACCTACATTAGATATGTGTGCGATTCGTGATCTTGAAAAGCGATTGAACATTAGTCCATGGATGATTTTTTTCAGTCCTTCGTGGACGGTATCGAACTTAGGGAAAGTACTGGTGCACTCGCCAGAAAAGAGATTCTCAGCCGGACGAAACTCTTATTTATCTCTCCTGGAGTTCAAAGAATATACATTATGTATATTCATAATGGTCGTGCATATTTTTATCCACAAAATGGTTATTGGAGAAATGTTTTATCGGTGCCAATTACCCATGTCAATCTTTTAGTGTAGTTAGTTATCACAAACAACTTAATGCCAGCCAGCAGCTGTATATATATGGCTTACCAGTCTCCCAGCTTTAACATGTGTCAGGTCGCTTAGAAAAGGATGATAGGATAGGCAGGGCTTAACTGTAGGTAGTTAGGTAATTGTAATTGTATGCAAGAGAAGTTAATCTTGTGTACCATATATTATGGAAGCATACTGCATCTACCTCTAACCGTATTTTTTTTTAATTATGAGTCCCAACACATAATTTCAAGAGAGTCCCAACACAAACTTTCAAGAGAGTCCCAACACAAACTTTCAAGAGAGTCCCAACACAAACTTTCAAGAGAGTCTCAACACAATTTCAAAAGAGTCCCAACATAAACTTTCAAGAGAGTCCCAACACAATTTCAAGAGTGTCCCAAATTAGAATTTCAAGTGTGTCCCAACACGGAATTTCAAGGAAGATTTAATAGAGTCTGTGTTGGAATCCTGTTTCAATTTTCAAGAGAGTTACAAGAGTGGTTCAGCACAGTTATTTCAAGACTGTTTCAAGGCAGATTCTTCCACTAGTGATGCTTTGAAGACGGCATAACGACTCAGTACGCACTTCGCAACACACGGATATGGTGGGTTGCGTTGGGTCTTTCTCGCACTGGTCAACAGAAGACACTAGTCCCTTGGCCGAGACAGGCATTGACCCGTCTCTACCCCATTTTCCCTTCCTCCCCTCCCACGGAAGCCTACAGCGCTGAGCAAACAGAAAACATCCGCCGCTGGGCCTCTCAGTATTCTGCACGCGATTCTTTCGGAACTTTTTACACGGTAATTTATGAAAAACGCATTGATTTGATTTCACTAACCAAGAGCAGACACATGCCTTTGATCCATAAAAAAACCAGTGAAATCGTAGGGGTTCGATTTTTTGCTAACCATGTTCAAAAGTTTAAACATTATGAAACATTTCACTTTTTATAAATTTTAATCTGTTCCTATAACATCATTTGTCAACTATCAACAATTAAAACAAAGTTTTTTAGGAGATTTCTAGCTCAATTAGATCAAGAGATATAGCTGTAACTATCGATGTACTATTAGAGAAAACGGTTTGGTACTTAAACTAATACGCGAACAGGAAACATATATACAAATGTTTGTGAAAATTGGAGATGGTCGGGGAAAAATTCCTGTTTTCCCGTTTTTTGAAATGAAATGACCCACATAATAAACTAAAATATACTAAGTGATAACTTAGGAGATCTAATCTAGGATTTTTGATAACCAAGGAGTTTAACTAAAATCTATACAGATTAAATAACGAACACTTTTCCTAATAATTCATTTTGTATGACGCCTAACAAAATATATTCCGTTAAAAAATACTTTAGTTTGAGTTGTTTTTTCAGAGTGGGAATTCTTTTAAGTGATTCTATGAAGTAAAGCCTGATATTATAAAGTGTATTAATCTATTTATATCTAATGCAAATATCAAACTACTAATAACAATCAATAACTGAAATTCATACCTCTCCAATAAATTCTGCAACTAAATACCCAAGAACAATAGCATCATTTGTTTCCATGTCTTCATGTGGGATACCTACACCACAGCTATCCCAAAGTTCACTTTTGAAATTGTCTAGTCTCCATGAAGATGATCCAATATCAAAAAGGATTATTTGTGGGTTACCATCCACAAGCCAAGTTCCTGTGTGGATCTAAATAGAAAAAGAAATACAAACCTTTAAGGACTTCTATTGTTTTAGAAAATAAAATTGATATATCCTCATTAAAATGCAGATAAACACTAGCACAAGGGCTGAAGGCAGATTTGTGAGTGAAATAAGAAATAGCACTCCCAGGATATGCCAATTATAAATAGAAGTGGTAACACAATGACAAGTTAAGAACCTTTGTTCCTCGGTCTCTCATTCTTCTCACAGCTGTGTGCAGGGGTGAGGATGGGCTGAATTCTGTCTCTTCAATCTCTGTTCTTGCACAATGCTCTTTGTAGGGCCCAATGAGGCAGTACTGATCACCCATCTCCTCTGTGGAGATATAAGCTTTGGAGCGAATCACGGTGTAGATCCCTCCCACTAGAAAGAAAATTTTTCCGTGAAATTCTCTGATTCTAAACACCAAAACATTAAAACAAACATACATAGTCAAGTAAAAAGTAAACAATAAAATAAAAATAACTATTATCTGGCATAAGCCAGATATATACCACTACGGTGGTGTGGAGATGGAATGATGGTCGAAAACACATGGAAAAAATTTTGCCTTGACCGGGAATGGAACCACCGACCTTCCGCTTGCCGGGCGACTGCATAGACCACCATACTACCAAGGTTATTCTTAATCTCCAGTGAATACGCATTGGTGGGTGGAAGGAACTAAACTGTAGAAGGAACCATGCCCTCGCGCCATCTCTTGGCCGCTTCTATGGGATCAACTGGGGGGCACTTGGTGCTATACCCCGTCGTAGCTCTCTCACGCCTCTTTCTGGGAATTGGGATGATGATTTTTTTCTCAGTCTGTGGGGGCCTCTTCTCTTGAGTACATGTCACATCGTATAGTTGGGCTCATGTCTTCTCTTCTGCATATTTTTTCAGCTCATCAGGAACATCATAAATTCAAGAGCCTTATTTGTCCGCAAGTTTCTTACTACCGTATCAAATTTTTATCACAGTATTGAGCTTAAGCTGGGAATTCCCATAGCATCCTTTTCAATTTCATTCGCTCTTCGATTACTTTTGCACCAAGGCTGTTTCCTTTGTACAATTATTCGAAGTATGTCTTCCAACTTATCATTTTATCTTCATTTTCAATTAAAATTCTTCATTCATATCCCTTTTAGCATAACAAATCTGGTTAAGGAAATGTGTTTCCAACTTGGGATTAAACAAGTTTTCACTTCTCTCTATTATCCCTGTTCTAACCAGGCTGAGAGACTTCATAGAAATTTGATGTCTGCATTGTCAATTATCTGTAAAGGCCGTTGTACACAGTACAATTTCTTGTACAAGATCTTGTACCATATATACCGTTCTTGTACCATCTCGAAAATCTCACCGATCTTGAGATTTGACCAAGAAATTGTACAAGAAGATGGTTGATGGTCGTACACGATCAAAGATGTTCATGCAATTTATGCGCCAATAACATACGCAGATATCATTTACTTTAGTTTAGAAAAGATAGTATTTTGAAAATACTGCCATAGCAACTAGGTACAAAGATTTTCTAACATTAATCCTAGCATTCATAAAATGGAATTATACAATTGGTTACTTGCACTCTTTCATCGGCTCATATGAAGCTTCATGGGTTTCATATGAAACCCATCATTTATCCTCCAAACATCATGGTTATGCATACACATGCATACAAGCAAGCTAGTCCGGACCTTACCATCGACCTTGGCACATTTTGAAACCTATGATTCGACAGGTTTGTATCGGTGATTCACTTTTTGTAACACTGTGACCTTGACTGTGCCCTTCCAGGGGTCACGTATGCAATTTTCGAACTACAAAGTTCTTCCATCACGTTCTTCGTGCCCAAAAACATAATAGTTATAAGTTTCGCTAAGTAATTCTGTCTTTTTTGCATTTCGAATATTTTAAAATTGAAAGCCCATAAGGCAAAATTTGGATTTTAGGTTGGACCCTATTTCTGGGGTCAAAAGGTCATATTTTTTACAATTTTGCTTTGACTCAACAAAACTTACAACCTTATCCTAATCCGGTACCAAATTTGATCCATGTGACTTAAAGGAAAGTGTCTAAAATTAGAGGTCAAAAATGACACACGATCAATGGGGCACTGTACATTGCGAATGCGGTCGTATAGTCTTATGCCGAGCCATTTCTGGGTTTATGTCTGATACGCACCCCATCACCGAGATGCAAGGTTATTTTAATGATTGCGAGAGTTTTGAATCACCACTGAAATGATTTCGTGAATTGACTTATAATAAGGTCGTATCTTCATTATTTAATACTTAAGTAAGAAATGAACACATACGGAAAAAAACTCTAGGTAGATATTTGTGAGTACCGTATTTCTTAATTAATTTGAGTGCAACTCCGACAATGTCACTCAATACGCTGTAAATATATATGAAGTTCGCATTTTGAAGAAGGAAACATATGATCTCTTTAAGAGGATTATCAATTGAAAACATCGTAAATATGCAAAATTAGTGCGTCATCCCATACGAGCAATGGTAAATCGGGGAAGACCAAGATGTCGGACAGGCCACGCCTACGTTACAGATTCAAGCATTGGCCAGCATAGGAAGCGCCATCTCCATATACCTCAATGGTTTCATCCAATAAGAGCAGGGCTGCCCTAGAGGCACTGTATTGGGATGCAATACAGAGATCCCAATACAGTGCCTCTAGGCTGCCCAGCGTGCATGCGCCGCGCAGTGAACCCGTGCAAGGTGCAAACAATGACAGAGTTTCGTGCGCGCGAAGGAAGGTCTCACTCTAGGGCTGGGTGGTTTTCGGTTCACCGGTTCGATGTTTTCGGAGATGACAATGGCAAAGGCCTTAGCAACGCTCGGAAAAGAACCGAATGAAACGGTATTTTTCAACGTAAATTACACAGTTCTTAGAATCGACGACAAAGCGTAAATCGGTTACAATAATAAGAAAGTTTAAACATTTTCTCATAAAATACAGAAAGAATGAAAGAAATCGATTAATATTTAATCATTTTACTGAGCGAAAGAAAAAAACTCTTGCGCTACCATAGATTGAAAAAGTCCATTTAAACAAATGTAAATACATAATTGGCGCTAGAAATTGAACCCGGGCCCTCAGCCTTTTTTAAAATAGCCTATAGCTCCTTCTAGTGTACACAATAATCTACAAAATTTCAGCTCAATCGGTTCAGTAGTTTTTGAGGAGATGCGTAACATAGAACTGCATAGGCTACCTAGCGTGCATGCACCGCGCAGTGCACCTGTGCATTTTCCAGCGTCTGGGCAGCCCTGATTTAGAGCATGATCTAATGTCTTATACTTAGAAATTGCACAAATACCTCGTACAAGATACAATTTGCGCATTGAACAAGTTCCTGCACAAGAAATTGTACCGTGTACAACGGCCTTAACAATGTTCACAATTTAACATGGGGACAGTTTCCTACCAGATTTAAATTTTACCTTCAATTCTGCCTTTCATGCTGGTACTGATGATTCTCCAGCTAAAACCCAGACAGCAAAGCCGCTGGTATATAAATTATAAATCCCTTGTGCAGTAACAAATTGTATAGTTTTAGTAAGAACTTTTGTAATACAATTGTAGTACAGGACATTTCATACAAAGCAATCGCAATACTATAGTATTACAGCATCAAAAATACAAGGAATATACACATTTGTAAAACCAATGTATTACCAATGTAACACGGAAAATAATACAAACTTCATATGCATATGAAGTTTGTATTATTTGCATGCACGCGCATACGAAGATGCCTGTACGGCCAATGGTAATTTGATTGTAAAACAGCATCAAAATACCAAGAATATACAATTCGTAAAAACTTTGTATTTAATTTTTGTAATACAGAAAAGAATACAAACGTCTTGTGTGCGCGCATGCGAAAATGCATATGTGACCAATGGTAATAAGATTGTAACACGACGTAAAAATACCAAGAATATGAAATTCTCAGAGCCTATGCATTACGTTTGTAATACAGAAAATAATACAAAAGTATTGTTCGCGCGCATGCAAAGGCTTGGTGTGTTTCTTTAGCGCAGGACGCCGCTAGTATCGTCAATTTATTATGTTTGTTTAAAGAGTTGTTTCTGTTGTTTATTATGAATCCACCGACCCACAGTCAGCAACGTTAGCAAGTTTTTAATCGTGTGCTTACTTAAGTCCTAAACTAGTTACATACTGCTTGTGAGAGGTAATGGCAAGTGTAGATGCTTTTGAACATAATTGTTACGATTTTGATCTTGGTAAGAGTGTGATGATATTTTTCCTTACTGCCTCGTGCATAATAATTTTAATTGTCTCGATTTGTGGAGAACGGTTGGCTTCAAGTTAAGTCATGGTTTATTGGGCCTGGTTATACAATGCATGAACTCGTGTGATTCCATGTTCGTGTGGATGGACGAAATTATGACTGGATCTACTGTATTGACAGGCACCCACTCATTCATAGAAGTTGTTACGTATGGTTTCACGATGATATTTTGATGGGACATGTTGAATCATGATGAGGCATACTTTAGTACATGAACTTGCACAGTTTATGCATTGTGTGACCAAACCTACGAATTTTGCACCCTTTAACTGCGAACCCGGTTGTGCATGATTGTTCCACATTGCGTTTATTTCTCACGCCTTCACGGGATAACTGAATTCACGTATCATTAAAAAAATGCCTGTTATACAGACAAATGTCATGTGTAACACTTGTACATTTTCCAGCAAGCTCATAAAGTTCATTATTTCGTTGATTTTTTTAAATCGATAGTTTTGTATACGGTTGCTGTTCTGCTATGCTATTTATTTGGCGGAAGTTCACGAGGCATTGAGGAGATACCCGTTTTGTTGTACGTGACAATAACTATATGTTTCACCACAGTTCTCTTTTGAATAAAAGAAATTTATTGTAACAGAAAATATTTTTTTACTTGAAAGTCCTGCATTTCCTACTAAATAACAGGGTTAATGCGAAATAATTTTTTTGTAAAACAATTTTAATTGAGATCTAAATTACAACAGAAATACATTTCGTAAAACGATCGTATTTTGCCACTAGTATCCCCTACAGCACGCACTTGGATATACATCTGGAAAATAAATGTACGTTATTCATTAAAATTAGCCGCCGAGTCGATTTCCTGTGTAGCAGTACCGTTTCAATCACTCCATCCCCGTAATCTGTCAATAGGTTCCAAGTGATAGCTATATATAGCTATCACAGTATACTGAAGTAATTCTAGTAAAGTCTAATTTATGTCGCCTAGAATGACTATCAATCATGTACATCAAAACATATATATGCCGATATACATATTACATCACAAATGTAATATGTATATCGGCCTCCTTATTTTTACCCGTAACACGGAAATCGGGGGAACGTTACAAGGGCAGAAATCACAGCGTCTTTTAAAGTTACTCTTCGCAAGTACAATGATGCCAACGAAGAGTCCTATATAACCAGCCGTGTTACCGTTTGTTCATCACTAACGTGGCGTCATTTAGTAGTTCCGCAGGTAGGATTTAGTGTTATCGTGAAGTGTGTAGGCGAAGTAATGAATACTAGATAATGTTAATTTGGTAGTAGTCTCTATCGCAATATTAGTATTAGCTGAACCATCCATTCGTTTTTTTAAACTACATAAATACCTTCTAGCACCACCTGTAAATGATTCTATAAACAATCAAAAACGCTGTCGTGAACCATTAATTAATTGTTTTTACAATAATTAAGGAGTCTAAACACAGCACACGTTAAAAACAGCAAAACCGCATTTAAATCGCATTTGTGCCGTCTTGATTTCGTTTTTAGGCCTTCAACTGTCAATTAGTAAATTTCATCTATTTGGATCTAAATTACAAACAATACAATTTTTAAATCCCTTGTATTTTGACTCTGTAATACAACTGTTACACAATGGTATTACAGGACATTTGACACTGCATTACAGCTGTGATACAATTGTAATAAAATAGCCTCTGTAATATGATTGTAATGCAACTGTAATACGGTAATAATACCAAATCTGTGCTGTCTGGGAATAATTTTTGGCAGGTAACTTCTCCAACCTCTGACAAATCAATGGTCTATCCCTAGGGACCTGTTTAGGGATAAAATTTCGGAAGAGGAGAGAGTCTTTTGGCAAAAAGTGGTTGCTAACTTGAAAAGAGCAAAAGTTAAGCAAAAGCAAGGTTATGCTAAAATCCATTCTAGGTAGGTAGGTAGTTTAAAAAAATGTAGGGTTTGTCGACGGCTATGTCATTTTGCACCACTACACAGTCATCGTAAAAAAGGTAATAAAAGTAACAGTAATAATAATAAATATTTGTCTATTGCAGTTGTCACTTATTTAAAAATTATATAAAGTGATTTTAAAAAACGGTGAGGATTATATTTTAGTGAATAGTCCCCGTCACCTTCAGAAATAAAATAACTCTGCTTTAAACATTAGGGTCGTCTCCTAGGACGGATTTTAGGTCTCCCCTTAAGTTTAGTCTCCTTCGCACGTCACAGTACTTGTCACACACCGTCAGGATATGCCGAATGCTGAGAGGACAGTCGCAATCATCACACTGAGGTGGTATTTTCTCTTCAGTGAAGAGAAATGAGTGAGTCAAAGGGCAGTGCCCTATCCTCAAACGTGTGCTGACGACCTCCTCTCTTCGGCTGTTCCTGACGGAATAAGGCCACACTGACGTAACCGGCTTGATGTCGCGAAGTTTATTATTTTGTGTAGTACGCCAATATTCCTTCCACTGCCCTAGGACTACCTGTCTCAGGGAAGATTCTAGGTCCTCGTGAGGTACCAGCGTCGTCTTAGACTCGGTCTCGTTCAGAGCCTCCTTGGCCAAAGCGTCTGCCTTTTTATTTCCGGCTATTCCCACATGCTCCGGGACCCAAAGGTACCAAACACGTACTTCCTTTCTACTGAGGGACAGCAGGGATGAATGCATGTCTTGAATGATCGGGTGCATGGGCGAAAAGCCGGAAATGGATTGTATGGAGCTCAAGGAATCAGTGCATATAACGAAGGAGCCACCGTCGTCACACAAGTTTTCAAGAGCCATCTTCATGGCAAATAACTCCGCTGTGTATACACTACACAGCGGATTTAATTTTGCTTTGACTGCTCCTTGGTTAGGCGAGAACGCTGCGCATGTACAGGCCGACTCTGACTTAGAACCGTCAGTGTACACTGGAACAAAATCGGAGTGTTTCCCTTGAAACATTAAAAACTGACGCTGGTATTCCAAGAGTGTGGTGAAGGCTTTTTGTCGGTTACACAAGACTGTTTTAACCACCAGGGTGGGTGTTAACCAGGGAGGGTGTGATGAGTAAGAGACAGGGTACACTTTAGGCACCCTGAAATCAAACCCACGAATAAAATCATTAAAAGGTATACAAACGGGCCTAGTGGCCTTAGTCCGTCGGTTAAAATGTCTAAAAAATGTGGTTTAAAAAGTACGTTAAAACATGGGTGTGCCGTCATGGATAAAAATTTGGAGACATAATTGCACATAAGCGCGTTCCTCCGGTGGCATAGAGGAGGCTCCCCTGCATCAGAATAGATGCTTATGACCGGGCTTGTCCGAAATGTCTCCGTACAGAGTCGTAACCCCTCGTTGTGCACTGGGGACAATGCTCGTAGGTACGACTCGCGGGCGGACGCACAAACAAAACAACCGTAGTCTAACTTAGAGCGCACCAATGTGCGATATAATAAAAGCAATGTTTTGCGGTCTGCTCCCCACGATGGGTGGCTTAAAAACTTTAAAATATTTAGTGATTTAATACATTTTGTCTTTAAAAGATTAATATGTTCTCGCCAATTGAGCCTGTAGTCGAGTGTCATACCAGAAAGCGGGCCGACTGAAGAAAAGGGAGATTTCTTCCCCCAAGGTATAATGTGGGCTGCATTTGGACTCTTATTTTCCTGTGGAAATGGACACACCTGGACTTCTCATGGGAGAACCGAAAGCATTTCCTTTCGGTCCACTGGTCCAATTTGTTCAATGTCAGCTGAACCATTCTGGATGCAGTTATTGGATGACCTGCAGAATATCGCCAGGTCATCCACAAACAGTGTGCTTATCACCGGCGTCTTGACACAGTTCACGACGTCATTTATCGCAATGGCGAAAAGCGTCACGCTCAAGACGGAGCCCTGGGGAACTCCGTTGTTAAGACGGTATCAGTCAGATAAAAACTGGCCTATTCTAATTTTTAAAAACTCGATGCATTAAAAAATTTTTGAATAAAAATCGGCAAATTGACTCTAAAACCCCACTCTCTGGGAAGGCCCATTCATTATCAAAAAGTTAGTCTCTCCTGTGAAAGCTGTTCTTTACAATGGTCCAGGCAAAGAGAGAATATGTCATGTTTATCAGTTGAAACCTTACCATGGTGACATTTAATTGTAATTTATTGAGTGGTATTAAAATCAAAATGAAATTGTTCATTAAACAAATTTATGATTTCTTACCAAATATTCTCGCCACTGTCGCCCACTTTAATTCAATAATGTATATAACTTTATGAATAATTAATGTAAACTGCCAACCATACTTAATTTAATTTGGTGATCTTGATCTAGTCTATTTTAGTGGTTATTAATTCTCAGTTATTGAGTGGTATTAAAATCAAAATGAAATTGTTCATTAAACAAATTTATGATTTCTTACCAAATATTCTCGCCACTGTCGCCCACTTTAATTCAATAATGTATTTAACTTTATGAATAATTAATGTAAACTGCCAACCATACTTAATTTAATTTGGTGATCTTGATGTTGTCTATTTAAGTGGTTATTAATTCTCAGTTATTGTTATTTTGTCTATTTTGAATATTATCATCATCATGTGTCTACCAGAAGGGCGAACTTGTGAATGTTTGGAGAGTGGTATGGTGTCGTTTGGAGGGAGAACATGTGGGAGAACAGCCATGAACATTTCCAAGGTGACTTGTTTCTGATTAAGTTGCGGAGGGTCAATGGCTATTAAGATTCATTAGTGACTGTCTGACACCAGTGGTCATGAGGATTTCATGATTATTCTTCCAATCAGGAATAGCGCCTTTATTATTTATATAGTTATCAACTCTTGTGACCTAGGGTGTGGCAATGTGTTTATTGATTGCTTATCTATTGCATGGACTGTCTTATTTATTGCACAGTCAGGTCTTTATGTTAAACATGGTTATTGGCAGTTTACTGTGTACTTGATTATTGGTTGTGTATTCATATTTTCTGGCATAGGGGGTGCGATCTCATCGACCAGCAGTTATGTAACTTGCAGCAATCAGCATCCAGCATTTGCTGGATGGGGTTTCAGCCCCATTTCTAACTTTATACTTGAATTACCCTTAACGTTGGCCACTAAATTTGCTTTCATTACAGCCAGACCCGTTTATAACGAAGTTGAGGGGGCCGAATATTTACTTCGTAATAACCGAACTTTGTTATATGTGGACCAGTATTTCCCAGCCTTTCTTTGACGGGGAATAGCCTTCACTTCATTATAACCGGGACTATGTCATAAACGGGTTTGATATAAGTGGGCTTGACTGTATTTAGATTTGAGTACGATAAATTTGGCTTAACCTGCCCTGGACCAAATGAATTTTCGATTAGTCATCCAAATCTATTTCCATTTTTCTCTATTGACAATGGATGACAAATAGAATAGAGAGATCGACTTGGATAGATTTCCCCCAGTGGATGTGGCGTTTTGGTACCCCCATTCCCTCGTTGGACATTACCCCTTGGCAGACTAATTATCCTCCGGACTTAGCCGAAGGACTTGCACGACAGGCTAATGAAAGTAGGAGCCAACGATGCCGACAATGCCTACGCTTCAAAATACAACTATTCCGGACTGCACCATCCAGTCTGCAGCATTTCATCTGCGCTTTTAGTCCTTGCCTTTCCCCCTCAAGTCCGATCATCATTTATATAGCCCCCTGAATGCGGATGAAGACCAGAAGTTTTCCCAGCACACAGGCCACAGGAGTCAGAAAAGAGTTGGTGTCCTCCCACAGGAGTCAGAAAAGAGTTCTTGAAGCTTCAATGATAAACTTCCACGTCATCCACTTTATTCATCCCATTTTCCCTCCCTTCAAAATCTACCTATAGACTAATTCCAAGCTCACCCCCACACTCCACCTTGACCTTGCCGAAAACACCCCCTCCTTATGCCAGAAAAACCTCCCCTCTCACGTCCTCTATTTGAGTTGAGACGGCAAGGACATCACTTCCTGCGTGTGCGCGGCCACTTTGAGTCAGTTTTCTGAGACGTTTTCGAGGGTGTCCTAGTGGCTACTCACTATTGTTCCAAATTGATGAGAGATTTCCCTGGAGGGAAGAATATTCAGTCAATTGTTGGTTTGTACTTATTAATTTCTATTTGTTGAAATAGATTTTCTGGTATCGTTAGATTCATACATTTTTGTTTCTTGTTCGATTTGACCTCATCTTGCTCACCCGAGCTTGGAAAGAATTTTGTCCCCTGGACAAGCGTATCTCACGAAATAAAATCTTTATTTCATTTGGGAAACACTACATCACTGATTTCTCAATCAGGCCCTTTCCCATGTTCTTTTCTACTACTTTCTGAAAGGCCAGCCAATGTCCATTACTCTTCAATTGTTATACTTATTTATTACCTATGTGATATCATTTTAGATGTTATCATATTCCACTTCATCTTCATAGGCATGTAAATCTATATTTGGGCATAGTCTCGATCTTGTCATTACTATAACAATATTCTTTCGCAGGTAACTTTTCATATGCATTCCAACACTCTTCCTCACTATTATTGGACTCCAGAATTGCTACTCCAGTGTGCATAATCCTGTACCTCCAGAAATCTCCTTTTTTGGGCCACTTCATTTCCCTGATTCCTAATACTTTAAGGTCTATCCTTCACATCTCCACCTTCAGGTTCTCCAATCTTCCGTATATCCAACGTGATCCCGCATTCAGATATGATTCAACTACAAAGTGCCACACCTCTTTTTCTAAAATATTATTTATCCTCCTTTTCATGAAGTTGATTACTCTGCCATTAAGGCAAATAACTAATTTTAGGGGTTAGTGAGAACAAAATTAACTCTCCACTTCATCTATTGTAACTCATCAAGTGCTTGCATTTGCCTTGGATGGGATAAAAATATGACATGTTCCAATAAAACATTACGGGAAAGTGGTCTAATGGCGCTCTGCGGGTAATCCTGCTCACATAGTTACCTGGAAACTAGATGGAGTTACGAATGTGAGGTTTGTGCCATAGAGCTTAAGCTCGGTGGTGGAGAAGGGGGATGCAGCCTTTCATTAGGTTAGGAGATATAAACATTATAAGTTCATTCATTGTTCAAATAATGATAATTTACATAAAATTTAGAGAAAAAAATAATAGCTTTCAGAGTTAAATGAGGTATTTCTAGACAATATCCGCTTGGTCATTCACCATAAGGATTGGGTAATAGGTATTGCACTTTATAGATGGGACTTAGAAAGTGCTACGGAGAGTTATAGGGAGGGAGGAGGGGCGTAAATTAGTGAAAAAACAGCGCTACGTAGCATATGTGATTGCCCCTAAAATTATCCCCTCGCGAATTAGTAGCAGTTTTGGCTGTTTGGGGAGGCAATAATAGGATACTCGTGGTAAAGATAGAAGAGTGGAGAGAAAGGGGGCGTCGGCTTGACACACTGTTTTCGTTAGGAGCAAGCCTATGCTTACCCATAATGAAAGGAGGACGTCTATTTAATGAGTGTGAAAAAATACCGTAATACTCCATCCAAAGCATTGCATTGGACTTATTGTTAGGAACATTCGTATCAGATGGAGAAATTCAACTTCTACTTAATAGTCGACGTTTTTCTGTTGAAATAAGGCCATTAGGTAATATTCAAGGTATAAAATTACCAGCCACAGTCTCCGAATCTAACTACAAAAGCTTACTGATCTGATTACAAGGGGTCTTCAAGGGAAACTCGTAGCAAAGACCTTTGTAGAATTTTAACCATCAGGAAAGTTTTTCCAGGTTTTCTCATACTTGAGCTCCCAAATGTTGACGTTCACTTCACGTACAATTTGCATCAAAGCGCCAAAATGAGATATTCAACGTTTTGCTATCTTTACGCATCTCCACCTCGAACCGTAAAATTTAAGAACTTCTTATCGTTTCTACGACTTCAATTAGGAGATTACCTGATGTTTAAAGCTCTCTAAAAAGCGAGTTCGATCTGCTACCTGGCTGTTCGTGCCCCGATGGCCTAACTCCCCGATCAACCAAAGAAACACAAAAGAAACTAATAAAGAGGGGGAGGGCTTTTAATCAGGACACAATTTAATAAAAAAAGACTTGCTGTGAATAAATCATCAGAAAATAAAATGGGGAGAGACGGGACAAGCACCGCACCTACCTTTCCGGTCGTTTTATGTCCACGAAGGATGACCACCCTTCTGGTGCTCTCTAGCCTGACCTCTCTCTCTGAACTCCTAGCAACCTTTCCCACTACATGCCAAAAAAAATCTTCACATTAGAGGCACTGTATTGGGAATATATATCCCAATACAGTGCCTCTCCTTCACATCGCCTGATAGCGCCGTCTTCCGGCTGTAGACCGTAACAAAGGGGAGGGAATTTTAAACTAAACAAACATAAGGCCCATCCCAAATATCACGTAAACACCGGCATTCAATATTGTTGCTTAACATTAGCTAGTTCCTAAACCAACTGACACGCAGCGCAGAGTATTTAACATAAAACAAACATCAGTAGACATCCACAAACTTACAATGGCGCTATTCCATCAAAAGAGCATGGAGGTTAATGTATCCTCAAACGCTAAGTGAAGTGTCGCTTTCAAGGCCATAAAGAAGATAGCCATTATGCAGTTTGATGCATCGAAAGATGCGCAGTGAAAATTATAACGAATTGCATAGAAAAGTTCCAGTATACATGCACGACTGAGCGGAAAATTTCCCCTTCTGTTTCCATGCATTTATTTATAAAAGTTCCCTGATTTAACGCTATCTCAAGCTGAGAAATTAATTCCTTCCGTTAAAACAGTCTTCCCAGAATATTATTGTATAATTTCCGCATATCTACCGCTCTTCCCTAGCTCGCAAGACGCCTCGCGAAAGGCCCCAAAAAATGAGTGTTCAAACCGAACGTTGGTTTTTGATAGGTGAGGGTAGAGCTCACCCCGTCTAAGCTATTAGCGTGGAAAATTCACACATTCAGGGTAGGAGGGCCAGTTCCCTTCCCTGGGCCACCTGCGATTTCCTATGAAGTTCTGACAAGCAGAAAATCGATAGATGAGGATGTTTAGGTGGGGGTGTCCAGAAAGGCTTCTGCCCGCGATTTGAACCCTAGACCCCCGGTTAGTAGCTTAACGCTATACCCACTTATAGGTCACGACCTGAAAGGCCCCAAGGGAACCATTATTTAACGTCCGATGGATATGGCATAGAATTTTTATAACTCTCCTCAGGGTACTCATGATGGGACCGTGGTTACGCTGAAAAATTTCTGCCACCGTTGATGCCAGAAACTTGGCCCTCTGGTCCGAAAGCCGCTAATCTAGTAGCCACACCAACCCGTTCGAAAGGCTTGAAGGATTATAAATAAAATATCCAACAATCATACAATTACTTCAATTTGCAACCGATTAAATAAAAGAATAGTCAACTGAGAAATACGATCTCACTAAGAAGCACCTTTTAACCGCAGCAATGGCATTCGACCCAAATCATTCCTATGGGGTTTAACCATTATCACTTACAGCTGAAAGCAAGAGAACAGCAATATGGTTTAGGAAAGCGAGTGTCTGAGGAGATCCATGTTAAAGAAGCTACCGGTAAGAACCCATGGGTAGTTACGAATCAAGCTTAATTTCCAGAGATAAAAGTACTTTGATGTACTTCACTATAGCATGATTCACAAAACTTGTTTTTGGGGTTTTGAGAGATCACGATAGTCCTAAACAAGTCCCACTATAAGATGTTAATGCGTTTCAATCAAGAGTGGCATTAGGTATTGGTTAAACAGCTGTTATATGACGGCGAAAGGAGTTTGGAGATCATAGCATTAACATCCCAACATACCATCGCTACAACCTCCCCTAAAGCCACATGACGTCGTAGCTCCTCCCCCTTGACCATGTTGTAATAAGAGGCCTATTATGACATTTTATTCCACTTCTTGGACATGGATGTGGAAATATCGACATCAGTCAGGGCTCATTCTATTTAACCGCGGACAATCATGTCCCCATGTCTGTTCTTTAGTACACGCGACAAGCCAGGCCAACGCAGCAGTGACGGCATTAGGAAATTTCACTGTCACTCCTTTACTAGCCCGCTTAGAGTGGGTTTGGAATCCTACGTAAACAAACAATCATTTCCACACACTGCTCCGCCACCTGAAGCCCCTTCTCAACCACGTTTGAAGCCCTGACTCAAGCCCAAAGTATTCGAAGCCGACAACACCGCTGACCCTGTTGGCTCCGATAGCCGGGAGTGAAATCGACGATGGATATCCCCACGTACTCATGACGACAATCTCCCGCCAGCGCCCTTTCGCGCTGGCGGCAACGGCCAAGATGTTTCCGAAAATACCTGTCACGAGGCGCGAGGAGACCGCGCCCCCCTCAACGGATAAGAGAGGGGTTGCGAGAAGTGTGTTTGACTTGTGGAAGTCGACCACGCGTCGCCGGTTGCAGTTTCTTTGATATCCCAGCATAAACAAAATCGTACCCTTAAGTAGCGCTCGCGGATCCATGAGCGCAAGTGGCGAAGAGATCCAGGGAGGGGATTCAATACCATTTCTTATTTTCGTTTCCAGCGAAGCCTAGATATAAACAACCTATAGTTGATTGAGAACTATTTAACAAGTCACTTTAATTTTGTCCATTTGTTTGTTTTACATTTGTTCTGAGAAACTGCTCAGAGCAGTTTTCAGTGCCAGGGGAAAACTTAAATGCTCTCCATTTACCTTGGTTCACAAGAGTTAAAAGGAGCAACAAAATGATTTTGATCGTTAAAACCTGCATCAACTTCACTATTTTACTGGGAATAGCAATTGTACCCTTGATAGGATAGTGAAGTCCGATTAAGAAACATCGTTTCCAAGTTACCCGGACTACACCCGCTGAGATACGCAAAAGCAACCCACTGGTACTGTATAACAGATATACGAAGTAAAATCAACAAACAAAAAATTAACAATTAATAGAGAGCGGCTTGGGTACAACAGCTTGATCTGTATTCTTGGTTGGCCGGAAAGAGAGAGGGGGACATTACCGGACTTGTCCATTGTATCGATGTCCATTAGGTCCAATAAACGGTGTAGTGCTCTCATGTATCCGAAGGGGAGGGTAGGGGTACGAGGGCTGTCCGTCCACTGATTAATGTAATATGTTAGTAAAAATGTTATTCAAATCTGTTCTGCCGGAACTGGCACATCAGTAAAATTTATTACTTATTTATGTATTTAGCTTATGGAAAACATGGATATTTGAAATACAAGTAGGGCCATATTACAAATCATGTTGTAGAAATGAGCGAGTAGAAGACTGAAAAAAGGAAGATCAATAATTTATAATTATAATTTAATCTTTTGGTCGCTAACCCAATTGAGCACAGAATCTCTGACATGGAGAAGGTCGGTTAAGTAAAGAAAATAGGTAACATCAATTACTATCCAGAGAATTGGAATTTCCTCCGGGATATCTCCCGCGCAGGTCCATATTACTCGAATGAGTTTCACCGGCGCGGTAATCGTAGTCTTCCGGTACAGGACGTCTTCAAGGCATGGCCTCAATACGTCTGAGGGGCTGCCGTCTAAGCAATATCGCGGTAGATATGCGGAGATTTTTCCAATCTAACATTTAAGGACGAAAGCCCTAATAAAGAACTATTTAGATACATTTCAACGATCGAGAACACCGCGCCATCAACGGCTAAATCCTGTATCAAAGCATAATAATAACAGAGAAAAATTTTAACATACAAGATTTTGTTTGACTGTTACTTGAAGGGGTCCCGCACCACAAAAAGGAATGACAATCACAAGGAAGGTCAGTTCAACACCGACATTGTCCCTCTCACAGAATACCCTATGACAGATTAATATCCCATGCCATCGACATAGTAGGTCCTACATTTCTGTCATTCACGACACCGATGGTAATTGAATCCTGCCACTTTGTGTGGAGAGTGCCATCAGGTGGAGAGAGCATCACCCGCTTCATTAATGCGACCCACTATTGTCACTAACTTGTTCAGAAAGATTAGGGACATCATTTCCGTAATTTATCACACTGCAGCATCTGAAACCATAGAAATAATCTGGGAAGACGGTGGACGACAAACCTTACAAACATTTTGTAAGAGCCGCCATTTGGAATCATATTAACACAGCCAGAATTCAGAATGCTCATCGTGTAGTTTAAATGACATACGAGTCTGGAAGTTTGATTCATGAGGTTGCGTGCTTTACAAAACTGTACTCGCGTGTGTAAACTTTATTCAGTTCTCTAAGTGATTTCGATAATCGTATGAACCAACTACGGCGAAAATCGATAAGGCAACTACATCTTATAAGTCCTCATCCTCCGTATTAATTACTTTATTTAACGATGGACATTTGGTCTATTCTCTTCTCCATTAGATTGGGAAGGAAAAGGACACGAGGGGTAGCAATAGCCACTGCTTGTTGCACGTCAGATTCACCTGTGTTCGAAATCACCGATAATGAATAGAAGGGAAAATATAACGCATATGGATCAGAAAACTCTTCATACCGAGTCATAAAATGCTATATCATACAGCTGCCACTCCTACGAGAGTTTAGCATAGGATTGGAGGTCACTACGTCAACAGATTCAAGCGCGATTGGTTCGGAGTCAAGGATGTTGACAAGAAAGGTCATCGAAACACGACCTTGACCTTATAAATCTCATTGAATCTCCCGGGATCTCTTTTGGACTGAGATCATGGCACATGGTTTTGATGAAATAAGAATTTCTGAAGAGTCAAAAATGCGTATCTCGTAGGTTTAAAACATTGTAAGAGTGGAAAGTAGAATAAATCGGAATATAAAAGCAACGGTGAAACAAAATACATTTTCAAATATAGCCTTTTGCCCAATAATTTAATTAATGTATCTTCTCCATGACTGATAATGAAAATTATCGGGGTTAATTAGATTTGGACATCCGATCAGAGCAGATGAAAGATACGCGATAAAAGTATTAAATAACACACACTAGAACAAATGTTACGAATAAATATAGCTCATAAAAATCTTCGTTGTATTCCCAACATATCTCATGTCACCAATAGGTACGAATTTTTCGTACTGGAAAAATACAAGATGTGTACACAGAACACCTACTATGATAGATTGATGCTTAAAACTTTTCGCAAAGTAAAACAAATTCCCAAAATCACGAGAGAATTTTTTTATGTTTTCACATAAAGATTAATAAAGTATCCAATAGAGGGGTTTAAAAAAAAAGCCAGAAATCCGAACGGGTCAACGCGACCATCAGAATTCTAAAAGGTTTTCCGCATATTACACACGAGTTTGTTAGAAATCAAGAACCAAGATAAAAGTAATACCATTCTTATTAACATGCCTTATTGTGGTAGCCAGTTTAAAAGAATGCATTCGAAAGTTACAAAATTACAAAATAAAACGTTAATATCATAATTTATTTTCGGCAATACCTTAATAATTATCAATTTTTATAAAATATCTCACAAGATGCATCGCACACAAAAATAAAGCAATACCTGACATTAACTTTTTAAGAAATCATCACAACGTTAAAGACTTGCGCTTGAATTTGTCCACAATACAGGACTAAGATAAAAATGCTATATCAATGGAGACACGATAGCGTTAGCTGCGATTTAATTTAGATCAACCATAACAAAGGTATAAGATTAGAACTGCATTAATGAGACACGTCTGGCTCGTGATACAGCCATCGCGGACTACTCGTTATGGCACAAAGAACGTACGGGACACTTGCCAAACGATGTGTTAAAGCAAGACACCTAAATCTGGACCGAAAGACGAAAATCTCCCTCATTTGCATTAGCATTATATTCATCCAATGTCCAGCGTACTATTCCAGTTTCACACCGGCCTTTATTTCATTAAAAATAAAAAGAACCAACATCCCTCCTTTCAGCTACTTGCCTGTGCTTCTTCTATAACGTTGGTTTTATGGTCCCGAGTTATTCCACATAAACATCTTCAATATCGCAGACAAAATTTCCAGTAACTTAAGATTATTTACTGATGATACGGTCATCAATTGATGAATAAGTAAAAAAAAACAGAATACGAGTCACACACACCGATCTTAATAGTATTAATTCTTGGTGTCAAGAACAAAATCTACAACTTACACCATAATATACTTCTGGAAAAAAGTTTAAACTGACGGAGTCGACTTAAGTGTGTCAAGTAAAGTCAAGTCTAGGCATCACTCTTAAATCAAGTCTACCATGAGGGAATCATATTCGAAATGTTTGTGGCACAGCGCTGAAGAGACTGGGATTTACCAAACGAATCGGGAAGTGTTCAAGTGAAAAAGTAAAAGAGGGATGTTATTTCGCACTTGTAAGGTCTCACCTGGAGCACAGTCTAAACCTGTGCCTGGAGTATGGATCAAGCCTTTGGGACCCAATGAATAAAGATTTAATTGGGGAACTGAATGAGATGCAAAGTAAATCAGGGCGTTTTGCAACAAATTCCTATGAACTAACAGGAAATGTCATTCGGCTATTGAAAGAGCTTTACTGGGAAACCTCTGAGACTAGAAGGTTGCTTGCAAAATTAAAGTTACTTAAAAAATTCAAACCACACGAATTCGAATCTGACACTTAATAAATATTTCTATTACTTCCACACTACATAAGCAGGACAAACAAGCAACAAATTAAGAGAAATCAACTGCCGGGCCGAGAGATTAAATTATTTGTTTGTCCCACACTTCAGGGCTGGTGACCTACCACCTCCTGCCACATGACCTAGCATCGGTACGTAGGGCGTGTGAAATGTAGATATAACTGAACAAGGTAGATTAAAATTTGGATTCTTTGAACAAATTAAGTACAAGCAATAGACGTACGTTAAACTTGAGGATTTTTTTAAAGATTTGGTTTGCAAAACTCTTCGAAGACTACGGACACACCACTACTCATCTCCGAGTGCAACAAAATTTGAACAGTATAGGTACATCAACAGGAATTAAATCCACGATATCATCATGCCTTGACACAATGAAAAATACACAACAATCGTGTTGATTTACACTTTCGTTTTTAAGCGATATGAGCTATCAGGAGTATAGTTATTCGGGAGGGAGAGGAGGCGGAGGGAGATTTAGGATTATCTTTTTATCTGTTCTGCTATGCCATCTATTCGTGAGCATTAGCATTTTATGTGTTTCAGTTTATGATTTCATAGCACTAGTGTCACTGGCTCAATGCAGCTTGTTCTGAGCTTTTGTATACTAAAGGTTTCATTATGGACATTATATTTGATTCAAGTCACGTTCAAAGAGAAGGAAAACTTGACAGTGACAAGGGCTCATATAAGCGGATCTATATCATTTAAGCAAAATATACGGATATTTTATAGGCATATTTTTACCAAATAAGCTATAAACACAAATTTTAATAACTATTTTTAACTTGCAGAGATGTATATACATTATACAACTTATAAGCTCATTCACTCCGGCACATATGCAGGAGAAATATATAAAATAACAGTTAAACCTAGAAATTAGTCTTGATTGTAAAACTCAATTAATGATGTACTCAAAAAACCATGAATGTCAAAAATGCGAAAGTGACCAAGTAGGTTTAAATAAATATTCCAGAACCTAAAGATATAATGACGGTTAAATATTCGATGAACATGAATTGACACTTTCACGAGATATTTGAAATTGAAACGAGTACTCGAATTTCTTTGGCATTCCGCTATCTTTATGAAGGAATACTATTAGTCTTCGAATAGTCCTAATGCACGATTCTTTCAATCTTTCGGGAACGAGCCAAAAGATGAGACCACTTACGAGTTGCGACACTACGGAACCGGGGGCTCTAATGTCAGGGATGTGGGGGCGTTCAGGGTGAAGAGAATAGCATCGACGGCCGAGTGCCGAGGGATGTCATCTACCAGAAATCGCTCCCACTACACACGTTCCATATTATAAAAACGGCAGTGAGGAAACATGCGTGGGTATAATTATTAAATTTGCTAATACCTTGATAGAATTTTGGGCGAGAGTGATGAATCACTGGATTTACGAAGTGATAAAGTGTGGGCGAAGAAGAAATTCTTTCGATGACAGGAAAGAAATCATCACGGGCACCAAAAAAAAGTAAGTATTAACTTTGGTCTGAGGTACGCCAATGAACGGTCGCGAAACGCGGACTTCTGGATGGAATACGAGAAGTGATAGGGGACTTTTGAGATGTGGGTATGGGAAAGGGTGGAGAAGGTATGATGGACGAAAAGGAAGACTTAATGCAGTACAAAACATAGCTGGGGATGAGAGAAAGTTGCTGGAGGAAATTAGGAGGCAGAGTAGGTGGAAGAGCCAACTAACGAAAGGCAATGGTTTACGCATTAAAGACGGCCATCGAGAGTAGAAACCCGGGAAGAGATTAATGAGGAAGAGAAGAGGATTTTATGGACAGCATAAAGGGTGATACGATATTTTCTGACCTCAAATACGATTAGTATGGAAAAGAAACGTTTCAGAATGGTCGAAATAGTGATGAGATGGCACACGATAATCCACCCTGAACGGAAGGTCACCATGAACCTTATGCATTTACGATTGCATGCAAATTAATTCTCACCCTTTCTTCAACAATCACCATGCCACTACCAATTAATATGATTAATGCGACCTAATTAATAACAGATTGATTTTAAAATTCGCTTATCATAACAGTAGGAAAAGTTTACAACGTGCAACCATTCTATCCTTTGAAAATCACCTTACGGCGGTCGCATACGCAAACCGAAATTTGGAGATTCAGAGGGAAGAAAATCTGACTGATCACGCAACAACCGTCAAAAATATTTTAAAAGTTATTACCATAAAGTTTTCACCGTGAATAAATTTCTTACATGCTCCTGTATAAGAAGCAATCGTAATCTGATTGATGAATAGAGTTACTCCTATTCAACAATAAACCGAGTTAATACTTTTCAATTGAATGACTTCACTCGGTATCGTGTACTCTTTCTAATAATTTGGCCGCATTGTCTATAGCTCACTACTTCTTCCAGATTTCGTATTATACTTCGTTTCATGATAGTGACCATTCACGAGCATTCATAACCATTCATGAACACCAGGAAGACTAGTCATATTATAGAGTTAGTTAATCCCATGTCTATAAAATTCCCTGCAGCAAGAACAGCGAAATTTTCCACAGCTAAGTTAAAAATACCTACTTTCAAATTACTAAATCGAATAATACCACAGCAACAGGTTCTTTTCCCATGCTTTTGTTAGTATAGATTGCGAAATACTCAAAATATTTACGATCGACCGTGACCCATTAAATTAGCTTGGGTCACCAACACACGATTGAGAAACACTGATGTTAGTTGCGTTCACAAAACCTTGTCAGCTACTCGCAGTGCTCGGATAATGACCTCTTAAAATGAACACATCCACACTATTATTTCAATACGGAGTCAGATGTATAAGAATGAACAAGATACTTCCGCCTTTTTCACTTTTCATTGACACCAAATGAAGGGCTGGCGGCCCAGTCGGTAGATTTCGGTATCAAGTCGGTAGGTTTGCGCGGCTAATTGACATCACAAGAGAACTACAAAAGAAATTATCCACGTATTCAAAAGAAAATTTTATCTTCTTCGCAGCAAACCAACGACAATAACAACAAATATTGTTATTCAGTGTTTCATGAACACATAAAGAGATACCGATAACATGCATTAATCAAGCCCACCCATAATTTAATGGCATCAATAGAGGCATAGGTTCGACACAAACGGAAATGCTATGATTTTTGGCTTAAATTATATCAACATCGGCCCAAATGCCTTTCATGATATTTACTCAAACTGTAATAGTGCCTTAGCAAAGGACTGTCCTTATATCAGACACTTCAGAATAAATAATTAAAGAAAAAATCAGTAAACTGATTAGAAAAAGCATGCAACTGAAGAAAAATTCGCGGACAACTTTACTCGGATGAACACACCTGTAAATGTTTGAGTGATAGTGTCGTAGTAGGAAATGATCATAAAACTCAGATTCGGAGAAAAGGGAGCTAGACTTCTGAATGCGTCCTCGGTTCTCTAGTATCATGAAAAGAAATATGGTACGAAATCTTGAAGAAAATAGTGTGCTGTAGACAATGCAGCCAAGCTATTAGAGAGACTGCACAATTCTGAGTGAAGTCATTTGATTGAAACACATAATCACGGATTAAAGTTAAACCTCCAAGGCGTATTAGCAGCTGTGGGAATGGAATGCGACAGCAAGAGACACATTTGGTTCATTTGTCAACATGAAAAATTATAGAACTAAAAAAATCACCGCTAACATTGGAAAGTAGCAAGTCGTAATATTAGAACAATCATTTAATCGCAGTTTTATTCTATTTTGATAAACTTTTATTTTAAAATTATTTATCACTTCACGTAGACAAATATTTCAGTACTGATGCTACCACCGCTGACAACGAAAAATGTCGACAGCGACACAAGGGACTAAAAAAACAACAGTATGATACACTTCATAACAACATTGAACACTCGAACGAGACAAAAGTATCAATTATTAGAAAAAATTATGACACACAAGTTGGGTGTTGGCAGGAAATTACATAATCTTCTTCGATGAAAATATGGATAATTCGATTGTCAGAAGAGTTAAAGTCTTAAGATGATAAACATCCACCCAGTAATTGAAATTAACACTTTCCATCGATCAAAAATTCTAAAAGGCTACTGTGAATCCATAAATCACACCATTTTACTACATGCACAAACTGTACAAACAACTGACAAAAATAAAGACTTCTATCGACAGCCCTGTCTAACCCCCCTCCCTTTCGTCGCCCAATCCGATTCTCCATCATAATCTCACTTGCCCCTTCGGTGCAATTTTTAAGTTTCAGATCAGTCTCTACGTCTCTTCAGTCTACTTCTATTTGCCTTAATATGACCACCTTTCCTTTCCACCCCACTTCGTAAAACACCTTTTCATAATCAACTAAACACAAAAATATATCCTGATTACGCTCGTTTCCCCTATTATTCCCATTACCGAAATCGCATCCCGAATTCCTTGCGAAACCGAAATATCCTCTCCCACGTTTTCGTTTGCTCTCTTTTTCGATTATTCTAAATACAGCCTTTGCCCCATGCGACATAAAAAAATTATCCTGCAGTCTTTGCATTTCCTTCTTATTATCTTTTTCGGTGTAGCTATTAATACAGTTTTTTTACAAAATTTTCCCGCCAAACTCCTTCTTTATGGATACGACGAAGAATCCGATATAATCCCTCCCTTCCACCTCTTTCGAGGTTCCTCAATAATGCTGATGAGATATTAATCCCGACAGCATTTCCTGCGTACATTTCTTGTAATGCATACTCTATTTCCCAATTCGTTATTCCCGATATGAACTCATGCTTATCTACGTCCTTGTCCTCTTCCATGCCCAATCACCTAGGCCTATCATTGATGTCATGTAGTTCTTCCTCGTATTCCTTCCATCTTAGCTGAATCTTTTGAAGCTTTACCAGTAACTCTCCTGTCTAACCATTGTAAAACGGTATCACTTTCCATTTCTTAGTACCGAATAAAATTTCAGCCTTCAAACAAAGGGCATCAATCTCTCCTCTCTGTACCCTGTAGATCTACTAATATTGCATGTTCGCTTTTCCTTAGCTCTATCCGTTTCTAACCTGTCTATTGGTTATTTCCTTATAGCATCTTCTAGCTCTATTTTTGGGTTTTTCAAATGGGGTCGTTTACCGTATTTTTTATTGCCGAATCTGATAGAGTTTGTAAAATAAAAAGACCCGTATTTTTCCAATTTTTGATCCGTCAATTATTTCAAGAGTTATAAGCGGCGAAAAACTGATGTTTTTAACCCTTTCGGAAAAGTGGGCGTGGTGCAACCTCTGACGTGTGTCGACTTCGTCGAATCAGGACTGAGCCCGCGAAGCTACTTTGCCTTATCGCAATGGGGGGGACACAGCTGACTCGGCCAATGGGAATGATTGCGACAGCATCTGTGCGAGCAGACCTTCCGAGAATCCCCCTCCACTCCCTTCCTCTCCCCTGAAAGCAGTCAAGGACGGGAGGAAAATGACGTCAATGTTATCACAGCTGCATTTTCGGTGGGCGTCACCTTTTGCTTATTTTAATTTTTGATTTATGTGTGAATGGTTTTAGTTAGAAGATTAATTTTTTCACTAAAATTCTTTTTTCGTTTCCATCTAACGATTTCGTGTACAAAATTGCGATTTCGGTTCCGAGTAAACGCCCCCATTCCTTCTTTCCACAAATTCACCATCATTTCCGACACTAAACAGTTTCTTTATTCTACCAGCGTCTATTATTTACATTGACTTTAATTTTTCCATTCTTCACTCAGCTGTTTTTTAAATACAAAATATTTTTTACATCCCTTTGTTATTATACCCGGGAGTTAAGGATTGCACTCCCGGAATCCCGGATGAAATGACAATCCCGAAATCTCGGGATTTATTATAAACGAATCCCGGGATTCCTGGATTCACGTACAACTTTTCGCTAACAGGCAGCGCCAATAAGTAAGTTTTCTTGGACATGAAATGCAACACGTTAGACGTCTGAGTCCATTGACGAATACATTTTATTGGAATAAGTAATATGTCATCATTTGTAATACATAAGAAAAATGGAAATGAGCTTATGGGGCGCGTGTTAAAGAAATAGTGATCGCCAGCGGTAAACAAGATGGACTAAATTCCAGAAAATGTTGTCTTACTTTTGATGATGATCCCGTGATTGAAAAATCTCTCTGGGATTGCAATCCTTACTGGGAGGCTAGGTGGGAGGGGGGCCGCGTTCCCTCCCTTCCCCGTATATGGGCGCTCATGTATACAAAACCAATGACACAACACTAGAAGGTGTAGCTTGCTACTGATAATCTGTAACTTTGACTGTAGAATAAACGATTATTTACAGTCCACTAACAAGTAAACAATAGACTTTAGGCGGGGGGATTGGACTTCTTTTCATTCAGGTTACATGTCGCTGAGTGGCGAATTTTCGCGGCAAAGGGAGGGGAGATAAGTGTCTCAGCGCCCGCGCTTCTCGCTCTATCGTCCCCATCACCCCAAAACCCTCGATGACCACAACAACAATGCTAACGTGATACTTCTCTATTGCACACTGACACACGCTCTACCTTAATTTGTTTTTTTCACTTTTTAAACAACAAAATTTTGCATTCTTTTTGGAATTAAATTTATTCATACTTTAAATTTTTATTTTCAATTAATTTATTTTGGCCCGGGCCCCCTGCTGGCCCGGGCCCCTGGGCATTTGCCCCCCCGCCGGCCCTGTCCGGAACAATTGGTAAAAAAAAACTCTAAAAAGGATGGAAAAATATAACTATCTTCCAATATATCGGCAAATTATAACAATACAGAGGATGAAAATTTACTTCCCTTCATCACAGAACAAGTGCCGGAGGATAAGGAGGTGACTTTTATCCATGAAAATTTACCCGTGCACCGACGCAACGTTGGTTGTCATTTCTTTGTCCAACACCTTCATATTGGTGTGATCGACTGGCCAACAAGATCGCTACAACCTCGTGAAAATGTATTGGGATTGGCGGCGCAGGGGAGAACGGCTGATCACATCAAAGCAGAAGATCTGCTTGTGAGAAATATGTGGAATTCCGTAGGACGTCGTCATGGTTACATAAAAATTTTTTTTCAGGTTACTGGCTGCTCCGGGAAATGATATAAAAACTTCTTAAAGAATATAAATATAAAACGTCTGAAAAAAAATTTTTTCTTCATGAATAAGCTAGAGCTTGGGGGTTTTTCTCATTTTTTACATGGGCACATTGTAAATCTTTGTTCTATCAACTCATATCGCAAACTGTCATCTCCTATAACTCACTGAAATATTTTTATCGACATCTATGAATGCACTGATTAACGGAGGAATGTACTTACCTATCATAAATAAACGTTATTCGTTGCACATTTTAATGGCATGTTTAAACTTGTAATGGTGTTTCATATCGCTACCGAACGGTCGCAAAACTGTTTTTCCAATTACTTTTTTCCACGTCTCGGAGAGGACGGAGACGATTCACAATACCTTCCTACCTTGAGGAAACGGATTCAGGCTACCTCAACTACTGTTAGCATATGATTTTGGTCGAAGTTTTTAAGAGTCCCGAAGGTCGCAGTTCAATTTCACTCACCACAAAACATTTTCACTCGGGTCCGTTAACTCCCTCTCACTCCCTCTTTCCCATAGTTGGGAAAGTTACCAAAAAAAGTAAGTGTTTTAAGTTAAAGATAATGTCTGTAAAAAGTAACTAGTTAAAGTTAAAAGTTACTTTTCTGAAAAAGGAACTGATTAAAGTAACTTTTACCTTAAAAGTTACTTTTTCAGTTACTTTGGCTAATTGGATGATGATAGAGGCCTTGATGATATTTTGTTTTGACAAACAAAGCAAACACTGAAAACTGTCTTTGCGGTTTCTTTCAGCCGTATCCATTTGTTTTAGAATATTTGAAGTGGGGATTTCCGTTGTAATTCAATTTAGTCAAGAGTGTTGTTAATCAGGTTTCCTAGTTTCTGCTCAAAGGATTCGGCGATTTTTCTGGGGTGGAGCTCCTAATCCGGAATTTTAAGTTGCCGTGAATGTAAGAATATCTCACGAACCATGGCGCGCCTGTAATATGCCGTAAAAGATTGTTCTGAGCGGTAGAAAGTACTTTAAGGTTAGTTTTTGATCCCCACATCGCGATGTGAAGTATCCCTTCACAATAGTTAAATTGCAGTGGAAATGGCTTAGTTACATAGAGTTACAGTAGATGATGGGGGTGTGACTGTGCATCCTCTTTCGCGATTCACTGGGGGCTGATGTATTGACGACGTTCATGGTACTAATACATGTATTAGTACCATGGACGATGTGATGTCGCCAAGTAAGGCATACGTAGATTGTCGCATTGTGATAGATACGTTAGTTTGAATGAACCCCTCCTCGCTATCCGTTAGTAGGTTTTTAGGCGACCCTTCTTTCTCGGATTCAACTATGTAGTATTGACAACATACGAAATGACGTCTCCGAGTAAGGCCTACGAGCCCTCCAGGACATTGTCTTCGCGCGGTTTCGTATTTTCTTGTCCGAGGGTGCGTTCCTAAACTTTGGCGGTCACTACCCTCAACCGCACTTTTGTTTGGATGTATTCGTCTGGGCCTATTCATTGCAACTACCCTTACAATCTTAGATACCGTTTTATTTTCCCATTTGCCTGTTGGGAAAGCTTTGCGCCCTTATTTGAACAGGTCGACATTTGCTAAAAATTAACGAAAAAATTAACTGAAGTATTTTTGTATCACTTAATGTATAAATTTAACGATTAAAAGTTAAACGTAAACTCTTATAAAAATTAACGAATAAATTAAATAGTTAACTACATTTTTAACGATTAATTTTAATCGTTATGCTCTACGCTATGCTCTATGCCAACTATGCTCTTTCCCTTCTATCCTGCGTGACTGACAACCACGTCCATCTTCTTGCATTATGTCAACATTGACATATTTTCCATTTCCATCGAATGGCGTCCGAGTGGCTGGCAGTGAAGTTTTGCACATTTATTGTAGTTTTGTGCGTGACTGTACAATATTCCGAATGCGAAACAAAACCTGACAAAGATTCGTGGTGTACCTCGTTGAATTGCCCTATCTTTCCACACAAAGACTACCCACCAAAGGCAAGACACATATCGCGCTTATCTGTAAATCTCAGCATCACCATGTTAACTTAGCGAGAAAAATTGACTAGACAACCCACTTGTACGCGGGAGAGACCACTCGGCATCATTTGCCTTATCAACTCTCGTTAGAAAACTGTCGCCAAACGGGGCCGATAAGGCCCGGAAATGCACGTAATGCCCATGGCGTGAAAAGAGATCACCGAAGACTTCCACAGCGGGGGCACGGAGACTTTCTCAAAGGAAAATGGCCTCATCAAGTACGGCGCACCTACCAAACAACTGGACCAGTGGTGGAATGAGCGTTTGTGGATTTGGAGGAGCCCTATCCAAACGTTGATTGGAATACAATGCCGAGGGTTTTTAAGGAAATTGGATTGTCATACAACGAGCGAAGAATTACCCACAGTTTGTATGAAAATCAGGTGGCTCTGAATCAGAACCTAGCAGTAAATAAGCAAGAATACGGAAAGGAGTGAGACTAGGTTGTACACTGTCTCCCGTACTAATCAAAGTCTACATGGAGAGAGCCACCAATGAAATCAAAGAGAAGATTAATTCCTTCGGAGTTAATGCCCACGGGGAGAAAATCAGCATGCTGCGATTCGCCGATGATGTGACATAACAGGGACCGAAAGAGGTTTTCAGAAGACTCTAGAAAATATGGTAAAGATAATGACCAGATATAAGCTGATCAATAAACTGAAAACTAAGGCAATGGTGTGCAGTAGGAGAGGAGGCCAAGATAAATTTTAAACTTGGAAAGCAAACGCTAGAGGAAGTGAAAGAGTATTGCTCTCTAAGAAGCCAAATGAGCAGTGATGGGCGAAGCTATAAGGAAAAGTCAGTGGAATAGTCCAGGCGAAAAAAGCATTCGCAGCTGGAAATATAAGCTTAGAAGTAAGGAAACAATTCATCAGAATACTTCAGGAGTTAGCTTCTTTATGACATTGAAGCATAACAGCCTGAGAGAAGTCAAGACTGGAAGCATTCAAATGAGGTTTTACAGAATAATGATGAAGATCAAATGCATCGACCGAGTGACCAAAGAAGAAATCATAAGAAGGATGCGAGAAAAGACAAGAAGCCTGCTGAAAATTTTGAAAAGACGGGACATCTTAATCGGCCATACCTTGAGACATGATGGCCTGATGACGACCATCGTCGTGGGAACAGTGAATGGAAAAGAAAGGCCTCGGATGAGGTATATGGAGCAAGTAGTGAAGGATGTGAAATAGAAGAATTAAGGAAATATGGGGAGTTTATCAGATACGAGGATAGAGGGAAGCAGCGTCAATCTGTCAACAATCTTAGCATTGATGACAGATGACGATGAGTAGAATTAGGTTTTTAATTGCTTAAACTGGTGAAATTACATTACACCGTCTAACCTAATGTTAATAATTAGCAGAAAGCCATAGCAAACACAAAACTCATCCTTAAGATAGGATTTGAACCCATGGCCGCGTTGTCAGGCCGGTGCGTTACCAACCCTACGGCCGACGACTGGTCTGGTTTTTGGAAATGATAGAGCAATTACCGTCGGAAAAGTCCTTTTCTAAGTTAGGGACGGTGATATCACCGAAGATGAGCGCAAAATATCTGTAAGTACCGAGTTACAGCTATCTCACGAAAAAAAAAACAAAATGGGAGAGTATCACGTCTTATTACGGCGAGAATGCGGGATCTCCTAATTATATTAGTTATTTCGGAGAGGCTATCGACAGCTCAGGTCGTTTTCAAAATTTAGATGAGGGGCGCATTCAGGTATAATAACAATTTTCAAGGTGAGCAGGAAGGTTGGTGAGAAATCCGGCATTGATTTTGTACTGTACGAGCTCTCCATTGACCACTCAAGTGGGGTCCGGTACGCCAATGAAACATCTCTACCACACCCGGGATTTAAATCCATGACTTCAGAATAAGAAGTGATTCATGAAAACCCATAAGTAGTATTTTTCAATTCACACAGTATGATGGCCTGATGAAGACTATCGTCGAGGGTAAAGAGAACGGGAAGATTGGAAAGGACAGGCCTCGTATGAGATACATGGAACAGGTTGTGAAGGATGTAAAAGAGAAGAATTACGTCACAATGAAAAGGTTGGCCGATAGAAGAATCGAGTGGAAAGCTGCGTCAAACCAATCCTAGGATTGCTGACCAATGATGATGATGACGCCTGACTGTGCGTATTTTGCCCCGAGGGATATCATGCCATGAGTAGAGCGCGGAAAAAAAGTCTTCAATTTTGCAGAAAAAGTCGCCTAAAAAGTCACCAATATTTTTGAAAAAAGTCTCTTGAAAGTCTGAGTTATTTCCGTGAGAAAGTTGCTGAATTTAACTGAATTGTTGGAGAAAAGAGCCTAGAGATGCTAGTCCAGGCATTAGGGGACTTTACTTGGAAAAATTAGAGGTAGTTCTGTAAATTGATTTATCCTATGCTTTTTGGGTCGCAAATCCGAATTTCTAACTTACCACCAAATATTCCCCCCGCAACCCCTCCAAATTTTGAAAATAACACTCAAAAAATCACTTTTTTAGTTTTTAAATCGTTTAGTTTTAATTTTGGGAAAAACTAATCAGATAATCGGAAAGTAGACAATATAAGCAACAAAAAAGGTATTCTAACATTTTGACGTAGGACGAACAGGGTCTTTTTCAGGGTTTCAGGGAGCCAGCGCGCCCTGAAACATGCGCCTCGGCGGCGTCGCGGGGCTGTATGCTCCAAGTTATGCAACCCCGCTTAACCACTCACGTCGTTTATATTCGCTCTCCCGTCTCCCCATGGTTCATTTTCTTCGAAACTAACCCTCCCATCTCATTGTTCCTCTATTTCAATATCTGGAAGTTCCCAGCACCCTACCTCTTACTAAAAAGGCATTAGATGACAAAGAGGGTGGAAGTACACTCCATTGTAAAACCTTGGAAACGGCGTTTCTTCAGTCAAATTTAAAGGGGAAAATTTTGTAATATACAATACAAAACAAGTTTTTACATAGAATCAATAATGTTATAAGGCAGTTGAAACATGATTTAATAGTTCAAAACTAAGTTTTCGGCTCAAGAAAAACCGAAAATGAGAAAAAAGTACTTATTTGTTGTCCATTGTACAGGTCAGGACCCCTATTTTCGGGGAAGCTGAGGACCTTTTTCTATTGTTTTTCGCGATAATTTTAAAATCTTCTTCTCCGCTTGATCGCAGCCGAGGGTCCTGGTTCATCTACGTCATGCTTGCCTCGCTACAATGTAGGCTCATTTAATGATCATCTGCACACAATGTGACGCGTTCACCTCGTCGGAAATTCTAGATCATCTATCATATAATTGTATCATTTTTCCACTGATCTCCTAAAAAAAAGCGGAGTGCCAGCATACAGTGTAGCGCTGTCGGCTTGTCAGCAGACCACCCGGGTTCAAATAAGCTGGTTCATAATTAGATCAATGCATTATTATAGATCAATCTATCCCTTTGTGAAGTCTTTGGACACCCTCAGCAAAAAAACTCGAAGTGCAAGGTGGCCCAGGGAAAGGAACAATATGTGAATTTGACATGCAAATGGATAAGTACGAGGTTAGCTCTACCCTCACCTATCCAAACCAACCTTCGTGTCGAAACACTGAGTGAGTGTGATTATTTCATGAACGGTAGAGCAATAGAAAGAATTCATTGCAGTTTCCGGAGCTATTATTAAAATTTCGCATTAACAATTGTTAGGAGCTTACATTTTACAGTACGTCTCTGCTCCGTGTAGTACCGCATGAAAAAAACAGATGCGTCCAACACACAGTTGAACAAATGTGATCACAACAGCCAAATATTAACTTAGGCATGTGGTTTAAATAAAAAGGCCCATAAAAGTCTCTTTTAATCAGAAAAGTCCCGCCACGCCAAAAAAAGTCCCAAAAAGTCTCTAAGAAAGTCATTAAAAACTGTTTTATTTGATGAGATTGGTGAAGATTTGTATTTAAAACCACAAAAGTCCCACTTTTACAAAAAGTCAAAAGACTTTTTTTCCGCGCTCTAGTCATGAGACACCCACCGCAGATACATACACTAGCGTACAAATAGTGCAAACCTAGCAAGAATTCAAATAATGGATGGAGTTTGTCGAAAGTATGCAGATAAGAAACACATCGATCTCGTTTTCACAAAACAAAATTAGTAGTACCTTCGTGTTTTGAATCAGCAGAAATAATGTGAACAAGAAACTAATGTTTGAGGCAAGATAGATAGATAGATTGTTTTGAGGAGGCCCTTCCGCGAGACCCTGAGGCACCTATTGGCCCATTGTGCCAACCACCCTTCTAGAGAAATCACCCATAAAGGCCGATCGCCTTGCTGAAGGCCAACAGGTCCCCTATGGGGATCTCCCCTATGGGGGACAGAAGTCTTTTGGCAAGCCCAGGCCTAGGTTCTCCTATATGTAGTTTGGCCTGGCTAAGACCTGGTGTGGTTCGCCAAGTCTCAGAATGCCGGGCTAAGCCCCACATTCTAATTTCTGCTATCCCTATTCGCGTAGCAATAGGTATGATTGGCTCAGGTCCAATCGGATTTCGGCTGGAACTGGCCCTTGCCAGCTCATCAGTCATCTCATTTCCGGGTATGCCTGCATGACCAGGTACCCAGAAAAGTCCACCTTTCTGCATCTACCTATCTCATTGAGTACCTCACGACACTCCTGAAACAGCCGTGATTTGCACCATGGTGATGTCAGCCCCTTTAGAGCTGCCTGACTATCCGTGCATATGTGTATCGGTCTGTTGAACATCCCGATCTCCTTAATGGAATACGCGCAGGTCAGGAGTGCATATCCCTCTGCCTGAAACACCGTAGTATATTTTACCAGAGGTATTGAGAGCTTCCTTGGTGTGCTACAATAGTACACCCCTGCTCCCGCTCTTCCTTCTTTCCTGGAGCCATCCGTATACCATATGTGAGGTAAAGCCTATAATTAGACGCCACGAAACGGACGAAACCACAAAAAGGGGACAAAAAGAAGGGCATGTGATACAAATGATTGTATTTATTTACATGCGAGAAGTTGAATAACGATGTAATACGGTCAAAGGAAAAATTAACTCAAGAATTTGTTGTAAAAATATATATATCAACCGCTTCACCTACATTTCATTAAAGTTTCATCGATATCACCAATATGCACGGTGTGGTTTGACATTAACTCCTTATCGTGTAGTCAGCTAGGGCGACGCTACAGGAGAAATGTTGCATCTCCAATAAGCGGCCTGACGGATGTCATGAATGAAAGGGCGCTTCCCACGAACTGAAATTCTAGTCAAGTCAGATAACTTGCAGTGTGACGACACTTCCAGACAGGTGTGAACGCGGCAAGAAAGAAATCAAGTGGGGATTCATTGATAACAACTTCGCCCCATGCAAATGGGAGAAACCTCGGAAGAACAACGGCCCTGGGTCCCAACTACGAGAGGCGAAGGGATGCCTGTCGGTATCATGGCTGAGCGCCTGACACCCTACGGGAGTCAGCCCCTGGCGGCTGGCTTCTTTTATGCGAGGTATCTGGAGCGAGGCGAAGGGTAAAGAATGGGGAGACAAAAAGGTGGGTGGGATAGAAGTATCCGAGGAGGAAAGGCATCTCGTGTGCGACAAAAAAAACCAGTCACCGGCGTGTGGGAGCCGGAGGAGGGATGGAGAGGGAGGAGGCTTTGACCCCGCCGAGACAGGTGAACACGAGACAGCGCGAAGGAATGTTCTTTTCGTAAGCACACCCAGGACATCAGTACAATCATTCAAATTCTCCACATGGATTCCGAAGCTCAAAGGCATAACACAGGATGATGCGAGTTCAAATAGAACGAAAGATAAACCTAAATCTTGGCTAATACTATGTATCATTAATGAACAGTAAAGAAAGGTAGAAGAACAAAACGATGTCCTCACCCGCTCCCTCAAAAATGTACCGCAGACTGTCGGTCCAAGACGGGCAGTTATGGCGTAATCTTAACAACTAAGAATCACACCGAAAAATTGTCGAACTTGAGACAAGCAGTAGCTCTAGTATCACGTCAAAATGAGAGACAAATGCATTTTTTAAATTATGAGGATAGGAGAAAAGTCGTCGAAATTGTTTCAGCCATTGTCAATTTTTTCAGCAAAATTTTGTATCTATATACTCTTATAACGCAATCCTACATCATTATTATACTATAGAACTGATGTATTCACTGACTCGGGGATGAAAGCCAGTAAATCTAAAGAAGAGAATCTGGCATTCGCTTTATTAGCGTCAACCCTTGGAGTTGAGAAAATCCTCAAGCCTCTGAGCCTCCAAATAGAAGTTTCTGAGGGCGTCTATATTCTGTCAATAATATCCTTTCCATTGACCGATACATTCCCCGCTAGACTGTGGCTATCTATCTATGGAACAGTATTACCACCAGGCACTAAGTTGTAATGCAGCAATGCATCGTCACAGAAGACTAGTGAAGGTCAAATGAACGAGGCAAATACCCACCGAATACGCTACGAAGGAAAAAATTTTGGAGTAATTGGTACGAGGATGAGTTTAAGGTTAAGATCTGAACTGCTAAATATTATATACAAGTAATACTACGAACAGGTAAGAGCCAAGAAGTTTAAAAGTTAAGCTGCAATGAAGGCAATAGAGAAAAGGAGAGAGGGGGGAATGGCGGATCATACAAAATAATACCTACCAGAGTACGTGAGAGCAGATGATAATACGGTACATATCTACTCCAAATGAGCACTACAATGCAATCGGAAAAGCACGCGTGAATATCATTTTAACCATCTATCACGAATATCAGCATGATCTGAAGCCATGGAAGAAAGGTGAAAAGAGTGACTTGAGTCAACATATATAATTTTTTACTTCACAGATTTCTATCCGTGAATAAAATTTTTCATCCCCTATTTAAAGAATTACACAAGAGGGTACACTACATTCGGCATAAAAATAATTCACATGTCTGAACATTTATTTCTCTTGTTTATCTCTCATGAATTCGAACATAATCATATCATGAAATTAATGCCATCATCAAAAAGGTGGTTCAAAGTTTTCGGATTAAAAGTTGGTTTCACAATGTCACCTTCGTTGAGGACTGCAAGAAAATGCATTTCTAAGGATCAGAATGCAAAATGATCTCCTTAATCCATCTACTGAAGAAATATTCATTGATTGGCATGATAATAAGCAAAACCCGGAGTTTTCGTTTACAACGTCTTTCGTGGCCAACAGATCGCATACGTTAACAATACAAGAGTAAATTTTAGCATGGAAAGGCCATTTAAGCACACACCCTACTTCTACCTTACACAAAGAATACACGTCGCCGAGAGGAGGAACCACCGTGGCTGAGGATATATCTTACCGTCGGACATAGTATCTTAATCTCAGGACAGACAAAAACATCCATTCCCGGTGCGTGATCCTAATCCGCGACCTTTGGGTTGCCAGGCCAGCGCGTCTAACCTACCTATTTATTTATTTATTTTTATTTATTTATTTATTTAATGCAGTCCAAAAACAGCACAAGGCCAATTACAAAGGACTAATAATAACAAAGAAAACAGTTAACAAACAGTAAACAAAATGTAGACAACAATGAACAAAACACTATTCAACAGAATTATCAAATAACAAACAAAATGGTAGTATTCATAGGGTTGAGAGAGGAGTAGAGGGAAAATTGCGATGAAGATGGTGCGAGATAGACAAGGGATGAAAAAAGGATCAAAATTGGGAAAGCATTTTGAAAAGGAGTTAATGGAAGAAGGGAGTCTGAATAGAAAAGAACGTTTAGAGACAGAAAGGCGTGGGGTGAAACAGTGAAAAAGGTCACTCAACCTCGTCGTGCGCGAAGGAACACGAAGCGGGAAAAGGGAAAGAAGATCAGATGATCTGTATTTGCCATTAACAATATTTATGAAGAGTCTCCTGTCATTGAGGACACGGCGATCAGCTAGAGTCGCAATACCAAGAGAGGATCTAATCATATTGAGGGAAAAATTGCGGAAAGGCTTGTGGCGGTAGCGGACAACAGACAGGAAAAAATTAAACGGGCGTTCAAGGAGCTTTAGTGAAGAAGGTGGGGCCGTAGCCCAGATTTGGCTGCAGTATTCCAGGACCGGAGAGACACAGGAAAAGAAAAAGGTGCGTAGAGCAATTAAATCGGAAACTTCTCGGTAGCGATACATTATGCCCACCAACGACATAGCACGTGCGGAAATGGATTTTATGTGTTCACGGAAGAGCAGCTTAGAGTCAAAAATAACTCCTAAATCTCTCTGAGAGGTGACTGAAGGAATATTATGCCCAGATAGTCGGTAATTATGACTCTGGATAGATTTCCGTAAAGAGAAAGGTAGGATAGTAGACTTGGTTGGATTAATTTTTAGACACCATTTCTTAGACCATAGGTCAATTGCATCAAGAGCCTTCTGCAGAGCAAAGCAGTCTCTTGGGTAATCAATTTGTTTAAAGATTTTGCAGTCATCTGCATACAACAAGATTTTACAAGTAGTGGAGGAGATAGTATCAACTAGATCATCAATGTATAATGCAAAGAGTAAAGGCCCCAGGACACTCCCTTGCGGAACTCCGGATGTAACAGGAGCCATATTAGAATGTGATCCATCAATTAAGATGCGTTGGTGTCTGTTGGCTAGGAATGATGCCAAAATGGAGAGAAAAGTGCCATGAACATTGTAGCGATTTTCAAGTTTGTAGAGTAGTAGCTGATGGTTAATTTTGTCAAACGCTTTCGCAAAATCAATGTAGCATACATCCAGTTGTGCTGAATTCTCAAATGCCTCAATACAATGTTTGTGCAAAATGGACAGATTAGTTAGTGTAGATGACCCGGGAAGGAAACCATGCTGTTCGTCAGATATGAAAGGAAGAGAGAAAGATAACAGGCGTTGGTGAATGATGCGCTCACAAATAGTTGATAGAATTGGTAAGATTGAAATAGGACGGTAAGATTCTACTGAAGATTTCTTTCCGGATTTGAAAAGAGGGAAAATGCTGCCTATTTTCCACACAGCAGGGAAGTATGCCGTTGAAAAGCATCTGTTAAAAATGATGGACAGGGGAACAGCCAAGGAAGGAGCTGCATTGCTCAGAAACATTGCGGCCAACTGATCAGAACCAGTTGCACGGTTAGTTTTAAGGGATTTCAACAATTTAAGGCATTCATCGGGAGTAGTGGTAAGTGAGGAGAGAGTGTGGGAACTAACACATTTAATATCAAGACCAGAGGTATCCAAAAGTTGGTTAGAGGTGTAGGTGGATGAAAAAAAATTGGAGAAAAGGTCAGCACGCCGTGGACCAACAGCCAAATTACCTGCCAAATTCCAATCATTTTGCTTGCATTGACCCATGCCACACGGTCGACAAATTCTCTTATTCAAACTCAGGCGAAACTGTTGTATTCCACAATTCTACACCACTGGTAAAAACCAATTCGATTTAAAACCACTCTCCATAGAGAGCGCCCAACGGGGTCAACTTCTAGATAATGTGATTAGCTTCAACTTAACTTGTCGAATAAGCAGTCGTGGACAATAAGCAACGGCATTCCGAGGTGGTACTGGACAACCCATGGCAAGGTAGGTTTTCTTGGCCGCAGAAAAGTGATGACAGGATGAATTTGAAATGGGGTGTTACAGAAAAATGAGAGGAATAAGAACCCTGATGAAAACTTTAAAAATAAGACGGGACCACCTAATCGGCCATATCTTCAGGAATGATAGTCTGATGAAGACATTCGTCGAGGGGAAAGTGAACGATAAAAATGGCAAAGGAAGACTTCGTATTAGGTATAGATTTACATACGGAACAAGTAGTGAAGGATGTAAAAGAGATAAATTAAATAAGTATAAAGAAGTTAGCTGATAGGATACTCGAGTGGAGAGCTGTGTCAAACCAATTTCAAGATTATTGACCTATGACGATGATGATCTCTGAAAGTGGCCGATTTTCTGCCATACAAGAACATTTTCGTGCCTTTTTGATAGGCCAAACTGACAGCTCTCGTCCTCCGAGGCATTTATTTGTCTTAGGTCAGTGCAATGTCTATGCCATTCCACTCCAAAGGTGCACGAAAGGGCCATAAAATAGATACGTGGTAGCAACTCGAAAAATAAAGACATGGGCACAGAATATATGTCATAGGACGACGAGGAAACTCAGTTAACAGAATTCATCAATAAACCCGAAGGCCCGGGATCGAATCCAGGTGGATCCTCGAATGATTTATCCAGATCAGTGATTTTCTCTATACAAGAAATTCATCCATAAAACCGACGACAGAATAATGAGAAACACTTCCCATTTAATCTGCTATGTATATGATTCATACGAGCCAGACACACGGTATTTGGTGAAAACCACCTTCCATCAAACGGATCTCCGATTTCAAAGCCGCAGGGGTTCAGGTTGTGGGTGCATATTTTGGGCTAAGAATTTCAGTTTTAGGCTTGAGGTGATGAAACTGCTACAGAGTGAATAACAACTTGGCAATCATCCAATGTTAAAAAAAAAGAATTCATTGAAGACTAGTGCAGTTGAGACAATATTTTCAAGTCATATTTTCTGAGTCGAATCACATTATAATAAATAGGTGGGCTAAAGTGAGTGGAATCAGATATTTGGTCACGCGGTGCCTGAGGAATTACCTGAATTGGTAAAGGATTGGTGAGGGAGGGAATAATTGAAACTAAATCTCAACGAGACAAGTAGTTGCATTTTTTCTCCTTGAATCCTTATGAATGCGAGCTAGCAAATATTTTAGAACTTCAGCCCGCTACAGAAATTAATTTATCAACAATACCTGCATTGGAAATTTGTTTTCAGCAAATAACTGTAAACAGAATCCAATACATATACTCTACATTTAAATGTCTGAATTAATGTACACACACTTTCAATCAGAAAATGCACAGTCTTCAAGAGATTGCCGAATTTCGTTTCCCGCGAGTCACATAGATAGCGCAACAACACCTACCTAGTGAACATTGCGTTGGTTGCGACAGTAGGGTTCATTATTGACTTGGATAGCAACGTGTTATCGAAAATTGGGAGATTTAAAATTAATTGGATGTATTTTAAAACAACTTTTCTCAGTAAAAATGGGCTGAGTGACCGAGGAGAAAAAACAGAAAGTCGTAAAATGTAATCATTAAGCGTAAGGGACTTTCTAATCTACTGTGGAAATTGTAAAGGGAGTAACTGTGCCTTCAATATGAAATAGACCCCAGGAAACCGGAATCGTCAACGCCTTTGGGAGTTGCACAAACAAGCATCTTTATCGACGACCTTCTGCAGCATCCGGCTTCCGACAGAGAGGCGCCAGATTATTTCCACGGCGTCGGATTACCTTCAAGAATTTCCGATTCACACCACTATTTCGACAACATCGAACAGGAAAAAAAGGATTAGCGACGTCTATCCTGCAATTACATGCATTTACAATAGATGAACAAACTAAACTAAAAACCAAAGTCAGTTTATAGTAATTTTGCGACGAATGAAAATATTTTGGCTAAAAATTAACGAATGTAACAAGTGAGGGATATTTCTCATTTTCTGTTTAAATTAGCAACATTTTTCCGTGATGGTCAATGAGAATTAGCGATGCAACAAAGAATTAGGGGGAATAAAATGAAATTACGAAAACCTACGTCAATGGAACCAAGGAGGACCAAGCTGGTAACAAGGTAGTAACTCGAGCTACTGCCTTTAGAATATACTTATAGAAGTCTTGGAAGAGCCTTTTTACAGTGGACTATAAAAAGTGTTCACAAGAATGAATACGTCCAGATTGAAGGAAATGCAATTGTAATGCTAGATCATCGATAGATAGAATGCGAGAAACTGGTACGCTTAGGTGGGAATGGCAACTGCTTTTTTGTTTGAGCGGTCAAAGATTGGCTTCAACGGAACTTCAACGGATTTCATTTAGAAACTATAAAACTGGCGGTGAATTTCTCGATCAGAATACTACGTGATATTAATCGCGACAACATGAAAATGCTGGAGTTTCTAAGCCTAGGAAAAAATATTTATACGTTTAATGCTGTATTTTTTTCTGATACGTTTTGTTAAGCTTTATGGAAGGATTTTAAAGCGCCATTTTTTTATTTTTTTAGTATATTAATTAGGAGAATATTTGACGTTTATGTGTCTGAGTTCTACATTAGTGCAGTTTCAGTAATGGTATTGCGCAGAAATATGTTAGGAAAGTAAGTTTGAAAAGTCATAGTCGTCAGAGATCAACGAAGTGGCCATAATAGGTTAGGACGAATACAAAATGCGACGGCGAGTATAAATGATAATCAAAACAATCGGTTTTATGTACCCATTCTCTGCCGTAGATTGTTTTCCGTTGAAAGTTTTTTCATCCTGTGTATATATAATCGCGATTGTACATATTCTGGCGACTATAGTGGTGACGAATAGCCCGGACCTGACTCAGCCCCCTCAGACTAAATGCTGAATACTACTTCTATAAAATATCTTCATGTAACAATGATTCTACCCCCTTTCACTCCAACATTTAAAACGATGGGTGGCCACCCGGTGGCGTGCTCTTTAGCTCTCGCCTGCATCATGTCTTGCATACATACGATGTTATTGGTTATTTATGGTCGTTTTGGCAATTAAACACTATATTTAGGAAAGCTTTAGAAAGGTATAAAAACTTTATAATAATAGAACACGATGTTGAAAGTATATAACAATGAAATTGAACCTGTGCACACCAGATGAATCCAAATGAGAATGGGGGCGTTTACTCGGAACCGAAATCGTAATTTTGTACATGAAATCGTTAGATGGAAACAAAAAAAGAATTTTAGTGAAAAAATTACTCTTCTAACTACAACCATTAACTCATATATCAAAAATTAAAAATAAGCAAAAGGTGACGCCCACCGAAAGAGCTGCTGTGATAACATTGACGTCATTTTCCTCCCGTCCTCAACTGCTTTTCTTGGAAGCGAAGGGAGTGGAGGGGGGTTCTCGGAAGGTCTGCTCGCCCAGATGCTGTCGCAGCTGTCCTATTCGCAGAGTCAACTGTGGTTTCACGGGCTCAGTTGTGATTGGACGAAGTCGATATACGTCAGAGGTTGCACCACGCCCACTTTTCCGAAAGGGTTAAAAACATCAGTTTTTCGCCGCTTATAACTCGAAAAATAATTGACTGATCAAAAAACGGAAAAATACGGGTCTCTTTATTTTACTCTATCAGATTCGGCAATAAAAAAAATATGGTAAACGACCCCATTAAAAACCACCTCGTTTTGAATGGTTAAACGATCGTATTTCGTTGACACTTAAATTTCCTGGAAGTTTTCACCCTGCCGTTGAGCACGGCAAGCAACTTTGTTGAAATTGCAGAAGAAAAAATTTTCCTGTTCCGGGAATCGAACCACGGACCGGGAATCTAACCACGGCAAGCCGTTTTTTGCGAACTGAATTTATATGAAATGACTACGTAATTCTGGGCGAAAAAAACAATTATTGGAAAATCGGGTTACCTAATCCTTGTTAGGAAATAGCGTTGCTTAGGCAAACATTAAAGCTTAGAATAATTTCATCTACGTCTAGATATCTCGAGGCTTAAATTTTTCCAAACGTCTTTCGTGGGCTTTGTCCAGTTGCCTTCATATTCCTTTCTGCTCACTTTCCTTATTTAATTATCTAGTGATCACGCAAAAATTGTCAAGAGCATTCAATTGAGCTTTTGATAATTAGTTATCCCTCCACATTCCCACAAAAGCGATAGTTTTTTTTAACGGGGTAAGTATGAGTTTTTCACATGAACATTACAAAAGAACTGATAGTGCTATAAATGAAAATAAAAGTACCTATAGTAGTACAGAGGCCGAACGAAATGTGGGTTTTGGGATATTTAATGACAAATCGGAGCCTGCAAATATATAGGTATGCATTAACATCACTATCATCACACATATTGCTTCCGCGATGACACTATAGTGTATGCTGCTATAGCAGCAGCTACAAACGCCCCCGGGATAAATCCATTCTCTTTTCTAAATTGAGAAAAATTTGAATCGGCATTTCCATTGCTTTCAAGGAATATTTTCTCCGGATCCTCGCAATAATTTCAACGCAACCATGCCCAGAGGCCGCAAGGGGAGTACATACGAGTAAAACTAATAATTGTAGCACAACAATGAGTTAAAAGAGAAGTGCGCGGCGAAAGTGTAATTCCCGAGAGGACAAGGATGCAGGAATGCGATGCTGGTGGCGATCGATGCCCCAATGTCAGAGGAAGGTGTTCGGGACCATCGTGCCAAATTGCACGTAACATTATCTATATTGATACCGCAACGTACTCCAACGGATCTCACCCGCAGACAGGACTTCGAGGGAAGTAGTATGAGGCCCGTTATAATATTCCATAATTTACAGACTCCCTTGTAATGAGAGATCTATTACGTATGAGGACCTGACATAAGTTCCCTTGGTCGAACATTTGACACAAAGCTTAAGGGTTCTCAGATACAACATACACTGTACAAGCTGGTATGTATGAAAGAGGAGTGCATAAAGGGATTTTGGAGTGAGGAGAGATACTACGATTTTGAACATGGTACTTCATTTCACCACGCAATATTATGCATTTTTAGAAACAGCTGGAAAATCCTTTGACAGCTGGAAAGCGAACTTTTGCGAAGTAGCATTAATCCTAAGGACTAGTTATGACTTTCCAAATACGCAAGAAATAAATTCTACTCTTGAGGAAGAAAACTTCACTACGTGTAAGTTCTGAACCCACTAAAAAAATAGAAAACTATTTTGACTGTGTTTTCTGTGATGAGCAGTCGTTTCGGCGAAATTCGTCGTACTGAGTAATACCAAGAAACTCGCAACCAATTAAGAAATTAAACACTAATACAGATTACAGTATTCGATGGAGCTTTTCTCAAAAGTGCATGCTTCGAAAAAGATGGCAGTGAAATTTGGCAAAAAGATGAATTTTACGCTTTCGAAAACTGCGAAACAACTTCATTGATACGGTAGAAATGCTTAAACAAGGACTACGCAGATTTTCCGAAGAGATCACTGATACTTTGATTTCAGTGAATTTCCCAACAGTGTTAAGCGGGAAACTTTATATTGTTAATTCTCATACTCTAGGAATTTTCAACTATGTAATGCTTCGCAAACTTTTTCCTGGATCACAGCTTAATCCGTGTAAAAGAATTAAAACTAGCATTTTAAATAGCAAAGAAATTCCAAAGCAACATTTATATGAAGGACACTTCTCCTTACTACCACAATATACAAATTTACTGGTGGAAAAAGTTGAGGGGTAAGTTCAATCACGCTCGTCGCGGATGCATTGGGACACCCTCCGAAAAAGACGTCGAGAGAGCAATGGCCAATCAAAATCCCAGATGAATGGGCGTAGCGGTCCTTGGAAATGCCTCGTGTCCTGTTCGCCGGTCAAGGTCAAACGAAGGCCACATTTCGGAGAGAGCCAATAAGACGCTCTAGGATTTTGCATACAAAATCTCGCTACTAACATAGCTTTGCAAAACACTAACGTTTTAGTGATCTGGACATTACACATCTACGCCTTACGTGGGATGGAAATTACAACATAATTAGAAAATATTAACAAAGCATGTAGCTTACTTTAGACAGTGCATATTTTATCCATGGCTTGGCACCAAAGTTTAATGCCACCGTTTTGGAAGAAAATGTGAAGATCATAGATGGAGAGGGTCGTGACTGTATACAGTCCGCATTAAAGAACACCGCATTATAATGCGGTGTTCTTTAATGGTGGAATATATACATATGTAAATAATCACTGACCCTAAACAAACACTGATGTTTTCAGAAAATTAAGCTATTCAAATTTGCTTCCTCTCCAAAAAAATAATTCTCCGCGAATGGAGAATCAGAAATCTATTTCCCCCTTCGAATATTTTCGCCGGCCAATTAAAATACATGTCCTGGGCGCCCTTCCTAGTATGTTGATGGTCAATACTATTAGCATAATTAGTTTATTTTCTTAAAACCTGAGTGACATTTATTGGAAGGACATCCTATAAGCCGTCGCAGTAGCGGAGTTCTAAGCGCTAAAAGCTATAACGGGGCCCAGTACTTCGGATGGATTCCTCTTTGACAAATTCTGGGACAAAAGAAAGCAATAGGCACTTTGACCAAGATTAACTTAGCCTTCATCTACAATGTACCATGTGGACTAAGAGGAACGGGGAGGGAGTCCATAAAGTGCAGTGAATGGCTCATAACCAAGTATAATATAATGCTATCATTACATTTTTTAAATGGTTACTGCCAGGGGTCTTATCTCTTTAAACCTGTATGGTGACTAAAAACCTATATATTATAATAATGGACACGGGGTACAGAATGATGTTAAAGAGTTACGGGGACTATAAAGGTTGGAAACTTCTACTGCGTGATTTTCACGATAAAATCTTCGATACATTTCCCCGAGCATTGTTGTGAATGGCCCACCGAAATAACCACCATAAATAAGAAGAATAAGGAGAAGAAATATGTTATATAACTTTGTGTGCCAAGTTGCGACATAACTGTATCCAGAAGGACCATTAACAAATAAGCGACAAGAATCAATGAAATGAAAAAAGAATCAGAAAGAATTTAGCATGCAAAGTTGGTTACTTCTAAGGTAATACACCCTATTTATGGTCTAATCGGCTGACAAGCTGGCCCTTCTACCTAGTGTGAACGAGCAAGAATTCTTCTATATATTTCCAATAAATAAAAACATTCAACATTGTAGAAGGCTTAGAAGGATCAGAACAATTACTTGTACTCACCCTTGTTGGCTGCCTCCCACGCTACTTCGAATGTCCATCGGTTCTCGCACGACGCTAGTTCTCCTTTGTCCAAAAAAGCGATGAGGTCGTGAGCGCTATCCACACGGTAAAATCTTCGAGACATTTTTTCCCGGGACATCGTTGTGAATGGCTCAGCTTCCTTCGACTAAATCGTAAATACGCGCTCACAATGCACTACCACTCATTTCAACACAAAAATCACCACAAAACCAAATAAGTCACAACAAGTAAAAGATCCCGTATGCTTCAACAAGTTACTATATTCAAGTACCAGGATTTCGCACCACACATATACCAAAAATAAATACAGGCTGGCAATCTTCAGAAGATTGAGCAATCTTACGAGTAGAAATTAGCAAATCGCACGGATACAGCGAGTTCACGAACTCATCTTCATTGCTGAAATATCGCTCACCCGTTGTATTGCGGCACCTAAAATGTATGATTAAAAATACTTTTCAGAAAGAGAAGAAGATTATTATCATAGTCCGCAATCGAAGACGTATGTCATGATTATCAATGAAAACCCGGCTGACGGCGAATAAATTATATTCGACTACCCAATACTTCGCGTAGTACAAGACTGAAACCGGTTTCGGATATTTTATGGCCAGGTATGAATAAAAAGTACAATAAAATAACTTAAAACACACTTAGAATGGCACTTACCCTTCCAAATATGAACGTTAAATAATGCATTAGCGGTATATTTCCCAAATTACACAGAATTTGAAGACTCTTAGACACTACGGACAGCAACTTAAACGAGTGGCACTAAATTCTTCCCGACGTCTCGGCGCCCACAGCTCAAGACAGAACATTTGAAGGTCGTTCGCTCGTGGGCTTTCTTTTATTTTTAGTGAAAATATCTAATCTTCCAAATGGAAAAGTAAATATACAGCAGCTTTGATTATTTGATTCATTAATATGTACATTATTATTTTTCTGAGTCTATTGTCACCCATAGTATAAAATTTTCATCTTTAATAGTCAATGATTGCGTAGTCAATTAAGCAGACGAAATAAATGAAACATAAAACGAACGCAATGCGATACTGTCATAATGAGAATCTTGAGAATATAGTTAATATCCTTACGTTTGGTGTGACATGTACGTTGCGGGAATACCAGTGGCACATATTCATCTTTCTGCTTTTGTTACTTCTAATTGTTTTTTTTCCTAGATCTGTGCATTCAGTTTCAAATACAGTTCTTATATTTCAGTTTTCTGCGCAAAGGACGTGAATCACACTTCTAAGACTCAGCTGTACATTTGCATTTTATATATAGAATCCCTGTAGCTAAATTGATATGGGTTCTGAGCAAAGCAGTCAACAACAGCATATGGGAAGACAGCAACGAATCAACCAGCAAAGAAACTCTGTCCTCGGTAGGACTAGGAGCAGAGAGGTGGAATGTCGGGAAGATGAAGGGCCGTCAAATTCTGCATCAGAATTTGCTCGCCCTGGAAGTATATCACCTGGGCCTAGCATCTGCTCCGATTCCGACCTTCCCTATATATCTTATACAGTTAATAGACCCATAGGAGGTAAAATCTATTAATTCTCTACTTTTGGTAGATAGGATGTTCATTATTTGTGTCCTTGTATATTTACTTATGATTCATTTTCGTTCCCGTCAGATTCTCCCAAGCTTCCTCATAAACACTTGCAACAGGGCCATGGTTCCAGAAGTAAGTTAGTCGGGCAGTCATCTAGAAAACCTCTCTCACGAAAGACGGCACTAGTTCGAAGTAACATTACCAGTGGCCACAACATAGTGGTTGTGAAACCTGCGGTGAATACTGAACCCGTTGAGAAAGATCCTGATCTTGTACGCCTGCAGGTAAGCCCCATTTTTATGAAGGTTTATTCATCTAACGAAAGTCAACTTTAATGTTCTGTGAATCTTTTGTCTTGAGCCTCTTGTTATCAATCGGAGTTAACTATCTTCTTGTACGGAAATCGAAAAACGTCATATTTTTTTTTAGAGATTTTGATTGATTTTTTTATTATTGTTTGATAGGATTTCATCGTACAAGACTTTTATGAAAAGAACTTAAGCCTTTGTACCATTTAGACATTCGTACTGTCTTAATGTAAAAATGTTGAATAATTTCCCAGTACGAACATTTTCCTTTAGGCAAATGGTACTTGTTAAGTCGGGCATATTACAAAGAATAAAGGCCGCGAATGCCTTTTCTTGCCACTTTCCTTTTTAGAATACGCCACCTTCCTGAATACACTATGTAAACAGGAGATAATAAATATTAGACTCTAAGAAAAAAGGCCAGCTCAATAAAAAGAAACAGCATATGTCAGCCTACACTATATAGGTAGTGTCCATCAACTTACAGTATAGTGTAAGTGATCTTATGCTGTTTCTTTTTTATATTGAGCTGGCCTTTTAACTTAAGAGTCCAATAATTATTATCGCCTGTTTATTTCAGCTATAGAAATGAAATAGATCTATTTACCCTGGGGATTGTACGAGTTGAAAGGAGTTAGAGTGAACTAGCATGTTTTTACCTGGTTTCAACTTGGTTTAACTCGTTCTTTCAACTCGTTTCAAGTCGGTTATGGCCGCTTTTTGCTTGCTTCACCTCGTTCGTTGACCTCGTATAACCTCGATTGATGTCGTATCAACCAGTAGCTCTCATTTCTGGGCAGCGTGATCCTTCTTGGGTCATCTTGTCTTATCTAGAGAGGAAGTGGTTGTTTCATCTTGTAATGCACGGTTTCAGTTAGTAACACGCTACCTCGTTTTACGTTGTATTAAGTCGTTTCAATAGTTCAACTCATCTTATAGCATTATCCCGTTTTATGTAGAGCAGAGTACCTCAATTCATATCGCATTACCTAGTTTGACGTGTACGAGAAGCAACTCGTTCGATCTAGCATTAACCTGTTTCAACTGGTTTCAGCTAGTAACACGCTACCTCGTTTCACATTGTATTAACTCGTTTCAACTGTGCAAGAATCAACTCGTCTTACCTAGCATTATCCCGTTTTATCTAGAACAGACTGCCTCAATTCATATCGTATTACCTCGTTTAACCAGTACGAGAAGCAACTGGTTTGAACTAGCACAACCCTGTTTCAACTAGTAACACGCTACCTTGTTTTACATTGCATTAGCTTTTTCGTACTAAATCATGGATTCAACTGGACCCCCAGACCCCGCGTCGCATCAAACCCTCTCGTTTGAACCTGGTTCCTCATTGACGTCGCTTCACAGCTTATCTACCAGTTTGATAACAAAGTGTTTCAACTGGAACCCCATACCTCATTTCACACGGTATCAACTCCTTAGAACCAGAATCCGTCACCTCCTTACATCACTTCACTTCCTACTGACCTGGACACATAGCAATAGATACAACTGGAATAATTCAGCCGTACATTTCATTGACTAACCTGTACAGATACAAGATTAATTATCTCCAATGTCACAACCACTTCCAACAGCATTCATCGAAAATTACTTCTATTCCACTCCTTTTGAGATACTAATTTGAACCAAAATTATCCCTTATCCAAAGATGTATCTAATATTATTTACAACAAATTGCCTCAACATTGATCACCGAGTTTCACCTAAAGCACCAGTAAAAAAATTTCACTCATCATAATATCATGCATTTAAACACCCTTGGGGAATGAACACTACGTGCTTCATGAGAGATCACCAAAAACCAAGCACTTCATTGTATAAAAGCAATACAGGATGCACATTAGGAATAAGTTACCACAATGATACACCTACATCATCAAAAGTGGATTTGAAAAAACGAAATAGGCAAGAGGGGATTAAGAAACAAAGCAACAAATTTACAAAATAAGTATTAGGCATCTTTATTAGACTTTTTTTCCAGTTCAAATCTTGAATTTTTGAGCATATATATGCCCTCACTCATTTAGCTTCTTGCAGCGGCAATACCTCGTCGGTTCCTCTTCTTTTAAGATAATCCACATAGCAACCTGTAAAGATAAATGCATAACTAACTCTGGTATCCCATGCAGCATTTCCTCTGGTAGAAAACAACATAATATTTGGATTACCACACAAAGAAATAATCCTATAATTTCTTAAATACCAATAGTGTATGACAAAGCATACATATTTAAATGTGCCTCGAAATATAATTATTGGGGTACTTAAATGTAATTCCTACTAATTTCAGGATATTCAAAATAGGAGAACAGCTTACCTATCGTGCATAAAATACACAAAATACAATGGCAGGCCGGAGATAACTGAAACATCGAAATCCATTGGATAAATTAGACAATTTGTTTACAAAATAATGTGACATGAATTCACCTTTGAAACTGGACAACTGAAAAATTTTCAGTACCTATTCACAGTAAAGTAAGCAGGAATAACTTATGACTACGACAGCTCTTAGCTCAGCTGAAACTTACCTCCTAGAATGAAGAATTTCAAATCACAAAATCCATCCATTCCTTTTGCTTCATCGTGGGTTCCCTCGCAATAAAATCCAAGAACGTAGGCCAAAACTTCATACATTGTACGGAACTAAATTGTCCACTCGATGGCGTAGAAATTTTAAATATCTCCAACGTAGCCACATCACACTATCCTTATATTAATTAACTCTTATAACGCAGATGAGATAAATTTCCTCAACATGCAGTAGCACACAAAACTTCACGATTTTATGCACAACGAAAAGTATACTTCGGTGAGTGCACTTTACAGGAGGCCATGGGTTAACACAATTATCAAAGATGGACGTTTCATGCACTAGTATCTGAGTCAAGTTAGCATCTTAATTCAAAATAGGGTTGTTGGATATTCAAGAATTCTAGCCATACATTCCCATTTGAAAAATACATATAAATTTATTTTTCCTTTTACTTCCATATTTTTATTGTCACACTATGAAATGAAGAGTTTCAATTGCGTTTATAATAATGGGAGAGCTCCTTTTTCTTTTGTAAACATCCGGTTTCATGTTGTTGTTGAAAACCCCTTCCAAGTAAATAAACAAACTATAGAGACTACATAATAAACAGTAGAAACTTATTTAAACCAATAATACAATATGTAATAGCAGTATGGCCATATTTAATTTTCTATTTATGTATTTACAGGAGTAAGTTCAAATTTCTACGAGCTATTACAACAAATGTTGTAATTGCTCGTAGAAATCATACCATATTATTACCAGAACATTGCATATATGTCGAAACAGGGATATTCATTAACAATTTTTGTCAAGAATATTTCGGATCAGTGCGATTGGCTTCGGATTGGATTGATTCGGATTGGTAATTATAGTGGTGATATGAACTATTATGATCGTTCATATAGCTATTTATTATTATTGATATATTAAACATTGACGTACAAACGTCATAAATAAAAATACTGGATATTAAAAATGAATTAATTAGCTATATAGAAAGCAAATATTTAATTTATGTCAAAATATTTCGAAGTGAACCCAGTCATATATCTTTTAGTCATTTTGTCTGTTAATGTTATCACATTTATATCTATAATGTACCTACTGAATATCATATTAGAGCGATAACCTTATTTTTGGCTTTTTTGAAGCATAGGTAATATTAAACAATATAAAGATATGTTTGTCGGTTTCAATAAGATATGGTTTTTGATCGAACATGTTGATGAAGTTGTATTACAAATGGCACCAGGACCCTCTTAAGAAACCGGAAGATAACGATAAGTAAAATGTATAAAGCAAATGAACTTTTTGTGCTATCACACAAAATAGCTATGCATAATTTTAATTGAGGGTTTGAATTTTTCATGAAAGGCACACACTTTATTCATTGTATACATTCTGTATAGAATGTGTATATTTACAGTTAAAACGAGATGCATGGAATGCTAGGTAAAACCAGTTGATTCGCAATCCACCTCAAACGGGGTTAAACCAGTTTAATACGGGGAGCGTGGTATACTAGGTAAAACCACTTGATAAGAGATCCACAACGAACGAGGTGAATCAAGTCAATACGAGAAACTTTAGATACGAGGTAAAACCACTAGATACGACATCCACCTCGAACGAGGTGAATCACGTTAAAATGAGAAGTGCTGGGTACGAGGTAAAACCACTTGATACGGAATCCACGATAAACGAGGTGAATCAGATTAAAATGAGAAGCGTTGGATAGGAGGTAAAACCACTTGATATGACATCCACCTCGAACGAGGTGAACTGAGTTTAGACAAGTTACCTCATCTGCAATTTGAAACCACTTAATACGAATTCCACATTGAACGAGTTGAAACTAGGTATTTCGATTTTTCACCGGGACTGCTTGCCATGCGTGTTGTATGTGTTTGCGGGGCTTGAGAGTTGAAACCATTTCAAACGAGGTGACAACTCGTACCTAGTTGGTCCGAGTTCAAATTTAACTCGATTTACCTCGTTTTAACTTGGTTTTTTCCCCAGGGTATAGAGCTATACGTCATCAATGTTAATTGTTTTTTTTAACCTTTTCCATAGTTATGTATCTCTATTTAACCTTATCAAAAATTTCCTTTGGGAAGTCTTGATTTTGGCTTAGGGACCTATGTGAAACTACTATCAGACCTATAAGAAACCTTTAGGAAATCTATGGAAATTATAAGAATATGTACCTATAGGAATTCCAGACATTCCTATAACAGTAAGGTGACTAGATTTTAACATTCGTAAAGCGGGACACCATTTACCGGGGAAGCGGGGGGTGTTCTTATGTGTTCTTGATTAAAAATTTGGTCTATATTGAGCAAGAAAAATTTTGAACGCAAAAATAGTGTTTTAATATGTTTTTTGTTTCAACACAAGTAATATTTACAAATATAATACATAAAAAAATTATGCTAAGTATTGTTTTATTCTTTGGCAATTTCTTAATGGAATGAATTTTTTTTTAGGTAGGTAGCTGTCGTTGTTTAAAAGGTCATGAAATTTTTCACATGAATTCGTTAAATTATATTTCACTCAAAAATGGCATTCAAAGTGTCAACACTTAATTGTGATTTTTCTAAACTCCACACTTTATTTACCATAGAATAAATGTGTTCATTCACAGCATTAGTTCCAGGTAAGGACAATGCATATTCCACAATTTTTAGTACATTATTGTATGGAACATGATTTGTTTCAAAATTATGAAATATTTCTAACCATTTGTTCTCTATTTGTGCAGAAGCCCAAGATTTAAGCTTTTTCCTTATCAATATATTTTTTAACAATGATATCTCATTAAAAAGATCATATTTGGAAATATTATAATGGAAAATTTGTAGTAATATGATCGAATGATTTTTGCACATATTTCCAATTACCTAAGTTCATGTTTTAATGCAACCCAATGAAAATGTTCAGTATTGTTGTAATGTACCGTCCACTCTTCTAAATAATCTATGCAGTTGCAGTAGAACTTTTTAACATGATTCATGATATCTGCACGATTTATTTCACCTTCTTCTAGCTGACTTTTACTATTCTGGATAGTTGACGGAAGAAAAATATTTCCTAACCGCAATTTTGACACTGAAATTTTAAATTTTTAACTTCATTTGCTACTTCGATTACCGAAATTTTGTCACCTTCTATAACTTTTATAGCATTTTGAAAAAAAGCTGCTTGATTGTGTAAACTCTAGCAAAATTTTTTAGGATTCTTTTTCAAAAAACTCTTCTAAAATTCTAGGACATTTGTCCTGTGATAGAAAATAGGATTTCAGAGGATCGTATTATTTCAAAATTCTTTCCACAGCTGGCAAAAGTGCTAACCAGCACATTTTACAATATCCAAGTATTTTCTGATATTCGACTTCCGGAGTTACACAAAATTCTTTCAGCATTTCAACACGCACAATATACATGTAGAAATAAGAATATATTTTAATAGCTTTTAATGACTATATTTTCCACATCTACAGGCAACAAATACACAGCTGTTTGGATGGCGTTAGGTATTATGTGCACTGCATAATCCACACCAATAAGGTTTTGATTAAGGTTTTCATTTAATGTATAAAAAATGTTTTTTGTACCTCTTCTCGCTTTTCCTCCAAAATTCGCACTCGTGTTGTCTACACAATATGCTATCATTTTATGTTTTAAATTGTTTTTCTCCAAAATATAAATAATCGAACTGAAAATAATTTCAGAAGATTCGCCGGGTAAAGAAACGAAATCTAATATTCTAATACTTATACATTACAGTTTCCGAATCCAAAAATCTAATAATTGTTGGAAATAACTTTATATCCTTAATATTAGATGCGGCAGAATATATGGATATAAAATTAATTTTTACTAGATTTTTGTTCAATTCTGAAAATGCATATGGGGAAAGAACACACAAGTGCCTCGGAATTTGTTCTAGCACAGGGAAATTTTTTGTCAAATAACTGTGATGTGTGGCTTTAGTGAGATGGGTAAGATCATCGTGTGATGATCTTACCAATAATACTACATCCACCTTTGAACACAGACTTTCTGTCCTTCCTGCATCTTACATAATCTCAAGCTTTTCTGATTTCTCTCCCAAACATGAAAATGTTTTCAACTGATCTCATTATTGCCCTTCATTCTCTAAAGACAGTAACTACACTCATAAATCTAAATCAATTTTTAGTGAGGCACAGAAAATAACTGTTAAAAAGTAATAATTTTTCAAGTAAATTTTCTTAGCTTAAGGGGTAGGTATGTCCCATTAGTGAAACTTATAAAGCCTTGAGGTGGAACTCAAGCCAACTATGCTATCCATAACCTCTGCAAAGATATCATTAATAAGCACCTCTGCAATATATACCAAAAGGGTATGCAAAACTTAAGTTAAAAAACAAAAAACTAAAGTCTTTTATTTGTAATTACTCTGTTTTCCTGATGCTGGAAATTGGAATGTGAGACTAAAAATGTTGGTTAACCAGGCATCCCCTATAGTATATAGAGAATATAGAATGTCGATATTTTTGCTTAAGCCCGTTTAACCCAATACTTGATCCAGCACAAGGTCAAGTATACTTCCAAGTATGCTAGCTTTCCAGTATTGTGTGAATAGAACTAGTATGCTGGCTAGCAAGCATGCTTGCTAGCATACTCGCTGAGCTACTGGATTTCATACTCGATGTGGTACTAGATTTCTAGTAGTTCCTAGTAGCCATCAACCAATCAAGTCAAGTTACTGATACTGTTCAAACTTCTCTTTTTTTTAACCCTTTAACGCCTGAATTAATATTTTTTTCTGATTTGCTTTATAATAAATATTTTGTCTTATTACCTTCTTCTAATTCATAATCCCAAATATCATAGCAATATTCATTATATTTTCTGAGATATGGGGTGTACCATATATGGAACGCTAGGTGCTTGTAGGGTATATGTTGTAATGCCGAGTTATCTGCTCCTTTATGCATCCATGCAGTTTATTTCAAAATAAAATTACTGTTCAAATTATTTTAAACGTATTATTCAAAGAAAGGGCAAAGACAGAGATTATGCATATATATTTTTCATCCTGAAAATGGATACATAGGAAATGGATAAGATATATATTCTCAGAAACATAACTCTTTACAAATAGGATAATTATTATTCAGTGTAAATAATGTGAATTACATTTTTCAAAGCGTTACTGTGTAAATCTATGAAATCTTTATGATTTATGGAATTATTTATGATTTATGGTTTAAATCTTTATGATGTATGGAACTTGATAAAACAGTCAATACAGCAACCCACATTGCACTTTATGCACTCATATCTATATGTAGCTCCACACAGTCCACACCTTCTCTTTTTTTCAGCAATACTTGCTACGAAATAATTGTAGCCATCTTTGCGGGCAGTGTCACTAACCTGGCTATTTATGCTACTTTGCCTCATTGGTGGTCTTCTTGGCCCCCTTGGAATAGACCCATAACGAATAAGATAGGTCAAAACAATGTGCCTTCTAAATTCTAATTGTGGTATAGATTTCCCTACCTTTCTCATAAGAATCCACGCATTATGAATCGCTGTATCGATCAACCAGGTAAACAATGGCCACCACCATTTCTTGCTCCGGAAATCGATGCGGTAATTTCCTACATTTTCATCTATACGATCAGTGCTTATTATACTGGCTAATTGCATATGGTCGGGGAATAGCTACTCGTTACTTTTTCGATCGACAATACCGTCCTACCGGTGAGACTGCATTTACGCCATAAGTAGTTGATGCCACTGTAACCAATGAATTATCCATTCAACGAATCAAGCATATACCATCACATGATACTTTACTTTCCATAAGTCCTCGGGACATTTTTTTCATAGACAGTGAGGGGATGAGATGGCTATCTATTTTTCGGAATCCTATTCTCGCGCACTGTGCCCGTGCCACCCAGTCCCCTTTGTTTTAGATGCTGAAGAAGGTTGATCCCCGTAAATAGGTTGTCAAATACAACTGATGCGATAAGTTCTTTATCGATGGTGGAAAATTTTCAAGCATTTTGATCATAGGAGTTGCCGCTTTACCACACTTAGCCTCATAGTCCGTGTTTGGCTGATCTGGAGATCATAAAAGAGCCATCTGGTGTATTCAAGCACCATATTTTGTAGCCAAATCGAATGGGCTTACCCTTGATGAATTGCTTACAGCTATGGCAGCCGTAATAGGGAACCTTGCACTCATAGTCGATGTGTCTCTCCGGCCAAAATTTCATCAGGTACTTATTTTGAAGCATGTTAGAGAAAGGTCTCAGTTTCCACATCTTATCATTACTATCCATGCGGTTATTATCTGCACAGTGTATAAATCAGCATATTTAAAGGAAAAGATCCCTTCGTATGGCCTTTAGGATGAGATAATTTCGAAAATCTTTTTCTTTCTTCCAGTAACTTCGCTTACTTGTCACTACACTATACCCTGAGAGTACCAGAATTGCTATAAAAACTTGCAATTCAGCATGTTAAACATTAGTATCTGAACAGTTTTTGAGCAGTGTATATTTAGAAGTTTCTTTGTAAAGGAAATCAATCATATCAACATCAAACATTCTTGCAAAAATATCTACCGAGGATATTTCTCGCTCTATGGTGAAGCTGGGCTCAGGAAAAGCACCAAATTTCCGCTGCTCAAAATTCCCATCAGTCCATGATACCTCGACTGCCTTCGACTTGGCCCCTGGATTAAATGTCCGTACAGAGAGATGCTTGGTTTCTTGCCGATCCAGATTAGTATCTGTAGTATGCAGACGAGCCAGATGATCATGAAGAAGACTGGGAAGGGCATCTGTCGCGAAAATCAGTGTCACTGTCAGTGCCCAGAACAAGATCGCTGTGAAATACCACTTCAGCTGGACTGAGTAACTGCCTCCCGGAAAAATTGTCTGTTAGTCCGCCACTATCTTCGTCAGCTGAATTCTCGTCTGAATTGATATTTGGCTCTGGAGGTTCAGCAAATATCTCTCTCGCATCTAACGTCTGTTCTTCCTCCAATACTATAAGAACTTCTTCAAGTATTAGGGTCCTAAAACCATGACAATATTGGAAATAACTATAAGAATCAAACCTTATCCAAAAATAAATTAACCAATATAACACATAAAATTCGGTTCAAAGATATGCGACCCTGGCATTTATTATCTGAGAGTGGTATCTCGAGTAAAGATATTTTTTGTAGAATTTTCGAAAATAAATCTCAGTAGGATAATTTACAACATAGCAAAATACTGCACAAAACAAATTGAATCGTAGGAAAATAGTATTTCAAACAAAGAGATCAAGTTTATATAGCTATAGCTGCAGTATTACACAAAAAAATTAGAAAAAATCTCGAGGATCCTAAATGACCACGTAGGCGCCTAGCGTACCATATAAGGTACATCAAATTGTTTTCTCACCAAATTACCACAAAAATAGCATAAGAGTCATTAGTGATCGATATACTGGTAAAAGTATATGTTAACTTAGAATGAGATTAACAATATGAGCAAAAAAGCTGTTATCAAAAAAGAAATGGAGCACTAACATCGAGCACAACGCCATAATTCCCTACTTCAGCTTGTAGTCTATCACACTCCTTCCTCCAACCATGCACAGTGACAATTGATTCTAACAGAAAGAAACCAGGAAAACTACTATGCATTGAGCAAGGATTCATCGTGCTAGCGACGCGATTTCGATGCAAATGTAACAATGTAAGCATATATTAGAGCCGCCGAAACTTCACCCTGCATTACGTACCATATATGGTACACTAGGCGTTAACGGGTTAATTAGTATGAAATCATATGGAATAGTAAGCACAAGGTCAATGATCATGTGAAACCTCCCAGTATGGTTCCGATCATGCTAGATTCCGTCCTCAATATCAAGTAGCGGCCAGCACATATTATAGGTCTTGTGCTGGATCAAGTATTTGGTGAAACAGGCTTTATGGTCTATATTGGTTGATATTCCAAATTTTGGTCCAAATTGATCTATATTTTATGGTAAGGTATATATTTTGGCCAAAGATAAGCTACAATTCCACTGTGGCCAGGCGCAATCCATTCACAAGTCAGTGGAATCTGCAGCAAAAAAAAGTCAGACTGATTATGAAAGATTTCTCATCTCGTAATTTATTCAGTTTCATATATACTTCATGAATAAAATTTATGATATTTGCAACTACCTCATTTCTCTCAATTTTTGCCAGTTCTATAACCACTATCACGCAAACCATATGAAGCTTTTGAGAGTAAAATGCATAATTTTTCATAATATAGATTTTTTCATATTTGACTTGGTTTTTTTGGGTATTATGAGTCCAGTTTGGTCCATATTTGCATGTACTAGGGTCTATGAAGGCTATTTTTTTTGCCCTGAGCCACTGAGATCCCTGTGGGTAACACTTCTTTAAAGTAGGTAATTGGTTCAGACCCAATGACTGCATTTGGTAATGCAACCAAGATGGGCTAAGAAAAACTTGAGTCAGTTAATTGTACACCTACCTGGACCATAAAGTTATGAATAAATAAACCAATATTTGAAGAATAGAACCAATTTATAAAGAAATAGATCAACTTTTGTATAATAAAATAGGATAGCACTTTTTCCATGGGTTTTATGTTGGTATGACACGTTTCAACCATTAGGTTATCATCAGGTACATACATGATAATGGTATGTACCTGATGATGACCTAACAATTGAAACACATCGTACCGACATAGTGTCCAAGGAAAAATTGCTATCTTGTTTTATTATAAACATGCATACTTTCCACTACATGTCACCTGCCTCAGTCAAGTAGAGCAACATTGCACTGGAAATGGAAATTGGTGTAAATTTTATCATTGAATGAGGATTAAAAGTATTAGGATGCACAGTATTAAAAATGAGTTTATTTTATAGTTTGTTGTGTTGGCAGCACCTGGGCAGAATTTGCTAAACGTTGCGAATTGTTTTTGTGAGACTGGGCATTAGAACCAATAAAGGTGTTAGTTAGTTGCATATCTGACTCTCATTCAAGTATTTCATTCCTCCCGTTCCTCCAGTGGTAGCCTTAGACAAATTTCAACTCTGCTAACAAAAAGATACAGCAAACTCTAGATAATGGATTTACACCAAACAAAAATGAAAAATACAAGCAAAAGAATGTAACCGGACATGGTGAAACTTCAATAGAGATGGCGGCCTCCAAATGAATCACACTTGGATGCACATACTAAATAAACTTTCTACCTCAACCTCTTCTCTTCCCCCTACCACACCCAACCCACTGACCTGATGAGTATATATACCAATCCACACCGGCATGCATTACCTTTCCCTCAGAAGAAGTGACCAGCAGGGGTTGCGAAACATCAGGCTCATCTGATTACGCGGTAAGATCCGAAAAGTTACTTTAATCACAGCTGAAAGAAATTTAACTACAGTGTATTAAATTTAGAAGCAAGAATTGGTGGCAAGGGGCAAGATAGATGTCACTCATAAATGTAAGGCATGCTAGAATATAGAATGAATAGTAGATACAGTTTAAGTATTAATTCCAATATGTAATGGACTCTTGGTATGAATTACAGTTACTTCAGACTTACTAGTGAAATATACTCTTTAACAGATTTGCTTTATAGCAATTTTGTCTTATATATCTACTCTCCTTGTAAATGTTACCCTGTTTCATGTTGTGAGCTTCCATGATTTATTATTTTTTTATTTTCAGAGCGTTCCAATGTTTCTTCCGATAATGAGAGGAACATTGAATCTCCCTGCTGCTCGTGATCCCGAAGTATTAGAACGACTTGATCCCAGTGGATTATTGGCTCTTTGTCATAGATACCAACAGCATATTGCCATTAGTGCTCAGGTTGTTGCTTCTGAGCAAGCATTATTAACTGCTCGTGTGCGAGAGGTACATTATTTCCTTACTTATTTTCTTGCTAAAATCGTTCCCAGAAATGGGTACAATATTTTATGAATTCGAAAAAGCACATGATTTTTGCATTATTCTCAAATTTTCCAGGTTGATGCAGCCATCAGTGCAATGATAGATCGGCTGGTTGAACGTCAGAGGAAATTCGCAAGATATGCAGAGAGGTTGGCCAAGGTACACGATGTTTCCCATCAGCTGAATCGATGCCATGCTCTGCTGAATCAAACTCTTGAAAGTCTAGACAGCCTTAACAATAGTTTACCTGTTGCTGAGCGGTTGGAACCTTTTGTGTGGACAACAGGATAGCTGTTACCATATGCACATGCTACCTTGTGAAAGATATCATGTGCGTCAAAGGGATGATTCTCAGCATAAAATTTTTACACCTAATGGAACCTGTATCTGTAACAATATTTCAAATAATTTGTTTTATTTGTACATACATTCCCTAAATCAAGTGCCCCAAGTTCTCTGACAGCCTCTAAGTCAATGAAATTATGGTCACTTTGGTGCTCTATGTGATATCTAATCATATTGTAATATATTCTAGTTTTCTATGTATACATGGAATTATGTTGTACCTTATGTGTATTGGCTACTAACCATCATTGGCCTAATATTGTCATCATTGGAGAACAATATATATCTGTAAATTATAATGAAGTCTCTGGTTTTTTGATTTGCCTTCAAATACCCAATCAGAGCTCAAGTGCATTAAATGTGATTTTAATATGCATTTATAACCACATTAAATGTGCATAGAAAGCACATTTTTGTGCATACATTTTAGGCACAGTAAATGTATTAAAAATAAGCTTCCAGCCCCGAAGATTTTACCTCCCTAAACTATTGTGGATGGATCGGATTGCGAGGATGTAAGTTGAATAACAAACCACAGTGCTTGAATGCTGAAATGTGACTAACTTTTATTGCATCCATTTGTCACTTTTTCCAACGGCCATAAAACAAAAGAGAAACATAATGCGTGTGGAATTCAAATCATCCTAATACAAAAGTTCATTATTTATGAAACTTAACGTCTTATAACACCTCCCCTCGTTATTTTACATAAATAATGCATCACAATCTTACACACACTTATCAACAAACGAACATTGTAAAACAAAAGTAAATGATATTTACAATTGGCATTCAGCCACACTACCTCAGTAACAGCCTCATACATAGAAATATACTCTGCATGTGTTTTAGAGGTTGCAACACATCCTTGCTTTTTACTTCTCCAAATGACAGTTGCCCCAGCTACGTTAACCACATAGCCGGAGATGGACTTGGCATCAGCTTTATCATTGGTCCAATTTGCATCTGTATACATGTCAATAGGTCTACCAGATCTTGGAGTAGTTCAAAGCATACTCCCTTGTCCCCTTTAAGTATTGGAAAACATGCTTGACATGCTTCCAGCCTCCCTCGGTTGGCTTCTCACAGTGCTGACTCAATTGGCACTCAGCATTGCCACATTCCACGACCACAGCTCATAGATATATGAGCATTAAAATCTTTAACAAATTGCCTGTTATAGCAAGAACAATGACTAATACAATTTTTAAATACAAACTGTACAAGTGGCTATTGTCTATGCCATTTTACTCACTGCAAGAATACTTTGAATATGATCTTAGTGACCAAGTATTCTGTTAAACAATATGATAGTTCATGTTCTTTTGTGTAGTGTCTCTCTTTGTGGATATTTTTTGAAGGGTAGAAGTAACGGAAAGTAAGGACGAGGGGGAAGGGTGGGTAAGAGAAGAAGTATGAGAAGGTGAAAGAAAGAGAGACGGTACCTTTAATGAGCCCTGTTAATTCCCGGTTTTCGGAAAGCATGGAAGAGCCAGATTAATGATTGCTCCATCGTTTCTAGTTGGAGGGGAGACGCTGAAGGTGGGAGGGAGGCCAGTATGCCCACCTTGAAACAGTTGTTGAAGTTGTAATTGTGGGAGGAGGCATGTATGGATACCGGGAGAGAATAGGAATGGGAGGAGGGATTATTGCAAGAGGAGCGGTGATTATTCATACTGATGCATAGCGGGGTGGTGGAGAGGCAGATGTAAAAAGCGGGACAGAATTGGCAGAGAAGAAGATAGACAGCATTTTCAGTGGTGCAGGAAAGTGAAGGCATGGAGGGAAGCAAAAAAGAGAGGAATTGTTTGGGGAGAGGCTGGGTGATCAGGATAGGACAGGTTTTACATCTAGCACGATGCGCATATATCCAATAACCCAGACTCCCTTGACAGATTCCTCACTAACCTTCCCCAGTCTCTCCTCCGAAGATACCCTGAACACCTTCTCAAGAAAAAAATCTCTAATAAGTCTTACTCCCCCATAGCCCCTCCTCGCAAAACCAAAGACAACCTCTCCTTGTGCACTACATACTTCCCTGGTATTCAGTCCCTTGAACACATCCTCAAAGACCTTTTCCCTATCCTGTCTGATAATCTTACCACCACCAATATTTTCCCTAATTGCCCATCTCTTACTTTCAAACGTCCCCCCAACCTCTCTGGTATCCTGAGAACCACCAGACCTCTGTCCAAATCCCATCATCTTCCAAAAACACCCCCTTCCCCCTGCAATCGCGCTAGGTGTAAAACCTGTCCTATCCTCATCACCCAGCCTCTCCCCAAACAATTCCTCTCTTTTTCACTTCCCTCCATGCCTTCACTTTCTTGCACTACTGAAAATACTGTCTACCTTCTTCTCTGCCAATTCTGTCCCGCTTTCTACATTGGCCTCTCCACCACCCCGCTATGCATCAGTATGAATAATCACCGCTCCTCTTGCAATAATCACTCCTCCCATTCCTATTCCCTCCCGGTAGCCATACATGCCTCCTCTCACGATTCCAACTTCAACAACTGTTTCAAGGTGGGCATACTGGCCTCCCTCCCACCTTCAGCGTCTCCCCTCCAACTAAAAACGTTGGAGCAATCATTAATCTGGCTCTTCCATGCTTTCCGAAAACCGGGAATTAACAGGGCTCATTAAAGGTACCGTCTCTCTTTCTTTCATCTTCTCATACTTTTCTCTTACCCTTTCCCTTCCCCCTCGTCCTTACCCCTCCTTTACCTCCCTTACTTCTACCCTTCACTTGTTTCCCCGACCTTCCTTGCCCCCTCAGTCAGTTTTCTCCTCTCCCTCGAGAAAGGTGGCAGTGGCCACCGAAATATCGGAACGTAATCTATGTGAGTGTCTTCTACTTATGTGTTTCTCGACTTTTGCCACGCCTGTGACCAGTCTTTAGTTACATACAATAAGTGATATAATAATGGTAACAAAAAATACAAGCATATTGGTAAATTAAATTTTTTCCTGTAATAGCATTTTATTGAACAGTAAGTTTTTGAAAGCAATCCGTGATTTGGAGTTTTTGATTAATTCAGGAGTACTATTCCATATCCTTGTCCCAACAACAGAAAAGGATTTATTAAATGTAGAGGTTCAGTGTAGTGGGACAATTAAAAAATCTGGTGACATTCGAGTTGCAACATTTCGATTTTTCTCTTTAGACTGAAAAAATTGCATGACATATTCAGGCTGTTGACAATTGAAAAGTTTATATAAGAAGGAGGCAAGTATGTATTCCCTCCTTGTTTTAGCTTTAAGCCATTCTAACTTAGAAAAATAAGGGGATATATGATCATCTTTTTTAAGATCATAAATGAACCTGACACACACATTTAATTGTCGTTGAATCATGGTGTTAATCTCTTCAGTTAGGTCATGATAAACAAGGCAGCAGTAATCAATATGGGGTAATATTAGCGAGGATACCAGTTGCTTGTGGGTATGAGAGGGCAAAAGGTTTTTATGAATTTTTAGTTGAAACAGGATCATGTTAATCTTATTGCTGATGGCTTGAACATGGTTTTGGCACCAATCTTATTATGGCAACGATTGATGTTAATTCACTTTACACATCTATTCCACACAACGAGGGCCTAGAATCACTCCGTTACTACCTCTCACAACGACAGACACCACATTCTCCTTCCACTCAATTCATTGTCCACCTCACCGAAATGGTACTTACAAAGAACTCTTTCTCATTTAATGGTCAATTTTTCCTTCAAACCAAAGGCACCGCTATGGGCACCCGCATGGCACCTTCTTATGCCAATCTATTCATGGGCCACCTCGAAAGTACTTTTCTATGCAAACAAACGCTTCAACCTCTCTTCTGGGCTCGTTATATTGACGACATTTTTCTGCTCTGGCCCCACGGACATGAATCCCTTCTCTCTTTCATAAATTCCCTAAATACATCTTTCTCAGTTTCTTTCACCTCTTCCATCTCCGAATCCTCAATTACCTTTTTGGATATCAATATTCTCTTGGAAAATCAAAAATTCATTACCTCTGTCCACAAAAAACCGACAAATCACGAACAATACCTTCACTTCCAAAGCTGCCACCCGCCACATATCAAGCGTTCGATCCCGTTCTCCCTCTCCACCCGAGGACACCGTATATGTAACAACGCCCCTTCCCTCCAAAAATATACAGACAGCCTCCATCACTCCCTCAGGAAACGCGGGTACCCTGAAAAACTTCTCTACAACAAAATCCTCCCTCCCACTGCCAAATTCACCCCCCGTGCCAAGTCTGACCCCCCACAAACCATTAACTTGTTCACAACATACATTCCCGGCACCCATAGAATTAATAAGATCCTCAGAGACTTGTTCCCTATTATAAAGAACAACGCTTCCACTTCTCTTCTTCTGCCCAACTGCCCCTCAGTCTGCTTCAAACGCCCACCTAACTTACGTGATATTTTCAAATCCACTAGGCCCTCCCTTCAACCACCATCCACCCGCTCTCCTTTGTCATCGCCTTGCCGCCGCTCAAGGTGGAAATGTTGCCCGCTTCTCCATCCCACACGTCCCATCAATCGGTCTTCCACTATGGCGACCTGCACCTCCATCAACACCATCTATCGCCTCTCCTGTAATTTTTGTCCATCATTTTATATTGGTGAGACCACCACCCCCCTGTCGATCCGTATGAATGGCCATCGTCACTCCACCAAGTCTCCCCCCTTCCTCGATCCCATTCCGAAGCACACCACTTCCCACGGTCACCCTTTCGATCATTGTTTTTCCCTTAATATTATTGAAGTCCTCCCTGAATCTGCCGGTAGTATAGAGGTGAGAACCAGAGAATCCGCCACATTTTTGTTTCCAAGGCATGGGAGTATCCAGGTCTCAATCTTCAACATTGAGAGCCCCCATTGGTCACCTTTTCCTCCCCTCCACCAACCCCTCTTCCCCGACCTTTTTTCCCCTTCCACCCCCTCACTCTACGCGGAGAACATCACTCTCTCCGGATCGAGAATGGCGCCATGAGCGTCGAAACGTCTCCCAGTTTACTTTGTGAGTGTCTCCTTTTTTCGTGTATCTATGTTTCTTGTTAAGTGTCCTCTTGTGCGAACTATTGTGTATCCGCCTAGTGCGTCCTCTATGTGAACATATATATATATATATACACACACATAACACCATTCATACACAACGCCATAGGCGCAAATACACGAATATAAATTCAAACAGAAGGTGAAAGAAAGAGATAGTAAACATACATAAAACAGTGAACACAACGGTGGTGTGGAGATGGATTGATGGCCGAAAACACATGGAAAAAATTTCGCCTTGACTGGGAATCGAACCACGGACCTTTCACTTGCCGGGCGAATGCGCAGTACCACCATGCTACCGAGGTTACTCTAATCTCCAGTGAATTCGGCGGGGGGTTTATAGTAACAAATGTCCCCCAGATTAGCCCATTGAATTGGCCGAGAGATGGCACTAGGGCATGGTTCCACCCACCAACGAAGAGAATAAACAGAAGAGGAAATGATAGAAAGTTCCACTCACACAGACAGTAGGAAAGATATAGAACATATATATGGGGCACACAACCCTAAGAAGAAAACAACCAATCTGGTCATATGCACAAAACACCATTCATACGCAACGCCATAGGCGCAAATACACAAATATAAATTCAGACAGAAGGTGAAAGAAAGAGACAGTGAACATACAATAAACAGTGAACACAACGCATGACTAAAGTATAAAAGCACATAAAAAAGACTCACAAAAATATTTTCCTGATATTTCGGTGGCCACTACCACCTTTCTCGAAGGAAAGGAGAGAACTGACAGGGAGGGACAAGTTAAGGGTGGAAGTAAGGGAAAGGAGGGGTAAGGAAGAGGGGGAAGGGAAAGGGTATGAGAAGATGAAAGTAAGAAAGACAGACGGCTGTTAATGAGCCCTGTTGATTCCCGGTTTGCGGAATGCATGGAAGAGCCAAATTAGAGAATGCTCCAGCATTTTAAGTTGAAAGGGAGATGCTGAAGGTGGGAGGCAGGCCAGTAGGTCCACCTTGAAGCAATTGTTGAAGTTGGAATTGTGGGAGGAGGCATGTATGGCTACTGGGAGAGAATAAGAGTGGGAGGAGGGATTATTGCAGGAAGAGCGGTGACTATTCATGAGAATGCATAGCAGGGTGGTGGAGAGGCCTATGTAGAAATAGTTGTAGATTGGACGTTTCCGCGGTCATGCCACCTTTTTCAACAGAAGAGAGTTGACTGCCGTTGGCTGCTGGCTGAGTCCTCTTCGTGAGTGAAAGAGTGGTGGTGGTAGGAATGGATATAGCAGTGGGTCGGGATTAAGTGGCAGAGGTAAGGAAGGGGTGGCCTCTAGTGAGAATGATTCAAGCCTGGCTTTTCATATGCTCTTTCTATTAAGATACGGGCCAGCTCTCGAGATCTCACCTCAACACTTGTTGCACTTTCAGAAAGAACTTCTACTATGGCAAGGGTAAAACAATGGCTAGAGGCCACCCCTCAGGGGTGAGGGGCATCACCCAGGGTTCTGCCCCTCCCACATTTATGACCTCACAACGGGGCACCCAATGGACATCTTCAAAAGAACAGTTCGAGACTTTTGTTTTGCATTTGCCACTCATTTGTAACCACCTCACCCCTTGTGAGTTGCACACTCAAGTGTGTAAACCAATGACCAATGTGTCCAACCACAAAAAATTCCTACCACTATATGTGGTGCAATTTGCTGACAGCAGTGGACACACAACCATTAACTGAAGGCAATTTTTAACTCATTAAGATAATCAAACTCACAAAACACATTGACACTAAGGGTCTCTCCTAAGCTAAGCCAGGTAATCAACAGGTTTAGCCATGCATGAGCCAATGAATCAAAAGAAAGCTTTAGTTGTGGTCAATGCATTTTATTGCTGAACTAATTCGTATTGTATAATGGTACACATTCAGGTAGGGAATGGTTATACGGATAGAAAATATCTCCATTTAACTTTTGATTTGTTTGGAAATCACAAGTAAAAATTGCAATAACAATGCAAACAACAAATTTCTTAATTGCAAATATTAAAACAAAGTGAAGCATTTATTCTTTAAAAAAATCATCTCTTTAAAGTTCTAATTATTTGGCATGCATATAAGGAAGCATTATTAATTTTGTTTACAGCCAATGGACTGGATTGTTTAGCTCATATTCAAAAATACCTTTATACCAATTTCAAACTTTCCTAATCTGAGATATAAAAATAAAGAAAGGGGAGTTATCCATACAACTGCTGAGACATTGCCTTTTTTATTTTGTTAACTGGCAACGAAAAACTTTCCTTTCCAGTTACAATTACTGTATGAATCAACATATCATATACATTTTAATACAAGTTGATCAATTTAGGCCATACTTTATATTTATACAGCATACAAATATAACCTTATTCCTTTGTGCAGAGGTGAAAAATATAAAATAATAGTTCTGGCTATAAAACTTACATCTTAAACAAGCACTGAGATAAGCTTCACAATGCAACGATACTAACTCCATTGGAACAGAAGTATTTTCCATTGTTTACTGAGTATTGAGCAAGGCAAATAATATTTCCTAGGCCACATTGCCAGACATGTAGAACAAGTCAAGAATAACTTTTTACACCATCACACAGGCCAAGTTCATCCCAAAGATGCATGGGAAATGTAACACAAAAGCATTTGAGCCACCTAGGGTGACAACATTTAAAGTACAGAGGCAATAAAAAAGCTCATAGCTTCCCTGTCCTCCAATTTTACCCCAAGGGAAGCAAGGCAGTTGGCTTGAACAATGGTAACCAAGCAGCCTTGCACCAGCCCTGTCATGATGCCATTCAGCACACATGATGACATTTAAATAAAAATAGGAGATGGAGTAGAACCATTTTCTTGAAAAATATTAGGTTCACATCCCCAAAATTGATATGTTTCATAAAAGGAATGCATATGTCTCTAAGTTATACAATGGAAAATGGAAAAATAATAATGTGCCATATAAATACATTCATAATCCATTAAATTATACCCTCACTGGCCCTCATTTTAGCAAGAAATAAAATACCTACAATCATATTGCCATATTTATTAACATCAATAAGTTATAAATATTCTGGTTTATTTTAGTATTTTAGGCAACAAAAACAACTTCATTAAAAAAATAAGTTAAACAATGAAAATGCACAGTTATTGGTGTGCATGATAATTCAGCTGTCTATACAATTAAACTTTGTTCATCATTTCACCTGAGAAAAGGCTTAACAAGACTCATGGCTAGTGTCTAGTAGTATTCCATTTAAAAATGACAGTTAAGGCACATGACTGCCACTCGTGGGCAGTTTATCTCTCTGGGATAATTCACAAATTCCAAAAAAAAAAACTTCAATTCAATGACTACCAATGTGCATTAAAAATTGTGGTCCATCAAAAGGCCCCAGATTAGTTACTTTTGTTTTCATAAAACGCTCTACAGTATTAATTGCTTAATTTCACAGAAACAGAACAAGAGGTAATAATGAAAGACCACACTAGGTTCCTAAGACTTTGCCATTGTAATCATCATCACAATACACCTGAATGCAAAAAAACATAAGCCCGAGTCAAAAAAGCTACAGAGGTATCACTAACAAAACTTCCAGAACTCAACATTTACAAAAATATATTGGCATACCCCTCAGGATAACAATTTAACCACTAACTTCTACAACTTCACTATTAATTATTTGGTGTAAACCATTTGGTAGCCTGCATCACATTCATGGAAAGCCATGCCTAAAGTTCAAAACACAAGACATGGATTCATTGATCAAAGGTGCCACGATGAAAGAGCAAGGAATATCCCATTATATTTTCTTATACTTATATCAATGATATAAAAAGATATCTTCTTATAGAATAGAAATAAAAATGTTCTGACCCCAGGAGTCGATCATGAAGAACTTGAGATTTGTCATCATGGTCAGATTTCTATGCCCCGCAATGATGAGAATTAGTAAAGATAAAACAAGTTGATATAGAATGTATTGAGATATATTTCATATTCCCAGCTCATAATTTAGTCCTCAGAGACCAAGGCTTTGTTTTTAAAGGCTATATGCTTTCAAATCTTATGATCAAAAGTAAAACAAATGTGAAAATACAAGAAAACAAAGACAACAATATAAAGAGAACAAAAAAGTATGATATACAAATCACACAGTAATACTTGCTTTGGATTGATAATCTATTAAATCTATTCTTTTCACAAAATGAAATAAAACGGTATAAAAATAACAACAGAGCTTTAAAAACCCTTTAACTAAATTTAAGAGTAACTAGCATTATGCAAGAACAGGGAAGAAAGAATGTAATATTTATATCCAGAATAATGGCCTTCATAGAAAGCAGGAATTGGCATAGAAAATGAAAACAAACCAATTAAAATTTCAATAAACATAAGTCTGACACCTTTTTTACAAGAGCAAGAAAGGAAGGTATATTTCCTACCTTTTACTTTTGATTATAGTCAAATTAATACACTTCAAAATAATTCACTCTTGAACAACAACACCCCAAATACATTTAAAATGCCTCTAAAACACAACCTCTAGTTCCTATCCAATGGATGAGAACATGAAAATTTTCTTTTAGAAAGAGGTTAACTCTACAATAAAAACCTCTTTAAAAATGAATTGTACTTGTAACAAATATTGAATTCCCATGAGGCATGAGATTTTTCAGAAATGCTTCGCATTTCAATCTACTTTTCTTTCACTGCCTATTATAGAAGATTCAGAGGTGGCTGCAGATACTGAAGATGACTGGCTGGCAGTCTGTGAACCACCCCCTTGTTCCTCTAAGTGAGAAAGATGTCTCAGAGCATCAGCACGTTGAAGAGGGCTTAAATGCTGTACCATTTCTATGACAGCATCCAATGCAGCTTCAGGACAATCCTAAAACAATTAAAAATTTTTTAAAGCCTATGGAGGTATGTACTTAACACAGCAAAACGTGCTGAAATGTGGAAGGATTCATAAACTACCGGCTTTATAGCCATCTCTGAGAAATTTGAATAAAAATAGCTACTTGGCAAAGGAAAAATACTTGTACAGAGGATAAGAGGACAAGCATTCCCTGAAACCAATCTCAATTCATTATTGTTATCCTCCAATAAAGCTGAGAGTAGCAAGCTATGCATTAGTTAATATGCATAGGGGTATTGGATAGGCAAAAATGAGGCATTCCCAGATTGTGCTCAAAGCGTCAATTAAAAAATACTTGTTGCATATTGATACAGTGTCCAGCAAGAAATAGCATGTCCCCTCTATTTTTTCATACATATATTTTACGATGAGACAGATATCAGCCCGATAAGGTTTAAAAATTGTTTTCAATTTTAGATGATTTCTGAATTGCAAAGCCGCCGCATGGCCCCTAAACTGAGTTCCAACCCTCACTCATGCCTTTCTTCACCTGGTCCCCGAACAGAGAAAAATTGCTTGCTAGAGCCTTGACTCTCCTTCAAAACAACCCCTTTGCTGTCTTCTAAAAGCATGGGGTTGGGTGCAGCACCACAACATCTAGATCAGTAGCATGGTTTTCGACTGTGCTGCTGCAAGTTCATCTGACAGTGGTAAGATTTTTTGACTGGAACTGTACACTTTCAATGTCAAAAAGAGCAATCATATCACACCCTATAGGCAAAATATTTGGGTCTCGGAAGCACAATCACCAAAAAACTTCTTTATTGCAGCCAAGGTCCTGGAAGAGGAGACAACCACAACCCCTTGGCCATTTGTGACTTTCATGCCGAGTCACTCTGTGACTCTTTATATGTCAGTTCCTTATATCTTTGTAACTCCCTGCCACCAGACATTCAAAATGCATCCTCATTCCATCTTCAAATACCTCACTTTTAATTTATATATTTGCTATCTAGAGAGCTATAGCCCATATTTTAGGTTTTTGCATTCTTTTAGATTTAATTCTAGTCCCCAGTTTTAGTTCAAGGTTTTCTTATGCAAGTTCAGGTCTTATATTATTCTAATTGCTCATTGATTCTTAATAGCTAATAATCTTCATCCCTCAGTTCATTTTCACTATTTTCTTACATCCTTCTTACTGAAAATTTTCTAATGTCTACTGCCTCATCTTAGGTGGTTTACATTATTCTAGATCACACTTGTAGAGCATAATGTATATTAACAATTGTTATTTAATTTTTAATTTGTCACTTCTGTCTGTACTGCTGATGTAGTGTAGAGGTAGAAATATGTCTACAGGATTTAATTTGTCACTTCTGTCTGTACTGCTGATGTAGTGCAGAGATAGAAATATGTCTACAGGATCAGATTAGGATTCATGCAATTTGAAATTTTCAAGTAACTTTACATTTGAGAACAAACTTATAGTCTCCAGGGTTTCCCAACCTGAATTACTTTGTGGTATGTTTATAGGAATTTGTTACAAAATACACTGCTTTAATGTGGATCTTGTTCAGTTTCCATATTAAATCTTTATCCGTTGCAACCCAAATATTCGATTCATACTCCAAGTGAGGCCTCACAAGGGTAAAATATCTACTTTACTTTTTCGCTTTAATACTTTTCCACAATTATGTACTTTAAAAATCCAAGTCTCTTCAACACAGTGCCATAAATATTTTCAATATGATTCCCCTATGATACATTCAAAGTTAGAGTGACACCCAGATTCATCTTCATGTGCTACACTTAGACTTATCCATCAGCATTATAATTTTGAGGTGATTGTAATTTTTCATTCAGCATTGTATTTCAGTGCATTCTTTTAGATTTAATTCTAGTCTCCAGTCTTGATGCCAATGATAAAACAAACTGGCAGAGGAGCCCTTTGAAATTCAAAAGTTGGAAGGTACATGACTAATATTCTGATGCAGAAGAGTGTTAACAATTCCATTTGAAATTTGATGACCAACTCATGTTCAGGAACCTCCTATGGCTCAAATTCTAACTAGGAATTTTCCATGTGCTAATTAATTCCTTCTTAAAAGTTTAATAAATTAGAAAACAAAGAAATAATATAATTCTGAAAGCTAAAGTATGTTTTATTATTACAGTTCAATTCAAATTAAAATCAGTAATCATTAACTGATAGAAAATTTGCATTATTTTGAAGCTTTATAGAAATGTATTATTGTTCTAGAAGCATTGCTGAAATTGGTGTGGGCATTCCAAGATATAAAGATGGACACATAGACACTTTGCAAATGAAACATATACGGATAGTTGGCAATGGGGTTCCAAGAGTCTGTTTTTGAACTTGTTTCTTGATAGATAACCATTAGGAAATAACCTCATCCAACTGGAAATGTTGTCATTGATATCTTAGATGTAAATGAGGAATAATACAGTACTGATACCTCTTGCCAAACACTATAGGTCACTCTAACAATATTAGAGCTGCTTCCATTGATTCCTACTTTTGTTCACAATCAGTAAGGAAGTCACATATCCAATTTACAAACTTTTTTTGTTCTGCATGACTTTTTCATGCTCAAGAAGTACCGTTCTACCATAATTCAAGATGGTTAACAAGTTAAACTCTTGGCAAACTTTGAAGCTCCAAGGTAGAAATAATCCAGGCATTCTCTCCTACTCAAGTGCTCTGACATTTAAGTCAAAACATCTACATGATACATCTAAAATGAGGACTCAATATTTTTATCACTTCAAGTAAATACATTAATATTCCACATTTATACATACCTCTAGTGAACTGCGTACTTGTTGAATTATGGCATCTTTTTTAACACATTTAATATTATTCACTACTAAGGAATTTATCAAGCTCTTGTCCAACTGCTTAGAAAGCCACTCAACAACAGCTTCATTTTTTTCCCACAAATAACCCTGAAAGAAATAAAATTGATCACCACCAGGACATCAATTTAACTCTCCACTTATTAAATTTAATATGCTTGATTACAGACACACGGAAAAGAAAAGAATATCAAAAGCTCATAAATTGCAAGTGAAATGAAAACAAAAAGAAAGTAAGTATAATAATAAAAGGCTACTGATACATCTGGCTAGAGTTTCAATTGGGAAGAGGTGCAATGCCCATAGCATAAATGCATCAAGGAAAAATTTGAGATGGCTTTTAATGTATTTTGGCAAAGTAAGTAACTCATGAAATGAAAATTTATTCCAACAAATAAAAAGGAATCCTTCACCATAATAAGGATTTTTTCACACCTGGAGTACATTATTTTTTATTTATGAATGAAAAATTAAGGAAAATATTCCAAAAATGCATTTCAAGAAAATTGTTCGAACACAACAGTATTAGCAATATTCATCACAGTCACATACAAATCTAAGGCTAGCCATCCATAAAACCTAATATGAAATTTTTGGATTCATGAACCTTATACGAAGAGCCTTACATGTGTAAATTTCACATAATATTTATAGGTCACAATTTTATTAATGTATAACCAATAAAATAAGAATATTTAATTACCTCGGTTTGACCCCGGTCCTCCACAAACCACCTTCGAAGCATGGCATCAATTTGCCCTCGATCTGAGTTAGGCTGAATTTTTATCAGCTGTGATTTGACTTGGTTTTCAAGCAAGAGTCTTCTTAATCTCCAATACAAAATTGAGCGGGATTTTCTCCAAGGAACTATTTCCTGGAATTAGATAATGGGAAGGAATACTTCTTAAGCATGTAGCTAGGCATGTTAACAATATTACCCATTAGTTGCAATCGGGTTGTGTATTACTTCTAAAAGTAATAAAAATAATGGTTGCAAATTAGAATATGGAATATCAATAAATTCAAATAGTATTTTGTACGTCTAATATAAATCACAGAATGATACACTGAAGCTATTTCGAGGGATCAGCTAAGAGGCTTTAAAGGAACAATAATTCACTGGATTGTAGTACATACTATCTCACATTTCAGCCATAATCATACACACAGCGCCACCATTCACCAGGTTAAAGCCAACTTCAAACACTAAGTTGCTTACTTTACTTTATAGCCATTCAAGACTCGTGAACTAGCCATGAATAGCTTAACAGAGTAACCAGCTGAAAATGCACACAATGAAAGAATTTCCACCTGACCAGGGGTCGAACCCAAAGGCCCCTGAATTTCAGCCAGGTTGTTTAACCATTTAAGCAACCGAGGCAACCTTCCTGAATTTCTAAAGGCTTCAAATAAATAAGATATCACCAGACTGCCATCCATACTATGTCACAAAATTGTGAGCATCACACCACTGTCCATGAGGTTAAAGCCAATTTCAATTTTTTTCATTTCTTTTTTGCAGACGAAATCTCATGTCTTGCCTTTGTGATTGGCTTTGGGTCCCACTCCAAAAACTTAGTATTGTCTTTAGGTAATCACAATGAGTAGGAGAGGAAAAAAGTTACCCATGCATAATTTATGACCACCCTCTTCAACTCTCCCAGTAATAGCATGGCTGACAATGAAGCTGATATATTATGGTTGCATCACACCTGACTTGCATCACAATCAGTCCATTATTTCCCAAATATACCCTCTGATCAGATGTATAGCTAGTCTTTTTGCAGTTTTATACATTTTATCCCAGTAAGTTGGTGCTTTCTAAGCTTGAGAAGGCCCAATGTTTTATATGTAGCTGGTCAGGTGTTACAAAATTATAACATTCGGTATAAAGTTTCAGAAGAACAGTTCTGATTTTCACCAGCCTATACTAATTTTTCCTGGTGGGTTTCATTATTCTTGTCAGTGAAATACCTGTGTGTTTGACTAAATACTACACTCAATAGAAGAGGCATTATCTTTGAGTGCATCAACAACTTACGCTTTATTTTCTTGAGCACTAGATAGTGTGGGAGGGGTTGATGGGCCAAGGGAACAGGTCTGGGTTTACCCAAAACCCCAACCAATTTTTAAGCACCTAGAGTTTATCTCCAAGGCCCAGAAACACCACCTTTTACCTTCATCAGTAGGTGTCTAGAAAAAAGAATATTTTAACTGTGGTTCAACGTTTGAGGCTTAACTTTGTGGAACCACAAGATTGGAAAAGAAACGTTGCTTTGTACAGTGGCGGAAATAATTAAAGCAAAGGTGTTTGGCGTCTAAATGCGGCCTATGTGGGAACTAAATGAAATCCGCCAACTTGGCAACATTGAGAAAGTGAGTTCAACACCGGGAATATTCAAACCTCATAAGGATGCCAATAGTTTTTACACATTGACGCAATAGGCATACATTTAAGGTCTACATTCGCAAGAGATCCCTGGAGTTAATATGGTGGATCTCCACCACTCTCACCCAGTAGCCAGTTCATGTTCCAAAGTTATTATAATTTATATAATGCTACTTGCTATTTATTTCATGCATTGACCCCTTTGAAATATTTTTTCGGTTTAAAATTAATGAATTTACACGATAAGTGAATTTATAGTAAGGATGCAGCTTCTTTATTTGCTCGAGATATTATCAAACTAAAATATCCAAAGGGTTATGGATGAATATCGTTTTTATTACGTATTATTCTACTGCTGGAGGCTAGGTTGACTAGCTATATCGTTTATGTGGACGAATATCAAACATTCAAATTAAGATTTTAGCGTATTACCTGACAACTTTTATGTGTAAATACAGGAAACTGGATAATAGGAATCTAAAGACGTGGATAATAATTCTCACCAAAAGAATCCATCTATCAAAAGTGAGTAAAACTTTTCTTCAAAAATACTGACGATACCCAAATTGGATACTTGATTTCCAGCGCTTAAGAAGTGGAAAGAAAGGATTTTACAAATATTTTGACTTCTTAGTTCAAGCTTACGTATTTGCCAAGTTTGTAATTATGCTGAAAAGCTGATTTCCTTCAATAAATCAGGAGTCCTCATTTAGTCAAGGCTACAAATGGATCGTTTAATTTTATTTTTTCTGTGAATATGAAGCCCAACATAACACTGCCAATCGTAATGGTCGTAGTAGCCCAGTGGTAAGAGTATTCGTCGACGAACTGAAGGGTCCTGAGGTCAAATCTGGGTGACGCCTCTTTTAACTCCCAACTAAATATTTGTGATGCGATTTTCTGTCATGAAAACTTCTCAAAGAATAAAATACCCTACATGCGTAAATTTTATACATGGTAGGGATTAGGAAATTGATAGGTAATTTACTTCACCTCTAAACCCAGCCATTGGGTTGCTCGCTGAATGTGATATTTGACTTAGGTTTTCTGCCCCACTTGCTTCTCAATTCCTGCCCGTTGTCTGATGTTCATGTCGACTGACTTGCTCATTCAGGGAACTCCTATTTTTCAAAGCAGGTGGTTGACCGTATCTCTGATGGCCTTTATCACTCGATTTAATGCACTATCCTGATTTTTCATGTATGTTATGTGCAGTGCAGAAGAATTCTTCTTAAGGCTTAAGGCTGCACCAAGCCTTAAGGCTTGGTGCAGAAGAAAGCTATTTCACTATAATTCAGCTTTCGGGTCCATCTGCCATATTTGTGAATTTAATATCGATTACTGGCCAGAGTGAAGGACCCAAATAAAAATGAAAGACTCTTGAAATCGTCATTCATTCTGGTTTTAGTTTTTCAGCGTTATTTTCTAGATTTTCAGTGAGATATGCATATGCTATACGCGTATCCAAATCAATTTTTCTTCTTATTTTGGAAATAGAGGTAATAGTTGATCATAAAACAACGTATGTGGGGATCAAAAAAATTATTGCGTATTAATACATGCCAATGCTATTTTTAAATATTCACTTTTCCACTCGAGAAGTGCCATTTTCCACAGCATTAGGTATTAAAAGTGTCCTTTAAGTATAACTAATTTTTCCAATGTGTTCAGTAATTTTAACTTTTATGAGTGTATTTTAACTAGCAATGTTTTGAATTTGAATTGACCCAGCGTGAACCGAAAATCGGATACTCCTATGGCAGCATTCTAGGGGGTCCCCTCTTTGCATCACTACGCTTATGCAAGAGATCCGGTACTCCGTCATCTCTATCTGATTTTCCAACACATTTATGCTGTTCGGTACACTTCGTCGACCCTACACTTATGAGAAGACACATCAACGGCGAGCACAGTGGGGTCGTAGTGGCCGAGCTCCGAACCCTCCCCCTACACACTCAATGATAAGGTCGTGCACTTGCCCACCGAAATGGGTTTCTTACCCGCCTTGGGGAGCATTGAGCGGACGGTTTGAACGGCGGTCATTGCCCCATTTAGCGGCAAGGAGTGCCGCTGCATGGTTGTGTATTTTTCGGTTTCTCCAGTTGTGGTTTGCGGGTCTGCTGGCGTGTGGACGTGATCTCTTGACTCGCGAGCGCACGGAAGCTCGCCGAATAAACGTATCCTTTTCGCTCGAGAACGTGTCTCCGTATTTTCAATCCCAATGACAACTCTGGGCACCGTGGCCCTAGCATCTCACAGATGCTCTACCATCATGACATTTAATAAGAAAAATACATAATAAATTATGGATATTTCAAAATGCTTATTTTTAGTCTTTTAAATCGCATCTTTCATTGATACGTTCACAGTGAAATAAATTTTCTCATACCTTTACAAATGAACATTTAGATAACACTTGTGAAATAATGTAATAATAAACTATGAATGAAGCGCGTACGGAAAATGGTGATTCGTTTCCGTCGTACCACTTTACGACGAAGTTTTGCAGAACCTAATGTGACGGATAAGGAGGAACTCCCTGCATTCGGCTAATCCAGGGTATTGAAGGTGAAATAACACCAAAAGGCACTTATACGAACGCCGATGATATTCTATATTCATTGTTGACACCCACGACTCAATTACGCATCGAAAAATTCACTCCAAAGCCCTATGAGCTTTTTCCTTCGGACTGCTCTTGACTTGTGGGAGCATATATGTATTTGGCACACTATCACGGTTGTTCATCCGGAACAACAGCACCCGGCGGTGAGGTGAACACCTAAAAGCGGTGGCAAATGTAGTTCCCCTTTACTTGGAGAATGGTGGATGTCATTTGATGGACCGTCCACCGTCCGCCGCGAACGAAAGACGGCGAACAATAGTGCAGATTGATGCTCCTGGGTCGTTCCCAAATGTATGTGTGAGAAAAACGGGCGTTGTTTGGCTGATAAGCTGGTATCAGCCCCGAAGAGGAATATGAGACAATGAAATAACTAATTGAATGTTTTCTCATCGGAAAAAAGAACTCAATTCCAACATTCTTAACCTTGCTCAACGCTTACATTTGCCGAGGTGCACGAGAGCTAACACCACCTTGGCTGCTGCGCGTCTTAGGCGGATATTGAGTTTCGAAAGGGGACTTCGTGCAGCTCTTCAGGTCGCGGGGAGCTCGTCTCTATCCGGACCACAGTTACCAAAGTGAAGGAGTTTTCCCAAATCTATTGAAATAGCCGTCATCCTCATCGGTGATGGTGTTTCGTAGCCTTCCTTATCGATCTTTCCTCTCAACAGTATGCGTCGTCTCCCAACTTGTTTTCATGAGGGTGATAGTTACATCCATTCACCGGGCAATTTCGCTACAATAAAGTAAACCTGTAAAATCCCCTTCAGCTGTTTCCTTCTCTGGGGAGAAATATGTGGTATACTGTAAGACCAATGTGGTTGTTTTTACCCTAAGAAAGTGCATGCCTGTAGTAGCATGACAGCTGTGAAATAAATCTTCTAACGAAGTCTACTCTGGCCCACTATCGATGCGAACCTCAATGTAGTGGTAGTCACGCATAAGCTTGAGGGAAGCTCCAACGCTCCAAGTGGTTTGCTGTTGTTAATCTGGAGGGGAAAAGCCCTTCAAAGTTCGAGAATGCGAGAAGGCCCCGTCAAATACTTGTGAGATGGAAAAATTAGTCAAAAGCCACTTCTTTCCCGTGAGATGACCTATTGGGCTCTGAATCTCGATGTTAGGCATAAGCGATATCGTCAACCACACACGGAAAAAATGCCCTTTTTCCTTGAGTATTAGATGTTCCAATTGCATTAATTTTATCTTAGTTTGGATCGCACCAAGGAAGCTGATATTCTAATTTTCGGGCTAATAAAATATCGATCCCCTGGGCTGGATTTGAACCAGCGACGTTTAGTTTGCCAGGCCAACGCGCTACCAACCTAACTACCACATCCGGCCGATACACAGTCATCAACAGCAGACTACATCCCAAATGAAAATGAATCTTTGATTTTTTCAGAGTTTGGAAGAATTAGTCTCACTAAATTAATTGGAGCTGGATTAGGATCAATACCTCTGCTGATATTGGCCTTGAACATTCATTGATTGGTGATGTGACTGGCAAATAGGAAATTGATATTCAAATTCTGGTAAATCAAATGATATTTTTCGAGTTGATGTTGATTCCACTGGTATATGCCCGATCTCAGATCATCTGCGACTCGTTGCAACGGCATCTCTCATTCATTCATTTCCCTATTATGAAAAAAATCCCATTAAAAGTTATTTTTCTTCACCAAAATTCGAACCCCGACCTCTCAAATGCTGGTTATATAAGTAGATAACTAATTAAGGGTTAATTATGCAGCTATTACATTTAATCTGAACAGTTCTCACCAAACGCAAAAATTACAGATAAAGGAAATACTAGTTTTTTTTTATATTTTTACTAGGTCGTCGTAGTCACGGCTACTAATAATTATAAATTCATGCGTCAATGCGATGTTTATTATCGATTGATAACTAATGATAAAGGGTTATTTCAATACTAAAACTTTGTTAAGTGAATTGCACTTGAAATTGCCACAATGTTCAAGTAGTCCCAGATCTCCGTTATTAGATAAAAGACAAATCGGAAAATACGCCAACCTAATTAGGTTATGCACGTATGTAATTTCAGAAATGGCATCTTCAGGTATCTTCTCATCTTCACTCTCGACAATCAAAGGGTTATTGAATAGTATATCATGATCCATCAAAAAATTTATATGCTTCTTGTATCCGTAGATTGAAACCGGCGAAAAATAGGCGTATATATTTTAATTTGTGCCTTCTTTAGTATCTGACAATCAGTTCCTGCGACAGTTTTATTTTAAACTTCCCAGCAAAAAAGACAAGGGGCGCATCATATAAAAAGATCCTTGGAAAGTCGATCACAGTAAATGTCCTTAATTTGACCTTAGCATATAAAGAAGTCGGCACCTATTAGAGATGGACTGGATAATGATTGCAGTTAACCACTCCTTCATTAAATACCGTAAATATAGATTTATAACAGAAATGCTGAAATGAAAATGACGAACGCTACGAGAGAACACGCGAGAGAATTTGAGAGGTAATTTCAAAGAAGGGGTTATTTATTTGTAAGCTTTAGGTTCCGACTTAAGTGACTTGTCTTGTGGATTTCAAACACTCGCGGTTGATGCCTTCTTTTCCCGGAGTTGTCAGTTGTTCACTATTCCTAGAAGTTCCTGCGAATGTCGCATTGGCGCGCAAAAAAAATTTGCGTTAATTTTTTCCACCACTGTACATTCCACACACATGTTTTATTGGCTTCGACCATGGTTTTGACAATTTACATGTCATTATACCTTAATAAATCATAGTCACCCAAATGGATGAAAATTACAGTGGCTATTTGCAAACGAAAATTGATAATTGATTGATCGATTCACCAGTTAAACATGAAAGCATCTAAAAAATCAGACCTGGCAAAAAAATGTGCATGTGCTAGAGAATTTGAAACAAGAAAAATAAATTTGTCAACTCCCAATAACTCATTGTGAAATTTAGGAAGAGGCATTCATCGTTAAAACCACTCTCCAGTCACCATTCTTTAAGGATCTAACATGTGGAAGATCTATTGATGGAAATAGATTTAGGACTGGGATATACTGTATGAACTCGTGCGCCACACGCAACCATATAGGATACGCACCTCACTTTTAAAAGTGTAAACATTATAAAAAATTGTAGGCTTCCTTCATTCTAATAGCATGACATTTTGGGGAGCTGAGAACTTTTATCCAGTGCCAAAGACTTCCATTGCATAGTATGTCATTGGTAGCAGTGGCGTACAACAAGAGACATGCAATGAATACAGCCATTGTTCCTCTTTCAAGCTCATTAGTTCCGCATATGACTTTTACAAGTTGCATTTAGGAATAAATGATACCAAGGAAGTTCTTGTCGAATGCCATAGCGTAACACTCAATTTGTAAATGTAAGCTATATAAAAATGATAAAAACTATTTGTCAACAAAACAACTTAAGGCATATAACAGCATCAAAATCCATCCCTTACGTACTCGGACAGCCGTTGTTCTAACTTGGGATAACTGGCAGATTTTCCCCTAAAGGCTCTTCTGTTCATAATAGTATAGAGTACTGCAACCATGTTCTTTCTCCAATAGAACTCTGGAAATTTTTTTAAATCACCTTCAAATGCTATTTAAAAAATTGTTTGTGATACTAAAATACCTTAGCGATGAAAACTATGCATTTATTTAGAATATTTTTCGAGAAATAAGAAAAAGAAACACCCAAAAAACATGCCTACTTTAAAAGGTATTGTGATTGGCCGGCTGAAAGTGACGTCAGGTTCTGCAATGGAAAGGAAAACGCCGTTATGTATTGTACCTGTGGATGTTGTTTTCAGCATTTGTTGTCGGATTTAGATATCTTTGGTGGGGTTAGGAAGGCTGCGAACATATATGATTTCTTTAGACGGTGTGGAATCTGAGTTTGTCAAAGCTGATGCAAGAAATTTTCCGAAAATCTCAACATTAACAATGTTTTCATACGTATCAACACCATATTTAAATGAAACTTCGTTCAATCTTCAAAGAAAATATGATTCAAACGGAAAGCCAAAGAGTTAAGATGGCAAGGTAAATGCATGTTAATGTTTGAAAATAATGTTCACATTTGAATTTTGTAAAACTCATAATATGGCGATGATGAATGTTTTGGTGTTAGGGTCGTTCGTGAGGAACACGGCCATGATGCCTTCAGCTATGTGCAGGTTAAGCTCGATAAAAAGTGTTTGTGTTTTTCGTGCTCCTGTATGCCCTGAGCATAAACTAAGATACAAGGGATATGTCGAGGAAGCACCTATTTTGATGGATGGTAAAGACAAGTAGGTAGTGAGCCTTTCATGCAAGGATTTCATGTCAAGTTCGGGAATGTAAAAATAAAAGGTTATACAGTAGAAGCCCGGTATAGTGAGTACGGCTTATTGCGAGAATCGCGTTATAGCGAGTGATTGTCTTTGTACCGCCAAAAGGCCTATGTTTTACATGTAAAATAAAGCGGATATAGCGAGGCCAAAAAGTTCCTTCCACGGTATACGCTCGGTATTACGACAGATATCTCTCGAGGGCGATGCACCGCATAGCAAAAATAAACTATTGGGTTTTGTATTATCTGCTAATTAAACTAAAAATACAAGATGTGTGCCATATTTACAACACCTAAAGCCAGTTATGTCCAAACATTAGCGATTTACGGCCTTCAGTACGCTCTGCGCGCTCCCATTTTACGTTCTTCTTATGTTAGGCCCAGTCATCAGTGGGAGAGGGCAGACGACGAGCAAGATGAGAGTAGGAGAGGGAGTTAGGTCTAGGCATGGGCGATATTGATAATTCAATATCGCGATACGATAATTTTAGCATAAAATAAGGTGGCGATAACGATAACTCAGTGTGACGATAAACATCGTCTTATCGTGCCCCGATATGTTATTGGGGCACGATAAGATATCGGGGCACGATAAGATGTCGGGGCACGATAAGATGTCGGGGCACGATAAGATGTCGGGGCACGATAAGATGTCGGGGCACGATAAGATGTCGGGACACGATACTTAAGATGTCAGGGCACGATAAGATGTTGGGGCACGATAAGATATCGAGGCACGATAAGATGTCGGGGCGCGATAAGATGTCGGGGCGCGATAAGATGTCGGGGCGCGATAAGATGTCGGGGCGCGATAAGATATCGGGGCACGATAAGATATCGGGGTGCGATAAATATCGCTATAAATAGGTATCGCGATAACTATCACGATAAACATCACGATAAATATCGTGACCATGATAAATATCGCGATAAAATATCATGATATCGCGCCCCGATAAAATATCACGATATCGCGCCCCGATAAAATATCACTATATATATTTTAATTCCGACTAGTTACGCTGTCCTTACAGCTTTCTTCGGCGATCGAAAAATAGAAGAACTGGAACAAAAACATCGAAACTAGGGGAATTAATATTTTATATAATGGAAAATGTCCTGTTTTTTTCATGAAATATGTTGATATTCTACCAGATTGTGCCTGAAATGACTTTTTTGCTGTTTACCTTCGTCAAATACCACGGAAACAAAAGAAAAACTAAATACGAACGACTATGAGAATTAGGTGGGTTTTTTCAACACCATCGGATATAACGAGCGCTCGATTTAGCGAGTGATTTCCGAGGGATTATGAGCACTCGTTATACCGGGATTCCACTGTATATAGATCCCCATAATAACAAATACAAACAATACCCTACAAATGGATTAAGTATATTTACAAATGGATTAAGTATACTTAATCCATTTGTTTACATTGAATTCCTACTCCAGTAACTGACGATCTCTCTCTATTTTCAGGCACATTATATCATTAACGTATCATTTTTGATGTTTACAAGGATTTGGATTATAAATAAAAAATACAATGATTGTGAAAATCTTTTGTTTGTAGTGGCATAACCTTATGGTGCAGTGATGAGTTTTGATACCATTTCCAAGAACTTCCTTTTTGGGAAATATATATATTGGGATATTGAGACCAAGGTGGATTAAAAAGACCCTTGATTACCGAATATACCGAGGAACTTCAAAATTTAACCTGTCGCGTAGCAAGCAAATGCGATTGTGATCCTAGATTCTTATGTTGGGTGGTGTGATATTGGTGTGTTTGGCATATTATAGACAGGGATATATTCCAACTGCTGAGGGAACTAGAAAAATAACAATGTAGCCTCTGGAAAACAGACACATATGAAGCAAACACAATGTACATACTGGTGGGTCTTTTAGAGAGCATTGGGTAGGGTGGAAGTTAATGATGGCCTACAATGGCTAGCAAACGAACAATACACTCCCCTACTGACTCATGCTGTGCTTCTAGAGGTCCAGCTACCTTTGGGACTTCTGGGAAGGGCAGGGAGACAAGGAACTTGTGTAAGATGTACACCCCCTTCTTCACTACGATTTCTGGGAAAAAAGGTGTGCATGGTGCACGAATTGTTATGGTATCTTAGAGATAAGGTATTTTGCTTTTAGAACTGAAGGAAATTAATTTAAAGTTATAACATACCTGAATTACACCTTTATCATGCATTCTTTCAGGTGTGTCATGAAGATCAGCAAAGTGTAGGGCAACCTGATGATATGTAGACATTAGGAACTTTTCTCTGGCCTTTATCTTTGTTTCCAGTTCAGTTTTTGTGTCTGAAACTCCCTGAGCAACAGGTGGATCACCATGAGATGTAACTGTCAGAAGTTCTGACTGCAGCTGTATTAACTCTGGATCTAGACGGTGCATAGTCTTTAGGAGGTCTTTGGCACGATATTTTATCTCAACTATTCCTTCTGGCTCTAGAATACCTCCTCTGGAAATAAAAATATTAAATTATGACCCAGAGATATCATAAACCATTAACCTCTATTTATATGCAGCAGAATATTCTTTGATTTACAACAAAAATGAAGTAATGATGGATAATTAGAGATGAGTTGATAGGTACTGTATTTTCTGGCATATAGGATGCACTTTTTCCTAACAAAATACTTCTACTGTATGGGGTGTATCTTATGCACCAGTAATCAAAATTATGATTTGAAATTTTAGTAGTCTACAACTTCCAGTTCGTTGCAATACACAATTTTGCACTTTGTTCTTTTGAGAAAGAGTGGTTTCAAATAGAGAGAGGTCGAATAGCAGATTTCTCGAATTCAAATAATAAATCATGACTCAGATATTCAAATATCTTGAATACTAGAATTACAATTGATACGTTACATGTTATTATGCTAATTTAATTGTAGGCTGTTGAAGTAAATAAACCAACATGACTAAATAAAAAATTTAATTCTGGTTAACATTAACTTTTATAAGCTTTAATAAGTGAGCAGAAAGTGTTATTACACCTTCAAGTTCTGTCCAGCTATTAATTAACCACAAACTAGGATAAAAGTTCAAGTAAATTGAAAACTTACAGAAAAGATTAAACTTGGAAATTTCAATCTCAGATCTGATAGAATGAATTATGTATTACCATGACCACGTAAAATTTTTGCACACAATTGATGCACAATTCACTACGGGTCCATCAGTTAAGTACTGGTCGGTACCCCAGAGTTAGAGAAGCTCTCTCTTCCAAATAAGAAAACCAGTTTCAATACGTTTAGGTAATACTGGTAATTATTATTTCTCTACTTCTCTATACTCTTCATGCCAAAAAACTTGAGACTACAGAGGTCTCACTCAAGTTTCACGCAAATGACCAGTTTTGTAGTAGGGTTTTACAAATTTCATAATAACTTCAGAATATTTGAAGTAAATAAAACTTAACACTGCCTTTATATGAAATTTCAATTTGACTTGAGGACAGCTTAGAAAATAAAAAACACGCAATTCTTGGTCATTGGAGTTTAAATCACGAAAACAGTTTTAATCTAAAAAACATTTTTTTTAAAAGTTTATCTGAAGTGAAAAAAATATTTTATTTACATAAATAAATACAGAAATAAATAAACATTCTAAAAAATCTATTTCACTGAATTTAAATTGGTTTCCTCTTTTGGAAGGTATACCTTATCAAACATGGCATTCTCCGCACATTCTCGTCGGAAAATAGTGACAATGGCTCATAGCGATAGCAGAGTAGAAGTCTCAGTTATCAGTAACTCTTACATAAAATTTATTAGCAATTTGTGAAAGTACGATATGGAAGAAGAGACACATTGTGTGACCTCTTATAAATTGCAAATGATAAAGTAACGGGAGCAAGGTGAGCTCGTATTTAGCAGATAACATCAATGATGTTTACAAACTTTCTTTGAATCATGAATAGCAGTGACTAGTTTCGGACTAGACAACAGTTTTGCCGAATACCATTTGTGAAAACTGTTGTCTATCTATTATAAATTATGTGGTGAAACTCATCAACAGACTCATATCTCTGCCGTCATCTTGCAGTGCATATGATGCAGTTCATCAACACACCAAAAACACTGGTGTATGGGCACCCAATGGTGCATGGAGTGATATTCGAGTGTCATATTTAAGCATAATTATTCGAGATCTCAAATATCGAATAATTCCTAGTATTTCCATAAGCTACATTTTTTAACAGCATGCCACCCCCTACACCATGTAATGAAAAATTATATGCTGAATTAAGTCATTTTCAGGGAAGGTTACATGATGTTCCTGCAAGTTACCTGAGCATGAATTAACATAAGCATTAAAAGTACTTCTTTCAAAGATACATTAAACCAATTTAACAAAGACATTCAGCAGTACAATAAAGAACTTTCATTAGAAATATTTCAATTAAACTAGAATAGGGACAACAAGTTGGCATTTAACAAACAAATGAATTATGAACAGATATTTACATACCTGCTTTCAGGATCAGCATACATTTCCATATGTCGAGGATTAATTGTTGGATCAACTACAGCCCAAGCTCCACCACGCAACTCTCCATTAGGAGGAATGTAGATCAGTATTGGTTGGTTGTACTCTCGTAGTCCATCAACAATGTAAGCCCCGAATTTCACAACTTGTTCATACATATCTAAAATGGAATCAGTAGCAATGAAGAGAATACTATTAAAAAAAGGAAATAAAAAAGATTGTTTCACCAAAATTATTTAACAAGTTCCGCCCGACAGACGCGAATGCGTGTATGAGGTGCGTAGCCAGGATACCAAAGGACGTGCATTCGCGTCTCTTAATGACCTCTCTGAAGGCAAATTCATGTCTTTAATAAATTATCGAGTTTTGTAAATCAAAAAAATCTTTAATTAATATTAAATTACATTTTAGTAACTGACCAAATCAATGTGGCAGAAAATACTTTCCATTTTTCATGGTTGCACACTAGAAATATTCCGGGTTGAATGTGTTAATACCCACCAAAGAAAAAATGAACAGAGTTTAAGAAGTATTATGGCAAGAGTAAACAACTACATTCATTGTTACTGTAATGAGCTGACAGGGTTGCTACAAGAAATAGGTTTTCAAATTTCCAGACTTTCCTTTTTCCTGACCAACATTTAGATTTTTACCGACTTTTGGAAATGCAATAAAGAGCCAAAGTATGCAATTCTATGAGAAGGGGAAAAAATATTGGCATAAATGTATGACTAGGAGAGTATTTATTATAATCTTATAAACAAAAATTCAGGTACAATTTCTTCAAAGTACAGAAGTTTAAGTAAAAATTCTATTAAAACTCAAATAAAATGCCGCAAATTACACATATCAATACTGTAGATTAACAATAAAACAAAATGATTCATTACAGGATAATATTCTGCACAGGACAAAGACAGGGATCTTCTTTTCTATCTATAACTGTCTCATCTAAATATGTAGAAATTTGTTGTTGTACACACTGTGTTATATCATTGACATGTTTTCTTTTTGCTAGTTCATCGAACTCTGTCCATAGAGAAAAAGAAGCTTCATTTGGACTCAATACCAATTTCTAAATTTTTGGCAGCAGTTTCACTTTCTTTATTACCTTCCATTTTACTCACAATCTTTCTAGCAATACTGTCGATACCTAGGGTGGCTTCTTCTTTTGATAGAAGTATTACTTTGAACCTTGGATCAATTATCATTGCTATGGTATTAGTTAGTGAAATCCTATAATCTGGGAAGTGTACCTTAAAAGCTTGTATCAAGTTTCTAACAAATGTCAAACCACTTCCTTTCATACAATTTGAAATGTGATTTTCCAAAACTCTTTGTATACTACTTATTACCGGTGTCACAATTGATAAGGTTGGGTAAGAATCAGTGCTCAGTTCCACAGTAGCTTGATATATGGGCTGGAGTATGGCCACAAAGTTGCTTATCGTTCACCATTCACTTTGACTGAAATTTTCTATTTTACTGTTTTCAGCTAACTCTTCTGAAATTGGTCCTTTCTGCTCTAAAAGTCTTGCAAACATATTATATTCACTGTTCCATCTGGTGTCTATGTCCTGAATAAGTTTATGTGCTGGCTTGCCCATATTTTTCTGTAAAATACTTAATCTCTCCCTTGCTTGAACACTGTCTTGATAATGGCCAACAATCATTCTCCCTTTTCGACAGAGTTCACCGAATCCAGGTGTTGATTTCAGCATCATTTACTGCTAGTTGCATTGTATGGGCAAGACAAGATATTGGTGTCCATTTTGTACCAGATACTGCTGCCGTCATGTTTCTTGCATTGTCAGTCACTATATAAATTGGAATTGAGGACCTTAAATTCCATTCCTCTAGTATTGAGTTTAGCTTTTCAGACAAAGCTATCCCTGTATGCTGACCAGGAAAGTAGGAATTAGCAAGCACATAGCGTTTCATTGAAAAATCTTAATGAAATGACAAGTTAAAGAAATGTAACTATCTTGAGCTCGCGACGTCCAAATGTCAGTAGTTAAAGACTATGAATCAAGTGTACTGAATTCTTGTTCTAATTCTAGCCTAATTTCACATTTCCTTTTTTCGTACATTTCCGGAATAATTATTCTTGAAAAAACAGTTCTGGAAGGCATTTCATATCTTGGTTCTAGTACTTGAATTACTTCTGTAAAACCCCTATCTTCTACAATAGAGTATGGCTGATAATCAATAGCCATCATCTTCCCTATATGTACTTGATGTTATCAACTTCGCTCTGTGGTGAGTAGCATCCATTTTCAGGGGAATTAAAAATTCGGAGACATATGTTTCCAGCTTCTTTGAGGGATTCTTTTCTTTGACGCTTTTTCCCTCCTTTTCTTTTAAGTATTCAGAATGCCTTGATGGATGTTTCTGTACATGTCGATTTAGGTTTGTGGTGGTGCCAGTTGGCATTTTGAACCTTCTTTTGCAAGTATCACATTCTGAATCGACAAAAGAATATTTTGTAAAATAATTCCAAATAGAAGAACCTCTTCCAATCATTATGAAAGGCAAGTTCTGAAGTTGAAACTTTAAAATACTAATTGGTACAGACAATGGGAGGGCTCATACATGCCATGAAATTAAATGAAACAGCGCAAGGTAGCATTAAACTCATCGGTAGACGAATTGGATGTTTAATACAAAAAAAGGTAATTGTACGCGAAGTTGGGTCCACCTTCTTCCGTCAACAACTTGGATACCAACAGCGCCACAGCCATCATTTTCTTTATGTTAAACATGTGTATTGCATTTTCATCACAAATGTTTCCCCACGATTTTAACTAAAACATGACCAATTTGAACTGACCAATTTCACTGAATCTTGGCATCATATTAGGAAAATAATTTTAACAGTGGATCCTTAATCACGAAAATTTACCTCAGTAAAATATAGTCTAATACATGTAGCCAATTACCTGTCAAAAGTACGAAATAATTATCTGTCAAAATTGATCAAGTTGAACATTGTTCGATACTGGTGTGGTTGTAATAATAACAACCAGAAGTAGATATCCAAACAAAAGATAGTGACTAGTTCGTACTTAAAGAATTCCGACTCCATTAATCTTTGCTCGAATCCATCATGTGAAAAGGACATGTTTTTGCTTACCAGTTGAGCTACACAATGAACCAGTGAAGATTTTCTTCCGTTTATAAAAATCTGTACATTTTATTATGTACTTGTAAATGAGTCGCATTTTCACTTAGTACGTAATCAGTTGCTTCTGTGATGTAGTTAAAAAGTTGATACACTGTAAATTTGGTAAATTCGGTACATGAAATGTTACTGTCAACGTTAACAATGTAAAACCACAGATTTTTGGTTGAACTTCCCATATGTTTATCGTATGTGAACACTCATATGAGTACTATTCTGATTGAATTACATGCTAATCTCTGAGCAACGATCACGTACATATTTTGAGGCACGACAAACATCTCTGTCTCTCGTTAGAGATGATTTAGTTAACTGAAAATTATTTCCTATAAGTACTCATTAATGTTTAGGCAGATTATGTAATATGTGGTACATACTTATTATGTAGGTATTGTAAATTAATAACACAGCATGAAATTTTAGTATTGCTACCTACCTTATGGAAGTAAAATATTCTCCTTCACTGATCTAAGGACATTTACCATTAGAACAGGATGGAAATTGAAGAAATTGTCGGCAATCTTAATTAAATACCCCATTGTTTTCAAACACTTAAAATCTATCAACTTGGCTTGAGGTTTATAAAAATGCACGAGCCAAGTCGAGCTTCTTTCTTAAACTCGACTCGACTCGAATTTCGAGCTGCTCTCACATCCCTATATTTTATTTCAATGACCCAACGAAAGATTAAATCATTTCTGGGAGGAGGTTGAATGAGCAGAAGTTTCAAACAGGTTTACTGGCGTTATTTAAGCACATTACAAGACAATATTTATGCATTAAATCATATTGTTTTTATGACAGTTACATCTGAAGAATACATTCAATTGGAGGTACTAAGGATCCTGATAAAAAGATTATCAAATTCAAATATGAACCCTTAATACACAGGAATGAAACATTAATGCCTAATTTGTCTCATGAGGGTAAAATATAAATTAATTGCATAATATGAGACGAAAGAGTGATTCAATCATTAACACCCTGAAGATAAATCAGACCATGCAACAGATAGTAGGGATATGGAAAATTCAAATTTCTGTTAGCAACGAAATCATTTTAACATCACCTTAAAATAGAGTGTGCCAATACTATTGTTATTTGAAGGATATAGTGAGCATGCAAATATTTGAATGTATTATATCACACAATCTTTTACATTAAATTTATTCCTGACAAATTACCTTTCATTCCACCAGAAAACCCTCGCCAATTAGCAAAGATAATTAGAGGAAGCTCTTCACGTCCGAAGTCCTTGATGGCCTGTGAAGTTTTGTATGCTGAATCAGGAAACCATACCTGTCCAGCTTGGGACACAGTCTAGAGAAAAAAATGTGGAATAAAAGGAATGATAACAATTCATGCTAAGCTACATGAAGAAGAAGAAAAAAACAAAGAGTTAGCAAGACAATACCTGAATTTTACAACAATTGAAAGAGAATGAAGAAAATACTGAGGAAAATATTTTTGAAAACACTGATAGATTAAATTTTAGACTTGGGCTGATACTGATAGCGTATATTGGGTATTGGCCATTTTCCCAATATTTCAATACTTTTGAGTATTCGTTTTTTCGGATACTTTTATTCGAAAGTATTCGTTCGGTGAAAATCATCTAAAAACATAATTTTGAAATCCCACCTTCTTCAACTGACTTACCAACATGCCGCATATTTGTTCACTTAGCTGTGACCTTCGTGACAGTAAAAGTGAGACAAGTGCTTAGAATTGGCTATGGAAAAGCCTGAGCCAAAAAGCTCAACCTCCTCCGAAAAGTAGATGAAAATCCATGTATGCAGAAAGTTTGCTGATATAGCGGCAAGAATTAAAGTCCTGCCGTCAACTCAAGTTCATTCGCCTCAATGCATACGTTGTTCAGCATTTCAGCCACCATTCCAAGCTTGCTTTCCAAAAATATAAAATTAAAATATCGTGGCATGGTCGAGTGTTATGATGTCAATTGATTCACATTAGAAATTTAAAAATGAAGACGAAGGTGTTTGTCTCGTGCCTCCAGTGTTGCATACTTACGGATAAAACCTGGTTTCATAAATTGACACGAATAACTTAAAACGAATATAAGTAAATATATGAAACTTAAAGGATGTCACGGCAAAAGTACGATTCATATTCTATCAAATTTTCCTTTCATTTGTGCATTTCGTATTGTTATGACTATCTCCAAAGTGATGCTGGCCTCTGCGACTCTAAGAAATGTGCAATTTTTCATCGTTACTGCAAAAACATGCCTCAAAAGTAATAATTAAAAAAGTCTGGTACCTGCATTAAATGAAAGGCTAAATTATCTACACGCTGATATGCTCTTTATGAATTTCGCTTCTTCCTTTTTTGGGATATCAATCCTCAAAGTCAAGTCTATACATACTTTTTGCATGAATAGCATACACAAAATGTGCAATTTGGTCATATAGTCATCATTAATTATTGAGTGTGCATCAATGCAAAGTATCGTTTGTGTTTTTTTGGGAGGCCTAATAATTGAAAATGAAACCATGTCACAATAAATTAACGCCAGCAATGAACTAACTTGATGGAACGCATATTGTTTCCCTGGAAGTTATGCAACTCACAAATGCGTCTTCAACATAACCCAAGAAGGCCTAACCTATTCAGCAAGTTTCCCTCGTTACCATGTCCAGGATATCGGGTCCCTACAATAACATCCTAATGAGAGTCCACTGTATTTGGGGGTACCTGCATGTTTAGAGTTTCCTGAGCAAATGTTTTTAGAGACTGGTGCTATGGTCCTAATAGAAGAACCCTCTGAGCATGTTAAGCAGCTGTGCCAATAATATGTCAATGAGCAAAACATTCTAATATGAGCTGCTGAGGATGTTCAGCAGCTCTTATTTCTCAAAAAGAATTTTCAGCATTTACAAATTAGGGTCTGAAATCTAATTCCAGTGATAATTGTAGGAGTAGCAAAATAAAAGTTATTTCTCTCAATATTTGGTGCTTTTTTATAACACTTTTGATTACTGATTCGACTTCGCAAGAAGGGAAGCACTTATCAAATGTATCAAATTTTTTAGCAAAATTAAGTATAGTCAAATAATAATATAGGTATTGGCCATTGGTATTGAGGTATCAGTTTGGTATCACAAAAAGTGGTATTGTTACAAGTCTAAAACAATTTCACGTGAAAAATGCACAACCTTAGCTTCAGAATCAAGATTTGCAGGATCAGCGGGAAGGTTTAATTCAACTGTCCTTGTCTCCACAGCAATGACACCAACTGGAATCCCACCAAGACGAGCACGGCCACAGATGACAGTCTGCGCCCATGGTTGCATTATCTCATCAAATGAACCTTCATCAAAAAAGCCACTCTCCCATTTATTGTCATTGCCTAGGGAGAAAAAATTTACGATAACAAAAATTATCATTATGAAAAGGATATACACATAACTTTATCATCGTGCATGAAAAAATTAACAAAAAAATACACAATCAACTATGGACTGAAAATTAGTATGCCCAAAAGTATAGTACAATAGTTTGGTATAATTCAAGGTGTATAGGCCTTTTCAATTATGTATTACTAATTAGCAGTAGGAAAAACTTGAGGAAATTATTTTAAAAAATCTAAAAAAATAGGATCTAAATCATGAATAACATGTATTTTAGTAGATGACATGAACTGGCATTCTAAATATTGAACAACAGGTCAAACTTTACACAAACTTTTACCAGCTGGAAATTTGAAAAATGACTAAAAAAACAAAATTACTGAAAAAAGATAGCTGTAGTCAAGCTTTATGTACAAGCAATAAAATTGCATATATGTAATAATGTGACCAAATGTTAACTCAATCAACCAATGGTCTGGAGTGAAATAATCAACCATTTTCTTTATTCTAGGCTGCCTGAATAAATTTTGCCTCAGGCAAAATGAATGAGAAATGCTACTGGAATTTGTTTCACCATGCATACATGGCACTTCATTAAAACTACTTATGAACTAAGCCTAGTGTGAACTACCCTCAGACTAGGGATGTGCGAGTAGCACTTTTTGACCTCGAGTCGAGTATTGAGTCGAGTTGTAAAGTACTCGCGAATATCGAGTCGAGTCGAGTTTATTTACATTATTGTACATGAGTGAAGAGACCCATTTCTTACTTAAGTCATCACAATTAAAGTTAGCCAGCAATCTGACTATCAAATGGCAGGTCTACCTACCTAATGCATAGTTATAAACAGTCAAATTAATATGGCACGTAGCGCAGGCCAAAAGACATAATGGAAATTTTCCGGTAGCTCTCGAAATAAGAAAATTACCTTCATTCCTAGGATTACTCAAAAATGTGTAAATTTGCTTGCAGTACGGTACCTAGAGTGTACTTAGGCATAATATGAGGTGTACATGAATGACATGCCCTATTAACTTGAAAATAAGCCAGAGCGCAAAATTTTTTTCTTAAGGAATACATAAGCCTAATTAGAAGAGCATTCCTTGTATTTCGCATTCCTATGTATTTCTTTTCAGAGTTAAACGCTTTCTCAGTGATGTCGTGTATGCCGGGGTTAGTCCAACAGTACAGTGAATTTCATACAATATGCCTTATTTGTGCAGTAAATATTTGATAAGCTCGCGCCTCAAATTTATGATTGTCCGTTAATTACATAGTTAGTTTTTTAACATATACTTTTCTTCCTCTTCCAATTAATGGCACCATCTCTTTAAAATCGGTGATTTCTGCCTAAACATGTTAGAACTTAGAATCATAAAAATGATCTGTGTCAATCACCCCCATTTGCACGATGCATGAACACCTAATATCAGCACGGGTTATTTCCAATATCCATTAATGCAAGTTAATAATGTTTGAACAATGAATTTTCATTCACGGATGAATGTGAGCAGGTACATGAATTTTGTATAGAGTCCTGTGGATTAAAGTTTTCGATTTCTAAGGAAATATATTTGAGCAAAAATTTATTATAGATAATTATCTATAGATATTTATAATTATCTATCTTAAGATATGACTAGGAACTTGAAATTAATGATGTAATTAATAATCCTAAATAGGAAATAAAAAAATGGATAGTAAAACTTGTAAGTTTTATATGATACCTACATCATCCGCAATGCCCTTATAATAGGATGCCTACCATCCGTTACAAAATGTCCTTCACCTGTGAGTTTGAAGACCAATATCTCCAAGATGGCTAAAGCGATTCTAAAATAAAGTATATCAAATTAAAGCTTGTTTATTTCTACGTTTACTGGTAGTATTAAAATATTTTTACAATTTTTTTTACTGAAGTACGTGTTTAAGAGCGGATTTTTAGCCTATTTTTTTTTTGATACCGGATGGATCCATCGAATTCGGGCATCGTTAGAACAACACAGATCGAGATATCAAACTTCCTTTTCACATATTTTAGCTAAGAGTTTTGTTAATAGTTATACGAAGTTTCATACTATTACGTTCATCAATATTTTTGTTATTGATGAATTTGCGACTGCGTTATTTTCCGTCCTGCACGCTTTATGTTCCGGAAATCACCGTTTGGACCTTTCTCTTGCTCTCGAGTCATTAATATGAATCCACTTATGAAATCTCAGTAGAATTCGTTGATTATTTGATATCGATATGTATTTATTTTCGGCTATAAAAGCACGCTCAAATGTCCAGAGCATGCCTGGAAAGGTAGCGCATGCGTGGAATCATTTGCTGTAAGCAGATCGCCTATCGCTGTGAATGAGTCATGAGGACTCGACAATAGCGAAAAAAAGTATCGCCTTTAAGAATGCAAGTCAGTGTCATTTTAAGAACTGACGGTATCTTTGGAAGCATACCGTCATTATGCCTCCTCGCGCAAAGATTTTGGAGACGGAGTTGAAAATAATTTAAAATGCAATTTGTTCCTTTCGTTGAGAAGCCGAGAAAAGTGGGGACAAAAGCTATCTCTCTTATCGCTGATATTATTTTGGTGAATACTGCAACTTATAAACTTTTATTCAAGCATAGGCAAGGATATTTTTCCTGTGCATACTAGAGAAATTTTCTCGCGTGGTGTTTGGTGTGCGTGGTACCTACGGTAGCTTACAACCTCGAGCAGCTTATCTCTCCAGGCCAAAAGTCCTGTCGCGTGGAGCTCACTTTCCGAAATAAATATATACACCTTGAAAGCATATCTAATTCTCCCAATTTTTTAAGCCATTTTACACGTTCTTAGTTTTCAAACACGAAGAATACCATCAAAACGAACTAAATTTCCGACTTCCGCATGCTGAGATAGCGTATTTTTAAATATTATTCGTTAATTATTAGTAACTGAGTAATCTATTTTAAACTTTGCTTAGTATAAGATAAATATATGTTCCATATCTTATGCGAAGAAAAGAGAAGTGGCTTTTCATGTGTATCTTCAAGTGGGCATCAAACTTGCTTCCCGGAACTTGATTAATATCCGGCATTTTTATGTCTCAGTCGAAAAATTAATTAATATAACCAACTAAAAATATATTTTTGACATTATTAAACGTATAAATAAACAAGATTTAGTTCGATATACTTTATTTTAAAATTGAACAACTCATTTTTGTGATCTAAACCTTAAAACTCAGGGGATGGAATTTTACAACGGACATTAGGTGCTTTGAGCTCGAATATAGTCCCCCACCACAGACTTTTTCCGCGAATATTTCGGCCAAAAAGGGGGGGCTAGCTATATTCGGAGGAATACAGTACATATGCGGTTTGATGGACAGTGTAACCACCGATTCATCCATTCGTTCACGCATAAATCCGTTCACGTAAACGTACATGAAACCATTCACGCAAATGTAAATGAACGTACGTAAGTAGTACATGTTCGTACGTATTATCTACCGTGTAACCAGAGATTTACTCGATTTTGATGATAGCGCTTCCTGTCGGCAGATTTCTGAACCTATTGGCCTTGGCAAAAACTACTCGACTCGACTCGACTTTCGTAAAAAATACTTGAGTGCTCGAGTCGAGTACCAACTACTCGACTCAACTCGAATTTTCGAGTACTCGCACATCCCTACCTCAGACGATTGTGAGTATAGGCAGCATTTTATCCTAATAATAAATATTTTCTGGGAGAGCTATTTGGGAGCAGCCATCAGGTAGACAGCAACTACAGTAGATGGACTTAATAATAGACTCAAACACCATAATATACGCATTGTCTGCTACTGGCATTGTCTACAGCAAAATCCATAATTTTGAAGAGTTAAGGAAGAAAACAGCTTGAATAATTCATATTTTACAGTCATGTATAACACATGACTGTGTTATACTTTGTCTGAGCTATCCTATGATTTAAAACATGGAAAATTGGAACAGGTTGGATAATTGATTAGGGAACAGGTATATTATCACTTACTAGGCAAGGGTCGACCAGCAAGCATCCAACGAGGATCATAGGGAGCCTTGGTGGGATAATAGCCTACTTCCCTATCTACTGGATCCAATGGGGGCATAATTGGCGGAGGAGAGACATTGTCCTGCAGAAAAATTGTTACCAAGAAATTGATCAATATTTATTCAAACACCAGCTAATTGCCATATGCTCTTCATTGTTTTCTCCACTTTTTAAAATTTTAAATTGTATTTAAATATCACTACATTGTGGTCACTGTCAATATCTGCCCCTGGGTAGCTTTTGCAATCCTTTACATGGTAACTCTACAATAGAAATGCATCGCGGCAAAATTTGAAATTTTTAATGCACTCCCCAATGTCATGAAATTAAAAGGATTTGTTAAAGAACCCATTGTACAGGCAATAGTAATCCATATTTTTTAACCAAAAGTATTCTAGGTTTGACTTCAAATGACTAAAAATACTTTCATAAATAATACATATAAAGTTGGTTTTGATGGATTAGAGCCTTTCTTCTTTTGCAAAACCAAATTAGAAATAATTGACAGAAAAAAAACAAAGACCACAGGAAGTGAATTAATTACATGGATTCTTACTTTTATAGGGAAATATAATAATCTTTTCAAAACTGATTAAATATTGATAAAAACTACTGATATTCCATAAAATTCTCTGTTTTAGAAAAAGCTGTAAAAATTTACATATAGTAGCTGTGATTAACTCTGAATATATTCTACGGAAGTTAAGGGGGAAGTGGATCAATCTGACTCTTAGGGAAAGTTTATGTTCAAGCAAAAAATCATAAAGGACTTTGTGCCTACGGTAAAGCACAAAACGAGAGAGTTCCCATCCTGGTTCAAGCCTGATCCTTTTCGCATTCCTGGAAATAAGAACCGTGCCTGGTACCTTTACAAGTCCCGTCCAAACGGGCACCCCCTTCACACTTTCATAGATTTACATTGCTACTCAAAATTTCTCATCCATCATGATTACATTGAATTCAGCCAGAGCGTCTCCTCTACCATTACTACTAACCCTTGAAAATTTTGGTCCTTTGTTAATCGTCGCCGCACTAAACCCAGAATCCCAGAAATTGTTTCATATGCTAATGACAATGCTGTTGGAGAAAACAGAATGAGCCTCTTTCTCAAGTTTTTTACTGAATGTATGACGCCCCTCTCTACTCCACCCCTCACCCAAGATCACTTTCTGTCACATGTTACTAATAATTGCCTATCTGAAATCCATAACAACCCTCTGGAAGTTCTTAATTATCTCCGGAAAATTTCCCTTCAATGCTCCGCAAGTCCTGATGGCCTGAGTCCAATATTTATTTCCAATTGTGCTGAATACCTGTCAATACCTTTAAGTTTACTCTTAAACAGCTATTTTTCCCTTGGTAACTTTCCATCTTTATAGAAAACTACTAATGTTATCCCCCTACATAAATCTGGCCCAAAAAAAAATAGCATCAAACTATCGACCCATATCCCTACTCCCAGTGCTCCCTTCTGTTTGTGAGAGAATAATCCTCAACCGACTTTATTACTTCACATCCCCTCATCTCTCTGAAAATCGACATGGATTTCTTCCTGGTCCCTCATGCATATAGCAAGATATTCCACAGAGAAAAATTCATTCGCCTTGACCGGGACTTGAACCCGGACCCCCTGATTTCCGGCCAGGTGCTCTACCAGTTGAGCTACCTTGAGTAGGGTATGTCTATCTATCCTCAACTTAGCTGTTTTTCAGCATAATGCTGTTAATTCCTTGAATAACAAAACACAGATAATATTTTGATAGACTTTTCCAAAGCTTTTGACTCCATCAATCATAGCCTCCTCCTTCATAAACTTAGCGAACATTTTAATATTTCTGTTAATTTTAAAAATCTTCGCTCAAGTTTCCTCAGCAACTGAACTCAAACGGTTATCCTTTCCGGTTTTTCTTCTCCCTGACTCTCCACTGACATCTGGGGTCCTTCAAGGCAGTGTCCCTGGTCCCTCCGATTGCCTTGAACTACAAGATGCTTTATGGCAGTCATCAAATTTGTGCAATGTATGGAAGCTTAAATTAAACCCAGACAAATGTAGTGTGATGTCCATTTCCCTAAAAAAGTTCACCCACCAATTTAACTACACTGTTTTCAATCACTCTTTAAAATGTGTGTCAACAAATTAAGGACTTAGGTATTCTCACAGATGATAAATTAAATTTTTCCCAACATATACAAACCATCAAGTCTAAAGCAATGTCCCTCTTAGGCCTGCTCTATGGTTTCACTGAAGTTAATGACCCCCAAGCCCTACGAACCTTTTCTTATATCGTTCTTCCAAAACTTACCTATTCCTGCCCCATCTGGTCTATCTATCCTCAAACCTATCTCTCACTTCTGGACTGTGTCTACAATTTCTTGGCTGAAATAGTTAAAAATAGATTACCACATTTTAGTAACATACCCACCAATTCTATTCTCTCCTCCCTCCCCATTCCTAATCTTAGCACCCTTAGACTCACAGCAGACTTATAACTTATTTATAATATTCTAATTTCCACCACCGACTGACACAATTTGCTCTCCTTTGTCGACTTCTTAGTTCCATCCCACCCCGCCCGTTCTCATCCTTTACTCCATATTCCCATTCCCAGACTTTCGATTACTAAACGTTCTCTTTTCTTCCGTCTCTCCTCTCTATTCAACTCCCTCCCACAACAAATTGATCCCTTTCTACTCCCAGTTAAATCATTTATAAGCCTTTCTATTTCGCATCTTTCACCTGACCAGCCTTTACCTATTTGATTCTTGTTTATTCTTGTTTCTTTTTTGCTTGTACATGTCTCATCAAATTTATGTTTTGTTATTTGGAGACTATAAAATGGCATCATTGATGTATGAGGTTATAATTCCTTAAAAAAAAAAAAAATAAAGAAACATAATGAGATACTCAATGATAGGAACGGCAAAAATGCTGCACAAGACAAAAAATCTAAGATAGCAGAATTTCCACAGAAAAAATCATTCACCTTGACTGGGATTTGAACCCAGATACAACAAATTCATACCAGGTGCTTTGGGTAATTAAGCTACCAAGGCATATCCTTCCTCCATAAGGATTTCTTGTTGTTAGTGTACCCTCGCAACAACAGGTGAAGAGCAATTAGTTACCCTTTTGTTTCTTTTGTCTCTGCTGTCGCCTGTGACTGCATAACATGTTCAGTTCCATTCAGAAGCTTACTCAATAAAGTTCAAGTTTCTTCCTGTTCAAGATGTCTTTATCTTTGTGCCGGTTCTGCCTATCTCCAATGCAACACACAACAACATTTCTTAAGGCTTAAAAGACAAACAATATACCTTAGGAATGTAAGAGAGCCATTTCAAAATACTCCGTATCCCATCCAAATCATGAGGTTCAGTTTTGTGAGTCACTCCATTGTTATACATGATTTGGATTCCACCGAGCTGATTGTTCGATGCATACACTTCCCTTCCCAGAAGCTGTATGAAAAAAATCAAGAATCATATGTATAGGTATTTCATATCACTTGAAACTTAAAAGCCATAAAGAAATAAGCTATACACCAAAAGTATGTGCTTATGCAAAAGCTTGTAAAACTAACCTTGTTAAGAGCACTGTAACCAGTAAGGATTATGTGCGAGTTTTCAATTTGGATCACCCTTTGACCAAGTCGTACTAAGTATGAACCAATTCCAATAGCACGACATGTTACCATTGAAATTGTAACTACTTCCTTGTAGGCTTGAGATGTTTCCCCAGCTATCATTCCAGCATACCGTAGATTTTCTACACCAATGCCATCATCCTTACCTATAGATAAAAATGAATTACTATTGATGCACATTTAAAAACAAAACATATTTACAAATCTATAAGAAATTGATCGAAAAATCTCATAATATAATGTGATGAAAATAAATAGTTTAAATTAAACAGACAATGTTAATGATATTTAACAAAATGTAGACAAAAATATGTTAACCACTTGACTAAGGGGTTGTTTTCATCTAAGGCATTCTATTGGGAAAATTAGGTTAGGCAACCCACACGTACATGATATTTCATACTGCCTAATTGTAACAATGATAAAATGTGAATGATGGGATTTATCATCATACCCAAATGATATGCTTATCCCATATGACAAGATATCTTGTCACCCCCAGCCAAGGGGCTAATATGCAGTTCGATAGTCCAAGAAGGAGAGCAAAACCTACCAATAATATCTGTAATCTTGTATCTGGGTTCACCTTCATCTTCAATGAGTACAGCATGAACAGAATTAACAGCAGAGACTTTCTTAAAGTCCTCCGGTGTCAAATAGATATATTTAAAGCCCTGCAAAATAACAACATTAGTGTATCACAATTTTCATTGACCCATCAACATTTCTACTTCTATGTGATTATATTAGAAATTAGTTAAAAAATCTTAAATTTTACACAGCATTTAAATGAACAAGACCAAAATAATCTTTTTTTTTAATTTTAACCAAATATTAGTATAGAGCGTTCCACATTTAGTTGACAGTATGGGCTCTTATGGAGATTCGATTCCCATGTAAATCTCCATAAGGCCGGAGGTGCGACATTGCCAGGAAAGACGTTAACAGCAGGAAAATTAATATGATGCTATGGAATAGAAAAAGACATTTCCTGAAGCGGAAAAAGATGCTACATTTAGTGGTTGCAATAATTATTCGATATCTTTTAAATTAAATATTATAAAAAATATTTCCTTGAATTTCCGTCAGTAACGGCGCACTTCTGATTTCATGTTCCTCACCCAGTTGCAGACAAACGGTTCACAGTATTAAGTTAAAACTTTAAATAAAAGTTTTTTATACGTTTTCCTCCATATCGATGAGCTCTTATTTGTTTTTAACTTAGTTTCAACGTTGTTATATTAATTATAATAACTTTTGGACAAAATATTTTGAATTTTGCGACATAAAAAGTGGTCGCCTACTAACTTTCGTATTTCACGATATAGATCCATACATGCTGCGTATATTATTTAGATGAAACTTTATATTTGTTTTTGGTGAAAGAATCGTAACTCTATCTTGATTACAAAGGGAGTTATGAATTTTTGATTTCGCCAAATATTTTCCACGCGCCGTAATTCCGCCGCTCGCTCTGTCCCGCCAGCTAACCTATCGCGTGGAAGGAAGATTCTCTGTCGGAGAATGAGCTTGATACTTTAATTACTCGTGCCTCTTTGATAAAAAAGATATCGTTTTTTGTTTTTAGCATTTAGTAAAAGCAATAGTAATATATTTCATTCGATATATATATTAGTTTCAAGAACTTGCCTGATGAAAATATATAAACACTGAAGTATTCAGCAAAAATTTTGACAGCGAAGGAAGAAGAGGTAAAAGTCTTTCGTGCCTTTCGGCAGAAAATACGAATGGATTTGTACCAGGGATATTCTTATCCTATTCTCATCCTTTGACTGTATATTGGGTATTTCCGGAAGTTCCGTTAAGAAGGTGCCATAAAACATCTGCTTTAGAAGCGACCCTTCGGTGTTAGGGACCAGGCATAGAAAGGGCAGGGGATTTAGTGTCTCGTCAGGTTTCTGTGCGTGAACAAGTGGTGTGTGGTGTGCAAAATATTTCAACAGTGCTGTGGAGTGTCCTCCAGATTGTCCAGATCAATTTGTTTCCAATAGTGTGCTATCTCAATGTCCGAAACGAAGAGGAGGAGGAAAGGGGAGAAGTTGAGAAGCCGTGAAAGAGAGATGGTGTTTAATGTTTTCAAATATTTCAACCAATCGCTCAATGTTGCTGAATCCTGCAAAGAAACTTTGAAAGCCACTGGGTGCTCACAGTCTACTGTCTACAGGGTAAGAAAGGAGGCATCCCGCGGTGCATTGGTTACTCCTTCGAAAAAAATTAATCAACCGTATAAGAATGCGAGATCAGTGATGTACGATGATTTCGTAAGATCGGGAGTTCGAAGGAAAGTTCATGAATCATTCATGAAAAATATTCCTCCGACTCTAAAAACTATTCTTAATTCTGTAAATTTAGATAAGGATCTTCCTAATTTCAAGAGGACCACGTTATACCGTCTTCTTCTTGACATAGGCTTCGTATATGAACGCAGGGGCAGACGAAGCATTCTTATTGAAAGAGACGATATTATTCGTTGGCGTCATAATTATTTGAGACTGTTGAAAAAATATCGCCGTGAGCGAAGGGATATTGTGTACACAGATGAAACGTGGATCAATGTTGGACAGACGATAAACATGGCTTGGCGCGATAAAGAAATAAAAACAGCTCGTCAGGCTTTCCTTGCTGGTCTGAGTACTGGTTTGAAGGCACCCACCTCCCGAGGAGGACGTTATGCCATAATTCATGCAGGAACCGAAAATGGGTTCATAAAAGGTGCTGCGCGCTTCTTTCTTTGCAAGAAGAACACTATGGATGAGCATGATGAAGTTGATGGAGAGTGTTATGAGAGTTGGTTTCAAAACTCACTTCTCTCGAATGTACCCAAAGGCTCTGTGATAGTTGTCGATAATGCGTCTTATCACTCCAGGAAATTAGAATCCTTGCCTTCTACAAGTTGGAGAAAAGATTGCATCAAAGAGTGGTTGATAAGTAAAAGAATTAACTTCAATGAGGATAGCTTGAAAAGAGACCTTTTATTTTTGGTTAATCAAGTACGGGAAAATTTTGAGAAATTTCGGATTGAGGAAATAGCAAAGACATACGGTTGCACAGTTCTAAGACTACCACCATATCATTGTGAGTTGAATCCGATTGAAATGGTTTGGGCCCAAGTAAAGCACTACGTGGGAATGAAGAATTCGACGTTTAAGAAGGAGGTGGAAAGACTCATAGCCGAAAGCTTTGATATCGTCACCCCAGAAAATTGGAAAAACTATGTTGAGCACGTCAAGAAAGTGGAAGAAGACATGTGGCATGCAGACAATTTGCAGGATGACATCGAAGAGTTGATAATTCGCCTGACGTCGTCGTCATCATCTCAATCGACGTCACCCTCAGTCGAAGACGAACCAGAGCCACAGCCGAGCACATCGCGTTACATGGAGGGAGTTGAAAGTCTATCGGATTCATGAGTGGAAAGGTATGGAGGAATTAAATTATTTTATATTTAAATATTATTATGAGGAAAATTTTTCCACGGATTGGAACGTTCATATGATTTTACTGCTCAGAAAAACTATATTTTGGCATTGAAAATGCCGACTTGTACTCCATAAGGTATATTTATTATTTTTGTAAATTTATTTACGGCATCTAGCGTTTCAATAAACCTCTTCCCAAATGAGAATCAACAAACTCAAGAACTTTGTCGGCAAGAACCCACCCCCCGCCATACGCTCTTGAGGTGGCTCGCAGGGTACTACTAAATAGATGAGCGCGCGTATATTTTTGGATCGGTAAATTTTTAAAACGTTCAAACAAATTCAATCGTCACCAGAACGATTACCTGGAGTCTTTCCGTTAAAGTGAATATAAAATTTCTTTGCTGCTGTTGTCAGAAAATGATTAATTAATTACTCATCGCAGTCTCGGAGCACGTAGCAAGCATTTTTCTGCATATTTATTATCATTTCCTTGTTGGTATGTTAATTGCGTCTCTACTTCAAGAAGAAGTTAAAATTTTGTTGGTAAATCACAGAATCGAAAGCCAATTACAAAAAGTATTAGGTTATTGAGCAAACCCGAAAATGTTTCCTGCTGGAATCATTTCAAAAATGGAATTTCGAAGGTGGGTAGTGGGATATTTTGAAAATTCTTCGTTTGAATCGTTTGGCGTCATATCCTACTTCCCAGTATTATGGCACCTTCAAATGTTTGGGAGGAAGGTTGGGTCTGGGGTCGCCAAAAGGGATTTAAGCTCCTGCCTCAGGTCACCCACAACGTGCGTTCCCTCGGTTCCCGACCCAGGCTCTGAGAGATGGGAGGGTTTAGCCTCAGGCAAGACACGTAAAAGGACATTGGCAATTGGCGTCAAGCCCGGGTACTCGTGGGACAATGAACGGGGATGTGTCTAAGTGGGGAGCTTGCGGGGGGTGCAAGCAGAAGGGGAACCTCGAAAGGAGGAGGGAGAGACGGCGTCCAGTGATCCAGTCTGGATAAATAACGAAGTGTGATTCGTATAGCGGTTGTGGCGAGGGAACGGGAAGTTTACGGGATGTGGTATATTTTATCATCACATTAAAAATTTATTATAATAAGAAAAACGGATTCGCTCAAATGAGAAGGTCGAAATTTCTCTACAAAATATGGTGATCAAGCCGCTAAAAGAAATTAAAATTTTTATTTCTCTTACTCAAGAGCTCCAAAAGCACTGGCCCTTGAAGTTCCCTAAAGTGATCCCTTCTCACCATTCAGTGCCTCAAGCAAATAGGGGAGAGTAAATTGGCAATCCCTCCTGGCGACCATTGACATAAGTTTTTCTCACCTACAAATCTCTCGTGGCACTATCGGAAAATTTTTCCTTGTACAGGAATGGCAATGCCCCACCTTTCCTCGGCATTCTCGAAGAAAATCGAGCCATAACCTTCATATTTACGTAAACGTCTTTACTTTTGAAACCCATTGCATTAATAACGCTGTGAATTACCGACAAGGGAGGTGAATGAAACTTATAATGAAGCGTTAAGCAATTAAAAAAATTCCATTTATTATTCAGCTCAGCTCAGCAGTCACTTACATTAAAAAAATACGGTATTTTGTAAACAAAATGTTTACTTTATATTCCGGTAATTCATGTAACCTTTACATCGCAAAATGTCATCCCCGTACGCCTTATTATGCGCAAAATTTAACACTTTTTTGAAACTAAATAATTTTGCCGCGGAGTTATGGGTGGTTGCCTATGCTGTCAGGATGCCGCCCACGGAGCGGAAGCTTGGCAACAGCGTTCCCCATAAGCTCATACTGTCAACTAAATGTGGAACGCGCTATAGAGGATTAGTAAAATTATCGGAGACCAGTTATCATTCATCCAACTCAAAAACTCAGAAATCAAACAACCTGACTTCATAAATTTATTAGGCTTAAAATTGAATAAATCATTAAACAAGAGAGATAAGGGTAATTTTGTCTTCAAAAATTATCTCATGGTGCCTTCATTTAGATATCCTAAACATGAAAACCATGAATTTAAATATTTTTTGTTGAAAATGGCTCACTAGGTCTTCCATACATTTATGTGCTACACTGCGGCTTACTTGTGAAGAGATACTCATAATTAGAGATGGGCAACTTGGTAAATTACCGCGGTAATTTTCGTAAATTACCGTGGTTTTTTTCGTAAATTACCAACACCCCTGAAAATTACCGTAATAAACGGTAATTTTCAGAAAAGTTCTTCTTCAGAAAATTTCTTCCTCATGAATAAACCATTGGAATTGGTAATACAGTGAAACCTCTCTTAACAACCACTCCTATCAAGCGACCACCCCTCTCAACGACCAGTATTTTCCCGAACCGATTGTAATGCCCCTATGTTCATGGTATTCATTACCCTTATTCAAAGACCACCCCTCACCCCGACCAAAGACCACCCCTTTCAAGGGAAGTTCCCTCTATTCAGCAAAAAAATTGTCGTAAACCTGAGTTTTTCCCAGCTTTTGGGAATCATACCAGCCTATTAGGTCAGTCCACAGACAAAGGAGGGCCAGTCTGCCAGCGGGTGTGGATTATTTAAGTGTGATTTGTAACATAGTAGGCATCGTAGCCTCGCGCGGGGAGAAGGCTCGAGGCAGCGTGCCGGGCTCTCCGGCGCCGCACCGAGGCAACGGCGAGAGATGCAACTGAGTTATGTGCACGAAAATATTAACATCAGTGGTCGTGCGATGAGAAAAAGTCTCACTCTTTGTAGCCGATGGTATCAGACATATCATTACACAGCTGCGGACGCTTCATTTATACTTTTTGAGACGGTCGGTCAATAGGAAGAGATAAAAAGTCAGCTATGTAGAAGGAAAGGAAACTTATCCTAACTAATGATTACAAAGTGAGCACACGTTTGAATTTGGTGTGAGAGAAAATCTCATTGCACTACCAATGGGGCTAAGGGGTGATTCAGCGAGTCTTTTCGTGGGGAACGCCATAACTTCGTTAGTGACGGCACACGATCCACCACTGAGTCGAAGATGTCAAAGAGAATTTGTTTAAGTTTAGAAGAAAGGGTTCGAGTTATCGACGAACAAGATAAAGGTGCATCTGAGAGAAGGCTAGCAGATTTATTTAAATGTGGGAAAACTCAAATAAATGGAATTTTAAAATCTAGGGGCGACATTTTAAAAGAGTTGCACAACAGTAACAGGAACGGTGGAGTGAAGAGAAAGCGGCAAGAAAAGTACGAAGGGATCAATTTGAGTGTTTTTGAGTGGTTTAAAGTTGCACGGTCGAAAAATATTCATATTAGTGGTGTATTAATAAAGGAGAAGGCCTTGCAAATTGCTCGTAAATTAGGAGATGAAGATTTCATGGCCAGCAATGGCTGGCTTGAACGGTTACTAAACGTACGGCATGCCATTTTTTTTCACCTAATTTTAAGACGAATGAGAATTAAAGAAAAAAAATATTATTTTTGGAGGCACAGAGTTTTCTTTATGTTTCGGTTACCTCATTGGTCAATTTAATTTCTTGTAAAATATCAGTTTAATGTTAACGATGTAAGTATACATGTATTTAAATATATTTATAATATTTTTTGTACTGCATTTCCGCCAATATAGTGTAATTACTTACCTATATATTGTAATTCACATCTAGTAACCAGTGCAATAAATGTAATTATGTGCTTTGAAAAAATCTAATGTTGATGAAATTCCTATGCATCAAAATTTTGCCGTGAGTTGGTAAAAAATATTGAAACACACTCGATTATTATTAATGAATCCTGAGCTCAGTAGTTTTCCCATTTTTTTTCAAACTAACCGCCCGGTCATTTGCAATTACATATATTCATAGAAACAACCCCTCCAGACTCCTAAACCCCTGTCAAACAACCACCCCTCTCAAAGACCATTTTCCAGCGGAACCATCGGTGGTCGCCTAATACAGGTTTTACTGTATTATAAATTAAGAAGCTAAAACAATTTTTTTACACTGTGTCCATAATTAATTCCAATTAATTCAGAGTAAAATAACAAATGCACATTGCCCAGAGGTATGTCTTTGGAACAAAATTTTCTCATAGTGTGACAAAAGAGAGGCAAATTGTGTGTTGCTGCCAACTTTGTTTTAATTTTTTAATGAGTCATTATTGATAAACATCGTGATATGTTTGATGCAAACGTCGGCATTTATATCTCTATGCTATTTGATTTCGTTTGGAGTCCTCTGATAAGGATTTGCAGCTCAAAACTTAAAATTACCTGAAAATTATGGTAATTTTCGAAAATTACCGTAATTTACCACGGTAATTTACCTCAATTGAAAATTACGGTAATTTACCCATCTCTACTCATAATGATTTTCAAAGAACGTATTTATACAACACAAGAAGAATTTTTAATGCACCAGAAAAACTTCTGTAAACTCTGAATTTGTTCAATGACTTATAAATATACCATGGAAAAATCTATGCTACTACATATTAGCACTATTTGAAACTAGGAATACAAGACCAGCATACCTTTATAACTTAATGTTTAGAACAAATTTATGCACAAATTTTAATGGGCAATTTCTTTAATATCTGATTAACGCAGTAATTACAAGCACAAAATTAAGCTCATCAAATGGCATCCACAGAATTCTTCCAGAAATTTTTTAAATGTAGTATTCAGATGTTGCGTGAAATATGTCTAAGAAGCACAGAAAAGTGAAGTTATATATATACCTTATCAGGCTCATCTGGATCTTCCCAAGCAATGTGATAGAGACTCTTTATTTCTTCAGCCATACCAATACGAGCTCCACTATTAGCTGCCAGATAGATACGGGGTATTCCGAGGCGCCTTGACAATTTAGAAGCATGGTAAAAGAGCAAATCTTCTCGAGGACCAAATGACCCAATGAGGTATGTCATATCATTTGCTATCACTATGATATCCCTTCCACCTGGATACTCAGGTGTGTATAAAGTCATCCTCCAAGCCACCATGCCAATCTATTAATGAAAGAATCATTACATTTTACTTTATTCTGAAGATTAGCTAGGATACTACTGCAATATATATATATATATATGTAAGAGAGCGAGACCCTTCTTCGCTCCTTCGCCACGCACTTAACCTGCAAACACCTATAGTTGCAACTTTCCACCCGCTCCCTCCCACCTGCCACATTCCTCCCGTTTCCGGTCGACTCGCTTCTCGTTCTCTCCCCATGTCAGCAGTGAACTATGCACCATCGTCCGACTACCAGGACGACATTTACCGACCAATGGGATGATCCTACGGAGTCACGAGGGGACGCCAACGAGGCGCAACTGAAGGAGTGAGATGTTGGCTTGGCGTCAGTCGGCCACGAGATGTAACGGAGCAACATACAATAAATCACGGAGTCTGGTCTTTACCAAGTTTAACATCATTTCTGTTCCCTGTTCTCCCTCTGACGGATCTCCTTCCGATCGGAAGCTAACAAATATATATATATAATCGCCAGAAAAGCGCACTACGCAGTCATAATAAATACAAAATAAAACAGACAGACGACTGTTTTTCCCTCGCCATAGTGGAAGTACTTTCCGAAAATGCCACTAGCATTGAGGTGAGGTCTCGTGAATTGGCACGTATCTGGCTCGAAAGATCATATCAAAAGCCAGGCTTGAACATATCTCACTAGAGGCCACCACTTCCTTACCTCCTCCACTGTCTCCTGCCCCACTCCTGTACCCATTCTTACCACCCCCCCCATTCATTCACTCACGAAGAGGACTCAGCCAGCAGTCAACGGCAGTCAACCCTCTTCCGTTGAAAAAGGCGGCATGACCGCGGAAACGTCCAAACTTTTGTGTCTCTTTGCATGTTTCTATGTTTTCGTCGTCTGTCTGTTTTATTTTGTATTTATTATGACTGCGTAGTGCACTTTTCTGGCGATTATATATTTGGCTATCCAGCCCACCTCCTGTTTTCTTCATCATCGTCATTTCATCAGTTCCTGTAGCTGCTGTGACACCGTTTGTGTGAGTGTTCTATTCTCATTTCCAACCACTGTAACCTCCTTAATTCTGTTATTCCTTTTCCTTACCTGTTCTCAATGGATAATTCCAATCCCACCCTCTTCTGGCTGAGACAAGTGCGCATCCAGGCGCACAAAGTTGCCCAATATGCCAGCCATACCGAGTTTCTCACCTCATGCTTACAATTAGGAATCCTCCCCAATGGCCTCACCCTCAAATTTCCCCTCTCTGGCATCCCTCCTAGCCTACACCCACTTTTACACACTTCCATTTTTCACCAATCCTTAATTCTCACCCGTACAGTACTTTCACACTATCAATCTCTCCTTCAATCACATTCCAGCAATCTCATTTCCCTTACCAGACTCATCACCCTTTCTTCCCCACATCTAATAACGGCACTTAATGAAATTCTTTCTTCTGCTCATCGTAACCTCATTCGTAGACGTACCAAACATTTAAAAAAACTATCCAATCCCTCCATTTCCTTTCTTCGTGCAGGACTTCCTCTACCTGCCTCAAGTCTCTCACCCCCTCCGCCACCCGCCCCTCCTCCCCTATTTCTATACACTCCCGACCTTGCTGTTTTCAACCTTCCCCCACCACCACGAGACACCCCGGTTTTCCCGAAGCGTTGTCCACCGCCTTGACCGCCCCCGCCCCCAGACCCTCAATGCCGACCACGACGTTGTCAACCTCTCCTCTCATTTGTTAGAGGCGAACGAACTCGCAGTTCTCAGAAAAGGACTATCCTTTTCGCCCACACCAAGGGTCGACCACGTTACCATTGTGGCCGACGCCATAAACTTCTGCCGAAATCTCCGGTGGAAGGCCTTCTGGCAGACCCAACAAAACACTCCTTCCCTTCCCTCCACCCACCCACTTGCCAGGTTCTTTCCCCCGTCGACACGTGAGCCCAAGCCACTTCATCCTAATCACCCAGTGGAAATCTTCATCAAACTCTTCCTCACCAAAGTAAGTGATAATAATTTCCTTCAATCCCTCACTCCACCCAAAAATCTCACTCGCCTTGAATCTCTAGCCCTAAAAAACCTCTCAGCCAATGAAGACATAATCATCACTTCTGCAGACAAAGGCTCTACCGTAGTCGTTCTTGACAAAGAAGCATATGTATCCGAAGGTTTAAGGCAACTAAATGACACAAATTTCTATTCTCCCCTTACATATGACCCCAATCCCCAATTTCAAATTGATATTCTTACCTTCCTCAAAGAGTTCGGCCCCGGGGAAGGGTCTAACCACCTCAGACATCAACCTTCTATCTCCCACCTACTTCAAAACTCCACACTTCTACTTGCTTCCGAAGATTCACAAACCAAACAACCCTGGTCGCCCTATCGTATCCAGCCGCAATGCCCCCACTGAAAGAATCTCTGCTCTACTCGATCACTACCTTCAACCAATAGTCACCTCCCTCCCTTCCTTCATCAAAGACTCCTACCACTTTCTTGACATCCTTAATTCCACCTCCATTCCCAAAGACACCAATATTCTCATGGCTACGATAGATGTGGTATCACTCTACACTTCCATTCCCCACTATGAAGGCCTAGAATCTCTCCACTACTTCCTCTCACTACATCCAACACCCCACTCTCCATCCACCAGTTTCATCACTTGCCTAGCAGAACTTGTCCTTACCAAAAATGCCTTCTCATTTAATAATAACAATTATCTGCAGATCCTAGGGGTCCCTATGGGGACCCGCATGGCACCATCTTACGCCAACATTTATATGGGCCATCTAGAAACTTCATTCTTAAACTCCCAAGTGCTCAAACCCCTCCTGTGGGCCCGATACATTGATGATATTTTCCTATATATAGTGCATAATTATTAGTGCATAATAAAGATTAATTAAAATTTTCTTCAATAACAATTTAATATTATAAGACCAATATAAATTTGTTTTTTTTTAGTCAAGAGCATCTGGAAATCAAATCAAAAGACAGTTAGTAGTACCATACTTCCTCAATGAGCTACCTGATGGTAGTCAAAATCAAGAATGAAGAGCATTCAATATTAATAGAAAAACAAAATCCCTCTTGAATTAAATTTGTTTCCCAGTAACAAAGCTTATATTGATGTGCTGAATACAGATGTTCCAAGCATTTTTCTCAGGATCCTAGATGAAGCAATTAAACTATGTAATAATACCAAGCAATCTTTAGCACTGAATGTAACAGGAAATGAAGTCACAGATAACATGAAATAAAAAGCAGTGGATGACCACAAAGAGAGAAAGTATTAGTAATATTCAACAATTAGTTTCTGTCCTTTTTTCTATTTGTAGGCTGTAGTTTGTAAAGTGAGCATCATTCCTGATAGAAATACTACTACTGGAGAAGGATTCATAGCTGAAAACTCACTTCAGACTATACGGTCAATTAAAACCTGTGTCAACATAAATATTTAAGGATTGGTAAACAGTTCATATAATAGAGAATCCCGTCACCTCATTTCATGCTTTTAGCTATGAAAGAATTCTCAAAAAATTTTCCCTTCAAATTTTCTCAGAAACTGAATCAAGGCAACATGCTCTCTCTATATACTTGTAAAACAACAGCCAGTCTATACGCCTTTTTTCTTCGTTGGATTTTTTGTTTACTTACATAATCCTAAAGCCTACTGAATGCTTCTTGGATTATATCTAATAATTGTCTCAAAGCCCCAGGCAAACAAGGGAATAAGATTTTTAGCGAAGAACTCACATCATTTTCCCCAGGTAATCTCTTCTGCTCAATAAGATGATCTCTGTCCTGTAAGACTAACTCTATGCAGTTCATAGTTGGAGAAGGCACTTCAATCTTTTCTAAAATAAAAAATAGAAACATTAGAACTTAAATAAAATAGAAATACGTAATCATAATTTTGAAGTGAAAACATGAATTATACTCCAGATGGAGTACTAGAGTCACAATTCTGCAAAAAAATTAGCGAAACAAGAAAAAATAGTGGAAGTTTGTAATTGAAAACTTAAAATGGAAGAGTTTCTCTTAGTTAATTATAGATTTCTATCAACTTGATCATTACTTGACCATATCATGTCTTCCATTAACATTGACAAACAAATACTGAGTTGAAATAATGATTGCATACCTCCTGGTCTTCGAGCAATGTGATCTTTCCACATCTTTTGAACCATTTGTCGAAACATATCAGGATAATCATACACATAAGTTGTTCCTGCACTCTGAGCCTGAAAGCGTTTCTGCTGAAGATAATCTTTGGTCATGTATGGGACAGATATGGGTAGACCATGCAGAGGGCCTGACTTGGGGCCATATGCTTCAAATTTTATCTGAAAACATAATTAAGTATAATAAAGGAGCCATTCACTATATTATAGTCATAAAATATTTCAGTTTCTGCATAAAAGAATGACTAAGACTAATACAGAAATTACGTTCAATAATGAGAGATCACACAAAGAGGCACCTCATAGCAAAAGTTTTCCAACACAGCTTTACTGATTACATACATCCAACTGGATGTTACAACCAAGTTTTAGCCTCCAGTTCTATAATTAAAATTATCCTCTTAAATACTATCAGATTATGATCAAGTTTTTATGATTTAAAAAATAAATGCATATAAACTATTTGACCCTAACTTACCCCAACTTATAGTCATCATCATTTAAAAATCAAATGAAATACCCTCAACATCGCTCTGCTCATACTGGGAAAGCAAAGCATACATGTATAACAACTGAACTAAAATAAAAAAACTGATGTCCAACTGTCATACTCCCTTTTTGGGGTAATGTATCACAACAGAACTGATATTTTCCCTACAAAGCACAGATGAGTGTTGGAGAGGCATTGTCAAACGTTTAAATTTCACAGTTAATCATCTACATACAGGTAACCCCTGTTTAACACAAGAGATATGTTCTGAAAAAGTACCATGTTAAGTAAATTCTGTTAAGCATGCTTAAGGTACATGACATCAGACTTTTATTCTTGTTATTTCTGTACCTAACTCAATCAAAAAGTGGTTTGAGAGTATTTAGGGCATGTACAATTGTGTTACGGTGGAAATTTGGTCACTTTAAGAGGAAGAAATCTTAAGAGGACCAGTCATGTTAAGCAAATTTGAGTCAAGTAGGGTTACCTGTGTAAAACTTACTCACACAAGAGAAAAAACACCTATTATTGCCATAAGGTTCAAAACTTAAGCATTCCATCATACCAAAATATTTAGTAAACCATGCATGCATTACTGAAACAGAGGAAATTAAATAGGAATTACAGGTTGTTCTATGCAATATTTTATGACTTACAATTCCTGTCTTTGGATCAGTTACTTCTCGATACATGCAAATATCCAGGTAATACCCAGATTCATTTGCAATGCACAGACGGATATTAGTTGTTTTGCTACTAGGAGTTGGTCTTATGGTCATCTTTAACTCTGCTTGAAGGACACGAAGCTTCCATAGGCGAGGCCCATATCGCATCACCATGCTTGTAACACTTTCTTCAATCTGCAAGGGAAATGTTTAAACATTTCATTAAGTTAACAATTTATAAGTTTCATTAAAGATTCACATCAGTGTCACTACACTCTCATGTAGTCCTAGACCACCTCCCTTGTCTCCAACCAAGATGATTGATAAAAAATTCAAAGAAAAGTTTCCATATAAAGCTCATACATACTACAGTAGAAACTCAAAATTACGAAGTCAATGAGACTGGAAAAATCGACACTTTGTAATATAAAATATCATATGAACGAGTATCCGTCATCAACATTGCGATGAAGCTACCCCTAACCCCCTTGAAATATATGCACTCCTGCAATGCACTTGCATGATTTACGATGTTATAATTCATGAATGTATCTTTAAATGTGTATTCATCCCAACAGGGTTCATAAAGTTAAGCACAATTAACTTGCTCCTTTTCTCCAATGAGTCGGAGGTTAGGCCATCAAGCATCTTTGTAAAATTTTCGTGCAGTTTGGACTAGGCCTATGAAGTTTCATTAGCGCATTTTTCATTATTACTTTAAACACTGCTGAAAAACTCGTACCGTAAATGTGAGTGGTGTATTTATATTTTTAAGCTATGCATGCATACACTATGGAAGTGTGAGATTTGCACGTTCATTTGCAACTAGATGCTGCTCAGGATATAGAATATAGAGGAATAAATCCCCGCTAGAAGAAAACCATATGCTCTGTGTCAGGCATAATAGATTAAATGTGAATTAAGCTAAAACTGTGAGAATATTCTCTCACGGATGCCACATCAATCATGTATATTGTACAAATAATCATATGCCTGTTAATTTCACGAAATAGAAACTGTAATTCTCCCATGGATTCAGCTTATCTTTGTGTGGTTATTCCCGAGTCGAAGGCTCTGAAATAGGAGCTTAAAAAGGGGTTCAGCTTAATGTTTACCTCCTTTCAAAAGCAGATTGTACAAGCCACGCACTTCAACGGTGAGGGTGTGATAATTTCCTTTACACTTCTTCAGCTACTAATGATGGTGACATTAAATCAATAGATTACGTTTTTCATTATGCTCTCCAAAAGCTTTAGTTTAGCTGTGGTCACCTCCGCTTCATCCACTAAATTGCAGGTATCATTTAAAGTTTCGACATAGCTAAAAATTGGTGAATATTTTTGGGTATTGTTCTTCCTCTGCTTCCGATCAAGCAAGTGGATTTTTGTGTGAGTATTGCAGTTCTAGTTTCAGCCATGCACGAAGATGGAATCGGGAGTCTTACCCTTCTTTACCCGTCACTGAGGGGATTACTCTATTCACCCTCCCAAAAACAGCTACAAGACCCTTGTTCTTGGATCATACGTCACTCAGCAGGTTGATCCAGCTGGAATTCAAGGCCAAGGGATGTGCACAGGAAATAAACATCGAAAAAATCATATCCTTCTGCAGCGTAGTCACACCTTATCTTCCTCCTGCTCTACCTCAACAGGCTACGCCTGCGGAGAGGGAGGACAAGACACTGGACAGTGGGGTTTTTTTATCATGAATCATTATATGCCCACAAAACAATATTTGAACTTGTTAGACCCCGCACGCAGATTCCTTGCGAAGAGGGGCACTTTAAGGGGCCCAAAGGTGGGCTTGTGGGGTCTGCTGAGCCAGCAGGGGACACTGCACCCATTGAGTGGGTGGGAGGGAGGGGGCTCACAAAGGGGCCTTATCCTTACTGAGTATCCATTAACTCCCACCCCTGATGCCCTTTGGGGTGTATCGTCGGGTGTATAATGAAAGGGAGAGATGAAAGTGCCTCCGATTGGGCTAGGATTCTGACGAGGCTATCTACTCCCTCTCTGATGGCGTGAATTAAGGTTTCTCGTAGGATGGTTCTACTTATAACCTAGTCTTGTGTATATCTTTAACAAGGATTAGACTACAAAACTCTTATCAGATTCTTTTTCACTCCGCAGGAACACAGCTAAGAAGCTCTCTTTTAGGATATTTTTTTGATCGCTGGGTTAGAGCGAAAGGCGATACAGGTTACCATTTACACGACATAAATAAATATGGGCGAATGAATGTTTTTCACCATTGATTCTGCATGCGCCCAGAACAAAACATCATTTAGAATGAATGTGAGACAAACAGGTACATAGTATGAACCTGGCGAACTCGTATTTTCTTTTATTTTCTTGGCTGTTGGCAACGTAAGAAGGGAAGAGCAATGCTTGCTTACGAGTAGGATTTCTTTCCTCGATGACAATATCGAAATGTTCAATGAGGTCCGTAAATGAAACCAGATTCTTTCGATGATAACTTTTGTCAGCCAGAATGATTAGAAGAGATGGACGGCCAAGACGACCCACAGCCGGAGAAGAGGGAGGAATGGGGTGAAGTCGCTCAATTATTAAACATTGAAGGGGTATCTTTCGAAGAGTATGCGAGTATTGATAATGATTTTGCTGTATTTGCCGACAATGAGGATCCCAAAATTTTGGCGGAGACGCAGGATGTGAGCGATGAAGAGAGAGGAGCCCAGAAATAGCATAGTGAGCTCCGGTTGGAAGGAAGTGGTTGACGCAATAGATGTTTTGGAGCGAGTTTTTTTAATGTCAGAAGATTGAGTAAAGAATTTGAAGATTCTACGGCAGGTTGAGCAAATAGCCAGCAAAGAAATGAGGAAGGGGATGAGACAGACGACTTTAGACAACTATTTTAAATAGAATAATTTTGAATTAACATAACTTAAAAACAGCTACCGCTTCGTATTTATAAATAAAAAATTGCTTTAAAAATATGTAATTTTTCTAAATTTGTATTTAACTTCCTGAAATTATTCATTTTCAAGCAATATGGAATGTTTCGGCCGAGGTAAGTCGCACGAGAGCTGACTGTATGTATGGCGAGGATGGTAGATGGTCCTGTATTTAAATTTGTGAGGAGGTAAGTGAAGGAGAGATAAATCGAAAACCACAAAAGTTATTACAGGAACTATTGTACTTCTTCTGTCCGTGTGCCTAACCAGTTGGGCTATTTGAAGAGCGGCAGACCACTGGGCCACGATATATCGGAAACACATGAGCTTTCGGTTAGGGGTAAGGGGAGTCATTGAGGAGTGGAATGGGCGAGGGTGGTCTCTTCCATCATTGTTTATTGATATCTAATATATACCGGTCACGAACATAGATATTTACCAGTATTTCAATGGGATTTCAATTTCAATTCCAACAATGCATTTTATTTCGTAAGTCTAAAAGGCAATATGTGCTCTTTCAAGTAAAATTGCTGTATAAAACTGCCAATTGATATCGACTTAAATTATTGCACTCCAAGAATAATATCAACTAGATACTGAGAAAAATTATGGAGCACTTTAAAAATACGTAATCCACAGGCATTAATTTTGGCATTCCTTTAATATCAGAACATAACTAAAGTAAGCAATGAGGCGTAGAGCAGAATGGACGAGAAAAACGATAATTTCAATTAGAAATACGCAGATTGAAAATCTCGAGGTGATAGCCACGGTATTTGATGGTAAATAATAACAATTGTTTATCATCACTATAGGAAAGGTGAATAAAGCAAGATTAAGAAATCTACACGACTTGCATTGTAAACATCACGGGACACTTGGATGCCCCTGCGATGACGCGACCCGCATATTACCTCCGTACAACGAAACCCCCTACATCGAAGTCATGATTTTTTCTGTCCCAACAAATTCGTTGTATGGAGATTTTACTGTATAATGTCTTCAGATATGATTTCAGTAGTGAATGAAATGAAAGACCTGTGGATCTTTGGATCTGACATGACCATCCTTAATTTATGAGTGGTACATTTGTAAATCTAATTTAAACCACAAAAGTGAAATAAAGTGAGTATTCAGATGTAATGGTTTGAAATTGAAGATGATAAAATTTTCGATGCAATGACTGAAAGAAAAAATTTAACGATTGGGATCGAACTTTGAGCAATACACTAGCTCTTGTTGTCCGCCTGATCCTGGCGAATGTAACCTGCGTGACATTCTACGTATTTTATTTCTCGCGATAATGAGGTAATGGGGAAAAACGACATATTTCTTTATTTTGCTTCTAGTTGCACGGGAACATTTTCATCTAATTTCGTTAAATGAATTACACAAACTCTCCTTGTCAATATCTACTGCACCTAGTATCACAGAGGGATGCTTCGATCACTAAGCCGCAAAGTTTTAAATCTTCGATCCGGATCCGATTTTACTCCGTGTCTTTGAATCTGAATCCGGAACCAAGTAAAATGAAAGATACGTCGATTTTTGGATCCGACGGATCCGATCCGGCCATCAATAGTAAAAATTAGTTAATTTTTCACATCTGAACTGAGACCAGAGGTTCGTAATGTCAAAACTTCATTATTTCGTAATATCGAGTACCGTTTTGTGTTTAGATACCCTTTTGGCTGGGACTGAAGATTTTGCTTCATAAAATCAAAATACATATTGCAATTTCGAGTTTCTACTGCATAAATCCATTGATAAAATGCATTGTAACCTAAATATCCTCCTTCTGGGAGGAATTGAAGCTCCCGGAGAATGCAGTTGCCCGTAGCGACGGTCGACTGTTTCGTGTCCGCGGCAACCACTCGGCACTACAAACTCGAACCCAGGGGAGAGTATAAAAGGCTTTGCCCGGGAAGGCTCAAGCTCTCTCTGGTATTGAATCATGTGGTGCAGTGGCATTAGTGAGTGCGTTTCCCTTGATTTTCCCCTTTGGTCGTTTTGTGTTGAGTTACCCGTGACGGTGATGCGAAGCGAGTGAGTACTGTTTTTTTTTGTCATTCTGTTTATGTCAGTCATATTGGGTTAACTGGGGAACAGCTGTGGAACAAGTGAATACTTTCTCTTGATGTCTCATTTAGGCCAATTTGCTATGCTAAAAAAGAATACTTTTTCTTGATGCCTCATCACGCCAGTTTGCTATGTTAAAATTGAATATTTTTTCCTGATGTCTCGTTCATGCCAGTTTGCTACATTAAGATTGAACACTTCTCCTTGATGTCTCATTCATGCCAGTTTGCTACATTAAGATTGAATACTTCTCCTTGATGTCTCGTTCATGTCAATTTGCCTTGTTAAAATTGAATATTCTTTCTTGATGTCTCATTTATGCCAATTTGCTTTGTTAAAGTTTGTCCACACAAGAGTGTGTCAATTGGTGCAATAGACCCTACTGAGCAATGAAAAACAATCCTTGCATTTCCTTCCGCACAACATCGGAACCTGAATCAAAAAGGAATTCCTTCCCATTCCCTCAGAATCACTGGGAGAAGCTCACCGCAATGGGGAAATTACAGTATAAAGCCTAGGATCTAAATTATATTGTTTACAAAGTTACTGACCTTAGAAGGATCCATGATTACTGTTGGAACAAAGTTCAAGAAAATATGGTTGCAATCAGTACGTTTACTGCATGGATGAGAAAAGGCAATTTCAAGTTCATCCATAGCCTCCAGAAGAACTCTTTCTCCTTCATTCTGAAGATACTCAAATGATGCTTCTTTGGTGATAAGATCTGAATGACGGATTATTGATCGAATGAAGAATCTATAGTCAGTTACTTCTTGACCTTTGGCCACCTGAAACGAAGAAGCAGATGGTGTACAAACCATATAATTATTTAGACAGAAATAATCATTAACATATATTTCCCCTACACTAGGTTCTGTAAAGTTCTGCTCTAAAATAAATCTTGAGAAATATATTCAAGAAATCACTTACTTCACTCACCCCTCAGCAGTTACAAGTAAAAACAAGGTGAGAGTATTTAAATGATCAGCGTGTATCTATCTGAGAGCAGCAGAAACTTAATATTATGAACTTTGATATCATGATATATTAAGGTCAAAAATTGGAAAAAATATTTTTACAAACAATGATGCAAATACCATTAACATGTGAATCAGTCCATTCTGAATAGAAATTTATTTCATCACCCAGATTTACCAAATGACCAAATATGATCAAACATGAAAAAAGGGTGCCAACAACACTCAATACTTCCCCACATGTTCAACAATTATTACCAATTTAAACCACTGGCTATGAATGCAATGGTAAGCGATCATTCAGTGTCACACACCCTTGGAAGAAAGACTGGATGAAATATCCTGCAGGCATGCACTTTCGCAGTTTTAAAAATTGCTATGGATGGAGAATCCAAACGAGGTCATCCATAGGGACTCCTATTTAAAAACATGACTGCATCTTAAGAATTTTGGAAATTGGTTTATGATCCATTTTGATTGTCAGGTTCTTTTTAGAAAGACAAATATTTTCTTAAAAATATCAAGAATCAGGTGATCAATGTCGATTTCTACCAAAATGAGGAAACACTTAAGCTACGTTTTCATGTGGCCATTTTTGCGTTGCGTTGACGCTGCGTTGTGCGGCAGGAAAATTCCCTGTTTTCATGTCACCGGCAGCACCAGCAGCAACGCATCAAAACATATGACGGTGGTAAACCGTGGTATATGTGATAATCCAGTGAAAGAATCACGTGACGAACAAATGACTGGTAGAATGCATTGTTCCTCGCTCTGACGCAGCTGCGTCAACGCAGAAAGATGAAAGTTGACCAACTCCGACGGCAACGCAGGCGTGCTCGCTTCTGATTGGTGGCGCAGTGTGCGTCAACGCAAAAACGGCCACATGAAAACGTAGCTTTAGTCTAATGTTAGTTTCATTGTCGCCAAGTTTTTTTCTCCCTTACACTGCTTGCATGCCGCAGTCTAGTAATTGAGGATCATTGCAGTCATAAATAACTAATTTAAATAAGTAGATACTACTTACAGGATGCTCCTACCTGGGACACTAGCAAATGAAGGTAGCATTTGAACCACAGAAAGAAAATTACCCCACTAAATGTGATTGATATTGTGGCTAAGGCCTCATCCCAAATAAAGTGTTTTATGGATTCATCTTAGGAGGAAGCTTTTCATTAACATTGAAATATATTCAAGGAATCCTTAAATGCAGTAGATATCAATCCCAGGTAAGCTGAGTCAACTAGTTCTACAAGTCTGGCAGTTGGAGCGCTTAAAAACTAGAGGTGCGTCGATACCAAAATTTATCGATTCTCGATACCAATTCCTGGAAAATCCATTCTTGATTCTCAATACCGATACCATCAACCTCTAATTATATACGATTTTATAGCCTAGTTTTCCTATACATTATTGTTCTATAAATCTAAAAATAGAATTTTACGAAACAAAAATTTGAATATACTATTTACTTAGGAAAAAACTTCTGATATTCCACTATGAGGACATTATGAAAATCAAATCTGTTTGACAACACAAAAGTTATATATTTTTTACATGATCATGTTTAATAACAAATGCCATGTTTAATAACAAAACATGCTTGCTATCAGATAAAAATGTCATAACAGATTCAAAATAATACGACTGTCAAGTCATAAGTTGAATTTTAATATGATTAATAACTACTTACATGCATTACATACATTAGTTACACTAACCTAAATTATAATTCAAACTTTAAACATTAAGAAATAAGAATAAAAGGTCATGACATAAACCCTTGAGCCTACTTTAGGTTTTTGTTCAAAAAACAACATTTTTAGCCTCTCTGGATCAAGGCGATTTTGTTTCTGGTCACAAGTGTTTCTTGCTGTGCTAAATATAATATAAGATCTAGTGCTTTACCAGCGAATGTATGCAGAAATGTTTCTCGGGCTTGACGCCGGTTAATAGGCTCCATTACTGCCAACGTTTCAAAGAGCGACTCGCTCTTCATCATCAGGGCTTCTGAGTGCCGAATTTTATTATTGCGGTTATATATATATCTTTCTCCCGGGTCAGGTGTCTCCTGATTGGCCGAGACGTCGGTTTTAATTTAACGGGCCTGATCGTTGGCCTCCTTGAATATTCGCCGCCGGGCCGCCCTTCCTCATCTCTCGGATGCAATTTATTACTGGCCTCCAGGTGTTACTGAGGTTGAAACCAAAAAACTAATCCCTCCTTTGGATCGTAACTGGCTGGTAATTAATCTAACAGATGAAAGGATTGATGAAGACACTTATTCCGCCCTTTCTAAGGGTCTCAATTTTGTTCCCGCACCCAGAGTGATACCACACAGTGACATCATCGGTGGAATAGAGCATGCAATACGGAAGCTCCCGAGGGACTCTGTGGAGGAAATAAGAACCGAAATATCTTTTATCCTTAAAAGAGCCGTACCGCCAAAATCCAATATCACTTGGAAGAAACAATCAGCCCTTCGCTCCGTACCGTGAAACACTGCGATAACCGTACTTCCAGCCGACAAGGGCAATGCAACGGTCCTCCTGAAAACAATGGATTATCATAACAAGATTTATGAGATGCTCACAGATGACGCATACAAAAAACCCCCGCAGGATCCGACAGATGCTGTAACTAGGAAGACTATAAGCCTTATGAAGAAATCAGGCCTTCCTTCGGAAATGGTCAGAAATCTCCGGCCTCAGGCACCAGTGTCTCCTAGATTATATGGGCTTCCCAAAATTCATAAAGATGGGGTGCCCCTTAGACCAATTGTCTGTGCTATTGGCTCTCCAACATACAACTTGGCTCAGCACCTCACCGATATCCTTGCACCGTACATAGGGCAGAGTGCACACCATGTGAAGAACTCATTAGAGTTTGTGAAAACGCTAAAAGAAATTCGATTGGCCTCAAGTGACCTAATGGTTAGCTTCGACGTTGTGTCACTTTTCACCCGCGTACCTCTCTCTGATACGCTGAGACTCTTGGAGAAGAAGTTCGACGCTAACACGGTCAAGCTATTCCAAAATGTGCTTACCTCGTCATATTTCTTATTTGACGGGAATTATTACAAGCAGAAGGAAGGTGTAGCCATGGGATCTCCTTTGTCACCATTGATTGCCAACTTCTACATGGAAGAATTCGAGATTCAGGCTCTCAAATCGGCTCTGCAGTGCCCGAAATGTTTTTTTCCGTTACGTGGATGACACTTTTCTCATTCGGCCACATGGAATTGACACGTTGGACCAATTCCTGGAGCATATGAATAGCCAACACCCGAATATCAAGTTCACCATGGAAAAGGAGAAAAACGGTGGTCATCTTCCTTTCCTAGACATCCTAATACGTAGGAAAAGGGATGGAAGTTTAGGGCACAGCGTATATCGTAAGCCAACTCACACCGACCTCTATCTCAACAGTCATAGTCACCATCACCCGTCACAAAGAGGCGCAGTATTAGCGACACTGTTCAACAGAGCCAAATCAAATGCAGACGACGAGAGCATTTCGTCGGAATTAAAACATCTTAAAAAGACCCTCCAACAAAATGGATACAGCAGACGGCAAATTTCGATGGCCCTAAAAAGGTCTTTTGACGCAAAGAAGAACATCGCTGAGGAAACATACAATAAACCCGCTGCCAAGGCCTTTCTGCCGTATATTTCCACCATTTCGGGAAAGATCGAACGAATCCTTCGTCGCTTCGATATTGAAACGATCCACCTACCTCAATCTAAGATTAGGGACTGGTTGGTGAAGGCCAAGGATCCCATCATGCTGAAGACTCCAGGGGTATACAAAATTCCCTGCGAATGTGGTATGGTGTATGTGGGAGAGACCGGTCTTACCATCGAGCAAAGGTTGAAGGAACATCGAAGACACTTCAGACTAGCCCAAATGGAGAAATCAGCTGTTGCAGAGCACAGCATAAAAAGAGACCACGCAATACAGTGGGATAAGGCAAAATTTCTTTGCCGATCAAATTTCTATTGGATTAGACTCACTAAGGAGGCCATCTAGATCCGTCTGGAAAATAATAACATAAATAGAGACACTGGTTTCAACCTCAGTAACACCTGGAGGCCAGTAATAAATTGCATCTGAGAGATGAGGAAGGGTGGCCCGGCGGCGAATATTCAAGGAGGCCAACAATCGAGCCCGTTAAATTTAAACCGACGTCTCGGCCAATCAGGAGACACCTGACCCGGGTGAAAGATATATATATAACCGCATAATAAAATTCGGCACTCAGAAGCCCTGATGATGAAGAGCGAGTCGCTCTTTGAAACGTTGGCAGTAATGGAGCCTATTAACCGGTGTCAAGCCCGAGAAACATTTCTGTGTGCTAAATATGTTTCTCATTTTTGATGTGAAACTCTCATGCTTCGTATTCTTTTAGGATTCTTTAATCTATACAGAAAAACAGCAACAATTGTATTTCCAAAAAACAAGTAAATTTATAGTAGAAAAAATCAACTTCCCATCATCTGTGTGGATAATATTTTCCTGGATAAAGATTTATGGATGCAATAGCTACATGTTATTTCTTCTAAAATAAAGTTCACTTTTCTTATCACATACTCATCAAACAAAACATTTTTCAAACCTGTACCACAATTCTTTAAAGTGTAGATAAAAGAAACATAAATTCATTTTCATTTATATTTGAATTATTTACCAAAATATAAGATCCTAGTGATGCCATACTGTATCACCCTCTATCCAGAAAGGTATAAATGTAATTATACAAAAAAAGACTTCCGAGCGTGTCATATGCCAAGAATAATATAATATAGAATATTAAATAATAAACAAAATCAAAAACCTAAAGTCAATTCAGTGCACAATCGGTTTACATTAACCCATTCACATCCTCTCTCTGAGATTTAAAGTGACCACAAACACCACCGACTTTTGAGGTATTTAATCACCAATGTTATTTCTACATTGATGAATAGAAAAACTTACCAATGAAGCTGTCAGATGGCAGCTGCAACAGGCACAAAGGACTGACTAAAAAGTTTTAAAAAAAGAAGTAAGATGGCAGCAGTATCAACCTACAAGGAACACAATGTGTTATGTGTTCCAGTACATTTCTGGTGTATGAGGCCAGATCCAGATCGCGTACCAGTACGCTTACAGATGTGAATGGGTTAACTTGGGATGCTGTTGTAAATCAAATCCTTAAATGCTTTCAAATTCTTTTTTTAAGAAACACAAAGAGTTTAATCTAGTCAGGATATTCCATTTATGGAATATCTGGGGATTCCATTTTTAAGATGAAAAAATTATTATAGAATATTCCAAGATGATAAACTAGTAATTTTGCAATGTCTTATAAACAATCACCCTTAAAATGGAATTTGTGGGTTTTATACTCATAAGGAGAGGTTGTGTAACTCAGATCATGAAATAAGATGAGCCTTTTTTCATACTACTAGAAGGAAAATAAAGAAATATGTCTCTGCTTTTTTCTCCATTTGCCGGGGATCCCAAGAAAAAAAGTAGAATGACATGCAGGGAGCCTGCATTCTCTGAACTGGAGTAAGACGACAATAGTAGAGTGGGGTAGTGTACTGCAAGTAATGAAGTTCGATTCTTATCGTTGTTTAAAAGTTTTCTTTCTGCCATTGAATCAAAAATTTAATCATCCTTAATTTCCAACCCTTGTATGCAAATACTGACTTTTTTGTACTTCTATTGCTTAAATTAGATTTACAAGTGCATCACTCAAAAATACATTGTAAAGTTAACATACGGTTCCCATGGTTTTAATTCTGTAATAAAATATTTTTCCAATCATTTTCACAGATGCCAAATTATGTTATTTTTATTTACTTTCTTGGCTTATATATTGATTTAATTTTTTTATATTTTGACTTGTAAATTGACATGAAATTTCTGATAATCTACTTTTTTTTGACTCCCTCTTGCCTTACTCTAGGAATACAGAATGACAGAATTACTAGGCAGTGTTAAGGATCAAATGCGCGAACTGCAGAACACTAGCTCTTATTTTTAAAAACTTCATTATCATCGGTTCATGCAAGTCTGGCGAATGTAGGAGACCCACGTGATATTCGGCTTTATTTTTCTCACACGCATCTGGGCTTGTGTAGGAGAAAAAAAAGAAGAACCATGTATTTATTTACTTTGCTCTAGTAGCACAGAAAGATTTTCATCTAATTTCGTGACCCGAGTAACAAATCCTCTCCTTGTCACTATCTACCGTACCTACATTCCATTCGCGTGGTACATCACTCACTAAGCTGCAAAATTTAAAAATCTCCAATACGGATACGATATTTCAGTATTCGATATGATTTCAGTAGCAAATGAAACCCAACCATCCATAATTTTTGAATGATACATTCGTAAATCTAATTTAAACAATAAAAGTATAAAAAAGTGAGTAATCAGATGTAAGGGCTTTGAATTGAATGATAAAATTTTCGATTCAGTAACTGAAAGAAAATATTAAATAGAAATAGGGATCGAACTTCCTTTAGTACACTTGCTCTCGATGTCCGCCTGATCCCGGCGAATGTAGGCTACCCGCGTTACATTCGACGTATTTTTTTTCTCGCAATGAGGAGGTAATGGGGGAAAAAGTCATACTTCTTTATTTTGCTTCCAGTGACACAGGAAAATTTTCATCTAATTTCGTGAAATGAATTACACAAACTCTCCTAGTCAATATCTACAGCACCTAATACCGCAGAGAGATGCTTCGATCGCTAAGCCATGAAAATTTAAAATCTACAATCCGGATCCAATTTTACTCTGTCTTTGGATCTGAATCCAGATTCGAATAAAATGATAGATCCGCGGATCCTTGGACCTGACGGATCTGATCGGACTATCCCTAGTATCGGCGGTATCGGTATCGACTTAAGGCGATCGAATCTCGATACCGATGCCAATCATCAAGAATCGGTGGTATTGAGAATAGGTATCGAGAATCAACACATCCCTAATAAAGACCTATATCTACAGTTCATTCTTATTGGTCTTACTAGCATTTCAGCCATTCTGCTGTTTTTTAACAGCATTACTATTCAGCCTGCACCATAAGATGTGGGAGATTTAAAAGACTTATCTTACCAGTGTTTTGATTTCCATATCAAATAAGGTTTTCTCAACAAATCATAACTAATTTTATTATCACCCTTCATCTGCTGTAAGAAGTGGTGAGTTCACAGGTTTTCACAAAGTTTTTATTCAACAGGATTCACTCTCTTACATTTAAACTTGTCAAATACAAAGCGGATTAAATATCAATCCTTCTGTGGCATTTTTTGATCCCCCCCCCTTTTCCCCTCATTGGACATTACCCCTCAGTCTACTATCCATCCACTAGTCCATTATTTACCATCCGGACTTAGCCAAAGTACTTGCACGACAGGCGGAGCCAACGACGCCAACAATGCCTACGATTCCAAAATGCATTGATTTCGTCTGCATCCTTTCGTCCGCTACTTTCAGCCGCTACTTTCAGCTGCTCCTTTCCCTCTCCAGTCTGAGCATCGTTTATATAGTCCCCTGACTGCGGATGAAGACCAGAAGTTTGGCCATCGTACAATCCGTTATTTGGTGTTCTGTCGCCGGAGTCAAAAAAGAGTTCCTGATGCTCCAATGATAAACTTCCACCTCGCCCACTTCAGCCATACCACTTTCCTTCCCCTAAAAATGTACCTATCGATGATTTCCATGTTAAACCCCATTCCACTTTGACCTTGCCGAAAACACCCCCTCCTTATGCCAGAAAATACCTCCCCTCTCACGCCCTCTGTTCGAGTCGAGACGGCAACGAGTTCACTTCTTGGCTACGTCCGTTGGTCTCGAGTTAGTTTTTGGGAGACTTCATCATTCTCGAGAGTCTCCTAGGGGCCATGGTCTATTGTTGCATGGTATTAGGGTTTCCCTGAATTGGGAAGAGTGTTTTTCAATTTGTTGGTTTGTACTTGCTGTCTATTTTGTTGAAATACATTGTTTGTTATAGTGAGATTCTCATACTTTTGTTTTTTATTCTATTGTGACCTCATCTTGCTCACCCATGTTTGGAAAGAATTTTGTCCCCTTAACGAGCGTTTCTCATGAAATCATTTTTCATTCAGGAAATGCTGCACTTCCCAATGCCAGTGATAGAGCAATATACCCTGGTAATATGTGAGGTCCTTCAGCTTATTCCTTCAGAGTGGAAAAGAGTCCAAGATAGCATTTAGTAGAATTTTAACCCTCAGGGGAAGCCGGTTATGCAAGCTACCGATCGTGGAAAAGATGATTGGTCCCAATGCATCATGCCAACTCTCATGGTAAAAAATTCAGAAGATTAAGTTGCATAATATTTTTTGTCTTGTGCAATAAACTACCTATTTACTCAAAGGTTGTTATTTCTCATTTTGGGAATGATAACATAAAATAGCATTGATGATAGTATAAGCAGTAGCTCAATCTGATCAACTGACCTAAAAAATGTTAAGATAAAGCCAGAGGCATGATGTCTTCTGAGGCCAAAATATTATTTGTAATGGGCACCTAACGGTTTCACTATAATGTCCTTCTCTCTCCAACTTCCTAACCTCACTCTTCTAACTGCTATCTAACTACTAACTAACTACTATCTAACTTCAATCTACAGTAGAACCTCTATTTTACGAAGTTGAAGGGACCAAAAAATTTGAGCTTTGTAAATCAGAGAGTTTGTAAATTGGTGGTTATCTTCCACTAACTCCTCTGTCTCCAGAACTGATGTGTCACCAAAACCGGCTGATCTCCAACAGTAGGAAATAGTTTTTGTGGTGACATTCCCATGCTCTGGCAACACCTCACACAGCATGGAGCAATGTCCATGGAGGCACATCATGAACATAAGAGGCTTGATCTGCGACAAATGTATGTCTACTAAAACTCTGCTGACAGTTATGCTTTAGTAGGAGTATACTTTCAATGTAATTAACACTATGCTGTACTATACTTGTCAAATAGATATGTCAGGGTTGAAATCAAACTAATTTCTATAACAAATATTAGTCATTGCTCATTCAGGGAAAAAACAACAGATATTAATTGAAATTCTCTGTGTGCAGTGTATCAGCAAGAAATTGAAAGGATTTAAAAATTAGACCTCAGTTGTATTGATACACTGTATAGCATAGGCGTTATTCCTAAGGCTAGGAGACTCACTTTAGTAAAAGAGAATGAAACACAGCCATGAATTCCAAAAAAAAGCAAATATTTTTTCTAAAAATTTATAATAGCTTGACTATTTATAACAGCTTAATTTATATAACTTGACTGCTGCAACTGGATTAAGTTCTTGTAGCTGTTCAGTTGGTAGATCTCAAAATAAGGGAAATAAGAGAATTAACTCATCCCGCAGAGAATTTTAAGCATATGCAATTATGCATTAATTAACGAAAGGGGTATATTTAGTGCTGGTCGATTTGTGTTTAAAGAAGCCATTTTAACATGGGAAAGCCAGGTATGCATTTTAACTAGGAAATTTCAAAGTTCCAACGGACCCAGTATATTTCAGTAAAAATACCAGGAAATCCCTTTTTAGAAGAAAGCATATCGTTTGAGATACATTTAATAATATTTCGCAGCTGATGAAAGTCAATTTTAGAAATTTACTCAGTTAATTTGAAATTCCCTCTTTTTTAATTGCATTCTACAGTGCTGACATCTAGCGGTGATTTGGGAGAACTATTTACTCGCGGTTACAGAAAGCGATCGTGATCGCAAATTCTTACCTAACAATGTAAAACACTTCTAATGAAAAATTAAATAATTAAATTGCAACAAGATTTGAATATGAGTAATTTATTATTACCAAATTGGTATTTTTAATGAAACTAAGCTCCATGACAGCTGCAGCAAAGAACTTTCTATGGGAATGCTATTTTCAAGTGAAAGGCTGAACAAAGTTGAGTCTTGAAATTTAAAGATAAGATATGACTAGGACCAACAAACAGCTCAACTTCAGTTAATGGTGCGGCTAATGAAGTTTCCTCATCTATTACTTTTTTTATATTAATATACGATCCCTTACGAGCAATGGATTACTATTTGAAAAATTATCTCATGAACTCTGTGTTGATATTCTTGTCCTTTGGGAACATTGGATGTCTAATGGCGAAATTAGTGTTTACCAAATTAATGGATACAATCTCATCTCTTTTTACTGTCATGATGCTTTCAAATGTGGTGGTGTTTCAATTTATGCCAATACAGGCATTGTAATTAAAAGTATGCATCTAAATAATTGCCACGAAAAAACGTTTGAATGTGCAGTTTCTTTGATAAAGTTAACTCATCAGTGTATGCAGTCCTTGCAGTGTATTTCTCCCCCAATGGTTTAATTTCTGACTTCTTTCATGCTCTTACTGAAACTCTCCAATATGTGTGTAGCAGAAATATTAAGGGCATACTGCTATTTGGTGATCTAAATATTAACTTCCTGAGTAACTCCCATGTTAAAAATGAGCTTCTCACCTTGTTATCTTCTTTTGGTTTGCATGTAGTTAATAACCAACCCACCAGAGTTACTTCTAACTCAAGTACGCTCATTGACTGCTTCATCTCAGACATTTCTCCCTCATTTCTCTCCTGTAAAACTGTATGTGCAGCATTTTCTGACCATTTTGGTGTTCAAGGGAAATTTTCATGTGATGCTGGAGGTGTGAAATCATTGCCTGTATATGTTTACAAGTGTAAATTTTCAGTGGATGGTATTGATTGGTTTACCCATTATCTAACACTTGAAACCTGGGATGTTTATATTGCTGCAGACGTTGATATAAAATTCAAAGCATTTATGAGCACCTTCATGGTATGTTTTGAAGCATGTTTTCCCCTTAAAAGGATTAAGGTTAGAAATTTCCATGAACATTTTAAACTCGATTCCCCAAAACTACTCTCCCCATCTGTGAATCTTCATCGCCTTCACTACTTAAGCAAATTCACTGATACATCCCTCTGCAGTCACTATTCTAAAGCACTCAAGGATTTTAAGAACTATGTGGCCTTAGAGAAAAAAAGGCAGCAATTGATGAATACCTTGGAAATTCTAACAACATTATCAGAGATACATGGAAGGTAATTCATCAGTTAACAAAATCCTCTGTTAGTACTCCCAATTCTAGCATTTATTTCAATGGTAACCCTGTGGATGAATTGCTGACTACTTCAACTCACAGTTTTGTTATATCCCATCCCCTACCAGCAAGTCCTCTTTTCATGCTCAATACAGGGCATCTCCCAATTCGTTCTTTTTGACACCCACAGTTCCTTCCGAAGTAGTAAGCATTATTAAATCCCTTCGCAATTCCTCCTCAAAAGGGCCAGATGGAATTCCCTTATCCGTTGTCAATGCCTCTTCACAAGTGATAGCATTACCCCTTGCTGACATCATTAATCTATCTTTCTCTTCTGGTGTTTTTCCCTCTGCATAAAGCAAGCCAGAGTAATACCTATCCCAAAAAGGCCTCTACTACAGAATCATGTAATTATAGACTACTGTTCCATCAGTCTTTTCTAAAATATTGAGAAGTTATTCCATCAGTGATTAAGTATGTACCTACACTCATTTAACCTGATTACAGACACCCAACATGGCTTCCGAGTAGGTAGATCAACCAACACTGCAATGTTCCAGTACCTGACTACGATACTTCAAGGCCTTAACCTGAAACAGAATGTCATAGGAGTCTCTAATGATCTCAAAAATGCATTTAATAGTGTTGATCATAAAATCCTTAAGTCTAAGCTTGAATGCTTGGGGATTGCTGGTAATTATCTAAACTGGATTATCTCCTTTTTTGATAGTAGATCCCAAGTAGTGTGTTACATGCATCACTCTACTGCTGGGATGGTACAAAGCATCTCAAGTCCTTTAAAAGTTGAAGCCGGTGTTCCACAGGGTCAATACTTGGTCTACTATTGTTTCTCCTTTTCATTAACATCTTCCCCATCCTGTTCACCCTGAGTCATACCATTATGTACGCAGACAACACAACTAATCTTTTAACTGCCAGCAATACCTCCAATTTAATTGAAGGTGCTAAGAAAACAACTCAAGAGATGTTGCAATGGTGTCATTTGCATAATATTGCCTTAAATGAAGCCAAAACCTCTTACATTCATTTTCACATTAAAAGCCCCCAACAAGCCTCAGGGTTAACCCCTGATCCATCGCTCAACTGTTCTTCATCAATGAAATGTCTTGGTATTCACATTTCAGATACTCTTGAATGGTCTTCACATGTTTTAGCACTGAACAAGAAGCTTTCTGTTGGTCTTTTCATGATCAGAAAGCTTGCCCCTGTAGTGTCTACCAACACACAATGCTTTACTATGCAAAGGTACACTCTTATGTGTCTTACGGCATTATATTTTGGGGAAATTTTCTCTTTCCATAAAAGCTTTCTCACTCCAGAAACAAGCTATTAAAGCTATCAGTAAAGTCCCTATTCACACCCCAGGTAGACCACTATTTGTATCTCTTGGTATTTTAACACTCCCCTCTATTTATATACTTACCTGTGCGAAGTTTATAAGAAACTATCCTCATTTTTTCCCCTGTTAACTCTAGCTTCCATAATCACTACACTCGCTCTAGAAATGACATACGTAGCCAACAATATTCCTAGTCTATGTCTGAAAGGCCCATATCTCTCCATTTCCACAGTTTACAACAAGATTCCAATAGAAATTCGCTCCATTTCCTCATCATCATGCTTCAAGTCCAAATTAAAAAAATTGTTAATTCATAAAAGTTATTATAGCTTAAGGGAGTATCTATCTGATGATTTTCATTAATGTATGTATATTTCTTCTCACTTTTCCATAATATATATACCCAGGTAGAACACATAAGTCACAATGACGTCATTTTGACATCATAGTGATGTACCTCACATCATGGGACCTGATAATGACCTCTGTGTGACGAAGCACTCCAGGTGACGTCAAATGATGTCAAGAAATGTTTAGTCCTATGTAGTGATTCTGCAAACTTTCAAGAAATATCGTGGTCGGCTTTTCTATGGATTTTCACTTTTCATGATCAGAGACCTTGGTAACACAGGAAGTTGCATGAACTTCAGGCAGTGTAATTTGAATTTAAAGGAGTTGAAGGATTTGAAATTGTGTGCTTATCGCACCGCTGTGCTGAACTATCCACATCAGCCAGTATACTTTTCATATTTCTCTTTCAGAATTTATTGGTTTCCTTCTCTATTAAAATGAATCTATTTTTTAAGCAAAATTAGTTTTAGGAAACGTGTGGCTCTGCCTACAGTGTTTTGATACCAAAATTTAATAACATTTAATGGCTCCTTTTGTACTTGTCACCTCTTGAATTCTACGATCAAACACGTCGGGCGAGAGCGGAGGAAGTTATGAAGACCTGTCAGTGGGGAAAGTGTTCAAATGCGAAATGTGCGAAATTTCACGCTGTTCCCTGTTTCGCCTCAAGATGGCAAGCAACACAAAAAGTATATAACTTCTTTTTTCTTGTTACTGGGGAGTCGTCATGTTGATCAAGGTAATCCTATTCATTCGCCGGCCGGCGCTGACAAAATGCCCGTTTTCAATTGTATTTTTCGATTAGTCTGATTGATTCTCTATGGTTGTTCCCCTTAGAGCTCCGTTTTGTTTTAAGGTTTTTCTGACCAAATTGTTGCTGGTCTGGTGTGTTGATATTTGAAATTGTCATTGCATTTAGTTCACTCTATTTGCTGAAGATTAATTCAATAGTTCTTGAATTCATCATGGTCATGTATATATATACATATTATGACGGATTGGCCGTCTTAACTTTGTTTTTCCCTGGTTGCGCCTCCCGCGTCGGTCATTTGCGTCCCAAGCCGGGTCCCCGTTGCGTAAGCGAGATGAACGCCTGCCTTTTTCTGCGTGGATATCTGGTAAAATGTTCCTTTGTCTTGTGCTTTGGATTCTTTAAGAGTGAGAATCACGCCACTTTTGTGTCTACCCAGGTCATTGGGCAGTGTAAGCCGTGAAACTATTGGTGATTTTTGAATTGAAGTCACGTGACAGCGAGGACGCCGACTGTGGGGTCGGGAGGAAGATGAGAGTGCAGTTGGTGATTGGGAGTCGAGCAGAGAGAAGCTCAGGGTGTGCTGGTGAAGGCAGACCAGTGTGGACGGAGAGAGAGAGGCGATAATTGGAGACGGAGATCACCACGACTTCCGCGAGGAATTGACAAAGTCGTTCCCTAGCGGTTTTTCCTGCGTTCTGCCCCAGAAGAGGAACGAGACGCAGCGGACCTCGATCCCGGCACCCCAAAGAGGAGATGCGGTTTCGGGTAGATAAGGGCGACAGACCGCAAAAGGTAGCGGGCCGCCGCATCCCCGGAACCAAAGGTTGGACGAGTTCCTTTCAGTCGGAAGGTGCATTTTCACAACAGGAGTTGTTGAATTCCGTTCTCCACGCCACCATACCGAAAACTCAACGGTGCAGTCTCTCCGCGCTGGACTTCGCCGTCAAGCTCCACACCAGCTCATACATAAGTATCGCCACACCCGTATTTCCCCAATCCTAAGTGGTTTCAACCCTCTTATTCACGCTTCCCCACTGTGAAACCCGTGTGCGCCAGAATAAGTGGTGTACGAGATTAAGTCCCTTCAGGTCAAGAGAAGAGTCAAACTGATCCCAAGAGTGGACAATCATAGTCCTACGGGACCATATTTCTGTATCACTTACTCCCGTCCTCATCATTAGTATTCATAAAAGGACGAGGAGCATGTAATTCTCTCCATTTAGTAGTTCATTTTATTTCATTTTTTCATGTTTGGTCATTTGTTTGGTCAAAGTGTTACAGGGTGATTATTTTATTGTTGTTAATTTCGTTCCATTTATGTCTCGCCATTCATTCACCTCTTCATCCCTCATTAGTCAATAAGACCTGTGTTATTTAGTTGTAGTTACAGGGTGATTATTTTATTGTTGTTAATTTCGTTCCATTTGTCTCGCCATTCATTCACCTCTTCATCCCTCATTAGTCAGTAAGACCTGTGTTATTTAGCTGTAGAGTGCCTTCGTGTTCATTTTCATGCTCATTTCATTGAATAAATGTTGCTTGTGTTAATTGTAAAAAGAAGGCAGAGGTTCATTCTTACGCTTCGCGTAATTTCTCCCGCGCTCACGTCATATGGCCCTCCCTGTTTTACCGTCCGCCCTGGCTTAAAGTCCCCCCACCCCTTGAACAATTTGGATCGTCCTTGCTTTGCCGGCTGAGCTGGTCCGATGCCGCGGTTTTGAGGTGGCGCCCTTCTCAAACACGTGACAAAGGTCGCGATATCCCTTTTTCTCAAAACCATTTCCCACCCGGGAAAGTCCGAAGGAGACGAGGTGTCGAGGCAAAGGTAAGGGTTCCATTACTCGAATGCGTAAGGACTGCGGCGAGTCAACGGGCAAAGGAGAATCAAGCCCGTTCCGTCACAATATATATATATATATATATGTTTCCCGTGAACATATATATATATATATATATATATATACACACGATGATAGCACACGAAAAACATAGAAACACAAAAATATAAAAAAAAACGGGACACTCACATTTAAAATAGTTGGAAGCTTTCGACTGCCTCTGCAGTCTTCGTCAGCCGGAGAGGTCCTCTCCGGAAGACGAAGACTGCAGAGGCAGTCGAAAGCTTCCAACTATTTTAAATGTGAGTGTCCCGTTTTTTTTTTATATTTTTGTGTTTCTATGTTTTTCGTGTGCTATCATCGTGTGTGTTTCATCGGCTCTTCTGAGTGCTACTTCCGTGATATATATATATATATATATATATCACGGAATATAACAATATATGTATATATATATATATATATATACATATATATATATATATATATATATATATATATATACATATATACACACAAAACACCATTCATACGCAACGCCATAGGCGCAAATACACAAATATAAATTCAGACAGAAGGTGAAAGAAAGAGACAGTGAACATACAATAAACAGTGAACACAACGGTGGTGTGGAGATGAAATGATGGTCGAAAACACATGGAAAAAATTTCACCTTGACCGGGAATCGAACCACGGACCTTCCGCTTTCCGGGCGACTGCACAGACCTCCATGCTACCAAGGTTACTCTAATTTCCAGTGAATTCGACGGGGGTTTATAGCACCAAGTGCCCCACAGATGAGCCCATAGAAGCGGCCAAGAGATGGCGCGAGGGCATGGTTCCACCCACCAACAGAGAGAATAAACAGAAGAGGAAATGATAGAAAGTTCCACTCACACAGACAGTAGGAAAGATATAGGACATATATATGGGGCACACAACCCTAAGAAGAAAACAACCAATCTGGTCATATACACAAAACACCATTCATACGCAACGCCATAGGCGCAAATACACAAATATAAATTCAGACAGAAGGTGAAAGAAAGAGACAGTGAACATACAATAAACAGTGAACACAACGGTGGTGTGGAGATGAAATGATGGTCGAAAACACATGGAAAAAATTTTTTTCTATATCTTTCCTACTGTCTGTGTGAGTGGAACTTTCTATCATTTCCTCTTCTGTTTTTTCTCTCTGTTGGTGGGTGGAACCATGCCCTCGCGCCATCTCTTGGCCGCTTCTATGGGCTCATCTGGGGGGCACTTGGTGCTATAAACCCCCGTCGAATTCACTGGAAATTAGAGTAACCTTGGTAGCATGGAGGTCTGTGCAGTCGCCCGGAAAGCGGAAGGTCCGTGGTTCGATTCCCGGTCAAGGTGAAATTTTTTCCATGTGTTTTCGACCACCATTTCATCTCCACACCACCGTTGTGTTCACTGTTTATTGTATGTTCACTGTCTCTTTCTTTCACCTTCTGTCTGAATTTATATTTGTATATACAAATATAAATTCAGACATATATATATATATATGTTCACGGGAAAATCGCAGTGCGATACACAAATAGCAATAAAGCTGGTCACAGGCGTGACAAAAGTATAAAGGCACATAAAAAAAGGACACTCACAAAAATAATTTCCGATATTTCGGTGGCCACTACCACCTTTCTCAAAGGAGAGGAGAGAACTAAAGGGGGGGACGGCAGGTCGAGGAAACAAGTGAAAGGTGGAAGTAAGGGAAAGGAGGGGTAAAGAAGAGGGGGAAGGGAAAGGGTATGAGAAAAAGTATGAGAAGATGAAAGAAAGAAAGACAGACGGCTCCTTTAATGAGCCCTGTTAATTCCTGGTTTGCGGAATGCATGGAAGAGCCAAATAAGAGAATGCTCCAGCGTTTTAAGTTGAAGGGGAGACGCTGAAGGTGGGAGGGAGGCCAGTATGCCCACCTTGAAGCAATTGTTAAAGTTGGAATCGTGGGAGGAGGCATGTATGGCTACTGGAAGAGAATAAGAGTGGGAGGAGGGATTATTGCAGGAAGAGCGGTGACCATTCATGCGGATGCAAAGCGTGGTGGTGGAGAGGCCGATGTAGAAAGCGGGACAGAATTGGCAGAGAAGAAGGTAAACAGTATTTTCAGTGGTGCAGGAAAGTGAAGGCATGGATGGAAGTGGAAAAGAGAGGAATTGTTTAGGGAGAGGCTCGGTGATAAGGATAGGACAGGTTTTGCATCTAGCGCGATTGCAGGGGGAAGGGGGTGTTTTTGGAAGAAGATGGGATTTGGACAGAGGTCTGGTGGTTCTCAGAATACCCGAGAGGTTGGGGGGACGTTTGAAGGTGAGAGACGGGCATTTGGGGAAAATATTGGTGGTGATAAGGTTATCAGAGAGGATAGGGAATAGGTCTTTGAGGATGTGTTTAAGGGACTGAATACCAGGGAAGTAGGTTGTGCATAAGGAGAGGTTGTCTTTGGTTTTGCGAGGAGGGGCTATGGGGGAGTAAGGTTTGTTGGAGATTTTTTTGTTGAGAAGGTGCTCAGGGTATCCTCTTCGGAGGAGAGACTGATGTAGGTTAGTAAGGAATCTATTAAGGGAGTCTGGGTTATTACATATACGGTGGCCACGAATGGAAAGGGAGTAAGGTAAGGATGTTTTGGTGTGGTAGGGGTGGCAGCTATTGTAGTGGAGGTATAGTTGTTTATTAGTGGGTTTGATGTGAACAGATGTGTTAAATTTGTTATTGGAAAGGGAGATGTCGACATCAAGGAAGGTAATGTTGGAAGAGGAGATATGAGAAGTGAAGGAAACTGAGGAGAAAGCGTTGAGAGCGGCGAGGAATGAGTTTAGGGAGTCGGTGCCGTGTGGCCAGAGGAGAAAAATATCATCGATATATCGGAGCCAGAGAAGGGGCTTGAGGGGGCATGTGGATAGAAAGGATTCTTCAAGGAGGCCGAGAAAGAGGTTGGCATAAGAGGGACTAAACCTACTTCCCATGGCACAGCCCCTAGTTTGAAGGTAGAATTGGTTATTAAAGGAAAAGGAATTGTGGGTAAGGATGAGGTTGGTAAGGTCAAGAAGGAAGTCAGTGCTAGGAGTGTGTGGAACAGAACGTAGGTTTAAGAAATGGCGGAGAGAGGAGAGGCCTTCTGAGTGAGGAATACAGGTATAGAGAGAGGTAACGTCAATGGTGGCCATAATGATGTTTTGATCATTGGGAATTGGAGTGGAATTGAGGCGGTCAAGGAAGTGGTAGGTATCTTTGATGTAAGAGGAGAGGCCATGGACTAGAGGTTGAAGGTAAAAATCTACAAAGGCGGAGATTCGTTCGGTGGGTGAGTAATAGGAGGAGACTATAGGACGGCCGGGATTATTGGGCTTGTGAATTTTTGGTAGGATGTAGAAATGGGGGGTGCGGGGATGTGGAGGGGTGAGAAGGGAAATATCGTTCTTGGTGAGCCCTTCATTTGGGGCCTTCTCATTCAGTAGTGTGACTATTTCAATGAGAAATTGTGGGTTAGGATCACTGGGTAAAGGGTTGTATGAAGAAGTATCGGAAAGTTGCCTGAGAGCCTCATTGGTGTAATCGGAGGAATTAAGGACCACAACGGTGGAGCCTTTATCAGAGGGGGTGATTACAAGGTTGGGATTAGAGGTAAGATTATTAAGGGCTGAGATTTCTGCGGGAGAAAGATTGGATTCAGGTTTAAGGGAGTTGATGAAGGTGGGATTTGAAATCTTAGAGAGAAGGAGATTACAAAATATTTCGATAGGGTGGTTGGAGGGGAGAGTTTTTGGTTCATGAGAAGAGGGGGGTTTAAATTTGGTAAGTGCTGTGTGTATTAAGTTGGTGGGAGTACTGTCTGTGTGAGTGGAACTTCTATAATTTCCTCTTCTGTGTATTCTCTCCGTTGGTGGGTGGAACCATTCCCTCGCGCCATCTCTTGGCCGCTTCTATGGGCTCATCTGGGGGGCACTTGGTGCTATAAACCCCCGTCGAATTCACTGGAAATTAGAGTAACCTTGGTAGCACGGTGGTCTATGCAGTCGCCCGGAAAGCGAAAGGTCCGTGGTTCGATTCCCGGTCAAGGTGAAATTTTTTCCATGTGTTTTCGACCATCATTTCATCTCCACACCACCGTTGTGTTCAATGTTTTATGTATGTTCACTATCTCTTTCTTTCACCTACTGTTTGAATTTATATTTGTGTATTTGCGCCTATGGCGTTGTGTATGAATGGTGATTTGTGTGTGTGTATATATATATATATATATATAGTGACGGATTGGCCGTCTTATCTTTGTTTTTCCCTGGTCGCGCCTCCCGCGCCGGTCATTTGCGTCCCAAGCCGGGTCCCCGTTACGTAAGCGAGATGAACGCCGGCCTTTTTCTGCGTGGATATCTGGTAAAATGTTCCTTTGTCTTGTGCATTGGATTCCTTGAGAGTGAGGATCACGCCACTTATGTGTCTACCCAGGTCATTGGGCAGTGTAAGCCGTGAAACTATTGGTGATTTTTGAATTGAAGTCACGTGTGATGGGGATGAGCGTTACAAGGAGGACGCCGACGGTTGAGTCGGGGGAGATATCAGTTGGCAGTTGGTGATTGGAAGTCGAGCAGAGAAGCTCAGGGTGTGCTGGTGAAGCCAGGCGAGAGTGTGGACGGAGAGAGAGAGGCGATAATCGGAGACGGAGATCACCACGACTTCCGCGAGGAATTGACAAAGTCGTTCCCTAGCGGTTTTTCCTGCGTTCTGCCCCAGAGGAGGAACGAGACGCAGCGGACCTCGATCCCGGCACCCCAAAGAGGAGGTGCGGTTTCGGGTAGATAAGGGTGACAGACCGCAAAAGGTAGCGGGTCGCCGCATCCCCGGAACCAAAGGTTGGACGAGTTCCTTTCAGTCGGAAGGTGCATTATTTCAACAGGAGTTGTTGAATTCCGTTCTCCACGCCACCATACCGAAAACTCAACGGTGCAGTCTCTCCGCGCTGGACTTCGCCGTCAAGCTCCACACCAGCTCACACATAAGTATCGCCACACCCGTATTTCCCCAATCCTAAGTGGTTTCAACCCTCTTATTCACGCTTCCCCACTGTGAAACCCGTGTGCGCCAGAATAAGTGGTGTACGAGATATCCAAACAGAGTTAAAGTCCCTTCAGGTCAAGAGAAGAGTCAAACTGATCCCAAGAGTGGACAATCATAGTCCTACGGGACCATATTTCTGTATCACTTACTCCCGTCCTCATCATTAGTATTCATAAAAGGATGAGGAGCGTGTAATTCTCTCCATTTAGTAGTTCATTTTATTTCATTTTTTATGTTTGGTCATTTATTTGGTCAAAGTGTTACAGGGTGATTATTTCATTGTGGTTAATTTCGTTCCATTTATGTCTCGCCATTCATTCACCTCTTCATCCCTAATTAGTCATTAAGACCTGTGTTATTTAGCTGTAGAGTGCCTTTGTGTTCATTTTCATGCTCATTTCAGTGAATAAATGTTGCTTGTGTTAATTGTAAAAAAAAGGCAGATGTTCATTCTTACGCTTCGCGTAATTTCTCCCGCGCTCACGTCATACGGCCCTCACTGTTTTACCGTCCGCCCTGGCTTAAAGTCCCCCCGACCCTCGAACAATTTGGATCGTCCTTGCTTTGCTGGCTGAGCTGGTCCGATGCCGCGGTTTTGAGGTGGCGCCCTTCTCAAACACGCGACAAAGGTCGCGATATCCCTTTTTCTCAAAACCATTTCCCACCCGGGAAAGTCCGAAGGAGACGAGGTGTCGAGGCAAAGGTAAGGGTTCCAGTACTCGAAGGCGTAAGGACTGCGGCGAGTCAACGGGCAAAGGAGAATCAAGCCCGTTCCGTCACAATATATATATATATATATATATATATATACACACACACACGTATTTGGTTACATTCATTTATTTATTGGCAACCTCTGTATACCTGCCAAACTGCTTGTAAATACTGTGCTGTAAAATTTTGATGAAACTCATGAATGTTGTATCCCAATGATGTTAATAAGAAATTATTATTTCTTATTATTATTTCAAAAACTTCGTAAAACAAGATTCAATCACTCCTAGGGACCAGCCTCTCACTTCGTAAATCAGTAAAATGGAGGTTTCGTAAAATAGAGGTCATTTTATATGGTTTTCCTATACACAAAGATCGGGACCGGCGGAATGGTTCGTAAATTGGTGTCATTTCCTAAATTAGAGGTTTGTAAAAAAGAGGTTCTACTGTAACTACTTAAGTAGCTTATGACAATGCAATATTTCCTTACTTTTTCATGCCTGTTTATTGCCCAAATCATATGCAATCATGACTCAGAAAAAAGCTGCAAAAATTCTGCGGATAATCTCAAATGTGGTTACTGAAATTTGTAACTCTCTGGCAAAAAAATCTTAAATTTTTTAGGAAGAAACTCACTATTATGACTTTATACATTGTCACTAATTGTGCAGTAATTATGATAACATGAAAAGTGCAGTAATTACAATGACTAAAAATTGATTTCTTGGACAAAATAACATGTGATTTTTATACCTTTAACTCTTTCTTTTGTTAAAAATACATTCTAGTAAAGATGTTTCTACTGATGTTGGTGACCAAAAATTAGGTGAAAAGGTTTGAATATTTTTAAAAAATGGGTGAAAAATAAAAAAATATTCCCCCAAATAAGACTCATTCATCTGACACTTGATATTATGAACTGAACATTTTTTGCAGTCCTATAGATTCGTAATATTGAATTTTTAACGAGTGTAGAGCTCCATGGCTCATTTCTAAAAGTAAAGGTATGTATTGTATACATATGTGAAAATGAAATAACTTACCTTAGCTTTCCCAAGATACAACAGCATCTTCTGGTTTGAGGTTGGTAAAGCTTCTAAGTCATAAGTGCGCATACGGTTAAGCTCCAGTTGAAAAGCAAGAGCAGGCTCCAAGTGCCTGTATATACGATCCTCAGCATACATATCACGAGCTCGATATGTGAAAAACTTGGGGAACTCCCGGTTGGATAGTGTCAGGAAAGTAATTCGTCGAACACCTCGTTTTAGCAAGTCTTCCTGGCGACAAGCACAAAATGCTCCAAATCTCCTGCTAAGGACTTCATCATCCTCCTCTGTATTGTCCTTAGCATTCTGCCCCTCTTTAGTAGACAAGCCTGGGTTCTTCAGGGCAATGCTCAAGATGTGAATAGGTTCCCTGGGCTAAAAACAAAATAAATGAAATAAAAAACTAATCAAATTTTGGAATTAGAAGCAGAAAAGGGGTTATTTAGAATAAATGTGATTTTCAAAAGGCCATCAGGCAAATTTTAGTAGTGTTTTGCTCTTTGTGGGTGAGAATAGATTTTAGACATATATCCACAGGATTAAACTCAGTGAGTCAGTCTTCTATTTATGAAATATACTCCAACACATCTAAAACACCATAATAGTCATGCTAACTTATTTTTCACCCCTCAACTTATGATTCAATACTCATGGACAGACAAATGTAATGGCATTTTATCACAACTCAGGTTCTAACATATTAGTAATAAACTTTATAATGGGGCCACTAATCATGATATTTCAAACGTGTTACGAAATGCACAATAATCATTGTTTCTTTAAGTCCTTTTTAACATCTGAGGTAAATAACATACGATAACAGGAAGGAATTAGTAACTCAACAGTACACATACTCAACAAACTCCTGCTAAAAATTATTAAGAGAAAATGATACACTATTGAGAAAGGGAATAGATGATTGGAGCCAAAATAAGAAAATATTGGCTGGTTGACAAACTACCTTATCAGTTTCTTCACTTGGTACAGAGTCTCCAATAGACATAGATATGTTGATCGAAGTTGATAGACGACATTCACTTGATTCAACTGCTTCCATGACTTTAGGATTCACTGAGCTGGAAGTTGAAGCAAAATCTTCCAGAAGTTCCAAAACTTCATCAGCATATTTTTCAAACTCTTCAAAAGAAGTGAAGGCTGCCATACATCCAGTTCTCTGGCAATCTTCCATGTACATCCCCATGGACAATGATGAACCTCCAACAGTAGCACCAGAAGTTAGTGCATTGCCAGAAGATGACCACGATTCAGAATCTAAACCCTCCTCTCCATACATTCCCAAGACCCGATTATGAGGGTGCCTAAAATGCATCGAGAATATTTTTTTTAACAATGCAACATCTAATACACGTACACACTTGGATTGGTTTTTATAAGACAACAGTACCTGTTAGGATGGGATGATGGAAGGAGAAATTGGAAGTGCACAAAACAAACATCTCCTGACAACTCCATATGCTGCAAGCATGTGAGTTCATATGAAATGTAGGCTCGCCGTACATAGACCTAGGAATGAAAAATACAAATTCACAATTATCTATTTTAAAAATTACCTAATAATACAGTCAAGCCATTTTATAACAAAGTTATGGGGGCTAAAAATTTCCTTCATTATAACCAAATATGTACTGTCAAACTCCCGTAATTTTTCTGAGCCATTTTTGACACTCATTGCTGTAATTTAGCAGTTAATATTCAAGTAAGTTCTTGAGCTTTCCCGGTGTATTTACTGAGTAAATTCTTCTTGGGTCTTCATCCGGGTTAGGTTCTCCATCTCTGCCGACGTTTCGATGAACGACTCATTCATCGTCTTCAGGGCACCATGAAGACGATGAGCTCATTAGATGACCTAATTTGCTCACTTAAGATAATTTTGAACTATACTATGGCACATATTGTTGTGAAAGACACCAAAAAAAGGATCGTGCTCATGCAAAGTTCTTTTCATGTTGTGCCTTAACATTGTTGATGCTTTCATGTTAGACCTCCCATGTACTCTGTCCCACCACGAGGGCTGGAGAACAAGGTTGAACCAGTAAACTGAATATTAACTGAGTAAATTCTTCTCTGGGTTAGGTTCTCCATCTCCGCCGACGTTTCGATGAATGACTCATTCATCATATTCAGGGCACCATGAAGACGATGAGCTCATTAGATGACCTAATTTGCTCACTTAAGATAATTTTGAACTATACTATGGCACATATTGTTGTGAAAGACACCAAAAAAAAGGATCATGCTCATGCAAAGTTGTTTTCATGTTGTGCCTCAACATTGTTGATGCTTTCACGCTAGACCTCCCATGTACTCTGTCCCGCCACGAGGGCTGGAGAACAAGGTTGAACCAGTAAACTGAATATTAACTGAGTAAATTCTTCTCTGGGTTAGGTTCTCCATCTCCGCCGATGTTTCGATGAACGACTTGCTCATTGTCTTCAGGGCAGGAAACGTCGGCAGAGATGGAGAACCTAACCCAGAGAAGAATTTACTCAGTTAATATTCAATTTACTGATTCAACCTGTTCTCCAGCCCTTGTGGTGGGACAGAGAGCACATGGGAGGTCTAACATGAAAGCATCAACAATGCCAAGGCACAACTTGAAAAGAAGTTTACATGAACATGATGCTTTTTTTGTGTCTTTCACAACAATATGTTCCATAGTATAGTTCAAAATTATCTTAAGTGAGCAACTTAGGTGGCATACACAGTGGCAATGTCGTACCAGCTCAAAGGTTAGCTATAGTACCTGCAGCCATGGCATCATGGTCAATTGATTGGATGAGGGGTATCAGCATAAAAATGGAACACCAAAAAATAAACATTTGTTATAATAGGATTTTTAACTAGGCAAAATAAACATTTTTCATGGTGAATAGCAGTAACTTAGTTAAAAGTGGAATTTTGTTCAAAACATGTACATTATAAGTGGACCTGATTGTACATAGCTTAAATCCTAACAAAAATTAAAATCTGAAGCAGTCTTCAATAAACGAAGACAACGATTCATGATTTAGGGTAAGATTTTAAATTTAACATTTGAAGAAAAAGTTTTGGCAAAAACTTTCCAATAAAAAGTTGACAAGAATCATAGGCTGTGCACTATCTAATGCATCTTTTTTAATTATATGTATATGTATTCAATAAATGAGAAATTAACTAACATGATGTATATTCTAGTATATTTAATAGATTTTTAAGTCAGGATTAAGTTCATCAGAAACCTAATACACAGTGAATAGAAAGTTACACAAATAACGTAATTAAATGCTGAATACAGTTTTCGAAAACCATAAGAAATTCAGCAAAAATCAGCAAAATAAATACCTCAAGTGCTGCCATGCACACTGCTTTGTTTGTGTGGTAGAAAAAATCATGGAGAATGTCAAAAATTGATGTCTCTGACATAATGAGTTTTTGAAGGTTTTCAGGATGAAAATCATGTCCATACATGTCAACAGCAGACAGGAATATGGACTCCATTTGATTGTGACGAAGTTCATAAGCTGGTTGATGAGCAGCAATTAAAACCTGAAAGGACATAGCAATGATTTGCCTCACATATTAAAGCATGATCAACTCCAATTAGCCAGGATGAAAAAGATTCATAACAGTAAATTAAATGCAATTCTGAACTGAAGACAAGGGGGGATGACAGTTATGGAATGAGGATGACTCTCATGATGGATGGATCCAGTTTTTTTCGGATCCGTATCCAGGTCCAGATCCTTGCCTGGGTTTCGGATCTTCGTCTTGGTTTTAGATCCCTAGTTTCAGATAATGGATTCTGAATTTCCTTCCTTTTCTAATACTAGATTTGTAATACATTCAGAAAAACAGCAACATTAGTATTTCCAAAAACTAGTAGGTAAATTTATAGTAGAAAAATCAACTTCCTATCATCTGTGTGGATAATATTTTCCTGGATCAAGATTTATGGATGCAATAACTATATGTTATTACTTATAACATAAAGTTCACTTCACTTATCACATATTAATCAAACAATGCATTTTTAAAACTTGAACAACTATTCTTTAGAGTGCAGTAAATAGAAATATCACAAGTTCATTTTCATTAATAATTGAATTATTTTCCAAAATATAAAATCCTAGTGATGCCATTGTATCACCCTCTATCAAGAAAGTTTTAAATGTAATTATACAAAAAAGACTTCCGCGTGTATCACATGCCAAGAATAATATTATATAGAATATTAAATAATAAACAAAATCAAAAACCTAAAATTAATTCAGTGCACAAGGGTTTACATTAACGTTACTGTTGTAAATCAAATCCTTGAAAGCTTTCAAATTCATTTTTAGAAACAAAAAAAATTTAATGTGGTCAGGAGATCCTATTTATGGAATATCTGGGGATTCTATTGTAAAGACGAAAAAAATTATTATAGAATATCACAAGCTGCTAAACTAGTAATGTCCTATCAATAACCTTTAGAATGAAATTTGTAGGTATTAACCTCATAAGGAGAGGTTGTGTAACTCGGATCATGAAATGAGATGAGCATTTTTTCAAGCTACTAGAAGCAAAATAAAGAAATGTGTCTTAGCTTTTTTCTCCATTGGCCTGGGTTCGCAAGAAAAAAAGTAGAATGACTTGTGGGATGCCTGCATTCTCCGAACTTGGGTAAGCTGACAATAGCAGAGTGAGGTAGTGTACTGCAGCTTTTGAAGTTCGATTCCTATCGCTGTTTAAAATTTTTGTTTCAGCCATGAATCAAAAATGTTATCATCCTTAATTTCCAACCCCTGTAAATGTGGATACTGACTTTATTGTTCTTTTATTGCTTAAACTAGAATTACAAATTCAGCACTCAAAAATACATTTTAAAGTTCACGTAATGTTTCCATGATTTTAGTTCTGTAATACTTTTCCAATCACTTTCACTAATGCCAACTGTTATTATTTTTATGTTTAATTTGTTGACATGTAAATTTACATGAAATTTCTGATTATATACTTTTTTAACTGCTTGCTTGTCTTACCCTAGGAATGCAGCATGGACTGCAATCCTAGGCAGTGTTACAGATCAAAATCACGACCGACAGCACACTAGCTCTCATTTTTAACAACTTCACCATCATCGGTTTGTATGAATCTGGTGAATTTAGGCGACCCATGAGACATTCGGCTTCATTCTTTTCCATGCATCCAGGCCTGATGACAAAAAAGCCAAGATATGTACTATTATTTATAATTACTTTGTTATAGTGGCACATAACAAAATTGACCCGAGTTACAAATCCTCTCCTTGTCAGTACCTACTGTGCCTATATTCCAAACGCAAGGTGCATCGATCACTAAGCCATGAAATTTTAAAATCTCCCACCTAGATACAAATTTATACTGTCTTCGGATCTGATTTCAGTTGTGAATGAAATAAAAGGTCCGCGTATCTTTGGATATGATCCGACCATCACTAATTTTTGAGTGATACATTCATAAATCTAATTTAAACAATAAAAGTATAAGAAAGTGAGTATTCAGATGCAAGAGTTTTAAATTGAATGATAAAATTTTCGATGCAATAACTGAAAAAATGTTAACTGAGATAGGGATCGGACTGCCTTTAGTACACTAGCTCTCGATGTCCGCCTGATGCTAGCAATTGTAGGCTACCTACGTTTACATTCTAGGTATGTTTTTTCTTGCGATACCAGGGTATTGGGGAAAAAAGTCACATTTCTTTATCTTGCTTCTAGCTGCATGGAAAAGTTTTTATCTAATTTCGTGACCAGAGTTATACAACCTCTTCTTGTCAATATCTACCATGCCTATATTCCATTCACGGGGCGCTTCCATTGCTAAGCCACAAAAATTCAAAATCCACGATCCGGAACTGACTTTACTCTGTCTTTGGATCTGATGGATCCAATCTGACCTTCCCTAGATGACTCCATTACATTGTTAACATACACGTTTAACTGGGGAGTGATTAGTGAGTGCCTTATTTAATGAAATATGAGGAGAATGTATCGGCTGCCTTCGTGCAACCTTATTTAGTGTGCCCTTCCTAAAGATTGTGGCTTTTGGGTTTTTATTTTATTTTATTTGACTTATTTAATGAGTTGAGTGATTAATGACAGGCTTGCTTCATTCCTAGGCAAGTGTACTCTGAGTTATTGAATTTATTACCATAAACACAGAGCAATTCCTTACAATTCACAGCTGCTTACAGACACCTGATAGGGACTTACTAAAGGATGATAGATACTTATGATTGAATTTAAACTACTAAAACTTATATGATATCGCATACACTAAAACTAACAAGTTGTTTCACAGGATTTTATAACTACCTATTTATGCCAAACATAAGTTTGGTAGCAGGTTCAATATAACAAATATTACATGTGGATTACTAGGCATAACCAGGCAATCTTACACTGGCCTAAAAGATGAACTTGTCACATACCTGACGAGCTCTGAGTGCCACTCTTGAATGTTCGCTCCTGTTTAATGATGTCAATTCATTGAGAGTGGAAGCCAATTCATCTGTTAATCCTGGCTCATTGGACCACAGGTGGTCAATTAACATTGTCACAAACATATTTTTTTTGGCAACCTAAAATTGTTAACATAATATAAGCAAATAGAAAATTTTAAATGTCCACTTGTAATTTATCATGGAATACACGATACATATGTGATAATGATAGAGAAAATAATGTCTATGCCATATAATGCCAAGCCATTATTATGCTAGGCTAATGCCATATAATTTATAAGGTGACAAATTAAAGGTGTTAAACACGCAATGTAGATACACTGCAGGTTACAGATGAGGACCAATGTAAGACAACTGATCCAGCATACACTTAAATAAAAGAATAATTGATAACATTTCAAACATACCTACAACATATTAATCATACTGATCTTACCTGGCTATGTGAGAATATTGTAGCAGTTACAGCTGCCATGTCATCTTTGTGCTTTTCACGTAGTGCAGAAACACATTTGTCATAATGTCCTAGCAAGGGAGAAAAATGAAATCTTTCACAGCTCTAAACTGAAAATGTATTTGACGAGAGCATAAACTGAAAAATATATCATGGCTGTGATGACATACCTAGTTGAAATTGGCTCTCAACAGCATAATATTGACGCAATAAATCATGAACTGCTGCCTTCATCCTTCCTCTGATTCCACTTCTGTACCTCTGAACTAGCTGTACAATGCCTTGTGTGGTAAGAAAGAATACATCTCTATCAGCTCGTTTTTGCAGAGTAGCAGCATGACTGTAAAAGTGAAAAGTTTATTGGTCAAAAAGTCACAGCAAGATTAAAAAAAAAACATATTACAACCAAAAGCATGCACTCAGTCCAAAATTGTCAAAAAGTCAATCAACAATAGTCAACCATGGCAATAGTTAAATAATTTCTGCTTCCCACCTGTCTATAACGCTTGCTATTTGCTGGCTAGGAAATTGAGCAAGAACAGATGTGATATTGCTGGAATATAGTGACATCAACTTGCGGATTTTCTTTTCCACTGAAATTGGAATGCGTCCAGAAATGGTTGCTATAACTTCTTGAAGCTCCAGAAGAGGAAGACTTGGATCTCTGAGGGATGACATGAATTTTTCAATCACTTCCTTTAGTCTTGGTGTGTGGTAAGGATCAGGAAGGCAGTAACCTTAAAACATAAAAAAATCAACGATAGGAAAATTCTCCTACGATATTAAAAGTCCACCTTAAAATAACATTTCAAAATAGATCGATGTCAGTAATTTCATTAACTCTTTTGGTGATCAAGTACAAATATACTAGTAGGTTATACATCAAACAAAAAATCTAGAGCAAGGGTATGAGCATCATTTTTTAATGTGAAGTAATTTGGTAGCATGGACTTTGAAAAAATACTCTATATTCTTAAAAGTTAGTAAGTTAATAGTAAACCTTGAGGGAAGGTGAAATATCTAGTCAGGATTTCACAAAACGTAAGAATGAGTCATACAAAACTACCAGAGTATATTTAACAATTAGATAGTGACACAGGCTTATCAATTAAATGGGATAAATGAAACTTAGCATTAAAAAATTCGTTCACATTGAGAACTGAGCACTTTACCACTGACCAAACTCTCTTTGCTGAAAAACTAGTAATTTTGAGCATTCAATACTAATAAAATACCTACTTTACCCTTGACCCAACTTCCCATGGTTGAAGATGCGTAATTTTAAGCGTTATGATTGTAACAAAAAATTTAAAACTTTTCTGTTGAAGTTATTGGATTTATAACCCAATAAGGGAGGTTATTCATAAAACATTAATCAGGGACTACCTGCCCGCTGAGTTTCGCCAGCATCCGAACATCAGACTAGCATCAGCATCGGACACTCCCTTCGTAAGTTCTTAGACTGTTCTCAAAAAATATTTCCGTCGACATGAAATTCAAGGAACTATAATAATCTTATTAATCAGACATCTACAGAATCCAATCTTAATACACACCTATATAGAAAACTATGTTTCAACCAAAAAATACAATACGAATGCATAACTTGTTCATCGCCTTTCGTATTAAGATATTAAAATTTGCATGTTGGCTAGGAAGTAAGTAATCAACATGGGCAATTGTAACTCGTGTCCGATCAGAAAACCTTCATTAAAAGTTTATTTTGAAATTAGTGTAATGTTGGGATAATTTGAGTTGAACCTGTTCAACTCAATTTACCCCGAACAACCACGAGCATTGTTTAGGTAAATACGGGGATACACCTTAAGTCTAGATTTTGACCCAAACTACACGAATAATTACATAACATGTGCTGTATGGGAACAGCCATAACAATCTTTGTGTGGTTTTTTCTGGGACGAAGGCTCTGGAAGAAGAGCTTAAAAAAAGAGTTCAACTTTATGTTTACCTCCTTTAAAAGGTGTGTAGATACTACAAGCTACACACTTCAACGGTGAAGGTGTGATAATTTGCTTTACACTTCTTCAGCTACTAACAATGGTAACATCATAAATCAATAATTTACGTTTTTCACTTTGCTCTACAAAAGCTTCAGTTGTGGCCCTATTCAAATAAGGTCGCCTGTTCTCCATCCACTAAATTGCAGGCATCACTAAACATTTTTGATAAAGCTAACAATCGTGGAATAATTTTGCTATCGTTCTTCCTCTCCTTCCGATCAAGCAAGGGGCTTTTCGTCTGAGCATTGCAGGTTCAGTTCCGACCACGCATGAAGACTGAATCGGAAGTCTCACCCTACTTTACCATCAACTGAGGGGATACTCCATTCACCCTCGTAAAAACAACTATGAGACCCATGGTCTTGGAATATCTTATTTCACTTGGGAGGTTGATTCAGCTGGGATTCAAGGCCAAGGGATGAGCGCCGGAAAAAAACCATCGAAAGAAATCATATCCTTATGCAGTGTAGTCACATCTTATCTTCTCCCTGCTCTACATCAACAGGTTACGCCTGAGGAGAGGGAGGACAAGACACTGGAGTGGGGTTTTTTATAAAGAATCAAGATAAGCCCGCAAAAATATCTGAACGTGTAGGACCACGTGAACAGATTCCTTGTGAAGGGGGGCAACTTTAAGGGGCCCATAGTGGGCTTGCGAGGCTTGCTGCGCCAGCGGGGGCCATCGCACCCCATGGGTGGGAGGGAGGGGGCTCACAAAGGGCCCTTATCTCTTTGAGGGTCAACACTGGGGATTTCAGAGGGAGGGGGTGACTCTTGCCCACCTGGGGGTGGCGAAACGAGGGGTCACTTGAGGTGAGATGACTAGTGTGGGAGGGAAGAAAAGCCGAGGTATTGGAGCAAAGGAGATGGATAACTGGGAGAATTTCTTGGTGGAGATTGCCAGGGGAGAAAAGAAAATGGGAATGGGCGGGCATTTCCATTTTGCTTTCTCTTAATTTCCGATCAATTCCGGCAATCTGTGAAAAGGGAATCAGTGAATAATAATTCAAGGAGAAATTCAAAGCTCGCGATTTAGCCACAAAAACTTTAGCGGAGTTACCTGCTGAATTGCACGACAGCAAGATATTCCACAGAGAAAAAAATCATTCGCCTTGACCCCGGCCGAATCGCCGTCCAGTTAAGGCGAATGATTTTTTCTCTGTGGAATATCTTGCTATTCAAGGATAAATTCGATGAACAAATGTTTATTGAAAAAAGTTGTCATCTCTTCTGTTGACAGAATGACTTACATAACAAAAAAATCAGTAATTTGTTTTTGCACTTTGCTTCGCTAAATCGTCACATCCACCATGGCGTCTAATTTGGATAAAAGAAAACTGGAATGGAAATCAATATCATTGACAATTTGGAATCAGTGCAATGTATCGAGAGCGAGCAAAACTTCATTCCTTTTGGAGAACTCAGGTCTTCGTCATTATCCTCTTCGTCACTGTTTTCCTTATTGGGCCCTGCCACTGGTCCTTCTGGCACCAGATTAAGTGTCCGATCTTCACAAACTTGGAGATCATCATCCATCGATATATAATCGCTGGGGTTACTGCCGATTAACTTCCAACTTGCTTAATGTAATTTTGGAAATCACTTGCCAACCCTCTTTTCTAAATAGTGATATCATTCTCCACCTCTTCCTAAAGATTTAAATTGACAAGTAAATATTTTTTGGCACTTAAAGAATTAATTTACAAATAAGATGGCTGTATAGAAGACAAACCTCAGGAACAGGGTCATCACGTGCTGGAAAAGGGAATCCTGCCGCTCTCAAGCATTTGCATACTTTGGGGAAGCAGGGTCAATAAATTCTATCAATACTTCAGACACTAAATTTTCATTCTGATGTTCAATAGGCTTATCATTAATTTTTTATCAGCAAACAAAGTCTAATAAATTATTATTGCGACGAAAAAATGGTCCGCCATGTTTAGTGGGCTCTGACATCATCTCCCATTCTCGACCATTTGTTGATTTGGAGAGTGTGTGACTTGGCTTAGACAGTGTTGGCATGTGACTGTATTGATATTAATACTGCTAACGTTATTGGGACGATTTCTGTTGCTGTGTGAAATGCATTTCAATGGAAGAAGGCAGTTATTCTAGCAATGAAGAAAAATGCTAGAAATATGAGAGACGATGAGGCTTTGTTCCGCTGTGTTAGGAGTTCGAGAGAGACAACACCCGAAAAGATTTTCGTAAACGCTCCAGATAATCCTGTATGAAGAAGAAACTGGTTAATTTCCGCTAAAAGAGACCTGAAAATCATGTCATTTCCGGATCATCTCATCTGCACTGTTGTGCTGATCACTTTAACGTAAGTGTAGCAAATTTAGTTGAGAAATGAGTTGTTAGTAGTTTTATAGGCATAATTGTGTAACACAATTTACTGTTAGGCAATAATTTGCTTAAACTGTAATTATAAACTTTCAATGCTATACTTTTGTTGTTCTAATTGAAACTGAGGAACATTTAAGGCAATTGAATCATTCGTGAAAATGTTATTGTGGCTGATTAAACTGATCAGTATCGTTTAGACCGATGGCTTTATTTTGGTCTCCTACGCCGTATTTAACAGCTTATTATGTTGTATTATGATAATTAGGTTGTGCATCTTTTACTTGTCATTTTTGAACGGTTTGCAGTTTGAATCTCTTCCTTTTTAAGTGGTTCAAAATATCGTATTATGTCATTGCAATTAATGTCGTACTCAAATGGTTAATTATGTCATATTTAAACGGATCATAATGCTTTATTACTAAATTATTCTCATATTTAAAGTAGTACATTTGTCTTTATAAACATAACGATAATATCTGTATTTATTTGATATAGATGTACGATATTTATTTACTATTGATATAATTTATATGGCAACAGTAAGACTTAGGGAAAAGTAGTTACATTTCGTTTGATAAATATATAGTATTCCATTTTCAGTTGGAAGAGGATGCTGACAATTGTATGAGATGGAAAATAATGGCTGGAGTACTCCGAATCAAAAAAAGTGTTGTGCCTCATGTGTGAGTGCTAGTCTAGGCCTTCAAATGTGCCTTTGACTGAGAGGCCTGGGCCTCGATCATAGATCAGAGCGCCAGCATTATCATTATTTTTTATTTAACTAATGTCAGAGAGACGTGATCTCCGTTCTTCATTTTTCGCACAGCACTTCAATTCACTTATCACAATCAGTGGAGCGAATTTTACAGACGATTATTGTTAACCCTGCGCTACTCTTGGAGTAAGCATTGACTATAAAGATTGCGATAACGCGAAAGATGCATCCGTGATTCCACACCTGTTCTTAAGAAGAGGAAGGTGATAGGACTACTTAGCACTGTTTCCAATGCCAGCACGTCAACTATCAAGCTGTAGAGTATTTGGACTTTCCTCCAAATGAAGATGCATCTACTCCAATTAGGCACCAACAGGACATCAACTGAGACAACGCATTACCTTTACCGATTGCTGTTAGTATTCAAACGCGCTTTCCTTATTCCTCTTTTTAAGTTGATTCCCTTTCCTTTAATGCTAAATGATTCTAAATGTAGAAGTTTCCTAATACTTATGGAAAAGGGAAGCTTAAACCTACGGGGAAATATGAGTTATATATTTAGTGATCACAACTCTGTAAAACAAATTTGTACTAAAACGAAGGGTTTCTTTAGTAAAACACAGGCCACTTCCTGTAAAATACAAAAATGAAGGATATGAGCTTCGTTTATTGGTAGTCACAGAAGCAAGAACTATCCCATAATTAATAAATTAAATTGAAATGAATGTCAATCACATCATGCGGTATTACTCTAATACAGCTACCTCAAGGTTTAATGGTGCCTGTTCAGAAAAGCCCAATAAGTTATTTAGTTAAGCTTAGGTAAAATTTAAGGTTATTACGGCAAATACATAACGGAAGGCATAATTCATGGTTTACTACATAATATAACACAAGAAAAATATTAATAATACGGCGACCGTGATAATTTTATGCCTCGCTGCTCACGTCCAACATAGACTGCGTTTTTGCACAGAAAATGTCCGTTCATTACAGAGTCCACAACCGGAAGATTGTTGGAACTTGCGTCTGTGAATCTAACTTCAATGAACAAAAACTGAGTTTTATATCAAATAACGAAAAAAATTCAAAAAGGCTATGAATATTTTCACCCCCAATGCAAAGCTAGGCTATTTCACTACTGCTAGTATGGGAGATGACATCATATCAGTTATAACTAGGGACACCGAAAAATGGTAAATAAAAATCATCAAAAGCGGTGTTTAAAATGACAAATGCGGTAAATAAAATCGTTTTAAAAAGGTGAAAGCTGTGTTTACTGTTGGGAAAAAGGAGTCTTAAAGGAAGGGTTTTTTAAAATATTATTAATAAATACTTCATACCAATGTGAACAAACAGTTAATTACATACATTTGAGATCCAATACAGAAGCTATGGCTACCCTACGCAACATAAAAAACACAGTCGGCAAAATTAAGTTAAAGGCAAATTAATGAGATAATGGTAATAACAATAACAGAGTGGAGTAGTGGACTGCAGGTAATGAAGTTCGATTCTTACGCTGTTTAAAATTTTTCTTTCAAACATTGAATAAAAAACTTTATCATCCTTCATTTCCAACCTTTGTGTGTGGATACTGACTTTTTTGTACATCTATCGCTTCAACTAGATTTACAAATGCATCACTCAAAAATACACTGTAAAGTTAACATAATGATTCCACGATTTATTTCTGTAATATAAATTTTTTCCAATCATTTCCTTTCGCCTAATTTAATTATTTTTTTTACTTATGATTTGGCATGAAATTTCTGATAATTTACTTTTTTTAACAGCCTACTAGCATTACCCTAGGAATACAGCACGGCTGTATTCTTAGGTAGTGTTAAGGATCGAACTCGCGACTGGCAGTACACTAGCTCGCACATCCGAGCCTATGGAGAAAAAGGTCAATACGAGTATTTTTTATTTTGTTTTCCTCGTTTACGGCACGGAAACAATCTTCTTCTCATTTCGTGACCCGAGTTACTTAACTCTCCTTGTTGGTATCTACCATACGTACATTCCATTCGCGGGGCGTCGATCACGAGGCCGCGAGATGTTAAAATCTCCGATCCGGATCTGAATTTTTACTGTCTCTGGATATGATTTCAGTAGCGAATGAAATGAAAGACCCGTGGTTCTTTGGATCCGACCCAACCCTCCTTAATTTATGAGTGGTTCATTTGTAAATCTAATTTAAACAACAAAGTCTAATAAAGTGAGTATTCAGATGAAATGGTTTGAAATTGAATATGATAACATTTTCGATGCAGTGACTGAAAGAAAAAATTAAACTGCGATTGGGATCGAACTTCGCACAGTACACTAGCTCTCGTTCATGGCTCTCGTTATATGCCTGATCCCCGCGAATGTAGGCTACCCGCATGTCATCCTTCGTATTTTTTTTCCCGCGATACCGGGGTAATGGGGGAAAAAGTCATATATCTTTATTTTGCTTCTAGTTGCACGGGAACGTTTTCATCTAATTACGTGACCTTAGTTACACATCCTCTTCTTGTCAATATCTACCGCACCTACATTCCATTCACGGGGCACTTCGATCGCTAAACCACGAAAATTTAAAATCTACGATCCGGATCCGATTTTACTCCGTGTCTTTGGATCCGAATCCGGAACCGAGAAAAATGAAAGATCCGATCCGGGCATCACTAAAGAAAATATTTCATGCTACAAAATTCAGCATTTGCACAATATCTCAAATTTCGTTTAAAAAATCGCGTTTCAAAGAAGACACGGTTATTTCGCGATTAAACCCAAAAAGTCGCTTATTTCGTGAATCCTGTCGAAAAAAACGTTTCGCGAAAATGTCATGTCCTTAGTTATAACCAATGGTTGGGCATTAAGACCTAGGCAATTTCGATGCTAAAACAATGCACATTAAAAGTTATTACTTAAATTAATTAGTTGGAATTATACCTTGGAATTTTGAATGTGGCATTTCAAAACCAAACATTACTCGCTACAATAAATTTCAACAAAATACCTCACTTATGCAAATACATACTCTAAAAACTGAACTAAAGAGTGCTGAAAAACGAGATAAAGCATCAGTGGGCACACTACTTCTCCTCAACAATATAATTTAAAATGAACAATGTCGCGCAATAGGTGCTAAGGTTCATCCTTTTCTAAGATAAGAGAGAAAACTAGAAATGCCTCTGAGCTATAGTTTAGGTACAAAAATGTCGTTAGAAATGGCCTGCAGGAACACTTTCAGCCCAAGGGAGCCACCTTAATTATTGTTTTTGAGGAAACCTCCCTCCATGAGTTCCCCACCGCTCGGATAGAATGTAAAATAGTCCATTTGGGTATTTCCTTAATCTCATTCACCATATCTGAATGCGATGAATAGAGAGAGATGGTTATAATGTACATTTAGAAAGAAAACAAGATCTTTAGAAAGAAACAAGAGAACCTACGGTACAAGACTTTGAAACTTTGGATAATTCCTTTATCCTTGCTTGTTGAATTTGGAGGAAGATAAACAACACGTTTGGCCAAATGAAGGTCATCAAGTCATCAAGGCACCTGTGTGAACTCGCATTATCCACCAGCAGAAGTATCTTTCTATTTTCGCATGCCAATTTCCATTGCCGTCGTACGATACTTTTCAGAAAATGCCATTAGTCATCCAACCGTTTTTATTTAAGTCATAAACCACGGAAGGAGTCCCCATCTTCGCATTTTTCAAACAGCGCGGTTTTTCATTCTTCCCCATTAAGACGGGCTTTATTTTATCTGTTCCCATATACGTTATGCATATACACATAGTCCTACAGTTATTCTCAATTTGCTTTTTCTTACTTCATGACACCTCTGTCCTTCCAAACCTAGAGTTGTGTCGGGAAGAGAGTAAAAAAACAACCCAGTTTTGTCGAAATTATAGCGATTTTCAGAGCTATATTCATTTATCTGGCAATCATTGTCCATATGCCACTTATTCAACAAGTCGGAGTCCACCGCATATTCTTCTCTACATATCTTCAGAGACAGAATGTTGAATGGGGATTTGAAATTGCACAGCCAGCCAATGGAACATTTGAATTCTTCGATTTTCTGACGTAAAGCAATTTCTTTCACCTTCTGCTGAATGATCGAGCCACTTACTGGAATATTCTGCTCACGACACTTGCAAAAGAAGGCGTAAACTTCATTTTCAATGTCAGCAAACTAAGCGCCCCGCAAAGTTTTCCTTTTAGCTGACACCCCTTTCTCCACTTTCTCAAGAATTTTAATGCGGTTGGCGACGATTGATGTAAGCGTTGACAGTGACACCCAAAACTTTTCTACCGTGAGGCATATCTAGTTTATGATTTGCTCTAGTGCCTAATTGCGTACATCAGCTCTTGTTAAGTACATTTGCAGATTTCCCTTGACGAAAAACAGAGTGTGAAATATATATGGGTCATTCCACCTCAATTCAACAAACGTTTGTCCCATAGGGTATCAAATTTTGATAAAAATTGGTGTATGGGAACAAAATCAACTCAAACTGAATGCCCTCAAACAGTTTTGTGAAAAAAAATGTTTTGAGCGAATTATGCCTGCCATTAGTTCCCATCTCATCTTCATAAAGAATGTGAAATGGAGCCACCATCGTTTCCACTTTAGTTGGAAAAAAAACAAGAGCGAGAAAGATACAAATGATTTTAAATTGTATTTTTGGAATTTGCACAACATGAAGAACTTCAGCACACCGAGATCAGCAACAGATAGCGCTACCGACAGAAGCTTCGACAATTCATGAACCGTTCGTGAGCCGATCATTAAGAGAGCGAAATGGATCTCCCGCCTTCGTGCAAAAAGTCATTACAAAGGTGAGATTACAAAATAACCCCAAGATATTTCATGGTAATTTATAAGTCAAAAAAGTAATAAAATTTGTGTGTTGATACTGGCTTTGCTGTATTCCTAGGCTAGTAAGCAGTGACATTCGGATGATATGTATGACATTCGGATTAATTTTTTTCTCGTGCATCCGGGCCATGGAGAAAAAAGTCAAGATGAGTATTTTTTTATTTTGTTTTAGTGGCACGGAAAAATTCTTCTCATTTCATGACCCGAGTTACTTAACCTCTCCTTGTCAGTATCTTCCATACCTACATTCCATTCGCAGGGTGCATCGATCACGAAGTCACAAAATGTTAAAATCTCCGATCCGGATCTGAATTTATCTGTCTTCGGATAGGATTTCAGTAGCGAATGAAATGAAAGACTTATGGATCTTTTCCGACCCAACCATCCTTAATTTATGAGTGGTACATTTGTAAATCTAATTTAAACAACAAAAGTATAATAAAGTTATTATTCAGATGTAATGGCTTGAAATTGAATATGATAACATTTTTGCTGCAGACAGAAAGAAAAAATTGAACTGCAATATGGATCGAACTTCGTGCAGTACACTAGCTCTCGTTGACTGCCTGATCCCAGTGAATGTAGGTTACCCGCGTGACATCCTACGTATTTTTTTGTCGTGATACTGGAGTAATGAGGAAAAAAGTCATATTTCTTTATTTTGCTTCTAGTTGCACGGGGACATTGTCATTTAATTTCATGACCTGAGTTACACATCCTCTTCTTGTCAATATCTACCGCACCTACATTCCATTCACTGGGTGCTTCGATCGCTAAGCCGCGAAAATTTAAAATCTACGATCTGGATCCGATTTTACTCCGTGTCTTTGTATCCGAATCCGGAACCGAGTATAGTTAAAACAAAAAGAGCAATCTACCATTGCCATGTGTGAGAATTGCCCGAAGGTGGGTATTCTATATAACAATGTTTTTATTTTCCCTTTCATGGTAATTGCCTCATAATTATGTTCCTCCTTTTCATGTAACTGTCTCTTAATGATAAAGCTATGGCGTTGATCTTCCTTTTTTCAACTGATTGAAAATTCTTGAAAATAAGGGAAGAGCATGAGCTATGGGGTTTGATATTAATTTAAAAAATTATCACATGCAAAATTGTTAGCGTGAATTCACAGTCCCTAACTTTTAAGAGACTAACAGATTTAGGGGAAGCTTGGCCTGGGCCCCGTTCACAACTAAGAAAATATCACCGATAGGCCATTGAAATAATTTATCAACATCTGTTTTGATAGTGTTCTGTAAGTGCTTTACTTCATTGATATTGATCCCAGGAGGACCTCATAACAGATATGTATTGGGACAGTTAACGTGGAGTTCGGATGTGCTTGGATCACTTTAGTTTTCCACAGATTCCTGTCACAGAAGAGAAATAGAGAATTGTATGCCCACATTGCTTCAGTGCTTGACTCTACATTTTAGAGACAAAATATCTATTGAAAACCTCTTCCACTACATCTCAACCATAAACACTAACTAAGGGTGCAAGGGCAAGCGTTAGTGCTGCCACCAATGCTGTGAAACAATCGCAGGGCAAGAGTAAGTGTTGTTGTAAGTTGTAAGCACTGGCTTACAATGTCAGGATAGGGGAGTTGCACTGAGCTGCTTTCTACTCATCATGACTTTTGAGCTATGAACCTGATTTAATGTCTGTGTCTATGTTTTATGTCCAAAAGATTATTGTCTGAAGGGCATTAAATAATTAGTGCACGAAAACATTTGAGAAAAGGGATTAAAATGAGCCATTTAAACAATAAAAAAGGACAATTCCACTTACCAGCTAACACATTTTCCAAAATATTCTTGTAAGCGTTGTGCACATGATTTAATTTCTCTGGACCAGTCAAATGGGATTTAAAAGAATCCTCTGTTGATTTACTAGTAAATCCACCAGTAAATTCCTTAGCCTGAGTGACAAGTGATGGATCATCTAGCTCTAAGCGAGCAATGAGTGATCCACTTTCAAGAACAGCTCCTGGTCTCTTTACAAAAAATATAGATCCCGATTCACTTGCAGTCAGTGTCATCACCATTTTCATTACCTGAAAGTGCAGAATATGAATTAATCAAGCTATACATAACCTCTGAACCCTCAGTAAAAAAAGTATATTCTAACCTTCACTACTTTCAAAAGAATCTTAGTTAACAGTTATAAATAAAAAATAATGTTGAAACGACATTACTGGCATATGGCCTTAAAGCAGAGAGAGATAGATAATCCAGTGGATACAATGTTTGACTACAAAATGAGCCCATTTTAACTCCAAGTAAACTCTTCCAAACCACATAGGCCAATGCCTGCTAAATACATGCCATGCTATTTTTCAAACACCTGACATTTATGGGAATTCACAGGTGGCAAAGGGAAAGGAACTGATCCCATAACTTATGAATGAAGTTTACACATGGTTGGGTTAAGTGATTAATGAGCTCTAGCTTTACTGATAAAGTAACATTTGTATTATTACATTATTAACAAAACATTTTTGTCCCAAATTTAGAATCACAATGACAAACTAGAGCAGACAGACAGTACAAAGTACAGACAAACGTTGTATTAATACATTGATTTTATTTGCAAAATATTTTTGTCCCAAATTTAGAATCACAATGTAAAACTAATAATTAATAGAAATAATTTTCAATATGCAGAAAAAAACAATTTCTCATTGGTGCATAAACCAAATTCTCCACAGGTGGCCATAATGCTTCGCTGGTTCTCCCCCAGACCAACTCCTTGATTCTTGATGGCAGTCACAGCTATTTTGACCAGTCAACCAAGCACATACCATCAAAAACAGAATATTTATTGGTTGCCTCTGCATGGCCTTCCCAGCTGGTGAGACACATTCCACTCATGGATCAAGTCCACTGAGTGAGACTCAAGACAGCTGGGTATGATAGCTACCCTAAACTTCTGCAAGGATTTCAAATATACCATTGTCTAAAATTAATACACTTACTACACTATCATACTAAAAATGAAATAATGAATTAAACTAAATTCACTAAAAATGAAGAACAAAGAAAAAACAAAATTCTTCTTGTCTTTAGATAGGACTTGGGTTTTCCTGAAGATGGAAAGTGGGACACTTGAGACCTAGAAGATTGGGAACCATTAATAAACACTACAAGCCTACGCACAGGCAAGGGATTCTCCATCATATTCTTATTCCTCACATCCAAGGGGATGAGAGACTACTAAGCAAATCAGAAGTCAGCTAGTATTCAGTGATTATCATGGTAGGTCTTGATACTAAATAGCTCCCTGAGAGTTGGTGACCTGACTCTTTCCATTACAGTAAGTCCTTGACTTACGCGGTTCTGAGTTACATGGATCCAGAGCTATGGGGATGTTCAGTTAGACTGGTGTCATGCTTGCATTTTCTCCGCATTTCTATTGCCATGACCAATACACCTGGTGACGACCCGAGACTCACTGTCAAGGCAACAAGAGTTGATGCCAAACTACGGGCATTTGGAACACCCACTATAGTTTAAGTCATTGCATAGTTTGATAGGTGATTATTTGATCATTGTGATGGTGAAAAAGTCTAATGTGATTAACTTTTTCTTTTTTGTCTTATTTACCAAAGCCGTCTAAGGCATCTCACAACATCGCTGCAACATTAACGCTTATTTTTACTTCTAAGTCTTTAAGCCCATCAAATACAATACTTCAAATACAATAATGCTTCCCTGCAAGACATCATCTATATAAATTAATGTATGTTAAATAGTGATGGGGCAAATCAAAAATTTGATTGAATCCGAATCCCCAATCCTGTTTTTTATCAAATTCAAATCTCGAATCCTAATCCCAAATTCTACTCCTCCTCAATTTGATTCAATTCAAGTCTTCCTTTTATCTGTAAATTGTTAAATAACTTTCCTTTCTCATGAATTCTCTACTTAAATCCAATCAAATCTTAATCTTATTTCTTAAAGTAAAAAATAAATGAATAATGGTCATATAGTCTCCACTAGTTGAAATTAAAGACATGTTCAAGGGAAAATATAAAGAATGGGTCATTTAAAAAATAAATCAAAGTTTAATTTTTATAAATATAATTGAAAATTCAATGAAAGCAGATTACAAGTTTTTGTTTATAAAATGCAGTGTTTCCACTCTGTCAGGATCTAATCGATATCTTTATTTATCAACCAAATTTCCAGCAGTACTGAAGGTTCTTTCTGAAAATACTGTTGCTGGAAGAATGCAGATGAATTTTTTGGTGAATTTTCGAATTGGGGAATTTCAAAGAATTCATATGTCGACAAGAATTATTAGCTTCCAACTTATGGGTAAACATTTCCTACCATGGTATTTGCGATTTAAATGCTAAAAACTAAAGTTGATGCCAAACTACTGGTGTTCGGAATGCCAGCTCTAGTTTAAGACATTATATAGTTCGATAGGTGATATTTGATCATCGTGATAGTGAAAAAGTCAGATGTGATCAGGCATCAACATCTTTCTTGGGCGTAGTTGGGACTTTCCCACATAAGTCGATGCGTAGTAAATTATCTACTCCATAGATGATGCCTGTTGTCCATTACAGCAAAAAAAGAAGTTTTGGTTGATTATACTTATTTTAGATTTAAATATTGAGAAATAAATATTGGATTTGTGTTACTCTCAGCTTTGTCATATTATGTTAACTTAATGGCCTCTCAAAACATGGCATCCTCTGTAATCGTCGCTGATTGCCACTGTGAAAGCAGTCCAAAAATGGATAGGTAAGTTGTGGTGTTTCGACTCACCTGGATGTCTACTTCTTTTTTTACTGTGATGGACAACAGGCATCATTGTGGTGTTTCGACTCACCTGGATGTCTACTTCTTTTTTTACTGTGATGGACAACAGACATCATCTATGGAGTAGGTAATGAACTACACGTTGATTTATGTGGGTAGGTCAAACTACGCCGAAAAAAGATGTTGATGCCTGATCACATCAGACTTTTTCACCATCACGATGATCAAATATCACCTATCGAACTATGTAACGTCTTAAACTAGAGTTGGCATTCCGAACACCAGTAGTTTGGCATCAACTCTTGCGCACTTGGCAATGAGTCGCGGGTGGTCACGAGGTTGAATCTGTCACGGCAACAGAAACGCGGAGAAATGCAAGCATATCACCGGTCTAACTGAACACCCTATAACTCCGGATCCGTGTAACTCAGACCCACCTAAGTCAAGGACTTACTGTAATTGCTCATTTTTAGCATTTAAATAGCAAATACCATGGTAGGAAATGTTTACGCAGTATGTTGTAAGCTATTAATTCTTGTCCACACATGAATTCTTTGAAATTCCCCAATTTGATAATTCTAACAAAAGGTCCCTCTGCATTCTTCCAGCAACAGTATTTTCAGAAAGAACCTTCGGTACTGCTGGAAATTTAGTTGATAAAAAAAGAAATTGATTAGATCCTGACAGAGTGAAAATGCTGCATTTTATAAACAAAAACTTGTATTCTGTTTTCATTGAATTTTCAATTTTATTTAAGAAATATTAAACTTTGACTTATTTTTGAAATTACCCATTCTTTATAATTTGCCCTTGAACATGTCCTAATTTCAGTGAGTGGGGACTATATGACCATTATTCATTGAATATTTACTTTAAGAAATAAGATTCAGCTTCTATTGGATTTAATTAGAGAATATGCGACAAAGGAAGTATTATTTAACAATTTACAGATAAAAGGAAGACTTGAATTTAATGAAATTGAGGAGGATTAGGATATGGGATAAGGATTCGAGATTCAGATTCAATAAAAAAACAGGATTCGGAATTCGGATTCGATCAAATTTGGGATTTGCCCCATCACTAATAATTACCCAACACTTCTTTTTCTGCTGTAATGGACAACAGGCATCATCTATGGAGTAGATAATTAACCACGTGTTGACTTATGTGGGAAGGTCCCAACTACGCCGCAAAAACGTTGATGCCTGATCACATCAGACTTTTTCACCATCATGATGATCAAATATCACCTATCGAATTATGTAATGTCTTAAACTAGAGTTGGCGTCCGAACACCCGTAGTTTGGCACCAACTCTTGTGTGCCAGGCCATGAGTCATGGGTCATCACATGGTTCAATCTGTCATGACAACAGAAACGTGGATAAACGCAAGCATGTCACCGGCCTAACTGAACAACCTCGTAACTCCGGATCCATGTAACTCGGATCCACGTAAGTCAAGGGCTTACTGTAGGTCTCGACCATTGGTACATAGAATCCACATGACTGGTATTCAAATCTTTAATCCATTGATTCAATCGAATCTTTTAACCTTGGATTCGATCGAATCTCCAATCCATGGATTCCATAGTATCGACCGAATCTTCGAATCCCTGCCCCAACCCTAATGTTAAACATTGCCACACAGCAACTGCAATCGAGACACATTCACACCAGTATGTGAGAAAAAACACACTGGACTTAACCATGATGCCATATGCAGTAACATGTGTACTCTGTATGGGTAGTGCACATTGGCTATTTGTCGTGTCACGCCATAAACACGACATGCAGCGCAGTCAGATTTAAATATCCAGTGAAATAAGGATTGGATTAGTGTTACTCTCGGAATTGTCGTATTATGTTAATTTAATGGCCTCTCAAAAGATGGCATTTTCTGTAATTATCGTCGACTGCCACCAATCGCAGTTTAAGCGGCACTGTTAATGGTTCAAATGGATAGGTAAGTAGCAGTGTTTGGAATTACGTGGATTTCGACTTGCGCGGATATGTTTGGGATGATTTAACCGCATAAGTCAAGACTTACTGTAATACATTTTGAATAACCTCTGTTGATGATTTCAGCACCCAAAAAACATCAAGAACAATAGTATCTAATGGAATTACTTTTGGTTGCTAAAAGACCCACAACAGTTCATCACCGTAAGTCAACACTCTGTATCCATCCAGAGCAATTAGCTTATGAAATGATTAAGAATAAGATTACCAACTGGAATGGATAAGATGAAAGACAGCTATTTTAACACATTAAACATCAATTTGTAGTATTTCCGAAAGAATATTTTCTATGCAGAGGTGAACAAAGGAAATATAAAACAGAAGATAGGAAATATATGGACACAAATCTATAGTTTAACATCAATGCTCACTTACTAATTTATGGACATGATATTCTTAGCTGAGATAGAGAATTATATTTTGATCTTCTACTCCACCATCAACAAACACAAGCTGCATGTCTTACCTCAATTTCAGCATATGCTTGTCCCGCAAACACATGGCCTCCATCATCCACAAGAAAGTTAAGAAGTTTTCCAGCTGAGGGTGAGCGAAGCAGTGAAGGGTCATTTTCCTTCTCAAACACACAGGTGAGATTACCAATAACTATGCGATATCGATCAACTTCTTCTTTCATGTATGTAGTATAGCTGGCTCCATCCACAGATAACAACATTCCTAAAAAATATCATTATAAATTTTTTTAAACAAAATGTATATGCATTAACACATTCAACACTGACCTCATCAAATGATGTGGTATGAGCTGATATGAACAACAGACAATGTCAAACTTATTATTATTATGCTTGTTATTTCAGTTGGGTATTTTTAAAAAATTGATCTGGCTTTAAGGGATTTTCTTAAATTATGACCCATATTTTATGTATTAACTAGGATGGAATATAGAATAAATACATACCAAATGGCATTTTGTCACATAATAAGGAATCACAAAGATGGATGCAATAATACTTTTTCCACCATAGCACAAATTAAATGTAAACACTGATTTCAAAAGATAATTTAATGAATCTACATATAGTCCCCAGAAATAAAGGAAAGCAGACACATACCCAATTTCATTCAGACTGAGGGCGGCATCTTAACCCTTTACACTTGGATTTTTTTCACCCTCTATACCAGTAGTCCACTCGGAATTTATTTTTAAATGCCTCTGGATGATCAAGAATTTGTCGAGAGTCACTCGACACATGAGTTGGTAGTAAGCTACGCTCTGTTTAGTATCACTCGACATCCAAGTGGAATAGTTTAATGAAGTTATTTAGAGGTATCCATACAAATATGGATATCATGTTATGATTACTCTGCAAGTATTTAAATCCTTACAAAACCATTTAAGAACAGCTTAATGCTGAAACTCACCTCCATCTGACATCCGATGAACATCTATTTCCTTTACAGAGCCATTCATCACTAAAAAGTAACTACTAGGTCCAGATTTTGTGGCCAAAACTTTATACTTCACTCCATCATTAATGAGCTCTAGATTCACAACATTTTCAAGAGTGTTGGCACCCTGAATCTGCCCTCTGCAAGCATCCAAGAAAATATGACGTAAATAGTAGTTACAATCAAACATCCCTAGTCAAGTTTTAACAAATATTTCAACAACTCTATCAACTGATATCAAATCTATAGTTCACAGTTGAAGAGAATATACTATAATGAGTACAAAGATATAACTATAATTCTAGGACCCAACCCTTTTTTACTGTACATTAATGATATACAACACTACCTACATGAGATTAAAACTGTCCTTTGTGTTCAACGTTTGAGGCTTCACTTTGTGGAACCACGAGATTGGAAAAGAAAATTCACTTTGTACTTGATAATGACATAAAAGTGCCGAAACCATGGTCGAAGTAAATAAAACTTTAGTGTGGAATGTACAAAGTGAATTTTCTTTTCCAACCTTTCTTTTCCTGTCCTTTGTGCTGATGATACCGGCCTACTCTTCCAAGCTACAAACCAAAAAGAAATTCAATATAAAATAAACAAGGCTATGCCTACTCTAAAAGCCTGGCTTGAAGAAAAAAAAATAAATGCCAGTGATAAATGTTCAAAAAACTATGGGCCTGAATTTTAATAAAAACTTTGCACCATCTGTTAATTTGTGCAAGTCGAATATTTCCTTTACTAATATTGTTACTTACCTGGGTATAAATGCTGATAAATCCCTAAACTTTTCCAACCTCATAGATTCAGTTCAGACCAAACTGAGCAAGATTGTATTTTAACTTAATTTATTGAGGCCAGCAACTAGTTTAAATGCTCTAAAAAGCATAAACATGCTAATTTTCACTTTGTCTTTTTCTATGGGGTAATGTTTTAAGGCAAAAATGGCATTGAAATATTTATATGTACTACATGAGCAAGCCTTAAGAGCTATGTTAAACTCCTTCTCCAGAGTATTTTTGCAGAAATACCTTTATCCTATTACAAAATTTACCTCTACCAGTAGTATACTATATCAGGGCCACCCAGAGACACGTTGTACTTGGGGCTCTCCAACCTCGCAGAAAAAGGAAGGGGGTGAAACCACAAGTGAATAGGTCAAGGAGTTTATTGGCTAAATTATTAGGCCAGAAATAATTATTGCCAGCAATTTAATGCTACAGTGAAAAAAAAAAACAGGATGAGTTAAAAAACTAAAAGAATCAACTGAGGTCTACATAGATTTTTTTCTTGCCTTCACATTGGTAAAATCGTCTGTTATTTCACTAAAACTTATCAATTTAATTAATTTTCAATACTAAGCATTATTAGGTTATTAATTCTGTCCTCATCCATCATTTGCGTCATTGTTGTCAGTCATTTGGATCACATAAAATGAGGAAAAAATGTCATCCTGTGACAGAGTATTTTTTATGATAATCGGCAACATCTGGGGCTCTGATATAGTATACTACTGGTAGAGGTAAATTTTGTAATAGGATAAAGGTATTTCTGCATTCTGCATCTAGGGCTCCCTAAAAATGGGGGCCCCTGAGGCAAAGGGTCCTTAATCTGCTCGATGTGTCCTACTCTCGGGCGTCCATCTTAATCCTGGTCTTATTCTGCCGACGCATCCTTTCTCGTGGATTCTCAGGCCTACTTTCCCCAATGCATCTGTCTCGCTCGCGTGCTTGCTCTTAACTCCCCCTCCGTGTCCTTGTAACTACCAACGCTCTCCTCTCCCGTATTCTTGTTCATTATTATGGTTGTGTGCATAGCTTATTATTTGGCTGAGTGTAATGCCAACCCCTAATGTTCAATATGTAATACCTATTGTTGGCCGTGCATAATGCCAACCCGTGGTGTTACCCTTTGGTGTTCGCCTGTAGGTTTATAAGTGTTGTAGAAACATAGTTAGCATATTAAATATTCTGTATGGAAAACCAAAGTTTACTGCCTTGTTACATTTTTGTGTAGATTATCGCACTACTATGAAAAATATTTTACATTTATATCTAGTATGCTGCAAACCTACATTAATGGTTACCAGTAGACCATAAATGGCGGACATTTGGACCTTATTTAGACCACATGAAGACGTAATGTAAACCAAAATAAGATGTTAACATCAGGTATGAAGCAAACCTTATGGTTTGCTGTGTACCAGACGTAGACGTTAAAATTAGATTTACATTAGGTATGCTGAGAACTTTGCATGGTTACCAGCAGACCATGAATCACGGACATTTGCACCTTATTTCGACCACATGTAGACGTAATGTACACTTCGCCTACATCTAGAACCATAAAGTTTGCTGAATTCCAGATGTAAACGTTAAAATTAGGTTTATATTATGTCTACTGCAAACTTTGCGCTCTCAGGGTAACTTCATGGAAAATATAACTTGATTTGAAATTCACGATAGTGAAAACATATAAAATCATAACAACAGTCCTATCAAAACATGAGATTGGTAATGTACGCTATTCATTTAATTTACTCAGAGTCGATTTCATGTGTAGCAATACTGTTTCAATCACTCTTTCCCCTATATGCTGACAATACAAACTAAGTCATAACTACTGAAACAATAAAAGTCTAATTTATCTCGCCAAGCATGGAAAGACTATCAATTATGTACATTCACATCATCCATGCTTATTTTTATCCATGAAATGGATATTGGGGAAACATACGGGCAAAAATAACTAAATTATTAGTCTTTCAAAGTTACTTATCACAAGTTCAATGATGCCAGCAAAGAGTCCTATATAAGCAGCTGTCAAACTTTAGATAATTAACTGTAAGACGATAGTTAGTATACCTGTGTTGTTAGAATTAATAATGCAATTTCAAGAACTTGGTAGTCAACATAAATAGTTTAACAATAAGGTTAGTTCTAATTATACTAAAGAATTCTTGATACTACTTCTATAATCAATTGAAAATAATTAAAACTCCGACAAATTGTTTAAGGGGTAACACCTATGTAGAAATTTCAAAAAAGTCGATTTTTTTGTTGCTAAAATGGCAGGGAAACATGTCTAGAATAACGTCTTAAGTTATTTTCAAAGTTATTTTTAAAAATAAAATTTTTTTCTGAGTTATGAGCATAAACGTTGGATGCCCGTGCGGCGCCGCATAGGCGCACAGCCCGCTCTGCTCCAAAGACCTTATATCTACCACAGGTATCCATTAGCAACTTTTCTTATTAGTAAATAGTTCGGGCTGGTATCAAGAGGTGGCACTAGCCGTTTTGAACTGCATTTGTATGTTAGTACGTTAGTGTAGCGTCGGTTTGCCTGTTGCTTCCCGCTCAATAAAAATTTGAGTTCTTGAGTTGAAAAAATATTGCTGTTGAAATTATCATTCAGTATGCCAGGTAGTAGATCAACATTTGCCACAAAAAAAGGTAATAAATCAACAAAGCGAAAACGAGAAAAGGGAAAGAGCCGCCCTTTGAATCGTTTCGAGGCAGAAGGTGATTTGTCGGGTGTTAGTGTGTCAGCAAAAAAATTGAAAACTGGTGCTCCGCAGGACGTGAGGGTTGATCCCAAGTTTGTGTACTGTTTCATTGCCTTTGTGTCGGTTTTTTCTCAACTGTCAGAGCATCTTGTGTGTCATGTTTGTCATTCGAAAGTGGAGTTTCACCAATCATCAAAACATGGCTTGGGCTTCAAAATTGACATTGTGTGTGAAACGTGTGGTAAAAACAGTGGAGAAAAAGTTACTGCAAGAGTGCCCAGTAGTCCATTCATTCGAAATGGCTACGACATCAATCGACGAATAGTATTGGCGATGCGTTTGTTAGGAGTAGGCATGAATGGCTTGTGGAAATTTTGTGCCTTCATGGATATTCCTCGACCAATGTTCCAGTCATTTTATGACACGATCGTGAAGTCAATTTCCGTTGCAACAGAAAGTGCGCGCAATGCTAGCTTGAAGAGAGCAGCTGAAGAAGAAATAAAGTTATCTGCCGAAAAAGGACAAACAATTGGAATCACAGTGACTGGCGACGGGACGTGGAGAAAACAAGGCTTCTCATCGTTGTACGGCGTCGTCACGCTGATTGGCTGGATCACTGGTGAAGTCGTGGATATTGTTGTGAAATCTAGTTACTGTAAGGCTTGCGAGTACTGGAAGACAAAGAAGACACAGAAGAGTACCAAGAGTGGCTAGAAACCCACGAAAATGAATGCCAAGCCAACCATAAAGGATCAGCCGGAAAAATGGAGGTCGACGCTGGAAAGGAAATGTTCGCCCGGTCGATTCGTTTGTATGGCAAACCTTACGTGCATTACATCGGGGATGGCGACAGCAAAACCTTCAAAGGTATTGACGACTCTGATCCATACGCAGAACTTAATTTAAAAGTTGAAAAAAAAGAGTATATCGGCCACGTTCAAAAGCGTATGGGATCTCGCTTGCGAACTCTCGTCAAATCAAAAAAAGGTTTGGGTGGCCGAGGCAAACTTACTGGCAAGTTGATCGACGAATTGAGCAAGTACTATGGCTTGGCAATTCGTCGCAATCCGGATTCACTTGAGAACATGAAGAGAGACATTTGGGGCACACTTTTTCATAAGCTATCGACCGATCAGAAACCGCAGCATGATAGTTGCCCCACCGGCGCGAACTCATGGTGTAGGTGGCAACGAGCGAAAGCTGAAGGCAAATTAGCTGAGCACGTGCACAACAAACCTCTCAGCAACGAAATCTACGAAGCGATTAAACCAATATACGAAGATTTGAGCAAGGATGATTTATTGAAACGCTGTCTAGGAGGTTACACGCAGAACAGCAACGAAAGTTTTAATGCACTGCTCTGGTCGATGGCTCCAAAAACTGTTTCGAGTGGCTACAATGTGCTTACTGTTTGCTCTGACCTTGCTGTTTGTATTTTTAATGATGGTATTTCAAGCATTATGACTGTAATGAGCATATTAGGCCTCACGGTTGGAGAGAACTGCTATAATTACTGCATTGAATTTGACGAACGGCGCATCGAGTACTCAGAGCATTCATTGACTGAAGGGGCGAAAAAGGCTCGCTTGGCTTTAAAATCATCGAGAAGAGAAGAACAAGCCAATGTCAGCTTGGAAGGCGAACTTTATGGTGCTGGTATCGCAGACTGAAGGTAAAAGCCATTAAAAGTTGATATTTTTAATGTTATGTACGATTTTTTTTGTTTTCAAACTTTAAATGTGTTTTTCTCGAAACCACATTTTTTGATACATGATGATGGCCCGCATGATTATTCAGCCAATTTTTATCCGATCAATTTGAAATTTTGATGCAATCTTTACAACATCATTTTCTAGGGAAGTACTTACGATTTTGTTGATAAATTGAAAATTTTCATTTTTAGGGCTGATTTTGTACGATTCTTTTTTACAAAAAAATTTTTTTTTTAATAAAACCGTACGCCAATCTTTCAAAATTCAATATTTTTGAAAATCCGTACGTACTTCCCTTGCTTTTAGTTCAACTTTAAGAAAAATTTTGATTTTTGTGTTTCAGACCATTTGCGACGACGAAAAGTTGCGTTGAGGCATCTTTGAAAAATCGTCTGATGCTCGTAGCCTAGTACAGCCGCCATTTTGTATTTTAGGACATTGTAAAAATTAATTTGTATACTTCAAAACATGTATAATAAAGCCATGTAATTATTTCTTCAATCAAATATAAAGTTTCCTTGAAAAAAAATGCAAAAAATCACCCTCGAAAACAGCGTTCCACATAGGTGTTACCCCTTAACTACATAAATACCTTTTAGCACCCATCGGAAATATTTTTGACCACACAATAACATTTTCGTGTGGACTTAATTAGTGTTTTTACAATTATTAACATGTCTAAACACAACACTCGTTAAAAACAGCAACAACGTACTTAAATTGCATGTGTGCTGCCTTGATTTTACTTTCAGGCCTTCAATTTTCAATCAATATATTTCGTGTTTAGAGACTCAGATTTACATCATGTAATACAAATGTATACATATGTATGTAGGGACATTTGAACCACTTATACAGCCAATATACAAATGTAATATAGCTGTATTACATCTGTATACATATGGACCCTGTGATATTTTTTCTGTATTACAGATGCATTACTGATGTAAAACAAGTTGTGGTACAGGGGAATATACATGTTGATGCAAGAAAAAGTGAGAGAAATAAATGTATACACAATTAGAGCGTTAGACTATGTTACACTCTACCTAATTCAATAAAAAATGTAGATTATGAAAAAAGTTGGTGGCGAAAATCAAAGACTGGTGATATTGAGTTCAGCTGTAATAAGTTTTAGGCAGTGGTTTAGTACAACAACTCATTTGCACAAAACCCTGAGTCTTCTACCAGTGCAAATATTATTATGAGTTTTGGATGGTTTTAAGAGCTTATGAAACGACACAATAACCATAACATGATATTAGTGGGGGAAAGTGCATCTACGTCAGACAGCTCAAAATTTTATTCCAGAGTTTTCAGCCCTGACAGAAGAAGAAGGTCATCTGCCTTAAGCAATTGTCAACAATGATGAGAAAGCAATGTTTTGGAAAAACATGATGAAGAGAACCTATATTTCAATGTAGGAATGATGAGCACCAGGATTTAAGGCCACTAAGTAACACCTTACACTGATTTTTATAGGTGTCTCTAAGTGTGGGTCGATGTTGTAAGCTGAAAATGCTTGGGTTTTAAAGGGAAAAACCTAGTAATCCTACTTGTGCATTGGAAATCAAATTAAAAGCGAGGATGAACACAGCTTTGTGTACAGACAGGTTCAAAATTCATCTTGTTTCCAAAACCTTTAAAAGAGCAACTTACATTTTAAGGCCCTACTAACACTTCACAATACACCTGGACATCCAGTTATTTTTCAAAATGCTGACGAAAAGACTGATTACTGTTTCTCCCCCCCATGTACGACATCAATTGACAACCACTGGATCAAGGACTTATGAAAACCTTCAAATCCTACCACACTAGGTGCACTTTCAAGGGACCGCTGCTGGTGTTAGAAGATAAACCCCTTAGCTTGATCATGAATTTCAGGCCTGCATTCAAAATCATGGATGCAATTAACATCATATTGCATTCATGGAATCATATGAAGGAGTCTACATTGAATGCTTGCTAGCTGGAAAAGCCTTTATTCAGAAGAGGTGAATACTTTCCTTGGGTTTTCTTCATTCGAAGAAAAAATCATCGAAACTGTACCTGGTTTTAGCTATTTAGGGGTAAGGATTTGATAGCAAGCTGGAGAAAACAGTGAAAGAATTATTAGAACCACATCACAAAGAGGTGATGGAATCTGCAGCTATTTCAGTCAGACAACTGTTGGAATTGGAATTTATACCAGCCGACGAAAATATAGAGGTGTGATGAGGTTTAGTGAAGTCAGGTGAAAATGAGTGCCTTAAATTGACCGTGAAATCTCTCGAGGACGTTTTAAATGCAATTGACGAATTTCAAGAAAAATTACGTCGAGTCGATCCGTGGATAGAAGGAAGCTTTACACCTTATTGTGATTTACAGAAACGCATGAAGAACGAGCTAAAACAGTTACATAGGTCCTAGAAGTTATATTTTAAAAGGTATTTTTTCTCTGTGAATTGTTAGCCCTTGGTTCTATTGATTCTACATCCTCTACTCTATCCTCCAACTTGTATAACACGGAAAAATAATGCTCAATTCAGCAGGAATTATAGCCTTGGGTCCATCGGCTCTCAGAATCAATGGCATTTATTTCTACATTACAAAAAGGTACGTTATATTATTGTTGTGATCCATGAAAATTTCGTATCTGATTCTCATGATGCGCGACCTTGTCCACCAATGATGCTGCCTTGAACTTATTTTGTGATGAGCGTTTTCAACATCTGGACCTTACGCATTATTTGCTGAAAGCCAAATTATCGTGAATTTCATTTTTCTTTTAACCAAGATAAGGTATGGAGATAGAAACGGCTGAGTGTTCTATTTTCCATGGTCCCATAAAAGAGGCGAAAACATTTTGTTTTATAGTTTATTTAAAAAATATTATGTTGAAGTCATTTCACTTAATCTTGTGCTCGACCTAGATGGTTTATATAATCTAGAATGCTCAAGTGATTTATAGAATAACATAGTTCTTATTTGGAAATGGCAATTTTATTATACTGGACGACTTCCCCAAATTACGCAAAATCTCTTCTAACCATTGTACAATTACGATATTATTTCCGAAGTGCATAGTTACTTGGAAATTACAAACTTTTGGCCTGAATCAAACGTTAGGTACTAACACAAAGTAATGATATTTGGTATTGCCATACGTTAGGCGATGAGATTATGGAATGAATCTCGGTATTTCCAGTTTTCTCCTTGTTTAGCATAGTGCAATTTTACAAGATGTGACTATTTCAAAGAACCTAACCTAGTGCTCTTGGGGTCGTGGTGGCCTAGTGGGTAGAGCACTGAGCTACTGACTGAAGGGTCCCAGGTTCAAATCCCGGGCAAGAGCCTTGCTGGACACCATCTAAAATCCTCGCGAATTGATTTCCTGAGCGTCAGAACTTCGTAGGAAATTGCAGGTGGCCCAGGGAAAGGAACTGGCCCCCCTACCCTGAATGTGTGAATTTTACACGCCATTGGCTTAGTACGGGGTTAGCTCTACTCTCGTAGATTCCCCCAGATGTAGGTGGTGCGAAGAAGAGGATGAAACCACATCCCACATGTTATGCAAGTGCCCTGCGGTGATGAGGACTCGAAACAGGTACCTGGGTTCCCCATTTTTGGAACCCAGGGAGGTAAGGGAAATCCCCATCGGGGACTTGTTGGCCTTTAGCAGGGCGATCGGCCTTTAAGGGTGACTTCTTCAAAAGGGTGGTTAGCACAATGGACCAATGGGTCTAAGTGCCTCAGGGCCTCCGTTGTGAGGAACTCCACCACTATTACAATCTATCTATCTATCTAGCTCTACTCTCAACTTTCAAAACCAACCTCGGGTTGAATCACTGAGTGAATGACCCTAGTGCTAATTGAGGGTCCACTGTACTGTAGACACTTATGAAAAGAAACTAAAGACTTTCCTTATGAAAACTTCTCTATGCTCTGTAGATAATTTTCTTTGCCAAAGTTCATTAAATGCATAAAGAATGATGATTGTAACAAAATATTTTACTTCTGTGTTAACGTAAACATTGTACATGAGTTCAATACAAATACATTCTTGAAATATCCTAGGTTGTTTAGGTAACCTTTAGAACAATGAATATTATTATAATTTATTTTAACCAAAACTGCATAGAATTGGTAACCATGGGAATGGAAACATAAAATGGAGGAGTTAACACTTCACAACAATATTTGTAAGAGAACTTCCCATTTGATCAACAATCATATGACCTTTCGGCATGTTAATTACTTATTATTTCTTGATTATAAATTACAAATAGAAAAAAAAATCCCACATTACCTCTCGAGAGAAGACTGAAAATTTTGAAAGGCTTGACGTATTGTTTGATCAGCAACATGAAGGGCACCAGTGATTACAGCTAAAATGGTATCAGGTTTTTCTGAACGAACACGCTCTGCAATAAGAATATCCAGCCAGCTGGTATCTATTGTGTTCATCTGAAAGCTTCTAGTTTCCAATAGAGTGATGAGGTATTCCACGGTAGTTCTAAAGTCCCCTCGGATTGATAACTCCTTAAGAGCAACCACGAGGTTCCTGAAAATACAAATCAATGGAAGTTCAGAATAAGCTGAGATACAATTGAAAATCAAGGGTTGCAGCAAATGCAGCAAAACACTGTCACCAACTTTGGAAACTCTATAACCATAACTTTTAACTATGATTGATTGATATTTTACAAATAAAACAGTCTTGGTACTTTCCTCCAATAATATTCATTGATTGACAGTGAACCAAACAATGATGTCACAGCACTGAAACTAAATTAAGTTAGAGTGTAAGTGTGAAGGGTACATAGCTTCCCTGTGAAGTTTTCATTCTTATTCCTAGTTTTAAAAATGTACACTAGTAAAAATTCATTGAAAAAATTCATGGATTGCAAACTAGCTATGAAAAACCTTAACAGAGTTGCCCAATGGCATGCACAATAGCAAGATTTCCACAGAAAAAAGACAAATTTAAATGCTATGATTGAGTGACAATAGTTCAATATTAGATTACCTTGGCTTAAAATTATATGAGAAATCAGTAGTGAGCCTCATGATTACATACAACGATAGTTAGATGAAGACTAGTTATCACGGGTAATGTTGGCACCCCAAGTCTCCATTACCTTTCAGTACACTTTCGTACATCTATATTTTTCATTAATAGAGTGGGTACTTTTTAGATTGAGACCACACATTTCTGTACACAATCTTAAAAATAGACTAGTTAACTGTATTCAAAGCTATAACTATATTACACTGATAGACACAAGAAATTTCCTAACACTAAGCAAGCCATTGCATTGATGCTAGGGATGAGCGAGTAGTACTTTTTGACCTTGAGTCGAGTTATCAGTACTCGCGAGTATCGAGTCGAGTTTGTACATTATTGTACATGAGTGAAGAGACCCAGTTTTTACTTTAGTCATCGCAATTAAAGTTAGCCAGCAATCTGACTATCAAATTGGTAGGTCTACCTACCTAATGCATAGTTAAAAACACAGTAAAATTAATATGGCACATAGCACAGGCCAAAAGACCTAATGGAAATTTTCCGATAACACTCGAAATAAGAAAATTACCTTCATTCCTAGGATTACCCAAAAATGTGTAAATTAGCTTGCAGTATGGTACCTAGAGTGTACTTAGGTATAATATGATGCCTACATGAGTGACATGCCCTATTAACTTGTAATGAAAGTAAGCCAGGAAGCAAAATATTTTTTCTTAAGGAATACATAAGCCTAATTAGAAGAGCATTCCTTGTATTTCACATTCCTATCTATTTCTTTTCAGAGCTAAATGCTTTCTCAGTGATGCCGTGTATGCCGGGATGGTTAGTCCAGCATTACAGTGAATTTCATACAAAATGCCTGTTTGTGCTGTAATTATTTGATAAGCTCGCACCTCAAATTTATAATTGGCCATTAATTACATACCTAGTTTTTTATTTTAACAACAATGTATGCTTATACGACTCTAAAATTGATCTAAATTATCAGGTAGTTAGTTCACTGGCAGAGCATTCAAGAAACAGCTTCGTTCTCGAAACTAGATATGCTGTTTTTATATACATCCAAGTCTACATGAAAAACTTAAGTAAGAACGGGAGAGATAATTAAAGATTTATACCTTTGAATACATGAGGCAATGATATTCATTTAAGAGCAAGTTTTTACACTTATTATCAATACTCCACCGACTTTCTTTCCCATACATGCCAAGAATATCTTAATCTAAGTTTTTACAGTCCATTGCGTTACTGGCCATAATAGCTGAGTTTAATCATAAATTGCATTAAATATATATTCACAGGCTTTCTTATCGATCCTCTACAAAAAGGGATTTTTAATCGCACTTTTTCTCAATAGTTAATACCTCACGTATCATACAGCTAAGAAAAAAAGCCTTTGATCCAATGCATTCATTCTACTACAAGTTTTTACCCTCGAATTAAAAAAAAATATGCAGCAAGTCCATTCAAGTATCTTTCATCTGAGGAACTATCACTCAGGAAAACAAATGCAGAATTTGAGATAATTACCGCTGAAAATCGGAAGCCGATTTTGAATCAAGTATATATAAGTATAATCTGCTAAATAGTAGGTAGTCTTCAATTGACTATATCAATGCTTGAATGTGGCACTTTGTAAAGAGTAAAACAACAATCGCAAATACATACCCTGAAAATTGTGCGAATACTGTATTCCTCTGAATATAGTCCTTGTCTGCTCATAGTCCCCCCCCCCCCCTCAATTTTTGAGGTTCAGTTTCGGAAATTTTTTTTTAAAATGCAAAGCAGAACTTCCACATAATTTTCTCAGGTTAACAACTTGAGCACCTTGAGTAATAAACATTTCCATTGTTTCAGTTATCAATATGGAGCATCAAGTTAACATACTTAACCAAAATACTCAAAATATCTTCACCTAATTAAGTTGACTACCTATTGTATGTAGGGAAACTTTATTTCCATAATTAGGTGGAATGGAAAGGTGACATGTAAAGAGAATTCATGAGAAATCATGAAATGAAGTGTAAGCACTGCGGTATGTGCATTAGGGCGGATCGGAAAAATCGATTTTTCGCGGAGAAACTTGGCCCTCTGGAAAAAGTTGTCAAAGTGACTCAAAATGAGGCCAGAAAAATTTGGGGCCTCTAGGACAACCCTAGACCCTCGCGCCGTGGCCATTTATGGGGATGGGGGCTGAAAATGAAAAAAGTCATGTTTTTAAATCGGTTCCCCATGGAATTTGCCGAGTTGCGGCCCTTCGGCCTAAGGATGGAAGACGGCCGGCGTCTTCCATCGTTGATCTCATTAATATTAGATAATTAAACAATTTCCAGGTAATAACAATTACGGAAGAACTGTATGAAAGTAATATAACCCTACACACTATAACCTTTATTCCTGTCCCGTCGACTTAAACGAATTGACGGTACTAACTTTTAAAGAAGTGATAAAATATTTTTTTTATGTTCGTGACGTATTGATACGAAAGCACAGGAAGGGAGCCTAGGGTTTATCAAGTAGTCTGGTAGCGAAACAAGTGTCCAAACTTTGGAGACGCACCTCTATTCCAATCATTCCGAAACATGGTGTGATTAAAATGATTATACGGTACCATACGACGTACTACTGCTTAAGAAAAATGCAAGCAAGCCTACGAAAGGTTCCAAATCGATAACAAATTAATATATTTTTAAATGAATCCCAGAAACTGTGATATTTGTGCGTGTCAGTGCTAAAGAATTAACGAGTGTAAATTTAGAAAGAGGATAAAGTTCTCCCAAATGAAGCGGCATTTTTGAGGGAGCAAAGGACAAAACGAAAGATGGTATCCGGTGGATTGGATGCCTCAGTAACTCGACGATCAAAGAAAAACCTCAGAAGAGGATCGTCGGAGAGCGTCGACTCAAAATCTTTCATTCTTGAAGAGGTAAAAAGTGAGCATCAAGAATTTTTTCCGCCACATCTCGAGAAAACTCAACCGATGAGGAACCAACCGACTTGGACCTCAACGTTCCTCATACGATTAGGAATGAAAATTAACCTGGACCTCCTTCGGGGCAAAGGCGTCTTCAATTGCCAACTGTGGCAGAGGTATGTGCTAGTTTTGGTGACTTGTCCCTCAGAGCAGCAGCAATGATCGTCAGCGCAACTGTATCCGACGCAAAGCTCAAAACTCCGGAAGACACGTGAAAGGTAGTGGACCGGCATTTGTTACGAAGACAGAAAAAGAAGATGCTAGATTCAGTAAAAGCAAAGACAGATAAATAAAAAAATACAATTGAAGGTCTGTATGTTGACGGCAGAGAGGATGAAACAATTAAACTGCAGACAATAGGCAAGAGGACTTACCCATCTAAGGTTAGGGAGGGACATGTCGTGTTAGTTGGAGCCTGGCTCCCAATTTTTCGGTTTTGTCTCCCCCACAGGAGGATTTGCAAGAAACATCATATCTGCATTTTCTTGATTTTTTGCGACAGAAAATATTGAACTTTCAAATTTAAAAGTGACTGGATGCGATGGCACCAAAGTGAATACATGTCAGGAAGGAAGCGTCATCCGTTTTCTGGAAGCAAAACTCCGACGTCCCTTCCAGTGGTCTATTTGCCAATTTCACTTGATTGGCTTAACACTACGGCAGTTGGTAGAGACATTGGATGGGCAAACTAAGGATCCAAATTTGTTTGCAAGACCTATTGTCTCCACCCTTCAAGACTACCACACTCTTGATATTATATGATTCGAGCCAGTTCCAACAAAATTGTCCCACGAAGAAGACATGGAGATTGCTGAGCAGTGACCAGCAGTATCTTCGGGAAATTTATAATGCTGTGGCCAAAGGATTTCGCTCGGAAAATTTGGTCAGATGAACTCCATAAAATGTGGCTCACTCTCGTTAGCTCACTACGCCCAGCCGACAACTGAGGCTATAAGTGTCCACTAAAATTCATGCGCTAATTTATAAAATCAAGTGTCATTCAATAAGTATACGCACTTGTCCTATTTTCAGTGAAAAAAAACCATTGTATTTACGCTGGTGCTGTAAATTTATGGAAATTGTTAAATTGATCAAGATATCTACCAGTAGATTTAAAGGAGTCATTGATCCTGTTATTCAGAGAAACAGTTTTTTCGGGCACTCAGAAAATTCACTCCTCCCAATGATTGCTGACAATGGAGAGGAAGTGTGAAGATATGCGTGGAAAATAATCTTAAGAGGCATGAAGAAATACGCGTGCGACGAAAATCCAAGAACTTTTGAGTTAACAGATTTTAAATTTGATGTAGAAGACTACAAGCTGCTGATAAAATGGGACGAGAACACCGACTCGTGCTCTATCGCATCTCACGACTGAAGAAAGTCGATAATTATTTGAGTAATGCTCAACTGTGGAACGCAATTGTCCTTGTCACACGCAAGCTTTTGAAATATATGTAAAAGAGGTAACCCAAGCTTCATTGGCATCCGCAACAACGACAGACAATAAGAAATACAGAAAATACTAGAAAGCAGAACCAAAATGCCAACCTTCAAAACCTAGTATCAGTTCATGCTGTGATAGAGTAAGTTTTACATTTATCTGCTCGACTTCAAAAATAAATAAAAAATCGATAATGACCTTTAGTGTTCAATGAAAATAAAGTTTAAAGACGAATACTTGCACACAGATAAACTGACTGGTAATAAAAAATGATCAATTTCTTATTTTTTCGATAGCATATAATCTGATAAAGGAAATGCGTTCCTCTATTCTATGAGTGGGTGTGTGGGCGGGGGAGTTCATAGAGCAGGTACCTCAACGTGGTGAGCTCTGGTAACTACTTTAATTATTTTTGCATTCTTTCTCCATACTGAAAATTAATAATAAAAGTAGGCTAAAAATCGATGAGTGTTTCTTAACTCCCTGAATGATGACGGTGTGTCATATTTCTTTCATACAGTTCTTCCGTAATTGTTATTACCTGGAAATTGTTTAATTATCTAATATTAATGAGATCAATGACGGAAGACGCATCCGTGATGAGTTTTGCTGCGTTCGCGGCGACCGGGCAGGAGGCACGAGCCGGCAGGAGACGCTCGAGCGGCCTTCAGAGCGTAGCGCCGCGACGCTCCGTTGAAAGCATATCTAATTCTACTAATTTATGAAGTCATTTTACACATGGTTAGTTTTCAAACACGAAGAATACCGTCAAAAGGAACTAAATTTCCGACTTCCGCAAGCTGAGATAGTGCATGTTTTTAAAAATTGTCATAACGTAATCGTTACCTGAGTAATGTATTTTAAACTTTGTTTATTCTAAGATAAACAGATGTTCCATATCTTATGCGAAGAAAAGAGAAGTGGCTTTTCTTGTTTATCTTCAAGTGGGCATCAAAGTTAAACTTGCTTCCCAGAACTTGAAAAAAAAATCCTGTTCTTATTTGTCTCGGTCGAAAAATTAATTAATATAACCAATTAAAAATATATTTTTGACAGTAATAAATGTATAAATAAACAAGCTTTAGTTCGATATACTTTATTTTAAAATTGAACAACCCATTTTTGAGATATTGGCCTTCAAACTCAGGGGATGGAATTTTGCAACGGACATACGGTGCCTTGCACTCAAATATAGTCCTCCCCAGACTTTTTCCACGAAGATTTCGGCTAAAAGGGGACTATATTCGGAGGAATATGGTACATATGCAGTTTCATGCACCATGTAACCAGCTCCATTCATCCATTCATTCACACAAACGTACATAATCCATTCACACAAACGGACATTAAGTCGAGTCAAGTACCAACTACTCGACTCGACTTTGCGAGTACTCGGACATCCCTAATTGATGCCTCACGTAGCAATTCTCTCCAGTGGGAGAGTAATGTACAAATTCCCTCCCTTTTTTCTACATTTTCACCATGCTCATTCTACATTCAAACACGGAAGTACTTAAATGGATATCTTCACAATTATGCAAGTCACAAGAATTATACCTTTAAATAACAATAAGGAAGTGTAACAGAGACATGACATATGTAGAAATACATGAGGCACATTGTATGACAAATTCCAGGAGTAGGAAACCAAAAATATAGGTCTTATAGGAGCATAAAAAATTGCCTTTATAGAAATCTTTATCGAATTCCAGGGTGAGTGGATTGAGATGGACAATGACAGCGAAGAAAATAATTTTTTTTACATTTATGAATACAAAAGCGGAAGAAAATCAGAATACTCACTCACGAGCTTGTTCCCGATCCTCTCCCCAGGAAAAGCAATGCCCAAATTGGGAATCAGCAAATTCATGGAGGCCTCCTGATGCTGCCACACTGAAATACCCCCATACGTTTTTGGAAGACCGAAAATTGAGTTCTTGGACAGTACCAGAGCTAGGTTTGAAGCCTGAAATTGGAGTTAAGAGTCGTAAACTGGCTGCAGCAGACAAAAAAAATCAAGCCATCATTGCTAAACAATACAGACAAATAAAAGAAGAAATTATTACAGAAGACATGGAAAAAAATACAACAAGAGCTTAAAATCACAACACCACTTTGATGAAAAACATTTAAACATCATAAGATCAATATTGTTATTTCAGAAATAAAATAAATTGATTTAAAACTATACCCAAGACTGAAAACATTGTATTTAGTACAGATTATTAAATGAAATATTCAGTACAGATTTTGTTGAACACCAGTTAAAAATAATAATCTTTTCCACAGAGCTGATTATGTATGGACTGTATCTTGAAAAGAACTCAAAGATGAGAAACAATACCAGTGGTTGAATAGCAACAGGGATGGAAAAAATCTTGAATCACGTTGCCATATAAATTGCAAAAGAATTGAGTGTTTCTGTTCTTTCCTGGCATCTGCAGTATATGTATAATGGATTTTGTTGCCAATGTTTCATTTACTAACTCAGCCATCATCTTCAGGACAAAAGAGTACACCCTTAACACAATGGCTGAATTAGCCAATGGCAGAAAATTTCAGACGGGAAGTACCTAACCTGGTGAAAAGTAACAGGATAATCTCAGCCCCTAAAGACTAGCTCATTAGCCACTTAACTCTATCTTATATCTTCATTCTATTTTTCAGTACTATGAATATTCTTAATTTAAAATTCAGAGTTCACAGTGTTTACAGATTCTGATGACTGGATGAATTATTCATAGCTCTTCCATTAGGCAAGGGCCTACATCACCACTAATGTTTTGATGAATATCTTCAGTCACTCATGTCTTCAGAGAAATGAGATGGTCCTCCATTTCCGCCAGCATTTAAATGGATGCTAGCAGAGAACCTGATGGAAGATCCAGGGATAATTGATGCACAGAACACGTTGGGAAAGCACAAGTAAGAATGTTCTCCATTATTCTTCATGGTGCACAAATTCCCAGGAGAAAATAATCTACAATCATAACTAAGAATGGGATAGAAGCCTGTAGAAAGGGAAGATTTATCCAGCAATGCTCAACTATCAAGATGTCTACAGAGTGGGGTATATGCTTTGAGGGTATTGCAGTTCAGGTTTACAATCCTTTTAACAACCCTGCAATATCCAATGTAATGCTATTTCTATCAGAGGGAAGCAAGTGATAGCTGAGATCACTTGTATGGACTTCGATAAATGGGAATTAGGGCATGATTAGTATCAATACGAAATGGAAGGGTTAGTTCGAAGTGATACATTTCAAAGGCTACTTCAAAAACCTAAGGTAGACTACAGTATCTAGATCAGTAATATGCTGGCCAACAATATGAGAAAGAAGCCCAAAACAAGAAATTTTTCCGACAAAGGATTGAAAGGAGGATGAAAATGAAGACATAGGTAGCAAAACTCTTCACATGACAAGGGAATTTCATTGAACAACAAAATATTAAGGATACAGAAGCGGAAAACTGTATCTGTAAGAAAGGAATAGACAATCTAGAACACAGGCAGTTCCAGCTAGTAGGTATTTCTGCATTGAATAAAATGGCCAACATTGCTTCACAAAATAGCTCTAATGCCACATATAGTGCCTTCCAGCCTTTTCCCTACAAGGACAATGTAGTTTATGGCATCTCTGTAGGACTAACTGTGCTAAGCTGTGACAAACTAAGCTTCATCAAGGTGTTCATTCGGAGGCAATAATGGCAATGGCCTTAAAGACATTTGGAAAAAAAACAATTTTACATGCTTTCTTCCACTGTGAAATGGCAACTTTTAACATTCCTCAAGTCATCAAGTCCCAATATAGTGGAGACTAAAACTTTATCAATGATGATGCTTAGAGAGATTAATGGCATGCATGGTGCTTCAAAACTGTTGTTTTTTTATAAAATAATGCAAAGTTGTTTTTTATACCATAATTTATTCACTTTACAGAATATGGCAATTGGTATTTTAACTGACTTCTTTCACTGGTACTACTGTGCCTACCCCTCACCTATGACAAATTTAGTAGTCAAACTAACTCATCTGGTGATTAAGGATGGTTTGAATTTGAAGGGTCTATGAATTCATAAATATGATAAAAGTAGATGACATAGGATATTTCTTCTTTATATTTTCCTACATAATAACTCTAGCAAAATGTGGTTTGCGAGTTTTAAATGCAAAGCTGTGTTAAAGTGGGAAATTTGGTCACACTGAGCGAATGCAATCTTTAATAAACAATTTCATAACATGCATTTGTGTAATTCAAGGGCTGCCTGCATTACAGCTGGAACAACAAATTTTTGGCATTCTTGGTTCCTACACCATAGCAGATTGATTTTTACAGATCAGAGATGGTCCTTGTAAACACATACTAAAAAAGTAAATAGAAAGTAAATAAATGAAATGCTGGTGAAAAAAATCAGATCACTACACTAGGGAGGCTATACTCCCCTGGCAGCCAATGGTGGTCCAAGCCCCCTCCTCTCAGCTCTTACTTATCTACTAATATACCAATCTTTAGCAATGCTTCTCATCTGGTGATATGCCTGCAGTACTTTTTTCCCTTTCTTTTGTAACAAAGCTATCTTCCTCATGCATACTTATGACTCAAATTTAACAATACCTTTGGTCATCAATGTATAGGTTTCCCAAAAGTATAAAATTTGACCAAAATATCATCATTATTCTATTTACATATTATTTCTGTGGTTAACTCCCTTTTCTAAAACTAATACAAACACTATAACAATGAGTAAGATAACAATGTATAGGATTTTTTGCAGGTTTCCGACATCGTATACTAATTAGTAAGCTTAAACTTAGCAAACTTAACATTAAAAACTAGAGTAAAAATTAGTAAACTTAAGTTACATTACATTAAAACACAGTATTTGTTCATAATTTAAGTTAAAGTAAAAATCTTATACCATAATGAAACTAGAACTCCCCAAGGAGATATAAACAAACAATGAAGAAGATAAGATTATTGTGAGCAGGAAACATATGTTGGTTTTAATCATGCAAATCAATGATTAGCAAGAGGTATTGTTAATTGTAAATACGTTCACATCAATAAACCATCAATTTATTCAATCAAATAATTCACTATTATTCATATGAATAAAATATAAACATAAATTAATGTTTTTTATAACCTTCATCAGGGTTTTCACTGGTAATACGTGCAGCTATAACATGCCCACAAGGCTGCGGCTCATGAAATGGAGTATCAAAATCTATTGGTGTTCCACCCCATGGAGATTCTCCGTATAACAATCGAATATCTTTGATTTGATGCAGAGGTATTCCCATAGCAATCTGAAATGGAAATAACACATTCTTTTACCATAACATGAAAGCCACGTACAGGTATTTACAAACTAAAATAAATTAATGTGGGTATAGTGATTATTCAGGATTCTAAAACAAAGTAACCACAGAAGAATGTTTTAAAATAACAAAAGGTAATGGAATTTTAAATTATCAGAATTTCACCAACAGAGAGTGCAACTAACAATCATATGCATGTTAAAATTGATTAAAATTAACGTTAAAAAAGTCACTATCCAGCTCCAAAGGTGAAATTAAATGATTCTGAAAATGTGCTTTTCCCATTGGTTTAGAGTTATGCATTCAAGTTGACAGTAGTGTGAAACAGAACAGAAACAGAGAACAAGGCCCACCAAAAAGAAAGGGAGCAATAAGAGAACATAACTACTAGGAAGGTTTTCTGAAACATTTCTATATCATTTAGTATAATAATTATATTTCACATCCTACAACTTTTTTTATTATACTTGATCACAATAGCACAGTAAGATTCCTTTGTTTCCCTCATCTCCAATGATTGACATAAGAAATTTTGTGTGTAAATAATAGTATTCAATATCACTTGTACCCTTACTTTTCCTGAATCGGAATTGATCTTCATCCAGGAATTCCTCTGCTTTATGTTCTATTCTTCTGTGCATGATCCTTGTCAATATCTTCGATGCATGTGTCATCAGGCTTATAGTCCTAAAATTTTCACATTTCTCTGCTCTCTTCTTCTTGGGAATAGGAATTATGATGTTTTTCTCTAAGTTCCTTGGAATTTCTCCTGTTGAGTACATGTTACAGATGGTTTTGTAAAGGTGAGTTAATGTCTTCTCTCCGGCATTTTAAATTAGTTCTGCAGGAGCATCATCAATACCAGAAGCCTTATTCATCCGAAGGTCCCTTACTGCAGCGTCGAATTCCGATCTTAATATAGATGCCCCCATATCATCCTTTTCCCTTTCCGTTTCCTCTTCAATAGCTTTTGTGCTGAGATTTTTTTCCATTATATAACTCTTCCAGATATTCTTTCCATCTCTTCACTTTGTCCACATTTTCAATCAGAATTTCTCCATTCTTGTCCCTTACGGCATTGCATCTTGCGCTCTGTTCCTTGGAGTGGTTCCTCACTATCCTATAGGCAGCTTCCACCTTTCCAAGTGCAAGGTTGCTTTGTACATCTTCTCATAGATTCTTCATCCACATCTCTCTAGCTTTCCTTGCTTTGCCACTTATTTCGTTTCCTATTCTTTTGTAGCAAAGCTGCTCTTCTTAGGTTTTGCATTCTTGTACTTTCTTCTTTCTTCAATCAAGCCTAAGAATTCCTCTGTGATCCATGGCTTCTTCTTGGCAACTTTTCTTCTTCCAAGAACTTCTTTTGTGGCTTCCTAGAGTCCACATTTAATGTTTTCCCAATGCTCTTCCACTGATTTCTCATTAAGGTTCTCTCCTATGTTTTTTCCCACTGCTTTTTGAAATGCCAGCTGATGTTGAGCCTCCTTTAGTTTTTCTACTTGCCATATATTTTCTTTGTTTTCTTCAATTTCTTGTATTTTAGATGGCATTTCATCATCACTAAATTATGGTCACTGTCGATGTCTGCAACCAGGTAGCTTTTGCAGTCCTTCACCTGATTCCTGTACCTCTGCTGGTTTCTTCTTAGGTTACGAATATTTCTGTGCGTGCTAAAACTTCTTTCCGTCGCCGAGGATGTGGGTGGAAGTGAAAGAATCTTTATGGCAACTCAGGAGACTTTTTTTTTTGAGCATATTCCCTTCCGAAAAATCAGAGGGGAAAGTTTTTTAGATACTGAACTGACGTATGGTTTCTTCCACAACCGTCGTCAGCCATGTGGTTTGCAATCTCGGTGTGAATTTCAGCAATATTCTCTTCCCAGATGGTGGGATCAGATTTGGTGAGATTATCAACAAATTGGAAAACATCACAAATATATGATGGTTCCAAGTTGGAACCTTCTCTTGAGGGATCAAAAAAATTAGCCACCAAATGGGCCTTTGGCACGGCTATATCTCTTCTCTTTCTAACTAAATTTATTACTTCACCACTGCGACCATTTGTAATTTCAGTTGTGATCATACAAAAATGTTTTACACTTTGAAAGAGATCTAGGAAAATGCAGCAGACTTTGTCGATTATGTAAGCTTTTAATGATTTCAGAACATCTTGCAGATTATTTAAAAAAGTCCAAAAGTCTTCAGACACTCTTCTTTTGTGTCGTAACAAAGCCTCAGTGGCGGATTCTTAGGATTCGCATCAGTCGCCATCTGTTGCAGCACACTCTTGGTAGTAATTAATGATTCCAGATTAAGCTGTGATAGCTGTGTATGTGACTTGAGTTGCTGCAGAGTTTTTTAAAGTGATAGAAATTTCTTTGCTCTTTTCAACACCTGAAAACCAAGAACTTGGGCAATTTGAGCTTCTCATTTCGCTGATTTTATCCACAGCTGCCTTAACTTTATGATCTATTTCCGGGATGGCACAAATTTCCTTCATGAGTAACTGAAGAATGTGGTCAACAGTGTGGACAACAGACGGCCGCGGCAGTCTCAATCGCCTGATTAATTTCAATAACATTGTCGCATCACGAAGACTCTCAGTGTTTGGGAGAACAGTTGATGACGAATTGACTACAAAGTGAATGCAGTCTTACAGGAGCTCACAAAAGTGCACATATAGCAAAAAAATGTTATGCAAAGCAATTTGAATTTTAAGGTAATTTAACTCTCCTCAGGCAAGAAATTCAGTGTCCATTTACTCGAAGAAACTTCCCAAAGTATTAAAGACCAACGCATCAGCCTTGCAAACATATAAACGCTAATGTTTCTTTTTAAAATTTGTTTTAAAAACTAGAGAAGTACATTCTTTATAAGCCATTAGGGCAGGTCAATGGCAAAAGTAACCAATCAGGATAGTAAAGTAATCGGATAAACCACGAAGAACACTACCTCTACATTTGACGAAAAAAACGTTTTTTTCACGTTGTTTTCAAAGCGAATTAAAAAAACGTTCTTTTTCAAACGTTTTAAACATTCAAAATGTTTTGTTTTTTTTGAAGTTCTGATCTCTATCTGCATTGGCACTAGATGGAAAGCCAATATTTAGCCCATGATGGGGTGGGAATGGAAAACCCATTAATTTTTGCGGTGGGAATAATGATTTATGGCCCATATTACACTAAAAATACAAATGTGATAATGAACGAAGTGCTTTTGAGTGCCAGTCAAAATTAAGAATAAATTATTCACCTAACAATGCAGTTAACAAATGCATTGGAGATGATTTACACGTATATTTTCTGGCCAAATATTTTATTCTACCAAAACTATTGAATGGTGTGATGGTGTGAATAACCTGTGATTGGGTTGATTGAATTGATGCCATTTACCCCAAAAGTGAACTTGAACTGGCAGAATAACAAGTATAGAATTATGAACTGGGTAGAGCATTAAGTGGAACATGAATTTTTCTAGGTATTCATTGGAACCTGGTGTATTACTTAATTCAATGACATTACCACTTTCAATATTTCTTTCGGTTTTGGTTTTCACTTGCTCTAGCATATCTTTTAACCCTGCATCCTTAGCACTTGCATATATATAATAATTTTTGACCCAGACTGATTGGACACATGTATGAAATAAGTATAAGAAAATTTGACCTTTGGACAATTGATTTGGATCATTGGTTCTGGCTTAGCATGTAGTAGATCATCACTATACATATCTATAAGTTTATGTTATTTGTGAAACTTAAAGTAAGCCCAATATTGTTTGCATTGACTTGGAAAATCATGACACATTGCCTATTTGTTTCTTCATATCTCAACCCATTGCTCTGCCAATATTGGACAGCCTATGAATCCTAAATATTGGTCAATATTATGTGGCTACTTTGGAATAATTCAAAAGAAATGCACATATATTGTTGACAGAGTAAGAGACTACAAGCTCTTATATCTTATTCCATGTACGAAATGCATTTCCTATGCTTGACATTGACATCTATGTTTAGTCTGATGAAAAGGTTTAGCAGTTAGTGCACCCTCGGAGTACAACAAAGGTTTTAGTGGGTAAGTACATAGAAATTCACTATGCACATTTAGACAATAGCACTGTCACTAGAAATAACAGATGGACACTCGACTGATACACAAGGCAGTCAATGGCAAAAAATCTACCTGAAGTTGAGCAGCTGGCAAATTGACATCAGCAACCATTTCTGTACAAGGGTGTTCAACTTGCAATCGTGGATTGAGTTCAAGAAAGAAAAAATTTCCATCAGTGTCATAAAGGTATTCAACTGTTCCTGCAGATACATATCCAACCATTTTTGCCAATCGGACAGCTGCCTGAAATAAAATACACACAAAAATGAATACTCACATGGTTCAACTGATAATTTAAAAAATGTGTACTTAGTACAGTACAGTACATGAATTAGGTAATAATGTTAAAGTAACTCCTTCAATAACTATAAAGCCTACATTTAGTCTATTTATTTTTTCTATTCTTATCAAATGCATGTGGGTCATTCCATGCCAATTCACCGAACACTTGTTCCAGCGCCATTTCAGAAAAAAATCAGATTTAACTCACTTACTACTACATGTCTGTAAGGCACAAAACCAATTTTTGTTATTTTTTTTCCATGACCTCAAGGACTTACACGGCCATGAAGGTCACAGCGCACTGTAAAAATGACACTTTCAGCAAGTATCGGTAATTAGAGTTACTCGGAAACTGCAGGTTTTAGTAGAATGGTTCGAATACCATTTTGATGATGATAAATTGAGCATTTGACATAGTTTTTAATAACCTTACTATGTAACATCTATGAGAACGATGAGTACAAAGTTTTGATACAAATTGCTGTTTTTTTTACAAGTTTTGCTATTTATTTTCTTATAGAAGGGTTGTGATCACATGGTCTATATTTTTTTAATAGTATATTTGGGTACCATAGTAAATGTGTGTAAGAAAAAAGTTGTATGGTTAAGCCGTTAGCTGTTACAAGCTTCCGCAAATAGGAAAAATTGAAAATTTACCATTTTCCGGCCCCTGTATCTCTGATTATCGACTTATTAAAAATTTGAAATTTTCAGTACAATAAGCTATGATTAAGATTGTTTTCCTATTGGCCTACAGGTAACAGAGCAATCATACAGCAATTTCAGTGAAAAAACCATAGAAGCTTAATAGTTTGCCAAAATTCTGCTTAAGGCATTTTTATTCAAAGTGATACATGAAATCTACAACTATCAACACATTGAATAGGTAACTGGTTTTGATTACCAATCAAAATTGGACTTATTTCCAGCAACATTTAATTATATGCATCAATCTGTATATTGCTTCTACGAAGTGAGCCAGAGAAAATTATTTGCTAATTCATTTTGATGTAACTTCTAAACGAGCCAAAACACACACTCCAAATTTTTAGTGCATTCTTAATAGGATCTTACACTGAAAATTTCAAATTTTTATGATTTCAAATTTTTATGATTTCAAATGATTATACTGAAAATTTCAAATTTTTAATAAGTCCCCCACCAGAGATACAGGGGCCCAAAAATGGTAAATTTTCAATTTTTCCTATTTGCGGAAACTTGTAACAGCTAAAGGCTTAACAAACAGACAACTTTTTTCTTACACACATTTACTATGGTACCAAATATACTATAACAAAAATATAGACTTTGTGATCACAACTCTTCTTTAAGAAAATACGAATAATAAAAATTATATGATGATGAGTGTTACGATACATAAAAATAATATTTTATCAGAATAACACAATCCCCTCAATTTTATGTCCTTTGCACTGGTTAATAAAAAGGACTTTCCGGTTGCTCATATCCATCTTTGAGCATTTATAAAGCATCTAGGCTTTATATATTTATCAATAACAAGAGGATCCAATTTCTCAGAGCCATCAAAATTGACACAGAAAAGCACTGTGAATTTTTCTTAGCTTTTTTCCCCATCCATGGCATGATTGGCCTCTAAATGGCAGAGTTCTGTCAGGAAGCAAGTTAGAAAACACTCCTGCTTCATCAGCATTAAAAATGACTGTGGTTTATACTCCACTAAAATCATCTGCAAAGTTTTTTCTTCACTCTTCTACCACTGTATCACTTACAGAAGATTCTTCTACACATATCTTCAATGTTTTGAGATTAAATTGCACTTTAAACTTTTGTAGCCATCCATTCAATTCTTGAAAATTTTCAATTCCTATGCTTACTGCTACTTCTCTTGCCTTTGCTGTAGAATTGATACAGATACAGGAATATTTCTGAATCTACCTTTCATCAACCAATCAAATATGTGCTCACCTAACTGTTCAGTTTTCACTGCCCAAGGCTTTTTAATTTATAACCCTCAATGTGTTGCTTCTTCAGTTTCTAAACATTAAAAAAAATGGATATCAGGGAGGATGGTGGTATTATAAACGTCTAGGCAACATCTATTTTTCACTTCCCCTCATCAACGGCTAGGAAAATTGCTAATTTGATTTGTTGTTTCCAGCTGCCTCTTTTTTTTTAAGATTTGCTATGCCCATCGTGGACCTAAAATTTATGATGTAATTTACGTTTGTGTCATTTTTACTGGCAAACATTTAAAAATTGATATAAAATTATTTAATTAAATATTAATAAAAAATTATCAAATTAAAAATAGGTAAAAACATTTATGATATGTTTAAGGCCATCAAATAAATAAGTGGTAATTTTAATGCAGAATTAAGGCCTTTTCAGTGACCGATGTCTTCAACTACAAAAATGTGATTCTAATCCAGTGGCGGATTAAGGGGGGGGGGGTCACAGGGGTCATGACCCCCCCCCCAAATTTTATCAAAAATTTTTAATTTTTATTAGTTTAGTAGTTTTTGTATCCTTGTAAAGTATTAAAGGGAGTGTCTAATCAAATGAATGGCTACAAGTCCCAACCGTGAGAGTTGCATTTATCGTAGAGCGTAGCACTTCCTACTGTAAAAAACAAGCTCAAAAATAAAATAAGCTGTGTCCCAACTCGTTAGGCATTAGGTAGCATGGATTTGGGTGCCTAAAATTTAGCTGGCTAACCCAAAAGGGGGCATGAATTGGGACATCCTTACGCAGGTATTGCCATCTGCTGGGATCGAAACCGATGAAAAACAAGAGAATATGAAAGGGATGACAAATGATGTACAAAATCTTATACAATCCATATTGATAACTTTCTCATGCCATAGTGTAAAGACAGAATTTAATTTGAGTTTAGGGTACCGTAGATTAGCATCTTGTCATATTTTCCGTAATTTAGGTAATACATTTATTTTAATGTGGAACAATTCGGCCTTCTCCTACTTTTGAATGAATCTCCCCGTCATGTCACTACTCCCTATAACGATATTTTATTGTGATAAAAGAATCAACATGACTAATTATAAAAATATCAACAAAATTTCAGCCAAAATACTTCCACTCGTTGGTAGCCATCTTCATCTAGTCCACTGCTCTCGCTTTGAATCATGGGAAAAGGATGCACTCGTCGATGCCCAAATCTGGTGGCTGAAAAAAGTTCCTAAATCCACTCCCTTATGATGCCTAACGAGTTGGGACACCCTTCCAAGATGGCGTCCTCCCTAAATTCTGGGATGGTACCTAATCTGGTGAATTGGGACACAGCTATAGAGCCCACATAGTCAGAAGTGCCTCAGTGCTTTCGGCAATGTTCAGCAGTTTCCGATGTCTCGTGATAAGCTCGTGGAGCTCGACTGACAGACAAGTGAGTCTTCACCTACCCTTGAATAGTAGCAATAGCCAATATCTGATATAATATGGAATAGCAGGGTCGCACCAGGCGCGTAGCCAGGAGGGTTAAACCCCCCCCCCCCCCCCCCCTCCCTGAAACTTTTCATCGGCGAGGAAAAAGAGAAAATAAGGGAGGATAAGAGGAAGGCTATATGACCCAAGCAGCATCGTATGGCAGTTATACGTCGGCCCAATGTCATTTTCACGTCACCAATGTCGTTTTAACATCGGCTGATATTTACGATATAAAAATGACACAAATGATACCGATGTAAAATTGATATCATTGATCGTATCTTAAATTAATATGAAATAGATATCGTTTTCCGATGCAAAAATGATGTCAGCTGAGCTGAGTATTAAAGGGCATAAAAATGATCATATTTTTCTGGTCACTAGATTTTATAATTTTGAGTAGTCACATTTTTTCCCCCGACGTCAGAGACAAGAAAGCCAAAAATATGTGATTGGTCAGAACATCAGAAACCATTTGGAGGCCTCCTTATAGAATAATAAATATGGCTTTTTAAGGATTCGATAACACAAAGAAAAAAACACGAGCCTGCGTTATCATGTTTCGCTTCCACTCCATATCGCTTGAATCATCAGAATTAGTAAGGATTCGATGTTTGTTTACAAATTGCCGTTCACGCGGCAGGCATGGAATATCCTACATTTACCGCCAAGCGCGGCTTTAGCGCCGGATGGGGTTCACCTTTGGTCTTGACTTCTTTGATGCCCTTTCTCCCTTGCATTGCCATCCTTGATGGACCGCGAGAGCTCAATATCTAGTTCCTTGAACCTCAGTAAAATTGCCATGCGAATTAGGGATCCTAGGTAGCGTAATGGTCTGAGCAGCCAAAGGTCCGTGGTTCCATTCCCGGTCCAGGTGAATTTTTTCTCATGGCAATTAATGTGAACCCCCCACATTGGGTTATAGCTCCAATAACTTCAACAGAAAACGAGTTTGAAATATTTTATTACAATGATAACGCTTAAAGTTACGCATCTTTCAGTAAGGGAAGTTCGGTTACGAGTAAAGTAAGTGGCTTATTACTATCATATAGGCTTAAAATTACCCATTTCTTAATAAGGAGAGTTGGGTCAGGGTTAAATTGCGGTGTTCTCAATGTGAACGATCTTAGATCGTAACTACCTCTCGCAATTTCTTTTTCCATTGCAGTTTTATTGTACGACCATCCCTTACTATAAATATTTGTAACATGTTTATCCAGGATGCATTTTAGCTATCTTACTTATTAAATCATCCCAATATCATGTTAATGAAAAATCAGTCCATGGTAATATCAAACATACGTCGGCCCAATATCTTTTTTGTGCCACTGTATAGTGGTGACATGTCTTTTTATCACGAAATTAATATCGGCCCAATATTGTCGGCAAATGTCATTTTTATAATGGCAAATGTTATCACTTTTGACATTTGCCGATATCGGTAGCCAATATCAGATTGACCAATAAGTGATATTATGTGACGGTGTAAAAATGATATTGGGCCGATATCATGATTCTGTGTGGGGACATCTTGACAAGTTCCACTGGCTTGTGCTGTCTCGTAAAGACAGGGGGCTGTACTGCAAATATTGTGTACTTTTTTCATCTGGCTTAAGAAAAGTCCACCACAACGTGACTCCACTTAGGAAATTAGTTAAGGAACCCTTTAAAAAGTTTGATAATCTCTTAGGAGAAAAAGGTGACCTCATCACTCACGAGGAAAACCGATTCCATGTATCTGCAGTTGACAATGGAAAAGACTTTTAACTAACATACAATGAACCATCTTTAGAAATAAAAAACCGACAAAGGGGATCGGGTTGGTGTGGTGGCTAGAGTACTGGCCTCCCATCTCAAGGGCCCGGGTTCGATTCCTGGCAGTGGCAGATTTTTCAGTGGAAAACCGGTCCCCACTTGAGTGCCTAGTGGAGGGCATTTCAAGTCCAGTACTCCGTCCGTCGGATGGGACGTTAAACCGTGGTCCCCTTGGCACCTTTCGTTAAGAGTATGCTAATGCCGACACTGAGTTTCTCTCCACCCTTCCTCCATTTCCTGAAAACTCTTACTATTACACAATTACCAACTAAATGGTGCAAATGACCTCAGCTGTCGGTTTTTATTAACATTTTTGTATGCAATTATTTTCTAGATTTTTCCCACTTTCGTGATTTGAAAAAACTGATCATGAGTTGGCTTTCTATAAATTCTTTTGTTTCATGATACTGATGATACCGTATAGCAATATTAGCAACCAAATCAAACTTTTTAGTAAGCCCCTAATTAAACAGATAGTTTTTAACTTTTATATATGTGCTTATCATCACTGTAAACCTTTTCCAATGAAATTTTTTCACATTTTCTGTTGTATGAAACATTAATATTTTATACTTATTTTAAACTTCAAGTTGGCTTTTATTTCTTCTCCATTGTTAAACTTCTTAAATGTCTAAAATTGTTCAATTTCATCTGTTGTTAATAATACAAATGAAATTTTAGGCTCCAAAATGCGTAAAAAATGGGTATTATAAAAAAATTTACACGGGACAACGCCCCTCTCTCCCGGGATTTTATGGAGAATTGACAATAAAATGAAGTCAGAATAGGCTAAATTCCCCTTAAAAATAATTTGAACCCTAAAATATATAAAATCTTCAGATTCAGGTATAATAGTTGCATCAGATGGTAATTTTAGCTATATTTACACCATTCTTTTGAATCACATGGATATGATTTCCAGTTCGTGACAATAACAGATTAACATTTGAACACACATGCATATTAAAATACGTATTTACCATCAACTGTCAAGTTCTTTGGAGAGGAGAATCTACAATGAAAACTTCTTCAGGTTTTTTCCCATTTAAAAATTAATTTTGATCCTTTGTTGTCACAGTTGTTGTTGTTACAACATACCAATTTTTAAAATCCCTTTTACTTTGAAAAAGGTAAGAGAGTTCTAATTTAATCAATTACCTTTTCCAAAATGAAAATGCACTTTTCTGTGGAATAGCATCCCTCTACAATGAAAAATTAAAGTTCTATTCCTGGAAACTGAGAGAATTAGACCAGGAGTGGTATTTTATATGATAATACACTTTCTAAAATGGCAAGAATTGTATAAAATATAATTTTATTTTTCTAGTCAACCTGTATTTTTCAGATAATACCTACACTAACAGATTATGTTTTGAGCTTACTCTAATATCTTTGAAGGAGAAAATGTTTTCTGACAGTGGAGACAGGTGGACTATAATTAGATTGATAATAAGTATCAGAACTATAATTTAAGCATTATCTGGCCATATCAACTTCATTACCTTTTCCATTTCTTCTAAAACTTCTGGACGAGCAATAACACATGGTGCTTCTTCTATAATTTTTTGATGCCTCCTCTGGATTGAACAATCACGCCCAAAAAGGGATATGGCATTTCCAAATTGATCTGCCAATAACTGAACTTCCAAGTGACGGGCACACCGAGCAAGTTTCATCACAAAAATGGGTGATCCTGGTACTTCAGATTGTACCTGTAACAGAATATTTTAAAACTAATAAGACATAAGGCTATTTAAACAGAAATTCATGCCTAGGTACATAGGGGAACAATGGTGAGATCCGACCCTAACTTTGTGATCATTGAGAAATATAGTATGTAGTATGAGATGAAGAAAAATCTGGTGCTTTCCCGGAGTATCTGCTGCATGAAGGTTTCTCGGGTCTTCCACTGGGTTATTACGTCCATGCCCACCAACGTTTGAATTCCCAACTCGCTCATCATCTTCAGGGCTTCAGAATGAGCCCTGAAAACGATGTCCGAGCCTGAATGAGCATTCAGAAGCATTGAAGACTATGACCGAGTCGGGAATCGAAACATCGGCGGACATGGATGCAATAACCTGGTGAAGGTCCTGAGAAACCTTCACGTAGTCTGACATAGTAAAAAAAAAGCCAGCTTTATTAACAAGTTTTAAGAAATGCATACATTTGAATGAGTTAATTTTTCGATTGCAAAAGGAATGAACTCATGAACCCTTTGAATAAGTACAATTAATTAGATGCAGTTTTAATACTCTGCAAATATGTATGTGTAAAATAACTATATGAGGTATACTCCGAGAGAGCATATTTTTGTTTAATATGAACTATGACGTAATGAGAACCCCTTGCCATCAGATTTTTTTAACAAATAAATGATGTAATTTGAGACTTTCCTGAGTATTGATGATTAACTTATAATCACTGCATGCCTTTAGCACAGAAATGCAGAGTTAGACAAATAATCTATGCTCATTTACAATTATAAAATTACTAATCATTATTAAATATGATGAAATTCATAAACTATAGGCGAGTAATAAAAATTATTTACATGAAATTCAATAGACTAAATGACTACACAACCATGTTCAACATCAAATTTTAGCCCATACCTGCCTAAACAGGCTTGAGAACTCATCAGCATTCTCTGCTTTTCTGATTCCTTTTCCACCACCTCCTTCACTAGCCTTAATCATCACAGGGAACCCAATGACTTGAGCTGCTTTTACACCTTCTTCTGCTGTTGACACACACCCCTTTTTGTACAACTCTGTAGAAATTTTTATCTTCTTCCCAGTAAATTGAGCTTTCAAATCTAGGAAGACAAGAAAAATAGCAGTTTAGGCAGAATAATATTTTGGATTTCACCAGGTAAAAAATTAAAAACTGTGTTTAACCCAAATATCTCACAGGTGAGGCTACGACTCACCAATAACTAAGTCCAATAGCAAGTGACATTCACATACAAGGGTAAGAGGGGCTAGTTCCTTTCCTTAGATTGCTTGGAGTATCCTAGAAAAATCTGGTTTCCAGAAATAATATAACCCGGGTTCGGTCCTAGGAGAGGTGTTTGGATAATTCGTCAGAATTATCCAAACACCTCTCCTATGACGAATTATCCAAACACCTCTCCTAAGATTTGAACCCACAACCTCTAGTCAACAGCCCAAACCACTATATTCTGGGCTATCATGCTAGCTCATAGACATAAAATATGCCAAATAAAAATATACCAGAATCGGGCACCATAATATCAATACCAGACAAATAAAAGATATTACTCCCTCACTGATCCTAAATATTCAAAATAGAATCAACTATTGGGTGAATGATTTAGAGGATTTTTCACTAAATCTGGACTATATCATAGTGGTGGCTTGCAAAGTGACTAGATTAAAATGAAGGAGTGTTTTCAACATCCAAATCAAATGAAAAAAATAATTATGTAGTAATCTGGCAAAATAATTAACTCTTGCTGAAGATGTATTAGCTTTTAAAGTTTACAATAGCCCATAATGGAATTTAAAAATAGACAATCAAACAGTTGAAAATTCAAAACTTTCCATTAAGATTTAAATGTTTGGCAGCTGAGAGATAAATTACAAAACTTCTCACAAAAGCTTCAAATTTTTATTTTTAATTTTAAGATTGAAAACATTATTTTCATAAATTCACTGGCACGAATGTTAAAATGTCATACATAGATAAAAAGTAAATAAAAGAAGGTATAATTCATAACTCAAGGTCCCAGCCTTACCTTAGAGGATGAAAAGTAAAAAACACAGTGTGTGAAAAAAGAGGTCCTTAAATAAGGCAGCTCTACACAACAGGGTTACTAAATGCTACATTGAATAATAAGGTCGCAACATAATTAGATCTTCCAATACAGTTCAATCTCATAATGTAAGAAGATTTCTCAATGTACATTAGAGTACAGAGACTTGCAGCATTTCCCGAACAGGATAAAGACTTCATGAGAAACGCTCGTCCAGGGGACAAAATTCTTTCCCAGCTCGAGTGAGCAAGATGAGGTCAAATAGAACAAGAAACAAAAAATTTAATAATCTAACTATACCAAACAATGTATTTCAACGAATAGACAAAGCAAGTACAAACCAACAATTGAAATATTCTTCCATTCCGGGGAAATACTTAACAACTTGGAACAAAGAGTAGCTACTAGGACACCCTCAAAAACAACAAAGTCTCTGAAAACTGACTCGAGACCGCCGCACTCACTCAGCAAGTGAGCTCCTGGCCATCTCAACTCAAACAGAGGGCGTGAGAGGGGAGGATTTTTCTGGCATAATGGGGGTGTTTTCGGCAAGGTTAAAGGTGGAATGGGGTTTAACATGGAAATAGTTGATAGGTAGATTTTGAGGGGAGGGGAAATGGTATGGGTTAAGCGGGCGATGTGGAAGTCTATCATTGAAGCATCAGGAGCTCTTTTCTGAGTCAGGTGGGAGCATACCAAATGATGTCCTGTGAAATGGTCAAACTTCTGGTTTTCATCCGCATTCAGGGGGCTACATAAGTGATACCGACTCTGGTGAGGCGGCGGCGTGGTTTGTTGGCATGGTGCATTTTGGAATCATCGGAATCAATGTATTTTGGAATTGTAGGCAATGTTGGCTCCAACTGTCATTAGCTACGCCTGTCGTGCAAGTCCTTTGGTTAAGTCTGGAAGGTAATTAGTCCACCAAGGGGTAATGTCCAACGAGGGGTGAAAGGGGGGGGGGGTACCAAAATGCCACAGAATGGCACACGCCGGAAGCCAGTTATATATTAACTATGAGTAAACATATTTTTTCCAGTCATATTTATAGAGTAAGATCATTAGTTACACAGATTACACAATAAAACAAAGCTATCCCAAGTATATCAAATGATTAAAATATAAGCAACAACAGCGAATCACATCAGCAATAATATCAACATTATCAACAGAATTGTAGGGACTATGTTATCACCAATGTGTCAATAACCCAAGACAATTATTTTGTTTTTAATCAGATAATGAAATACAATGCCAATGAGACCAAAGAGACTTCTGTAGAATTGGCATATTGTGATAGACTAATTAAGAATTACATGATATTAGTAGGTAGAGAATGGCAGTCTTAAAATTAACCCTCCACATTCCCAAAGAAAAAATTTCCATGCTGAGTGTATTTCAGAAACGAGAGTCTGATATGCTCACTGACTTTGATGACTCCGAAAAACTTTTTTTTTCTTGCAGAACCTGATTTGGTGGCTCTCAACCATTCTCATTTACTCTTATTTCTAAAGGCCTATCTTCATCTTAATCCTCTCCTAAAGCACAGAAGAAAACTATAAACTACAAAGAGACTATGTACACTGGGAAACAATTTTCAACATGCAAGACCTTGAGGAAATGGAAAAAGGTAAATTATTCAGGCAAATTTTAAAGAACAAAAGAAGGCTGAAGTCTGAAAAATATATTTGTAACAGAAAAAGGAGAAGGCATTTAAAGAAATTCATCATGAAAATAAAGGAATGTGAAGACACGATAATGTTTATCCATGTATGAATTTTGTGGAAGTATTAAATGAATCCATTTCCCAATGAAAAGCTGTGGGCATTTGAACATAAAATGAAACCGGTTTTTCCATTAAGGCTTAAAATTTTAGGATGAATTTATAATCCATAACACAGCTAAAGGGAAAGCATAATAGAAAGCCTATAAGAAGAAGAAAATCAGGCCTATAAGAACAAGAAAATCTCACAAGAAGAAAATATAGGCCATCCATCTGGACACATGCCTCAGAATATACTATGGTGTGAACATCATATTACATACAATTACTGCAGATCAGTTTGAGAAATAACATACAAAAGGAAGAAACCATTTCATTTCATGTGTAGATATATTTACTATCTTTAGCATTTGGGTAAGTTTGATGGTTTCTAAAAAGAAGCAGCATGACAAGTAATCAGTTTCACAAGGACATCAAGATCATTAACCAGGTGATGTTAGTTTTAACCAATGCCGAAGGAAAAGGGATGTTATCTGATAAAAGAACAGCTAAGCTTATTGGTTTCAAGGATTGTAAACTAGCTGCAAAAAATCTAAACAGTGTTTATGGATGATATGTACAATAGTAAGATTGCCCCAGAAAAAAATCATTCACTTTCACTGGGATTTGAACCCAGATACCCCCGACATCAGGCCAGGAACTGAAGTCAGTTTCCCCTTGAATGCAGAGAGTGGATATATCTGCCAACCTAGTCATTCACATGGTGGGAAGCACAGATATATCCACCAATTCTACATTCAAACTCAATTGTGTGCCCAACTGTGGGAGATAATAGGATAAATTTATTTGCCGCTAAAACACCACAAGGTGTCCTTTGTGTGCTCTGTGACAATGTATGATTAGTTTTTGTCTCTGAATCTAGCTCCTATAGAGTCCCTAGAAATTCACAAGGATGAAGGATGTCTAGGTAGCTTTTTCTGACTCAAGAGCACCTGGCTGGAAAGCAGGTGAAGTTTCTTTGGACAATGAACTGCCATTATTTGTGTAAATATTGCAATGGACACACATCCCATGAAACAAAAATAATATATTCACCCATGAATCCTCTTCATCAGAAAATGAACTGAAGTAAGAGGGATGATACATGAAATTTCACTTAACACAGTAGGTAGTTCACTTTATATGGTAACAATTATGGACAAAAAATCTCTGACAAACTTGGCATATTTAACAGTCCATGTAAATGGAAAGAAATATTTGATTAGGCATGTGTCTCAAGATACTACCTACTTCCCAACTGCTATTACTAAAAATTAGGAGAAGGAAACACATTACTGATTTTTTTAGTACTAAAATGATTTAAAAGAAAGAGCATACCTGAACCAGACCATGGTAAAGTTGGAATGTCTGCTGTCTGCGCTACAATGCTGGAGGCAATTTTATCTCCTAAAGCCCACATAGCCTTTTCAGGGGGTCCAATAAAAGTAATATTGTTCTTATGAAGAAGTTCAGGTAACTTAGGATTCTCAGAGGCATGACCCCATCCAGCCCACACAGCCTATTAAAAGAATAATTACAACATACATATATGTATAGAAATTGAAACAGCATTTTCAGGGCATTGAATCTCAGTAGGCATTGAGCAATAGCAAAATAAATGCCAATAAGATCTCAAATAGATATCATTAATGATTACTATACAATTAACCCACATGATGGGAAACAGAATCATTACAAAAATAATATTGGTACACACACCGTACCTGCACTTGTGTCCTAACAGCTATATCTAAAATGAGTTCTACATTAGCATAATTATTATTATTTGTCCCTCCAGGCACAGGGACATAGTGGTCAGCCATTTTGATATATTCTGCATTTGCTGCAATAAGATATCAAAAGCAAGTTTAGGCAATAAGTTAAACTCTGATTCTCTGAGTAAGAATTAGATGATTATGATGCTGGTAAAATTCATTTTCAGCACATAAAAACTACATCAATTATAAAAAAAGCAACAGTAAAATCAAAGTCAACAAACCTTTCAAATCCTCAGGAGTGACCATCACAACAAAACGAATGGCCCGCTCATTTCTGAACATTTCATATGACCATCTGCGTATGGATCTCATGCATTTGACAGCTGCAATTCCATTGTTTGCAATAAGAACCTTAATAAAGCGAATTTTTTTAGATTAGCACCATGTATATGCTTAAATTTAGAATAGAATCAATGCTGAGCAACATTTTTGCAGAACAAACCTTGTTAATTACTTTAGTTCCACCAAATTTTCGAACAAACTCTTCGGGAGTGGCCACCGTAAAATCCTTTTCTTGAAATTTGGAATGCATAACTGTCCCATGCGACATGCTGGGCCTACAGTGATGAGATACACAAATTAAAATTTTAGGCAGCTTAACCAAAGTAGAAAATGTGATCAATTTTTTCATGCAATGGAAATAGTTTTGATCTCCTATTTTACCACAAATAAACGTACCTAATCTGTGCAGAGGTTTTACCATTTTTACAGTCAATATATTGAGTCAATGTTTCACTTAAATACATTTCAAATACTACAACTTTAATAAATCGCAAGTTATTTAGCGTGAAAAATATTCGAATATGGCTTTTGAGAGAACTATAACAGTAGACGTACAGGAGTTAATGATAATTGTATCAGATTTTTGGCCATCATGAGACAAAATCGGCAATCTACTATCACAGGTAAACTGGTCGGGCATTATAAAGTTGATAAAGTACCATTGAATTCGAGTAATCGTTGAGCAATCCTTGAACGATCAACCTGTTGATCGTTCTTAACGCACCTGCCTATCATTCTTAATGCTGAAAAAAGTAAACGTCTATAATAATTATTCTATTGAAAATCCGCAAATATTTCGACATATTTGGAATGCCAGGGCATGGCGAACTTTCTCCTTGTCCTGGTGAAAAACATGATAGAATTAAAATAATCTCCTTCGAAGGTAAGACCCATCTCGGATGGCGTATTACTCAATAGAATTGAACGAAAGTAGTTGTTGAGGAATTTAGATGATTTGTGAATAAGGTAAGTTAAAAAACCGGTTTTTCACTCTGTGCCAAGGAAGACTAGAGTTGTAGCTAGAAAAAAGATCCCGTCCGTGTGAAGGACACAGCTTACGATTCTAATTGTACAACATTGGCGACTAGCAAATGTCAAACTGAAAAGAGAAGTATGGACAGTCGTATAACACGAGAGTATTTTACATATTCGGGTCAAGCTACAACACACATACCTGAAATAATTTCCCTTGTAATGATGCATTGCTGACTAAGTAGAAGAACAGCGGCATGACAGTTAGATCTGGAAAAACCTCTTATCAGCACAAAAAATAATCCCAGTTTCGATTAGATTTAGCAACATTTTTCAGTACGTTTTTTGGTAGGAGATAAAGATACGAAATCGTGCCCTCACGGCCACTCAATGACAGCGGCACATCGGAGTAGGTTACGAAGGTTACGAAAATTAGGTTACAGCACGGATACAGTTAACGTTCCTTCGCGCGGCGTTTAAAGTGAAAATCCACACCGAACATGCTGTAAAAATACCTTCAAAAGCATAAGCAATAAAATGAATTACGATGGGTACTTAGCTTAATGTATTAAATTACTTTTTCTCATTAATTAGTCTACAAAAGATCTCTTCCTATTAAACGATTAGATGAGGTCCGACTTCTTGTGGTAGATGAATTAGCACTACATTACTACGGAGTGCGACATTAACAGTACAATCAGAAAGAGACATGCATTGTAACTAGAAAAATAACAGGTAGCAACAATTCTCTCGTTGATAATATCCAGGTAACACGTTCAAAAAATTGCCATTCATATTCACTTTTATTAATGCTAGGAAAATATAATAAGTCTGTCCCAGCTTAAGCCCAATTAATTTATAGTCTGATGAAAACTTCACCAAAATTAGTGCATAACGGCTCTTCTTACAATTTTTCCAGTGACAGTCTTATTAAACGATTTACGAATATCTTATGCGATATCAATATAAAATTGTGTAAGCACATAGCTTTTACCCATCCACTCCCAATTTATCTACGAAAAGTGATCTTCTTGAAATTGCGTACCAGGGTGGCTACTGAGACCCAATTTTTAAATTCCCTGACTATTCCCTGACTTTTCCCTGACGGACTCACAAATTTCCCTGACCGATCGCCAAAAGGGATCCTATTATCTGAATATTTTATTTCTGCTGAATTAAATTTCCGTCAAAACTCAGAAAATGTTACAAGCTGAAATCAATACATTAAACGCTACAAGTATACCCAAATCAACAAGTATATTAAACCTTCATAAGTTAAACCCTCATACAAACTATACGCACTTTTCATACACATTCCGCGGCCGCGGATACGCGGCCGTGTATTGTATTTCCGGGGCCATATATGTTTCCTTATGTAAAATTACAATGACTATGTCTAATCCTTCAAGAATGAAGTAGCGTGTCGTGGTAGTTCTAGGAAGTTGAGGATTACTGATAAGGCATCGAAGAGAAAGTTAATGGCCGATTTACTGGCGGACTCCGGTACAAGTACCACTAAGGAGCGCAAAAAATACAAACCAAATCCATTTTGTTGGACTGGATCAAACTCGGATGGCACGAGTGACATTCAGAAGCGAATAACAAATTGATTAACGTGGTTATAACCCCTACATTGTAAGAGGGGACCAATAATGTACAAATATTTGTATAAACAAACAAAACGTAATCGCGCTACTGCAAACGAGGCAATTAGCAACGGCAGCATTATATTCAGGTAATATCATATTTGAGGTGGTTTGTGACATGACTAAATTGCTTCGAGAGGGAGCTAAGGGGACCATTCAATAATTACGTCGAGCGTGAAAGGTGGGGACGGGAGGATGACTCTTCTTACTGTCTCACGAACGGGGGTATGGGAATCGAAGATGATCTTACGTAAGATTTTGTTTAAACCAGCGATCGTACTTGTATTACCATTCTAATAATCATAGTATCGTATTTTTATAACTGCAAGCACGTATTGGTAGAAAAATAACGAGATTTTCAGTGTTTCTCCCTGACTTTCACGACAATTCCCTTACTTTTCCCTGACTTTTCCAGAAATGCAAAATTCCCTGACAATTCCAGGTTTTCCCTGACGATCGCCACCCTGCGTACGTCTTACTGTATGCACAATCTTGCAAGTTTTTTTCGTAGTTATTTCGGATGGTTATACTGATAGTCGCTAAATGCATCATTGAAAAAGCTTTTGCGCGACAAAACAATGGAAGGAGATTTTAAAAGGCGGTAATTTCAGATAACTAAAGCGATGTATATGAAATATCTAGGATTTCTCTCAGAGACATTTCGGATAGCTACGCATGAGACCACTGCATTGGTCTCGCGGGTACTTCTCAGAGACTTATCTGAGATGTACCAAGACGTCAATGTCTCAAGAGACGTCAATGAGACGTCTCTGAGACATGCGTTGCTATGTGGGTTTATGACTGACAAACATAGCATAGATGAAAACAATGCCAAAGAAAGTCACTTGGGAGAAAATGAATGCCAAAAGTATTGACATTACTAAGAATATACTGCGCAACATAGATGCTGACGGACGTAGTAGAGCAGGAAAACGAAACTCAAATTCAATAAGGACCTTTGTAGGTACGGGGGTTCAGAATGAGTATTCATACGGAGTAAAAACCGAACAATATCTACATGTACCTACTTGAAACACCCTATTTGGATAGCATTTCACCGGGAAGTTTATTTTGTCATCTTGATTTTAAAACCCTAAAGATTATGGATCGCTTTTGAAAACCGTACGACTTTCAAGGGGCTACTCGGGAGAATGACAGGATGATGGAAACTCTCACCTCAATCAAAGACCACAAAAATTGGCAATCGAATACCTTAATGCCCGTAAAATTTATCTAAGACCATCCCTGAAAGCACGAAAAACATTAAAACCCTGCAATTACCCTCATTGCTAATTCAATCCGATTTCGTCATAATCTTATGATAACCTGACGATGTCAGAGTATTCGACGAAATTGGTTAATTCAGAGAAAGCATTAAGAATATTTTAGCTTCCTCATCTTAGCTGAAGGTGTAACAAAAGTTTAGTTTACAAGATCACTGTCGAAAATCGAATTTTCGAAGTTAGAAAAGATTTCTAAGAACGGAGTACACACGAATAAATGTGCAGTGGATACCAAAGCAGCGCAGGGGATTGAACAGCCATATAATAAGGATTCCGAATAGGGCTTTCTTCGGCTGTACTGGCAGTACTTACCCTTAAGCGAGAAAATTTGAAATCAAATTAAAATAACTCAGTTGGGTGAGCCTCCACACCATTACATGGGATATCTACCAGTAAATATACGCCTCTACGAAAATTTGGCATCATTTAGGAAGATTTAAGTACCTATTAAAAGATACCAACCACTGGCACAGAATGGACTGGACAAACACTGAACTTTTGTACAATGTACAAAAATGGGCGACGATTCATCGTGAATGAAACGTTGAAATATTAAACTTGACCTGGAAATCCGCAAAAGACAAGGAAACCTCTAGGTGGTTTTCAAGGTACTTTAGAGGTGTGGGTCTCCGAGATTTTAGGTGGACTGAGAGTCTTTCACTTAGTGATAAAATATCGAGATCAAATATCAAGATTTCAACGTAAAGAGTAGAGCTAAGTACAACACTACGAGGTGCAACAATTAACTTTTAAGGGATTTCATCTCGTGGTCCATTACTCCCTACAATAATCATATTGATTCCACGGATGGGTTAATAAGAAATCAAACCACCACCACCTAGTCACCACCTCCTAGTCAAGGACAAGCGGCATCAAACAGACGTCTTACAGTACACAAAATAGTCATTAACTGATTTTGACAGGCGTTCACATTTTTGCACAAACCTGGCGTAAGAGCAATGACTAGTATTCATTATAAAAATTATTAATAATGAGAATACGACAAATTACTATCCATTAATCACGTGAAAATTGACACGAATTTGGTGGGATACGAGCCATTACTAAAATTATTTCACTGAATGAAATCATACGTCTTGAATAATGAAGGGTACAGGACTAATTAGCACATTAATGACTCAATATTCACTGCTGTTACGATCAACAAGGATTGCACTCCGTTAAAACATTAAAATATAAAACTTTATTGGCCGATGCGTTAACTGCTTCTCAACTGGCAAAAAGATAACGTTTCTTTATATTTAACTGATGGAAGGCGAATTTAACCTCTCTATATCACTCTGAATGATTAAGCAACCACGCTATAACGCTAAGTATATACTTACGACGACAACATATGTTGTCGTCGTTGTTTTTACCAATAGCGCGTCGTTAGTTTCGCTTATAGCGCAGTCGCTAAATTATTCAGAATAGCAGCCTAACAGATTATTTCCACGCAAATTGCCAAGACTTTTGATTTAAGGGATAGCTCAATAATAAATAATAATTTGAGTTCTATAATAAAAAGAAGCCGAATATTTTCCATCGTTCATAGTACTTTCGTACGGTTTTACGACGCATGCGAGAACGTCGATGGAGATAAAAATGCGGCCTTAAACGTAAAATTCCAAACTGCAAAATATGAACCTATTATTTGACAGAGAAGAAACGATTCAAACGAGCTCAAATACTTAAATATGCTATTTTATTGAATTTACTCGTTAAAAATAACTCCTCATATTCACTCATAATTCATTCATTTTATTAACTCGTATTGCTTTCGTTGAATTTGAAATGCTAAATTCAGCCAAGCATTATCCGTACTCTATGACTTCTGGCAAGAATATTCCTATTCCTGAACAGATTTTATATTTTGTGGTTCTACAAAGCTATCGCAAATAAATTGGCCAATATAAATCTAGAATAATACCATATATTACAGATGAACGATGGTGACAGAAACATTCAACTACCCTAAAAAGAAGTAACGCTGTACCGTCACGTAAACCTGTCATATACAAAAAACACTGACTTTTGGCATCAAGGAAAAATATAGGGGATGATTTCTAGATATGCGGTTGCATACTATGACCTTTGTCATAACTATAAACAAACCTCAATCGCTAAACCTTGGTGCTAGCGTCTCCCATTTAACTGATGTAACTAACCTATTGTAGTTTCAACCATTCAATAATAGATTCACACGTCGAAACTATTAATAACTTTTTGAGGGAGGATACTCAATAGCGTGTACGATAAGAGACTGAGCAAGAACAAAATATTATGATGTAAATTCGTTGCCTGGATTAATGCAATGGTTTACAGACTTTTTTGGACAAGCTGTCACGACAATGTATGATGCATCTTTTCATACGAATGGTGATGAATTCTGATTGGCCACTTTATCTGATCGTTACCGGGGGAAAAATCACCAGCTTATTATAAAAAAATTGCATATGTTCTCCAAATTTGTTTGTCAGAAATAAGCGATAATTTATGAAAGTTTCAACAAAATGAAGGTAAATACCATAAAGACGAAAATCATTGTCCAATGGGCGAAGTGACAACAGGGGCTACATTTTCACTGCAGAATAAAGAGAAAGACAAGATCAAAAACATGCCAATTCTCCGAGGAAAATTTAATCAAACTTCCTTGTCAAAACCTTGCAAGCGATCAAAGGAAACAAGTGCTATTAGGAAGCATGCGTATCAGGTCATCAGGGTTCCTACCAATTTTCCCTGATATCCAGTGCCAATTTTTGAAATTTCCCTGACTTTTTATCAATGGCAAAGCAGTTGTATATATGGATTTTATGGAAAAATGCAGCAAGGTATATTGTGAAATAAAATTTATTTACTCCGGGATAGTAACATATTCCAGTCAAAATTAAAAAAAAAACAACGGACGAGCAGCCAGAGCCTGAGCGAGCGGCCAAGTGGGCGCTACCCGTGCCACCCAGCCAGGACAGCAAGCTGACGGCAACAAAATGTGCGCCTCACTGCTCGAGCGCAGCAACGCTCTGTGCGTTCAACCACAATTTTCATCTTTTTGCTGCGCCTCTTGAGTTTTTCCCTGACCAGACTCTAATTTCCCTGACATTTCCATGAATTCCCTGACTGGTATGAACCCAGGTGATCATAGCTAGTAAATGTCAGCTGACACGTCTGCAAATTTGGATTCCTATACGAATGGTGAAGGTCATGTGATTAATATTTGCGAGAATGAAGAATGCAAGCATTAGATCAAATTTAACACTAACGAAAGTGTTTCAAAGATTTTGTCGAAATACGCCTCCCGCGTCCATGATTTCTCCATCCCCTACTCTACGTTTAATTTCCTTGGATTAACTTTTTTAACTCGAGGTTGAGCTTAGAGCCACCGAATGCGTCCACCGGAGGATGGTTGGCCGACCATTACATATAGAGGTTAGCTGTTATATAAGCGAATGACGGTCCAATAAACCGTCGTGGACAAAAAGCGATGCCATTTCGAGGTGGCATTGGTCTATCATTGGGTAAGAAATGCCGTTCAAATGACACAAACCTGTTAAGATGCCATGACTTGACAATGGGAGGCCGCCAACAATTATGCACCGTATCACCCGAAGGAAAGGACAGCAGCTCTTCTTCATGGGAGAGAAGATGAAGACTACACTGGTCGGTACAGCAACAATCATTTCACTACATGAGTGGTAATAATTACTTTAAGAGCTATAGTACTGCGATGAGGAATGCAAGGGGAAAATACCACATTATCTATGGGAGTAGCAGCAACTCCATTCTTTAACTTTATCAAGTCATGATGGAACCCTCTCGGATAAAATATTCTGGAGGTAAATTGGCCCCCCATTCGGATCTCTGGGGGGGGACTACACTAGAGAGAGTACATCAGTCAAATATGATAAGTAATTTAGGGTGTGAACATGGAACCTGAAGGTGGAAATGTGAATAATGGATCTCGACATATTAGAAATCGGGGAAATAAAGTTGCGGATGGAGACTTTTAAAGTGGAACCGACAAAATTATGCTGGCAAAAATGCTGGAGAATGGATAATGCTCAGAAAGAGTGCCGGAAAATGCATGAAGAGCTTCCAGCAGTTAATATAGCGACTGGATAGTAAAAGTAAACATCGAGAACAAGCCAACAGATACCGTTGTGGTGCAGGTTTGCATGCCTACGTCGGACTACAATGATGAAGAAGTGAAAGTCGTGTATGATGATTTCATAGAATAAAAAAAAACAGGTAAGTGGAGAGGGAAACTTAATTGTTACGAGTTTGTAGGGTTATCGTCGGAGAAGTTTAAATGAAAGAATAACAGGAAAATATGGATAGGGAAATCGGAACGGGAGAAAAGAACGACTTCTAGAATTCTGCTCAAAATACTAGTAAACACACTGTTCAAAAATCACAACAGAAGAAGGTACACTTGGAAAACCCCAGAAGACAGAAGATTTCAATTTAACTACCTACATTTCAGTGAAGCAGAGTCAGGAACCAAGTAAAGGATTGCAAAAACTTCCCCGGGGCAGATATCGATAGTGACGATGAAGTGATACTTGAAATTCAAGGAACTGAATAAAGCAATGAATAAAATAGGACAAGAAGAAACATTTAGGAGAATCAATACCGACCAGCATTTAGAAATCAGTGAAAAAAAATTCGAGAGGACCCGACACAAAATCGGTGCAATAGACATGGGAAAACAATTTATAGGTTTAAAAGAAGAAGAAAAGTTCTGAGGAAAAGAAAAGACAAATATGCTAAAATTCAAGAAGCGCAAATCTGCTACAAAATAATAGAAATATATTAAGTCAAAAAGAGAGAAAATCTAGAGGAATGTGGATGAAAGATTCGAAGGTGTACAAAACTGCCTTGCCCAGGTCAAGGTGGAAGCTGTCTAGGGTGGTGAGAAAACACTTAAGGAAAAGGGAGCAAGATGTAGTTCCATATGGGACAAGAATGGGGACCTTTCAATTGAAAATGAAGATAAAGAGAAGAGGTGGAAGGGATATTTAGAACAAATATGCAACGGAAACAATCACAGTGTGAAAATAATTTCGTAATATCGGAATTCAATGCAACAGTGAGGAACCTACGAGCAAACAAAGCCTCTGCACTCTGCCTCGACGACATTGCTGCTCAGCTAGTAAAAAATACATGAGCAAAGACTTTTACAAAGCTGTACCATACCAGCTGTGACAATTACTCAACAGGAGATATACCGACGGACTTCAAGATGAACAACAATATTCCAAAAAAGAAAAAGGTACTGAAAATTTTAGGGCTATAAGCCTGACGACACGCATCTTGAAGAAATTGACAAGGATCACCTACAGAAAAATCGAACGAAAAATAGAGGGGTTCATTGATGAAGAAAAATTGGATTCAGGAAAAACGGTCATAAGAAGCAATTTTGGCCCTTAAGCTGCTCATTGAGAAGAAAATGGAGGAGAACAAACCGACGATCATTGCGTTTGTGGATTTGGAGCAGGCTTTTAACAACGCAGATTGGAATTCAACGCTTGGAATTCTGGAGTCTGCTCTTGTGGAGAGAAAGGAACTGGACTCGTCTACAATGACCGACAAATTATTCCCGGTTTATATAAAATATATATGCAGCAGGAGAGAGACCAACACCACTCTAAACAATGAAAATACAAGCTTAATTAATTAGGAAGCCGAGGAACCGGCGATGGACGAAGCAAGAAGGAAATAACTAGTAGAATAGACCGGACGTTCTAGCAAAAGAAGAATCTAGGAACTTATGGCTGAAATACTACCTTAAAATTAGAGATACTTCTTACACCTTATATCTGGAGCGTGTTTCTTCATGGCAGTGAGGCAAAGACGATTACTTCAGAGGAAAATTTAAGACCGGAAGCATTCGATATAGTGATACAGAAGAATGATGAAGATAAAATGGATTGACCGTGTCATTAACAAGAGGGACGAGTGGGAGAAAAGAGAAGTATTTTGAAAAATCCTGAAAAGAAGACGGGACAACTTAATTGGCTATATATTGAGACATAACGGTCTAATGAAGACAATCACATGAGGTACATGGAACAAGTAGTGAAGGATCTGAAGGGAAAAAATGAAGTAAACATGAAGACTTTAGCTGACAGGAGAATCGAGGGGAGAGCTGCGTCAAACAAAAAAAAATAAGATTGTTGACCCAAGCGTTACTTAGCTCCAATATACAAATATACAGAATACTATGCAATAAGTTCTGGTATATTGGTAATATTCAATACAGAATATTACCAATGTCTTCAATTAAAGCACAAAACGTTCTTATTGACAAAAATTATAATAAAAATATAATATAACGAAGAAAATTTGGAAGTATACACAAATACATACGTATCATTTTACTGCAAGCTGTGACCGCTTCCATAAATATCTATCCATATTTTCGTTAGTAATTTCCTCAATTTCCTTTCAAACACGTTCCCCTATATGTCTTTTCTGTGCCCCACAATAAGTTAAAATCAATGCCAAACAGAGTCAGTTTTAATAAGTTTTTAACGACGTATTGACATACGTTGGACATTCTCAATCCAACTAACTAATGGAAATCTTCTTCCACTATGTTCACCTGTTGATGTTAATGTTTCTTTTCCCTCATAACGACATTTGAACATTAACCAATATAAACACCAGCCTTGTGACAAATACTCTTCCATTCACATGAATATATAAGCTAAACGAATTTATGTTTAAAGGTAAAATCTTCGAATGCCAGAACGAGTCTTTCTCACAAGTCAATGCCACACATTTATTGAATGGTCTTTGGTTTACTTTCTACAGCTAAAACTCGCATGCACAATCAACGACCACAAAAACTCACATGCTGCATCATGAAAAGCATTTCATTCATAAAGTGGTGACTTGACCACTTCTCAACCTATAGCAATCAGAGTTTGATAATGCTTAAAAATGAGTACACGATCTCTACGGTCTTCATACAAGATTTTAGAATCGTCTTCACACAAGATTTTTACAATCGATAATAACGACCTTTTCCGTCATGTCTCTACACTTCTCACGAACATTATATAACTATCTTTACTCACGAAGAACGAAAAAATAATCAAAATCATAATTTATTATAGTTCAACCCACTATCAACCAGCCTTAAGTAATTATTAGGATAGAGCAAATTACCATTAGCCGAAGGAGAACTTGTCGCAGAAACTGGAGACATTTCCAAACCAAACCTACATGATTTTTTTGTGATTCAATTGCAAAGGCTGAACAGGGGTAGAAACAGCTCCACTACTATTGTTTACGAATTTCATTCCATGTTTAGTTTCTCACTATTTGGTAATTTCATCAGAGACTTTCAAGGGGAGAATTAGGTAGTCTACGTGATATAGATACGCCCGTGTAACGCACAATGCAACGTAGTGAATCGGAAGGCTTACTTAAAAGGATCGATTCAGAGGAGGGAAAGCCGACAGAAACGTAAAGCGCGAAGACGGGGGACGACAGGCTTTGTCTACACGAGCGACTGGTTGAGTATACTGTAGAAGGTGCTGGCATTTACGGCTCTCAGGGGTAGTAAACACCATGCGACGCCTCGTAGGAGACGTAAGAAGCCGCTGAGGAAGGCACCAAAGTGACACATTTACACCACAAGAGATGCAATCAAAAAACGAAACAAACTGGGAGACGAAGTTAGCAATCGTTGGAACGTTACCGATAGAAACAATGAAATGAGGATTCCAGTTTTCCGAAACTCTATATCAACGTCAATCTTGGTAGCGGTCAATTTTCCCTGGAAATAGGGTGCATTGCACAATGAGAATGATGGAATCGAACGAGGTTTGCTGTTGAAAGGTTGGTAATCGCGTCAAATATTTCGAGTCGAAAGCATCTGATACTTGACCCAAAAGTTCCTAGAATACCCCAAAATGTAACGGTTCTTCCTGGAAAGCTCTCTGGTCTAGCTCAAAGCGAGGTCAAGTTTTATGGGAGCTTCGCCGATGAGTATCGAGCATGACCTTGACAGTCACAGAGTGGAACGATTCACCGTATCTTCCATAAGAAAATCCTTCGATACCAAACGATTTCATAAATATGACACCACAGCCATGAAATTGGCGTACGAAATATTTTCCCTCCACAGTGGACTCCTCTGTAGACAAAAAGGAAAGGAAGAATTTTTGGCAACATTCACAATATGCACATTTAATAATAATGCAACGTTCTTTTTCGAATAAAAATGATGACCCGTTTGTGGTTCAAACGAAGCTTTCCGACAGTTAGTGGTTTCCGTTAAATTCGCCGTGGTTTCCACAGGGAGTGAGAGGCGTTCAAAGGCAGCAACTCAACTTCGGTTAGGAAGGAGACAAGAAAGATGCTGTTTCGGCTGAGACTAATCGCATTTTCAAATTTTCCCAACCACTCTTTCTTGTAATCAGGCCCGGTGACAGGATTTTCGGACCCCTAGGCAACTAAGTGGTCCGGGCCCCCTAAATCCCGGCAAACCCCCTCACTCAATTTAGACCAGAACTGCGAACTTTCAGGTTATTTAATAACGAAGACTTACCTGATTATCAGCTTTTTCTGCAGAAGAAACTTGCACACTGTTTATTACATTATCTTTTGATTTACTATAAATTGTCCTTTTTTTAAATTAAACACGTCAATGGAATGGGATGGGGAAACAATTTCAAAATGAAATATTTTTGACGGTGTAACACACTTTACTCATTCATTTTACAGTAATGAAAACTAGGACTCACTTGAACTTGAAAATTTTTAAAAAGTCGTAATAAAACGTACTTTTCTTTTTTTTCAAAATTAGTATATCGACAATTACTCCCATATTTTCGGAGATACGGAGATAGTTATATCACCACCTAATTAAAACGAATGCAGAGTATTCACTTCTACTAAGCTTTGCTTTCACTGCAACTCTCTCAATCAAACATAACAGCAGGGAATATGTAAAAATAATGTAAGTTAAGGGTTTTGACGAACGGGATATATTTTGTTGTGGCTCAATTTTAAGCTATTTCCGATGATTTGTTTCCTTCCTGTGTGCATAATTCAAGTAAAGTAGAAACTAAACTTTTCCTAGATGAATAAAGTCTAATGTGACGTATAAATCAGGGATATGCATATTGTAACGCAGGGAAAATGAAAAATTTGAGTAGATTTTCTCGGGGAACAACCAAAAGCTCCGCGGTGCCCAAAATGTACAAAAATGTACCTACCTACTTTTCTGCATGAACCTCCTAGTAGGGTCAAAGGCTTAGACTGCTTGGGCAAAGGGGAAATAAACGGAAAGAGGTCCTTAATAGAGTCCCTCTGGAACGTAAAATAATGTTTCGTGCGAAAAATACAGGAATTTTAAGGCTTTGAGGGTGTGAATGAGAAGTTTACTTTTGAGAGGAGAAACCTTGAACGCGATTTCGCGTACACTTTAAGACCTTAATATTTCTATATCCCCATGATTTTATACGTGTAGAGCTGGTGGAGATCAATAACAATGTACACATATTAAAAAATTCGAATAAGAAGCGTTATGTTCCTTATGGCTTTAAAAAACTTGCTCGCGTCAGGTCATTTCCAGCTCCCGGCGCGTGTCTCAAGCTCCGCACGCGCGTACGAAAAATCAAATGTAATTATTGGCGTCGCAAACGAATTTTCAACTTTTTTTCAGATCTACCTTTAAAAAGCATCAACAATTGGTTTAATATGAGTCACTTGACAGGCACTTAACATGCCAGATATTTACTACTTAAAATGAATTTTTGTGTGAAAATAGCGTCCGCCATTTTGTTACGTAATATCACCTACATTTAGGAAAAAAGCGCCCAAAGTTAAGCACAGTAAAGTAAAAGAGTGGTTTTAACAGACCTACTAGTTTTTTATCCAACCAAATTCCTCCCACAGCGTCACCCTCAACTTAAATAGGAAGTTTTTCATAGAAAACTGAATTCGGGTGTAATTTTGGCTATGGTTGAGCCCCTGCATCTTGGTAAAGGCGATTTAACATGAGGAATGACCTGCCAATCAATTATGAGTATTTGCATCAATTTTTATGATTCTATCTCCAAAAAAGCCATTTTGGAATTTTGTCAATTTTTTTCGATGAAATGCAACACGTTAGGCGTCTGAGTCCATTGACTAACACATTTTATTGGAATAAGTTATGTCTCATCATTTGTAATACATAAGAAAAATGGAAATGAGCTTACGGTGCGCGTGTTAAATGCATAGTGATCGCCAGCATTAAACAAGATGGACTAAATTCCAGAAAATGTTGTCTTACTTTTGATGATGATCCCGGATTGAAAAATCTCTCTGGGATTGCAATCCTCAATGGGAGGCTAGGTGGGGGGCCGCGGTCCCTCCCTTCCCCGTGTACGGGCGATATTGTATACTAAGCCAATGACACAACACTAGAATGTGTAGCTTGCTACTGATAATCGTAACTTTGACTGTAGAATAAACGATTATTTACAGTCCACAAACAAGTAAACAATAGTCCTTATACGGGGGGATTGGGTTTCTTTTCGTTCAGGTTACAACATGTCGCTGAGTGGCGAATGTTCGCGGCAAAGGGAGTGGAGGTGAGTGTCTCAGCGCCCGCGCTTCTCGCTCTATCGTCCCCATCACCTCAAAACCCTCGATGAACACAATAACTTTGACTAAGGTCATACTTCTCTATTGCACACTGACACACACTCTACCTTCATTTGTTTTTTTACACTTTTTAAACAACAAAATTTTGTATTCTTTTTGGCATTTAAATGTATTTATATTTTAAATTTTTATTTTTAATTCATTTATTTTGGCCCGGGCCCCCTGATATCCCGGGCCCCTGGGCATTTGCCCCCTTTGCCCCCCCTGTCGCCGGCCCTGCTTGTAATAGCCAATGAACCCACATTTCGCCTGAGTCCTTACAAAATACGGCAATATGTAGAAAGTTTGATTCACACAAAAGGTTGTCACCATGAACACGAAATGGAAGCGGGATGGTATACTGGCTACGTAATACATTTTTAAACACTATTAAAACCACAGTTGAGGCTATGCGATTAAAATATTCTTATTAATGTTATATTAGGTATATATTCTATATTCAAAATTAAAATCAAGTCGCGTTCTCAAAATTCTCTCCTGTTTAGACCAATAACTGATACTAAACTAAATATTTGTAGTCATAAATCACACTGCATTGACAGATTAACGAAATACAGCCATAGTTACGTGATGGTCATCATGTCTATAGAGTAGATTAAGGACACTATAAAGTATAAGTCTATGAGTAGCTTGTATCTACTGCGCCCTAGCCTCGGTCGAAGAGGAAGATTTCATATACACTAGAGGGATGGGAAAGTTAGAATATCTGTGGATACCAGCACATTCATTACTCAAACGTGTGATAAACATAATTTAAAACAGATGCTTCGCTCTGAGGATGCTTCTCTGGGGTGCGTGGAGAAAAACTGGAATATAATTTATTGCACAAAGTGTACAATATCTTCGCCAGTTAATATTCCGTTTACACGATTATATTAACATATGACGGTTAATATCTAACATAATCACAGAGGTGAGCAAATAACCAGAGAAGTATTACCGCAACTTAGCGATAAAATTTCAAAACTCTCTATACAATACAAGAATAGCTACCAGCGACAACATTAATAAAAGATCAGGCTCGAAACGTTGAAACTAACGAAAAATTATGAAAAACTATGAGAAATGGAACGACCGAGTGACAAAAGAAGAAGTTTTAAGAAGAGTGGGAGAAAAGAGAAGTCTGCTGAAAACTAAAATAAGAGGACGGGGCAACCTAATCAGCCATATCTTAAGACACGAAGGCCTCATGAATACAATCGTATAAGGAAAAGTGAACGGGAAGAATGGAAAAGGCAGGCCTCGTATGAGGTGTAAAGACAGGTCGTGAAAGAGAGGAATTACAGCTGGCCGATAGAAGAATCGAGTGGAGGGCTGCGTCAAACCAATCCTAGGATTGTTGACCCATGATGATGAATCAAAAAATGTTAAACTGAGGAAGGTCTTTATTAAAGAGTCATTTCCTGTCTATTGTTGTAAAAATCACGGAGAAGATTTATAATATAATTTCTCAATGTATAGCCGAAATTTATAAGCCCAATTATGCTAAACGAATGTGACCAAAATATAGAGAAGACGTTTTCATTAATAAACACATCGTTCCCAATATGTTTAGGTGAATTTAAATAAACACAGAGTCTTAATCCGTGGAGAACAACATGTATTGGATTTGAATTGGTCTAATATGTAAAGATGACAAAAAATGGAATCAGTAGCTTTGGTACAATAAAATCTCAATGACAGACTACATAGGATGGCATCCGGCATGAAAGATATGAATATCTATTCCAGTTACATATGATACATCAAGGTTTCTCAGTCTGCTGACGGAGGTCACCAGTTCCACCCTCCGTGTGGCCATCTGGTTCTGGTTCACATTTAAAAACTAAATAAAATCTGCATTACAGAAAAAATACACCCAAAATATCATCTAAGAAGGTTGAACTTCGTAAACGATATCATTAAGGTTCTACAAATTCTTCGTCACATATACTCTAAAGGAGACTGCCTCCTACGGCTACATAATTTTGGACTAGGAGAGTCAAACCAGCCACCAACTAGACACATCTCCTGGTAGAACAATGTGGTTCATCGTAAATCACTGGAACATTTAACCCGAAAATTTGACAAATTAAATATCAGTCAAGAAAATTAGCACATTTACAAGCTCCTCAAATTCGGCATTGATTACACCTGAAGTGGAAGTAAATTAGATTGTAAGACGCTCAACATTCTGGTGTTGTATTACATCGTCCAGCAAAGGCAAACGACATCTATACCCTAGGCGTGCTTCGAACTCATGCCGTTGGCGGGCGCGTAACCGACCCGGGTACTGAGATCGGCTCACTATAAAGTACGTTCCTACTAAATTAACACTCCATTACCGAAGGTCGACTTACTAATATAATTTGGTACAATGATTCATCGCATTGACCGATATAGCAATTAGATCATCCATATCTACATTTACTGAATACCCTGGAAGCCACCTCGAGAGCGTGTGTCAGTAGGTGAATAATTACCATACATCCACTAATATTCTGCTGAAGAAGGTGATATTGCTGTTGTTTTTGGTCTTAGGGGTTTTTCTGCTGCGTATTGTTATATGTATAATAACGTAACGCGTTCCATTCTATTATACGATGCATCCTCATATCAGTAACATTTTTATTGATAGATACTCTTCCTTTGATTCAAACCCTTTTACCGATATGAGCATATATCCTGCAATGGATGGGAAACGTTATCTCACAAATAATAACACGCAGCACAATAACAATAAGCTGCATCGAAACATACATCGAAAAACCTTGACGATATTCGCAGTAACTTACGCAGTTAAATACGAGCAAAATCTATCACTGTGTCTCTCACGAAACATTTTAGAAAATCGCTTACTGCGCTGTATGTTTAGTCCGCATGAACTGTTATGTCTCTGAATTTTGCTGACGAATTTCAGATTAGAGAGAGAGCGAAAAGGTTAATCAAAAAATATGCATCAACCAGACAGACTTGCCTAAATTAAGACGGTTAAAACCAGAGGCAATTCTACTTGACCCGAAGACGCTGACTGGAACGTCAGCGAAACAGATGTCCGATTATGCCACACTCGTTGACAACACGACAGCTATGCAGGTACGTACTACCCCCACAGTTCGCTATCTCTCAGCGCGTATATAGTGTTTTCCTTAGTAGCTTTTACCCACCGGTTAAACCTTCCCTCAAGTTCCTGCTTACCACTACCATAGCGTTTCTGCTCTCCTAAATAAGCCCCATGATACAAAAAATTAATTTCCACGGCTCAAAATCAACGCCCACTTTACTCATTCCTCCTAAATAAATTAAACCTGTTAAAAATAAATCTGTCCACCCATTCAAACTATACTTCCAATGTTTTTTCTTCATCTGATTCTTGTCAATTTATCAGGGTAATTTCCCGCAATGGCATGTAAGGTTACAATTAGTACCGACCAACCTGGTTGGTCGGTTGCCGCGTAGAAACCTAAGCAATTTCTACTGAAGCAAGTTTATAGAGAAAATAATATGAAAGTTTTGATGCTTAGTAATAATTACAGTGATATATTCTAGATACATCTATAAAACAAAGCTTCGCTAAATCCAGAAAAAAACGAGCGTCACAATACATTGTAGAATGTTGAAGACAAATGGAAAAATCATTTAAACTTCACCAATGGAGTCGCCAAATAAAAAAATACCAGAAGCCTGATACCGGTTGGATTTTTGATAGTCTCAGCCTCAAGCCACACCCAGTAGGATAGCAGCAGCCCATGAGTGTCCTGCAATTTCACCTAAGTCGTTTATGTAAACATCGAAGCGGGAAATTGAACATCGAGGGCAACCATCCGATAGATGCTCTTTCTGAAAACACTATGCATGACGAAGGCACTAGAGGAACAGGAAAGGCATGAGTAAGGAACGGCATCAAGGAGACTTAACTAAGACCAAAAAGGCAGGTTCTACCAAAGAGGGAAAGTGGGGTAACGCTCTGCTTGCAGGGTGTGCGTCTGGCACCATCGAGGGTAGGCAGACGCATGAAACTACGTTGACCAACTTATTTTAAAATCCGGGAAACGTAAGTGCTTTCAAAAGCAATGGAAGAAGTGAATACAGGCTTCTATGATGATCATGTCGATTATTAACAATATTCCCTCATTGAGAACTCACCGAAAATAAAACGATCACCTTTTGCTATTTCTCTATTGTCTGAAAACAATATCTAAACCTCCGAGTTTTTAATTTATCTCTTTCGAATGATTTAAAAACATTTCTCCACCTTGGATAAAAAGGAAAGTTTTCATTATTGAAGGGAAAGTTGCACATGAAAGTAATCCAAGGGTTAAGAGCACCCAGAGACATGGACTTTGGATGTATAAATAGGGGAAATGCAACAGGATGAAAAAAGGACTATCACATAATACTTTCAAAAGAAATGCATGAAAGATGACCCAGAAATGCTTAGGGAAATTGACTACAGAGGAGATGTATGGTTAGTAGTCGTTGGACTGAACGTCATATTTATCGCAAAAGGCAATCAAGCTTAATAATAATAAGTAACCATTCCGTAACAATACTTCAAATTTTAAGGCACTTTGATGGTCAGTTACGTTTTTTAAAGTTGCATTGCTAAGCAGAGTAACTTCACACTACGGACGAAAGCAAAAAGCAACAAATTTAATCATACTACTCTCAATTATAATGGAGAAATATACAGGAGAAAAATGAGTTATCTCTTTCAGAAAAGCGAAATGACGTTTACCATGACAATGAAATAATACCACTGAAGCACGCACGCATTTTCTTACGCAAGCCAGGAGTTAATGGGCACCAGGCCGAGCTTGACGAATCACCAACGCAGATGCGGTTTTATTGGGAGTGGAAAAAAATCCGAACATGCTCACCTTGTAGCAAAATAACAAACATGTTAATGAGACCGATAGGTAACTATATAACATGGCGGAATATTCTTAGTAAAGTTTTCACAAGATGTTCCGTCTGAAATCAAGGCCCTACATCATTCTCACACGGATCTCATGTCATGATGTTATTCATAAATGTCTCTTAGGTGAATTTTTTCTTGAGTTCTCTAATGATTCCCATAGTGTGCTGAAGCGCACTAGGAAAATTACCAGGACATACTTGACAAAATGACTCGAGACAGTTTGGGACATCTGTCGCAATAGCAAGATGGCGAATCTTATTGATAGTACTCTCCCTTTAGAAGACCGACTAACTTAACCTGTTTGCACACCTCTTCATAAAGCAATGTCATCGAGAGAACGAAGAACTTATTGCGTGGTAATTTAATTAATGTATATCGCCTAATGCAAGCCAAACCGTGGGGGCAATTCTAAAATTAAGGTCATAGTACAGAGCAACACAGAAAAACCATATATTGTGAAATCTGGCATACTATTTTGGCTAACTTCCAGCATTTACTTCTAGCAATTGATCACTCTCTCACACGCAATTCCAAACAGAGGCCGTGTACGAAATAGAAGAGGTAATTTTCGTCAGAAACATAATGGCAAACGCTAACCTGACACAACTTGATAGCAATTACATTTGTATGAAATGTCAGTGAACATGGACTTATTGCTAAAAAAAACTCACACGTTAAAACAAGAGTAACGATTGCAATAAAATAGTATGTGTTACTGTGCAACAATTTATGAACAAATGGTTTCATCGAGCCTTAAGAAACATAGAAAACTAGGAGTACCTACGTGGTTAGAACTATACTATTATGATAAAGGCGAGTGATCTAACAATAAGTTTTATAACGCCTCATCAATCCCACTTTGATTCTCTTGTGTATATGGTGCTAACCACCTATATCAGTAAAACTATCTGTATATATGTGGTGCTAACGCACCAAGCTGTAACTTTACATAGAATCTATAGTTATATAAGAAATAGAGAGTTACTAATAATAATTATAAAATAAATTAAATTTTAAACACTACACAAAAACGAATTTCTAGAAAGAGCAATCTTACTCATGTGAAAAGAAATGAAGACCAATAAAAACCTCTGAATATTTCTGCATAATTAAGGGCAAACTGACAAGGGAAATGTAAATAATCACGATATTTCACGATGAAATGTGCAATCACGGCCAGAGTTCAAAAGGTTATCAAACACTCAATTGCTTGGACTTTCGTTTCATACATCGGGTGATCCAGCGTAATGGCCCTAGAGGAGCAAAGTAACGCACGCGATTATATCAGAGTCTACAGGAGTTCACGCCACTTAGTGACCTAAGCGTCGCAGATCTAAAGTCCTTCGAGCAGAGTGGCAATAGGGCAACCTTGTCGGATGCAAATTATTTTATTAAACTGAATATCGAATGGCCTATTCATCTTCAAAAAATTGTTTTCTAGGCCTTCTTTTATCCCCAGCGTGCGTCCTTGGCAAGGATGAGAGGAACGACAGCTATTCAAGTTATCGCTCCGAGTTAAATGCCCAGAGCTTTTGCGTGAGGGTGCATCTAGGCCTGGGTCTGCTACTACTTAATTTCTTCAACACTTCGTAGGACATCCGCGACATCGTGCGGAGATGAAGTCGAACAAGCTGAGTACATGTGCGCCACAGCTTGGTCAAGCTGGTATGTTACATACGTGAGTTACTAGTGTTCCGATTTATAAAGTCACACCCGATGACAAACAACACGGTAGTAACATAGTTCTCTAACTGCAGATATTGCATTGTTAGTTCAAGGCGGCCGTGATTAAACCCATTGCATTGGGATCACATTTCACAATAACTATTAGAAATTGCAATCTCTAGTAACATCCAAAATTCGATAATTTGGTGATACCATTCTCATTACATTCTAATTCCTTATTCCATTGCTGGAGATCCTGCGGCCTAAATATAACATTTTCCCTACTGCTTCAAGCACGGCGTACCCAAATAATTGACATAAGATGTTCGTCAAATCACTCTAGGATACGTACGAATCTCCTCATTTGGTCTTAGCTGAGGTTATTTGAGGCGGAGTACAATGGCAACGTGAAAACAAACTTTATTTTTCCATTAAACGGAAAATCTAAAAATTAATTTTAGACTCTTACATGATCCCTTAAAAGTTTTTCATTAAATAGGAGTACTTGTCCATGCTAATCCCCAAATGGACAAATATCGCTGCCCGATTTTTACTATTCCCGGCTTTGTTCTTCAGTTGACGAATGGTTCGTAACCCGAAAGCTCCTCAATTCTATGGATATTGTTGACTTCACCTAAGTACAATTCACGGGTAAGTGCTCACCGTTATAACTTCCATCATTGTTCACAAAAAACTTCTGCCAGCATTCATTTATTCGCAATTCAAGCCTTCTTCATACACCTCTTCCAAGTGAATTCACAGGGTGTCCACTGTACAGCCATTTAGAAATTCCCTGAGTTTTCCAGGTTTTCCAGGGTGCTCCCCAGTTCTAAACATACGAATGTGGCTAAATGTTGCTCACGGGGCAGTAATTATTAACTCCAGGAATCAGGAATAGTTGGTTGAGTCATTGTGATGCTGAGCGTAACATCTTGAGATACTGCTATTTGCCATAAGTAGGGACCTCGAAATTTCGCGAATTTTTTAAGAGCATAAAAGTTATTATTCTGATATTTAAAGCCGCAATAAGTTAAAATTTGCCATTTTAACGTTATCGAAATTCACCGAAATTTCGCGAATAACTTTCTAATGGCAAAATTGAATAGCATTTAGCTGCTATTGCGATATTTGCGCGAAATTTCACATTTTTCTAATACCACATCGTATCATATTCATATCGTCTGATATCAACATCGCATGATATTTTGCGAAAAAACAGAAATTATTTAAGTTTCATATTGATATGTATGTAAAGACGCGTAATGAAAAGTTGTCGTACCATTTGGTGAAAAAATGTTTGCAAACTCATGGTTTGAAATAAATACATATATAATTATTTTTTACGTGACCTTGCCACTATCATCAGTCTAATGATGTGCGTGACCATGATATCTGCGCATGTTTCCCTAGATCGCATTTATGGTGGCGGGGGGGTGGCGCATGGTTTTCGTTGCGCCGCCGGAATATGACTATCGTAGTATTTATTCCGAATGATTTTTCAGAAAAGTTGCCATTCAAGCATTTGCGCTTATGAAAGATAATGTCAGCAAGTCTGCACAAAGCATTAATGGGAACAATAACTAAAACTACGCTAGACAAGAGTTTCTTAAATGCGTAGAGTATCTTGGACGAAGAGGCAAATAAAGTTGTCAATTGGACGTAATTAGTTTATCCAAAGAGGGCTCCACCTAAGCTTCGACTGACGGGTCGTAATTACTCCTCGGGTAGATAAAATGAGTTATATAAGGATAACTATCGAATTCACTGACAGATGTTTAGTATATGTTGCCATTTATGATATGACTCCGGCTCGACGACATTCACGCCGCAGCGAACTGATTTGGCGGCCGCGGCGGAGGTCGGGCGGCTGAAGAGTCGCCGGCATTGCGGGGAGGTAAAAAGTACGAGATAGGGACACTAATATTTCCGTATGATGCGACGCATTATTTGTCCGGAAGAAATTTTAGAAAAATTAAGTCATGCAAGCCGGAATTGTCGTTTTGAATAAGCCACGGAGTCGCCAACGTGACGATGAGGTTTCTACAAAAGACAAGTCTGGGCAGTTTCCCGAGGAATATCTTCCAGCACCCCCGTTTCTTTGAGAGGCATTGCATATTGCATACTAAGTGTTGAAAATTTCTAAATACCTGCAGGAGCAGGAGACATTCCCGGTGATGATACCTGCAGAGCGAAATATGGCCCACAAGTTGCCACGAAAAGAAAGGAGCAGATAAAGGCCAAAAAGTTGCTGGGCTTACATTTGTCTCAGGTCGCTCGATCTAATTAAAAAAATTGAAAAATATGGTGCAGAGACGAAAAGAGCGTTACAAAAAGTCGTTGAGAGTTTAGAAAAAAGAAAATTTCGAAAAATAAAGCGGTAAAATAATTCATAAAGTGATAAAAACATTATGAAAGCACAAGCCACGATGACGGGGCATGATATCGGAACACAAACTGTTTCCCGTCTGCTCTCTGACGTTGAATTTCGACATACGGTCTACGTGTCTCATTGCAGAGAGGCTGTCGTAAGAAAACCCTTACTGCTTACGGCATGGTACTAATACATTATATTAGTATTAGTATAATGTATTAGTACCATGGCTTACGGTACACGTCTTACGTCAATGGTAGACCAGGCATAAAAGCCTTCACGTTTCTTCAGTGGACGCCTTGCCTTCTGCCACCATCACCGTAGGGACTGCAACTACTTAACTCTACGCATTGCGCTTCTGTAAATAATGGGAAGGAAACGTAATCTTCAAATTTGTGGCAAAAACCGATTTTTCCATAACACTCGCCAAATTCCCTGAGTTTTCCAGAAGACCGAAATTCCCTGAGTATTCCAGGTTTTCCCGGTTTGCGGACACCCTGATTCATTATGAATACCGGTTTCCGCAACATTTTCCGAAAGGTAAACTTCTTGTGCATATTCTTCCATGTCACTTTCTTTCGTGACCCTCCACAAACGCCTAGTCAGGATAAGTTGCTTGTTTCCAAAATTTTATGACATTCACCGCCATGATAGACTCTACGCTCCAATAGTTGTCCATGTCACTACAAAGACATCAAGGCCAGAAGTTCTCATCTGCAACATTATTTTCAACTAGAAAATGAATACTTACAATTCGTCGATCCTTGGTCCTATTTTGCCCCTGTAATGGGTACCTACACATAAACTTAAGCACGGAGGAATTCAAAGACCGCGAACTGGCCGCGGAAACTTTAGCGGCGTCACCCGCTGAAAATTGCACTATAGCAAGAAGTTCCACAGAGAAAAAATCATTCGCCCTGACCGGGACGGTCAAGGAGAACGATCTTTTCTCTGTGGAACTTCTTGCTATTAAGCACAGAGACCAATTTATCAACAAAACAGTCTCCAAAAATTTTCACAAGCATTCATGGGAGGGAACTGTTTAATACAGCAAATATCCATTCACTTCATATGCTGACTACAATAAAATATATCGCTTTTGCTGTCAATCGACACCATCATACCAAATGCGGACACAGTGAAATTGTAAAAGGTATAATATCTTAATGATAATGTGACAATCAGTGGTGCCAGATTTTTCGACCCTCAACCCGCCGCCAGATCGCCTCAAACCCGCCCAATACCCCTCTTTTCTCGCCGCACGCCATGATTTAAACAAAATTTAATGAATAACGACCAAGTGGTTCAATTTCAATACGAAAATAAAATTCTAATATGGTAAAATCTTCAATTGGTATTATTTTTTTCGGATAAAGTCCGCGGAAAGGAACAAATAGTAATTAAGTAACATTTATGAAAGACTAAGAGCAAAGCTGAACAAAATATTAACAATTGCAGGACATTGCAAGAGCAAGCATTCAATTAGTGTTTTGAAAAACAATTATTCGTATTTTTAATGATTTCTAAACATGCGGCATGTTCATGGTTAACTAATTCCGTTAATAATAATATGTTTAATAGTTAATTTTGCAATGCTCCATTAGAAAAGTTTTTTTTTCATTGAAAATTATTGTTTTTTGTAGAGAAATGAAGAGCATTTTATAAGTGCTTAAATTAATGCTTAAATAATTAATTTGTCCAATTGTAAACAAGTTACAAATATTGCTAACTGCTCGATCATTTTGGTAGGGACCCGCAACAGATTAGTCACAGGCTACATACCAATTTTCCATTTTCAATTTCCAAGACTTTTCCCTGATATCCAGTCCCAATTTTTGACTTTTGATTCCTGTCTTTATATCAATGGCAAAGCAGTCGTATATAGGGATTTATTTACTTCTGGAAAGTAACATATTCCAGTCAAAATTCAAAAACAAAACAACGGACGAGCAGTCCAAGCAGCCAGATCCCGAGCCCGAGCGAGCCGCCAAGTCTATGCGTAGTACGCACTGCGTATCCCGTGCCGCCCAGCCAGGACAGCAACAAAATGTGCACCTCGCTTGAGTGCAGCAACGCCCCGTGCATTCAACCACGATTTTCATCTTTTTCTGGAGTTTTTCTCTGACCAGAATCTACTTTCCCTGACATTTCCATCACTTCCTGATTTTTTATTCCCTGACCGGCATGAACGCTGAGTCATACGCCAAATTTAACATGACATTTTCTACGTAACCAGCAATATAATATGTAGTAAATACTAGAGGACTCGTTTAACTTTTATTCGGCATATTGCCCTCCATTAGAGGATTTTTTCGAGAGGAGCCAACACATCCAGAGGAGCGCATAAATTCACTCAATCATTATCATACTAATAAAGACAGGTTAATTCACTGAAGGATAAAGAACCCCGGTGGAAATATCCCGAAACAAAAATCCGAAGGTAAACCATTGGGAGTGGACTCGTTGGAGACAAAAAAAAAGCCTATGGACTGCAAAGTGAGCTTGAAAGTATTGAGAACTTGATAGAAATCTAAAAGCAAACTCTCAAATTATACTTACTACCACATACCCAGCTCAAAAGCCTTACAACAGTATTTACATTGCACTGTAAAAATATTTTGCAAAAACACAATAATTATCATTGGCAGAAAAAATGCCAACGATTCTTATTGTATTTTCCCAGTAATTAGTTTACCACGGATGGTGTACCTACACTGTTAAAGTGAACGAAAAGTAAAACAAAACTAGTTCAACAAAAATATATATTGATTGAGTCAATGTACAATATTCTGTGTTTATAATACATATCAGGACATAACACATGCTATTTAATCACAGTGAAATAAAAGACGTAGATGCTAACATATAAAACTTCCATTAAAACCTAAGCCTACAAAAATTAGTGTTCATGCTTCAAGACGTGGTGTAGCATGAGACTGGCCATCACTGGTGATCACATCGAACGCACTGAATTAAGGGAAAGGAAACATTATAGAAAAAGAGTAGCATATATAATAGTAAAATAATGCCTATATAAATAGTGAAGCCAACAGCACAGCATACAAGCAAGGGAAACCACAACTGACATAGGGAGACTTATTCGCGATTTATTCCCTCGCATTGGAATGGACAACCGGGGGCACCTTTAAATTTGTCCGAATAATACAATGATATTTTCACATGCAAGTCGGAGTCGGAATTTTCCAAAGGCATTTTCCGTTGAAATACAACTGAAATAATCTTACAATGAATAAGTTTTGCACTTTTCCTAATATTTTTACAGTGTATTTTTATGAACGAATACTACTGGTTTCGATCCCCATTCATCCTCAGATAGCCGGACGTTCGATCATTCGCCATCATGGAGGAAAAATGGACATTCATGATGATCAATAGTAGGAATGAAAGGAAATTACAACTACCACTCGTAAGTTGCGCAGGACAATGAGCGATTCCGTTTTCATATCACCGTTGCATTATTATTCGTTCACGTATTGGCTGGTACTGGCCCTCATAAGGCAGTAGCTTTAATGTTAAAGAAATTATCACTATCACTAACATTGAGGAATTAAAATACCGGAGGAACAGTCTTAGTGAGATGTTCAAAGAATAAACGAAATCTCGCAGCCCTACCGGGAGAATTGCATCGCAGCCCAGCGAGGCGTTATAGTACAGGCCGAAGGGACCGGATTCAAAAGATTCAAACGTTTTTCTGCGAAGGGCAAGCGGTACATGTAAAGGATATAAATGGTTCCCCACCCTAGCAGCTACTTCAATCTCACTCGCCGCTAAGCATGACACTCAGTGAACACTACCCTCACCGACCTATCCTCAAATTTAATACTGCATTCAAACTGGTAGTATACATCTCTCCTGATACTTCTAGAGGTCATTGATGTCTCTAATGCAGTTGGTACAAGGTGTGCTCCCGAGATGAGGAATGCGGTCGGTTGTATCTACGGTAACGGCAAAAAGAGTTCCGTCCCATTAATTCTTATCTATAAACTGCTCACCTTGACCACCGCAAATATTCAGTGGCGGCAAGGCATCCGTATGCCGCGTTTATCGCAAAGCTAGCACTAACAACCATGAAACACGATTGTGAAGGGAACCTTGGGTGTGTAGCTAACTTCGCGAGTTAAATGTGTTATATGGGTACGATGCGACTATATTTGATACGGTGTATACCAGACTGATTCGTAGGCACATGAGAGGAGTGTGGGTGACGTTAATGACTCCCAACTAGGGGAAGCGCACTTTTCCCGGAAGTGAGGGCGGAAGGGAAAAGAGAGAGGTGAGGCCGAAGCCCACCGCGCAAGATGAGGCCCTTGCTAGCCTAAAACAACTCTAGAAACCAGAATTTATCTTCTGACATTAGAAAGATTAGGGCACAAGATAATGTGAAATAACCACAGAACGATTTGGAATGTCCAAGAAATAATTCACGCGAAGGAAAAAGTATTAGTTCGCAACAAGTGCAGATATTATAGCAGATGAAGCAGCTTAAAACCTAATTCTACTACTGCTTGAACGTAACAAGAGCCAAATGGTATTGAAATTAAAACACAACAACACGGTGCGACCGATATTAGAGTTCGCCACAAGCTCATGGGATCCGCACGAGAGAGGGTTGATAAAAAGGTGACGAAGGCGGCTCGATACGTTTTCGGTCAACATGAGAGATGCGGCAGCGTGAGTGATATACTGAAAGGCTAGAGAATCTGTACAAGGCGTACAGAAAGGAAATTGGACTGGAGGAAATCAGTAAAAGGCTGCTCGAGCTACACCGAATAGGGAAAAGAGACCATTGGTTTAAAATAAGGGCTCGGTAGCTAAGAACATACACAGGAAAGTTATCCTCCATAAACAGAACGACAGAAGAGTGGAATTCTTCAACTGCAGAAATCGTCTCACAAACTGTGAACTGAATCGGGAATCGTATTTTCATTTTTTTTAACTGCAGTTTTTCCAATGTGTGTAGTAAGTTTTTTATTAGAGAAATTTTTATTTTTTTAATTAAATTGAAACGTTGTCCATTACCACCAGACAGTAATGCCCAGTGTAATGTAATGAGTTATAAATTAATGATGAACACCACACAAATGGATGTTATGTGAGTGGTCAAATATCCCAATGCTTTCGGAGGGTTAAAATGCAACACGTTTAACGCATCAACTCCACACCTTGAAAATTCCGAATCAAAGCCGCGGTCACACTGGGGTGTATTCAGAACCGCTCGGCGTCGTGGAATAGGAACATATTTAGACTAAGTGACAAGGCTTATAAAAGTTCGTTCAGCGAAGAAAATTAGCATAACATGATCCGAAACAACATCTTTCATTGTTAGCATTTCATTTATTACCTAGCAGTAGGCTCAACAGGAAAACAATAAGGCGAATAACGCGCACGAAGTCGGCCATGGACGCTGCAGGATTGTGTCCCAGCCTCAATGTGACACAGAGGGGAACAGGAAGATTGGTTGATGGTTATTCAGGGGAGGCGACCGACGTCTTTTGCGCCTTGTCTATTAAAGAGCGGAGGTCTTTTGCGCCATTTAGGAACGGTCGGTAATGGGGTCGTTTACCATATTTTTTTATTGCCGAATCTGATAGAGTTTGTAAAATAAAAAGACCCGTATTTTTCCGTTTTCTGATCCGAGAATTATTTCCCGAGCTATAAGCGGCGAAAACCTGATGTTTTTAACCCTTTCGGAAAAGTGGGTGTGGTGCAACCTCTGACGTATATCGACTTCGTCCAATCACAACTGAGCCCGCGAAGCTGCTTCGCCTTATCGCAAAGGGGGGGGACACAGCTGACTCGGCCAATGGGAGCGATTTCGACAGCATCTGTGCGAGCAACCTTCCGAGAACCCCCCTCCACTCCCTTCCCCCTCCCCTGAAAGCAGTCAAGGACGGGAGGAAAATGACGTCAATGTTATCACAGCAGCATTTTCGGTGGGCGTCACCTTTTGCTTGTTTTAATTTTTGATTTATGAGTGAATGGTTGTGGTTAGAAGATTAATTTTTTCACTAAAATTCGTTTTTCGTTCACATCTAACGATTTCGTGTACAAAATTGCTATTTCGGTTCCGAGTAAACGCCCCCATTGGATTTCAGGAAACGGAGGAAGGGTGGAGAGAAACCCGGCGTCGGCATTAGCCTACTAATAACGAAAGGCGCCAAGGGGACCACGGCTTAACGTTCCATCCGACGGACGGAGTACTGAACTTGAAATGCCCTCCACTAGGCACTCAAGTGGGAACCGGTTTTCCACTGAAAAATCCGCCACCTCCTGAAATCGAACCCGGGCCCTCGGGATGGGAGGCCAGTACTCTAGCTACCACCGGGCGATTGGCATACTGACAATTGATAACGTATAATGCCACCAAGATGTTTTAAGAGACCGAATAAGAGTTACAAAAACAGCGAAAAGACCACGGTGCACTGGACTGATTTCCAAATATTAGAGGAGGAAAATTGTGTATGCTTCCTGCCACTCCAGTCAGTTAAGATTCAACTCGGCAACACATGGTGTACAATCCGTACAGCGAACAACACTCAACTTTCCCTTCGAGAGTACCACTCACGCTGGCAAATATGCCACATTCCGAGCCGGTTCAGCACGCCATAAATAGGGCCGATCTTTATTAACTACATTTCTAACTATTATCTATCAGGAGATTTTTAGCAAGAAAAGCCAAAAACATACTCGGCGTTGAACCAATTGCCTAAATAGAAATGAACCAACCGGAAGGCTGATGAGGAATTTTAACGAAACTGGGTAAAATTTTAATGGACAAAAGGAGGAGATCGCGACAACATGGGGAGAAATTACGCCCAAAATGCAAAGTCGCGGGACTAGCAAGCGGAGCTTAGAAACCCAGAGATCAAGCCTCTCACTACCTTCGAGACCCCAAAGCTCGAGGGGTCGTAGACCCCTACCTCATTATATGCTTCCCTTAGGTACTCGTCAAGCATAATTAATCACGCGGCGAGTTTTCCGGTACCTACGCCGGTAACCACGACCGAAGAAAACATTTGGAAAATCTATCTTAAGTTGAGTAAACCGTTATAAGAGCTACTTCCACCTTTAGATATACACCTGCCTAAAATCTATCTTACATTAACAGCACTGTCATTAACCTTTGGCTATAAAAGCTGAATTGTTGGGACTGGCAATGAACAAAAATCATGAACTGCAACTTAAAGGCAATATATGGAGAAAATGGGCACACATTTTCTCATTACATTCAGAATCACTCGGCGCTACTATTCTCCGGAACCTCGGGATTCCCGCAACTAAATTTTCGAACGCATAAAAAAAGGCGTAACCTATACTGTGCTCCACATCACAGAAATAAATGGGCTTAATCGAACTAAAACACGTTGCTAAGCAGCTTTCAACCATCGAGGCCGATACTAAAAAGCAATAAAAGAAAATTTTGTTCACTTCAGCCAAAAAAACTGCAATTCATCGGTGAGCTATTATTATATAACACTGACGTTATTAGTTAAATTACTCGAAAAGTTACCATTAAGTCGATGCGCAGTGAATAACACTATTGCATGGCATGGACTACTTAAATATTAAATACAAGAAGAATAAAAAAAGTACATAAAGGGAGAGGAAATATTTATGAAGCGTAATAAACGTTATTTTTAGCCGTCATAGAGAATAGAGTGACAATAGTTATAAAAAAGTCAAAATTAATTCGTTAGGGTTATGAAAGCGGAAGCAGGCTCTAAATAAATAAATATGCATAAATGCCTACGGTTAAAATTTATCCAACACGCATATAATATTAGGACTTTCCATGACGTCTGGCTTAATCACACTCATATAAAATAATAATTACGGACATGTAACCAGTAAATGTCCAAGCTTGGAATAAGAAATCTCGTCACGGACATTACAGTAAAAAATGCAAAAGAGTGAACAAAGACATGACGCAAGACGTTTATAAGGTCACCCTTTTTGCGCAGAAAAAAAGAAAAGGTTGAACAGAATGTGATGAAATCCAATCCAGAAAGTCCACAGACGCGGGGAGAGTTCGGCAAACCTGCGGTCCCTAAACAATGGGAAACTAAACCAACAATTAGTTTGTTTTCCGATTAAAAATATTTGAATTTTCAACGACCTTTATTTTTACTAGCAAATGAAACAACAATAGCAGGGTTTAAAAGCATGTTAATGCCTTGTTTTATTTCCATTCAATCTCTAATATTGGTAGAAAACAACGTAATATGATAGCTCATTTATATTTCAATATAGAAAAAACGCAAGCACCTTATTGTTGAAAGTGCCTTACAGTATTTTGGTAAAATAAACACCAAAGAAACGAAAGTAAACAGACAAAAAATTCAGCATGGATAATATATTTCATCCATAATATGATCTGTACCCTCATCTATTTTGATCCGCAGAAACAATGTCAATTCAGATGTATTGTTTCTACGTTTCTAGTACGCACGCATAATGAGAAATTAAAATATTCCTACAGGAGAAAAAAGCCATTGACGTAAAAGGAACAAAATATGCTGAATCACTTTTTCACAATAGGGCACAAAAGGCAAGCCTTATTAGAAATGAATTGATGCGTGAACCGTGAGAAAGTTCGCCGGGGGTCAAGTTCAATCAAAACAATGACAGCTTAAAAGCTCTTGCAGAGCGGCGATAGTTACACCGCTGAATGAGAGCGAAACAGGGCACAGCGGTTCCAAATATATGAACTTGGCTTAGGCGCTAAGGAAAACAATGAATAAGTCCATTCCGGACTTCATGCTTATCTCCAATTTTCAATACCTATTTTTTCTTTGACACAACGGCCTAAGAGCCGGTCATAACCGGGAGGAGTAAACGTATATATAATGAATGATTTGCAACTCAATATTCTTCGATAGCGCATTAACTACCATGCAAAGTAATCTACAACCAGCACGATTGCAAGATAGAGAGATGGAAGGAAAGTTAGTCAATAACCATTTATTCGAGCTGTAGGTAATAAATGTGTTAAAATTCCAAAAGAAATGAGGCTTTCTTAAAATTCAACACCGATATTTACCAACAGCTTTCAAAACATTTCGAATCAAAATAATAACATTAAGTGGTGCGGGGTATACATATCGAAAAAATTATCCTTCCTTGATCTGCATAAAAAAATCACACAACAGCTGAGCATATACAAATATGTCAGCAAAGACCGAAGAGGCAAAACAGGCAAAAAAAAAAAGAAAGCTCACCTCAAACGCCTTCGGCGCTCGGCAGTAGCGAATGAATTAGTATACTGCTCCATTGCAGAAAAGGAATCCTCTTTTCCTTCCACTTCTTCCTCGTCTTCTTTGTCATCAGCCCCCATGAAGAAATTAACAGGTCTTTCCCCAGATTTAACGAACTTAGTTCCTTCGAGACACTTTGAGGAAGCTTCATCTCGATGCTCATCTTCCGACGTCTCCATGGTGACGGTTGTCGGATGACTGTTTTCAGTCAACGTACTGCTGAGAGAAGGAATAAATCTAAGAAGCGCCTCGGACAGCGGAGACCACATTACGCGTTACTGATTAGTCCTGAGCCGATGGTCAGGTGGTCGTCTGTATAGGCCATTCGCGAGCGTCACGCGACGATCCCCCAGCCAATAGCTACACAAGATACAAAACTGGTGCGCGACGATCTTTCGCGCCTGTTATTTTTTCTGCTGCCCGGCTCTCTCGTGTGTATTTTATGACAGCACTATAAAGGCCTAATATATATTTGACACTGTGGCTAATAACTCGAACATGTTCAACTGAATGTCAGCGACAACAGTTTTGAACAAAATGGTACGCCAAAATATCTGTAAATAGCGTTCAGGATTATTGTCATAATCATCCAGTCATCGTTGGCCAATAAGAGACCAAGAATTTACGTCTAAGAATAAAATATCGACCCATTATAACTACTCAAGAGCGAAGAATTAATAGGTATGACGACATAAATACTAAATCAAAGGTGCCCTAAGGTGAACAAAAAACACACGAAAATCTCGTACTCACGCTGGTGTTTCACGCTGATATGCTTTTCGGCGACTGGGATCATTAAGACAACATATGATTACGATATCGTGATCATTTTGCAATAAAGTCACCCACTACTGACTCCTCAATTTCCTCTCCGATCAGCTTTTACCGTAGACCACAGGTCCTACCGCAAGCTATTGTAGCGCCATACAACAGGCATTTCGAGAATTATAGAGGGAAAAAAGTGAGTAACGATAACACATTCAAAAATTCTAGGCTATTTGAAATGTATAAATAAACCACAAAACTTAAACATGGCATGAAAACTTTATAATCATTTCAATACAAATTTTTCATTATTAAATAAATTTCAGTTAGTGATTCAGAGGTACATACAAACATTAAAGCGTAAGGAAATCATGAGCTTTAGTTTCCAGTAATATTTCCATGGACTTCACATCTTTGCACCACACATCCAGGCGTTGAATCATTGAGGAAATCTGAAAATATAATACTTACAGTCATATTTTTGTTACTTCTAAAGAGTAGCGGCATAGTTACCATTAGTAAAATAAGTTAAATTTCAACAAAGTGTGGTATATCAAAAAAACTTTCACATATTAAGGCCAAGAACAATTGCACTTCATAAGTGATGACTGGGAGGACATATAAGCATGGAACATAAAGAAACACGATAATATAAACTGGTAAAAAATACATAAATACTGCACTTATATAGTGTGGTTACCTTGTGGTATACCTACCTGTTCTGATGAACTAACTTACTAATTTTTCTAGATACAAATTGCTTTCATGTTATGTTTTGGCCTTAAGAAAAAACTGATTCCCAGTATAAAAATGGTGATGGTGACCCAAATTTGTTCAAAAGGAAAAACTTTCAGTGATTCCATTAACCCCTTAGATGGAAAAGCTACATCAAATACATAAGTATCTACCTTAGTAAATATTGTGCACACCACACCTTTTAAAATTGTGCTTATATTGAGTGGGAATAGTGAAAAAAATTCACCAGTCATGAGTAGTATGAGCCCAAGTTTTATATCTGTTTTACTATAACATTATTTCTAGATTTATTCATTAGGTTGTACCATGCCATTATAACATCTGATAAAAATAACATCAAGTGAATCCCTACATACAGGAAATGAGCTGATTGCAGCCAGACATGCTGAAGGTCATTCTACTTGGGTGCCTCTGCCTGCTCTGAGGAAAAGACCTGATTGCAGGGAAACCATTTTTTGGACATCACGGATATGGTAATTAATATAAAAAAACTACTCTTTAAGTCTCCAGCCATTATGATGGCAAAGAAGCTCTGTGTGTGCCGGTGACTAGGACATTTTGTATTCCTGTGAATTGGACCATGGTCTATGTCATGTATTTTGACCGATAGACAAATAAAGCTATAATAATAACATAGACAAATGGGGTGAAAAACGGACCACCAGCCTCCTCGTGGCGTCCCCTTAAACAGCTTCGGCCGGCTAATGGGGGCCATCTGCTTGTGAGGCTAACCACCCCACTCACGGTTTTACTGGTTCCTAGACAGAGTACCAGGAAAGACACCCACAACCAGCCCCTCTCAGATGGGGGCCCTAGTGGAGTTGGGTGCGGCAGAAACAATAGACCACCACACATATGAGCTCGTATGAGGTGGACAGATACCCTAAGAGGCAACCTACTGGAATGTTATGCTGACAGCAATCGCAGGGCGCATATTGCCAGGATGAACTCTTTGTAGTGTGAGATGTATCCAGAACACCACCAACTGTCGCAATAGAATTAGCACGATCAGGCCTACCACCTAAGAAAAAATGAGTCCTTTCACCAAACGCAAAGTCAGAGTGTAACACCACCGGCTGAATGCACCTCCCCGACACAAGCAGCAAATACACTGGCTGACTTGAGTACCGCACCTATGTCAGTATCTCAAGTTCATAAGGGGGAGGTCGGTCAGTCTGACTCTGAACTAAGATAGCGGTTAAGGAGCACAATCTCCTATGATGAGGACCAAGCAAGACAGAGAAGTATCCACCACAAATTTCACTGCGGGACTCCCAACTGTCCCGAATGAATGGAATGATTGACGAGTTCCTGACAGAAGTTCCAGACCTCTGGATGGTCAATTGCATGGTGTATGCTGCAGCCAAAGAAATGGCATACTCCCAAAATAACTCTACTTGGGAGGAGAAGGCTGCTATAAGGCTCAGAAAGTTAGATGCCAAGATCACGCTGGCATGACAACAAGCGTCAAGGATCCAGTGTGTGATAGAATACATTACGACTGGGCGAACATTTACACCTAAGGTTTGGAGCATTGCGTGCATTCTCAGACTTCACTATCACACACTGAAAATAAGTGTGCTGCTTACCAAATAAACAGCACGAGGTCGATTGAGTGCGGGTGCTCACCATGGCCAAGAAAAAACTCCTCAAGAGGGTCCGCAAGGGAGAATGCAACCTTTCACCTTCATCCGTCCTGACTCTTTCGGCCTCCTCTGCCTGTTTTATACTCTCTGCCCACTGTCCATCGTAGAGCGTTTCTGGAAGGACATCTATGAATTGTCAAAGCCATTCAATGGAGACACCCTGGCCTTAGGCTACTTTAAAGAGTTTTGTGACCACCATGTGACAAGACATGGATGGACCCCTCTCAGTCACGGAAAGTGATGTGAAGGCCTTCTCAGGCAAGAAGAATTCTACTGCCCCTGGAAAGGACGCAGTGAACAACATCTGGTGGAAGAAGTTCAGTTCCACCCATAAACATCTAGCCAGAATCTTCATGTCCTTTCTGTCAGGGAGTGAACCAATTCCTCCTTGGTTGACTGAGGGTCGTACGGTTCTAATACCAAAAAATAGGGAGACTTGTCCGATCCTAAGAACTACCGCCCTATAACCTGCCTCAATACTGTATATATAAGGCGTTCACCACCATCTTGGGTAACCTAATTCTCCGCCATATGCAGCCTGTGTGGGAGGAAGTGTACAAGCAGAGGGGCTGCAATCGCAGGATGCCATCCAAAATAAGTGAAACCTATCAACGGTGTGGGTGGCCTATCATAAGGCTTTTGACACCACTTCACATGAGCTACTCATCGCCATGCTGAAGATGATGAAAAGTCCACCCAGAGGTTATAACCTGCATTCAACGCCTGTTGCATGTTGTCTATTGCAGCAAAAAAAGAAGTTTTGTGTAATTATACTTATTTTAGATTTAAATATCCATTGAAAGATTTGTGTTACTCTTAGCTTTGTCGTATTATGTTAACTTAACGGCCTCTCAAAAGATGGCATTTTCTGTAATCATTGGTTCAAAAATGGACAGGAAAGTTGTAGTGTTTCAACTTACATGGTTTTCAACTTATTTTTTTGTTGCAATAGACAACAGGCATAATCTACGGAGTAGATAATTAACTACGTGTGGACTTGTGTGGCAATAATAATAATAATAATGTTTATGTCTTAATAATAATAATAAATATGTTTATTACTATATTAATTACAAACAATGACACATACAGGTCAAACTACGCTGAAAAAAGACGTTGATGCTTGATCACATCAGACTTTTTCACCATCACGATGATCACATATCAACTATCAAATTATGAAATGTCTTACTCTAGAGTTGGTGTTCTGAACACCCGTAGTTTGCCATCAACACTTGCGTTTTTGGCAATGAGTGGTGTGTCGTCAAGTGGTTGAATCTGTCGTGACAACAGAAATGAGAGAAACAAGTAAGTCACCAGCCTAACTGAACATCCACGTAACTCTGGATCCATGTAACTTGGTTCCAAGTAAGTTGAGGACTTGCTGTAATTGCTCGTTTTTAACATTAAAATCGTAAATACAGTCAAGCCCATTTGTAACAAAGTTGAAGAGGCCAAATATTTACTTCATAATAACCGAACTTCATTATATATGGACTAGTTTTTCAGAGCCTCCCTTTGACAGGGAATAGCCTTCACTTTGTTATAACCGGAACTTCGTTATAAACGAGTTTGATATAAGTGGGCTTGACTGTGCCATGGTAGGAAATTTTTACGCAACATTTTGTAAACTTATAATTCTTGTCCAAATATTAATTCTTTGAAATTCCCCAATTTGAAAATTCTAACAAAAAAGTTCCTCGGCATTCTTTCAGCAACAGTATTTTCAGAAAGAACCTTCAGGAATGCTATAAAATTTAGTTGATAAATAAAGATATTGATTAGATCCTGACAGAGTGAAAATGCTGCATTTTATAAACAAAAATTTGTAATCTGCTTTCATTGAATTTTCAATTTTATTTAAGAAATATTAAACTATGATTTATTTTTGAAATTACCCATTCTTTATAATTTGCCCTTGAACATGTCCTTAATTTCAGTGGCTAGGACTATATGACCATCATTCATTGAATATTTACTTTAAGAAATAAGATTCAGCTTTTATTGGATTTAATTAGAGAATAAGCAACAAAGGAAGTATTATTTAACAATTTACAGATAAAAGGAAGATTTGAATTTAATCAAATTGAGGAGGATTAGGATTTGGGATTAGGATTCGAGATTTGAATTTGATAAAAAAACAGGATTCGGATTCAATCAAATTTTTGATTTGCACCATCACTATTTAACATACATTTATTTATATAGATGATGTCTTGCAGGGAAGCGTTATTGTATTTGAAGTCCATGGGCTTAAAGACCTAAAAGTAAAAATAAGCATTATGAACAACATGATAGCCTTTCTCGATGTCCTTATCCACCGGAAGGAAAATGGCAAACTTGGACACAGCGTTTACCATTAACCGACACATAAGGATCTCTACCTGAACGGCCTTAGTCATCATCACCCCTCTCAGCGCAGCGTGGTCCTCTCCACACTAATACATTGCGCAAAGGCTATTTCCGATGAAGAAAATCTTCCTATGGAATTAGACCACCTCAGAAAAACCTTCCGACAGAATGGATATGGTGAGCAGCAAATTTCCTTGGCTTTCAAGAGGTCCTCTAATATTTCAAGAATTTTGGATTTAGAGGATGAACACAATAAACCGACAGCCAGAGCCGTTTTGCCATATGTTTCTACAATATCTGGAAAAATTTCGAGGGTTCTGAAGAGGTTTAACACGTTCACTGCGGAGCTGTTTAAAGCCCTACCCCTCATAGTGCAGCGTGACCCACCGGTGGGTCACACTCAGCCTTTTGCATGGGCCGTGTGACCCACTGGTGGGTCACACCGCCTTCCGAGCTTCTGGCCACTGCCGAGGGATGTTGGTTGAAGCGGCAACACTCAGCTGTTTCCTGAGATAGAGGAAGGCTGGGGGAGGCGACTCCCAGCCTCGCGCCCAGCCTGCCCCTCCACTGGCCACGTGGGGCACGCTATCGGCTAGACCCTGGCGTGGGATGGGGGAAGAGAGGGGCAACATTACAATGCATGTGGTAAAGATTTGCTGACGTTTGGAAAACCCAGAAGACTCCCACCCGTCTCTGCTTATTGCCCCTGCCCTTGTTCGCGCCCGTCTGTGAGTCGTAGATGCCCGTCCGTGCATCACCGATTCCACAGCCCTGCTCAGACTATGAGAAAAGGGGAGGGGGAACCTTTGGAAAGAGTACATATTGGTTTGTCTCACTCAGAAAAAAGTAGTGTCTGCATTTAAGAAGACGTTCACCCGGCAAGGGCACGGTTACTCATCCACCACTGAGGGATTGGCTCAAGAACGCTATGTGACCCTTTCCCAATTGCCCTTCCGTAGAGGGGGGGGGAAGGGAAGAGAGAGTCAATCTCTCACACAGCCGGGCGAGTGCAGTTCGGAGTGTTTAGTTTACGAGCAACTGACGGACAGAGGTTGACGGACAGACGGACGGGACAGTGTCACATTGCAGTCTATTATTTGAAAAGTGACTAACCTCTGGGTGAAGTCACTTGAGAAGTTCTCGATTCCTACTCTCACAATACTCTTCGCAAGTTACGACAATTCACAGAATTTTATGGCTGCGGCACTAGACGCATCTGCGTGACCCACCGGTGGGTCACGCCGCAGTGAACATGTTAATTGAATACACTAACACCACCATACGTGAAATGCAGCAGTGGTCCAATAGTAACAATCTAGTTTTAAACAAAGAGAAAACACATCTCATTCAGTTTATAAGTAAAAATTACAAAAAGTAACCTGCTAACATATAACAATGTCACTTGCTTAAACATGGCAACTGCCATTAAGTTCTTGGGACTCCAAATAACAGAAAACTTTGACTGGTCTCCCTAAGTTCTTGAAATAGTGAAGAAAATATTTGTTGGTATCTTCATGATTAGAAAGTTAGCTCCTGTTGTATCCATTGACATTCTAAAAATGGTATATTATGCTAAAGTTTCTTACAGCATTATGTTTCTACGGCATTATATTCATATAATTCTTACGACATTATGTTCTGGGGAAATTCAAGCATAGCTAGTAAAGCCTTCTCTGCCCAGACACAGGCAGTTAAAGCCATGTTCCAAGTCCCCATACGTACCCCAGGAAAACCACTTTTCACTAATACAAATATACTAACATTGCCCTCTATTTACATTTTGTCCTATGTTTAAAGAAAATCCTAATAAATTCCCAATGAACTCCATACATCATAACTACTTCACCCGCTCAAACAATAACATACATGCCAGTCAACATTCATACTCCCTTTTTGCTAAAGGCACCTATTACTCAGCCTCAATACTATACAATAAGTTGCCAAACGACTTTAAAACCATCACCTCTCCAATGATTTTCAAAAGGAGAATCAAAGAACTTTTAACTAAGAAATGCCATTATGATGTAAGAGAATTCCAAAGTGATTGCATGTGAAAAACTTTGTATATACAGTAAAACCTCTTTACAATGAACCCCCATACAAAAAAATTTTTAAGGCAACCTCCTTATTTCGAAGTCATTAACCTGGTCCCGGACCCTTCCAATGTACAATGCAAGCAAAAAACCTCCCATAACAAACCTCTCTAATTGCGAAAACTCCCTACAACGAAGTCTGAGAATACAACGAATGGGCCCAAAACATGAAAAGTGCCCCTCTAGAATGAATTATTGAGAACAAACGCAGTATTTTGCATTTACAGGTAACTTTTTCCATCGATATTTACGTAATAAGCAGGAAGTAGAACCGCAGCGGAGTGTACTGCGTCTTAACCAATCTGCTCCGAGCTTCAAAGGGGTTCAAATCTGAGACCTACAGAGCGGAGGGCATAAAGGAAACTTGACACTCTGGCTTGGTGAAGGCCATAGTCAACTTTGATGGTTCCCACCATAAGAAACATGTATGGGAAGCCAAAGATCCACTCTGCGTGGCTCCCGTCTATTGCTCCGCTCTGACCTTTGTGCCGCTCCGAGGAGGAGCGCTTTGCAATTTTGCGCTCCTCTCTGAACCGCCTATTATCCGTTTCAAATATCTTTGCGACTGAGAGGCAGGCCTTAAATTTTTGGGGGTGAGCGAAGTGAAAGTCGCTCGTCATGTGACTTTCTCAGAACAAACCAGGATGCAGTGGGCGTGGCCTAGCCTCTCGAAAATTCAGCCGCTCTCAGACCTCCGCAGTGTGAACTTCGTGAATCTGCATGCTGTGTTGCAAAACCTCTGCTGCCTTTGATCGGTGCTTCATGGTGTTCTGCACCACGAAGCTTCTGCTGGACTGCATGTGTACATCATGCGGAAAAATTGCAAATAGAAGATTTTGATAAGGAAATTTCACGTGACGAAATTCTGGAGCCGATCGTCATTCAGTTACGAGAGAGCGATAGCGAGGGTGACGATGACGAGGATGGCAGCGAAGCTGAAGGAGACGAAGTTGCCTTGGCCACTCCAACACAGTGTTAATGAAGCTAGGAAGCAATAATATTGCTTTTGTTAAAACTGGTGAATATATTTTTTATGGAAAATAAAAAAATACTAATCGTAAAAACATTTGTGTTACCATTTCTTTGGAAAAAACTATTTTAGGACTAGAATAATATCGAAAAAAGGGTTGTATGAGGCGTAGAGCAGAATGGAAGAGAAAAACAATAATTTCAATTATAAATACATAGATTGATAATCACGTGGTGATAGCCATGGTATTTGAAAGTAAATAATAACGATTGTTTATCATCACTGGTGGTGAAAGGTGAATAAAGCATGATTAAGAAATTTACATGACTTGCATCATAAAGCACACCGAACACTTGGGTGCCCCTGCGATGACACAACCCACATATCACCTCCATAGAAAGAAACCCCCTACAGGAAAGTCATGATTTTTTCCAGGGTTGGGTCATTACACGTAGAATATTATTTTTCTACATACACGTAGAAAATAGTGTAGATAATGTAGATTATGTAGAATATTGCGTGGATTATGTAGAATATAATGTTGATTATTTTTTTCTCTGTAAAATGATGTTTTAAGTTTAATAAAATGTAGAAAATTGCAATTAAAAAACTAATGTACATAAAGTATTACATTGATTAGGTGTTGTGGTGGCCTAGTGGGTAGAGAGCTGAGTGCTGTACACTGCCCTGTACATGTAGAACCTTTAAGGAACAGGCTTACATTTGAAAGATCTAAAAGGTTACTACAGTAGAACTTGGTTAGTACGTTTTTGTAGGGACCGCAAAAAATGAACGTGCTAACCAGGAAAACGTGCTAACGAGGAAAGTAAATAATAGCTATTAAGGTAATTGTAATGAGGAAAAGTTGTCATATTTACGATTACTTTCAGAAGTTCTCGTAAGATGGCCTCTTTGCACGTTTAAAATTAATAAAATGGGCGGGACATTGCAAAAATGATACAATATGTATGGAAATCACAATGTTTCATAGATTTCCCTGAGACAATTAGATAAACACGGCGGCATTTACACGGGATTTATAATGTGTATAAGGATCCTTAATGTACCTATATAAGGATCCTTAATGTACCTATATAAGGATCCTTAATGTACCTATATAAGGATCCTTAATGTATATAAGGATCCTTAATGTACCTATATAAGGATCCTCTCTCGAGAGGACAAGTTAAGCCAAGTCTTTCTTACGTCTTACTCTGGGAAGAAATTAACCGTAAGCATGTCAGTTTGTTGTTTTAAAGCTTAGTAAAAATTAGGTAACATTTTATATTTACGTAAAACTCGGCAACAGCTGTACCCAATTCGTTCTTGGTATGATACCATTTGATTGATCAATATATCGATTAATAACGCAGTTCATGTTTATTACAATAATGTTTTTAAATGTACAGTTTAAATTCACATAAAACATTTTTCCAATGTAGTCTTTTTTAATTACTGTGCCGAGATCAAGTATTTTTGCGTCGAGCTTCGCGTGGAGATCCAAAGCGTCGTCTACTCCCACAACACTTGGTAATTAACAACGTACGTTCTCCATAGCCTCCACTGTTTTGGCTAAAGCATTGGGAATGGATCTCTCTCAATTTCTTGCTCAGTATCGTTTTTGTCCATTTCTACCAACTCCTGCTTTTGATCTTCGTGAATTTCGTCAATCGAAATGCTCTGTCAAAGAGTAAGATTAATATCGCACTCGCAGTATACTCGTCGAAATTCACCTCTCTAGCAATCTGACGCCACTCTTTTGGGGGGAAATGAGTTAGTTGTGCCTCCTCTGCTGTGTCATCCCCAATTTCAGACTCTATATAAGTAAAACCAACAGCTTTAAAACAACTGGTGATGTTTTCTATGGTAACAGAATCCCATGCATATTTGACGAAATGCATGGCATGCATAACGTCCATCTCAGTTCAGCTGTTTGTAGGGTTGCCAGCCTCATTTGTACAAACAATCTTTATTTTTGCTTGAAACATCGGATGATCCCTTGGTCAAGGGCCTGAAGGTGACTAGTTGTGTTCGCTGTAAAGAATTTGACCCGAGTAAGGTAACATGAAACAAGTTACCTAAGAATGCTTATGCTGCTCATCCCATAGAAACAAGTTCTATGGGATGAGCAGCACATTGATCGACAAAAAGTGAAATTTTTCTATTTTTGCCACCCAGCTTGGCATCAAACCCACGCAGAAAGGTTTCAAAAATAGATGTCGTCATCCATGCTGAAGAGTTAGCTGCGTATTGACAGGGAAAGGTTCGAACATTCTTGAAACACCTCGGGTGTTTAGATTTCCCCATCACTAGTGGCATCAGCTTGTCAGTTCCACTCTCGTTGCAGCACTAAAGAACTGTCAGTCTCCCTTTGTTTAATTTTCCACCGTGGCATTTTACTCCTTTTGAATGCGTACATTTGATCTGGTAATAAGTTGAAAAATAAACCAGTCTCATCGGCATTGTAAATATCATTGTCCCGATGATATTTACCATTCCGATGATTTGCAATTTGATTGATTTACAATTTCGTGATGATTCCCATCACGAATGCGCTTTCTCTTTTTGTCACCAAGACTTCGGATTTTTTCACGATTACTTACAATCATGCTTAAAGTGGATGCAAGAATGTTTAATCTTCGCGCTAACTTGTCTCCCTTCGAGCTGCGTATTGTTATTCACCACATCACGAAAATTGAGAAATGCACATGGATGAACGTTAGACGGTCAAGGATTGATAATAATACACTAACATGTAAATTCGGTGGCATACACAACTTAAAAATATACAGAAAAGGTCTTGCGGGTTGCTTTATAGCAAATAATTGAACGTACTAACCAGGAAAGTGCCATTTTTAAAAACGTTCTAACCAAATTATTTTACCTGTTTTTTGTACTGATGGAACCGGGACGGAGCGAAATCGACATACAAAGGTGGAAAACATGCTAAGGAGGCACGTACTAACCAAGTTCCACTGTACATGTCTACCATACACTTAAACTCAAAGATGCCAAATCTGATGAATATTAGCCATTGGAAAATAAAAACATTAGTAAACAGTAAATTCTTTTAATGGATTGGGGGAGAGTATGTAATCCCTACTTACCAGTACTTTTCATTATTACTCTACTACCAGTAGCTGATATTTAACAATATGCTCAAAAACATCTTTTATTTTGTGAATTTAGATGAGATTTTAGATAGGTAGGCCTACACCTCAAAAGTCAATCATTTTTGTTCATATAATTAGAAATGAAAACATTTAATCCTACTCAAGGAACATTACATATGCATGGCCCTAGTGTTTCCAGCTGAACATCTATCTATCCCACATAACTCAAGATAGGCATTAAAAACTAAGTAGGCCTAAACTATCCTATACGACATCTCAAAATTTTTGTACTATAAAACAATACTAAATGCCAACTTGTCAAAGATGAGACTTAACACGACAAAAAATTATAATTGTATTGTTTTAATCTTACAACTTAGAGACTAATCTTTTCTCCATGTGGCTTTTATGTAGTCTTATTCTTGGTATTTTCCATTCTTGGTATTGTGTTATGTTGCAATCATTCCGTAGAACTCCCAAAATACATCTAAATTGTAGTTTTAAAATAACAGAGCTACCTTCCTCTGTCTGAAAGAGAAATGACCAGCAATAAAGACTGCAGTGAGCCCTGCAACAACTGGTATTTTAATTGAAGTGAAATTATGACCATTGCCACTAAGTGAAACATTATAGGAAGTATATTACTGCACCTCTATCAAGGTCAAGAGAAAGTTACCATCAAAAAACAACTTAACAGCTCTGTTTTTTGATGGTAACTTTTTCTTGACCTTGATAGAGGTGCAGTAATATACTTCCTATAATGTTTCACTTAGTGGCAATGGACATAATTTCACTTCAATTAAAATACCAGTTAATATAATCCTTAACCTAGACTACTGCATATATAACTAAATGCAAGTACTTGCCATAGAAAATTTAAAAAATGATATGAAGTGGTTACAAATGACTCAGGCCTACACCAATCAATCTAGAAAATATTGCTTTGACTCGCAGATAATTTAGCATTTAGTCATTTCAGTCTTGGATAATTATTGATTTACTGGCAGGCCTAGCAATGGTAGGCTTGTAATAGGCTATTTAAGTTGAAACTGCACTAAATATAGGTTTAATTATTAAAATGTGTTGGTATAATGTTAAAATAAAATTTTCCAATAATCGTAATCACTTCTTTAGCAGTATATCTAAAATTAATTTTCTACACGTAGAATATGTAACTATTAGCAATATTCTACATTACATATTCTACGGTAGAAAATACACATAGAATATGCATTTTCCACACAGAATATTCTACTGACCCAACCCTGATTTTTTCGGTCCCAACAAATTCGTTGTATGGAGGTTTTACTGTATATGTCCATTAATTTTGTAATGATGACATTGTAATTTGAACCACTTTGTATATATGTTCATTAATATTGATATGATGACATTGTAGTTCTTGAGTGTATATGTCCTGTCCGAATTTCTTGATGAAACCATGCATATACTTGCTAACGGTGTAATAAAAAGTATTATTATTATTATTATTATTATTATTATTACATAGCTCTAATCTTTATCTTGCCTCAACACAACCAACTCATTACACAGAAAAGTAATACCCTACTTGACCTCTGTATAGTAGATTCTCTAGAAAAAGTCTCAGCATTTTCTCAATCTCCTGCGCCCTTTCTTTCTTTAACACTAGAACCACGGCTGGGTCATTTTTGACCCATTTGCTTTTTATTTTCCCGCTTCTTTTGATTCGCATTTAAAGGGCTAATATTCCATGACTTTTCATCTATAAGTGTGTTTAATTACTCTAAGTAATTCCACGTCTATAGGGGAAAAACTCTCTGAAATAAATTAAGATTTACCTTAAACCACGGTTGGGTCAGTTTTGACCCACTGAGAGTACTTACGTTTTATATGGGTTAATTTGCGTATTTTTGTGTATTTTTGTTTCTGATACAATGGTATTCTGATTTCGGCTTGCTCGGCGACTAGCTGCCCCCTACTTATACCTGGGGAGTAGGGGGAGGTAGGACTGGAAGAGATTCGCCAATCCAGAAAATGTTAGCCAAGTCTAATCTCTGAAGGTAAAAGTGATGTATTACCTGGAAAAAGACACTTAGTTGTTGACGCCTGGTCGGAAAATAAAAGGATGTGAAATTATACGTTTTAATTGCTTTCCATGAATTCAATCCCTTTCGCTAGTGGCACGCCTCTCGGTTGCTGCTTGACCGAGTAATATGGTTTCAGTTGTGCACTTTTTCCTGATGAATATTGTGTGGGAGCGAAAGAAAAAATGGCAATTTTCCACAAGAATAAAGATATTTAATTTGACCGGTTTCGGTGTACAACACCATCTTCAGGTGAAGATGGTGTTGTACACCGAAACCTGTCAAATTAAATATCTTTATTCTTGTGGAAAATTGCCATTTTTTCTTTCGCTATGATATTCCACCAAATTAAGCCTGAAACAACTACCTTTATAGTGTGGGAGCTCGTCGTTGATTATGGCCGAACATGAACATCGAAGGATGTTGCTGAAACCCTACACGAAATTTCGGAGATTGCATCAATTCTCATCTTCAGAGTCATCATCAGAAGATGATCATATACCACTTTCAGTTCCTAAAAATCCCAGTGGAGCATGAAAGTACTTGTAAACATTTTGTATAATGCATACATTACAATGTTTGTACAACTATTCTCTTTTATTTATTTCCACTGGGGTAATTATATTTGTGCTTAGGAAATTTTAATTGTGTTTCTGTGTTCCAACGCCTTGTGTTATTATTACGACTTCTTTTAACAATAATTATTATCTGCATGCCTAACCAAGTCATGCATGGACAGGGCATACTCGGAATCGTGGACGAGGTTGTGGCCAGGGGCGTAGGTTGGCTCACTCACCAGAACTAGAGGCTGCCACGAGTAATCCAGGTTTCACACAAGTTGACGATATTACGCACCACCAGCGAAACGAGGAAGGACCCGTGTTGGTAGCCTATTTCAGCTGTCTGCAGGTGCAGAGATCGTATCTCCAGACGGCACGACCTAGCGAGTTGGGATAGTGGACCATGCTTCAGGTGGTAGACGTGAGTATCACAATGTTTTCAGAGATCGTGCTGGCCCCACGCCGCTTGCAAAACGTTATGTGAATGAAACTCGCGTTAGTGCTTAGTGACTTATGATCACTGATAATACGTTGGAACATATTATGTCATATACCGAGACTGAGGCACATCGTGTATTGCAGTCAGATGATTGTTCTTTGAAAATTGAAGAGTTGGAAGCTTTTCTATCTGTACTGTACGCCTGGGGCCTTTGGATCTAAGGGTTTAGAAATAGAATCACTTTGGTCTGCGAAGTGAAGAAATTCTTTTGACGACAACGATGGCTCGTGATAGATTCGGAGAAATAATGGGTTTCTTGAGGTTTGACATTAAATCCGCAGGGTCAAAAAGACTGAAAGAAGGCAAATTTGCAATGATATCGGAGATTTGGTAAGACTATTGCAAAAACAGAGTGAAGCTACATTCCACTTTCATATACAGTAGAACCTCTTTTTTACGAACCTCTAATTTACGAAATGACACCAATTTACGAACCATTCTGCCGGTCCCGATCTTTGAATATAGGAAAACCATGTAAAATGACCTCTATTTTGCGAAACCTCGATTTTACTGATTTACGAAGTGAAGGGCCGGTCCCTAGGAGTGATTGACCTCTGTTTTACGAAGTTTTTGAAATGATTTTGTAGCACTGAACTCAGTACAATGGAATAACGATCGCTGTATACCGCGACAGGAGCAGCTGGAGTTGAAGCTAGGTTGGTCATGTTGAGAGGGCCCTCGGTCTAAGTATTTCATATGGGAAAATGTGGAAAAATCGAATGTGAGCATGTGCTTTTTGAAGTGCTTAAACTGTAGCAAAAATCCCAGATACTGATCCTCCAAATCGCAATTCAATCCTAATTATATGATCCAAGGAAAAAATGTTCAAAGACGCATGGCACGACGCTTACTTCTCGAAAACAATGCCCAAGTTCATAAAATAATCGGATTAGTGCTTGGTAATTTCTATTCCTTTTCTATCATTTTGTGTATTGCGAATACTTAACTTGTCGTCACAAAGGATCCATATTTTCTCTTTAATTATTTAAAATTAGCTTTAAGGTTGCCGCCGCAACCCCAATTCCGAAATTTGTTCAGCCTTTCACTTGAAAATAGAATTCCCGTAGAAAGTTCTTTGCTGCAGCTGTCGTAGAGCTTAGTTTCATTAAAAAATACTAATTTTGCAATAATAAATTATTTATATTCAAATCTTGAAGCAATTTGATTATTTAATTTTTCATGAGAAGTGTTTTATGTCGTTAGGTAAGAATTTGCGATCGCGACTTTGAGATCGCGATCGCTTTCTGTAGCCGTGAGTAAATAGTTCTCGTAAATCACCGCTAGATGTCAGCACTGTAGAACGCATCTTAAAAAAGAGGGAATTTCAAATTAACTGAGTGAATTTCTAAGATTGACTTTCATCAGCTGCGAAATATTATTAAATGTATTTCAAACGATACGCTTTCTTCAAAAAAGGCCTTTTTTCTGGTCTTTAACTGAAATATACTGGGTCAGTTGGAACTTTGTCTTGAAATTTCCTAGTTAGAATGCATTGCTAGCTTTCTCATGTTAAAATGGTTTCTTTAAACACAATTCGACTAGCACTAAATATACCCCTTTCGATAATTAATGCATAACTGCATATGCTTAAAATACTCTGCGGGATGAGTTAATTCTCTTATGAGTTATTCCCCTTATTTTGAGATCTACCAACTGAACAGCTACAAGAACTTAATTCAGTTGCAGCAGCCAAGTTCATACCATTATAAATTTGTAGAAAAATATTCACCTGTTTTTTTTAATTCATGGCTGTTTCATTCTCTTTTACTAAAGTGAGTCTCCTAGCCTTAGGAATAACGCCTATGCTATACAGTGAATCAATACAATTGAGGTATAATTTTTAAATCCCTTCAATTTGATGTAGATACACTGCACACAGAGAATTTCATGTAATATCTGTTTTTTCCCAGAATGAGCAGATGACTATTATTTGTTATAGTAATTAGTTTGATTTCAACCCTAACATAACTATTTGACAAGTTTAGAACAGCATAGTGTTTAATTGCATTGAAAGTATACTCCCATTCTTGTCAGCAGAGTTTTAGAAGATGTACATTTGTCGCAGATCAAGCCTCTTATGTGCATGATGTGCCTCCATGCTGTGCGAGGTGTTGCCAGAGCATGGGAGTGTCACCGCAAAAACTATTTCCTACTGTTGGAGATCAGCTGGTTCTGGTGACACATCAGTTCCGGAGACAGAGGAGTTAGTGGAAGATAACCTCCAATTTACAAACCCTCTGATTTACAAACCTCAAATTCTTGGGTCCCTTCAACTTCGTAAAATAGAGGTTCTACTGTATAACCATTGATGAGATACTTTTCCCATTTAAATGCCGATGCAGATTCATTTAGTTCATGACCTCAAAACCAGATAAGTACAGATAGAAGTATTGGATGGACGTAGACAAAGAGTCCAAATATGATGTGAATGCTTTCCAATACCCTGGAAGAGAAGACAATAGATCCAAGGGTGAGGGCCTTTGTGATTTTGTTGTGAAGAAATTGATGGAACCTTTTTTTAATTAGGGGAGGAATGTCATATGTGACAATTTTTACACCTTGTTTCTCTGTGAATCTTTGAAGGAAAATGCTTTCCAATACCCTGGAAGATAAGACAATAGACCCAAGGATGAGGGCCTTTGTGACTTTGTTGTGAAGAAATTGATGGAACCTTTTTTTAGTTATGGGAGGAATGTCATATGTGACAATTTTTACACCTTGTCTCTCTGTGAATCTTTGAAGGAAAATGATGTGAGTATTGTCGGTACCATAAACTCGCAGGGAAATTCCACTATGCGTCAAGAAGGTGAAAGGTAAATTATACAGCACAATGTTAGTGAAGAATGGTGACATCTCTTTGACAATTTATCAAGAAAAAATGAAAAAAAAAAATGTTCTCCTTCTAAGCAGTATGCATCCTGATGTCAAAATTGAGATTAGTAGCAGAAAGAAGACAGACTCTGTAACATTTTATAATAGCTCCAGATATGGAGTGCACGTAGTGGATCAAATGGCTCGCAAATGTTCCATCAAGGCACCATCCAGACGTTGGCCAGTTCACGCGTTTTATAGTTTGTTGGATTTGGCATGAATAAATGCTTGTGTATTGTGCAATTCTCTGAATAAGAAGTAAATGAAACGGAGAGATTTTCTTCGACAGCTCATGGAAGATCTTGCTGGTAATTACAAAACAACCCTGATTAAAAATGCCTGCGTACCTATCCCAAATGAAGTTCCTGAGAAACAAGAAAAGTGCACTCGATGTCAGGGTAATTGCACAGGAAACAAAATTTTGTGAAGTGTAATGCACGTAAGAAAGCAGTTAGCAGAAAATGCACATCACGACATTATTATGCGTGTTCGGCATGTGACATTAATCAGTACCTCAGGACACGCACTGCATGTTTATAAGTGGAATCAAAATGTTTTATGATTTTTTATTGTCTTTTCAACAATAATTTGACATAGGAAATCTATTTTACTGTTGTTTTTCATGTAAAAATCTTGCATATTTGCATGGCTAAATATTCAAAATTCACTTTTTTCTTTATATTTTACCAATTTATCACAAAAGAGGAAGGTGGGTCAAAAGTGACCAGACCACGGTTTTAGAGATAACCGAATTGCCGCGGTTCTAGTGTTAATTTCTTATAAATTCTTCTTTTAATTTCTTATAAATTTATTATCTCTTGTACGATTCCACCTAAAATTCTTTACCGTGATGTGAAAAACTTTGATGCAGTGAAGTTCCAAGCTATTTCCAAGCATACTTGCTATTGAATAGAAAACTTAAATTGGTTTCACCTCTATCGATTCTAAATTGGAATTTTTTAATTCAAAATTCTTGGACAATTTAAATCGTCATGCCCCTTGGTGTACTTGTAAACCCCGCAGATTCTCAGCCCCATGGCTGGCAATTGACCGAAAACAAAAAATGATGGAACGAGGTAAATTACGTAGAATTTTCATACGCACACAAAGCCATGCTGCCTATACTGCTCACCGCATGGCGGAATCAGGTGATATGTTCCGTGACAAGGCCAAAAGAAAATATTACTCATCTATTTTTTCCAACTTGACTCAGTCTAACCAGGTTTGGAAGGAATTGAGGAGTCATTGTGTTGTGCAGCGGCGTGACAATCAACCAACACTCGATCTCTTGCTGGATGATCTGAACATGCACTTTGCCTCTACTTCTGCCTCTGACAAAAAAACTGTTGCGGACATGTTCAGAATGTCCTATCTGGATCCACTTGTAGCCTACAATAATGAAGGTTTCTTTTTTCAACATATAACTATAGATACCATACATAAGACACTATCTCTCGGTAAAACAAATTCAGTTGGGGAATTAAATTTATAAAGGCTTCGTCTACTACACTATTCCCAATAATACTCGACATTTTTAATTTCTCCCTAATGTTGGCAGAATTCCCAAAGGTTTGGAAATCGTCACTTATTATGCCAATTAAAAAGGTAAAAAAAACCAACTACTCCTTGTGATTATCTTCCAATCTTTAACTTACGCTCCCTCTTAAATGTCTGGAATGGATTGTTTTTAAACAGGTCACCGACTACTTAAATGATAATAACTGATCCTTTCCAATCTAGTTTCTGAAAAAACTTTTCTATGGAGTCCGTACTACCCTAAGTTACAGATGATATGCGTCATGCTGTTGATAAACATATGATCACCATACTTGTCTTATTTGATTTCACCTTGATTTGGCCTTGTAAATCATTCCTTACTTCTCCACAGGATGAAAGAACTTCTCAAGTTCCTCACTTAATTGGTTTTACTCACATCTAAATGAGCGACATCAGGCCGTGAAGGACAGAAATGGTAACACATCACACTGGACTAACGTGCCTTGTGGAGTCCCTCAGGGCTCTGTGCTTGGCTCTCTCTTCTTTTCTCTGTATGTCCTTGATCTTCCTAGTTGTATTAAAAACTAAATATATGATGCAAGCTGACGACCTGCAGATTTACTATCATTGCCATTTGGATGAGTTGTATGATGCAATCGCCAAAGTAAACCAGGATTTTAATGCTATCAATGTATGGGCTGTAAATAACAATTTTGAACTGAACTGTAGCAAAACCAAGTAAACACCAGGGGCAGATTCAGCATCAAATTTGGGGGGGGATCATGACCTGGTCCGGGGAGTATGGAATACCCCCCCTCTCCATCCCCCGGGAGAGAGGGGCGTAAATTTTTTTAAAATACCCATTTTTTACACATTTTGGAGCCTAAAATTTCATTTGTAAAATAATTATAAAATATTAATGTTTCATTCAACAGAAAATGTGAAAAACTTTCATTGGAAACGGTTTACGGTGATGATAAGCACATACATAAAAGTTAAAAATTTTCTGTTTAATTAGGGACTTACTAAAAAGTTTGAGTTGGGTGCTAATATTTCTGTACGGTATCATCAGTATCATAAAACAATAAAATTTAAAGAAAGCCAACTCATGATCAGTTTTTTCAAATTACGAAAGTGGGAAAATCTAGAAAATAATTGCATACAAAAATGTTTTAAAAAAACCGACAGCTGAGGTCATTTTCGCCATTTAGGATAGGTTGGTAATTGGGTAATGGTAGGAGTTTTCAGGAAACGGAGGAAGGGCGGAGAGAAACCCAATGTCGGCATTAGCCTCCTCTTAACGAAAGGCGCCAAGTGGACCACGGCTTAACGTCCCATCCGACGGACGGAGTACTGGACTTGAAATGCCCTCCACCAGGAACTCAAGTGGGGACCTGTTTTCCACTGAAAAATCTGCCACTGCCAGGAATCGAACCCGGGCCCTCGAGATGGGAGGCCAGTACTCTAGCCACCACACCAACCCGATCCCATTAGACGGTTGTTTGTTTCTAAAGATGGTTCATTGTATGTTAGTAAAAAGTCTTTTCTATTGTCAACTGCAGATATATGGAATCCGTTTTCCTCGTGAGTGGTGAGGTCAACGTTTTCTCCTAAAAGATTATCAAACTTTTTAAGGGGCCCCTTAACTAATTTCCTAAGTGGAGTAACGTTGTGGTGGACACTTCCTAAGCCAGATGAAAAAAGTACACAATATTTACAGTACAGCCTCATGTCTTTATGAGACAGCACAAGCCAGTAAAACTTGTCAAGATGTGATCTCTGTGCATATGTAGGCTTTCCTTTCTTCATTGCTTCGTTATGAGGGAACCGGTAGTCTAAAGGAGGAGTCCACGGTTTTTGCATCAACGTAGCCTTCCCCACGGAGCATCATGATATCGGCCCGATATCATTTTTACACCGTCACATATCACTTATTGCTCAATCTGATATTGGCTACCGATATCGGCAAATGTCAAAACTGATAACATTTGCCATTATAAAAATGACATTTGCTGACAATATTGGGCCGATATTACGAGTAATTTGATGATAAAATGACATATGTCACCACTATACAGTGGCATAAAAATGATAATGGGCCGACGTATATTTGATATTACCATGGACTGATTTTTCATTAACATGATATTGGGATGATTTAATAAGTAAGATAGCTAAAATGTATCCTGGATAAACATGTTACAAATATTTATAACAAGGGATGGTCGTGCAATAAAATTGCGATGGAAAAAGAACTTGCGAGAGATAGTTCGATCTAAGATCGTTCACATTGAGAACCCTGCATTTTAGCCCTGACTCAACTCTCCTTTTTAAGAAATAGGTAATTTTAAGCGTTTATGATAGTAATAAGACACCTACTTTACTCGTAACCGAACTTCCCTTACTGAAAGTTACGTAACTTTAAGCGTTATCATTGTAATAAAATATTTCAAACTCGTTTTCTGTTGAAGTTATTGGAGTTATAACCCAATGTAGGGGGTTCACATTAATTTCCATGCGAAAAAATTCACCTGGACCGGGAATGGAACCACGGACCTTTGGCTGCTCAGACCATTACGCTACCCAGGATCCCTAATTCACATGGCAATTTTACCGAGGTTCAAGGTACTAAATATTGAGTCCTCGCGGTCCATCAAGGATGGCAATGCAAGGGAGAAAGGGCTTCAAAGAAGCCAAGACCATAGGTGAACCCCATACAGCGCTAAAGCCGCGCTTGGCGGTAAATGTAGGATATTCCAAGCCTGCCGCTTGAACGGCAATTTGTAAGTAAACATCGAATCCTTACTAATTCTGAATATTCAAGCGATATGGAGTGGAAGCGAAACATGATAACGCAGGCTCGTGTTTTTCTCTTTCTGTGTTATCGAATCCTTAAATAGTCATATTTCTTATTTTATATGCAGGCCTCCAAATGGTTTCTGATGTTCAGGCCAATCACAAATTTTTGACTTTCTTCTCTCTGATGTCGGGGAAAAATGTGAATACTCAAAATTATAAAATCCAGCGACCAGAAAAATATGATCATTTTTATACCCTTTATTAGTCAGCTGACATCATCTTTGCATCGGAAAACGATATATATTAATTATCAATTTAAGATACGATCGATGATATCAATTTTACATCAGATAAAGGTATCATTTGTGTCATTTTTATATCGTAATTATCATCCGATGTTAAAACGACATTAGTGACGTCAAAATGACATTGGGCCGATGTATAACTGCCATACGATGCTGCTTGGATCTTATAGCCTTCCTCTCATCCTCCCTATTTTCTCTTTTTCCTCGCCGATGAAAAATTTCAGTGGGGGGTCTAACCCCCCTGGCTACGCGCCTGGTGCGACCCTGATATTCCATATTATATCATATATTGGCTATTCCTACTATTCAAGGGTAGGTAAAGACTCACTTGTCTGTCAGTCGAGCTCCACGAGCTTATCACGAGACATCGGAAACTGCCGAACATTGACGAAAGCAATGAGGCACTTCCGACTATGCGGATTCCATAGCTGTGTCCCAATGCACCAGATAGGTACCGTCCCAGAATTTAGGGAGGACGCCATCTTGGAAGGGTGTCCCAACTCGTTAGGCATCATAAGGGAGCGGATTTAGGTACCTTTTTCAGCCGCCAAATTTGGGCATCGACGCGTGCATCCTTTTCCCATGATTTTAAGCATTCAAAGCGAGAGCGGTGGATTCGATGAAGATGGCTACCAACGAGGAAAATATTTTGCCAGAAAGTATGTTGATATTTTTATAATTAGTCGTGTTCATTCGTTTATCACAATAAAATATCGTTATAGGGAGTAGTGACATGACGGAGAGATTCATTCAGAAGTAGGAGAAGGCCGAATTGTTCTACATTAAAATAAATGTATTATCTAAATTACGGAAAATATAACAAGATGCTAATCTATGGTACCCTAAACTCAAATTAAATTCTCTTTATACAATGGCATGAGAAAGTTAACAATATGGATTGCGTAAGATTTTGTACATCATTTGTCACCCCTTTCACATTCTCCTGTTTTTCATCGGTTTCGATCCCAGAAGAGCAATACCTGCATAAGGATGTCCCAATTAATGCTCCCTTTGGGTTAGCCAGCTAAATTTTAGGCACCGAAATCCATTCTCCCTAATGCCTAACGAGTCGGGACACAGCCTATTTTATTTTTGAGCTTGTTTTTTACAGGAGGGAGTGCTACGCTCTACGATAAATACAACTCAAACTTCTCTCACGTTTGGGACTTGTAGCCATTGCTTTGCATATACACTCCCTTTACTCCTTTTCAAGGATACAAAAACTATGAAACTAATAAAAATGAAAAATTTTTGATAAAATTTGGGGGGGGGGGGGGGTCATGACCCCTGTGACCCCCCCCTAAATCCACCACTGGTAAACACTTCTTGGAAATTCTAAAGTACTCAGAAAAGTCGATGCTACTGGGATTTCTTTACCATAATATGCCTACCAAAATATTATCTTAAGCGATTATAATATTTTAAACCTCTTATTGAACCTTTTGAAAATTAACATCATTAAATTGACCTGTAGAATGGTTATTTTCAGTCCACTCTAGCTGTAAATTAATGTTACACATTTATCAGCTTTCTATGTTGCAAAAAACTATATATTACTTGCCTCATGTATTTATAACATCATTTTTGATGGCACATGCAAGTAGTATACATAAATTATAATGAATTTAGTAGTGATAATTTTTTTGCTTTCACCCGTCCTCTCAAGTCTCATGTTTTTTGCTTTCATACTCTCACTTTCATAGAAATACAAATATTTATCTTAAACTGTGATAAAGTAGAAGGGTTCTATTGCTTATGCTCATTCCCATAACCTGTCAATAAAATGTATGATGATATCAGCCATTAAATTAAATTATCTTATGCAGAGAAAAGTGTAATGCCTTCCCTGTGAGCATATCTCTTCATGAAAAGCCTAATAATAGCAAACCTAAATAAGAAACAAAAAAATGAAAATATTACAGCAACCCACCTGTGTTTTATCGAGAACTCTAGGCTGGACCCAGGACATATGAACCTTACTGGCAACCTGATCAATTGCCCCACGTACCAGACCCTGGGCAAGTGCTTTCATCACAAGCAGCTCCACCTCATTGACAGGTAATCCAGTCTCTCGAGATATCTCATCAAAAGTCAACTGTCTGTTGGTGGCAGGGCGCTTGAATGTCATCTACAAAGAAAAGATAAAAATCTTGTGATTCAACACTATTCAAGGTAGGTCCACAAAATAAATAACAGTGCCATTTTAACAATCAAAATAAAAAAGTTGAACAGATATGATCATTTTATAATAGTCACAAAAACCTTGTAACACCTTAGTGATGCTACATATCAAAAACCCACATGCATTGTACACCCATCCATAATAAAAAGTTACCACTTCAGAGCCGAAATTTTTCCTGTCCCGAGTTGACGGTGATTTGACAACGCTGCATCACGGCTTCCCTCTGGTGGAGCCTGGGGAAGCTCTAACCGAAAACAAACCTCCTCCCCCCCTCCCCCCTCCTTTCCGTATTTAGCAGAAGGGATGAAGGGATTACTGAATGGTAGGTCTTCTTATATTCTAAAGAAGGTGGGTGGGCACCCCATTGTCATTTTTTTAGCGCTGCACGACATTTGAAGTCCTGAACATATCTCTACGTTTGCCACCTTCGCGTAGTGGTCGGTAATCGAAAAGCTGGGTAAAATTCCAAAATAGCTTTCTTTGAGGAAAGGACTTGAAACTTCACACAAATACTCAGAAATTATTGCTAATTTAGGAATAATGCATCATTTGACATAATTCTCATCTTTTAATCACACACAGGGGTTCAAAAATGACCAAATTTCCAAATAAACACCTGAACTAATTTTTCTCCAAATGTCTTCCAAGCTAAGTTGATAATGAAGTTGTGTGAGGAATTTCAATGAATAAAGAATGGCATGATCTATTAATGCAGGCTTTGCCCATAAATTATCTAAGCTTCAAATATTTTTTTAAGCATTTTAGTGCAATTCCATTAAAAAATGTCGGATGCTGCTTTCAGATAATATTTTTACAAAATTTAGCATTTTTAGGAGAGGCCTGTCAAGTGACTTATATCAGAGCACTTGCTGAAGACTCACAAGCAAGAAACTGAAGAGAAATTAAAAATAAATCTGCGGCACCGAAAAATACATATGATTTTCCGATCGCATGTCCGGGGTCTGGCTCTATGCGGCGGGGGCTGGAAGTGCCATGACTCGCTTACATTGTTCCAGTGACATGGACCCTAAGGCCTCCAATCCGTCGTTTTTCAGCTGTACTCATTGTCACTAACTTCCACTGACTCTATGTTGATGAAATCGCGAGAATATTGAATTGTGCGACCAGATAAGTTTACGCGGAATCACTTTAAGTTATTTTTCTTTGCGTACGCTCCGGGAACATACTTCTTATTCATGCCCTTCAGTCCTAGAAAAGAGTGGAATCTTTCTAAGTCCCAACTACCATTCCAGAAATACACTAATTTTTCTTTGAATTCCTTGCGCCCCCCTCTTTTTCTTCACATGGCAAGAATGCGTTGCAGGGACAGTGCCAAAGATACGGGATGAAGATAAGTCACGAAAGTAATGCCATTTTCAAGAACAAAAAGTGCCAGTATAACTATAAAAGTAGTAGGTCAGAAACTAGAGCAGGTGGAGCAATTTAGCTATCTAGGTTGTGTGTTGGAAGAAAAAGGGTAGAGCAGCATTGAGGTGAAAACGAGAATAGCAGGCAGGGGGTTTAGGGTTCGAGAACCGGTGTTGGCGGATTTTTTCTCTGAGGAAATTCCACTCTACACCCTTTGTGTAATGTAATACTCGCTTCATGGATTAGTTAATACTAACCACCTAGTTATATGTGACTCTTATTTCTAACATGTCTCCGTGAAGTAGTAGCATTGTAGCTCTAAATTGCTTGTAAGTATTTCATATTGGACGAGCTTCACCCTCTGCCACATGCCCTTGAGGTGGCTTACACATTATTACGCAGATGTAGATGTTAACCTGTTGATAAGTATTTTCAGATTGGTTCAAATGTTGCATAATCGATTATCTAAATTTAAAGTCTCAAGCTCCCTAAGATAGAATGAAGTAGAAAAATACCTAATTTCCAAACATTTACTTCAGCTGCTTAAACGGCATTCGCAACTTCCATGAGTCTAAATGAGAAAGGAAGCATTGCGATAGCTAAATTACTAGTGGAAATAACAACCACCATACGAACTAGGGTAACAAAAGTTATGTCAAAATGTAGGAAGTGTGATGCTGTCCAAGCTGAGATGTCATGTGAGAAGGCTTTTCCATGGAGATGAACAAGAGTCAACAGAAAACTCAGATAGCGCTAGATTGCCATTGTGTATATCTTAGATATGGCCGAAAACTACTAGCTAAAAGCGCAGTATACCCGATAGGTAAAATAATCACCGATAATGTGAGCAAAGTAAATCTACTACCATACTGAATCACAAAGTGCCAAGAATCCTAGTGTGTGTCCACTGTTCCACCACTCAGTGATTAAATAAAATTTGCGTGCGTTTTAGGGAAATCTAGGAAATCACTCCGTGAGGATATTCGCAGGATATTAGGGAATTGCACCGTGAGGATTCGGCCAACATGAATGAATGAAGTGTGCCTTCAAGGTAAGGTGAAGAGACTCCCTTTTCCAGACAGAGAGAAGAAATCAGAGGAAGAACTTGATCTGATTTTTTCGGATGTGTGTTTTGTGCAGCCTAATTCAAAGGGTAGGGGTAATTGTTTCATTTATTTCACTGATGACTATTCAAGATATAGTGAAGTGAGTGTGCTTAGGAGTAAAGTAGAGGCTTCAATGCATTTGGTGGACTTCAAAGCTAGATCATTAGTGGACTTCAAAGCTAGATCATTAGTGGACTTCAAAGCTAGATCATTAGTGGACTTCAAGGCTAGATCAGAGAATTTTCAGCAGAGAAATATTAAAACTTTTCAATCTGATAATGGCAAAGAATTTGTGAATTCTAATTTCAAAAATGTACTTCAGGAATGTGGAATCAAGCACAGACTTTCTATGGCAGGTGCTCATCAGCAAATGGGCATATCAGAGAGGTTAAATTATCAGTTGTTGACAGTTGCGAGATGCATGTTATTCATTCTGGTCCGCCAGATGAATTTTGGAGCGAAGCTGTCTCTACTGCATGTTACATTAAGAACAGGTGTAAATCTAGAGCAATAGATAATCAAATCCCTATTGACTTGTGGACTGGAAAACCTTTGAGTGAGAGAGAGTTAGAAAATATGGCAGTGTTTGGGTGTCAAGAGTGGGCACTTGTGGAGGATACAGTCAAGAGTTACAAAATGGAGCCTAAGGCAGTAGAATGTGTTATGTTAGGATAGCCTAAAGACAAGAGAGGCTATAGATTGTGGAATGTCAGTCAGAAATGTATTGTGTTGTCTAGAAATGTTAGATTCTGTGAGACAATTTTTCCTATAAAAATAATGTTCAAACTGTGAGTGTTAATCCTAAATGTAATGTTGAAGTAGAGATTGGTAGTTTTGGTGAATTGTCTGAGAGTGATGAATTTGAGAGCAGTGATGATGAGAATAGTGTTCATTCTGATCAATATTTGGTTCAAAGTGATGAAAAATCTGTGCATCAGAGCGACGAGGAGTCTGTACATGAGGAGGAACACCATGTAGAAATCCCCGAGTTTAGGAGATCAAGTAGAATTAGGCCAAAGAAAGAATGTCTCTATTGTAAATCAGATAAAAATAAGAGTAATTGCAAGTTTTGTGATCCTCAGACAGTGGAAGCAGCACTGACTGGAGTTCATAAAAATAGGTGGATAGCCATAGAGGAGGAAATGTTGAATTTTAAGAGAAGCCATGCTTGGGATTTAGTACAACAGCCAGCTCAGAGTAGAGTCATAATTGTAAATGGTCATTTAAAACCAAACGAAATCAAGCTAGACTTGTAGCAATAGGTTATAATCAAGTGCCTAGAGTTGACTTTATGGAAACATTCAGTCCTGTTGTGCATAGAAAGGTGATTACACTTATGGTAGCTTTGATGGTAGAAAATAATGGGATTGTCACCATCTTGATGTTAAATCAACTTAATCAAATAGTGAGATAAAGAGGACATTTTCATGAAACAGCCTGATGGTTTCGTTGATAAGGAATATCCTAGCTTTATGAGTAAGTTAAGGAAAAGTATGTATGGTCTCAAGCAGGCTGGAAGAGACTGGAATTTGCATATTCACAAGATTTTGACTGAAGTAGAACTAAAGCTTTCGGTTAGTGATTCCTATCTGTAAATTCATCCTTCCAAGAAATTCTTTGTGACTGTGTATGCAGATGATCTAGGAGCCTGGGGGGAGCACAATCTCGTGAATTCATTTGTTGAAATGATAAAGAATAAACTTCAAATTAGAGATCTAGGTTTTATCTCAAATTTTCTGAATGTGAAATTTTCCAAAGAGCCTTGTAGTAGTGTTAAGATCAACAAAAGGACGTATTTTAAGAGTGTTTTAGATGAGCATGGACTTAGTGATTGTAAAGGTGTGACAACCACATTACCTATGCCTGTGAAGAACTTAAAAACAAACTTGTTCAGACTGAGCTGTGTGATAGAAAAACTTTCAGAAGAATTGTAGGAAGTGTTTGACATGTAGCCAGTATTTCTCGTCCCAACCCAACTGTGACTGATTTAAGGAAGGCTAAACATTTACTGATACAGTAGAGATAGAGTCCTACATTAGCGAACTCCCTTACAACGAGCACCTCCGATTAATGAGCAAATGGAGTTGGTCACCTCAAGATGCCATTAAAAAGCACGCATTTTGACTCCCTTACAACGAACTACAATCCTTCTAGTAGGTATACTAAAAAAAAAGACATTTGCTTCTAACATCTACACTGTTATGATGGCAGCTGGCCCAACCACGCTTAGTTGTCCTCAATCGCCCAATCATAGCTAAAAATAAAGCATGGAACTAAGCCTGTTTGCAGAAAAAAATAATTATTCGTGGCCTCTTCAGTATCATCAGCTGAATAAATGATCTTGTGAGGTAATATTATTTCTTTTCTACTACTGAGACCTTGATGACAAATGGGACATGATTCAGCATATTTTCTACATCGTCTCCCCAAGGTTTATATGATGGCTGGGGAGTTTGCGTTTATGGTACGTGGAGGGAAAAGGGTCTGGTGTGGAAAAGGCTTGAAGAGGGGGTGGGTAGACGTGGTGAGAGGGTGGGGGAGTGGCATCGTGGAACGTCTATGATGATCCTTCCTCTTCTGGGCAACACTGGGGGGTGCGTGCAGGTGGTTGATTGGAACTGCTTTGGGTGCAGAGTGGAATGGGGAGGGGGTTAAGGAAGGGGATGGTCTAAGAGGCGTCTGAGTGCGAGAGGAGGGTCGAAGACCCACTCATAAACACTCACCCACCCCCTCCCCCCTTTAAGCTCAGTAAGACAGATAAAGATACGCCCGCAACTGGGAACTTCCCTCTCTACCACAGGACCTTTTCCCCCCATTAACCATAAACTCAAACTCCACGGCCATCATAATCCTTACCCCCACCAACACAACTCGCCCAAATTTTCTAATGAAAAACCAGCCCACATTTAACAAACAAATGTTTGGCCCTTAACTTAATTGGACAGACTGGACTGTATACAATCGGACCTTCTACTTCTAGTAAGGTTCAACTTGACCCATAGTTAAATACTCCTACCTATTAGTATCAATAAACGTGACAAATCCACATCCCTTCTACATCAACAATACAGTGAAACTCACTCAACACGGTTTCCCTCAGCATGCATTTTCTTTTATGTGGTTTCCAAGTTGACACAAGCTTCGCAGAACATGGTATGAAGCTTCATTTTCACGTGGTTTCCGTTGGAGGATGTTTATACCATTTTTCCCTGATAAGGTCGAACCATGATAAAAATGACTAATGGAACTTTACAAATAGTTTTACATTACCCCAGAGCTATCAGTTCTTTTTACTTCAAGAACAAATTGACCCTCCACCACCAGCATGACAGTTTGTTATTGTTTACTCTCTCCTTAATCCTGATTATATTTCTTTTCCGATGTAGAAGAAAGGGTTTTCATTTGATTCTGACTGCACCAGTATTTCAGCGAGATGATTAACCATAGAGCTGAGGGTGGTTTGATAAATAAAAAATAATAATTTCAGCTCCATTATGTGATGATTGCTAGAGAAGTCACATATGATGATCAAGAAGTAGCCTCTAAATCCCCAGCTTTGTTCACGGATCTTATCAGAAGATGTGACCTGATCAAGCATTCAATGTCAATGAAAGTAAAATCGATTAAAATCGATGGTCGGCAAGTTTACTTGGTGGAATTTAGACATAGTAAAAATAAAAGTACTTAATTAATTCCACAACTTATTTTGAATTACTCTACCGGTTTCAACCTCTACAGGTCATCATCAATGAAAGTAGCCCATTATTGTACAAAAAATACCACAGCAAATGGATTGCCAGACAAGCTGTCAGCACCTGGCATTCAAGTGGTTACAGACAGAGTTATTCTTTTCTTTTGCACAAACACAGGAGACTAAAAGTAAAACAATTCTGTTGCATAGAGGTGAAAATCTGAAGGCACATAAGGGCAAGACCGAGTCATAGCCAGTATTTTGGATAAGCAAGAGGATTGCTTGGGTCTCAGCAAGACTATTTGAAAACTGGTTTGATCATTTCTTAGTTCACAACATGAAAAAGTACTTTATGGAAAAGAATATAACACTTAAAAAACTCTGGTGGGTGAATAATGCACCACACCACCCAAAATACCTTGCTGAGGGTATAGTGAAATAAAAGTGGAGTTTTTCCACCTAATACTAATTCTCTTTTGTAGCTCTCAGATCATGGTATCACTGTTGCATTTAAACTGTACTAAACCCTCAGATATTATGTCAAAATTATCTCCATTTTGGGGGCAAATTTGTCCTTTTCAGTGAGGGACTGCATCAAAAAAAATATTTTAAAGGCCATTGAAATAATAAACCCATTTTGGGATGAAGTGAGGAGAGAAACTGAACCAGTAGAAAAATTAATAGTCTCATGAAGAGGAACTTATTGGCGATGAATCATGGTAATAGGCACAGTCGTAAAGTGAATATAAAAATGAGGATGGTGATACCGAGGATTTAGAGCCTTTAAACCCACCTTAACATTACGCTGATGGAAAATCTTTTGAGACCAACTGAAAACTTGAAACAAGTACCATTACTGTTCAATTCATCAATTGAAAGGAGCCTTGTGTTCAAGATGTACCTCAAGAAAAGTCTACAGATTGTTTAATAGTATTTATGAGTGGAAATAATGCATATTTCAGATTAAAAAATTGAGTCGAAGTAGGGTAAAATTACACATATTCTTAAACTTTGAATTCCATTTTATAGTTAAATGTCTTTTCTGTGTCAGAATATATCGCAGCAATTGTTTAAGGGATGCGAATTATTGTTTCTTAAATAAATATAAGCATAGATAAACGTGATGGTAAAAGGTCATAAAGGAATATTTTTTCCAACTCGGAATGGAACTCCCTAATTTTCATAAGGCCAATGCTTCCCCCAATATAGATTAACATAACACTGAAGAATTGGGGAAGATAAACCCCGTGTTAAAGGAAGTTTCACTGTACATTGGACTCTCATTAATATAATCCTGGATAGTATGTTTCCCTTAGTATCAATGATCATTTCCTGGGGTCTAAGTCACAGGGCATGTTAATGGTTATTCCATGCAATACAAATAGGCTAATTAGAATACAGACTAATTAAACTCTTAAAAAATAAGGGACTGCACAAACCAAATCATCATTAACCCCTTTGCTGCGGCTCACTCTGTGGAAACCTCATCGCATGAGGCAGAAAAGTGAAATTTTAGCAAAAAATAAAACTTTCACGGACCTCTAATTATAAATAATAATAAATGAATTCAGATTCACTGTTTTTATCCACAGAAACTATTTATTTATTAATTTTATACGAACATAATTTAATAATAACAACAAAATAAAGTAAGTTCTTCCACAGCAAGCTACATGGAGAACAAAGAGGTACATTCACAGCAGCCTATTGTGCGATCATACTAGGTACATTCACAGCAGCGAAGGGGTTAAAATGGGAAACCAAAATTTTTCCCTTATTAAGGCCTAAATGCATAACTACAGCAAATAAGGAAGCCATATCACTCAACAGTGAAAGGATCACTTTGTACAGGAATGACTACCCCCAACTATTCCCAAAACAAGAAAAAATTGAGCAACATAATTTGCCATCAAGGAACTACTTGTAATAATAAACATGTAAAAATAAAAGATCATTATTAGCACATATCCAACATTAGTTTTGCCTTGAAAAAAAGGGCAATCTCATGCTGGAGTAAATGGTAACGTACCTCCATGAGACAAAGGAGTGATATTTTCTGCCGAAGAGTAAGTTCCTGAGCAGCCAAATCAGGGATGGAAGTCCACTGAGGCCGCATCCTTTCAAAATCCACTATGCTGCCTGTATTGAAGGCATAGAGAAGATCCACCAGCCATGATCGTTCTGTATTTCTTAAAGCATCTAATACTGGATGGGCAAGCTTTATAGATGTAAAATAGAAAAAATTAATGATGTTAATTTTTCAAACTTATGAAAGAAAAAAAAGCACTACTACTATTTCTATAACCAATATTTTTACTAGTGTATCACCAATTCCTATAAAAATTGAAAACTCCAAAGAAAAACAATTGCCTTTATTATGAAAAATTTGTCATTTACAACATGTGCATGGTGGTTATGTGAAATGGACTGTACAAATGCAGATTCTGATGTATTTAATTTATAACACTTAAAAACAGCAATAATCGAGGAGTGCTTAAATTAAGATAATTTCAGTTGTCATGATAATTATGAAAAAAAAACAACTGATCAAAAAATGGCACGGCAGTCATATGGTCAACACGACACTTCAATAGTCACCAAATGACTGCCAAATCCACAACTCTGAACATAGTTTTATTATAATACATTACTGTAAGGTATGACAACTAATTAAGAAAACATAAACTAGGTAGATACAGGGTGCGGCAGAATGACCTCCCCGATTTCGGATGCAAATAAAAACCAAACCAAGAAAGAAACAAGAATAATGTATATCTTTATAAATAATGAATACAATTCAGTTTTCGATTAATTAATTTTAAAAAATGACGTCATTTAATTGTTGACCATTATTGGCAATACACTGATTAAGTCTCTCCCAGTAGTTTTCCATGACCCTGTGGGTCATTTCGGGTGGAATAGCAGCAACTTCTTGCGTTATTGCCTCCCTAAGGGCTTCCAGAGTTTGAGAACGATGTTGGTATGCCTTGGATTTCAAGTAGCCCCACAGAAAGAAATCGCACGGGGACAAATCAGGAGAACGATGGGGCCACCCTATGTCACCACACGAGAAAATAAGGCGCCCAGGAAACATTTTTCTCAGAATTCCGAGGGATTGACGAGAGATGTGGGATGTCACACATCTTGTTGGAACCACACATGTCCCTTTCCATGTTCATGAAAAAGATCACCCAATCTAGGCATCAGAAAGTTTTTGGTCAGTGCACAATATTGAGTGGGCGTAACCGTTACAGAAAACCATTCTCTTAAAAAAATTACAGACCCCACACACACCCAACTCAAAAACGGCACACCATACTGTAACTTTAGGACTGTAGAGTGGCCAGTAGATGTCCGTTGTAACGCACTACCTGTCTGTCTAAAGTTTGACACACAATAGCGTATTGTTTCTTATCAGGAATGGGATCATGTCGAGCAAGCGAAAAGCGAAAACGAAAGGCACGTTGTGTCGAAATCAGCGATCCTCCATTTTGTATAAATTCCACTACCATAAAAGCACGCTGTATTCCCTACCACAGCATGCTGTGAACCGTAAATGGCATGAGCAGAGCTGTATTTATACGCTAGCGCCAACGCAGTACCCCCACCCAGCCCCTAGCGAAAATGTTCTCAAATCGGGGAGGTCATTCTGCCACACCCTGTACATTTACGAGAATTTCAACTATGAAATCTATGGACAAAACTGTTGCAAAAGAATGAGGCTATGGTAATTCAAATTCTGTAATTGTAGTGCAATGATTTTAGCCTAAGTCACTTATGTCAGAAACAAGGGAATACAATATTATTCCCTGCATTAAAATCAATTTTAAAATGGTTTGCAGAATAAGGTGCTAGTTAAGAGGTGTTTTTAAAGTATGCAATACATAAATAATTAATGCATATGACCCATATGCAAATATATTTTTATGCATTCCATGTCAAATCGACCGGGCGATTGCCCTTAGGGTGACAGTTTTTGACCAAATTTGGCATAACGGCTCCATTTGATAAGAAAATGAAAACTCCAAAGCCGTTTTGTTAACACACAACTGTTTCCGAAATATTGCAATGTTGCCAAATTTGAATTTTGAAAAAGTTACTGCACATTTTACAATAAATCTCCAAGACTATTAAAGCTACAGACGTGCTTATGGGCTTATTTTAAATTCGTTGAATTGGAAAAATATAATAAGAGATTACATTGTGAAATAAACAATTTTATAAAATTTATAACAATTTTAAAGTTTCAAATCTATTTTTGATGATGTACCCATCCCTTCAATTTTGCTCACTTTCTTATATGTTGTAGACACAACCCTCCTATACAAATTAAGAAAGTTTGCCAGAGGTAATATTTCATTTAAGAAAGAAAAATATTTTTGAGTGAAGGCTTGATGCCCGCCTACCGGCCAACGTTATGGTACTCTGGTGTCTTCAGATCTCAGTAACTTTCTCATTCATCTTCTTCTCACCAAATTTTAACTGTATACTACACTTTGCAAGTGCATATTGCTATTTTCTTCCCCAGGTTTGACCACAGCCTTAGAATCTACGAAGAGAGGCATCTGGCCTCGGAGAACAATTGACAAACCTCATCCCATCTTCGGCTTCCAGTACTACTCTTCTCACATACTCTTTTAGCATGCTCTCCTGAACCTCTTTCTCAGTTCTTTTTTCAAAGAAAAGAGTGCAGTATTCCGTCGCCCACCATCTCCCATTCGAATTTTACTCTCAGGGAAAATAATGGGGAAGGCAGAGCACTACCCATATTATCTAAAGGGATATTGTTTCTCTTCGCATACAATAACCTCCTACGTTAAGGCAACACCCTGATATTCCATAGTTTGGCTCCCGTACCCGTTAATTAAATTGGTCACTTTTTCAACTCATGTTTTAAACTTTTTCCCAGCATGACGTCACACATATGAATGATAAGTCTCCGGAATCAGTGAAAAAATAATTTATGCTATGTGAGGCAATGGAATTAATTTCACAAAAAATGTGTAGATGAGTTGAAAAAATTATTTTTATCTCTCCTAATTAACCCTTTAACGCCGAGGAAAATTTTTTTGTCCGATTTTCTTGATTTTTACATATAACTATTTAGAGCACCTAAGTATAAATATCACAAAGTTTTAGCTTAATAGGATTAAAAATGGTTGAGTTATGGGGTGTGACCATATGGTCACGCTAGGCGGTTGTGGTGTCAATTTACTTCCAAATGAAAAAGTTTTATTAAATTATATTGAGGTTTATTCATCTTACACAAAAACACCGAGAAACAATATAATTTTAAATCATTGGTGATTTATTAATAATTATAAACTTGTTTTTAAACAAATGCACAAATATTTTCATTTTTAATTCAATTCGGAGAATTTGAAGTGCAATAAAATACCCAAAAAAACTCGGTGCGCCAAAGTCACTGAATGTGAAAAAAAACTACGGAACAGTCAAATTATAAAAGCAATTAAGCAAAATACAAGTTTTAAAATAGCATAGGAAATTCATTGAAAAAGCTTCTAAATTCTAAATGACTTAGTTTTAATCGTGGTGTTATTTGGAGTGAAATTCATTAAGCACTCATTGCACAATCCAACGTTGCACTTAACACATTCGGTGCACATCGAGGATCCACATAACGCACACAATCATCTTTTTCCACTCCCGCATCGATAGACTAAACAACGGACGAACCATCCTATCGCACACTGTCTACACCTTGGCTTGGATTGAACTGTTAGTAACTGGCTTCCTTCCTCTACTCTTAGGAGCATTTTGGTACCTTGTATGGTACGTTGCAACAATTTCTCTTCTCAATTCTAGCTGAGACATTTTACTTTCAGCTTTTTTTGGCGAGGATCCATGCATTGTGTGTGATCGATCTACGATCTAGCGTCGATCGTCCACGTAAAGAGAGGCCACCGCCACTTTTTACTCCTAATGCCAATCCTGCAGTAGGTTATGTTCTGATCCATCGATTAGATTCGATCAGTACCTACCGTAAATTTGTTGTACTCTCCAAATGCGCGATGACGGGGAATTAATTCTTTTTCTCTGTTCCTTTGAATATCGTTTTACATTAACTGTAGGATTTTCTCCATACAGCGTCGATGTAATTGCAACAACCTAAGTTGTCAACCCAGGATATTATTGAGATTTTGTCGCTGCTTGTAATCTTATGAAGAGACCCCCTTTTCATCTTCTTCATAGTTTTTACCGGAGTAATTGGGACATACCTAGGCATTTGGTTTACGCGAATCGTTCCTATACCTCCACATCCTCGCTCTTTGAGGTGAATGAGGAGAAGAAATCCAGTAAAAAATTGTCCATCTAAAGCTGAAATGGCAGTACTTTCATTTGTTCAGGAAACATATCAAACATCTTGAGCATGAGTGTGGCAGTCTTACAAAAATCACTCTTATACTAAGTGTTAGGATTAGGATAGGTACTTTCCCTGGCAAAAATCATATGACATTAGATAACCTGGAGGTCATCTTATGGCCAAAGCGGATCCTCGAATGAATTATTTATAAGCATGACGGCCAAATAACGACACCATAACTTAAATGCTGTTCACTTCTAAACTTGGACATAAATTTGTCCGGCAAAATTCAGAGTAGGGTCTTAACTTACAATTCATCATTTGGATCCGATATTGTACTGTCTTGGAAATGAGCAAAACGGCAAATTTTGATAAATCTATCTGTACGCTTACCATTACAAATTAGGTCATTTAGAATTTCTCTCTTTTGTTCCCAATATGATCTTTTAGAAGGAGCGTTGTTTTATCCAAACAGGGGCAATATAGCGATGAAAGTTTTCATCTCTTGTATGGTTATATTTGGGTGTGGACATTTTTTTTGACGGACCTACTTATTTGATCCGGCACAAAGAAAATGAACCATATCATCGTCAATGTTTGAGTCAAATAATTCTACTGGAATCAAATTGCATTCTTTGGTGTAATCTGGATGGAGAAAAAAAGAGATCGTTTTCTGCAGTCCCGCTGTATTCCATTCCCGATGCACCAATGTTTTCTTTCTCTTCTTCAGCATGGACATACTTTTTGTGACCACCTTGTGATCTGGGATGCTTGCGTCGTTGATGCTTTGGACAGTACAACTTTCGCAGGGCACCGGAGCTGTCGGCTGTTTAGATTATCAAACATACCGCCATCATCCTCATCGGCAAAGTCTTCGTCGGTGAGGTCATTTACATCTGGAGGCTCAATGTATATTTTATCAACATCCTCATACTCCAAAATGTCAAGAGCTTCTAGCAATGTCAAGTCTCTACAAAAAAAATATAAACTTATTTCATTAAAATAAGGTTGACACTTGCACAAGTATATAGATACATTCAAATTAGGACAGGTTATATTTGCATATGCAGAAAAATATAAGAAAATAGTGATCCCCGAATTTGAAAACATTTGTGCCCACACGTGCCTAGCGTGACCATATGGTCACACCTGTGAAAAACAACTTATAAAATATCTACTATAGCAAACACAAATAAAATAATATATAAATACATTAAAATGAACCTACATATGCTAATATTATTAAATAAAATTCATACATTTACCATAGTATTTTAGTTAGGCCATACTTACACATGACGAAAATACCTGAGGAGGAGCTTCAACGGCACGAGAAAGATCTCACGAACTTAACAGCACCAAACATTATGATAGTGGTCTGAAAACTGCCTGTAATGCTTCCAAATACCCTTCGCAACAATGTAAAACCCTGTACACAAGACGGCGGCCCTGCGACATTTTATTGTTTCGAGATTAAAAAGAAACTTCCTTCCGTAACCATATGGTCACGCTAGGCGTTAAAGGGTTAAGTAAAATAATAATTTTTCACATCTTTAAACACCATTCTCATTCTAAAGCCTTAAATTCCATTTTTTACCTTTCCATACAGTTTACTGGAACAGTATCAGGAGGTTGGCATAAGAAATTTTTGATGGAATCTTTTGTAAAACCTTCATGCCCAATTTATGTTACAGCCAATGTATCCCTTATATTGTGAAAGTTGTAAATAATTACAATAGTAGTGCATACAGCAAAAATGGAAGGGGTATTTATCAATGTCGTCTCAGTTTAACGTGATGCTGGCAGATTGGATTTCCGAGATTGGTTTCCTCCTTGACGCAGAATTAAAAGATGAAAGTAAAATACAATCGTGTACATTAATGTTTCGATTTACAATTTGACATCAGAAATCCGCTAAACTTCTTATTTTACCTTCAAAAACCCAAGTTCTCCTCCAAACTCTCCTAATTTGTACCGAAAATTGAAAATTTGGTTCTTTGGATTACTGAGAAAGGTCAACAGAAAGTCTTACTTTGATTGTGGATAGCCGTATGGTAGTTATGAATGCACTCCATGGCAGGTGATTCTAGGATCTTATTGTCAGGCTCTTCTTTTCTCCTTCACTTGCTCATTGGTTAATAACTCGAAGTTTTCCTAAGTGTTAAACTGCTTACACATTCAATGTGGCCCATTTGTAAAGTTCCTCAAGATTCTGAATTTGTTTCTTATAATTGAGCTTCAGATTGCCACGTGTGGCTTGTCTTCAGTGTCCCTTCAAATCCATCACTTGTATCCTTTCCCTGATATGTGGTATAGAAATGCCATTTAGCATAGACTCCAAAATTTGGCGATGCAACAATTTCAACATTTTGTAGCGGTTCTTATATTGAGTCCCTGCAACGTCGAAAAAGTAAAATATTTGAGTAGGCTTAGTACACTTGTTACACTATAGAGCAGCGTCCTTTGAAATATAATGTTATGCTTCATACAGTCTGAAATAATAACCACACTGATGGGCACATACTTGATCATTCATATTTCTATTGCAACATGTAATCGAATGAGCTGCAGCCAGGCAGTTATTGCAGTGCAAACCTTTTACTGAATCTTGGTACAGAAAAGAAAATTTCTCAGTATAAAATCGCCCACAAAGAAAACTTCACATGATTTCAGGTTTTCTCTGACTTCCAATTACAGTAGAACCTCTATTTTACGAAGTTGAAGGGACCCAAAAATTTGAGCTTTGTAAATCAGAGGGTTTGTAAATTGGAGGTTATCTTCCACTAACTCCTCTGTCTCTGGAACTGATGTGTCACCAGAACCAGCTGATCTCCAACAGTAGGAAATAGTTTTTGTGGTGACACTGTCCCATGCTCTGGCAACATCTCGCACAGCATGGAGCAATGTCCATGGAGGCACATCATGCACATAAGAGGCTTGATCTGTGACAAATGTATGTCTACTAAAACCGTGATGACACGAATGCGAGCATACTTTCAATGCAATTAAACACTATGCTGTACTAAACTTGTCAAATAGTTATCTCAAATCAAATGGTTGAAATCAAACTAAGTACTATAACAAATAATAGTCATCTGCTCATCCAGGGAAAAAAAAACATATTACATGAAATTTTCAGTGTGCAGTGTATTTGCAAGAAATTGAAAGGATTTAAAAATTACACCTCAATTGTATTGATTCGCTGTATAGCATAGGCATTATTCCTAAGGCTAGGAGACTCACTTTAGTAAAACAGAATGAAACAGCCATGAATTAAAAAAAACAGGTGAATATTTTTCTACAAATTTATAATGGTATGAACTTGGCTGCTGTAACTGAATTAAGTTCTTGTAGCTGTTCAGTTGATAGATCTCAAAATAAGGGGAATAACTCATAAGAGAATTAACTCATCCCGCAGAGTGTTTTAAACATATGCAGTTATGCATTAAATAACGAAAGGGGTATATTTAGTGCTAGTCGATTTGTGTTTACAGAAGCCATTTTAACATGGGAAAGCCAGGGATGCATTTTAACTAGGAAATTTCAAAACAAAGTTCTAACTGACCCAGTATATTTCCGTGAAAAGACCAGAAAATGCCTTTTTTGAAGAAAGAGTATCGTTTGAAATACATTTAATAATATTTTGCAGCTGATGAAAATCAATCTCAGTAATTCACTCAGTTAATTTGAAATTCCCTCTTTCGTTCTACAGTGCCGACATCTAGCGGTGATTTACGAGAACTATTTACTCACGGCTACAGAAAGCGATCGCGATCTCAAAGTCGCGATCGCAAATTCTTACCTAACGACATAAAACACTTCTCATGAAAAATCAAATAATCAAATTGCATCAAGATTTGAATATAAGTAATTATTTATTGCAAAATTACTATTTTTTAATGAAACTAAGCTCCACGACAGCTGCAGCAAAGAACTTTCTACGGGAATACTATTTTCAAGTGAAAGTTCTGAATCGGGGTTGCGGCGGCTACCTTAATGCTAATTTTAAATAATTCCAGAGAAAGTATGGATCCTTTGTGACGACAAGTTAGGTATTCGCAATACACAAAATGATAGAAAAGGAACAGAAATTACCAAGCACTAATCCGATTATTTTATGAACTGGGGCATTGTTTTCGAGAAGTAGGCGTCGTGCCATGCGTCTTTGAACATTTTTTCCTTGGATTATATAATAAGGATTGAATTGTGATTTGGATGATCAGTCTCTGGGATTTGCTGTTTCGGCTATACCTGTTCCAGATGTTAAAGTTCCTATTCAGCTTACAGAGAAAGATTCCAAAGCTTGGTTTACGAAGTTTGTCAGTAGAGATTATAATGCTGATGATTATGTGAAATCCAGTGTTCCTTCAACACTACCTGTGTCTTCCTATACAGCAGTTGACAATTCGAAGTACGTTAGAAGATTAAATACTAGCTTGAACATTTACCCAGGTTGCCGTTCATATCTGAGAACATCTGATTATTTGATGAGTGACAAGGTTGATAATTATTCCAATTTTTATAAATGGATAAATGATTCTGGTTCAAAAAATAGGTTTCCTCAATTGTATATATCATGTTTGCTCCCTGATAATATTGATACTTTAAATGCTTCTAATTTTATCAAAGTATCTGTCCGTTACAAGATATCTATTTGTTACGACTTTGTATTTGCTGGTAGAGGTTGGGAAATACATTTATGATTTTCGGCTTACAGGTGTGTATCATTTGTGTAAAGACTCCTTTCCAAGATGTCCCAGGAATCTGGAACCGTACGTGAACAAGCTGACAACCCAAGGGGTATGGAACAGTTTATTAAAATGTGTTCCATGCAAATTGGTGTACTGTTGCAAGCGGAAAGGGTGTTGGGTTTGTCTTCGTCGGCAGTGGCGAGATTCCTTGCAATGCCGAGGGAAGCCTTATTACACTTACTGTCGTCTAGATCCCACTCTAACGTGTATCTGTGGCCATTGTACGACGAAATGCATATCTCCTCCAACGGCTCATTCTGTTCCTCACAAGTCTTGGGTATGAGTGCTTTTTTCAACGTCCAGTACGGAACCTCCGCTTCCACGAAGAGTAACCGATTGCGAAGCGCCTCATCGTCTACATTATTGAAATTTGAAACGAATATCACAAGACCTGTAAATTTTACCAAACGACCAGACTCACACTTAACGGGAGCCATGAACTCTTTACCTTCTAGCAAACGCTTTAAAAAAGATTGAACATGGAATTTCAAATCAAATTCCTCGAAAAGAATAATCTTATGGTAATTACAAAAAAGTCCTTAATACGCAAATTTACCAACATCAGGAAAATAAACATATTTCATATTTTTTGCACCAATTAAACTTTCAATATACGTAGATTTACCTACATTACTAGAACCAACATATACAACTGCTTCTTTTTAAGCTGTACGTTATCAATACTATCATTCCACCACAAAGCTACTTCCATTGGCCAACCAAAGAAACTAACGTCCACACGCGATAAATTAACATTAACAACTTGAGAAGCCTTATCTCATCGTAATAAGATTTGAGAAATTTATACTGGTTCTTATGTTCCACAACGAACGGATCAAGAAAAGAAAACGCTTCAACATTATTAACCCAATCCCAAAGTCTATAATTTAAATTTAACTTACTTGGAGAAATGTTACTTAGAAGAAACCTATCTTCCTTAGATATATACATTAAACAAGATTTCTTCGAACGACAAGGTTGTATATTGTAACCGTTGCCGTTTGGCCGGTCACATTACGTAAGTAATATGGGTGCTTGAGGGAAGGAAAGTTTGATTTTCTTTTGTTCTGTTCGACTTAGAGTATGTTTTTCCTTTTGTGTGCAGTTTGTGTGTGAATCAAAATGTGGTGTGGGTCAGTTATTGTTTGCTCTGCATGCCTGAAATTCCTTAAGTACTGTTTTGAGTGAGTGATTCATCCTTCCCCCTCCCACTTTCCCCCGACTCCACGTGTTTTCGACCCCCCCGGTGTGTGCCCTTGAACGCCTCGAGAGTGGCCCAGAGAAGAGAGTCCCCTCCGTCCTCACATCCCCCCCCCCCCAATTGCAGGAGTCCCCTTCCCCCCAATTGCGGAAGAAACTGACTGACAGACCCAGAACTGCCTGCACCCCGACCCCTTTAAGTGAAGCTCCCGACGAAGTAGCCGTCAGAGAGGTTTCAGCCCTCGGCGCGACAGCGGCCCGGTGAGGAGGTCCGCCGAGCCCCCCCCCCCCTTAGAACTGCCACCCACCAAGTGAAGAAGATCCCATTTCCCCCCTCTTTCCCCCACCCCCCCGACGTGTGATTGTGCGTGTACTTTTCACTGTATAGTTTCAATTTCTTTTCTTTGGTGTCCTCCTCAAGGATACCTGAATTTTGTGGACTAAAAACTAGTTCCATCGAGGTTTGTGCGTGTATTTTTCATTGCATTGTTTCAATTTCTCTTTCTTTGATGTCCTCTTCAAGGATACCTGAATCGTGTGGACTACAGACTAGGTTCACCGAGGTTATTTTGTCCTTCACTGTTCTTTTCATTGTATTTTGCGTGACTAGTCACATTGTCAATTATTGTTTCATTCTTGCTTTTTTGTTTTATGTGTGTGATCTCATTAAATGCAATTCACGAAACTCTTGTCAAAGCTTTCCTTCTCTCGGCATCCACTCCAGTCATCGGCGGACCTCCCCCACATCTCCTCCCTTCTCCCCACCCTCCTCCCCGTCCCTCTCCACTTCCCAGCCCAGGTGCCCGGGGTCACTTGCACGTCCCCCCAACCTGTCCCGCATTTCGGCCCGTGCACCTCGAAACCCTCCCACATCCCCCCACCCCCCACGTGACCTGAGTCACAATATAAATGTTCACTTGCGGGAAACACACTTCCAAAACCACACGCAAATCTTGTAGATGCTGTGCCTGTGACATTGCTACAGTTTAAGCACTTCAAAAAGCACTATGCTCACATCGGATTTTTCCAATTTTCCCATATGAAATACTTGGACCGAGGGTCCTCTCAACATGACCTATCTGGCCTCAGCTGCTCCTGTCGCGGTATACAGTGATCGTTATTCCATTGTACTGAGTTCAGTGCTACAAAATCATTTCAAAAACTTCATAAAACAGAGGTCAATCACTCCTAGGGACCGGCCTCTCACTTCGTAAATCAGTAAAATCGAGGTTTCGTAAAATAGAGGTCATTTTACAATGTATTCCTATATACAAAGATCGGGACCGGCGGAATGGTTCGTAAATTGGTGTCATTTCGTAAATTAGAGGTTCGTAAAAAAGAGGTTCTACTGTAATATACAATTTGCATATGAGCAATATAGTCATACTGTCGTACTCACATAATATCCTCAGGGAAAACCCCCAGAACATTTTTAGAACTTAATCTGAGTTGTTAAGGTACAGGAATTTACCTGAGTTCAATGTTGGAAACATTTTTCAACATGTAAAGTGGGTATGAGAAAATTCAGCAAGGCAAAAAAGATGGATTACGTAGGTAATAGGTCCGTAATAGTGAATGAGTTAATAATCATCAGTGCATGCCTCCCAGGACAAGTACCAGAGCACCATCGGCGAGGCACCATCATACTGGGTGCTACTTTAGGAAATACGTCTTAATGGTCTAAGTAAGAGGCATAAATTAGTGCTGCGAAAGAATGCAGGACTAATGAAATCTTGAGAAGAAAACTGGGAGATGGTACGTCCAGGAAAAAAAATCATTAAGCCGTTTGAACAAGACTTCGGAATCGTTGGATCAAACATCTTCTATTGCTAAAAATTCTTTAGATCAAGTAAATACAAATTAAAAAAAAAAAACAAAAACAATCAGTAGGATTGGAAGCCAAAGATGAAACAAGGTTTACCTATTGTTCTTAGAGGCCGACCTCTATAAGGCCAGAGCCTCTCTTCATAGATTCTAAGGCTGTGGTCACACCTGGACGAAGCAAATAGCAATATGCAGGGGCAAAGAGTTGGTATACGGTAAAAATTGGTGAGAAGAAGATGAATGACAAAGTTACTGAGATCTGAAGACACCAGAGTACCATAACCGGTAGGCGGGTGCAGCGGTGACCGGCGGGCATCACGCCTTCACTCAAAAATATTTTTCTTTCTTAAATGAAATATTAGCTCTGGCAAACTTTTTGAATTTGTAGAAGAGGATTATGCTACAACATACAAAAATGAGCAAAGTTAATGGCATGGGTACATAGTCAAAAACAGATTTGAAACTTTAAAATTGTTATAAACTTTATAAAATTGTTTATATTTCACAATTTAATCCCTTATTATATTTTTCCAATTCATGGGCTTTCAAATAAGCCCTTACGCAAGTCTGTAGCTTTAATATTCTTGGAGTTATATTGTAAAATGAGCAGTAACTTTTGCTAAATTCGACTTTGGCAACATTGCAATATTTTAGAAACAGTTGCATGTTTAGCAAAACGGCTTTGGGGTTTAGATTTCCTTATCAAATGGAGCCATTATGCCAAATTTGGTCAATACCGGTGAACCTAAGGGTCATTGTTGCCTATTTTCTGGTAGAATTGACGTGGAAGACCCATATACAGTGGACTCATTATTACAAACTACGTTCTTACGAACTTTTGTAATTACAAATGAAAATCATCGGTTCCGATTTAATGGATATCCAAATGTATGGTAAAAGAAAAAATATTATGAAATTTCCGTTATCACAAAATTACAAACCTTGCTCCTGGTCCCTATAGAAACAAAGATACTGTATTATGAATTATGACATACAGTTGAGCACCCTTAATCCGTGAACCCCTAATCTGGGTGCACCCATAATACAGCAATTTTGCCATGACCAACTGGTACTTAGTAGAAAATGCAGAAACATTTTTAACCGGAACATTTCTTCATAACCTGCCGAGATATTTTTCTTATATTAATACCGAGATATCATTTTTAACTTTAATTTTCCCATTTTCGAGATTTAGAATAATTTAAACATATCAATTTCTGGTACTTCTAGTACACTGGAATTATTCTGGAACTTGAAGTAAACATATAAATTTGAAGACATTGCCGAGATGGACTACGACTAATTTACAGATCAGCCACTTTCAATGGCACGTGCATTTTTGATTGACCACTAACCGTAATTTGATAAAATTGTTTATATTCTTATGTTTCACCCAAAATATGCCTCATCCATACAGTTGTGGCAACAGCAGAAAACGTTAACCATCACAGTAAAAGTGAAAGTTGTGAAAAAGCTGGATGCCGTTGCATCAGTAAAGCATTTTAATGAAACATACTACGTGGGATCTTTGACAATATAGCACACATCAAGAAGCTGAAAGAGAAAATTCATCAAAATTTTACTGTTAAAGTGACACGAAGAAGTAGATAACAGAGAGAAAAACTATGAAAGAAGATTTAAGTGCTGATTTAGATAGGCTGGTTTTGACTGCGTCGAAGTGAAGGGCTTAGTTAGTATTTCTGGCCAAATGCTAATGGAGCTGGATGAACTATTTCAGAAATAGACGTGATCAATCCAAAAGATGTGATTCGGGAAATTTCACGTGCAGGCAACAGCATTTCACCTTCCGTTCTAAAACACGCGTGGTTTAAATTGTGGCCTGCTTTAAGGTTTGATATAAACGACATAAGTGGGGATTAAAAAAATTTCATGTTTCTGAGGATAAAAATATGATGATGGAGTTTGCAAACATCATCCACAACCCTGAATTAAAGGAAATGGAAATGGTAGATTAAGAGGAAAGGATAATTAGTGGCCACAATATCCCCACCACACAACATATCACAGATGATGAAATCATTGAAATTCAATTCATTAGAAACATCAAATTTTACACCCTTTTCCAATAACAACATGAAACTTTTACATGTGCAGCAAATATGCACAATGCTTAGATTCCATTATTTTCACTCTCTGCACAACTTCAATAATTTTAAATAATAACTGTGTATTAAGAAACCATTTCTTTCTGATTATTCTCAGAAACTCTTTTTAAAATAATGTTCAGAAAATGGCAAAGGAATATATTTTGTTCAAAATAATTGACTCCTTGAAATCAATGAAAACATCCCAAATGTCAGAAATAGACCAGTTGCCATGCATGACCCATAGTCCGGCAAAATCCCTTATCCGGCATCACTTCGGTCCCGACTGTGCCGGATTAAAGATGCTCAACTGTACAAACAACAGCATTCATGTGGGTATCCACATACTGCTTGGCCACACATCATGTCCCCAAAAACAAGAGAACCACCATGCAAACAATGGATACTTAGTATAAGCTACTAAGCTGAGTTGAGGGTATGTCGGGACAGGACTAGAAGGTCCTCAACTTTGTTTAAAATATGGTTTAGAAACATTTCACATTGGTGGTAATAGTTAATTCGTTCATGTCCAATTAATTGCTACTTGAAAGAACTTGACATGGTACAGTATATATTTATGGTACCACCCCTACTTGAAGGTATATTGTTACTGAAATACTGTGCATACAATTGCAACATGTATAGCTATCAAGCAAGCTTTCTCATTAATTACTACATCAATGACTTTCGCAGATGACTGCTCTAACAGAAGCAATACCTGATAATTTAAGGCTTAACTATGTGAAACAGCTCCATTATGGAAAATGAAAGAATTTTTAACAAAGTTTTATTCTTTCATTTTCCAGAAGCAAAACCAATTTGCACAGTTTCAATGACTGTAAAATGGTCTAAATACATTGGGCTGGTGACTCATTAATTACCAACTCTCCAAAGTTGTACACTCCTTCTCCAAGGAGAGCAGCTAAGCCAAGGAAGAATGCATGTTGCTCTTGCTCAGCAAGGGACAGATCTGACAGTTCAATGCAACCAAGGTACCGAAGAGCTGCCCGATAATATTCAGCATGTTTCCCTCCAAGACGGTAGTACTGGCTGGCCAACAAGTAATATCGCCCATGGACAGAAGTAACTCCATCTGCTTCATCTAGCATTTTTTCCACCTCTTCGATTACTTTCTAAAATTAGAAATTACATCAAGAGCACTATCAGCTACATGATACTTGATGGCATGCAAGATATTATAAAAATCATGAAGCCAGGGGATCAGTTCCTGAACAAAAATAATTATATTAGCTATCTAGTAAATCTCTAGTAAACCCTATTGTAATAGGGTTCTATTTTTGTGGGCAGTACCTTGGGACAGATCATAGTATTTGACTACCACTGGGCTATGTTGAGGTTGGCCCACCTTAATCCTCAAGGATTAATAGCATTATCCTGCACACTGCAAATGATTAGAAACACTAGCCACCAAAAAGAGGGACCTAAGTGGTAACATAGCTCTTGTATCTGATAGGAACCTTTAATTTGTGCCATAGATATTAATTGGTGGGTATTAGAAGTCTGATAACTATTGAGGCCACAATATGGGATCCAGGCAATCAGTCGCCATATAGGCAGACTCCTGTGTAAATTGCAAAATAAGCTGGAGATCAGAAACTTAATCGACACAACCTATGAACTTGAGAAATACACAATACAAAATACTTGATTACTTAGACTTCAAATTGACATAATAAGAAAAATTTTGAAGTAACCAATAATAAAAATTAAAAGTAAGTGAAACATCGCATCCACGCATGTGGATGGAGCCAAAATAGGTAATAATGGTAATAGAAGTTGATGACAAAGTGACTTTTGGCGAGCAGTCAAAATATGTTGACAACTAAAAAAAATTAAGAGTGATGATATAAAAGGTGCTTAGTAATAACCATTATAAGTATAGCATAGGCAATGAACATAATCAAAATGCTAAATTGAAGATTAACCAAAGTGGGATTAGCAACTGTACCTTCACAACAATGATGCTAGGATTTTAAACAGTTTAAGGCGTTCATGATGAGGAATGAACGAAGACCAGATACTATTTTCACCCTCTATTTAAAAACTGATATGGTTTCTGCAACTACTGTCGACCAGAGTATTATGTGCACTTGAGTTTGAAGGGCATTTATAAAGCAACCAAAAGACTGCAGAAAATTTAATCACATCATATTTTTTAGTTAAATTATAGGTTACTTGCTGTGCACTTCATTTTTTTTAATTATATGTTTGTATTTTTTTATTCAAGTTTGACTTTATTTATGTGCTCAACAATTACACAGACTTTAAAAATTTATTCATAAAAAACCCTTAACCTGATCTTATTCAAATTTAAGCACAATATACACAAGAATGTTTTATGCATTTGCTATAGTTAAAAATTTAATCCATCCAAGAAATGATAATGTAACATTTTTCTCAACACTGGCTAGTCGAACTTCTATCTTATTTCGAATATAGTCAAACTTTATCCATTCTATCTAATTGCAATCCAATTCTTATATATCCTAATGTTATAATAGTAATAATAACGGGTCAAAAACAGACCACCGGCCTCCTCGTGGCATCCCCGGTAACGGCTTTGGTTCGCTAATGTTGGCCGTCTGCTTGTGGGGCTAACCACCCCACTCGCGGTTCTACTGGTTCCTAAAGAGAATACCAGGAAAGCCACCCACAACCGGCGCTTCACGGATGACGTCCGTAGTAAAGTTGGGTGTGGCAAATCTATGCCATCTAAGAAGGGAGCTCGCATGGAGTGGATGGAGACCCTCTAGAATGGAGACCTTCTAGCTTGCCATGCTGCTAGTGAGCCAAGTCGCAGGGGATACATGGCGAGGATGCACTCTTTGTGTTGTGAGATGCATCCTGATAATAACCATCTGTCGCAGCAGAATCTGCGCAACTAAGCCAATCACCTGTGGAAGAAAACAACACCCCAACCGCAAGGTCAGAGTGTACACTACCGGCCAGGGCTCTTATCTCCTACAAAGGCAGATGTACATCCTCCTACTGCCGGTGCTTCCGGAGATGAGCCGAAGGGCGATTCTGATCTACACAAGCGGTTGGAAAGCACGATAAACTACGATGAGATGACTACCAGGCAAAGAAATATTCATCATAAAATTTCTCTGCAGGACCAACAGCTGTCCCAGTTGAATGGCATTGTAGATATGATCCTGATTGAAACTAGCAGCCTCTGGGAAATAGCGTGGCATATGCTACCGCCACAGCTTGATGCCAAAATCACGCTGGCAAGACAACAGGTGTCGAGATTTCAGTGTGTGATGGATTACCTTTCCTCCCATCAGGCCTTTACGACGATGATCAAGCGCATTGCGTGTCCAATCCGGAGAGCACATCACACACTGAACAAAAGAGTGCTGCTTATCCTTAAGCAGCACGAGAGTGCGGGCACTTACAAATGCACAGAGGAAGTTGGTCAAGAGGACCAACGCCAGGAAAGAGAACTCCATCGTCTCCTTTCAGCCGTCCCGCCTCTTCCGACCCCCACCACCTGTTATCGAAACACCACCAACTGTCCTGGAGGTGGAACATTTCTGGAAGGACATCAACGAGACCGGGAAGCCATTCAACGACGGTACTCCAGCTATGCCCACTTTAAAGAGTTTTATGACCGCCACCTAGCGATATGGATCGTCCCATCTCAGTCACGGAAAGTGATGTGGGTCCTCTCTGGCAAGAAGAACTTTGCTGCTCCAGGAATGGATGCAGTGAATAACTTCTGGTGGAAAAAGTTCCCTTCCACACAAAAACACCTACCAGAATCTTCACATCATTCCTGTCAGGGACGGAGCCAATTCCATCCTGGCTGACTGAGGGAGAACGGTTTTGATACCGAAAAAGGGAGACTTGTCCAATCCGAAGAACTACCACCCTATAACCTGTCTCAACACTGTATATAAGGCGTTCACTTCCATCTTGAACGACCTTATCCTCCACCACGTCCAACCGGTATGGCAGGAAGTGTACGAACAGAGGGGCTCAAAGAAGGGCATCGAAGGATGCAAGGAGAACCTGCTCATTAATAGGTGTGAGCCAGGACGCTTGTCAATACAAGCGTAACCTGTCAATGGGCTGGGTGGACTATAAGAAGGATTTTGACACCACCTCTCATGAGCTGATTATAGCCATGCTGAGGTACATGTAAGTCCATCCAGAGGTGTCCTGCATTGAACGCCTGTTACCACTGTGGAAGATGCGCTTCGCCATATCATCTGGCAAGAAGACCGTGTACAAGGATTTGGTAACATACCACCATGGCGTTTTTCACGGCGATAGCCCTAGTCCCATCCTGTTCTGTTTATCCCCACTGTCTGTTCAGTTGAGACGAGGTAGGGGATATATGTGCGGTGTCTGGTCAAAAAGGGAGCATAAGGTCACCCGTCTTTTCTATACGGAAGACCTGCGCCTGGCGTTGGACACCGTATGCAGAAACAGTGAGGATATAGGGATGGAACTCGGATTGGACAAGCACGAGACCATACATCTAGTTACAGGAAAGATTTCGGGGAGTACAGGAAGACGTGCAGCTCATTGATGGAAACGCTATTCGCCATCTTGATGATGACGAAGCATATGAATATCTTGGCGTCCCCCAGCGCCGGTTGGAGGAGGTGAGAGCAGTGAAGGAAAGGATTACAGCCAAATACAGGCAGACTCTCAGGTGTATTTGGAGTTCTGACCTGTCTGGCAAGAACAAGATTCTTGCGACCAACACCTTCGCGGTTCCAACACTGCTCTACACCTTCGGTTGCATCAAATGGAATGCCAACGAGCTGCAAAACCTCGACACGGGAACGAGGAAAATGATGATCATGTACCGAGGTCTTCATCCGAAGTCTTCATCCGAAGTCTTCCGTCGCCAGATTGTATCTCCCGGGAAGGCTAGGTGGTAGAGGGCTGATAAGCCTGGAGTGCCTTCATGACAGAGTAGTCCTTAATACGGCTTGCCGCGTGTTCCACAGCACGGACCCCCTTATGCTGCTCGTAAAGAAACACGAGAGTGTCGGCCAAGGGACGTTCCTATTCCAGGCGGCGAAAAGGGCAGCAGACGACCTTGGTTTGGACTTGGACTTTACTTCCAACGGAGAAGCGTGCGACCAATCAATCTTGTCGCCGAAGGCGGACGTGTCAAAGCTCGACATAAAGAATTCTGAGCAAAAGACCCTGCTCCGCAAGCATACCGAGAAGCCCATGCATGGAAGTTTCTATCTGAACTATGTTTCTATGGAAACTCACAGGCTATCGAAAGAGCTCACATTCGCCTTCCTGCTCTCTGCAGGTATGAAGTCCGAAACCGAGGGATTCGTGCTCACGTGCCAAGATGGTGTCATCAAGACCCTCGTGTACCGTCGCCTCATCTTTGGGGGAAATATGATGGACATGAGATGCAGAGCGTGCCGAAGGCAGCCGGAGACTTTAGGTCATCTACTATCCGGCTGCAGTGTGGATGTGCTTGGTGGTGTCACGAGCTCACTAGTTGAAAATCTCAAGTGCATCCCAGCGTGTAGGGCACGAGCGGATTCACTTGCATGTGCATTGCAGAAGGCTGTCCTTCTCAGGTCCCTCCGCCTGCTTCGTGCCCATGACCCTAATGCTGGGTAGCCACCTATCCTCCGGTGGCGGACGTGGCTACCCTTAGGCGTGATCCCTCTCGAGTCTCCGGCAACTATGGCGGCAACGAAACCTGATGCTAGCTGGAGACTCAGAGGTGGATGTTATTTTACTGTAACATTTCCATAATAGGGGTCAAAAACAGACCAGGTACCCTCGTGGCATTCCTGGAAACAGCTTCGGCCGAATAATGATGGAAAAAGAGAAAGCAGAGCAAAAGACCCTGCACCACAAGCATACCAAGAGGCCCACGCATGGAAGTTTATTTCAAAACTTGGAAATGCATGGGCTATCGAAGGAGCTCACGTTCGCCTTCCTGCGCTCACAGGTCTGAAGTCCAAAACCAAGGGATTCGTGCTCACGTGCCAAAATGGTGTCATCAATACCCTCGGGTACTGTTGCCTCATCTTTGGAGCAAACGTGACGAACACGAGATGCAGAGTGTGCTGAAGGCAGCCGGAGATTTTAGGTCATCTACTCTCCGGCTGCAGCTTTTATGCGAAGAACGCATACATAAACCGGCACAACTTGGCTCTGCGGGCGTTGTATTACCACCTCAGACACCATTATGGCATAGACATGAATCCGGTGCTTCCTTATGCCCCTGGAGACATCAAGTCCATCTTTGAGAGCGATAAGTGTAAGATCTGGTGGAATTATTCCTTCCCCACCATCAGGCACTTTGAGGCGACGAAAGCTGATATCGTTCTCCTTGACAATCTCTGGCATGCCATGTTCGTGATCGAGTTTTCAGCACCGGCCGAAACGAACATGGCAGTGAAGGAGATAGAAAAAAGGACGAAATACCAACATCTGCTGGGCAAACTCCGGCACATGTATGTGGGCTACCCTAAGAAAAATGTAAATTGGAGGGGTGGGCGGAGGCCTTCTGGAGCCCCCTTGGCACTTAGACCTCTTTAGATCCATTGGGCCAACCCACATTTAACCTGCCCGCCACACGCAGACAGGGGACAAGAACACCACGGTAGAGGCATGGAAGGGGGACACCCATCCAACCTCCGTCCAGGCCCAACGTTGCTTAAATTCGGTGATCTGACGGGAACCGGATTTCATCGTGGCTAGGCCCTTGCCCAGAACTACCCCGTGAAACTGGTAGTCTTCATTGTGGGCGTGCTTGGTTGGGTCAAGAGCTCGCTGGTTGAGAATCTCAAGTGCATCCCAGCGTGCAGGGTACAGATGCACTTGATATATGCACGAATGGTGCAATGCAGGTTGTACTGCCTGGGTTTCTCTGCTTGTTTTGTGCACATGACCCTAACGCTGGGTAGCCACCTATTTGATGGTGCCGGACATGGCTACCCATAGTCACGACCCATCTCGATTCTCCAGCAATTACGATAGCAATGAAACCCAATGCTAGCCGGAGATTAGGAGGTGGAAGTTACATTACAGTAAATTATATTATAATAATAATAATTCATTCACGGGCAGAGCAAGATGTAAAATAAGTTGTCATGCATAAATATAAAAAATATAGAAATACAATCATGATACATTGTTGTTAGGAACATAATTTGATCAACTAATTATATTTGTAAGGGCTAGAATGAGATGGGTAAGTGGTTATTTTTTGGTGGGAAAGCCATGCGACATTGATGCAACCAATTACCGCAGACCTGTCTCACTCCTACCCATACAAATGTAAAAAGATATAAAAGTAATTGATTAAAGTAGGTTCTTTTTTGGACCCATTATTGTTGAACATGTAAAAAAAATCACTTTTTTCATTACAACTTGAATAAAAATTGAAAAATATAATAAAAAAATTAAGTGCATGAAAAGTAATGTAGAATAAAGTGAAAAAATATGATAGGATTGTATATTCTGCACTTCCTTAGGTTACTTCATAAACACCCTTTAAACTTGAGTGCACATAATATTTTGGTCGACCTCAAGTACCATCATCAAGGTCTACATTAAAAAATACTATAATAGTAAATGGTCTCTACTCATTCCTCAACATGAATATAATTGATGTTCATGATGTGATGCACAAAATGCCTGCACAATAAGGTTAACATTTTTATTGCGATATTTAATTACATGGCAATGTACTAATAGCAATGAAATTAAGAGATTGTGGCCTAGAAATACTAATGGATTAGTAAACACTAATAAAATTTTCTCATTCTTCCCACGCAGGGAAGGGTTGGAGTATCAGACTAAAAATACTTCCTTGTAGGTTGAGAATCATAATCCCGTCAGAAATAAGTATGAGGATAAAAGAACCTTCACATCATCAACATCCAAACGGCTTAGAATATACATAAATTTTGAGACAAAATCATTCATGTATCACATATATGACACGGTTCACGAAAGTGAATACAATGGAAGTTTTGTTCGGGGAGCTGCATAAAAGGTATTCACACAGAGATCAAGATACAGCCGGAGTAAAACATCAGAGATTCAAGCAAAATGTAAATCGGTACCTTCGTTCCATCTTGGTCATTCAATTTCTCCAGCATTATCTGGCCACCGAGAACTTTACATAGCGATACGGCTTCGTTGTTCGCTTTAACTTTGACTTCAACTTTCTCCAAAAATTTCAAAGCTTCTTTCTTGTCTTCAAATTGGGCCACGACGATAGCAACGATTTCAACCAAAGACAGAGGGTTTATTCTATGGAAAGGAAAATGGTTCATCAACATATTACAATGGAACAATTAAATCTTCCATTTACCCTAGTAAATTAATTAAGGGTGAAAAATACTCACTTGTTTTCAAAAACTTGGATAAAGTTTTCGTAGAGTTGAACCAAACTGTCGCCGATTTGCATTTCTGGGTGCTTCACAAAGGTCATCAGCTTTAATGTCAGCTGATGCCATAATCTGAAATAGTAATTTACAAAGGTTAAGGGGAGACTTGCCGAATCATGCTGCAAGAAAAAGATAAAGCAATCGTCTGGTTGAGGTAAAACATGCATGTGCATACTTCTTGTTGTATAGCTCCTCGAACTTTGCCCATTCTTCCGCCAGCTCTTTGGAAGATTCAGCTTGTTTTGAGGACAAATATGTACTGACATCTTTCACACCAAATGACGCCATGATTCTTGAGAGCGCTGAATAAGAAACAAATGACTGGCGAGATGCAAGTGTTGCGAACATCCTTTTCTCATTGGTCTCTGGAATATTGAAGGTGGCGGACCCTCAAAATGTAAAAGTGGTGGTTGATTTTGTGAAATGTCAATGGATATTTACGTAATTTCTGAGTGCACAAACTATTCCCAACGTTGTAATCATGGCAAAACTCACCGAGTTGCTGCGGAGGAATTGGTTTTTGGCAGGAGTATTGTGTTGCATATTTTTAGCAGAAATTAATCCTGGGCTCGGGGCCCGTGGAGGTAAAAATGTGTTGAATTAAGGTCTCAGACCACACACTTTACAGTTCGATAAGATTACATAAATTTGCGTCTTTTTTCATTTCTAGGTCCAATGAAGCCCGAAATTACGGTTAAGTACTTAACGGTGTCGCTTATTTTTTTCATTAGCGGGTTGTCCCTACGAACGAGTGAATTAACAAATGCGGTGTATCAAGTGAAGTTACACTGCTTTATCCAAATTTTTACGTTGCTAGTCGTTCCAGTTTTAATGCAAATGTTTGTGAAGTGCCTCTCTTTATTGGAAATCAACGAGTGGATTTTAAAAGGGTATGCATTATTATCACCATTGTCTTCAGCTGAGTCAACGTCCTTAAGTGTAATTAAAGGTAGTATCTGACTTAAAATTTCATTTAAAAGGTTGCTGACTGTCAGTTGCATGCCTCCTCCTGTCTCTTCTGCTGTAATTTTGACAAAAACTGTTGGGGGCAATGAAGCCGCTGCTATATTCAACTCTGCTTTGGGAAGCCTACTTGGAGTCATAGTTACTCCGTTGACTCTGCTTTATTTTGTATGTGTAATTTTATTAACCTTATCAATAGTTTTTTGGTTAAATTGGTCGCTATCTGGCATGCTTTTTAAACGAAGTGATAGTATTATAAAAAGTTGTGGCTATTATGTAAATTAATTAATCTTTCTCATCCTTTTATACCTTAAATAACTGTCAGGTAATTTTTTTAATGTGTTGTTCTTTCAAGGAAGTACTCAGCGCAGAAATTACTGCATAATACTAATATATAACTTGCCACACAAAATACAATCCTTAGTATAGCCTAAATATACATGTGGTGTACATAATCATTATTATTCCCTTGGTAGAGGTTTTGAAGAATATACCCACATAGCAAAGCAAGCTTGCTGCAATCTGACTACTGCACCTGCTTAAAGCTTCCTGCAAGGTTGCACTGCATGCTTGCAGCAAGTTTCATGCAAGCTTCACGCAAGTCCTGTGCAAACTTCACGCAAGTCCTGTGCAAACTTCACGCAAGTCCTGTGCAAACTTCACGCAAGTCCTGTGCAAACTTCACGCAAGTCCTGTGCAAGTTTCAACGCTGGAAAAAATAGAGGGTACGCCGAGGGTAGGAAAGCATTCATGAACCACACACAAAAACATTGCCTATGGAATGCAATTGTGCAAAGGAGCTGTACACATGTACGTAGTGAAACAAATTAGTTAGGTATCGCAAAAAAATCACTACTTGCATGAGTACACCTATAGTATCAAAATTTAAAAAGAAACTGATAATAACAGATTTTCCTGCATTTGTAAATGCGCAAGTTATAATTCTTAACCATATATACTTGTCCTACGTGTCTTATTACCTTATCCTATACGACCTAACGAAATATAAATCACGACGGCTATCTAGCGCTTCTCCGTTAACAAATGAGTGATGGGAGGCCGTATGTATACAGCTGCTGGCTTGCATGAATTCGTTAGTGGTAATTAACTTCACAACATATGGACATGGGTATTTGAAGCAAAGTAAATTTGTTAAATAATAATCGCGGATCAAATTAAAATAAATGTTTTGTTTTTCCATGGTTGTCATGGGGGAAATAGTTTTGTTGATAACGAGGATTCGGGGCATAACGATATTGAACACGAAAGAGAATGGTTGTATCATTGATTTGAATAAAAACTTAATCCAACAATTTGGTAGCAGAGCGTGGTTATAAGATACACGAGTGAAATTTCCAGGAGGTCAAGAAAAGTGACAAGGGAAAATGTCAGACTTTGGAGTTTCAAGAATCGAGCCTCTAACAAACAAGAATTATGGACTTTGGAGCATGAGATTGGTTGCAGTTCTTAAGGCGAAAGGATTGTATCAAGATATCATTTTCGGTGATGAACCAGAGAAGAATGGTGCTGATGCAGCGGCTGTGGCGAAGTGGGAAGCCTGGTCAAAGAAGAACGACGAGGTCAACATGCTGATCATTATGACACTTTCGGCGGAGCAGGCGTTAGCATGTCAAGGTATTTCCAATGCAAAAGAGTTGTGGCTTTTGTTAAAGAAACGTCATGACGGTGTTGAGAAACATAGAAAGACTCAGTTAATGATTGAATTGGCTAAATTAGAAAAATTAGAGAAAGAAAGCATTGACGGTTATTTAACTAGAGCTCAAACATTAGAGACTCAACTTAAGGAAATGGGTAATAATATTGAAGATTATGAATTAATTATGTACGTAATCGAGGGTCTACCAAAGAGTTTCAGTGAAGTTGCAACAGCGATTTCTTCCAATCCAACGGTGGATTTCGAATTCATGAGAGGAGCACTTTTGCGATATGAGGAGAAAAACAAGAAATCAACCAATGAAGGAGAGGTCAAGGCTTTTAAGGCGAAGGTGCAGACTAAGAAAAAATGTTTCTGTTGTGGCAAAATTGGACATTTTGCTCGTGATTGCTGGCACAAGGACAAGATCAAATGGATTGAAGCAATGAACAAGGAATTGAAAAATATGAAAAATTATCAGACTTGGGAAATTGTTAACAAGCCAAAAGAGGTAAAATTAATTCAAAGCAAATGGGTTTTCAAGAAAAAGGGAACCAAAGATGCAGAAGTATACAAGGCAAGACTGGTAGCTGATGGTTCACGACAGTGAATGGGAGTGGATTACAAAAGCTCTTACAGTCCAGTGATGAAGCAAGAGTCATTGAAGACACTGTTGGCAATTGCAGCGAAGAAAAATTACAAAGTGGAGTTCATTGACGTCGAAGCAGCGTACTTGAACGCAGAATTGGACAGGCATGTGTACATGAATCCACCAAAAGGAGTAAACATTGAAGAAGGGAAGATATTTAGACTAAAGAAGAGTTTATATGGACTTCCAGAAGCAGGAAGATGTTGGTTTAAGAAATTATCTGGAATTTTGAAGGAATTGGGATTGAAAACATGTAAAGCAGATCCATGTGTATTTGTCGAAGAGTCAAAGAAGGGATTTTTGGCAATTGGATGCTACGTGGATGACTGTATAATTGTTGGTGACAGTCAAAAGAAGATTGATCAACTGGTGGAAAAACTGAAAAAGCAATTGAAGATTAAGGTGTCAAAGGAGGATGAAGTGAAGTTCCTAGGAATAAAAATCAAAGAAGAAAAAGAAGGATTTATCATGGAACAATCAAGCTACATCGAAGAAGTTATTGAGAGATTCGGAATGGAGAATTGCAATGGAGTGAAGACGCCAGCAGCAAGTGGAGTCAAACTTGACGATTACGAAGATTCGGAGAAAGCAAACAAGGATTTGTACCAAGAAATACTTGGATGTATTGGATATTTGGTGAGAGGGACGAGGCCGGACTTGGCATACACCTACAGCAAACTATCGCAGTACTCAAAAGATCCAAGGATGATTCATTACGAGGCGTTGAAGAGAGTTTTGAGATATTTGAAGGGGACCAAAGGGTATCGTTTGAAGATTGGCAGAGAAGTTGGAAGACTGGAGATTAGTTCAGATGCCAGTTGGTGTACCACTTTGGATTCGAAATCATTTGGCGGATATTCAGTGAAGATTGGAGACGCATTGATCAGTTGGAGAAGCGGAAAGCAGAAGATGGTAGCTTTATCAACTATGGAATCGGAGTTGGTGGCATTATGTGATGGAGTTTGTGAGGGCATCTGGTTGACAGAGTTGTTAGAAGAGCTGGGACAATTTGAAGTTGTTGAACGACCAATAAAAGTTCGAACTGACAGTCAATCAGCATTGAATTGGAATAACAATGAGAAGATCAACAAAGAAAACAAGCACATCAGAAGAATGTATCATTTTGTCAAGGATGAAATCAAAAATGGTGAGGTGGTTCTCCATCACGTGGGTTCAGCAGACTTGGAAACTGATGTTTTGACCAAGGACGTCAGCGAAGCATTAATGAAGAAGCACATTCCAAACTTGAGTTTAATTATTTAAAATTTGTCACGCGAAAGGAGGAATTTGAAGCAAAGTAAATTTGTTAAATAATAATCGCGGATCAAATTAAAATAAATGTTTTGTTTTTCCATGGTTGTCATGGGGGAAATAGTTTTGTTGATAACGAGGATTCGGGGCATAACGATATTGAACACGAAAGAGAATGGTTGTATCATTGATTTGAATAAAAACTTAATCCAACAGTATTTGAACCATTTAAACATTTCCCCAATCACCATTTTGTGGCTAAAAATATGCATGACCGTTATTACTACACATAACTGATATTCTTTCAACTTCTAGAGAGATAAATAAGAGTTTCCACAGTAATATGGCAATCGCCATCTTCATCGGATGGGCCGCGGGATCCTTGTCGATACAAGTAGGAACCCTGACGCCAATACCACTGTATTATGTACCTACACAATCAATATATATTCACAATTAATCTGTATTCACGACTTTACAACCTTGTTCTTCTTTGTCAGTCAGTTAATTTATCATTACGTTTTTAAAATTAATTTTGCGCTAATTTTTCCTATTAACTCGCTCTTCTTCAATTTAGCTCGAATTGTTTTTCTCCTACGGTAAATTTAAGCCGTGTTCATTCAAGCAAAGGTAACTCTACTCTTCCCTTAGTAGGAGCCCTATAGTTGCAATTGCCTTGGGCCTTGCACTATTGCTACCAATGTTGCCAGAGTCCTGCAGCAAAGTTGCCAACGTTGGCACACTTCATGCAAGTCGAGTGTAACTTGCACGGAACATGTCAATATTGGCAAACTTGCAGCAAGCTTGCATCAAAATTGCCAATCTTGGCAAGCCGTATGCCAGCTTCAACCAAACTTGCTGCAATATTGCATGCTATGTGGGTATAGACTTTTTTTATACATATATGTAGCCTACTGTGTGTCTAAACCATGTGGAAATGTCCTCTACAAATCTATACAGTATATGTAAGCAGAATGCATTCTGTATATACTATAGAAGACGTCCTGTGTACCATATAGGTACCTACCTATCCCCAATCATACAAAATGTTCCCTGATTTGTTATGCTTTCTGATTTTTCTTTTGTATTTGTAATAGCTTTCGTGATTGGGGTTGCGTTCGTACTATCCCTCAAATAACGAAGGAATTCACCCTACAGATTCTAAGATAACCTTTTGCGAAAAAATCCTTAGATCTCAACATTTACTGTTGAATTTCAACAGTTGTTCCAATTTACTGTTGAATATTTACTCAGTAACTATTGGATATAACTGTTGGCCCAAATTACCATTGAAATTTTCAACAGTTTTTTTGCATAGGGAAGAGTCTGCTGAAATGATTGAACGGCAGCATAAAGGTGAAACTAACTTACAAATTAAGTACAGGAATGGTTCTCCCACTATCGTACAGAACCAAAAAAACTTATGAAGCCATTATTTTTTGCATTTTATCAAAATGGTCATGGCCTAAGATCGAAATTGATTACCTTAAGAAACAGCACGATTAACTTGGACTATTATATTTTATGCCTGACTGAGACAAACCTCTCAAGTGATATAAGCGACACCGAATTATGGAATGCAATCTTTCAATGCGTATCGACAGGATAGTAATAATCTAACTATTATTAAGTCCTCTGGAGGAGGAACATTAAATGGTGTGTTGTCTGAACTGATATCTCAAAGACTCGAAATGAATTACCCTGGAGTTGAACAAGTATTTGTCCGAATTAAACTTAAGAGTATGACATTAATGGTAGGTTGTGTGTACATACCACCAAAGTCACCTGTCACTACGTAGTTAACACGCTGTAATTGCCTGGAACAAATTGCCTCTCATCACCAAGGTACAAAAATTATCTCATTTGGAGATTATAACCTCCCTTGCATAACTTGGCTGTTGGATGACAAAAACAACTGTACAAATGATTGTGCAAAATCTCTATTAGATTCAGTAAATTTTCTCAATTTAAGTCAAATTAAAAATGTAAAAAAGATAATGGCAGGATGCTTGGCCAAAGAATAAGGGAGGATTGTATGTCGCACTAATATAAAATGAAAATGACATAAATTTCAAATTGTTTATTGATTTCTCAATCATTTTTCTTCCTCGTAGCTGTTAGTTGATGACTTTGTTCATTCTCATTAAGTATACCGACATAATATTGTAACGTCTACCCCAGTCACGGTCTTCAAAACAATCTTCTTCCTCCTTTCTTCCGCAGCCTTGGTCTCCGCTTTTCTTCTATTGCTCTCCTCCGGCCCTGTGTCTTCTCCCTTTTGCACTTTCTCCTCATTCTCTTACGTCTTCTCCTTTTTTTTCTCTCTTTTTTTTCACTTTCTTGTCGCTCTCTCCTGCACTTATTAATTTTTTTATTCTCGTCCCTGATAACTCATTGTCGTGATGTTGATTCTTTATTGTTTGCAGTGTTTGGTGGAATTTCATGTGTATTTTTTTTAGTGCCAAGAAGTTCACTACGTCGTCATTAATTAGATTGGTGGTTAGTGAATCAGATATTAGTAATTGTCATCTATAATATTATGACCCAATCATGGCATGGGATATATCAATGATTACACTACTTTGTGCAGGAAATTGATGCCCTAGGTAATTGGGAATCTAACTTGTCATGTGCACCTTTTGTCATGCACAGGAGGCCTTCCTCCTCATCTGATTCAGAGAAGTGATCTACATATATCATCAAAGTTATTTCCCCCACTTCTCTCTATTCTTTTCAATCTCTTTATCCTCAAAGTAAGCTATGGCATATTATTAGGAATGTGAAGGATATTTAGGATTACTGTTTCAAATAAATATATGAGCATTTATAAAGCGCCATTAAAAAAAAGAGTTGAAACTTTTACCACCTGCTGCTGACTACATCTGCAATAACATGTATGGAAGTTGGTAATAATGCAGAAATGGATGAATCTAAATACTTTAATAGTTTAAATTTTCAAAACATTTTCATTGTAGTCTCTGCTTGGCTTATAATGTACAAAAATGTGTGCCAAGAATAACTCTTGGTGGAAGTAATGAATTTTCAAGAATTAATCAGCCTAAGTGGTAAGTTACCAGTGTCTATTTGTTTATCAATCTGCAGTAATTGAATTATTATAAACTAGGATTTTACTAGCACACAAAAAGACGTAATTCACTAATATAAATTAGATAAAGAGGAAAGTTGACTCAAGATCAAACTTCACTCAACGAAGTCCAGAGATGCATTGGATTGAGCTAATTTTTTGCTATCGTTACCTCACGGCCAACTCAAAGAGTCCTATGCTTATGCAAAGAAGAGCAGAGGTAGGTAACCCATTTACCATAACTAATGCATCCACAGCAAAAACATAGCATACCAGATGCGATAACATGTAATTGGTAACAAATGATCTATTAGCTCACCCACTTCATGTGTTTGGTGGACACCGTTATTCTTGTCCCAAAACAATATGATAGTTGCAATCCCTCTGCAACAGATTACCAGTATGACGTGTTGCCAAAAGATATGAAACAGTTGTGACATCTCCAGGTCATGGCTTGAAAGTAACGGACAGAAGTAATGAAAAAATTTAATACACCCCAAGTTCTGCACATATAGTTCTAATATTTTGTCAGATGGAGCCAAAAGGTATAATAATATGATACTGAAAAGAAGAGAAATGAAATGATGACCATAGTTGAAGTATTGCAGTTAAAGCAAGCTACCTGGTCTTTTTGACCTCTTAAGGGTTTATGGACCCTACCAGTTGTTTTCATGACATTCGCTAAGGGGAGTGCCTTTTTTACTATATATAACTTTTTTTACAAGCTTTACACTCTCAAACAAACCAAAATAAAAATGATTAGGAAAGTAGTTGAAGTAAGGGTCATGACACTCAGTTATGCTCAGATAAGCTTTATACTTAGAGTACCCAATATAAGACATTTTGGCAAAGGGTTTCAAAGCTTAGATGGAAAGTCACATGACAGCTTGCACTAAGAGGACCATTGGTGAAAGGTCTCAATCACTGAAATAGAAGGATCCTGGGTAATAGGTGTCAATTGCGTAAGCCAGTCAAGAAAACCACTAATTGATGGTGGTGAATCCAAGGATGAAAGCTGTGTCCAGAAGGTCGTATGTTTTAGTATTATGGTGCACTGGTTCCCACGAGTCAGCCAGCCAAGTCGGAGGACCATTGACTTCTCAGGGTGATGGCCCCTGAACAGAATCATGTTCTCCGAACATTTGTTCAAATATTTGAAATGAAAGAAACAAGTGTGTTCAGTGTATTTTATATTAATAATGCATAAATATAAACATATTGTGTGCATGGGGATTGAATGTTTATTGTTGTTAATTCCCTGTCCTTGCATGTTACTTTGCACATCCATCCTCGTCAGGGTGTTATCCTAGAAAGCTGGCATGGGTAAGAACTTTGGAAACGATGGTGGTTGCATACGTGCCAGGATGCAATTTGTAATTTTACTGAGTTTTGTTTTAGAATCTCCCTTGCCTTGCCCCTGACAGTGTGTAGGTACACGGTTAATTTGCTCTAGATATGTTATTAACTTGCTTATAATGATTGATGATGAATATACACAAGAAATATGATTAGCCACCACCTTCACTCAATGGGGGCGTTTACTCGGAACCGAAACCGCTATTTTGTACACGAAATCGTTAGATAGAAACGAAAAACGAATTTTAGTGAAAAAATTAATCTTCTAACCACAACCATTCACTCATAAGTAAAAAAAAAAATAAGCCAAAGTTGACGCCCACCGAAAATGCTGCTGTGATAACATTGACGTCATTTTCCTCCCGTCCTTGACTGCTTTCAGGGGAGGGGGAAGGGAGTGGAGGGGGGTTCTCGGAAGGTCTGCTCGCACAGATGCGTTCGAAATCGCTCCCATTGGCCGAGTCAGCTGTGTCCCCCCCTTTGCGATAAGGCGAAGTAGCTTTGCGGGCTCAGTTGTGATTGGACGAAGTCAATATACGTCAGAGGTTGCACCATACCCACTTTCCCGAAAGGGTTAAAAACATCAGTTTTTCGCCGCTTATAACTCGGGAAATAATTGTCGGATCAGAAAACGGAAAAATACGGGTCCTTTTATTTTACAAACTTTATCAGATTCGGCAATAAAAAAAATATGGTAAACGACCCCATTTAAAATTTCACAAAGGATACTGCAGAGATATTTTTTTGGAATGCATATTTGTATTCCGGTGTTTATTCCGTGTTTGTTCATTTTATAACAATGTTGCCAATGATTCTACTGGCTTCCTCAGGTCTGCCAAAGTGTCAATTTACTGTTTATCTCATGTCTTATACAGGTTGTATGCATTGTTGTCTGAGTTTTCAAATTTGAAAAATGTTTCAAAATGTTTTTGAGTGTATAACTGTCTTCTCAGTTGCCATTACAAGGTATTTTTACTATTTTTATAGCCTCCCTTAATAATCTTAGAAAATAGCAGGCCTCTTTTGAAATTCAGTTCCCTCTTTCCAAGTTGAAGTTGTGTGTTGGACCAGTCCAATCGTGTTCTGCTATTGCAGACAATTTTGATTTCTAATAGTCATGCATATTCCTGGAGGCATACTTTTAAAGGGCTACAGGTCTCCCTTTGAGTAGTGAGTTTTTTCGTGCTACTGGACCCTCAGGGGTGTTTTTTTTTCAAAAAATTAATTTTTTCCTATTAAAGTTTTATTGCCTTTAAATAATGTTTTTGGGTTACTTATCTTTAGAAACGAGTAGAATATAGTTTTCTGATGAACATCTTTTACAAATTAGCAATTAGCCGCAAGGTCATTAACAATTAGCATTTATATCTTACACATTTTTAGAAAAAAAATTTTGGTGTCTCACTCTGTTCACTCGTACCATTCATCTGGAAATAAAGAAATAATATAGAATCTCAAATACTTAAGTACTTCCATATTATGATTGTACTAAAACAATTTATATGTATTTCTATTTATTCCTTACGTTTAAAATTTTTTCAAATTTTTGCTATTTCTCAAAACATGGATGGAGACAAAGTTGTTTGTTGCATTCAGTGTACATAACCCTCGTATCCTCCCATTTACTTTCCCTTTTGGTTGTGTGCTGACAAAGAAAGCAGTTTCGTTGTGGCTTATCCTTTGAGGCTGTTGCAGGGACTGGTTTTGGGAAGTGACGACCTGAAAGACGAAGGCAATCTCCTACTGACAATGGTCTGCCTCCTCTGGGTGATTTCCTCTCTTTTGGAAACTCTTCCAAAAGCTGATCAATGAGCTTCAGTCTGAAGTCATACAACTGTGGTTTTCTTCCAGTTTTTATCTGATACATGATGTACGTGTTTAAAACCTCAATGTCAATTTCGTGAAAAAAAAGTTTTACATACCATTTCATAGTTTTTCTTACATTTCCTGTGAAACTTATTTGCATGTCATCTTTGTCAATCAAACCCATATTTTCATTATACCTAACCACACTTAGTGGCTTGGTAATGCTATGCCCAGTAGTATAATCACTTTTTCCAGTTTGAACCATCAAGTCCTCATGAATTGTAGTTGACTTCTCTTTTGTCCCGCCATGGTTGAGCTAGCATGACTGTGGTATGTCTTGAGACACATTCACCCTTTTTTATGATCTTAGGAAATTCTGGCATTCCCTTACAGTTTTTCTAACAGTACCACAAGCACATATTCTTTTTCTATGTAAATATTCAAACAAACTAGGACTTGTATACCAGTTTTCAAGGTAGACATTATGGTTTTTTTCCTATGTAGGGTGTGAGTAATGTTTTCACCACAGAACCTGATATTCCAAAACTTTCATCATAATCAATATCAGTTTCCTTCCCTGTATAAACAAGGTGGTCAAGGACAAATCCTGTTTCACAGTCACAAAAGAGGAACATCTTTATTCCAAATCTATGCCGTTTAGATGGAATATACTGTTTCCATTGAAGATGCCCTTTTCAAGCCACCATGCTTTCATCGACGCACAAATTTCTAAATGGATAAAGAATGGATTGATATTTTCATCTGAAGTGGTCTACAACTGCCCTAATTTTATACAGCCGATCACCTTGAGGCTGAGTTTTGTTGTCACAAAAGTGCAACAGTCTTAGCGTCAGCTGAAAGCTATCCAATGACATAATTTCTCCAAAGATTGGTGTTTTATTCAAAGAATTTTTTGACCAGTAGTCTTTCAGTCTGTTCTTTTTTATGTTCCCCATCATTATGACAAGAGCTAGGAAAACACAAATCATCTACAGTGATTCCTTCCCACTTGTGTAATTTTGAATTTTCTTTCACCTCTGTATTTTCAAGAATAAATGTATGGTATTTTTTCATTTTAATAGCAATTTTGCTCAGAAAACCTTCGTCAACAATCTCTTTGAAAATGGATATTTCCAGTCTATTGCCACCGTTATCATCATCAGTGACCTCCAGTTTTTGAGAAAAACATTCTGAAATACCTGACTTTGAATCATCAAAGAAAGGAGAAATTGTCGGAAGAAACTTTCCTACAGGCATCCACTTCCTCAGCATAGGTGGTTTATCCGGTTCCAAACGAGACCTTTTTACTTGTGTTGCTGGCCCAGGATCAAATGTCATGTCATCAAATGAACTATCTGTTATTTCACCACTGATATCACAATCACTGCCAAATGAATATTCATCATCAGACTCTTCATTTGTCAAGATATTATGAATATCATCCAGAGATAACCCTCCTGACTGTTTACATTTAGACGTCTTTCCTGATGATGAGCTGAAAAATTTTGGTGAATGAATTATGTACCTATATTTCGAAGAAATTACAAGCACATATAAAAACAACAATTGTACCTCAATTATCAATATAAGATCCTGAATATTTCACCAAAAGAAAAACAATAATAACAATAAAAAACAGTAAATACAATGAGTTCTGTCAACAGAACTAGGGCAGCTACATATGGTAACAGGTACTCGGGGTGAACTTAGTTACTAGTGATATAGAGAATGTGGTAGCACTCTTCAGAGATACATCATAGTGATCACTGGGCTCACCAGTCTCGAGGATAGGTGGCAACACAATCTACAATAATTCTGAAAGAAAGGCATGCATGCATGCCTTCACTCCTCTAGCGCAAAGATTGAAGACGTAAATGTACAGTTGTACTGCTCAAAGGGTTAATCTTAAGGAGTGAAAAATCTTAATTGTAATGGATAAGTACATAAATTTTTTGTTCAGCATGTAAGAGGAAAAAAGTAAGGTAATGTATAATATTTATGGGCATATGAATATAGAAACTCAATACATTTTTTTTGAGAACTTCCTCTCATGGAAAACATATAATGATACTTTATGGTATTGGCTGCCACTTGGTGGAAGCAATTCATAATCAACTTTTGCCACATTAGGTTTATTTTTATATTATTTCACCTGAAGATGACCTCACAAGTCAAAACAGATGGTGAAAAATAAACCTTTAACTAACTTACAAATCAGCTGTCAAAAAATGGAAGAATGTATTTATTTATTTTCTTTAGTCATCCGTGGCATAGCCTCAGCAATGATGAATGTCATCAATATAACATTATTATGAATTACAATTACATGCATACAAACAAACAATATGTTTAAACAAATGTACAACTTATAAACAACAAGTATGGCAGATACTGTATGAAAAATTTATACTTGAGAAATCAAGAGTAAAATATTCATCCAGGGTGTTAAGAGGTCTTTTAATTAGCCATTTCTCCAAAGGAACCCTAAATGTATTCATGGTAATGAAGTTGGCTGAATTTGGCAACATTTTATATACTGTACTTCTTAGCCGACATTGTGGAATATCCAGGCTATATTTAGGCCTTGTGTTATGATCATGTATATCAGCTCTTTGGGAGTAGTTATTTAAGTTTTCCTTAACAGACAATAAAGAGCAGAATATGTATAAACTATAAACTGTCATAATTTTAAGATTAACAAAGAGTGGTCTACAATGCTCTACAGGACCTGAATTTGACAGGACTCTAACCACCTTTTTTTTAATTAGGAATATCAATTTTTAATCTGGCCCCATAGTTTGATGCCATATAGATGATGTGAATGGAAACATGAATAATATGCATTAATAAGATACTAATCACAAACAAATAATTTCAGTTTCCTGAGTGAATACAGTGCTCTGGCCAGTTTTTTCCTATAACTGAGAAAATATGATTACGTCATTTCAATACAGTATCCAGGTAAAATCATAGCAATTTGACTGAGTGATTTACCTTTACCCCAGGTTTTAGAGTGCAGTATAGATTCTGGGGCTTAAGAGAATTCTTAAAAAGATTGCTTGCTGAAAACCAGTCATTAACTTGCATAAAAATGACGAGAAATATCTACAGCCTCCATAAGTTCAGTGCAAGTATGCAAGAATGTTGTATCATCGGGATAAAGAACAGTATCAGTGGTTACATTATCTGGCAAGTCATTCACTGTTATCAGGAAAATCAGGGGCCCAAACACAGAGCCCTATGGTACACCATACTTAACATTTAGGAAGTCTTGACTGTTTACCATTAGTTTGTACCATCTGTTTTCTATCAGACAAGTAAAATATAACTAATAAAATTTAATTCTGCATCTTGAAATCCATAGAACAGTAACTTTTGCTTGAGAATTGCGTGATCAACACATTCAAAAGCAGATGATAAGTCACAAAGGATACAGATTTCCTCTTTTGACCATGAAATCAGTAGAAAAGAGATGGGAGAAAATCAAAATCGGGCTACAGGAAGCAGCAAAAGCAGTTCTGGGGAGAAGAAAAGTCATCAAGAAAAAGCCATGGATTACGGAAGAAGTCTTAGAATTGATTGAAGAGAGAAGAAAATATAAAAATGTGGAAACTGAAGAAGGGCAACTTCACTACAAAAGAATCAGGAATGAAATAAACCATAAAGCAAGGGAGATGTGTATGAAGGATCTATGCGAAGATGTACAAAGCAACCTCACAAAAGGAAATTTGGAAGTTGCCTACAGGATGGTGAGAAATCACTTCAAGGAACGGGCTGCAAGGTGTAACAGCATCAGGGACAAGAATGGAGAACTCTTAATTGAACATGAGGATAAAGTAAAGAGATGGAAGTATTACTTGGAAGAGTTGTACAATGGAAGCTATCTTAGACCGGAAGTAATTGAAGAGGAAAATGAAGTCGATAAGGATGAATTGGGAGCCCCAATCTTAAGATCAGAATTTGATGCAGTTGTAAGGGATCTGAAGATATATAAGGCTTCGGGAATAGATGATATTCCTGCCAAACTAATAAAACACGCCGGAGAGAAGACATTTACTCAGCTGTACAAAACCATATGCGATATATACTCAACAGGAGAGATACCCACGGACTGCGAGAAGAACATCATCATCCCTATTGCCCAAAAGAAGAGAGCTGAGAACTGTGAACATTTTAGGACCATAAGCCTGACGACACATGCCGCGAAGATATTGACCAGAATCATCTATAAAAGAATAGAATGAAAAGCTGAGGAGTTCCTCTATGAGGACCAATTCGGATTCAGAAGATCAAGGGCACAAGAGAAGCGATTTTGGACCCCAGGCTACTCATAGAGAAGAATCTACCGACGTTTGTTGCATTTGTAGATTTGGAAAAGGCATTTGACAACGTGGATTGGAGTATGATGCTAAAGGTTCTGAAAGATATTGGAGTATCATACAATCACCAAAAAGTTATCCACAGCTTGTATAAAAACCAGGTAGCCATAATCAAATCAGGACCCACTAGTACAGAAACAAGCTTAAAGAAAGGAGTGAGGCAAGGATGTGCACTGTCTCCCATATTATTCAATATCTACATCGAGAAAGCCATCCAAGTAGTCAAAGAAAAGTCTCCGGGAATGAATATCCACGGGGAGAAAATCAGCATGCTACGATTCGCCGATGGCATAGCAGTGATGGCAGAAACAGGAGATTTAAAGAAGACACTAGGAAATATAGAAAGAACTATGACCAGATATCATCTGAAGATCAATAAAAAGAAAACTAAGGTATTAGTATGCAGTAGGAGAAAGGCCAGGACCAATGTTAAACTAGGAAAACAAAAAATCGAGGAGGGAGGTGGAAGAGTTCTGCTACCTGGGAAGCCAAGTAACCAGTGATGGACGAAGTAAAAGAGAAATTGCCAGTAGAATTGCCCAAGCAAAAAGGGCATTTTACCAGAAGAAGATTCTGCTTACAGCTGCAAATACAAGCGTTGAAGTGAGGAAACATTTCATTAGAACATTTCATGTGGAGCATTCTACTACATAGCAGCGAAGCATGGACAATAACAGCAGCAGAGAAGTCCAGGCTGGAAGCATTTAAAATGTGGTGCTACCGAAGAATGATGAAGATAAATTGGATCGATCGAGTGGCAAATGAAGAAGTGTTAAGAAGAGTGGGAGAGAAGAGATGTCTACTGAAAACATTAGAAGACAGGACAACTTTATGGGCCACATCTTGAGACACGATGGCCTGATGAAGACTATCATTGAGGGAAAAGTGAACAGGAAGAAATGGAAAAGGCAGGCCTCGTATGAGGTATATGGAGCAAGTTGTGAAGGATGTAAAAGAGAGGAGCTATGTCAATATGTAGAGGTTTGCCAATAGAAGAATCGAGTGGAGGGCTGCGTCAAACCAATCCTAGGATGATGATAATGACAAATACCTCCTTAATAACATACTCCACAGCTTGTGAGTTAGATTTTCCCGGTCGAAAACCAAATTGAGCAGGCGTAAAGAGCTTCCCAGTTTCAAAATTCATAATTTGTCTATGGGAAGTACTTTCAAATACTTTTGCAATCACTGGAGTAATTGAAATTGGGCGGTAACTACTGGGAATATTTATATCACCGTGTTTAAAGATAGGTATTACTTTGGAATATTTTAGTGAAACAGGGAAATAACCTGATCGCAAGCATGAGTTGATAACTACAGAGGGTAGGATATACGATGTATCCCTGATTTAGTTAGATTATTTGATAGACCGAAGATGTTTTTACAATCTGAGTTTTTGACAGTTTTTATCATATATGTCCAGCTGACTGACTGCTTTCCATTGAAATGGATCACTGCAGACAGGTGTAAGTTTGAGAGGCAGTTCACTCGATGTAGCATTTGGTTTATTGATATTCAACATAATATTTTCCACAGAACTAATAAAGATGTCATTAAATTAATGACATCTTGACATGACATAGTCAATTGGAGTTTCCCTATTATTACTAGCAGGGCCTATTTCACTTGTAATTACTGACCATGCTGCTTTACATTTATTATGAGCATGACTTATATAGTTAGCGTTGGCTTGGCTTTTAGCACTTAATTCTGAGAAATATTCCTTTTTTAATGAATTATATTGTTTTTTAAGATCATCAGTCCAAAATAACTTGTAGAGCCGATGTAGATTTAACAGGATCCATCTCATGATCTGTGGTAAACTAAACTTGTCCTGGTTTGGCCCTTAACACATTTCAATTGTATTAGTTTCTTAGGAAATGCATGCTCAAATAATCCAATGAGGTAGTCAAAGAATGCCCTAAAATTCCTCTGAGCATCACAGTATATAAGAAGAGAATCCCAATTAGTATTGCTCAAGAGTACTTTAAAAATATCAAGCTGGCATTGAGTTATTTGTCTAATAAACATAATATTGGGTGATTTCCTCATGGAACCACAGGTCACTTTAAAGTTTACACAGAAGGAAATAGCCTTATGACCAGATATCATGGTATCAAAGACTCGGAGAATAATCGTGCTTATTGAAACTTATGATTATGTTGTCCAGGCAGGCAGTGTTTCTGCTAGGGGCAGAATTGGCACAGTACAAGTTAAATGTCCTAAATAGTATACCTAACTGAGTGCTGTTATTTGATATACAACACGCATCAGCATCTGGATCAGGGTATACCAATTACAATATTTACATTATATCTTTGAAGATATAAAAGAACCCTCTCTAATTGTTCACAAAACAAATCAAAGTCACCATTGGGTGAATGATATATAGAGGCAACTACCAGTTTCATGGCTACAAAATGTACAGTAGCTATTTCAAAATGCAAATCAATACAATAAGAGTTTAAATCAAGTGGCTTACATACTAAGTTATTTCATACAACTATACTCTTGCCACCATTTTTATAAACCTTTCTACAGTGTAAGAGGCAAGACTGAAACCATGTATGTATTTGATAAAGATCCAATTCATGCTCATAGAGTCAATGTTCACTAAGGTGCAGGATATCATAGTTATTGGACTGCAAAAACACCTCCAAGTCACATGTTTTATTCCTCAGACACTGCACATTGAGTGCAAGGAATTTAATGGAAGGCTTAAGGTTTGTGGTATTGGTAGTGATAATTCCGGTACGGAAAGTCCCAAGTCATACATCCTTGGACTTGAGAGAGCCAGTCTTCAATCTTGTCATTACAGTAGTGTGCTGCTCAATGTTCCCCGGAGAGTGTACAGAAACACCTGGAGATGCCTGTTGCCTAGTTTGACCCCCAACTGTGGGGTCAGCTTCAGTTGGAGCACTTAAAACCCCATCGTCTACGGTGAAAAACAAATCGCAATTATACATAGGTATAAATAATGGTTGCTCTAATTCCAATTTACCAAAACCCTTGCGAAGTAAGATATAATTTCTAACTTGTGTGCTAATAAGTAGTCTACCTTGTGGATGGAATATGCATACATAATCTTGCAATTCACATTTTTATGCTGATTTCTCTGTGCTTTATTTTCTCATTGAAAATAGGCCACTGCTGGTAATTTAATAAATGAGGAATTGGAAGTTCTTTGTTTTACAGTTTTTAAGGTGCCCCTTATGTTTTGGCTGTGTACATCAGACTGTAAGTATGAGTCCATATGAGATGCAAGTTGATTTTCTGTGGATTTCTCGTATAAAATAACTGCATCTTATGGTCAGAAAATACAGGAATAAGAATGTCTTCTTCTATGCAGCAATTCTGATTTTATTCAATTCTCTATCACTTATCCTAAAAGATTCCAGAGGATACTCACGTTTCCACTTAATTCTTGCTATAATTGTTAGCCAGTGAAATTGTTGAGTCATTTATGAAACATTTTACACCGAAAACTTATTTCATAATTATTGGTAAGCTTTACATGGTTAGGACTTTTCATTCAAGGTTAGTTTCTAGTACTTTATTCTTTTACAAAGACATATGGAAGATGCTAGATTAATGAAATATAATTAGAAGTTAATATTGTTGTTTTTTTAGTGAGTAAAAATCTCTATAAGCAGTATTATTAAGTGGAAAAATTGTGAACTTATTCTCAGTATTTGTGACATAAAAAAGAAGTAGAAATAAAGTAGAGAAGTAAACACACTAATTTACCTGGTACTGATACAAAATGGAATCAACTACTGCGTTTTTGAAAATTCATTTTAATTCTTTCTCATTACATGGTAGCTGGGAATGTCAACTTTGGTGCCACTGTCAAACTGCATGTTCCAGCTGGCCATGACAGTCTTAATTCCTCTGGTTCTTGGGCAGTCATTGAGACATTTTCAGTTTTATGGATTACGAAAACTGTACCTTTATAGTGGCCCTATTGGCCAAATTTCATTACTGTTCATCATTTACTCAACATTTTGCGATACTTTTTCTGCTAGAGAGGAATCAGGAATGAGTGCTCACCATGTTCTTTCAACTATCATTCTTGGTGAGTTTATTACCTATATTTAGGTAGTGAGTAATTATTAGGTTGAGTGAAGGGGAATCTTTTTACATTTGAAATGAGGTTTGACTTCTGATGAACGTGATAGTTCCCCCATGATGGTTCCATTTATTCTTATTTGTTGCCATTAAATATAAGAGTGTGGTAGAATAATTGTTTGCAGAAAAATCCTTCATTGTTGAAAGATTTTATTTTGCATAGTCTAGTTTGTATACCTGACCTTAGCTTATCTATGGAACCTGTATTACATTTTAGTGAGGAAAATATTTTATATATATTTTGTTTCCTTTCTGTAATGGGCATTGTTAATAGCTATACCAAAAATTTTAATTTTCATCAAGGTCTCATTGTGCTCTGGGGAAATATGAAAGCCATTAATGACTTTCATCTTTATTATTGTTGTAAATAGCTAAAACATCACATCTCACCTTTATATTTGTAGTATGTACATACTTTATTCTCTAATTTTTTTTTCATATTTTCCTTGTGGGGTTAACTTAAAAGCTGTGGGAATTTACAGCATCTCCTTTTGTACGCCTTCTGATATTCCAGTTTTTTCAGGCAAAATCCTCTGAATGTTGGATTTTGAGTCTTCAGAAAGCTCATGAATTAGGATCACTATCAATGAGAGCTCATGGATAGTGATCCTAATGCATCCTTTCTTCACCTTTCAGATCATCTCAGGTGACACTCAATCTCACTTGGTCTCTAGTTTCTCTCTTAATCATGCATTTCTGCACATCCAGCTTTTAAATCTCTTTACCACTTGCGGAAGTTTTTGACATTCATGCTCTTCAATCAACTGTCTATGAAATGCATTAGGTCAGATACCTTTTGAATTGAGCAATCAAATGACTTTACGATGTCCACACTTGGTGGGAACAGTGACCAGGATTTCCATTAGTAACAGCTGCCAAGCCCAAACTAATTGAACGAGGAAGCTTGGTGACTTCTTGTTTGAAAGAGAAAGAAACATGTTGAAGGATGGTCAAATGCAGCATTGTAGTCTATTGCCACCCAAATATTTTGCTGTAGCTATAGTACTGTGGAGATCTTATTTTTGTGTTACCCCTTACATTTTTGGTGATAGATAAAAGAAAAATTATCCAGTTTATATAAAAACCAGTTGGCTATGATGGCCAGGAGCATAGAAGTAGAGAAGCTAGAATAAAGAAAGGAGTGAGACAAGGTTGTGCTCTGTTCCCATAAAATTCAATGTTTACATCAAGAAAGCCATCCAAGAAGTCAAAGAAAAGCCTTCAGGAGTGAATATCCACGGGGAGAAAATCAGAATGCTATGATTCACCGACAACATGGCAGAAACAAGAAAAGGTTAGAAACTATAGTAAACATGATAAGGACTATGGCCAGATATCACAGGGTGGCGATTGTCAGGGAAAACCTGGAATTGTCAGGAAATTTTGTAAATCTGGAAAAGTCAGGGAATTCTCGTAACAGTCGGAGAGAAACTGGGATAGGAAATTCTAGTTATTTTTCTACCATTACGTTTACCGGGCAGTCTTTCCTGCCCTTTATTTCACCAACTAAAACTAATGTCCGTCGCCCAAGTGCATAGAATAAGCCCCGTCAATTCATTGAACATTCAGTTGTGAATCAGTCGTGCAATGTATCCCTTTTGTATATCCTTAATGAGATATTTGCCTAGTAGTGTTAAAATTCATGATCGCCGTGTATTATGCTCATCTCGAGGAATCCAAGGCTAGGTTGTTCGGAAGATTTTACCTCGGGATCTTTTTAACTTCCGAAACTCAGGTCAAGAGGTAGTTGGAGCACACTAGCTTGTAGTAAATACGTGCTTGCACTTCTAAAAATACGAGACGATGATTATTAAAACGGTAATACAAGTACGATCACACGTGTAAACAAAATCTTACGTAAGATCATCTTCGGTTTCCATACCCCCCTTCGCGAGACCATAAGAAGAGTCCTCCTCCCCTCCCCACCTTTCACGCTCGACGTAATTATTGAATGGTCCCCTTAGCTCCCTCTCGAAGCAATTTAGTTAGGTCACAAACCGCCTCAAATACGATATTCCCAAATGTGACGCTGCCATTGCTAATTGCCTCCTGTTTTCGCTCGCAGTGGCGCCATTAAGTTTTGTTTGTATATACAAATGTTTTTACATTTTTGGTTCCTTCTTACAATCTAGGGGTTATGACCACGTTAATTCAATTGTTATTTGCTTCTAAAAGTCACTCGCCATTTAATTTTGATCCAGTCCAAGAACTTGGCTTTGGTTTGTATTTTTCACGCAGCTTAGTGATACCAGCTGTGCCTGAGTCCGCCTGTAAATTGGCCATTAACTTTCCCTTCAATGAATTTTCAGTAATCTTCAACTTCTCAGAACTACCACGACACGCTACCTCTTCCTTGAAGAATTAGACGTTGTGAATTTGTGATTTTACTGAAGGAAACATACATGGCTATGACAATACCATACTCGGCCGATATTCCGATAATAAGAGACCTTTTGGCGATCGGTCATGGAAATTGGTAAAGCCATCAGGGAAAAGTCAGGGAATTTGAAAATTGGTTATCAGTAGCCACCCTGTATCACCTTAAGATAGATAAAAAGAAAACTATAGTATTGGTATACGTACATTAGGAGACCAACCAAAGACTGAGAGAAGCCAAGACCAACATTGAACTAGGAAAAGAGGAGCTAGAGGGGAAAGAGTATTATTATCTGGGAAGCCAATTAACCAGTGATGGAAGTAGCAAGAAATAAATTATCAGTACCATAGCCCAGGTGAAGATGGCATTTGACCAAAACAAGGTTCTTCTTACAGCTGGAAATATAAACGTGGAAGTAAGGGAACATTTTATTTGAACATTCATCTGGAGTATACACCTTTACGGTAGTAAGGCATAGATGTCAACAGCACCTGAGAAGTCATAGCTGGAAGCATTTGAAATGTGGTACTGCTGCCGAAGAATAGTGCTAAGATAATATGGATAAGCAGAGTGACAAATGAAGAAGTCTTAAATAGAGTGCGAGAAAAGATAATTCCAAGATAATATTTTCACTGATGACTTTAAAAATATTTTGTGAACCCCAACATACTATGGTAGACTGAACCATAATCACAAAATTAGATAAATTGATTGCCGAACTAACAGATTGAAAATGTCCTTTTTTTCTTGTACAGAGATATGAATAGCGGTAAATATATCCAATACAAGTGTACCAATGGATGCATGTTGGTATAAGGACCTTAAGCTATCCCTACTAACAGCAATATATTGGATGCTTACTTTGCTATTTTTCTTTTTTTTTAAATTGAAGTGTCGACTAGTATACTTATCCTTCTTTATGCATGATATGTAGTGCATGTTTCGTGAGAATTCGCCCCCTGACACACCTTTATGATGGCTTTCAGGGTATTATGTAGATGCAAAGAAAATATATACAGGGTAAGAAGTTCAAGTTTGGTGCAATGAATAAATACTTGTTTATTTGTTGCATTAATATGGTACCAAGGTACTATTTACTTAAAGTATATGACATGCTAAAAAAGATCACAAATTAAATATTTTGTTTTTCGTTTGATTCTGAAAAACAGTTGTTGCAGTTCAAATATTTCTTCTCTATCTGGCATTTGCTGTGTCTTCAAGGCTGAAGGAGTGGTTTTCACCTCCAGATGTGGTGACCATACTATTCTGCTCCACCCATAAATCATTGACTTTAGGTAAGACATCCCTTAGTTATCTGGACACTGTAGTTCGATCTGTAAAGAATAATACTATAACACTTAAGGAACTATTTACAGATTTATATCCATAATTAATAGTGTTTCATGAAAATGAAATGCTTTCATATCTGAATCCATTTCATGAATGTCATTGCAAGTTCACTACAAGCCTTCCCACCATAATGATAGATAATGTTAAGTGATAAAAAACGAATCAAATGTTATGATTATGGAAAATATGATTTAAATTGGCACATAAAACAATAAAATATGTGGAAACCTGAGAGCCATAATTATTTATATAATGCTTACATTTTTTTCACTTGGCTATTTCTGTACCTTGAATTCCCTTTTTCAGTTAGAATAACGGTAGTAGAAAATTTTTAAATTTAATTATTCTAAAACTATAGCTTAGGATTGAGAATGAAAATGACTTTCAAATCACGGCCCTATTTACCATATGGCATACCCGGCGGCTTTGTGAGTGCTGGAGGCCTCGCGAGAGAGTAAAATGAATAATAATAATAACTTCATTGGCCCTGTAGGTCTACATAAAGACATAAAGCAAGTCAAGTTTATGAATACAAGGCGGGGTAAAATATAAGTACATACAGGTAAAATATAAGTGCATACAGAAAATACATGGTGCATTATATATGATAGTGAATACAATATTACATTAATATAAAATAAAAGAGTTGAGTAGCAGTTTTGACAATCAATTTAGGTATTCTGATACTGAGTAGTATGGATTATTTGTTAGGTATGTTTTTACTTTATTTCTGAAAAAACATACCTAACAAATAATCCATACTACTCGGTATCAGAATACCTAAATTGACTGTCAAAACTGCTACTCGACTCTTTTATTTTATATTCATGTAACATTGTATTCACTATCATATATAATGCAACATGTATTTTCTGTATGTACTTATATTTTACCCTGCCTTATATTTATAAACTTGGCTTGCCTTGTGTCTTTATGTAGATGTACAGGGCCAATCAAGTTATTATTATTACTATTATTATTATTACATTTTCTCGCGAGGCCCCCAGAACTAGCGAGGCTGCCGGGTACGCCACATGGTAAATACGGCCGTGATTTGAAAGTCATTTTTATTCTCAATCCTAAGCTATATTTTTAGAATAGTTGGATTTAAACATTTTCTACTGCAGTTATTCTATATAAATGTCTATGTAATTTAAATATATTTTTAAGTAAACTGGTGCCTAATAGCAGAATATTAATTTTAATCATTATATATTGTCTTAATATGCAAGGAAAAGTCTATGTCAAGTGCCAGGTTGCAAGACTAACATTGGGGGCCTCATTCTAGATTACGCAGGGGGCCTCAGATGTCATACGTAAGTCACTGTTTCAGATGATAGTGTTCCTGATATGCATGACTGAAAGGTATTCTTAATGCTTTACATCTATTGAGAAATGACTAGAGCATGTAAGATTTCTAGTCATCCAGTTTCCAATTTAACCCTTTGAGTGCCAGCCAACACCCTTGGAACTATGCTAAAAGTGCCGGAGCTTATTTTGCTGATTTTTCAGGGGTTCAGGAAAATATATCAATTAACGTAGTACATATTAAAACATTGGCAAATAAATGCGAGGTAAATTTAGAATTACAAACTCTTGGTATCCAAAGTTCTTTGCATTTAAATGCCTTCCGACAAAAATCAGTGCACTACCTACAAGTGACACTGCTGGAGAAGCATTCCCGGCATTCACAGGGTTAAGGAGAAAAGATCCATATATATTTCAAAACTTTTAGCCAAGAAAAATGCTGCTAGGGCATAAGCATTGGTATTATGCACTAATATTATTGGTCTTCTGCTGATTAAGTGGTTTTAAATGGACTTTAAATAAGGTACCACATATATATGATAATCCTATCACACCTTATATAACATGCCTCATCAGTTCCACCTACTTCTCTTCATCCCACCCCATGTGCCTGTTATCCCTTCCCTGCTTAAATAACATCCTCCCTATGATCATTAAGGTATCACTGCCTTTTTTATTCCCATGCTCCCCGAGTAGGATGAGAATTTCAGCTTTTCTACCACCTAATTTCCACCAGCTATTTTCCTTCCATCCTCTACCAGGGACAACACTCATTTGCCTTCTTTCTCATCATGTTATTTTTCCCTCCTGACCTGCTTTATGAGATTTGATAACCCAAGTTATGTTTTAGAGAACTTGCACAACACTAAACAATCACTCAGGAATAAAATTGAACTTATTTTTGTAGGGATCCCCATGCTAAGAGTTCTGTTTGGTGGATACTCTCACCTAGCACAGATTTCACTTCCCCTTCTCATTTATCACCCCACTCAAATACTGCTGGGAGGAATGCTTGTATCACAGCTGGGTCCTTGGCTGCGTTACTCTCGTTCAAGGTAAATTCTATAAGATAAGAATTTTTCGAGTAAAACAAATGCAAACAATTTTTACTTTACAGTATAGTGAGTAAATTATGATGCTTGAATTATGCAATTTATCCTGAAATGGAAATTATTGAATTAACCATGTAGCATTTTTTAAAGTACATGCTTTCTAAACAGATAAGCAAAATATGACAAAAAAATTGTTTCTTACTCCTTTTACATTAAAATACAGCTGAACTCAAATAAGGCTTTATCTTACATTTCAGGTATCATCTTCCACAGTGGGGAGTGTAGGAAGTGATAATATTAGAAAGTATACTTACCTGAAGGCAGCATTGAAGATGAAGTGTTTGATTAAGCTTTCGTTTCTCAACAGAGAATATTTTTTTTTTTTGGACCAGGCAACAATTTTTGCTGGGTCATCTTAAATTCTTAAGTTATTTTTTTAACACTGTACAAAATGTGGTGGTCTGATATGGTACCTCTTTTCCACATCATATTTTTTTATTTAATTCTTTTTTTTTATGTATTCTTTTCCTGTTTTTAATTTTATTTTTTTCGTGCATATTTTCTTTTTTCATACTGACATCCATAGCAATACTCACAATAGCAATAGTATTAACATGTGGCTCTTAGGACTAGAATTTTGTTGTTACCTTTACATTCCTCAAAGCCACTATTAACATGATCTCTTAAATTAACAATAAATTTTGTACACACTCAAGTATCCACTTCAATGTTAAGACAAAAACAGAGAGACTATTAAGGCCACACACAATTCACGTGCATAAGACAGGCAAACAGTAAAATCAACCATAAAATAACTTTACCAAATGTAAGATCACTGGACACGTATTCTTTCGTCTCATTTTGCAAATTAATTCTGTATCTCTTTCTTGTCCCTTTGAAATCATGTTCTATGTATCAAAAACACTTAGAGAATTGTATAATGACTGAAATTGTTTCATTTTTACAAAAAACTAATGAAAAATCAACATAATAAACTACATAAATTAAAACTATACCAGTGTACATTAATCATGAGTTGTGTGTTTGGGCTCGATAATCTTTTTTCACTTTAAGATGGAAAGTGCAAGCAGTGCTAGTAGTTTTGCACAAATGCAAACAAAAATAGTCTTGGGTAAGTTCAAAAACCTAAACCAAACACTGATGACATTAGTGATCATTCCTAATGTCAATGGTAATGCTTAGGCACCTCAGTAAGCACTGATTATTCATGAAATGGTAACATCAGTGACAGAGGTGATCAAGTCCAGTGGCACATTAAATAATTTGATGAAAAATAGGCAGGACAGAAGCAAATATAGCTATCAGCCCCCATTCTTGTTTCAATCAGAATGTCTTGATCTAAAAGATGTGCATGACAGGAAAGGCCATAGGTGTCGTGCTTAATTGCACGAACACTAATGCTATCGCCTCCAACTTCGGTCTTCACCATCTTCTTCCTCCTCCTCTTCTTCATCAGGCAACAAAACATCAACAGCACCCTGAAGGTAGAAGATTTGTGTAAAAGAAAAACTATTTATAATGGATATGGATCTAAATAAGATGATAGTGAAGTGGGAAACTTACAATCATAATAAAAGTTAAATATCACAATGTTCTTCACAGTAATTGATTACAATTTAAAGGAAATTAACTCTTTATTGCCTCCTTATACACCCTGCACCCAATATTTTAGATGTCTGAAGGCATTAATATACTTAATATGCCAAAATTTTTACATTCCACTAAAACAAGACTTTACATTATTCACCTATTACATCTATTGTAATACCGTATTTACTCGTGTAAGCCGCGCCCTCGTGTATCCCGCGCACCCCTATTTTCGGGAAGGCTCGTAAGGAAAAAAATTATTTTTTTTTGCTCTTGAATCTGCATTATTTTGTCATAACATGAATGCCCGTTCTTTAAGAGAAATGCTGTGCCTATATTACATGTACGTCTTTCTCATTAATTGATTTAATTACGTGTTAATATCGTCACGATCATCATTGCGCCGTGCATCGATGCACGGCCTCTTTTACTGTGCATCTTTTTCTCGTAGCATCTCACAGTTACATACGACACATCATCCTACTATAAAAATGGCATCTTTTCAAAATAACATTTAACTGGAATAATTGCAGAAATATGTACAATTTCAACCCGTGATTACTTTATTATTACGGAAATCCGTTGGCATATCAACAAATAAAAGCAGAACGCCATCCGTACCATAGCGGTGGTCTCGTCTGCTCTCTGCGCAGTAGCTGTGGACTTGGACTATTTAACAACACCGGAAAGTCTTGGGAACACACGGAAACAACTAAGCTCAATTTAATAACAATTATAATTCTTGTAAAACTAAAGAAAAACATATTCGCGGGAATAGAATCGTAAATCACTAATGAACATTCATATCATAATAGTTCCCATTTTTAGTTTTCGTCACTGCTAGATTCAGATACACCATATTTCCTTCCTGCAGCTCGATTTTCTACTTTTTCGGCATCGCAATTATAATTCTTGTAAAACTAAAGAAAAACATATTCGCGGGAATAGAATCGTAAATCACTAATGAACATTCATATCATAATAGTTCCCATTTTTAGTTTTCGTCACTGCTAGATTCAGATACACCATATTTCCTTCCTGCAGCTCGATTTTCTACTTTTTCGGCATCGCTTATAATATGTTGTTTTGTACTCAAGGGAAACGATCGCAATTTCACATGAGAATTCATTTTTAGGGTGATAATTGCAAATTATTTTAAAATTCTAAATGATCGATTCGAACTTGTTTACTACACTCACGCACGGATAGTAAGAAGGTATAATCTCTCAGCATACGACTCTTGCCACTATGTAACAAATTCTTTGTCGTGTCTTCGCAATGTAGCTTTAATGTGTACCCAAAGGGAGCTATCTGTTACGTAAAAATGTTGCTACAGATACGTGATACTGAAACAAACTCCGCTTACGACTTTGAAAAGACATAAAGATGCCGCCCCCCTTGTGGCAGCTTACAGGATACAATGTAGATTTAAATACATATCAGTGCTACAAAGTGTTGTCCTAAGTACGATCTATACACGATAAATCTATTAATTTGTCAAGTGGTGTTTCGGATCTAGCGTTTCTTCGGATCTAGTGTTTTCAAGTACCGTCGTACGCTCAGACTTTTGGATTTTTATTACAAATTACTTCGAAATTTCAGAATACTTTACATTGTACGATTTACTACTAGACCATACTTACCAATTAACGTCGATATATTTACAGAATGCGAAACTTAGGAGAAAAAAACAACAGGAATTTGAGGAAAAATAGTGCGCGGTTTAAACTAAAATCTAGAGGATTCGTGTAAGCCGTGCACCCCTATTTTTTCACCGGTGTTTCGGGAAAAAAGGTGCGCGGCTTACACGAGTAAATACGGTAGATGAGAGTATTTGAGGAGCAATTATTCTGTTTGAAGCACCACTACATCAATGTTGTTCAGTATATTCATCTCTAGATAAAGAATTTGGTCCACTTATGAACCTCTCCTTGAATAATCATTTGGTGCCATTAATCTAAAAAAAATATATTTTTTAGATTAATGGCACCAAATGATTATTCAAAGAGAGGTTCATAATAGGACCAAATTCTTTATCTAGAGACGAATATACTGAACAACATTGATGTAGTGGTGCTTCAAACAGAATAATTAATTTAGATTTAAAGTAGGCTCTCGATAATACAAGGTCTGTGGGACCGTAAATTTGTCATTTCGAACATTTTAAAAAAGTTGTGAAAAATGTTTTATCCATGTTTTTTCCAACTTTTGAGGTCTTTGGCAACATAAATTTTTTGATAGTTCATGAAAGCTTTCTTAAAAGATCATCAAATAAGTACCTACTTGTATGCCAATGCTTTTAAGTCGGTGATGGGTCATTCCATGTCAGTTCAACCACACCATGCCACCCACCAAAACGGATTTTGGCGAAACTTGGTACATGTAATCCCTTCACCAATGTAAGAAAAAAGCCCAAATTTTTTTAACCTAATCCAAGTAGTTTTTCAGTTACAGACTCTCAAACTTTAGGAGACTTCTGAATTTCTTCCATTCACGATACACACTTCTCAAGGTGCACTGTTTTACTAAAAAAAAATGCTGTCTCACCCATTTCTGACTTATTTCCAATGAAAATTTTCAGCTATGACCACAAGGTTATGAGGACTTTGGAAACAAATAATATGAGCCATAGACTTTTAGCCTTAAAAAAATTCTTAAACATTGTCCTTGCAACATTTTTTGGCTAAAAACATGGTTAACAATTAATGCCATTATCACTAAAAGGATCTTCATTAATCTTAATAAATTTTGGATCACAATTATCCTAAAGGTACGTGCTTTCATCCTCAGAAATAAAAATAATGGCTTTTTCATTCCTTCAATAAAAATTTATACCATTTTAGTGCAATTTTCTCAAAATGGCTGCCGGCACTAAGTTATTTTGACATTATCCATCAAACTTGAGACCCTTAAGAAGCAATTGTGATGAAAAAAGTGTTTGATATTATAAATTCAAAATATAATGTTTATATGATAGCTTGAATGCATAACGTTAGATCTGTGATTACTTATTCATGAATGAAAGGCAAATAGGTCAACCTATGCAGCTAGAGGTAAACTGTTCTCTCGATGACTTACAAGGTTGCAGATGTTACTTTTTATTGCTAATTTCAATTAATTACTAATTGAACGTATTAAAATTATCCAAGAATTTGTTTAAACATAGTAAAAATAAAAAATACTGTGTAATAAGAAATACTGGATTGAAGGGATAATTATTCGGTCCACAAAAATTCAAATTTAAACTAGGCTTCACCATTACCATACTTTTCTCTTGAAACATTTGTTGTTGGCAATTCTGAATAAAAATTCATGTGGTGAAAGTTATATTAGTTCACATTAAAAATAAATGAAGCTTATTAAAATTATGTCATTTGTAAAACATTCGAACACATACGTACATGCATTACAATCTCTTATCATATGATTTACCCTGTCAATTGAGGTGTTCCTTCTCAATCAGCTGTGTTAGTTGAAAAAGTATTTCTTTTTCATGTCTCAAAAGTACAATTCTCACATCCTAGTACAGTTTCTTCAATTTTGGTCAATTTTTTCTCCATCAAAGCCATACATTCGATGGTGAAGTGGTACATTCTTCCAGCTTCTGTCTGGAGGTTTTCCATGTGATTTAAGAAAAGTGAAGATTGTAGAGAAGAATGTGACAATGATCAAGATAACTGTGTGGATATAGCTCCAGATAAGGTAACTGGCTTACAAAAGGAAGATACTATAGTAAAACTCAATTTATTTCTCACAGAGGTAGGTTGTTCTCCCCTAAAATTACATGCTCTTAGAGATCACCAAATACCCTCCTATGGGAGCCATATTAGAAAAGCTTCATGAAATACTCGTGGTAAAATTGAGCTCGAGCTTGAAGTAGACATTCCATAAAAAGAGGCTGAAGCAGTGAAGCTTATGGGAGAAAAAGCTGCTGATAGTGGCAATCTTACAGAAATGATCAGAGAAAATTTAAGAATTTGTAAAAAGAAAAAGCAAGTACAACTATAGTCAAGCCTGTTCATAAAAAAGTTGAAGGGGTCAAATATTTACTTCGTAATAACCAAACTTTGTTATATGTGGACCAGTTTTTCCCAGCCTCTCTTTGACGGGGAATAACCTTTACTTCGTTATAACTGGGTTTGATATAAGTGGGCTTGACTGTACTAACAATCCCAGCTTCCTTGGGGTGGAGTAGGAAAAGAATAAAAGAAACATTCAATGTGTCAGACTATTCTGTTCGTCAAGCCCAGAGAATTTATTCTGACAAAGCAATTCTGGCAGAATCAAATGTTAGGTGTGGGAATAAACTTAAGTCTGAGAATATGGATTTGGTGAGAACGTTTTTTGAGAACGACAAACAATCAAGAATAATGCTGGGGATGAAAGATGTAGTAAGCATAGGAAAACAGTATGAAAGGAAGCGAATAATATAGGGTAATCTACGTGAAATGCATTCAAATTTTAAGTAGGATCACCCCTATGTTAAGTTAGGTTTTTCCAAATTTTGTTCCTCACGACCCCAATGGTGCACACTGGCAGTGGCACAGGATTTCATTTTAATGACTCATGCATCACCAATATTGGAATCATACACGGAACTTGTTAAGTTGCTCCTTTGTGAGGAGGTAAAAAAGCAGTGTATGCTGAGATATTGTGGTGAATGTCCTCCAAGGAAAAGTTTAGAATATTTCTTGAAATCAAAATTTGAAGACTAATATGCAGGGATGGGCATGATTCGTCTTCATTAATCACGAATCATGATTCGCGAATCACAAACTGTGATTTGTGATTCGTGCTTCGGATCATTTTTTTTAATGATTCGTGATCCGTGAGTCGACTCTTTTTTTTTTAGTTGAGGTGATTCATGAGCCGAACTTTTGTGATGCAGCTCACGATTCACTGACGAATCATGAATTAATATCACTGATTTCACTGCTAGAAACGTACATCAGTCTTTCACCGACAGTTACTGTGTAAGTATACGTCAGAAGTGGAACAATATGGTTAATGCAAACTTAAAAAATATATTTTACTCTATATTACAGATTTGTTCAAATGTGACTTTAAATTGTTTTGAAAAATAGCAATGAAATGTCCTACATTTAAATGACGACCACGAATATTACATTTATTACATGTAGACTCCTTGATGATGACCTACAAAAAATTTAAAAATGGTGTGATACATGGCAGTTAGAATTACATTTAAAAAAAGTGCGTGGTAATGAATTTTTGGAAAAAGAATTGTTCTCTTACTAGCACTTCAAATTAAGTAATAATGAATTAGCAAACGTGGAATCCATTAAATATATTGGAATAAGACTGTCACATGATCTTTCCTGGGGTAAACACATACGTGAAATAATGGGTCAAGCTAATCATAAACAGGGATTCATCATAAGAGTACTGGATAAATGTGACGATCATGTGCGAGAAATCAGCTACTTTTCCCTTGTTAGACCTCATTTGGAATATGCTGCCAGTGTATGGGATCCCTATGAAATCGGTTTCGCGGCTGAGCTTAAAGCCACCGAGTGCATCCACCGGGTTGCGGATGGTGGGTCGGCCTCTAGATATAGAGGTTAGCTACAAGATAAGCGAGTTTACTCGTCGAATAAGCAGTGGTGGACAAAAAGCGACAGCATTCCGAGGGGGTATTGGTCTATCCCTGGGTAACGTAGGTCTCTAAATAATACTGAACCTGTGAAGATACCATGACTTGGCGACGAGAAGCCGCTAATAATTACGCTTCTCATCACCCAGAGAAGAGGGCAGCAGCTCTTCTTCACATGAGTGAAGGAGGAATGCGTGTGAAGGGCTTCCTGCAGTACAAAGAAAGATAATAATGGTGAAGATCGAAACCAAACCTGTAGATACCGGAGTGGTGCAGGTTTACATGCATACAACGGACTATGAAGATGAAGAAGTGGAAGACGTCTACGAAGATATCACGGAAGTTATAAAACAGGTAAGAGGAGAAGAAAACCTTATTATTTTAGGAGACTGGAACGCTATCGTCGGCGAAGGTCAAGATGGAAGAATAACTGGAAAATACGGATTGGGAATCCGAAACGAAAGAGGAGAAAGACTGATGGAGTTCTGCACACAGCATAAGTTAGTGGTAGCCAACACATTGTTTAAAAATCACAACCGAAGAAGATACACATGGAAAATGCCAGGAGACAGAAGAAGATGTCAAATAGATTACATTTTAGTGAAGCAGAGATTTAGAAAACATGTGAAGGACTGCAAAACCTAGGGTAAAAAGTTAGGGTACCAGGGAAGCAATATTGGCCCTTAGACTACTCATAGAGAAGAGAATGGAGAAGAACAAGCCGACGTTCATTGCATTTGATTGCAATGAACGTCGGCTTTAGATTTAGATATTTAGAGAAGGCTTTTGACAACGTGGATTGGGATTTAATGCTTGGAAATCTGAAGGGAAATGGAGTGTCCTACAATGACCGAAGAATTATCCATAGTCTGTATAAAAACCAAGTGCCTGTGATTAAATCGGGACCCAGCTGTGAAGAGGCAAGAATAAGGAAAGGAGTGAGACAAGGATATGCACTGTCTCCCGTCATTTTTAATGTTTACATCGAGAGAGCCACCAATGAAATCAAAGAGAAGTCTTCTGGAGTGACTATCCATGGAGAAAAAATAATCATGCTGCGATTCGCTGATGACATAGCACTCATAGCAGAGACAGAGAGGGATCTGAACAAGATTCTAGTAACCATGGAAAGGACAATGGCCAGATATCAGCTGAAAATAAATAAGAAGAAGACTGAGATATTGGCGTGCAGCAAGAAAGGAGAGGCCAAAACCAATGTCAAACTAGGAAAACAAAAACTTGAAGAGGTGAAAGAGTTCTGTTGCCTAGGGAGCCGAGTAACCAACGATGAACGAAGTAAGAAAGAAATAGTTAGTAGAATAGCCCAGGAAAAGAGGGCATTCTATCAAAAGAAGAATCTCCTTACAGCTGGAAATACAAGCGTAGAAGTGAGGGAACAGTTCATCAGAACATACATCTGGAGCATGTTTCTGTATGGCAGTGAGGCATGGACGATGAGAGCAGCGGAGAAGAAAAGGGTGGATGCATTCGAAATGTGGTGCTACAGAAGAATGCTGAAGATTAAATGGATCAATCGAGTAAGTAACGAGGAAGTCCTAAGAAGAGTAGGAGAAAAGAGAGGTCTGCTGAAAACTCAAAAAAGAAGAAGGGACAACTTAATCGGCCATATCGTGAGACTTGATGGCCTGATAAAGACTATCATCAAGGGAAAAGTGAACGGGAAGATTGTAAAAGGCAGGCCTTGTATGAGATACATGGAACAGGTTGTGAAGGATGTAAAAGAGAAGAATTAAGTCACAATGAAAAGGTTGGCCGATAGAAGAATCGAGTGGAAAGCTGCGTCAAACCAATCCTAGGATTGTTGACCAATGATGATGATGATGATGATGACGAAATCGGTCTAAAAAATGAACTTGAACGTATGCAGCGAACATCGGCAAGATTTGTAAAGGGACGGTACGATAACTATTTTAGTGTAACCAGTCTATTAAATGAATTAAAGTGGGAATCATTGTCTGATCGCAGGTTGAAATGTAGAGTTCTTCCCCTAAATAAATTCCAAGATAATATTTTCAGTGATGATGTTAAAAATATTTTGCGAACCCCAACTTACTATGGTAGACTGGACCATAATCACAAAGTTAGAGAAATTGATTGCCGAAATGACACATTCTAAATGTCCTTTTTTCCTCGTACAATTAGGGATATGAATAGCGGTAAATATGTCCAATACGAGTGAATCAATGTATATCATAGGTGGCTGCATGTTGGTATAAGGACTTGAAGGTAACCCAACTAACAGCATGTTTTTGCATGCTTACTTTACTATATTTATTTTTTTAATAGTGAGGTTTAGACTAGTATACTATTACTACTTTTTCATGCATGATATGTAGTGCATGTTTGGTGAGAATTCACCCCCTGCCACACACTTATGGTGGCTTGAAGGCTTGTACACAGAACTGGTAATTTATGATATTCAGTTAATCCACAATGTATCTACACAAGTGTTAATTAACCGGCGAAAAGATTGGTATAGGTTCCCAATTATGGGAGCAATGTTCAGAATGTGACCATTACCATGTGAGGTTTTGTGTTGTCCTTAACCATGACGAAGACTATTGCAGATGTATCTTGCTTAATGTCCAATAAAAATGTATGTATGTATGTATATGTATTACTTAGTGGTATTGTCATTCTGCAATAATTCTATGATTCGTGATTCGTGAACCGCACGAATCATATTTAAAGGAAAAATCACATGATTCATGATTCGAGATTTGAATCAAATTTACAGCAGTGAATCGTGATTCGTGCTTCGAATCTAATTTCCTTCGATATTCATGATTCGTGACTCGAATCAATACTAGGTGATTCGTGCCCAACCCTGCTAATATGATAGTGATAATGTTGAGTTTTCTCAATATGCCTCGACTGACAGGATGCAGATGATAAAGATTTCAAGTACAGACAATGATTTCATTGAAGAGCTGCCCAACAAGATGGAGAAACAGATCCTCACTCCTTCGTAGCAAAATCATAGTCTTCTTCTTTTCAAAAAATGAAAGAAAATATGTCATCAGATACAGCGATAGTTTCGATGGACTTCAGCGAGAACTATTCCTTTGTTCAAGATGAGGTTCAAGGTAATTATTGGACTTCAGACGAATGCATTGTTCATCCTGGGGTGATACATTTTTAGTACAGTAAAGGTAAAAAAAATTGTATCGCACTGTAAAATATCAGATGATTTAACTCATGACGTGAGCACGATTTTTAAAATCCAGGAAACAATTACTAGATTAATAGGTAATACAATATAGGTAAACAATTACTAGATGAATAAATAATCACAGATCTAACGTTATGCATCCAAGCTATCATATAAACATTATATTTTGAATTTATAATATCAAACACTTTTTTCATCACAATTGCTTCTTAAGGGTCTCAAGTTTGATGGATAATGTCAAAATAACTTAGTGCCGGCAGCCATTTTGAGAAAATTGCACTAAAATGGTATAAATTTTTATTGAAGGAATGAAAAAGCCATTATTTTTATTTCTGAGGATGAAAGCACGTACCTTTAGGATAATTGTGATCCAAAATTTATTAAGATTAATGTAGAGCCTTTTAGTGATAATGGCATTAATTGTTAACCATGTTTTTAGCCAAAAAATGTTGCAAGGACAATGTTTAAGAATTTTTTTAAGGCTAAAAGGAGAAGTCTATGGCTCATATTATTTGTTTCCAAAGTCCTTATAACCTTGTGGTCATAGCTGAAAATTTTCATTGGAAATAAGTCAGAAATGGGTGAGACAGCATTTTTTTTAGTAAAACAGTGCACCTTGAGAAGTGTGTATCGTGAATGGAAGAAATTCAGAAGTCTCCTAAAGTTTGAGAGTCTGTAACTGAAAAACTACTTGGATTAGGTAAAAAAATTTGGGCTTTTTTCTTACATTGGTGAAGGGATTATATGTACCAAGTTTTGCCAAAATCCAAGTCTGTGGGTGGCAAAACCTCATTTTTGTGGTTGAATTGACATGGAATGACCCTGATCGTAGTGTTGGCAAAATTTCCCAGTATTGAAAACTTACGTAAAACAAAAGTTGAACATTTTGTCGCAAGAATTTTATTTTCAGAATCCAGTCAGTAGAGATGAAACTAGTATGAATGCTAAATATAGAAATTTGCTTCAACCATCTAGGCTGATATGATGGTAGCTGACCCAACCTCGATTTAGTTGTCCTCTATCGTCCAATCATAGCTGAAACTAAAGCACCGAACTAAGCCCGTTTGCAGAAAAAGGTTATTATTTGTAGCGTCTTCCGTATCGTCAGACGAATAACTGGTCTGGGGAGGTAATGTTGCTTCTTTTCCAATACTATGACCTTCATGACAAAAGGGGCGTGATTCAGCATATTTTCTGCATCGTCTCCATGAGGATTATATGATGGCCGGGGAGTTTTCGGAAACTCCCCAGCCGTCATAATCCCTACTCCCAACAACGCAACCCGCTCAAATTGCCTAACGGAATCACCCACCCTCACTCACCCCATCCATGCCACTAGATTTGGGTGCGGACAGCCCCTTCAAGGAGAGCTGAGCCAGGATTGATTGCCTTAAGGTACAAGGTAGGGTTCATGGAGAATTTGAACTGCCATAATTCCAGGTGCATGGCACAGCACATACAATGCTCGCATTCCCACACAAGCATGGTATTTACCATCACACGCTTTGCCAGGTCATGTTTCATTTGGGTGCTCCTGCTTCTGAGATCATCAACCCGACACAATAGCGTTCAGCAGTCGAATACGGTGACAGTGATGTCACATCGAGGATTAATCCTTTTGCTGCGGATTTCATTTTCAGCACAGTGCTCAATGGAGTGTCATTTTGATACTGAAAAATCACAGTAGTACATGTAAGCTTCACATGGCACTGCACTAAAGCGACTCGTTTTGTAAAACTTCCTATTTCTTCACATAGGTGGCAGCAAAGGTCCCTCCAATGCTTTTGTCTAAGAAGAAAAGACTTCAGTGGATAATGTAACAGCGGTGCATGACCTCCCTGATGCGTGAATTCAGCTCCCATTTGCTTAGGTAGAATTGTATATTTTTTTGTTAGATGAATGATTAATGTTAGCAGATTAATGGAGTTGTGTTGTTAAGTGGAGTATATGCATAAGTGTTCAAAATGTAAGTGATTTGAAGTGAGCGTGCGCACATGGTGCACCCCTGGGACAGTTTTCGACTGTCGGAGAGGTGGCACTGATGAAAGTGCGGGAGAGAGGCAGTCGAGAAAAGAAAGTGAGGAGACACTCGAGAGAGACCGTGATGACTGGTGCGTCCGTAAACAGTGGTTGAGGCCAAGGAGTGAGGTCCGCTACGCTGAAGCCGAGGAGCATTTGAGGTGGGGGTTTGAGCTCAGACCCAGGCAGCGGCGATATCACAGCAAATTGCGAGCAAAGCAGCCAAGCAAAACGGGCATTATGAGAGAAATCCCCGCCCAAGCTACCCAGAAGGTGAGGGATCCACCAGAGGATGGAGGAGACCTGAGTGCTCCAGACCTACTGGCAGGAAGGGAAGAGCGGCCCTACAACCTGGCTCCACCACAACGTGACCATCGTCGACCACCCACGTTCGGGATCATCCCCGCTGTTGTGGGAGCCCCAGCCCTTCAACGCATCATTTCTTTAATCATCGCAACATAAGGCGGGAAGTCCTTGCAAGCAAATCTGCACAACCGCGTGTTGCCCACCTCTCCGACACAGTGTGCATATCCCTTTTTGGCCCACCTTTTCCCCCCCAGTGTGTCAACTAGCTGCACTCAAACCAAAAGTCAATTACGAGGAAAAACTCACACCTATCAAGTCAAATCATTCTGTCAATGATTTGTGGTTTAATCACGTTCTTTAAAAGGGTAATTTCTTATGTTAAAGGCTGTGTTGTTTGTTTTTTGATTGCAATTCTCCCATTTGTACTGTTCAGCCACGTTATGTTTCATTAACCCCACTAACCCATTATTTTATGCTTGAGAGCTGTTCTAACTGGTGTGAATTCATCAATAGTTGTTTGTTCACGACCCACCATGGAGATAATAAAAATTGTGATTTGGAGATTGTACCCACAATCTGATAAATTCACAGTCTTCCTCCCTGAACCTGCTCCCCATCCGTACCTCAGGCACCTTGACCCCAAGATACCCATACTGAATCGCCTTCCTAAACCTGGCCCTTTCAACCCCCTTTCCGTCGTTCGCCCATTAATTTGCCCATTATGACGTCACCCTACCCTGAGACCAAGAGCTCAACTACCACTGAGGGATCGGTTCGTTACGATAAGAGCGTGTTAAAAACATGTTTTTTCGAGACTGTGGCGAAAAGTCAATCAGCTCGTTCCAGGGGAATTAAAATCTAGTAGAATTTCATTGATTTCCACAGCAAAAGGGTTAAAGAGCGAGTTCAGCGGGTTGCATCAGGAACTGGTACTATTTTTCTTGTAAGTAGCTGTACATATGTCACTTAGCTTCAATTTAAATGGTGACAATTTCAATGAAGTTAAATTTACAGCTATCAGTAAAAATAATTTCCAAATTGCATTGCATAAAAATTTCAGTCACAAGTAAACAAACAATGTGCACTGGAATATTCAGAGTCATCTACCAGCCACCACTGAATGTAATTCAGCAAAGGTGAGGATTTTTTGTTTTGATTGTTATTTTGCCTATATTAAAAGAGACTCTAGACCAGTGAATCCCAGAAAGTTGAAGGTCAACCTGTACTAAAATTCAGCCTTCTGAAACAATGTAAATAGCAACTATGCAAACATTGATGGGCACTGGGCGTTGAATTGATCATCAGACTTTCTATGTTTTTAACAGGAAATACATATTTCTGATTGCTATTTTGTTCCTAATCACAACAAATACTCCCCCTCCAAGTCGACCCTCTTGATATTTTCTACATACTTTAAAATTTACATGATAAATCTCAATATTACTCGTGTCACTCCCAATTTCTGATTCTTATATTTATATCTGAAAAGGTGCCATCTATCATGCAGTGAAATTTGTGTATCTTGCTTCCTATACAATGGCATTAACTGCCACTTAGGAAAATTTCTTCCATGTCATGATGACTGCTCATTTTTTAGAGTTTTTTTTAATAGAAACAACTGCAAACTGATAGTTGTTCATTTTTTCTTAATATGATGGTCCCTTTTTATGTGGTTCATTATCCCTTGCTATGCCCACAGCACATTCTGAACTGAAGTGTAGACTATACCTACACTGTATTGTCTGTTCATTATTGTTTGCTGTCTTGAAGAATGATAAAACTCCCTGGCCTACCACCTACACCAAACCCTACATGTATGTTCCAGTATCCTGCATACTGTCATAAGGATGCCTCAGTCCCAATTTAGTTTACTTGATGCAATATCCAGAAGCACCACATTCTTTACCCTTATTCAGCAGTAGCATGAATGCAGAATAAATACTTCTGCTGAAGAGGATGAATGACCTGGTGCGGCTCTTTCAAATCATTCTTCATTTTATCCTCCAATGATTTTCAGGTATGGGCGAGTCACTCATCGCAATATTACTGGAGAAAATGAAGTACCCGACCAAGTGGAAATCTTAAGTATTTTTCCACCCATGTTACTAAAGAAGTTATGGCATGCACAGATTGTGTACTTCTTTGTGATGCCATGATGACTTTTTCAAGATGGCTGTCCTTTTTCAATGATCTAATATTTTTCTCCTTTATCAGTGATATATACTAGACTTTCAATTTAGCTTTTGAATTTTATCTTAATGCCAATATATTATTGATATTCAAAACTGTAATTCGCAATGGTAATGTAACCCTTTTACTACCAGAGGGCCGATATATCAGCCCTCTATAGTTGTGTGAAAACTGCCAAGGGCCAATATATCGGCCCAATTACATTACATATTTGTAGAGGGCCGTGAAAGTGGTTTTATTTTTTGCTAAAATTCGTTTTAAAACTATGTGATTTTGGTGTTATAAAAACTCTTGGCGGTGTTATTATTATGTTACAATTTTTGCACATTTCTAGGCGTTTTATTATTTTTGGTACACATTTTGTGAATGCTTATATGTACTTTTATTAAGCATTTTACATAACAAGAAAGGCAGTGAGAGAAGCACGCATAACTAAACACAATCGGAAACAAAGAAACTTGAACTGGGGGTGTGTCAAAATGATTTTTTTTTGCATCGAAGCTCAGTGGAGCGCCGAATATCCGACGATCAACCGCCAATAAGGAGCACCCCCTCTCCTCCTATCTTTTCTGTTACTTCACCCCTTGCCTCAACTGCTAGCGTTTCCGTTTCCGGCCAGCGGCCATGTTTAAGTCTACAAAATTGTTACATTAGGCCCACACTAAAGGTTTTCCTGCAACAAGTTTTCCAATTATGCTGTCTACTGCGTCGCGGTGAGTCACCGGAATTACTGCTCGGCATTGACGCGTGCCGGGCCCGTGAGCTTATATTTCCGCTCTTCTGCAGCCGTGTTCAGCACATTATTGATTCAGAATATCTAATTCTTCAGGAGAGAAAGCGCATCATTCTAGATATTTCCGAGAATTTCAGGATTGATGAAAGTGAATCAAAGAGAGAGGCGGTGATTAATTTAACGGCAAATTCCAGGGGAGACATCACTACAGTGCGTGATATTACGCGGATGCGATATGCACGAGACAAAAAACAAGCCAATTGACCTTTGAATCGTAATGAGATAGAGCGAATGAACGTCATCAGCGTTAAACAATGATGGCATAGACTTTAATCGATTATGACTCTTTACATGTGATTATTTTTCTAATTCACGTAAAATTAGCAAAAAAGGCGAAATTTCGTTTTATTTTCCGATTTCGCGTTAATTCACGACATCGCATCTCACGAATTTCACGGATCTCTACATATTTGTAATACTATATTTCTTTCAAATTAGATACAACGAGAATTATTTTTTCATCCTCATAAAAATTGAAATATATCATCAACATTGAGAAAAATACATAATTCATGAATTAAAATTAAGCGCTTCAAATACAGTCAAGCCTGTTTATAACGAAGTTGAGGGGGCTGAATATTTACTTTGTAATAACCAAACTTCGTTATATGTGGACCAGTTTTTTCTAGCCTCTCTTTGATGGGGAATAGCCTTCACTTCATTATAATTGGAACTTCATTATAAACAGGTTTGATATAAGTGGGCTTGATTGTATATCTAAAATTCATAAACTTACGATTTTCACCAAAATGGGTTTGGCAGTTATCGCACAGTCTACCTTAAAGGGGCTGGCAGTAAAAGGGTTAAGGTATTTTTAAAAGTAGTGCAAAAGCATAATAATGTCTTTGAATAAGAGTAAAGTACCACACTGAGTTAAATGCCATAGAAACTGTGACAAAAACACATAAGAAAGACAAACCTAGTAAAAGCCAATAGGCAAGATGCAAAACCCTCGATTACTATGCATTTTTTCAACAGTTTCATTAATTTGCCTTTTTCAAAAGAGTGTAAGACACCAGAAAAGAGAACACAGAAATGGGTAAGAGCAATGACCACCTACACAGATGACTTCACTGAAGTAAAAAGGCATTCTAAAAACTAAAAAGTGCTTACCTCTTCTTCCTCCTCAACATCGGCACTCTCTTCTTCCTCCTCTTCTCCCTCTTCACCATCAGCTACACCCCGACCAACAACACCCTGTCTGCCAGGGCTGACATCTGTGCCATTGCCCTCCCCTGTGCTATTACCACCTTCCGACCACCAGGTAAGAGAAAGCAGTCTATCTTGAAACACCCTACCCTGCAGCAAAGCCACTTCAGCCTCCTTCCTGGTCCTATAGTTTATCACCAATGATGGAGTACTCTCATCACTTGCATAATCCACAAGTTCACCAAATTGCTGAAATAAAATAATCGCAAACATTGTAACCTGCAACATACATGTATCGTATCACAGCAAAATTTTATATGAAATATAAAACCTCAAGAAATACTAATTTCACACTCATGAGCAAATAAAGGCATTGCATTATACAAATTATATTTTGTGAAAATAAAAAGTTTGAGGCATATATGCTGTTTGCTAAATACATTTCAAATATGCTAACTTCTCTGCTGTGTTTCACAGCATACAAAAAAGAATTTTATAAGAAAAGCAGGTTCAAGGGTTAAAAATAATTATCATGGAGGGAAAAATGTGTTAAATAGACAGTTATAAGATAGGGGTTATCAATGCAGCAAGACATAAGTGAGCTGGTATCCAAACACATACTATGGGTAGGTGGTACAATTATATTTGCATACTGCACTCCATTTTCAATATTTACATTAGCATTCAAAATAATGAAAATAATCATCAGTACAGCACTTGATACACCAATGCTTAAATGTCACAAAAATTTTGTGGATGAATGGGCTGAAGTTATGTCCAAAAGAGTGCAAGAAAAAGTCCCTGTACAAATCTATAGGAGTTGGGGCATATTTGACAACAAAAAAGTTAATATCTAATTGTTTCTTATATGACCTAATAATTTTCATAGCATGAATTTTGAAAACTTTAATCTTTTCATGCCTTTTTGTCCTTCAGTATCTTCCAATTATATTTTGACAAAAATCAATGAATAGATCAAAATTAGACAAAATATCTGTGGTTCCCACAGAGAAATTTTCATCCACCTTGACCAGGACTCAAAACCCATATTCCACTGATTTCCAGCCAGGTACTTTAGATAGTGAAGCAACCGAGGTATCCCTTTTCCATGTAGATTTTTCTCTGTCAAGGTGGATGACATGGAGGAAGAATAGGAGGGCTCACTTCGACGTTTTTTCGTATGCCTAAAGACGGCAGCACAGGCGTATTCAGTAGCGCCAAATTGCGGCTGGCTTACAGACTACGTGAGAGCAATGAGAGTTTCAAAGGGCCAATGAGATGTCACCAATCGTATTTGAAAATTGGGTCTGGAGCAGGGCGAATCAGAAGAGTGGACGAGGTAAACAGTCTACCGGCAGGTACATCGAAGAATCAAAGTTCTCGACATGAATCCTTTAAATAAGTGTGGTGCTGCGAATTTCGAAAGAAAATGTCCTCCTGTGATCTGATGGAATCTTAATTAGTTCTCAGCGAACGAATAGCTTTCTGTAAGTTCTCAAAATGGCTCTTAGTACAAGATGATATGTACCTACTACGCATACCCACTACGTATTTTTCGACTCAACATAATTATTATCTGTTAAAAACCTACCTTTCTTAAACAAGCGTGTGACATATCATACCAGAAAATGTTGAAAATGTTATTCAAGCCTATTGTTTATTTGCTCTAGTGGTTGTATTATCGTTCGTTTAATCTTATAGTCTTATCTCGTTATCATACCTCTTACCTGCCAACATAAAGAAAACATTGCAATATTGATGATTGTTTTCCGATTCAAAGCGAGTGACTGGTGATGAAAATGCCTCGGTGCTAAGTGTTGTTTAATCTTGTCTTGATGGTCGCTTCAGTATGTGTATTGTCCATGCTTAATATGTTATTACCTGTCAAGTTACTTAATATTTTCTGATGAAATGTTTTGAGTAAAAGGGGTGTGTGCTTGATGAAATGAATGTTTACAGCATAATATGGTAGCATTTAATTATCTTATTTTTATGTGTATGGAAGCAGATCAAGAAGCTGGACTGAATGAAGGAGCAACATGACTTCGTGGTTAATTAGAAGTCAACCTTACCTCAAGTAAGCTATTCAAAAAATTTTACTGTATAGTTATCATTCAATGTTAATACTTTGCTGGTCTAAAGGTATTTTAAGTAGGTAATCTGAAAACTTTGGGTGTTAAACACACCTTTGGGTCTAACACACAACCTATTTCTACAAAGTGTTATATTATCTAACACACAATGCACATTTGACTACAACTTTCATTATCTAGGGTGATGTTGAGTAGTATTTGAGCCATGCCGATGTGAAATATATGATTTTACATATAATGTCTGTGGGCTAAAACTCCATTTGTATTTAATTTTGTAACCAGCCATAATTTTTTCCAATACACTAATATTTCAAAATATGAATTTCATAAGATTCTTTATTTAAGTAATTTTTTTACCAAATCTTTGACATCTGTAAGTGATAAAATTTTCATTTGGGAGTGTGATTTTTTTAAAAAGTCATTAAATACACCCATGTAACAAGTGAGATCACACCTCCACATTCCAACTGTTATGATATTTGCACCCTTAAAAACCCTCATATGCTTCTGACTAGGAAGTAATGTATCTTTAAATGACAATTAAAAAATACACTTGCCTTAAATGCAAGGTACATAGATACTAAAAATTATAATAATATACAGAGACAAAGCAATCAATGCTATGCCACTTAAGATGGACAAACCCAAATGCTGGTGTTGACTAAGAAATATTTTTCATAATATGGAGGTAGTTCAACATTCTGTTGCCTGTGTCTAGCTTTTCACTAGCTGTGTAAACATATGATTTTAGAGTTGTCCTTACTTAAGCTACTGTTTCTGATGTACTTTGATGAACTCTTATCATGTGTTACATATTGTGAAACTATGCCTGCTTTGCTGTTATTGAAATATGAGCGTTAATGATTTCTTTTGGTAAACTTACTTCCTCAGAACCGATCACATCATTGTCAAAGACACTCAGTCGGTACCCAGCTGCATTAGGACTTGTTGAAATATTGAGTGTTTTGAATGACTGGTATGTAAATTTCAAATTTTTTTCTGCTTCAGAAACTGCTTCTATATTTTATAGTGATTCATTTATGAAATAATAGTGGTCACAATCTTCCACAGGTTTATTTGTTCATGGATGCCACCACAGGACATACCTCAAGCCAAAATACACTGGCACTAGGAAGCTCGGTTATTATGGAGACTCTGGTTTCGACCTGTCCTAGTATCTTGCAGTGCAAATGATAGACAAAGGTAACAGTGTAGTGATTCAAGCCGGATGAATTACTTCAATAAGAACAGTGAATTAATTTCATGTGGAAATGTAGTGTGGTCTCAGTGGATCCATTGCCCTCCTTTCAACACAGCCTGAAAACCCAATACTGAATGCACCCTGATTACTTATTGTGAAAAATACACTTTAATTGAAATGAACCCAAGTGCTCCTATTTTGTGTATTTTCCCCAAATTTCACACTGAAAAAGTCCCTATTGGCTAGATGTTTCTTAGGTTTACGTCTCTTCCCACAGGCTGGCTGGAAAACTACAGTATTTTCTGAGGCAACTGATTTTAAGCCAAACTATTCATTTTGGTATTCTATTAAGTTGGCTAAAGAATTGTAAATAAATTTTCTCAGAATGCAAATATAACTTGACATTCAAAACCTTTTTTGATGCATGAAAGTGTTTGAAACACTCATTTTGTAGAGATCTACTATAGGGAAAAAGTAGATTCTGCCTAAGCTAACAATTTTCACTGCCACAATGTCCAAAAAACAGAATTACTACTGATCCTAAAACACAATTCAACTCTTTACTTGCTGGTCTTCCAATGGGTTCTCCATTACCCCCTATTCTGGCTGAGATATCATATGACGTTTCAGAATCAGATCTCTTCAGTTTTCTGTATTATATACCATAAAGTTACGTTAATATGAAGAGGTTGGCCGATAGAAGAATCGAGTGGAGGGCTGCATCAAACCAATCCTAGGATTGTTGACCCTTGATGATGATGATGATACCATGAAGTCTTCTGTATAATATACTCTATACCAACAGATATGTTGACAACTTGCTCTATTTGTGGATTGGAAGTAATTTACTTGACTCCCTCAAAATGCACAGTAAAAACATAATTTTCACCATGGAAGACAGAGATGCCAGGGAAATCTATTCCCTTGAGTTAAGCATTACCCTAGGAACAAAATTTCAACATGAAATTACATATGCATTCGAGAATACAGCTGCCAGTAAAGGTAAAAACCCTAACTAATTGACGAAACCTTAAATGAGAAAATCCAGTAGACAACTAGGTTGTTGCAATATTGCTCCCCCTGCAGACCTTTGGTTTATAACCATATTTCTTTGGTCTATGACATCTGGTTCTAGGTTGTATGAATGGTGTGGACTCCCTTTTGTGAATGGACTTTCAGGCAGATTGGCCAACCTCTTAACCCTATATCTTAAAGCAGCATACTACTCCCTACAACTACATATATACTATATTGAATTCTGCATTTTCGTCAAGTATTTTTGTTATTTTTTGTTGTTTTATAGCTTCATTAATTGAATGTGGAGGAGAATGCAGAATTCATCTTACCATTGCAGTGGAAACTGGTAAATGAATTTGTACTTAATTTTTAACACCAGAGGTAGAATGGATATGCTCACAATCCATTGTGTATATTTTGGTGTGGGGAACATCAGGTTTTGATGCAGTGTACATTAGAGAGACGTAGATTGGTGAGAGTAAGGCAGAATGGACATTTCTCCAAAACCCCTCATCTCTATTATCCTCCGACATCTACCACATATATCAACCTTCACATCCTCCCCTCTGGCACCTCCCTACTAACTTGCCGACAACCTTTCTCTTCTTTCTTCCCCTTTAAATGACTTAGTGGTCAATGCACTTGGTTTTTATAAACAATTATGTCACTGTTGTTTGTTGCTCTTTAGCCCCAAACACCTCAGGGTCAGCCCTTTTTTCCTTTTCATGCCCTGACGTACCATTCCCCGCTTCAAATTTACCCTAGTCATAGCCTGACACTGTGATTATAGGTATCATGCTGCCAAACAAACATGTGGAGGATTAGAAATAATAGATACATAGTAAAACTCTCATCAGGCCACGAGTGATACAGTGAATTTTATTCATGAAAATATAGTGTTCAGGTGTCCATCCCATTGAACCTTTGTTTTGCTTTTATTATTTCATAGATATAACATTGTTAAACATTAACGTATTTACTTTGTTAGTAATTCTGAAAATATGTTTGTTTAATTAGGTGATTTAAATATTGTTTAACTGTAGCACAATTTTTTCACCAGGCAGAGTTATGTAAAGTGTTATCTACAATTTACATTTATCATTATCTGTTTTAGCTATTCTGAGAGTGAAAACTGCTGTTGTTTGCTGATTTTGTCTTATGAAGTATGTATTGTGTTTTAAATAAATGAATCGTTTCCCTGGATATTGCATTTCATTTGCTAGTATTCCTGTAATTTTATTTCAGATATTTCTCTGTGAGCAAGTTAAGTAGTGGAGACTACCGACCGGTAAGTATAACGCGTGATCAAATAAACTAGAATAATATATTCTGCCTTAGGGGAATTCAAATGAACCACCGTAATCGACATGGGCTCTCAACGCCATCTCTATGGATGACTTACATACTACTTGCTGGCATCGACGAGAAACCTATACTATAGGCCCTTATGGGAGTGAGCCTTCCCATTCTAATCCCTGTGGATGACTTTTTCTCGATGGATAATTTTTACTGTCACCATAGGAGGTAAACAAATTCCAAGACACTGATTGCATAAACTAGGACGCATATAAAGAATATATACTCTTATGAAGGAAGAAATATAATGAAACACGACTACCTCAAAAAGTTCTTTGCGAATAGGCTATTGTGTACAAAAACAATGTTCACAAATCACTTCCATTAGTCCTTCAGCCTAATCAAATTTAGAATTTTAACTAGGACTCTTTAACTTGCATATCATAAGCCTAATATACATATAAAAATAAAATAATCTACAGTATTAACGTAAACATTAAATAAAAGTTTAATTAAAGATGTGTGAGTACTTGTCAAAGTTCCAAACTTGTGAATACTGGAATACCAACAAGTACTGTGTTCCATTGAGTCAAAGATGATACTGAATCTAAGACAACCCATCATTTTAGAGTACTTTAGAAAAAAAGAAAAATTAACATTCCATTGTAAAAATTATCCCTTTTGTCAATACAGTGGAAACTCAAAATTACTATATTTTTATATTACGAAGCAAAATCTTCGGTCCTGACTATAAGGGTATCTAAATACATATAACAGCACTTAATATTGTGAAATAATGATGTTTTGAAATTATGAACCTCGAGTCTCGGTCCCGACATGTTTGAAGTTCGAAGAATGTTTGAGTTTGAATCGATTATTAAGCATTTTAAGATAATTTGCTATTATCACCCAAAAAATGAATTTTGATGTGAAATTGCGATCATTTTTCGAGTACAAAACTACATATTACAAGCAATGCCAAAAAAGCAGGAAATCGAGCTGCAAGAAGGAAATAATGTGTATCTGAATCTATCAGTGACAAAAACTAAAAATGAGAACTGTTATGATATGAATATTGATTAGTGATTTATGATTCTATTTCCGCGAATGTGTTTTTCTTTAGTTTTATAAGAATTATAATTGTTATCACATTGAGCTTTGTTTTTTCTGTGTGTTCCCAATACTTTCCGGTGTTGTTAAATCGTCGCAGTCCACAGCTACTGCGCAGAGAGCAGACGAGACCACCACTATCAGGTACGGATGGTATTCTGCTTTTATTTGTTGATATCCTAACGGAATTCCGTACTAGAGTAATCATGGGTTGAAATTGTTTATAGCTGGATGATGCGATCGTAAGTTACTTTGAGATGCTACGAGAAAAAGATGCACAGTAAAAGAGGCTGTGCATGGATGCACAACGTGATGATGATTGTGATGATATTAACATGTAATTCAATCAATTAATGAGAAAGATAAACACGTAATTTAGGCACAGCATTTCCCTTATTGCATTCATGTTATGACAAAATGATGCAGACTCAGGGCAAAAAAAAACAATTTTGGACAAATAATTTTTTTCCTCACGACCCTGCCCGAAAATTGGGATGTGAGGGATATACGAGGGCACGGCTTACACGAGCAAATATGGTATTTACTAGAAAAATGTATAAACTTTCTTATTCTCTTAACCGATCTACAATTTCTCAGATTTGAATCGACCTGGAACATGAAGAGAAGAGATACAAAGGCCTTTAAAATCGTCGTCGATGGAGATAGCTTGTGATTTCAGATATAGTTTACATTAAAACCAGGAAATAAAATTCATATCCCAATGGAGCATAATGTCTCATTACTTATCCATGGGATGTTCATTGATGCCATTGCTATGACGCTAAAAGAGTTCGTCCAAAATCGATGCAGTAAAAAACATTGTTCTTTTCATGGAGATATTGAAACGTACTGAAGAAGGTATCACATCTAATTCTTCAATCTAGATTGGCCATTTGATTCGGAAAAATCATACGGGCTTACGTTTCCCGCTACTCCCAGATACGATAGGTTTGCATTCAGTAAAACTAAAAGTATTTAAATGAAAGTTTCTACGGGGTTCAAAATGTGTATATTTTATGGAGATATACAGTATTCCAAAGTGGACCGCTTTCAAAATTGTTGTCTTTTTAGACACAAGAACGTAATACGAAGCGTGAATGAAGTCTAATCAACAATAAGAGTAGCAAGATGAAAAAAAAATTGTGATACAGGTATGCTTCAAATATACAGTAGAAGGTGTGATATGCTCAACCGAGCGACGAGTAGGTACCTGGTTTAAGCAGGTTAAATCTGATACATCGCCTTTGTATGTAAAATGTAAGTATCGCCTTATTCTATTCAATTTGTAAATGTTATAGGTTAAAATAATAGAATTTACTCTAATTGGAATAAAATGCATTAATATGTATCCGTAGGGAGTTTATTGATGCCACTGTCATGAAGTTGGAGAATAGAGACATGCATAAAAGGCCAGAGAACATTTTTTTTGCCGAAGAGGTGGATGCTATCATTCCCAAAAAAAAAAACGAATCTGACCTCATTGTCAACAATGGACAGACATTCGTATGCACCCCCTCTTTCTAATCTCCGTTTCTTCTGGCCTGAAAGTTTCTAAATGAAATTCTTATTTTAGTAAAGGCCCAGGGGCCGTATTCTGTAACTTGGGTGATATCTATCACTGGTGAATGACATCACCGAAAAACTTCACCCGTCCTTATCGTTTCCGATTCTGTAACTGGGTGGTGAAGTTTCTTCACCCGGTGATGAGGGTGCTATGAAAAATTGCACTGTCTAGTTCTGACAAAATGAGATTAGCCAATAAAGAGAGCCAGTTGTATCACATGACAGCAAGGCAGGCAAGTAATGTGCAATTTAAATGCTTGTAGTCACGACCATGTATGTTCATGCTTGTAGTAATCGTTTCTCGAGTAATGATGTTTGATAATTTATAATTAATATTTATTATGATGTTCTAATAACCCAGCTAGGTGATTATTAACAGTAGGATTAATATTACAAAGTGAACGATAGATTTTACTGAATTACTTTATTACTGAACTAAATTTAGAAATACTTTATTTTATGAACATCAACAAAAACAATTGCATCATATTCTAACGTGATATGTGAATAAACCACGGTGAAGATGGTGAATGTGATTAATTTTTCGGTTTCCTTTTTTCAACTTCCACAATATCAACCATGAGCAACGTAAATGGCGTTTTTCACTTGTTTGCGAAGAATGACAAATGTACACGGGACAGTCATTCGCATGATAAATAGGTATATCATCATAGTACAAGTCACAAGTCGATAGAAAGTGAGCTGCGAAAAACAAACTTAATTATATGACGAGCAACTAAAAAAATTCTTAGTTGCTCAAATTGTTTGTGTAAAAATATTGCACAAATACTCTGAATCTAATCTTGTTTGTGTAACTATAGTAGGTAACTTGGAGATGTAATTGTTGGCTTGGTTAACAGAACTTGAATACAGTCTATCAGAACCATATAGACGTGTGTTATTCCTCGATCGTAAAATCTTACCCAATATATTTGTAATAATTTAAACAAACATATTTACTCGTTGAAGTGAAATTAATTGGTTCTATTTCGTTGTTGACAATTATGTATTTTGGTGTCCATATAAATTTATTACTATACTCATAGAAACAATTTTGAGTTTTCTAAGTAAATTAGAGATGTTTTTATTGCTCTGCCATTGTTTTAGCAATTTTATAAATATTTCAATGCTTGTACGTGTGTCTTTTTGCCCCTGAAATTTTGGATGGTATGCAAAATTTGGGATAGGTTTGAATAGGTCGTTTCTTACTTCGTCAAAACACATTAATTTAGAGTTGTATGACAATAAATATATCATTGTAATTATTGTTATTATATGCATGTGCTATTTTTCCCATTTAAATTGTGTCAGAGTCCCTACATTAATGTTATTAATTAACGCACGATGTTTGTTTCTCGCTAAAATGATGGCGGAACCTCAATATATTTAGGTGGTGATGAGATAAGGGCGGCTATTGAAGTGGTGATGTGACATCACCCTGTTTGGGGTGAAGAACATCACCTCGTCACGTTACAGAATCGGAAGAGCGGTGATAGGTGATGTTCATCACCGGTTGAAGGCTCATCACCGTTGATACGAGTTACAGCATACGGGCCCAGGAATTAGTCCAGGCAATAATTAGATGTTTACATTGGTTTAAATTACATCTATGGTTCTGATAATGATTTGGAGCCATAAAGGCCGCTTTACAGGATACAATTTTTTTTGTACAATTGCTTGTACAAACTCTTGTATGATGATATTGTGTGGTGTACAGGGGCAAATTGTATGAACACTTGTGCGATTGTCTGAATGAACAGGAAATAGAACCTGTTCTAATTCCATTCAGATAAACATACAATTTTGTTCAGTTTATACAACAGGGTTTATAGGAGTTTTTCATTTTCATTTTCCCTGACTTTTCCAGGATTTCCAGACCATTATTAGCGATTTTCCCTGACTTTTGAGTGCCTGAAAACGCCAAGATTTTGGTCATTTATAGAGATAAAAGTGGTATTGAGGATTGAGTGGTATTAAGCGCTACTACATGAAACATACACCACCACAAGTAATAGCCGCTACTGATCTTGATGAGTCTCTTGCAGCCCTGTGACTTCTGGAAGGGATACGACATCTAAAAAGCCATACTAAACATTGCAGCTGCATGGAATGATGTTCAAAGCTCGGCTCGGGTTTTGACAAAGGTGAAATCAATGATCCTTAGTGTCATTGAGCAGTTTACTGCAAATGGGCTTGGAAGAGGACTTTGTGGAATCATTTGAGAAAGACAAACAGCCCCTGACAAATGAGGACTTGATGGAAATTTACGCTCAGCAAAGAAGTGAAGTGGAATAGCCAGAAGATGAAGCAAAAACCTTTACGATCAAGAACATGGAGGAGGCCTTTGCTTGCATGGAAAAATATCTCACGTTGTTTGAAGAGATGGTTCCAAATGCTCAGTGCTTTTCAAAGGTTATGGGGGCATGTCACGAAGCTTTTGTCCCTTATAAAATAATCCTTGAAAATAAGAAGAGTAGGTAAGTCAGTTAAAGGCACTCTCGACCAGTTTCTGAAATGCATCGACACTCAGAATGACTCGTGTGATGAGGGCGATCCTCAGCCATCTACGTCCATGATGTAACCATCTAATCGTACCCACCTCATCGTCCACCAGCCGCAAAGGATAACATAAATATCGCCATTCAGGTAGGTTACAGCATTAAATATTATTCCTTGGTAAAATTAAAAGTGTGTTAGATGTGAAACTTTCGATGGATGAGCACTGCATTTGTGCGAATGTTACAATAGCCATCTACATTTCAAAAAGCGTCACCCACGAGAGTGGAGGCAAATATGAGAACAAATATGTTGTATGCGTTCGCGATGTTTGAAATGGGATTGTAATTACGTTCTGTCTTCTTTTGGTTGATAATATTTTACTATAATATACAATAAAGTACGTTTATTTTATGAAAATGATGCGTAAACATTTCATTACTAGTGGTTTTCTTGGAGTTAGTTCAAATTTGGACGTCAAAATTCGACTTACGTCACATCTCATGGAACCAAGTAACGACATAAGAAGAGGTATACCTGTATAAATACTTCTTCGAGCAGGTACATCTTTGAACACACAGTAAATTCCATGCAAGAATTCAACCAGTTTCCAATCAACAGCCCTAAATCACCGTTGAAACTATTATTGGCAGTATGGAGACCACAGGATTCCATGTCAAAAAAAATAGGGCTATTAGGTCCATTTTGTTCAAGTAGATAAGCCTGAAGCTCTTTGAGAAAAGCCAAGTTGACATTATGGCCATCTATTGAAACTTGAAGCATTTTGGTAAGTGAGAGCGTTCCAGCTCTAGTTGAAAGGCCTTGTGTAGATCTACTGCCCGGGAATGACCATGGAAAACTGAGTAATAATAATGCATCTGCACATCATTTGTATCTTTGCTCCAAAATGTGATTGCTATGTCCATTTGCAGATGCTTAGGTTTCTTGTTCAGACTCTTATCATATAAAGTCACAAATCCATCTGCTTCACGAGCAACATTGTATTTTTTGAAAGAAATGTGGACCTAATCCAAAGGTAAGAGAATAGCCTACTTTATCTTTGCCAAATCTCATTTTCTTTGCCATAATGCTGTCTGGGAACATTCGCTCGAACAGAGATGCCTGCTTCCCTGTGGCCAAGAGGGAGGAATGGTTTTCAATAGCTTGCAGACACCACAGTATTTCTGAATTTATGACATCATTTTGCATACAAAAGCACTCGATACAACTCTGGTTAGTAGAAGCAGGCCCAGCGATGCTGGCTAACTCTGCAGTCGGGAGACCTGACGATGGATTGCAGCACCTGATTGTGGATGTCTGTGTATTCAGCGAAGGTGGGCGGTCAGGGTGTCCACAAAAGTCAAAATATAAAATTCAAGCATAATTCAAGGTTTTCAAGGCTAAATTTATAAAAATTTCCAGGTTAATATATTGTGGTTCTTGTATGAGTCAAAAGTGATGTTTATCAAGTTCTATGTAGAATATGGATTTTTTTGTAGTTTAACCCATAGCATAATATAGATAAAGTAATTAAATAAGAAATAATTAATAAATTAATGTAATTAAATATGTAGTTTTATTGGTAGTAAGAGACTCTCTTTGTTGGTTGGGAAAGATAAACTACTTTTCGATTGAACACCCTATTTCTAAATTAGCATTTCCATGAGAAATTACAAATTCTTCTACAAGAGGAACTTAAAGAACCCACTGGCTAAAGTCTTCAGCATTCAACCACTGTTCTTGGAATTATGATTTTCTACGTTAATATTTTTTGCTATGCTTTTCTATTACAAGTCTCAAAGCCTCAATTTTCTGTTCACTCAGAATCAGTAGTAACATTTTTGTACCGGTAGACTATATAGAAAAAAAAGAAATCATAACAGTCTTTAGTATCCTACACCATCTTTTTCTAACAAAAATTAATGTAATAAAAATCCTAATTCAAGTAAGCGCATCCTGAATATATCTAACAAACATCAGCAATTAGATTTCTCAAACAATTATAGAAAAATTTGTAAAAAATATATTGCAAAGCCTACCAGAAAGCCAACTTACATTGTACTTACAGTAAAGTATCCGATCACATCAAATGTGCAGTTAAAAGAAACATTATAAGTTCATTTTCATTAATAAAGGAATTATTTTCCAATTATTAATCAAATCCTCGAATGCTTTCAAATTCTTTTTTAGAAACAAAAAAAAATTTAATTCGGCCAAGAGATCCCATTTATGGAATATTCAGGGATTCCATTTTTAGGACGAAAAAATTATTATAGAATATTTCAAGCTGCTAAACTAGTAATTCTGCAATGTCTTATAAACAATAACCTTTGAAATGAAATTTGAGAATTTTCTACTCCTAAGAAGAGGTTGTGTAACTCTGATCTTGAAATGAAACTAGCCTTTCCTTATGCTACTATAAACAAAATTTGAAAAAAGTCTCGGATTTTTTCCCCATTGGCCCGGGTTTGCAAGAAAAAAGTAGAATGACATGTGGGGAGAATGTATTCTCCTAAATCAGGTAAGCCGACAATAGCAGAGTGGAGTAGTGGACTGCAGGTAATGAAGTTCAATTCTTATCGCTGTTTAAAATTTTTCTTTCAGCCATTGAATCAAAAAGTTTATCATCCTTCATTTCCAACCTTTTTGTGTGGATACTGACTTTTTTGTACTTCTATCGTTTAAACTAGATTTACAAATGCGTCACTCAAAAATACATTGTAAAGTTAACATAATGATTACACGATTTAATTCTGCAATAAAAAAATTTTCCAATCCTTTCACTAACGCCAAATTTTATTATTTTTTTAATTATAAATTCACATAAAATTTCTGATAATCTACTTTTTTTAACTGCCTACTTGCATTACCCTAGGAATACAGCATAGCCTGTATTCCTAGGCAGTGTTAAGGATCGAACTCGCGACCTGCAGTACACTAGTCCTCATTATTAACAACTACGCTAACATAGGTTCACGGGAATCTGGCTAATGTAGGCGACCCGTGTAACATTCGGCCTTATTTTTTTTTCTCGCGCATCCGGGCCTATGGAGAAAAGAGTCACAACGAGTATTTTTTTATTTTGTTTTTGTTGAACGGAAAAAATCTTCTCATTTCGTGACCAAGTTACACAACCTCTCCTTGTCAGTATCTACCATACGTACATTCCATTCGCGGGGCGCATTGATCGTAAGGGACAGTGAAGCACAAGGAGGCTGTAATACTACATCTACAAGTCAGGTTGCAGGAATGGAGGCCATGGGACAGGACGTGATATATGATTTGTCACAGAAGATGGAATCAATGTGCGAGTCGATGAATGACATCCAGCGTACAATAACGACAATTGATGTGAAATGGTACATTTGTAAATCTAATTTAAACAACAAAAGTATAATAAAGTGAGTATTCTGATGTAATGGTTTGAAATTGAAGATGATAACATTTTCGATGCAATGACTGAAAGAAAAATTAAACTGCGATACGGATCGAACTCGCACAGTAAAGTCCGCATGATAGCGGCGAATGCAGGCTACCCGCGTGACATCCCACGTAATTTTTCCCGCAATACCGGGGTAACGGGGAAAAGTCATATTTCTTTATTTTGCTTCTAGTTGCACCGGAACATTTTCATCTAATTTCGTGACCTGAGTTACACATCCTCTTCTTGTTAATATCTACCGCACCTACATTCCATTCACGGGGCACTTCGATCGCTAAGCCACGAAAATTTAAAATTTACGATCCGGATCCGATTTTATACCGTGTCTTTGGATCCGAATCCGGAACCGAGTAAAATGAAAGATCCGTGGTGGATCTTTGGTTCCGACGGATCCGATCCGGCCATCACTACACGTTAGGCATATGTTTGTGTATCATGGGCTTAGTCCGAAGTGTAATGAATGAGAACAAAGGGCACTTGACGTGATGCTGAAGGCATCCGTTCGACAGTCGAACAGTTGAATGTCTCCGATCCACACAGCGTTGACGATACATTGAGCCTAACTACTTTTCCGTCGTTTATTTATTCATTCATACCAACGGCAAATCTATATCTTAAAGTCATCGTTATTTATCCTATTTATAAAATAAGGATTTTTTGTCTTGAATTAAGAATTTTTAAAATTCCCGACTCAGACCAGAAAACCACGAATAATCCACGAACAATTCCCTGCATTGAAAATTCACGAATAATTCCCGATTTTCCAGGTTTTCCCGGTCAGTGGACACCCTGGCGGTTATCACTAACTTCTGCATCATGACCAACAGAAGATTCTGACTCCCCTACCAGTGAGAGGTTTTATGCCAGACATTTTCATTTATATTAAACTAAGTGGGATCAAAAATGTAACATTATAATGGTGTATAGCGGTTATCAAATCAAGAGTCGGGGACTCGTCAATTCTTTTGCTAAGCTGCTAGCGAAAGTCTCTCTTGGCGAACATATAACATTTGCTATATGTTCACCAGACAAACGAGAATAACCTTTTCGTTGTCAGCGGGATGAAGCTGTCTGGTTTACTGGCTAAATCGCTAGCGAATGAAAATGAGAATATGAATGCGCACACCAATCACCTATTTTTTCGCCAAATTACACAGGCTATAGCCAAAAAGAACCAGAATAGGGCCCCTGGGCTGCCTCTGCAGCAAAGCCGGCCTGAGGCCAGTCGTCCCCTCCTTCATCCCGCCCTCCTCTCCTACATGCAGTTTTCAATCTCTTGGCATTTTCAGGTGATAAAATCTTAAATTTGACCGTTTTGCGATTTTTCCCTGACCACACACAAAATTCCCTGACTTTTCCTGGATTTCCATGACCATTTTCATTTTCCCTGACTTTTCCAGGTTTTCCAGGATTTCCAGGTTCCTATAAACCCTGTACAAGTGTTTGTACACCCGTCCACAATAAAAAGTTACCACCTCGGAGGCCGAACTTTTCTAAGTCCCGAGTTGAAGGAGATTTGACAACACTGTTCCTTGGCGCAGAGTTTAAATGCCCAGAGCTCTCGCCATTTATTGAGGGGTACCCTTCCATTGACAATAATTCCCTTTTCGCCCTTTCTCAAGTCAACAGCCAGGGCAGACCGCCTTGACCCACGACCACGACATCTGCTAGAAGACGAGTCGCCCGAGACACATAGGTACCCGTGGCCACAGAACGGGAGAAGGGGCACGAGATGAGTTCCAATCACTTTTCACCACATTTCTAGTAGAAACATGATAGAAAATGACACTCGCTTTATAACCTCTTTCGCAAATACCTAACATTTATTCTGAGACCACTTTGGAGTCCTATGACAACTGGACGATTTTCCGAGGGTAATGATTTACGTGCTAAATGGTCGTTGTGCTTCCACGGGTATTTAAGACCGTAAAATATGCAATGTTCTGGTAGAAATTTTATGTCCTCTAAACTTCAAAACACTTCGAAACGCCTACATTTATTGATCACTAAGTCACCAATTAACTCAGATTCATCCAACGTTCATGTCGCCAAGCGTAGGTGTGAAGAAAGGCTTAGGAAGGTGTAAACAAAGTCTTCCGTTTATTATTCCGTATTTTTTTTCAATTGATAACTGCTCATGTATTACGTCTAAATGAAATTAGATCAGCTGCTATTATGATCTTCAGTATTTTTGTAATGCTTGAACTCCTGGAACTTTATTCAAAAGCCATTAATTTATGATAATCAATAGCTATCGGCTTACGTGTAGAGATGGGCAACTTGGTAAATTACCACGGTAATTTTTGTAAATTACTGTGGTATTTTTCGTAAATTACCAACACCCCTGAAAATAACAGTAATAGACGGTAATTTTCAGAGAAGTTCTTTTTCAGAAAATTTCTTCCTCACGAAGAAACCATTGGAATGGGTAATATTATTAATTAAGAAGCTAAAACGATTTTGTTTACACTGTGTCCATGATTAATTCCAATTAATTCAGAGTAAGATAACAAATGCACATTGCGCAGATGTATGTCTTCAGAACAAAAATTTCTCATAGTGTGATAAAAGAGAGGCAAATTGCGTGTTGCTGCCAACTTCGTTTTCATTTTTTTAATGAGTTATAATAGATAAACGTCGTGATATGTTTGATATAAGCGTCGGCATTTATATCTCAATGCTATTTGATTTTGTTTGGAGTCCTCTGATAAGGATTTGCAGCTCAAAACTAAAAATTATCAGAAAATTAAGGTAATTTTCGAATATTACCGTTATTTACCTCAATTGAAAATTGCTGTAATTTACCCATCTCTACTTACGTGGGCCGAGCTTCTTTTGCCGGGGCCGAGCTTTTGACTAAGACATATCGACGGTGTTAATGACAACTCTTGCTTCGAGCTGCAATCATATTTGGGTCGTCACTCACTCAGCAGTTACGAAATCTACACGATCATCATCTCGGAGCAGCAATCGAAAAGAAGGCTGCGTTTCGGGTGGCCTCATTCCTCGGAGCCACAGGGCACCCTTTGCGGTCCACCCCCCCCACTGCAAAAATCCCTGTCCACCTTTGTCAGCCCTAAGAGAGGAAAAACCCGCCATGATCCTGGTGCCTGCCTGCTCCTTAAATACCCATTGTACTTGGGCCCTGAAAGAGACTTGAACTGGTAGGAAGAAGACCCGAGGTATCGTGGATGGAGTGGTGGGTGTCATAAAAAGTGTCGGGGATGATACTTAAGGTGAAAAAATCTACGCATCCAAGACCCATTTCCCGTCTCGGCATTATTTAAGAATAGGGCCTCAGCAAAGTGGTCCGTGGTCACTTATCGCCCATACCTGGGCATGTAGTTTTCTTGGAGAGGGAGAGAGGGGAAGGAGAAATTTTTTCTACAGGTGAATTTAGATTTTGACAACGGAAAGCAGTTTTTCAATCAACATTACTGGAATAAGTGGAAAGGATTAGAATATAATCAGAATGTATCTGCGTGTATTGTTAATTTCAAAAATATTTTCGACAGAGTGAAGAGGAAAGGGTTAATGGAACTATTGCGTAAAACAGGAATAAATTGGAAGAACAGAAGACTGAGCCAAAGTTCATGCATTACCAAGAAAGTGCTGGTGAGAGAAGTGGATGGGGAATTAGACGAGGTGGTATTAGAAAGAGGGGTTGCGTAAGGCTGCGCTTAGTCACCGGCACTTTTTAATTCATATTCGGAGGGAATGGTGGGGGGGCTCGATACAGGTGTATAGGCAGGGGAATGTTGATGAGGTTTGCGGGTGATCAGCCCTGGTCAACTAGTCACCCAATGACTTAAATCATAAGAAGACTCATGTAATGAAATTTTGCATGCATGAAGGATGATTTTAATTTAGAAGAGAGGGGTAAGATCATAGAGCAGGGGGAGTAATGTAGTATCCCGGTTAGTATGGAAAAGGAGGATTCTGCCAAAATTGAAGTCTGAAGGAGAATTACGCCGGTTAAAGAGACGTTTCGTCACAGTGGGGGATAAATGACAGGCTTGGTTGACTCATCCTCTAGCAGATATCGCAGACAAGGTGGCTTCATTCATTTATTGCTCTTTTTTCCATACCTCGGTTGATGATTTTAAGCATAAGCTTATTAGCAGCATGAGAGATTCAGTTGCCTTCTTATTTCCTTGTTACACTCGTTTCCGTTTTAGTTGTCAATACAGTTTCTACAAAATCCTCCGACAATATATTCTCCTCGCATATCCCACGGGCGAGTCCATAAAAATCTTCTAGGCCTTTTTGCACAGTCGTTCAGTAATTCCACGTATTCCTTCTAACTACGTTGAATGTGTTTTGGTCACATTGTAAAATTACCCATCCTGTCCTTAATACACATTTCCGTTTAACAATACGAGAAAATGCTATAACCTTTGAGTAGAGGTAGTCCAGTACACGCAGTACTCAAGTACGGACTGCTGGGTTTCGAACAGGGACCTTCGAATAGGAAAACACTTTTTGGAGTTTTGGCCAATGCATCCAAGATACGTTCAATCTGTTCCTAATAATCTCCTTAATACTTATATTTATTAAGTGAGTTTTTTTATATTTTTGAATTAGCATATACTACGATATGATTTGCCGATGAGTATTCATTCTAAGAATTAACCAGACGAGTATACGAGAGTGCGAGGATTGTGTGTAATTTGAAATAAATTCTAAATATATCCGCGATAATTTTTCCTCATTTATTACACAATTAAGCTGGGAACTTAACACTTATATTACGTAAAGACGTCCAATAAGTCTTCTCTTTTCTTATTGAAATCTGTATGTGTCAGTTGTAGCGTAAGTATTTTTGCCATTTACTATACAAGCGCAGTGTTAGAGCTCATCGCGCAGTCAAATAAAAGCATTGATAATTAAAAAATAAAACCGATCGTTAACAGATTTATAAATGCTGATAACAATATTCATCTATTTTATTCATGTTATAAAATCAAAATTTTCTACGACGAAATAAAGGCAAAAATTGAGTATTTTTGGAACGTTTTGGAAATGACATAGACTAAGAAATATCGACGGTGTTAATGACAACTCTTGCTTCGAGCTGCATTCACATTTGGGTAGTCACTCTCTCAAGAGCCGTAGACGCGGAAACCTAAGTGACCCATCTTCAAGGGAGTAACTCCAAGCAACAATCTAAAAGAAGGCTTTTTTCGGGAGGCCTCACTCCTTGGGGCCGACTAATTGTCACAAAGGCACCCTTGCGGCCCACCCTCTCCAACGCAAAAATCTCTCTCCAGGTCATTGAGGAAGGGTCTCACCACAAGCCATGGCAAGGGTGGGAGGAGGACCGTGCCTCGGTCTTGCTGGTCTTTCGTGGTCGGGGCATTTAAAGGGACAGAGCTGCACTGTTGTCAAATCTCCTTCAACTCGGGACTTAGAAAAATTCGGCCTCCGAGATGGTAACTTTTTATTGTGGATGGGTGTACAAGAACTGTATAAAAAATTGTATCGTGTAAAGCGGCCTTAATACAAGTTTGTTTTCGCTCCTTCATGAAAAATGTTAAAATTTCTAAATACAATTTGTAATTATTATATTTCTCACTCCTGTTGAATTTCAATGGGCACCTTCAGCTAGTTTCATAAAAAAACAAAGTTTGCCTGGTATTTCTTTTGTTGAAACTAATGTCTTTCTACCATTAAGTAAGTGGCAAAACCCATCAACAGATTTGTATCTCCTCGATACCTACATTCGAGGTATTCATAAGTTTTCTTTTAGCATAATTATTCAAGATCTTGAATATAGAATACTTCCTATTATTCGAGGTATTCAGGTATTATTTGCACATCTTGCATAATTGTTTACAGCACACGCTATAACTTCAGGTAACACCAGCTGACCATAAAAAGCGAAAAATCTGAGAACATAAAAAAAGGTATTCGGGAGTCAAAATGACCCATGTGGGCTTCCTTGCAGATAAAATATCCTGGGCCTTCGTGTGTTAACATTTGAAATGAATAACTGATTCAGTCACATTTGAATCACCGATATGCATGCATGATATAAGCACCCAAAGGAATATTATAAATATGTGGCAAATGAATAAGGTAAATAGAATATTTATCTCAATATCACTTACTCAACCATTTAAACATTATCTGTGGATGATTAGTCCAAATGAAACAAATAGAAAGAGTATCCTTTAGCTATAACTTTATATACTTTATAGGGAATTGTGATGTGATTCTAGCATGAATCAAAATAAAATGCTATAGATGGATCAACAGCAAAAGCTTGATAGAAACAGGACACTATAACATTATGTATCAATTTTATCAAAAACATAATCTTAAACAATTCACTGATCTACACTGCCAATTTTAAGCAGGCTTCATAGAAATATGCTTACTCTGCACAACTTCATCAGACAACATTCATTGCACTTTTTCACTAATTTCCGCATACTTATATTGACAATATAATTTTTCCCAGCAAATTCATGCCATCATTAAGTATATTACAATAATAGAAAAAATACTAAGATATCCAAGACAATGATTTCTATGATAACATGTGAAAATAGACTTACGGCAAAGTGGGCTAAAACCTCTTGTTTCTCATCAGCTTCATGGCCTGAAACAAGTATCTTTGTAGGTCGGTGATCCACAGAAGTATGAGCATGATGGACGTGATGTTGACTACTTAAAACTAGATGACCATGATGCCCTCTTCCTCTGTTAATAAAAAATGTAGAAATTAATATTTTATTACATGTTGAATTACCATAAGTGTATGGGTGTTAGATCCTTTTCTCCAAGTTAAGAGTGGTTTGCCAGAAAGGTCTGGTGCTCTGAAAATCACATGACTGGGTTTAACTGGACATGAACAAAGACCTATTCTAATTGAATCTGGGACCTATCATCAGTGGCTTAACACTTCACATCTCTGGCTATGTGGCCAATTAAAAAAATCAAAGAATTGATCAAATTTAACATTTAAATAATCAGGTTAAATACAAATTAAATGTATTACGTAGGACTAAAGTAAATAATGGCCATGACTATGAATGGTCTTATATGAAGAGATTTTTCATCACACTACGGCAACTACATACCAGCTAAATTTACTTGGGCTATTAGATAGGATTGGAATAGATAATTGGGTGGAGGCAAAACATTTCACGGAACAGAATAAGGGTGGAACATAATCCAGCATCACCTTGCCTATTTTTGACAAAAAAAACCCAACATTCAATACTTAATGACCCATTCAATGGATGTGGTAATTAGTCGATTTATTGAAGTATCCTCTAAATAACATTCAAGAAGGAAATGGTATTCCATGGAAAATCTCTGCCATTGCTGGGGTACAAACTCAGAGGTGGGAATCAGATGTAAGTACTATAATTACGGAACTAACCACCAGATCCTTGTGAAGTTATGGTTGGTATGGAAAATAGATCACTTAAGCTGCAAGAATGAATTATCTTCTATAAATTTAAAAAGATTATGCCACTTATGTATTCCCTTCAAATCCCTTCAGTGACATAATTTACGATAATGAAGACAAACTGAATTATAATTAGAAAATAACAGGAGCACCATATTACTAGCTTTTTTATTACATTTCTTAGGATCTGACAAAATCAACTTCACATGCATTATTTACAGATAATCCCAGGAGTGAAAATAACTGGATAAATGCTATATTCACTTCATTGCATATACACAATTGCAATGGTAATTAGTTGATTCAAATGCTATAATTACCTTCCTCTGAACCCTCCTCTTGAAACAGCGACTCTGGAGCGAATGCTTCCTCGACCCCTCAAGCGCATAAGGCCAGTTCCCCGACGTAAGCCAGGTACTAAACTCTGGTGGCTGCTCACTCCAAGAATCCCCAAAGAATGCGCTTCCATTTTCAACTCAGCAACTTTACGCTGAAGCTCTGATGTATCCCCTCCCTCTTGCTGTCTGGTAAACAAGTCTAATTCAGCATCCAAAATTTCCTTTTGGGCCTTGAAAAAAACATATAATTATACTCATTAAAACCAATCAATATTCTGATATAGCCAGGCCCAGAAAATAAAATGATATTCACGGTTACAATTACAACATTTTATGGCATCAAGGTTTTTTACCGGAGAATAGTTATTAAAATTTATAGTAAATCTTCAAGCAGGAAGGCTTCATTTTTCCATAGGCTTATGCTAATTCTAGAGGTAAGCTATCAGCCCAACACAAAACTTGAAGTCCTGTAAACTTATAAACTAAGATAAACTATCATGCATAATTATGAGTAGGGACATGACATTTTCGCGAAACGTTTTTTGCGACAGGATTCACGAAATAAGCGACTTGAGGGTTTAATCATGAAATTAACCGTGTCTTCTTTGAAATGCGATTTTTTTAAACAAAATTTGAGATATTTTGCAAATGCCGAATTTTTGTAGCATGAAATATTTTCTTTAGTGATGGCCGGATTGGAATTTTCATTTTTCTCGGTTCCGGATCCAAGGACACGGAGTAAATTTGGATCCGGATCGTAGATTTTAAATTTTCGCAGCTTAGCAATCGAAGTGCCCCGTGAATGGAATGAGGGTGCGGTAGATATTGATAAGAAGAGGATGTGTAACTAAGGTCACGTAATTAGATGAAAACGTTCCCGTGCAACTAGAAGCAAAATAAAGAAATATGACTTTTTTCCCCCATTATCCCCCGGTATCGCGGGAAAAAAATACGTAGTATGTCATGCGGGTAGCATACATTCGCCGGGATCAGGCGTACAACGAGAGTTAGTGTACTGTGCGAAGTTCCATCCCAATCACAGTTTAATTTTTTCTTTCAGTCACTGCATCAAAAATTTTATCATATTCAATTTCAAACCATTACATCTGAATACTCACTTTATTACACTTTGTTGTTTAAATTAATTTACAAATGTACCACTCATAAATTAAGGATGGTCGGGTCAGATCCAAAGATCCATGGGTCTTTCATTTCATTCGCTACTGAAATCATATCCAGGGACAGTAAAAATTCAGATCCGGATCGGAGATTTTAACATCTCGCAGCCTTGTGATCGATGCGCCCCGCGAATGGAATGTACATATGGTAGATACAAACAAGGAGACGTTAAGTAACTCGGGTTACGAAATGAGAAAAGATTTTTTCCGTGCCACAAACGAGGAAAACAAAATAAAAAATACTCGTCTTGACCTTTTTCTCCTTAGGCCGGATGTGCGAGAAAAAAAATTAACCCAAATGTCATGCGGGTTGCCTACATTCGCCATGTTCCTGTGAACCTATGAGAGCGTAGTTGTTAAAAATGAGGACTAGTGTACTGCCAGTCGCGAGTTCAATCCTTAACACTACTTAAGAATACAGCCGTGCTGTATTCCTAGGGTAATGCTAGCAGGCAGTTAAAAAAAGTAGATTATCAGAAATTTCATGCCAAATTATAATTTTAAAAAATAATTAAATTTGGCAAAAGGAAATGATTGGAAAAAATTTATATTACAGAATTAAATCGTGGCATCATTACGTTAACTTTACAGTGTACTTTTGAGTGATGCATTTGTAAATCTAGTTGAAGTGATAGAAGTACAAAAAAGTCAGTATCCACACACAAAGGTTAGAAATGAAGGATGATAAAGTTTTTTATTCAATGGTTGAAAGAAAAATTTTAAACAGCGTAAGAATCGAACTTCATTACCTGCAGTCCACTGCTCCACTCTGTTATTGTTATTACCATTATCTCATTAATTTGCCTTTAACTTAATTTTGCCTGTGTTTTTTATGTTGTGTAGGGTAGCCATAACTTCTGTATTGGATCTCAAATGTATGTACTATTAACTGCTTGTTCACATTGGTATGAAGTCTTTATTATAATATTTAAAAAAAACCCTTCCTTTAAGACTCCTTTTTCCCAACATTAAACACAGCTTTCACCTTTTTAAAACGATTTTATTTACCGTATTTGTCATTTTTAAACACCGCTTTTGATGATTTTTATTTACCATTTTTCGGTGTCCCTAATTATTAGGGATGGATCAACTACAAATAAATTTGCAAGTAGCTAATTTATGTGTATACATCCTACGATTGTGGCTGTTCAAAATGATGATGCCTTCATTGGAAAAGGGGCACATGCATGGTAGTGTAACATGGAAAAATCTAAGGTACAGTAAGTCCTCAACTTACACTGATCTGAGTTACACGAAATCGGAGTTACACAGATGTTCAGTTAGGCCGGTGATAAGGTCTGCACCAACCGGCATGGGACAAAATCTCTCAGCGGGGTACCAGTGCACCCAAGCCAAAGCGAATCCCGCCCGGCAGAACGCTGACCCGCCACGAATATTATTTAGTTCGTTGCATGCCTTGTTTCCCTCGTCCTGAGACAAGTCTAGCACAAAATTACTATGCGAAATGTCAAAAGGAGAGTTCATTGTAGCGATTAAGAAGTATCTGTTACTCATTCCAAAAAAAAAAATGAAAATGATTACATCAAATACTTGTATATAAGCATGCTTTTGAACATTTATTGCAAATAGTATTTTTTAAAATTAGAAAGTATTGCTTGCTAATACTACTTTCTCGGTATTTGTCTTCTGCGAATGCGATTATGAAGAGAGATCTTTGTCAGATGACACAACCATAGTCTTAACACTGAAGCGGAAGTACTGATGCCCGCACGCGACCTGAAGTCCCGTGAATGTATCGCTTTGGCCTGAGGGACATTAAGTTCACCCCCTTGGCAAATTTCGCTCCCACGTCCCACTTTTGCGTCCCGCACCTGTGTGTTCAGATCACAGATGTTCAGACCTTATGTTTGTGTATTCACCATGTTTCTGTTACTGCGACAGATACACTGGTGATGACCCGTGACTCGTTGTCAAGCGCGCAAGAGTTGATACCAAACTACGGGCGTTCGGAATGCTCACTCTAGTTGAGGTCATTACATAGTTCAATAGGTGATGATTTGATCATGGTGATGGCGAAAAAGTCTAATGTGATTACCTTTTTCCTTTTCATCGTCTTCGCTGAACCCTTCCTAGGCCTCTCGCAATACCGCTGAATTTTTAACCTTGTTTTTACTTTTAAGTCTATAAGTCCATGGACTTCACATAGAATAACGCCTCCCTGCGAGACATCATATATATAAATAATTGCACGTCAAGCATTAACACACAGCAACTGAAACTGATACACATTCACACCAATAGGCGAGAGAAAACTGACTGGACTTACAAACAGATGGCGCCATAAGCAGCGTCGAATCTGGCAGTCCTCGGTATGAGGAGCATACATTGACTATTTGTTCCCTTTGAAATCCATCACAGGTCGAAAACCTGACCGGCCCCATAAGAATCTACGTGCTTGATCTTTTACTAGCTGTCGCCATGTAACTGTCACGATGACAGAAACCCGAAGAAAACATAAGCCTGTCACCGGCCTTACATGGAGTTGATGTCTTTTTTCAGTGTAGTTTGACCATCCCGCGTCGAGTCGAGTCAAGTCGACGCGTAGTTAACTATTTACCCCATAGATGACGTCTGCTATCCATCACAACAAAAGAAGAACATGTTTTGAGTAATTATACTTACTTCAGATTTAAATATCCAATTAAATAAAGATTGGATTTGTGTTACTCTCGGAATTGTCATATTATGGTAATTTAATGGCCTCTCAAAAGATGGCATTTTGTGTAATAGTCTCCGATTGCCGCCAACTGAGGTAAAAGCGGCACCACTAATGGTTCAAAAATGGATAGGTAAGTTGTTGCATTTTGACTTATGCAGATTTTGACTTGCGCGGAAATTTTTGGAATGAATTAACCGCGTAAGTCAAGGACTTACTGTAATAGTTACCAGTATGAATGACAAATTCAAGTGGAGAAATCAATGCGCAGAACCAAGACAAAAATGAAGGCAAAAAAACGTAGTAAACATGGTATGAAATCTAGTACCAATGATATCAGCAACAAAGCAAAAGTATTTCAAATGTGGGCTATTCAAGAGAAACAGTTGTTACAAGTACTCCAAAAGCTGAAATCTTAGCCTTGTTTGGATCTTTATGATTGATACATGGTGACTTCTGATTAGCACAAACATGGTCATCGTACCAAAGTCTTGAAGTTGTGGAATCAAGACATTAGTGTATTGTGGTGCTTTACAGCAGTCTCATAAGTTAGAGGTCATTGTTCACCTACATACCCATTTTGATGATTCATCTGCCAGACCAGTAAAAAGGAGGACTGATAAGCTTGCGGTTTTATATTCAATTTTAGATCCATTTGTCGGCAACTGAGTGAAAAATTACACAAAGAGAGAGTACATTGCAATCGATGAAATGCTGCAGCAGTTTACTAGCTCAATTTAGTTTTATTCAGCATACATATTCCCAGTAACTCTGCGAGGTATGGTCAAAGCCATAAATTAATTGTCTACTATGCATAACTTAACTGACATTAATGAGTTTTCCAGCAAAGCCAAAAAAATAATGGAATACTGTATCACCAAAGGTGCAATGTTTGATAAAATGTGCGCAGTATATTCTAATTCTTGAGTAACATTCCCTTGCATAATTTTATTTATTAATAAATATATCAGGCATAAATTCGTAGATACAGTATTTTAGCAAGACCATTGAAAAAATTGAATACCGAAGAAGAATATCCCTGAAGGATTTAGCGGTGGGTCTGAAATTGATCAGATCAACCATTTTACTTTGGTGGAGGATTTGTATGCGTATCAGAAATACTACCATCCCCAAGAAGGAAAAAAGAGAAACGACGCTATAAATTGTTTACTACAGTACTAAAACACTAAAATGAGGTAAAAGCCACAAAACGTATTGGTAAAAAGCATTCACAATCTTCCGTCATTTGACTCTCAAACCTCAAGGACACCAGGGGGGTAAGTCTGTAACTCTTGTTTTCTCCCGAAAATGGGAGAAAGGAGACTCGTGAGTCACCTACACGAGAGTTGTCGCCCGACCAAAGTCTCTTAACGGTTTTCTCCGGAGAAAGGAGACAAATCTGTCGCCTGGAGAATACTAGTCTCCTGACCCAAGTCTATAAACCCTCTCAAGCGCCTTCCGGCATCCCAGACAGGTGCCTCAGTTACATCCCACTAGAGAACCCAACGTATCTCTTTCTCCTATGGAGAAAGTGCGCATCTTGACAGTAATTAGTTGATTATTTCCAAAACATTCATTGCTCTGCGAATCATCGGAAGCTAATTTTTGACCCCGAGAAATGTTTTAGGAATTTTATTAGCAAATTAGGTGACAGATAGTATTGTTACTCAATACTAATTACCTGTTAGAGTTGAGATAGTTTAATTTCCGAATCCATTTACGTGCCAGCTGAGTTGAAATGTCTCTTTGCGAACACGTTTATTAGGTATGATGCTCTCAAGTTAATGTAACAATGCCTTTACAAGGTGTATATATTTTCTTATTGATTTGCTGCTGAAGTTTTTTTTTTCACTTAATACAATTGCATCGATCTGTAACGTAATGTAGCGACATAGTGCAGTGCTCATCATAATCTCTTTAGCATGACATGAGGCAAGTAAGACCCAGGGTCATTGTGTCTTTTTTACTATGTACTCGCGACTTTAGAATGTTTTTATGTTACGGTGGTGTAGTTATAGTGTTGATGTTCAGGAGAATTACATTCAGGTAATGTAATACCATAATCTGCCACTAATGTTCAGTTTGTGGCCCACAAAGGTATTTAATAACTACCTGTAAACTATTTAGTTTCATTTAACAAAATAAATCGTACGCTGGAAAGTCCATTCCCTATAATGCACTCCTAACGAACTATTAAATAAAGCAATAGTTAAGCGGTAAGTCGTTCCCGATAAGGCAAATCCTCTAGATTTGTGCCTCATTCTGATAAACTAACCTACATTCTCTGCATTAATAAGTATTATAAACAAAGGATTCAAAGTAAATATCTCATTTAGTCTCGTTGTATAGATAAGAATCGAAATTTTGAGGCAAAGGACGGTAACTTCATGCTGCTGGCTTTAAATGCACACATGTCCATGATGTCACACAAGTATTATCGAAAGCAAATAACACAAAAAATCACTCGCATAACCTCATTGAGCTCCATTACTTCTTGTCCAAAGGTTTTTTTACAAAATTACTGAAGCAAAACAGCTGTAGCCACCATCATTTTAAGGGATGAGACTTTCCATTGGTCCTTACGAAGTTCATCAGCTTCGCCTTACAAATTTTTCATAATGCGACTTTTCTCCCATCCGGTCAGGAGAAAAAGTTTTCGCTACCCAGTTACAGACTTCGGTCAGGAGAAAACTTTGGGCGAGATCTCTTTCTCCAAAACGAGATGGCTAAAGATACAGACCCCCCACGCAACATGTTGTTAGGTGAGCTAGTCAGTGTTAAAGTTAAAAAGGTGAAAATATATACCTAAATTGTGCATATTTAACTATAGAAATACATTTTGTTGATTAAAGGCATAAAAAATTTTCATTGGTTAATGAAATAATTTGTTTCATTACTTTATGTCCTTGTGTACCGCGTACATAACACATCCGCACGTGTAATGGAAAAGGACACCTGCCAGAAGGTTAATTGCTGGCAATTAATCTATTAATTTTTAGCAATCAATTACTCCATCAATTTAAAGTTGCGGCTATCTAATTAGCTACAAAATAAGAACATGCAGCAGTTATGACACACAACTATTCATAAAAAGTAGCTACATATGAGCTACCATAGAGCTATTCACACTCAAAGCTATGGATGGAAAGTGATATGGATAGTAAAGCTATGGATAGAAAATATGGATTCTGGAATGCCATATAATTTTCACAAGGGCAGTGCACCAGCCCACACAAGGCATTTGGACCTAAACCAGCTCAAAAACAACATCAACATATTTTGGTCCAATGAATTCTGACCCCCAAACAGCCCTGATTACCCTGGACTATCATGTTTGGACGGGAGATGAAAAGGTCAATATGACATCTGGGCATTCCCCACTGGCATAATAAAGGACTGGCATTGAGGCGGCATTTGCCAGCATAAACTAGAGCATTACAAAATTTATGTGGACCCTTCAGATGGAGGCAGCCATTCAAGGGGAATATATTTAATATTTACAGGGATTTAACTCATAGTTTCAGGCGTAACTTTCTGGAACATATTCAAGATTGAAACCATGGTCACTTTTTAATAAATTTATGTGGAATGACAAAGTTAAGTTCAATCATTTACAGGGATTCCCAAAGTGTCATGAAAAATAATTTTTGTAATACTTATTTAATTAATAACATCTTGCTTGCAAAAAATGTTCAATATTTTTGGAATTTGATGACACACCGTATTATTTTCATTATTGGTGAATATACATGAAGGAATTAGTAATAGTAAAGCTCATATATCAATGATCACTTTCAGTGTACCTCTTCTTTTGTTTTGCGATTCTGGGATGGGGTGACATTGTTTGAGTTGGCAGGTGGTCCACTAGCAGCCAAATCCTTCCTGATGGCCTCAATGCTTTCTTGGAGGGACTTGACAGTTTTTAGAATGGCTTCCCTCTCTCCTGTTCTTAGGAGCCCAACAGCTGAGGCATTCCCACTGCTGGCAGCTAAGTTGCCCTTTTCAAGTTTTTCAATGAGTATTTTTTGCTGGGCTAGTTGTTTTTCCACCAATTCCTGTTTGCGTTTACGCAAGTCAGCAGTCAGTTTCAATGCCTCCTAATTAACAAAAAAGAGAGAAAATGATCCTTCATTAAAACTGGATAATTCGAGCACGGAATTTGCTTATTTTATAACAATCCAATCACACAAACCTTTCTGTTCTCTTCCTGCTTCTTTTTCCAAGCCTCTTTAGCAGCAAGTATTTCTTGAGATTTTTTAATAGCTGCAGCAGCCTAGAGAATTAAGTTACAAAACAAGACAATAATAAAATTAGGCTCATAATTAGACTGGTCAATAAGACTATGGCTAAGATAAGCAAGCATCAAAGACAACAATGGGCTCATTTCTGTTAATTTTTCTGTTTGAACAATCTTATTTTTTTAATACAGCTATACAAAAAATAGTAATAACCAATGACCAACCTGTGCCTTCACATTTTCTTGGGCAACTGAAACAACAACTACTTCAGCAGGCTTTTTGAGGGCTGTAGGGATGTATACAGTCTTAGTTAAGTTGTTTCCTGACATGATCACCTAGGAAAGAAATAAGAAGTCCATTGAGAGGAGTCAACAAATATTTCTAGTACATAAATTATCATTTTAAGTAACCCACTGATAGCTAATCTCAATCAGCTAAATTTCATGCATTGAATGCCACTAAAATCCAACATCTTATTTGCATCACAAAATGGCTGAAGTAGAAATATAACATGGAACATGCGATGCAGCAAGGACACCCTATTACTGCAGGGAGTTTTATGCAGTTGGAGGCAAGTTTATGCCACCTGTGAGCAATCCCACAGAATAGCACAGCCAGTCTTTCTTTCGATAAATGACTCTTAAAGATCGCTTCATGGTCTTATGCCATTTTAAAATTCATAGTGCACATCTTATTTCCAGTTTATTGCCTCCTGCAAACCTCTGGTTTATTTCTCTATACAAATTACAGCAAAATCTAGAGGCTTAAGGAAATTCTTGTATTCAGCAAACAAAGCTGAGAGTTGTTTTCACTTTTGGAAATGGTAGAATATTCGCGCAGAGAAAATAAATACACACACAGATTATCTACATAAGAGATAAATTGGACTAGATTTTCTCAAGGCATAAAAGAATGATTTATTACGATCATGGCAGGGCTTATAAATTGGTTAGCTTTATGGAACCTTGTGGGGATTAATCAAGTTTTATCATAGCCATTGGTCATGTTAAATCTTATCATATATTTTGTAAAGCTGGATGATTAGATGAATTTCTATTCAAAATGTATTACTTCCTGCCAATGGAATTTATTCACTGTTCATAACAACGAGGACTTTTTCCAATCAGGGGCTATGAATGCATTTTGTTATTTTGGATTTTCTGAAATTTTGTAATATCACCTACCGTCCCATACATTTGCTACAGCCTTTTGGTCATGACCAACACTTTCACTTCATAAAAATAAAATTTCATAATATCAAAGTTCATAGTATCAAGTTTCTACCATATGTTATAGATAAGAATAATCAGGGTCCAGAAAAACTCAGACATATATGACACTGATTGCATTCCTTGCATGAAAACTCACAAAAGGGATTAAAGACAGGTAGGGATTAAAGACAGGTAGCTTGGTTTATCTGGCTACCCTTTGTGAGGAATTCCATTCCTGTGAATAACCATATTATGTTTGTTTTAGTGATCCTCACATGTACTTCCCGAATAACCTGAGAAGGAATTGTAATCAGGTTGAATGAATCCTTTCTCTTGTTTGTCCTTGACAAGGAATAGATCTTTACAGCTAACTTATCACAAATAGTGTTTTTAAGCATTTCTTTTGCTGCTACTACTTTGGTGTATCTGTAGAAAGTGGTGAGGATTAACGAAACTGTATATATGCAAGCATAGCTTTCAACTTCTTCACTAGAGGGGCAAACTTTAATTCTGCCATTTGATTCATTGCTGGTTATTTCAAACTTTGGAGGCCACTTATCCATTTACTTCTCTATCCAAGTTTAGGCAGACTTAGAATAATAAAAGCTAGTCTGCAAAATTTAACTTAAGTGCTGTCTTTCATACCTTTAATGTCTTCCTTAGATTTTTAAAACTAAGCATAGTGTCACTTTACCACAAATTTATTTGTGGCAGGCGCTGATCCACTCTTGGGATATTAGTGGCCAAAAAATAGATTAATGTTTTGGTTGACATTTACATGGAAAATCTTTTCCTACTCATACCATAATTTTACATGTTTGAACGAAATCAATAATACTAACCAGCAAATGATGAAAAGCTAAACATGCAGGTTATAATTTTAAATGAATCCCCTACTTAGCCAAAAATTCATTCAATCACAGTATACCTTGTAGACTTAAAGAAAAGACTTATGCATTATCATTTTTCAATGCATTAGAATGACACTTTGGAAAATGAAACCATATAAATAGGGCTTATGAAATTAAGATAAAAAACATATTATAGTAAAATTAGTAGGGATGGGTCGGTTCGGTTCTTCGGTTCTCGGTTCCACCGGTTCTTGAGCTTAGAACCGGAACCGAGGCCAAAAATAATCGGTACCGAAATAATTGGCGTGAAAACCAGTTTGAAATCTACTCACACTCCGAAAGTGGAGGCTTCACATTAAAACCTGGTGAAATAGTGTACTTAGATGCTTCAAAGTCGCGAATTATTCTAATTCAGTCTCTGAAAATGATTATTGATTACCTTATCTTACCATTGAGCAATGCAAAGTAAGTGGTAAATTAAGAACCGGAACCGAGAATCGGAACCGAAGTTAAGAACCGAACCGGAACCGAGAAAAAGTGGAACCGACCCATCCCTAAAAATTAGGAAAGTAAATACTCATGCAGAAATGCAGACTGGTAATTCTCTATTAGAAAGAGAGCTGTATGAATATAAAACAAAAAGCAATCATCACCAAATAATGTAATTTCCCTAAATCTTCAAAACCTATGAATTCATAAGTGCATACAGTGAAAATGCCATTAGAAATACCAATCAGGGCGTCCACACTCAAAGGAAATAAAAACTTCCGAATTTTTGTTCCCTGGATCTATGTACAGTCACATATAGTAAGGTGAGGAAATCAAATCAAATGTGACACAACAAATGGGGATAAAAGTGGGCAATCATCCATGATATGACCAGTAACTATAATAAATAAATAGATAAAAACCTATGATGCTGGTATCATTTCCACATTTCCAAGGAGCATAGAACCAAATAGTTAACTAAAGCTAACATTTCTCAAATATACCTTTTTGTTATAAAGAGTGTTCACATATGGCAATACAGTACAGATAAGAGAAAGTGGATTAAATAAATGGGATAGTACTATAGAGACATTATACTTTACATTATATACTCTAGTATTATACTTCAACATATTTTTAAGCATGCACACTGAAATAGTTGAGAATATATTTTCAGCGAAAAAAATGTAATAATGATATACTTTTCAGGAGGCTTAAAAATAACTCTTCAAGCATGATGTAAAATATACTCCTCAACAAAATTGACCTATTCACGTTTCACCCACTGAAATTGCTCCATAACATCACAAAAAGCAACTATGTGACTTTGAAAAAGCCAATAATATTATCACTTTTTTTAAATTTTAATCCAGAATACAAAACTTAAATTATAATTTGGTTGGACAGGTATGTGTCTAAATGTCAGAGCTCAGACAGTAAAATTTAAAAAAGTAGAATTTGCTAAGTGGCCAAGTTTCTTCACCCAGCATTATAATTCTTCACATTTCCAGAGAATTTCAGATATGATATTTAACTCTAAACTCTTGCCAAATAAAATAAAAGCAATTTCTTATACCGAAAATTGATTGTTTCGTGGGAAGGAGAAAGACATCACAACAGCCAATCACAGAAGACCTGACCCCAACGGATGAGTATATAAGATGGCCAAACGACTACTTCAATACTTAAAACTAAAGAAGCCGACTGCAACACCGGCAAAACTGCTGTCCCAAGAATCATGGACCAACGAGGAAGAAACCTGGAAGACCTGCATCTTCACTAAATTACACCATCCTGAATACAATTCTACTGTACTCTGGGCAGCAAGATATTATTTTCCAATAAGTATTCATGACATAATAAAATTACTAAGTCATGACTACTATTAGTTCTACTGATTACAACGAAGAGTAAATGTTAATATCAGGTATAGGAAAACCTTAACATTACATCAATTACCAATGATGATAATCTATTGAAAAATAATGATGGATAATGAATATAATGGTGCATGAGAAGGGAAATTATATACTTACATAAAACTCTAGAAAAATGATTTTAACTATCGCAATCTACTTTCACGTGGAAACTTAATATGGACTTTAATACAAGTCAAAGTCTAAGAAATTCTGAGATAGAGAAGGATTAAGTTATAACAAAACAGCAAAAAAAAATCTTGAAGAGAAAGTTTCCGACACACTACCAAATGACATTACTAGATATGGGTCAAATAGCAGATTTCTTTCGAATATTAAATTATGACTGGAATATATCAAATTTTGAATACCTCGAATACTAGAAATGCAAATTTTATGTTAAATGTTATTTTGCAATTTACTGGTTTCCTGTTGAAGTAAATAGCTAAAAGTTGATTAAAATAAAAAATGTAATTCTGGTTTTAAAATGTCAAATATACATAAAATAATTTTCCTTACAATTATAGACTACTGAATAAAACTTCTATAAGTCTTAACCCTTTTGCTGCGGCTCACTCTCTGGAAACCTACTCGTCCAATGCAGTAGAAAAGTGAAAGCGCTACAGGGAGAAAGAAATGGTACGTTCACAGCAGCCTACCGTGCGATCATACTAGGTATCTTCACAGCAGCGAAAGGGTTAAAGGCCGTTTTACATGGTACATTTTTTTGTACAATTTCATGAACAAATGCTTGCATGAGAAAATTGTACTGTGTAAAGTGGCACATTTTGAGAACGCTTATGCAAATGTCTATATGTATTTACAGAAAATAGAACCTGTTCTAATTCCATTCAGACAAACATACAATTTCGTGCAGTTTCATACATTAGTTTGTACAATAAAATGTACCGTGTAAAGCGGCCTTAATAAGTGAGCATAAAGCGTTAATACATTTTTTGTCCGGTTTTGAATTAAATGGTGTGGTTGATCACCACTGATGAATACAGCTAAATTAGCATAATTATTTCAGATCTCGAATATTGAATACTTACTAGTATTCGAGTATTCGCACATCTCTAACCATAACCTAATAATTATTTTCTCTTATTTCTCATTATACACTTCTATTTTAAATAAAAAAACACACTCAGTATGATTAAAAATTCATTAGCACTTTGCAAAAAGGTTTTGTAAAATTTTCATAAATGTTAGCCAGTATCCTGGAATGCAAAATCTGAAGTCACCTGCAGCAGTACTGTTCAGAATTGAAAGGTTAAAGAAAGACTAAAGATGATATATAAATATTGACCTTGGTTGAAAAATCCCTTACCTACTGATTCAAAGCACTTGAAGCAAAAATTTTATTTCAGCCAAAATCTGACCACAACATCACTTTTACCAGCTCTACCATTCTCCATGTCATGCAGTTTTTTCAGAAACTTGAGACCATATCCCTATGTTAATTAGATAGATTTTACAACCAAAGCGTGATGAAAGACTGACAAATTTTGAAAGCAAGTTGTGCCTTCCAAACAATAAAAAAAGTATAAATACAAAAACCAGTATCTTATACACATTGGCTGTATATTGACTAATAAGACCAGTGATGTTTGTTAATATGTCACTAATTGATTCTCTAATAACACTAAATTGACTTTGGTTTCATAGTTATGTAGATACTTCCAAAGAATCAGGAGCAAAAATAATCCAAGAAATAAAAAGTATGGTAGATTTTCAGCTAATTAATAAGCTGAACACGAAGAGGAATTTTCTAAGTTTACTTAAGAACTCCAGTTTTCCCTGAATATTTCATTTGTAAACAAATTTCCTGAGTATTTTCTAGATTTCCCAGGTGGGTGGACACCCTGATTACCCTAAAAAATACATTACTAAAACAAATGCCAAAGTGGCCTTTTAAGTAGGAAATGAAGTATAGTAACAAATAGCAAAAAAATAAAGAGAGCTGAGCTCACATTACACAAGCCATCACAGACTCACTTTCTCATTCTCCAGTGGGGGAGGGAGCGAGAGAGCAGTGGGAGGGGCAGAGGGGACAAGGGGAGTGGCTTTCGGCTGCAGCACGTTCAGGACCTTGGTCGGGTTGGGCATCATCATCACTGAGCCCAGCCGCTCCTTCACAGAGGGCCTTGGGGGAGGGACGTTCTCTTGCTTGCCCTTGTGAGGTGGAGTCCAGGAGTTTTGGGGACAGGAGTAGGAGTGGAGGGATAAGGCACAGGAGTGGTTGGGTAGGGTGACAAAGAAGAAGAGCACATTTCGTGAACTACCAAAATGAGCTACATAACCATGTCCCCTTCAAAGGGGTATTAAAACATTACCACCTTGAGCACATACAAACAAAAACAATGGTCCACAATACAAAGATGAAAAATTATCAAACCTTCCCTTTTCACTTATGATGCCAAGAAAAATATCCAACATCAATTACCCACGGTAAAATTTTTCACTGCAAGTATAAAAATGTACCTATTTGCCAAACTGTCATTTTTGACAGTATGTTCTAGTTAAAGACTTTTACAAAACTGATTACACAGAATATAAAAGTAAAATGTTAATTGGTAATTCCAGCTTTGATAAGGTTTCAAATTAGGATCTTGTCATGATGGCATCATTTAAGTAAATTAATCTCATTCAGGGATCATTTTGCAATATTTTTATTTGAAGAGTCTAAACCTTTCAACAGGGTCTTTTTACTCAGTAGTTTTAATAAAGAGCACATAGCATGAGCAATACCATTAGTGTAAAAATAATCCACAATGTTAAACCAATATTAGGATTGTTGACTGGTGTTGATGGCAATCAAATAAATACATTTACTCAGCGGACATGATAATAAAAAGTATTATTAAAGGTAGGTATAATTTTTTTCATGGGAAGATGTCAATAAAAATAGCGACACAAATGGCCTCACAACAGAACTCTTAAAACAAAATATTTTAGATTAGCTTAAAATAATAATGATTCAAAACTCAGGTACATTATGCTCTGAAAACTATTATGTTGACATAACCATCATTCCCATTTTTCAACAATTTCATAAGAAAGGATCATTCATTATCTTAACAACTATAAATTTCGTGCCTTCAAAGTATTAAAAATTTTTAACTTACAACTATGGCCATCAACAACTTAACTAACATTTTATAAATAAACTCCTATCAGCATTGAGTTACAGACACCCAAGACTCAAATTTGTGTACATCATAGTTAATAAAAAGAAATTAATGATTAGGATAGGAACAATAAACTTAGATTTCATTTTCCTTATGTTATATAAACTGTCAACAAAATAATTTTATGCACTCAAATTATGTATTATAATCAACATAAAAATACCTTATTATACAGTAGAAACTCAATGCATACCTATCACAAAATTTGGTATTGCAAAATTTTATCATGAAGCAAATTAGCTTGGTCTGGGCCACAAGGACATCCCAAATGCAATGGTTCAAAAGCAATGCAATAAAATTTCAGAAACATCGAAATAATTAAATGTGGTTGTTGTCACAATGAAAAATAAGTAGTTATTTTCTTGCTGGGTAAAGGATTAAGAGTACCTATTTCACACAAAATCCATAGGGTTTTGGATAATGCTATTCTTGAACTGCAGACTACAAAAGATGCACTACTAATTTTAGGAGGCTACAATCTGGTGTTGCAATCATATCATCAAAAGACACAGAGACCATGGTATTCTACAGAAATGCTTCTCTGCAGCATATGAAAGATGCAGTGATTGGAAAATAAAAACGATAGATCATAGGTTTAACAAAGCAAGCGCTTTTGTTTAGCAGGAAAATTAGAAAGATTTGTGGATAAATCTTAAGATTAAAAAAATATTTTCCTGCCACTCCTTACATAGAGTTTTTTCCTTCCATCAAAAACAACCCTGCGATTGGTAAGTGTTCCTTTTCAACCAATCACAAACTTCAGTAAGGGGGCTACTTCAATACTGATGATGATATATCAAGTCCACATGGATGTACCTAATTTCATTTATGGATGAATTTCAGGAACTTGAGGGTAAAACCTCATATTTTATTCAATGTTTTTGTTATCATAATTTTATTCCTGTTATGAAACATTGCCAGTTTCTGATTAGATCTTGCCATAAAAAAATTACTCCAGAGCTTAACTTATTTCAAATATGAGAGATAAGTTGAAAACAAGGATTTTGTATAATTGAGTTTCTACTGTAAATCATTAGACACTTAAAATTTTACTAAAATTTATATTCTCGAAACATTATTTAATAATTGTCAAATTAAAAAAAAATAAAAGAGTAATAGGGATTGAACAATGGCTAAGTTTGTTAGTGCCATTTAGGATAGATGGAAAATTAGGAACAGGGACTTAAGGGAGTAGAAGAAGAGTGGAACTGAACTGAGAAACTATGTGCCCACATTAGCCTCCTCTCAGCAAAAGACATATGTCCCATCTCACAAACGGATAAGTGATGTAGAGCCCTCCATACTAGAGGTCTGCACACGGTCGCAAAATACGGGCGAGGGTCGCCCGCCCTTGTGCAAGAGATAAAGAGAGAGGCACAACCCGAAGACATTTGACGGACTTTTCCGAAGTGTCACGAATGTGGCCTAACGGAGAACTTGCCGAGAAGAGGCGGTCACCCGTCAGCTGAACGGGCACCCGCCTCCAGGCTGGGCAACCATCCTAAGCATGGTACTAATACAATGTATTAGTACCATGGTCCTAAGATCGTCACCGGGTCTCTCTATCTTTCTCAAGGGTCTTTGCCATTTACAATATTTTTCGCTCACTCTTTTACCACCCCTCCCCTTCCCTCAGTTTGGGCGAGCAACCCGGGCACCCGCCAAGGACCCGAGCACCTGCCTAGGATGCAGGCACCTGGGGCAAACAGGCACGGTCGGGCGTCTACGTCACACGGCCGGAGGCGAACACTTGTGGGGATGCCTGGCACGGGTGGGTGAGGGTCGCCCGGATTTCGCGCCCGTTTGCAGGCCTCTACTCCACACAGCACTTGAGTGGAGACTGTTTTACTTATGAAAAATCTCTTTCACTGCTGGGATTAAACCCAGGTTATTAGCAACGGAGGTTACCACACAAAACCAATCCCAAAATTTACTCTATTATACAAATTAGAGATGGAACAAAGAGCAGATTTCTCAAATTCAAATATTAATCATAACTCGAATACTAAGATTGCAATTTATACATTAAATGTAGAGATGGGTTGAATAGCAGATTTCTTGAATTTGAATATGGAATTTGAGTATTAAATCATGACTCAAATATCACGAATTTTGAATACCACAAATACTAGAATTGCAATTGATGCGAAAAATGTTAGTCTGCCGATTAAGTTCTTGCCTGTTGAAGTAAAAAGCTAAAAGTTGATTAAATTTAAAAAAATTGATTCTGGCATTAAAAGGACAAATATATAACAAAATATTTTTCTACCAATTATGGACTGTTGAATATACTATCTTTTATGAGCCTTAATAAATGAGCAGAAACTGTTAATACACCATTCTGTCAAGTTTAGAATTAATAAGATATAGTTCATCAACACACCAAATTTAGCATATTTTTTTGAGATCTAGAATATTGAATTATTTTAGCAAATAGGTATCATTCGAATAATGAGTACTTTCTAGCATTCAAGGTATTCGAGTATTCGTGGGTAGTATTCACACATCTTTAATCAAATGTTATACTGCTAATTTATTTGTTGAATGTTGAAGTAAAACACCACATCTCAACTAAATTTTAAAAATTAATTCGAGTTTAATATTTTATATTTTAGATATATAATACCATAACACCATGTTCTGTCCAGTATTGAATTAACTCCAAACTAGTGTCAGAGTTTAAGTAACGTGAAAATAACCGGAAATGAAACTCAGCAATTTCAAATCAATTAAGATTAAGCTCGTAATTGATGCACAATTTGAAAAGGATCACTAATAAGGATGTCCGTAAAGTAAGTTGAGGCATCTGAGCTTGAAAAGCAATCTTTTCCAAAAGAGAAAACCAATCTTAATGCAGTTAGGTAATACTGGTACATAATTATTACTCCTCAATTCTCTTCATGATCAAAACCTTGCAACCACAATTTTCACACTCAAGTGTCAGTTGAGTCACCAGTTTTGTAGTTGGGTTTCACAAATTCAATAACAACTTTTGTAAATTTTGAAACAAATAAAAATTGTTTTCTTAAAAAAGTCAAAAACACCATCGGGTTTATTTTGCTGGAATTTCATAATAATATTATGATCATTAAAAGAATAACAAACATGCATTTCTTTTAAGTCACAAAAACCCTTTTATTCCACATAAGATGTAGTAAAATTTTTAATTAAGGCGATAAAAAAAAATTATTTACATAACAAAATGTAGAAATGAACATTCTATAAGATACATTTTACTGCATGAAAATTGGTTTCGTCTACTGGAACTTATAGCTTCTCATACTAAGGGGTCTCGAAAGTATTCGCAATGATGTCTCAACAGAAAACAGCTCATAATAAGAGCAGTACAGTCATCCATTCTTAGTAATTCTTGCGTTAAATTCATTAGCTCTTTGCAAAATTATGATTTGGGGAGGAGACATTGTGAGTTCTTTTATAAATCAATGATAAATATGTAACTGAGTATAAATGAAGCTCGTATTGAGCAGCAACCTTTGATGAATTTCATTTGTTGAAACTTATCTTTTTTCCATAAATTACGCAGTGAGATCATCAACAGGCTCGCATCTCTTTCATCCCTTCACAGCACCTTTGAAGTAACATAGGATTTGGTCCTTTCTTGGTGAATTATATTAATATATAATTCCTGGGTTTCAGGCAAAGTAATAATTTGAGTTGCTGACATTTCAATGGAACACTCCTCCATCGTCCTCAGAGCAATAAAGCTTGCAGGACATTCTGTCAACAAGCTGTATTGCTCTGAGGCATAATAATAAGAAAATATTATTTATCCTGTTAGCAACTCAAATTATTACTCGGCTTGAAACCCGAGAATCATTTATTAACCTTTAATGTAGTTCACCAACACACCAAATAACGCACTGTATGAGAGCTTAATATTTGAGGTACTCGAGCTTTATCCTTTAGCATAATTATTTGAGACATTAAATATCGAATACTTTCAGTATTTGAATATTCTCACATCTCTTATATAAATGTAATCCCAAGTACATAATGTATTAACCCTATTAATATGGCGGGCCTATATATCAGCTTTTGCATCTTGAATGAAAGTGTGGCTGGCCGATATATCGGCCCAATATAAATACATTGTTCAACTTTATGGCACTAAAATAATAACACTTATTTTTCAGTCAATGTAAAAAAATTGTCATCATTAGTTAGTTCCACTTAAGTAACGTAAAAAAACTGCATTTGGTTATACAGTCAAACCTCTTTTGAACGAACCTCCATACAAGACAAGCCCTCTGTACAAAGAAGAAAATTTCAGGTCCCGATTGTTCTCCCATATGTTACATGTATTCTCACTCTCTTTTGAACGAACCTCCTTTCAACGAAACTTTCTGTAGAGCGAAACGATTTTTTGTCCCAATAATGACTTTCAACCTCTCTACTACAAAATTTAACAACTAACACTATCCATTTCGTACATACACGACTTGCAATCGCAAGGAAGCACAGATGGGCGAAAGAGATAACCTGATCGGAAGTGATCGATTAATCACAATCTACTCATCTATATTCATTGTTGTAAGCATGGAGGTAAAAAAGGGAGTCCACCATAATCTCATCCACTTTGCAAATTAATTTTAAGAATGGCATTAACTTCAGATCACTTATTTGCGTTATGTTGTTCCTTCATTGATGCTTCCGTTTTCTGTGAATGCAATGCAAATATTTCAGTGATTACAACCATTAGGACAAGTCTGTGAGTCTCGAAGTAACTGTCAGCGTAATAATAATTCGTAGTAATACATGCAGATACACATAGACAGAAGACAAACTCACTTTCTGTATAGAATACGAGATCAACGCCAAAATTCAAATGCAAATTCTCCATGTTAGGCTTTATCAAATTACAAAACTGCCAATAACTTATCGATAATTTAAGCTTCATATAGCACAAATGTCTTTTTTAACTTCCTCTCGTATGTCCTGCTGTACCCACCGGATCAAATGCAACTTTTAACGTCAGAAGCCGTTATATTTCATCGGAATCCTAAGAGGAAATCGCGAGTCATTGCCGTAAGGGTAGAACAACAGTAGATACCTAAATTGAATTTGCTGTTTCCTCAAGATAAGATTTGCCATTTTATTAAAGTTAAGGAGAAGAATTTGAAGCACGGAATATTAATTAGACTCGTACGTCTATCTATTCCGTTAATTAATGATACATTTTCATCTTCAACCTATGCGATCCTCAATTTCTTGAATATATCGACTGCTGACAATCGATTACCGATGATCACAAGTGTTACAGCCTTTCAGCGGGGTGTTACAGATGAAGTTAGATGTGGAATTTCGTGTTACGATGTAATTCCAAAAAGCCTTCAAAGGGAAAAGATTTCAGGCACGCACCCTATCATTATATAGTTTCAAAGGATTACAATGTATTTCTATTAATTTTGGTTATCTAAACCGTACAATTTCAATGTGAATGTACTTCACAGAATGGCATCAAAGAGAAAGCAATTTACTCGGGAGCAAAAATTAGCCATTTTTAAAGATGTTGACGGTGGGATGAAGAAAGTAGATGTCGCCAAGAAGTACGAAATATCCCCATCAACGTTATCAACAATTGTGAAGAGCAGGAAAGTTATTAAGCAATAAATATATCGAGAAAAAGACTCCGACCGGCAGCATACGAGAAGGTTGATAAAGCTACATTTAAATGGTTCTTAGAAATACGGAGTCATAAATTCCCATCACAGGCCCGCTCCTATGTCAGGAAGATAAAGAATTTTACATCATTTTTGGTGAAGAAGGCTTTACTGCATCGCAAGATTGGTTAGAAAAGTTTCACGCCCGCCACAACATATTATCCAAGGTGATAACGGGAGAAGAGTTATCCGCGCCAGGGGATGCTGTTGTCCAGTGGAAGGGTGGGAAATTGAAAGAAATAATTGAAAGTTACTCCCCGGAAAATATATTTAATGCTGGCGAAACTGCTTTACTGTATCGGCTGCTACCAGAGAGGACAATGGACGTGAATACGGATACCTGCAAAGGGGGGAAAGACAAAAGATCGCGTCACTCTCCTTCTATGTTGCAATGCGAATAGAACAGAGAAAATGAGACCTATGGTAATAGGAAAGGCAAGAAGTCCTCGTTGCTTTAAAATCGTGAGGAGTTTACCGGCAGATTATAGGTCGAATAAAAATGCCTGGATGACTAACCTTTTTCAACAGTGGGTTGCGGATATTGATGCCAAAATGAGAGTACAGAATAAGAAGATTGCCATTTTATTAGACAATGGGGGCATTTACTCGGAACCAAAATCGCAATTTTGTGCACGAAATTGTTAGATGGAAACGAAAAAAGAATTTTAGTGAAACAATCTTCTAACTACAACCATTCACTAATAAATCAAAAATTAAAATTAGCAAAAGGTGATGCCCCCCGAAAAAGCTGTTGTGATAACATTGATGTCATTTTCCTCCTGTCCTTGACTGTTTTTTAGGGAAAGGGACAGGAGTGGAGGGGGGTTCTCGGAAAGCCTGCTCGCACATATGCTGTCGCAAATGTCCTATTGGCAGAGTCAGCTGTGTCCCCCCCCATTGCGATAAGGCAAAGTAGCTTTGTGGGCTCAGTTGTGATTAGACGAAGTCGTTATACGTCAGAGGTTGCACCATGCCCACTTTTCCGAAAGGATTAAAAACATCAGTTTTTCGCCGCTTATAACTCGATAAATACTTGACGGATCAGAAAATAGGAAAAATTCGGGTCTTTTTATTTTACAAACTCTATCAGATTCGACAATAAAAAGAATATGGTAAACGACCTCATTGCTCCGCTCACAACTCCTGTGACAGTAATCAACTAATGTAAAATTATTTTCTACCTCCAAACTGCACTTCCCACTTACAACCCTTAGACATGGGCATTATCCACTCTTTTAAATCCAACTATAGATCAAGAATGTTACAGCGAATTGTGATTAATGTTGAGAGAAAGATGGAGAAACCTTAGTTTATAAATTTAAAACAGGATATTGAGATGGTAGTTGGTGGAGTGTTACTCCAGAGACAATGAAAAACTGTAGGAGGAAGGTAGGTTTTAGCTTCCCTGAGGATTAAGATCCTGAGCCAGAGATTGTAGATGAAGATGAAGAGGTCACTTTGTGTAAGATGGTCCTTGAGTGGGAAGTCAACTGTCAGAAAAAGATATTTTTTTCAATAAATTATGTTATTATGTATTTGGTTTCCGAGTCCATTATACATATGAATTCCTGTTAATTCCAGGTGTATGGAATGCCTTATTTATTATATATAAAAATGTGGGAAGGCTCAAAGCTCAGTTGCTCTCTGAAACCCCTTAATTTGAATATTTTGTTTTATATTCCACCAAAGTTTTGGTAATATTCTCCAGAATAATCTGTTTTATCCCTCTACATAATATGTGGGACTGAGTTATGTAGAGGTCAGTTACTAACTGGTGTATTCTACAAAAAGAGTTATTTATTTGCATTTTATGCAGGCACTGTAATTCCAAGAGCTTATAGGGAAGTCATTATGTTTTATTATTCTGCATCAAAGTGATGGAAACAGCATATATAATTCGTTAAATTTGCTTAAAGTGTGAGAAAATAAATGTTTTTTTCCAATCAATACAATCGCATCATTTTGAGTTAGATACATAAAATCTCTTTTTTGTGTCTCATTTAATGCTGAATTGAAATATTCTTTTATTATAACTTGGTAAAATAACATAATTTTCTTTACTGCTCTGAAGTAGAGCACAGCGATAATGTAGATAAGTTCCTAAGGAGCCATCACGCAATCGACCATTCATAAGGTTAATTTCATATAGTACAATTGGTCCACCTCTGTACAACATAGCTCTCCGTACAACAAAGTTTTTTCCTGGTCCCAAGTAGTTTGTTATACAGAGGTTTGACTGTTTATAACAATCGTTTCATAATGTTTTTTTCCCTAAGGTACTACATTTTACTAAATTATCCTCCTCATTTCTCGCTAGCATCCCAGGAAGAAGGTTAGCAGTAAGAGGGTTTATAATAAAGTGTTGTAGCAAATTAAACAGGCAAAAAGGTGGTCACTGAACTTTCAATGAGAGAGACAAATGTTAAACGCAATATTTAGACCACAAAATGTACATGCAAATATTAGACAAATGAAATAAAAAGGAATAACACATTTAAAATCCACAGAAAAAAAGCATTTAGAATAAAAGGCATATTTATACCTTTCTTTTTCCAATTTCAAACAAACCACAGAAATATTTGACTTAAGTACCTAAAAATCTCAAATAACAAGTATGAAGTAAAATAAATTGAATTATGTCTTTAGGACATTTCTATTTAAAGGACCTTTAGGAAGCTCCATATAATATTTAGGGCATTGAATGAGAAGTTCTTTGTGATGGCCTAGGTGACAGGTGATGGCCTAAGTACACTCATTCTCTGGAAGTTATTTTCCAGTGGTTTATACACAAAATAAATCAGGAATAGTGAGACATCACACTATGCATTATGTAATCTTTTGTTTACATTTGAAAATAATAAAGTTAATTTTTAGGAAAGAAGAATTAATTTTCAAGAGATAACTGAATGTAAAGATTAGGAATGGCTACGAATAAGTAATTACAGAAGAAATATTTTCGGCAATTGAAAAATGCCTTATTTCGGCGAATCATTACAACTTTCCTAACCAATGGACATACTGGTTAACAATCGAAGACTTCAATTCTTTTGGAAGATTTTATTTGCAAAATCATCAATTAATATGCAATTTTGCACGAAAACGGCTCTTCTACCTGTTTCTAATAGCATGGTAACAATAGAAAAACGGAAAGTAAGTACTGTGGGAAATGAGAGGCTTAATCCAGCACCCTCGGTTATAATGAGCACTTGCTATAGCGAGTAATTTCCCAGCCATTGTAAGCACTCATTATACCGAGCTTCCACTGTAATTGGTTTAATGAATGAAAGTAATAGGTTTAATGTGTGAAACTAATTACCCAGCAATAAAGTATATAAATACCTGTAATGTACAAAGTTATATTAATAGTGATTATTATATAATATACATACCTCATTATTTTTTTTGTTATGCCAAAAGACTTTGATGAATCTGTTATTCAAAACAGCCTCTGTACTCCTATAGGCAGCATTTGCTTCGGCATGACTACTGAATGTTATTAATGCAGCTTCAGGATCACCCTCGTAGCTCACCTTAATAAAGAAATTGAATTAAAAGTTAGAACCTAAACGCTAAATGTAGCCAACAATAAATGTAGCTTGTGGAATAATTATAGCTAAAAAGTTATGACATGCCTTGCAGTATTCATTGATGTAAAATGTTTCACTTGTATTGTCATGGGGTAGATCTTATATTATATTGTCATGGGTAACTAGTCTTGCCAGTGGTACCTCAAGGCTATTCAGACTCCGAAAATGGGCAATCAGAATTTTAACAGGTAACAACAAATATACCAGTTGTAGACAGTTTTTCAAAGACCTCAGAATTTTGACTCTCCCCTGTATTTATATTTATTATGCAATTATTTATGTAAAAGAGCAGCACTCATCCTCAGATTTGACCATGAATAACAATGTACACACTTATGACACCAGGAGAAATAATGACTATAGACTAGTGATACATAATCTTTCCTTGCATGCTAAAGGTCCTTCCTATGCAGGATGCAAGTTTTTCAACCATTTGCCGGCTGACATTAAAAGTGATCATAGCCTCCCCAGGTTTAAGGCAAAATTAAAGAAGTATTTGCTTTTAAATGCCATATATTCTGCAAATGAATTTTTAATCTCGTAATGTACTGATTTTGTCAGTTTTGTGTTTATATTATGACTTGTCCTATATGTGTAATTAATGTCCTGGGACTATTAAAATTTATTATTATTTCTCTATTGGTTGTTTTAGAGAAATCTAGCAACCAGTGCATTATAATGTCTTATCTATAGGGCTGTGCGAGTCTAGACTTTTCGAGATTCTAGCGAGATAAAAGTACAGTGCGAATCTCGCTCGATTTCGATCTCAATACGCTCGAAAAAGGAATCTCGAGCTTGCCTCGAGACCTCCATTGTGATGGACGTAATTTCACAGGGCCTTGCATTATAATGTGATGTAGTAAATTAATATTTATTCCCTTACTTTTGCATGATAATTTCATGATGTCATGCCACGAAATGTCAAGAAATCTCTTGGTCCTAGGCCTAGACATCGGCATAGGGCCTAACCGAGTCCCTGCTCCATTTCATGACCGGAGGCTTAGTGCCTACTAACAAATTACGCATAAAATAGGCACGTATGAATTTAGGCTACTTCTAGAAATAGCATACGCCCAATAAGTTAAAACAAGATACAGAAAAATCCAGTTATAACGCAGGTCAAGAGGTCAGAGTTTACACCCGCATTATAAGCAACAAGTTATTCATGGAAATTTCGTGAGAAACAGTAAAGAATACCTATAAAACAAATTTTATAACTAATTTAATTGCAGAATACAATTTAAAATATTTTATTGTTTAAATGCACACCATACTTTAACGGGAGTTACTAAAATATTTTGATATTTTCTTTTGGCGTGGTAGTTGATTGCGTTTCTTTTTCACATAAGTCTTAACCCCTTGGTTGGGAAGCAATTTTTTCCTATCTTTCACCTGGTGGGGAACAAATCCACCAATTTTCATGGGATAAAAACCTATGCACATGTTTTCTGGTGCCTTTTAGAGTATAGTTCAAAGTTTTTTCATTGAATTTGTAAAAATAAATTTTCTCCATTTTTAGCACATTTTTCCATTGCATGAAAATGGAAAAACTGTAGATATTAGCCTATAAAGAGCCATTTAAACATATTATAAACAAAAAGCAGACACTGAAACATTATTTTGTTTTAAAGTTAGTAAAATATGGCAAATATATTGTTTAAAGAATTATAAAATATTACGTTTTACAATGTTTATGACACGATTACAGTGAAGACATTCACATTTATCAGGTTCCAAGTCAGTTTTATACCTTATTGATGGACATATTCTTACTTTTTTGATAAATTCTGTTACTTTGTAAACAAATATTAACTTTAAAAATATAATAGGTTATTATTATTAACTTTTTAATTGTTATTTCCAAGTTGAATTACGTGTGTTATACTTGAAAACATGTCGCCTCACATAGAGGGGTATCTATTCTTACTTAAGAAAATTCTCTTTTTCCCTGTTTTTCCATCATGTCATCACGCATGCTGCTCAATGTGCATATGTCCCGGTTGTCTCGCTACTTCACAGCCATTAGTTTCCCTTGATAGGCCCTCACTACTTCCCCTTTTTTCAACTTTTTGCACATGAAATTCTGGGGGATATTTTTCGTATTCTCTCGCACAGTATGGATTGCATCGATCTCAAGAGTTCCTAACACGTCAAATACCTTGGGCCTACAAAGGTAATTGTTGATACCAATAGCACATCCTTGAGTCAGCATATCCTGAATGAGAGTGGGGACCAAGCTCGAAGGACTTGTGAAAACTGACATGTCAATGTCTTCAAGTCTTACAACTAATTGAGTGTTCCTTCCTATGTAAATTAGCATTTTTCTCACCTATGTGGTTTTGGAATCATAATTTAAATGACTGCATACCAAATCTTGAGTATTTTGGTGCATAAACCATCCAACCGAGTTGGTGACCCCAAAGTAAATGTTTTTTACTCTCCAATCCACAGATAGCAGCCTATCAGGAGTGTAGCTCTCTCAAATTTTTTTCACGAAATCATTCACAATGGGATTTATCTTGTGAAGGTTTGCATAAACTTAACCTCCTGTGAGATGAACCATAATGTTTGCAAAGTGCAAAAACTCGAGCAGCAAAATATATCACTTCTTGGTCATTATTTCATGAAATATTGGAGAAAGTGATAATGTATTTTTGGAAAAATAGGGCCCATATTTTTGCTTCTGCATTATTAACAGTAAAGGAGGATAGGAGGATGCCATAAAATAACTTAGAATCCTCTTTGCCTGTTTCAGCCTACTCATTTTCTCATTTTTTTTCTTTTCATCAGTCGCCTCCTACTTTTTTCCTTTTGTTTGTCGATTGGCATACAAATTGGTCTGGGTGGCAATAATTTCACAAACATTTCACCAAAAAATGTGCAAATGTATCAACAGGCTTCTTCTTGCACAAAGCTTGTCACTCAGGCCAGCCTGAAACTGTGGTCGAGGTCCACCGTTAGCAAACCATTTTGAAGCGGTCATATCTGACCAAATAGATTCCTTGACACTGCTGTCCTCTTATGAGCTGCAGCTAAAAGAGTCGTGAGGCTCCACTGCCATTCATTCTCTTAGCAGAATGAGAGAGATGGGTAATGGGACCTTTTACCACAGACGTAACCACAACTCGTCCCAAGTTGTCAATTCTCTGCTGGATTGCAATGCTACCAGATACACGATTACCAACTTGAGGCAAGGATCAGCTACCAACGTGGTGATTTAAATTACTATCTTTCAGATACATATTCCAATTAATTCGACTAAATTTTAAAAAAATATTTTTTTCTTTAAGATATTATGCGATATTTACGTTTGACCTTCTTTAGCAGTTAAAAAAAAATTGTTTATTATTTGAAAATATTTTATGTTGGTAACCCGTATTAACACTAACTACTGCATTGTGCCTGTAATTTTATGGCCAATGGAGTACTATCTACGCCTACGAGTTCATGAGCGAAATTCCTCATACATTTATCTACATTTAAATCACATTTTTATGATGAAAATTGCACCTTACGCTCTGATGCAGTAAAAATTGACGTGTTTATGAGAGACAGTGAAAACAATGAATTATGTGGTTATGGCAATGAAGGTTACAGTAATATTCTTAAGAAAGCTTTAAAAAGTTTTGGTAAAATAAAATTGCTCTTTTGAATTCAAACTGGATTCGATCGAATCCTCGAATCCAGTAAGATTTGGTGGATTCTGGGAGGTAGGTGGATTTGAGAACCCATCTCTAAAAGGAATAAAATATAGCAAATATTAGTGTAAAAATAGTCAATATATTACATTATAAAACATTTACTGTTGAGTGTGGAAAAAGTCAAAGTAAATTCATTTTTGTATTTTCACAATTTCAGTGAAACCAAAATGCAGAGATGTATACATATTAGAGTCAAATAACATTTCAAAGAACAGAAGCATGAGGTGGGTCAAACATATGCAAGAGAATGAGTAAATAATCCATGGTGAAAATAAAAGTTATTTCTGGATTAAAAACGGCAAAACAAGCATAAACAGACCAGGTTTCACAATTATTTGCGGTTGTTAAACAAAGGAAAAAATTAAAAAATTGAGAAGTAGTGTCAGTTAATAAAAAACAACACATTTATAACATAAAGAATCGTGGTAGATGGCTATGGTCATCATATCCACCACGAAATACAGGCATTGGCAGGCGGCGCTGGCTTTAGCCGCACTCCCCACCTGGGGAGTGATTTTCATCTGCGGCTATAGCCGCTTAGCCCACTTAAGGGGTTAATGTTTTGCAAATGTACAAGATGAAGATGATCACAATCACTCTGTCTCTCTTGCTAAGTCATCAGTTCACTGATATGATCGAGTACTTTGTCTATTTTAGGCATCTCACCAAACTCCCGGGGTAAACTTGATTTTATATGACATGTTTCACCTTGTTCATTATGCCCAACTTTTCTATAATTATATAAGTTAATTTCCTTTTGGTAGACATCATTTCCCCTAAAATCAAAGAATACATAATTTACATATTCATACGAATTATGCCGACGGTAGAGGTGAAACAGCACATTCATCACAAAAATGCTCTAAAACTGTAGAAATGTAATGGTTTCAGCGCCATGGTAGGAATGAGGAAATCTACTAGCGTGGGAGTAATCTGTATGTAATTCACTCCACTGATTGTCAGCTTGAGTTCACGAGATACAATGACCACTTTCGATTTGCTGGGTTGTTAACTTTGTTATGAAACAATGTATGGGCTTACATTCTTGCAGCTGTCTTTCTTTCATATTAAATTACATATTAGATATCGCTGATCACGTTGGTGTGATTTTGATGATAGCTTACAGTGGTATGAGCGCCTGAAGTAATGCCGTTGAGACGCGTAAGGGATAAAATCTACTAAAGAATAACCTTCCACCTACAATGAAAATAGTCCATGGAATAATTTAGGAGGCCATGGTGAGTTGAGGTTTTACTGTATTAGTCACATTGCCAACTGCGTAGATTTCTTGAAGTTGTGCCATTGAGATGCATCACCTGGGATGTCGGGGTAAAATTTGAGAAAAAGTTACCTACTTAGCACTAGAAAAGTCAATGTAATCATTTTGGGGGACATGGTGCGAGGGTGTAGTAGGGTGCGTTATAACTGGATTTTACTCTATCTATTTCTACTCTATCTACGTTTTAATTTAGGTGTAGCCGATCACGATTTCCATGCATTCAGTAACCAACTATTATGTCATATACAGCTGTACAAACTTTCACATATTGTCATTTAATGTTTTTCATAACTTTTTCATGTATCAAAAGATACTATGAGTTACATTTCTGTCAGCATGTAAATTCCTATGAGCTCGGAGACCAGAAAGAACCATTTAGCTTCCCGCCTTGAAAAGTTCGGTTCCCTACTGAGAATCATATAAGTGAAACACTACAAAATACAAACCAAATCTGGAGCTGGCTTTTCTAAATTCATCTACTACGTGCTAGATGGCAGCATCATGGGTGCACAAAATCACTTCAATTATTTTGGCCTGTGGGTAAGCCTAGTTTCATGAATTAACATTAAATGTGTGTACTTAACTATTTTTTTGTCTCTGACCCCCTCTATTACAATTTGTGGAAAGATCTCAGGTAGTGAACATACATTTTTTTCTTAATCTTTGAGGGTGAAACAATTGTCAGATTACTATGTTTCTTAAAAAACCTGAAGATCCATCAGTAAGCAGCAAGGCCCTACTATAAATTAATAAGATCTAGATGCAGTTTTTCTTCTAATCTTGGTCGTTACATTTCGTGGATAGCTAATTTATGATTTCGGGTTGTGAACATTTGTTTTGTCTTGATCTTTGAGGGTGAAACAGTTGGCTCATGTTTCTGAAATAAAAACCTGTAAATCCAGGTTGTGTACGATATTTTCATTTTTGTAATAATGTAACAAAGGCCAAGCTCAAGTCTGAAATCCTGTTATGTTATTTTATTTGAAATGTATTTATGTGAATATAGGCCACTGATATAAAAAGATACCAAGTTAAAACATGGGGTTCAGCCATTATGCTTAGGTATTGGGTGATGGTATCAAAGTAGGGGTGTATACTTAATTTGATGGAAGCCCATCAATGCATAAATACAGGATGCCTTCATCCTAATGATTCCACGTAGATGTTGGTCTCAAAAAGTAACAGAATTTGGTTACTAATGCCCAAGTTTAAAATTATATTTGTGTAAGTGCAAAATTAGTACCTACAGAGAGAGAGACCTGTGCTGCAATTTCAGTGCACTTGAATCTCGCGCGATTTCACTCGAGATTCAAGATTTTTTTCAAATTCTCGCTCGATCTCACTCGACTTAAAAAATCCCTGCTCCCACAGCCCTATTTATCTAGTAAGGCATTGTAAAATGAATTACCGTATTTGACCACCTATAAACAAACTTTTTCCAAAATTATGATTCAAAAAACACCCCATGTGAATGTAAAGCCTCAGAATCTTACCCTATAGAAATGGGGTTGCATCTAATATGCTTTTAAATACCGTATTTACTCGTGTAAGCCATGCCCTCGTGTATCCCGTGCACCCCTATTTTCAGGCAAGCTCGTGAGGAAAAAAATTATTTCTACCAAAAAATTATTTTTTTGTCCTTGGGTGTTCATCATTTTGTCATTACATGAATGCACGTTCTTTAATAGAAATTTTGTGCATAAATTACGTGTACGTCTTTCTAATTAATTGATTGAATTACGTGTTAATATCGTCACGATCGTCATCGCGTCGGGTATCAACACATGGCCTCCACGGCCTCTTTTACTGTGCATCTTTTTCTCGGAGCATCTCACAGTAATCATAGTTACACACGATCACATCATCCAGCTATAAAAATGGCATCTGTTCAATATAACATCCAGCTGAAATAATTGCAGAATATATACAATTTCAACCCGTGATTATTCTATTATTACGGAAACTCATTGGCACATCAACAACTAAAAGCAGAATGCCATCCGTAGCTGATAGCGGTGGCCTTGTCTGCTCTCTATGCAGTAGCTGTGGACTGGGAGGATTTAACAACACCGGAAAGTTTTGGGAACAAACGGAAAAACTAATGTCAGTGTAATACTAATTGTAATTCTTATAAAACTAAAGAAAAACACTTTTGCAGAAATAGGATCATAAATCACTAATGAATATTCATATCGTGACTTTTCATTTTTAGTTTTAGTCACTGCTAGATTCAGACACACCATATTTCCTTCCTGAAGCTCGATTTCCTATTTTTTCGGCATCGCTCATAATATGCAGTTTTGTACTCACAGGAAATGATCGCAATTTGACATCAGAAATCATTTTTAGGATGATAATTGCAAATTATTTTAAAATGGTAAATGATCGAATCGAACTCGAGTTTACTACTCTTACGCACGGAGAAGAAAGCACGGATAGTAAGAAGGTATAATCTCTGAGCATACGACTCTTGCCACTATGATACAAATTCTGTCGTGTCTTTTTTATGTAATTTAATGTGTACGCAAAAGGAGCTATCTATTGCGTAAAAATGTTGCTACAGATGCGTGATACCGAAACAAACTCCGCTTACGAGTTTGAAAAGACAAAGACACCGCCCCCGTTGCGGCAGCTTATAGGATACAATGTAGATTTAAATACATATCAGTGCTACAATGTGTTGTCATACGTACGATCTATACGTGATAAATCTATTGCTTTGTTAAGTGGTGTTTCTGATCGAGCGTTTCTTCAAGTACCGTTGTACACTCAGACTTTGTCAAACGCCGATTTTTATTACTAATTATTTCAAAATTTCAGAATACTTTACAATGTACGATTTACTACTAGACCATACTTACCAATTAACGTAGTTATGTTCACAAAACTCGAAACTTAGGAGAAAAAAACAACAGGAATTTGAGGAAAAATGGTGCGTGGCTTAGACGAAAATCTGGAGGATTCCTGTAAGCCGCGCACCCCCATTTTTTCACCGGCATTTCGGGAAAAAAGGTGCGTGGCTTACACGAGCAAATACGGTATGGTGATTTTAAGGAGTTAACTGCATACATGATATTCATATACGAGGATTCATTAGTTATCACTTACATGCAAAATTTAAGTGATTTATTATTAAGTCTCTAAATCAATATGAGCTTTACCTGAATGTTAACTATTTTTCCAAATTTAGCAAAATGATTGTTCAGGTGTGCAATATTATTGAGTCCACGGGGCACCTTTTTCAACTCCAGGGAACAGTTATTTGGGTTATTTTTCCGAGGCCCAAGGCGACTATAGTCAAAACCAGTCTTCTTCTTCCCAGTTGCAACATCACATTCCATATCCAATTCTGTTTCCTACAATATAAAAGTGACATTATCATTATTATGATGACAAATACACAATTCTATGCACATAAAATAAAAAGTCACATTAGTTGCATAAAAGGTTAGGAAGAGATCTTGGAAAAATAAATAAACCTTCCATTATTGAAGATAAGTTTAACAGAAACCTATTAAAAGATAATTTTCAGAAAAAAAGAGAATTCCATTAAATTATTTGCAGATAAAAACCTCTTATTTACTAGAAAATATGGTATTAAAGTAATTCATATTCATTAACTACTGACATGACTAAATAGGGCAACTAGTTAGCAGTTCTTTTCAGAGGGGTGACATATTATATTCTTAGATACTCTGACCAGTTTTTCTAACATTATAATTCAACCATAAATCAACAATCATGTTACATACTATAAACAGACACACCCTAATTTTTAAGTTCCATCTAATTATTTGATTATCTACAAGTTATCTGATTATTTTATTTGTATCTTCTATTATTTGTTATGGGGGCCAAATAATATTTCGAGATGCATTTCGTCGAGAGAAATAGACTGAAAATTCGCTATTTCAGTTAAGGCATACTTTTCTTCCTCTTCCACATTTGACTCCACCTCTTCAAAATCAATGGATTTCTGTCTAAACATGATAGAACTTAGAATTGTAAATGGACCTGGGTCTATCACCCCCGTTTGCATGATGATTGAACCCCTTAAATCGGCACGGGTTATTTCCGATATCCATTAATGCAAGCTAAGAATGTTTGAACAATGAATTTTCATTCACAGATGAATGCACGTAGGTATATGAATTTCATATAGAGTCCTGTGGATTAAAGTTTTAAATTTCTAAGGAAAAGTATTAGATCGAAATTTACTATAGATAAGCTGTGACTAGTAACTTGGTACCAATACCAATACTCATCGCAAAGATGGCCAATGCAATTTTAAAGCAAAGTATATTAAATTACAGCTTATTTCTGCATTTACTTATGGTATTAAAATATTTTTACATATTTTATTCACTAAAGTATGAGTTTAAGAATGGATTTTTAGTGAATTTTTTTGGGTACCGGATGGATCCATCGAATTGGGGCAACGTAAGAACAACACCGATCGTGATATCAAACTTTCCTTTTCACATGTTGTAGCTAAGAGCTTTGTTCTAATGAAGTTTTATACTGTTACGTTAATCAATATTTTTATTATTGATGAATTTGTCAGCCTGCATTATTTTCCGTCCTGCACGCTTCCCGTTCCAAAAATCACCGTTTGGACCATTATTTGGCTCTCGAGTCATTAATATGAATCCACATATGAAATATCAATAGAATTTGTTGGTTATAAATAACCATATATATTTATTTTTGCTATAAAAGCACACACAACTGCCCAGAGCATGCCCAGAAGAGATATGTATGGCATGCATGGAATCTTTTCTGCAAGCAGCTCGCCTATCGGTCTGAATGAGTGAATAAAACCTCGGAAACCTCTAATCCCCGCCAAAGCCTTTGCAGCAACAAGAATATTTCCAATTTAGGCACAAATATAAATCGTAGATTCTCATGATGCAACTAGCATTGAATTATCAAGACATCTAAGATTACCGGCCTCTAAAATGGATGCGATCATGAAAAATTGCAAAGTGATTCCGAAGAGTTATAGCTAGTGCAGAAATCTGCTGAAAAAAAGAAAATATCAGGAAGTCAGAGTATGAAGGAATACCAGCTTAACAGTGGCTTTTAAGTACTAGATAGTCAAATATCACCGGGAATGGCTTCGTCATTGGAGAAAAGGCATTGTATAATGTATAAGTTAGATGATTATGGATTTGACAATTTCAAAAGGTTGGATGGGTTGGTTGAAACATTGGTAAAATACCTATATCATACAAAAATAAATCAGGTGAGCTCTATACTTTAAGAAATAATTGATAATATAGCTTTAATTCAGTTTATGTGTTTCTTATTTATATATTTACTCTATATCGTAAAAATATGCATGTGAAACTGAAAATTGTCCTTTTCCTGCTACAGTAAACTCTCGATAATACGAAGTCAGCGGGACAGAAAAATCGGCACTTCGTAATTTCAAACATTTTAAAAAAGTTGTGAAAAAAATGTTATCTTTGTTTTCTAAAACTTTTGTTCTCTTTGACAACATTCTATAACTTTTGTGGTCATTCGTGAAAGCATTCTTAAAAGATGCATGTCTTAAAAGATCGTAAAATAAGTACCTACTTGTATTTCCTGTGTCAATGCTTTTAAGTCGGCGACCTTAGTGTTGGCAAAATTTTGCCCCAGTATTGAAACATATATAAAACAAAAGTTGAGCATTTTGTAATAATAATTTTATTTTCGGAATAGTCAGTAGAGGTGGAAATCTGGTATGGACACCTAAAATAGACATTTGCTTCAAACATCTACGCTGTTATGATGGCAGCTGGCCCAACCTCACTTTAGTTGTCTTCTATCGCCCAATCATAGCTAAAAAAATAAGCACAGAACTAAGCTCGTTTCCAGAAAAAATCATTCACAGGTTATTACTTGTAGTGTCTTCCGTCTATCGTCAGTGGTATAAATGATCTTGGGAGGTAACATTGTTTCTTTTCTACTACTAAGATCTTGATGACAAATGGGGCGTGATTCAGCATATTTTCCACATCGTCCCCTCAAGGATTACATGACAGCCAGGGAGTTTGGGTTTACGATGCATGGGGGAAAAGGGTCCGCTTGTGGAGAGGAAAGATCTCAGTTGCAGGTGTATCTTTATCGGTATTGCTGAGCTTGAAGGAGGAAGTGGGAAGGGGATGGGGGAATAGCGTTCCTCCTCCTTCTTCAGGGCAACCCTGGGGGGCACGTGCAGGTGGTCACGGTGGGATCTTCGAGGGATATGGGGGGGAAAAAGGAGGGAAGCGAAGGGGATGGTCTAGAGGTGTCAGAATGCAAGAGGAGGGGTCGAAGACCCTCCCAATAACAAAGGCCGCCGCATTCCTGTCCCTCCCCATTCCACTCAATACCCAGGATGGTTCCAATCAGCCACCGTCACGCACCCCCAGGGTTTGCCCAGAAGAAGAAGAAGGGACCTTACAGACGTTCCATGGCACCATCCACCCACCCCTCCTTCAAGCTCGGCTAGAGAGATAAAGATACCAGAGGCCTGCACACAGGTGCAAAATAAGGACGATTGCCTGCCTGTGTGTAAGAGATAAAGAAAAAGGATCAAACCGTAGACATTTGATGGACTTTTACCAAGTATCACGAATCTGACCTAATGGAGAACTTTCCGAGTATAGGCGGTCACCTCGAGGCTGGGCGACTGCCCTAAGATCGCCACTGCCACGTATCTTTCTCAAGGGTCTTTGCCGTTTGCAATATTTTTCTGTCACTACTTTACCACCCCTCCCCTCAGTTTGGGCGAGCAACCCAGGCACCCGCCTAGGATGCGGACACCCTGGGTGAACGGGCATGGTTGGGCATCTACGTCACACGGTCAAACATAGGTGAGGGCCCCCGGCACAGGCGAGCAAGGGTCTCCCAGATTTAGCACCCGTTTGCAGGCCTCTTAAAAGATCGCCCGCAACTGGGACCTTCCCTCTCCACAACCGGACCCTTTTCCCCCCACGAACCGTAAAACCAAACTCCCCATCTGTCATAATCCTTACCCCCACCAACACAACCCACCCAAATTTCCTAACGGCATCACCCACCCTTACTCAACCTGTCCATACTACAAGATTTTGGTGCGGACAGCCCCTTCAAGGAGAGCTGAGCTAGGATTGCTTGCCTTAAAGGATGAGGTAGGGTTCACGGAGAATTTGAACGGCCAAAATTCACAGGGCATGGCAGTGAGCATGGTATGTGCCGTCACACATAAGCTTTAATTAAAAGAGAAGTGTGCATATAATAAATACTGGTAACAGGTAAAACAAAAAATAGCCTCAATAAATAATGGTATTTAATACCATTAATACAAGTAATTACGAGTAATAATACGATTTCCACATTACTAAAGGTCTAAATGATACGTTGAATTACATGCAGAAAATGATGGGAGATACTGGCATATGTGGGAGGTGAATTCACTACTATTCACGCATTTCATTTATGATGCACCACAATCAGCAACACTGATTAGTTAGGTGTCTACGCAGTCAAAAATAGTTTTGCTGAAGCAGTTTTTAGCTAAGGTTCATTAAAACAAATCCCTTTTGTTCCTGGGACTGAAAAATTTGTATTTTTTAAACTTCGTATTTTCGAATATTACCATGTTATTAATACAGGATTTTTGTCGGGACCGGCCATTTTGCTTCGTATAATTGAAACTTTGTATTCGTGCTTTGTAACATCAAGAATTAACTGTCCTTGCATTTCCCTTCATTGGGGCATTTACTCTGAACCGAAATCACAATTTTGTAGACAAAATCATTAGATGGAAACGAAAAATGAAATCTAATGAAAAAATTAATTTTCTAAACCGAACCATTCTCTCCTAAATCAAAAATTTAAATAAGCAAAAGATGACGCCCACCGAAAAAGCTGCTTTGAGATCATTAATGTCATTTACCTCCCATCCTTGACTGCTTTTAGGGGAAGGGAGTGGAAGGGGATTCTCAGAAGGTCTGCTCACACAGATCCTGTCACAATCACTCTCATTGGCAAATTAGCTGTGTCCCCCCCATTGTGATAAGGCAAACTAGCTTTGCGGGCTCAATTGTGATTGGATGAAGCGGATGACGTAAGAGGTCGATGCACGCCCACTATTCCTAGAGAGTTAAAAACATCAGTTTTTGCCATTTATGCCTCAAGAACTAATTTATGGATTGAAAATGAAAAAATACATGTCTTTTTATTCTACAACCTCCTTCCGATTTGGTAATAAAAAAATATGGTAAACGACCCCATTTACACTTTTTCTAGCGGTCCCTAGAAAAGTGTAAATATGGGGTTTTACTGTACATACTTATCTGTGATTCTGCTGAGTAACACATAAATCCAGAAGGATATGAAGTATTACATAAAGACAAGTATTGGATACAATTGAAGGATTTTCACAAAAGATATAGACCAGGCAAAGAACTGGTTGTGAGTCAATTATGTTTCATTATGGTAACAAGCTAAACCTGAGTTTCACAATTCTTAGTAATAATACATAAAACTGAAGATTTTATTTCTCTATGCTTCACATTGAAAACATTTCCTGGAAATAGAAAGGTGAATTGCCATCGTACTCTAATCACTTGAATATAATTAACACAATGACATTATATAACTGCCAAATCCAATATCATTTCTGAGCTTCGTGCTTGGTTTTGGAAATAAATGTAGAAGATAACAAATTAAAACTGCTACACAGTGGTACCTCGAGATACGAGTGCCCTGACATAAGAGTTTGAGATATGAGCCGTCACTAGGGTCCTGAGATACAAGTCAAAATTTGAGATACGAGCCAGCCTCGGTGACGTCACAGCCAGTTGGCATAGTGAGCCACCGCTTAGATTTGGGAGTCTTCCGCATTCAATTCACATGTTCACTTCGCTGCAGAAGCATTTCTGTCAAGTTGTTTTAATTTTGTGTTTTGGAACTTACGTAGTTAATTAGTTAATTTTTTCGTATAACCATGAGTCCTGAGAAGATGAGTGTAAAGAAAAGTGCTGAGAAAAGGAAAAAGGTAATATCCATGGAATTAAAGCTTGAGATAATATACAAACATGAGCAAGGTGTAAGAGTTATAGACTTGGCAATTCAGTATGATCGAACAACTTCTACGATATGTACTATTCTGAAGCAGGACTCGAAAAAGGCTATAACATTTTAAAAAAGAAAAAACTTAGTTCTTTTCCACAAATATATTTAAACAAATCTACCAGTTTCAGACTTCTCAGGCCATTCTCACGGTAATCTTGAGAATGGCCTGAGAAGGCCGAAACCGGTAGATTTGTTTAAATATATTTGTGGAAAAGAACTAAGTTTTTTCATTTTTTCTTATTTAAAATGAAAAATAACTTCCACAACATAAACTCGCCATCCATTTCTTTTAAAAGGCTATAACTACTGCTATGGGTGTTAAAATTATTTCAAAGCTATGCAACTCTGTCAATGAAAAGATGGAGAATCTTTTGCTTTTGTGGTTGACAGAGAAGCAGCTTGCTGGAGACACATGGACTGAGAGTATAATTTGCGAGAAGGCACAAGTAATTTACACAGATTTATGCACAGGAGCAGTTCAAAGCCAGTCGGGGGTGGTTCAAAAAAGGACCGGTATTCACTCCATTGTCAGGCACAGTGAGGCAGCGGGCTCTGATTCTATGGCGGCTGAGGAATTTGTGAAAACTTTTGCTGAATTCGAAGCTCATGGATACATCCCCCATCAAGTGTTCAACTGTGATGAGACAGGACTCTTCTGGAAGAAAATGCCAAGCAAAACTTATATAACGGCAGAAGAAAAGAAGATGCCAGGCCACAAGCCCATGAAGAATAGGTTGACTCTCCCACTGTGTGCAAATGCGAGTGGCGACTGCAAGGTCAAGCCACTGCTCGTATACCACTCAGAAAACGCCAGAGCCTTCAAGGCCAATAAGGTTATAAAAGAGAAGCTACAGTGGTTATGTGGAGGGCAAACCCAAAGGCGTAGGTCACCAGGAAGTTTTTTGTGGAATGGGTCAACTTAGTCTTTGGTCCTGCTGTTAAGAAATACCTCAAGGCCAATACCCCTGCAAGCCCTTCTCGTCCTCGACAACACTTCTTGCCACCCGTTAAACCTTGAGGATGACATCCTAGAAGAGTTCAACTTTATAAATGCTCTCTACTTTCCACCCAACACCACCCCTATTTTGAGGTTACAGAGAACACAAACCTCACCCTTTGAAAGTTCTGGAAGGACCACTACAACATTGTTATCTGCCTCAAAATTAATGATATGTCATGGCAGGGTGTTACAAAAAGGACCTTGATCTCTGCATGGAAAAAACTGTGGCCTGAGGCTGTGAATGAGAGGGACATTGAAGGATTTGGACCCGAAGAGGAAGTACTGGATATCAAAGAGCTGGTTAAAGCCCATTCCGAGGAACTGACGATGGAAGAGTTGGCCGAACTACAGATGCAGCAACAATTGGAATATCTGCAGGAGATAGCAGAGGAGACAGAAGCGGAGGAGATTATCTCTTCACGTGTGGTAAAGGAAGTGTTGGCAATGTGGGAAAAAGTTTTGGACTTCATTGAATACAACCACCCTAAAAAGGTTGCAACTGGTCGTGCATCGGTGCTATTTAATGACACTTGCCTAACCCATTTCAGAAACATTCTAAAAGGGAGAAAGAAACAGAGCTCCTTGGACAGGTTTCTATTGAAACACCCTGAGGATGAAAGTGACGAAAGCGTGATAAAAAAGAAAAAGTGAAGCAAAAGTGAGGGGAATGAAAAAATCAATACATACATACCATATGCTATTCGACTTTGCAAATATGTTTATTGCTTTACTTTATCTTTTATTAGGTTTCATTTTGTTTGTATACAATGTTTGTTCATTATAAATATATTTTTTAACGTTGAAAACATTTTAGAAAATATTAAGATGCTTTTTCTGGGGTCTGGCATGAATTAATCGCATTTCAATTAATTTCAATGGGGAAAATTGATTTGAGATACGAGTATTTTGACTTACGAGGTCGGTAATGGAATGAACTAAACTCATATCTCAAGGCACCACTGCATTCCAAAAACATGAATTACATCTGTCCTAAAATACTTGATTTTTTTGAAGTTCAAAATGTGTATTCATCATATTCAACAATTAATAATTTTCATATATTTAGCTCCATGAAATTGAACATATATATTAATAGCACTAGTATAACTGCATTTCAAAAGTAAATGAAATAAAATAATAATACTAGGAAAATTATTTTTTTAAAATAAAAACCCTTAAACACATATGCCTACCAGAAAGAGGTTCTAAATTTATAACACCTAATTACTAGATTACCTACAAAAAAACAAGAAATAATTACTGTAATTTTTCAGCCATTAACAATGTTAGTTGTTTATGGGTTCAGCTGTTTTTGTAAGAAACGAAAAGGGCATAAAAAGAAAAAAATAATGGTTAAGTAGAATAACACATCTGCAAGGTATCAAGCAACATAACAAGACAACATACAAATATCAATTTAAGGCCATGTATAACAATACAAACATGAAATAATCCTTCAATCTGGCTATCTGAAAATTGAATATTAAATGAAAAAATTCTCATTCATTCCCAAACACAGGATTCATTATTTTCAGAACTATAGCATCCTTCTACTAATGGTATGGATTACCTGAAAAAATGATGTAGCTAGTTTCATTTCAACATCTGAAAATATCTCTTGTTCAACATTTTGAATAACATATTTCATCCCAGCATTGCAAGAAAAATATATTTAGCAACACAATCGGGTGCTTAAGTAAAAAAAAGATGCAAAGTTTTTACCTCAAGAGCTGTCAGATATGGTCCATTGTTGTCTAATCGCGGCCTCTTATAATTTGTAAAACTGGGTTGAGGTGGATCAGCTATAGGATGTTTGTGAGGCTGGAGAAGATGGGCATTATCAGAAACAGGAACACTGATTAACTCCCTCTGAGGCATGTGCTGTTGCTGCCCTCCAGTGACATTACTAGCAGAGTTCCCACCTCCACTGCCATAATTAGCTTGCCGAGGGGCAACATGCCTCATACCTCCTCTCATGCCTGAATGGGAAAAAAAGAAAATTTTTAATTAAAAAGAACACTGACAATGAACTCACAAAAAAAGTTCACTCCATATACAGTAGAGTCTCGATAATATGAAGTCAGTTGGACTGGAAAATCAGCACTTCGTAATTTGGAACATTTTCATTAAGTCGTGAAAAATTTTATATTTGTTTCTCTAACTTTTGATGTCTTCCGCAACATTGTATAACTTTTTGTCTTGTTCATGAAAGCTTTCTTAAATTATGCCTTTCTGTCCAACATCGTATCGCATGTCTTAAAATATCGAAAAATAAATACAGTGCAACCTCTTTAAAACGAGACCTCACGGTGCCAAAGAAAACCCTCGCTACAGTGAAGTATCATCTTACCGAGGTTGGTGTAAATAATAGCCATGAAACCTATTGTCAACAATTTTCTAGTAATCGGGTTGGTGTGGTGGCGAAAGTATTTCCATCCGGAGAGTCTGAGCACAAATCCCGAAAGAAGGGGAAAGTGTTTGCAGTAATTCATATCCCTACTTAATTTACCAACTAACGATTAGATCAACCGTACCTGCTCCAAGAAATGCAAAAAGCCTCGAATTACCGACCATTTTCCCAAATGCACAACTGACCAAGCTACTCTTTTCTAATTCTCATTCCATTTTCTAATGTTCATTCCACAATTTTGATTAGTTTCGCCAAACATTTAAACCATAACTGACAAATCAAAATTGTATCGCCTTTACCACTAGCCTTTACTCTTTCCCTTGGTTGGTCTTAATTTTTATGATAAAAAATGTAAATTGGAGGGGTGGGCGGAGGCCTTCTGGAGCCCCCCTGGCACTTAGACCTCTTTAGATCCATTGTGCCAACCCACATTTAACCTGCCCGCCACACGCAGACAGGGGACAAGAACACCACGGTAGAGGTATGGAAGGGGGACACCCATCCAACCTCCGTCCGGGCCCAACGTTGCTTAACTTCGGTGATCTGACGGGAACCGGTGTATCAACATGGCTAAGCCCTTGCTCAATTTTTATGATCAGTATAATTCACGTTCTTCGTATCATTTCGCGGAAGCCATTTGGAATAACGTATCGCATTTGTTTCAGCAGACGAAAAGAGACTGTGGAAGTGGTGGAAGGGATCCTTGGAGGGCATTTTCTTTCATCTGATGTAATGTCCACATTGAAAAACAATCTGCTTTTATGTTTAACAATTTTATTGAAATAGCGGTTGTATCACATTAAGTTCTTATTAAAGATTTCGTTAGGCCATCGACGTGCAGTAATTTTGTCCGGTGTATATGCGCAACAGTAGTAAGATACAAAAGACTGAAAAAATTGATCTAATGAAGAGCCCTCCTATACCAATAAATGTTTTAAGTACTAATCCATATAATTGCTCGATAATGGCAGCAACGCATAGAAAGGAATGTAGACGTATTGAAAGTCCATAAACTAAGAGCGCTACTCCTTTGGCACCACGTTCATCACATTACATCAAGCAGTTACAAGTATAGGTAACAAATAATACTTTTCTACCTTCAGTAATCTCTTAAATTATAAAATCAACTCACGAAAATGTTCAACATTGCTACATATAGAGTGAAAGAAAATATGAAAACAAATTTAGGAGAGACAACTGAGTGGCTTGCCGTTTTTTCCTTCCGACACTTGAAGTGTTTTACATTATTGGGCCATGGTGTCTATCTTCAGGGTTTATAGGAGTTTTCATTTTCATTTTCCCTGACTTTTCCAGGATTTCCAGACCATTATTAGTGATTTTCCCTGACTTTTGAGCGCCTGAAAACTCCAAGATTTCAGTCATTTATAGAGATTAAAGTGGTAGTGAGGAAGCAAAGAAGTCTAAACTTATGAAAAATTGTAGGTTTATTTTCATATTCATATTATGAACTTCCAGTAATAAGAGATCAACAACTTTAAGTCGACAAAATAAATATTATCATTCCTTACATTGATATGCCTTCAGAAAGGGTTTTAATTGCAGAAAAATATATGCAAAAACGATTACCCTGGCTTTTCCTTCAAACCTGATGTCATGTTTAAGTAGCTCTTTGAATCAATCTTCATTTTTTTTTCCTCACAACCTTCTACAAATTTGGCTACGTGAAATCAAATTTGACTGAGAATAACTTTTTCCTCGCCAGAGGGACAAAGCGAAGCATTCCTGGCAAAATCGCTAGTGAATGAAAATGAAAATATGTATGCGCACACCTTTCACCAAATCACGCAGGCAATAGCCAGAAAGAACCAGAATAGGGCTGCCTCCACAGCGAAGCCAGCCTGAGGCCAGTCGTCCCCTCCTTCACCCTCCTCCTCCACTCCTATGCGCAGTTTTTGATCTCTTGGCATTTTCAGGTGATAAATTTAAACATTTTGTGATTTTTCCCTGACCACGCGTTAAATTCCCTGACTTTTCCAGGATTTCCATGACCATTTTCATTTTCCCTGACTTTTCCAGGTTTTCCAGGATTTCCAGGTTCCTGTAAACCCTGATCTTGGAAATGCTCTCAACTCACAGATGTGCGAGTGTGCTCTCGACCGCCCGGGAAACAAAAGATGAAATACATATTCGTAACTGCTAATACTGCATATTTCCTCCAATATTACCAATAAATTAATCGGATGGTGATTTGTAACGTGCAGTTGATACGCAACACTTCATATTAATTGCATTGCTAACAGATCGCAAGCTCTGGCAGATGTTGGTCACTTTTGGTTTTTGTTTGCCGGTGACGGAAACTCTCCCAATGGTGGGGGCCAATACCAAAAGGGTCTCGTAAAAACCGTATTTTTTTACATGGCAATCATAGGGTCAATTGACGGTGCCCCTGCAATCTCTTGTAATGGCGGGGGTCTCGCAATAGGCCATACTCGTACTACCGCCGTTCCCCTGTGCAGACTTGTACAGTAAAACCTCTATCTAGTGAACCTCTTCATATCGTAAACCTCAGTTTTTCGTAATAACTTCTTGGTCCCGCCAAAATTTGTATGTAATTATATAGAGAAACCTCTCTATATCGCACCTCTATGTTTTCGAAAAACCTCTGCTCTTCGTACTAGGAATACACCCCCATGACGAGCCAACTACCTCCATGGAATGAAATATTCAGCCGGCACCAGCCGCAGAAAGTTCCGTTCGGCCGTTCCGACTTTTCTACGTTGGGAGCGCGAAAACCCGCAGCGCTTGAAAAGTAAAGCTTAGCTGGGCAGTTGTTAGTGTGTTTGTTATTAATCATATGCGTCAAAGACTTATTTTCATCGATTTGCATTGCTTGCGTTTTGTATATTCATCATTAAAACATCCATATATAAATATTTACGACAAATGTCCTGCTGGATTTAGACCCGGGGTCCTAATAGTTTTTACAACTCCCAGACTGATTTATGCGGTAAAATGGTTTAATTCTTAGGTTCAAATAATCACGAATGACACCACTGCATATTCTATTTGCATTTACCCTCACCAATCCTTAATGACACGGAAAACTTAACTCCGATGCTATAGCATATATACGATATATCGCATACTATACACATTTGCAATTGAGTTGTTCAAGAGCAAGTGACTGAATAATATCTTAATCTAGATATTTTAGTTAAACATATATACGATTCTTCTTCCACAATGACTTAATATTAACAAATAACAGGATTCGACGACTGAGTTCATATTTTGAGTCATTGAGGTTACTTATTAAAATAACGGTGTTCCAGGTCAGCGAGTGTGCAGATGGAATTGTAAAAATGCTGGTGGCTACTCATAATACATGTATATTTATTTTACTGTATGTAGACATGATTTAACACAGTTATAATTAAATACTAATGCGATATGTAGAGAATTGTAGTGAGTTTGCGGCTGATTTATCGAAACGCTTGTCGCTTTTCGTTTGTTTCCGCAACGCGGATCTATGAAAGCCTGTGGCTCGCGGTAACGTAACGCTGAGCTATGAAAGAGGCCATACCCACGTACGAGATTAACATCTGATGCGATTATTGTACCGTTTCGGAAGATTTGTTATATTTTAGCATTCAAATGATCTGTTAAGCAGAATTTAGCCTATTCTGTTTCATTTTTGAGCTATTCGTTTGAAGTTTAATTCACTAGGAACACTCGATATTATTGCGGCCGTACCAGAATGATCGAATTTTTTTCATGCTTACGCCTCGTGACAGTCGTCTTTTACTTTTGGATATTGTCGCCGCGAATTGTAGCTATACCATTCTATTATCTTTCAATCCGTAACAATGGTGCATTACCGTCCCCCCACACACAACATTGTTAGTTATTTGAGCCACAATTTTGTAGTTTAAGACATCGGTCAGTGAAATACGCCTAACTTCTATGTAAATTTACCGTCTATTTTTAAAAAAATTTAAAGAAACGTAAAGAAACTGAAGAGGCAGCACATCGAGGATGCATAAATAAAACATTGTGGGCAGTGAAAAGTGAACAATTAGACAGGCACACATTTGATTGGTTGATGGAAGGTAGAGCCAGAAATATTCCTGTTTCTGGACCTATTCTACAGCAAAAGGCAAGAAAAATAGCAGTGAAAATGGGCATTGAAAATTTTCATGCATCGAATGGGTGGCTTCAAAAGTTTAAAGTGCGGTGGAATCTCAAAACTTTGAAGATGAGTGGGGAAGAAGCCTCTGTAAGTGACACAGCGGTAGAAGAGTGGAAAAAAAACTTTGCAGACGATTTAAGCCAGGTATAAACCACGAGACATTTTTAATGAGGATGAGGCAGGATTTTTTTATAACTTGCTTCCAGACAGAACTTTAGCAGTTAGAGGCCAATCATGCCATGGAGCGAAAAAAAGCAAAGAAAGATTCACAATGCTTTTCTGTGCTAATTTTGATGGCTCAGAGAAATTGAAGCCTCTTGTGATTGGAAAATATAAAAGCCTAGATGCTTTAAAAATATTAAGAAACTTCCTTGCTCATACAAAAACTCAAAACTCTTGGATGACAGCATTTTTATTCTGTGAGTGGTTGACCATGCTGGACTCAAAGATGGGAGTGAGAAACTGGAAAATAGTTCTCTTCATTGATCAGTGCACAGCACATGAAGTTGAAGGGATTGTGTTACGACACGTCAAAGTAGTATATTTTCCTCCAAACACCACCAGCAAATTGAAACCACTTGATCAAGGAATAATTTCCATTGTGAAGAGACATTACAGGCAGCAACTGGTGTCACACATTTTGCGAACAGTTGAGGAGAAAAATGATTTCAAAAAGTGTTCTTGGAACATAATTCAGGCCATGCACAGGCTCTGTCTTTCGTGGACTTGTTTGAAGTCAGACGTTATTGAAAAATGTTTTAAAAATGCTGGATTTATGGGGGACAGCAATGAGGAAGATATTTTGTATGAGGGCGAACCGACAGAATGGCTTGAAATAAACAAAATAATTAACGTTCAGTCATCATTTGACGACTTTATTAATGTTGACAATGTCTTGCTAACATGTGCCACAAATGAGGGAGAGGTGTTCAAAGAAATGGAGGAAGAAGCTGGTGGGGAATCTCCAGTAATAGTCCATAACATGGGAGAAGAAGAGAGTGATGGTGAGGATTTTATGCCAAAGCCAACCAAAAAAGAGGTGCAGGATGCTTTGGGTGTGATGGAAAGATTTTTTTAAATATGGAGGACTGCAGCAGTGAAAATCTACTATTATTAAATAAGATAGAAGATATCATCTCAAAAGAATTTGAAAAAAAATGAAACAAACAGAAATTACAATTTTTTTGGCGGAGAGTGCTTAAGTAGTTTTTGTACCCTTGTTTTTATTATTATAAACATTAAAACTATTAAAAAGCATAATTGCATATATTTAAATATACAAATATAGTAATCAAAGAGAAAGCAGCACATTTTACTACCAAAAAGTTTCATAAGGCGAAAATATGTTCATTTTGCTAGAACCTCTTTATAATGAACCTCCACTTATCAAAATGACTAAAAAATTGGTCCCTTCCATTTCGATATAAAGAGGTTTTACTGTATTTCCTATGTAAATAGTAAAAGTCAGCGATCGTAGTGATGGCAAAATTTCATCCATTTCAAAAACGATTACAGTCAAGCCTGTTTATAAGTAGTTGACGGGGCCGAATATTTACTTCCTAATAACCAAACTTCGTTATAAGTGGACCAGTTTTTCAGAGCCTGTCTTTGATGGGGAATAGCCTTCATTTCGTCATAACCAGAACTTTGTTATAAACGGGTTTGATATAAGTGGGCTTGACTGCATACAACAAAAGTTGGACATTTGTAACAAGACTTTTATTTACAGAATCCACAGTCAGTAGACATGGGAAACTAGTATTAAAATAGACATTTGCTTCTAATGTCTACACAGTTATGATGGCAGCTGGCCCAACCACCCTTTAGTTGCCATCTATGGCCCAATGATAGCTAAAAAAAAGCATAGAACTAAGCCCGTTGGCAGAAACTGGTTATTATTTGTGGCATCTTCCATATTGTCAGCTGAATAAAAGATCTTGGGAGGTAATATTATTTTTTTTCTACTACTAAGACCTTGGTGACAAATGGGGCTTGATTCTGCATACTTGCTGCATAGTCTCCTCAAGGATTATGATGGCAGGGGAGTTTGGGTTTACGGTGCGTGGGGGGGAAACAGGTTCGGTTTTGCGGAGATAAGGTCCCACTGCGGACATATTTTTATATATCTTTCTGAGCTTGAAGGGGTGGAAGGGATGGGTGGATGGCATCATGGAATGCCTCTGATGCTCCTTCCTCTTCTTCAGGACTAGGGAGCACGTTCCGGTGGCTCATTGAAACCGATTTAGGTGCTGAGTGAAATAGGGAGGGTCAGGGAAGCAGTGTCCTTTGTTTAAGGGTGGATCTTCGAGGGATGTGGGGAAGGGGTTAAGGGGAGGGGGAAGGGGAAAGGGGGCGAAAGGGAAGGGGAGGGGGGGAAGGGGAGGGGGGAAGGGGAAAGGGGTCGAAAGGGAAGGGGAGGGGGGAAGGGGAAAGGGGGCGAAAGGGAAGGGGATGGTCTAGAGGTGTCAGAGCGCAGGAGGAGGGGTATTATAATCCAAATAACAGATCACTGTCCCTTACATTAAAAACTTTTATGCTATTATTGAAGTTTTTACACTAGTCTAAGTTCACCAAGAAATGGTAGACAATTTTTGGGGAAACCCGCAGCAAACAAAATTAAAACTGTCACTGCAGGGCACGTCTATTGATGACCATTCCTTTCTACTGGAAAATGCGAATGATGTCAACCGATGTCAATTTCACTTTGTTTTAAAGCCAGGTTGCTGATTGCCAGCTCTAACATGACTCTAAAGTTTACTTTGGTCCTATTTATTTATGAAAAATAACTCATAAGATTAAGGATGAGCAAGGTTTTCTGGCCCTCTCACTGAAACTAGCTGCATGCTGTCATACACATTGCATGCAATAAATATTTTTTAAATTCCTGAAAATATACCACCGCTAAAAGCATATAAAATCCATAACCTTTTTATATAGAAAATGCAGTCCTTGTATGAAAAGAAAGATAGAGTTTGCTACCCATACCAAAAATATTTCTTTCCAATTTACAATTTCAGTAAAAATTTAGAAAAATGCCAAAAAAGGTCAGCATTCTTGGAGAGTCATCAACTTACATGGTCAACGGTGAAATAGCTAACATGTGGAATGTTCTGGTGAAGTCTTCTCGGGATTTCCACCGGGTTAAATATTTATACATATAAATTATAAAACCTGGTGGAAATCCCAAGAAAACTTCACCAGAGTAATTCGTCAGGAAAGAATTCAATCATGTGGAATGTTATTGTCATTATAATAATGAGAAATGCCTTTTCCTTGCTTTTTTCATTTTTCATACACTTACCAGGAGGTGGACCTCTGAACTGTGGCCTTCCCCAACTGACTCTTGGCTCCATACTTGGGGCATCAGGGTTGTACTCTAAATATAGAAAAACAAATACAGGATCATTACCAATAATTGCCAAAGAATACAGAACAACTTAAGCACCACATCAATCATTTGCATAAAATAGTGCCAGATTACTCTTTGCTCAAATAAAAAAATCCTTTACTATTTATATTTGTTATGTCTAATACTTCTAACATATTGACCGTTGCATGTCCCAGCAGAAGCAGAAAATTCTGTGGAAACACGTGAACAAATCATCTCAAGTTGTAGTTCTTAACATTGCTGATGGCTCATATTTCTTATCATTAGAGGCGAATCTGATAAACCATCAAATATGGTATATGTTCTCTTTACCATTTCACAGTCAATCACCTCATTCCTACAGACTTAACAAAATTATTGAATATAGGATACCCCATAGTAGGAGGAAAGTGACTCACCCATATTTCCACGTGGGTGAGATAAGCCTCCTACAGGATGGTGGTGATGGAGGTGAGGTCGCCCCACATGTGGTCCCATCATTCCCCGTGGATGGTGTGGTCCAGCAACCACTTGTGGTGGTGGTGGTGGGTGGCTCAAAGATGCACCAACCACCACAGGAGGGGGAGGGGGAGGAGGAGGTGGAGGATGGGGTGGGGTATTCGGTGGCAGGGGGGGTGGGTGCTGGGTTGGGACGCGAGTAGCACCAGCTCCCCCATATGCCAACACTCGACTGAGGGCAACATTCTCCAAGACCACTGGATCATTTCCATGGTCATATGGGCAGAGATCACCTCTCATGCAATAGCCTTTCTCTGAAATTATTTCATGAAATTAGTTTAGACTAGAAAATAGGTCCAATTATTTAACATATTCCTAGTATTTTTCATACCTAATCCCTAATTAATCAATCTTTTTGATACTACTTATTCATCATTAGGATTATAAACAAACCAGAGGGAAAACATTTTAACATATACTTTGAGGTAAACATGGCTGTACTTGGGCTCTTTTATGAAACCTCAAACAAATTTCAGCATACACATGACAGAAAATATCTTTCACTAAATGCCCATCTACCATTCCAAATGTAGGTTTGTAATTAGTCAAATACAGTAAAACCTCCCGTTAGCGAATTCCCTTACAAAGAGCACCTCCGATTAATGAGCAAATGGAGTTGGTCCTGTCAAGCTGCCATTGAAAAGCACGCATTTTGACTCCCTTACAACGAACTCCCATATAACGAGAATCTCCCGAGTACGAGGTGGTGGGCCAGTCCTATGAGTATTTGTTGACCTCTTTAGGACGATTTTTTTCTCGTCGAACACAGTTTTTTTCAGGAGTACGTGAGCTGTCATTTACTCATGAAATCCGTGTTCGCTGCTTTCCTTAACGTCCGTTAAAAATCGGGATGTCTTTCGTGGAATTTTATACGTCAACATGATTGTTTTTTTGCAAAATTTCATGACATAAGCAAATGAGCCTTGAACCAGTCCGCATATCATTATTAATGTTTCCTTTCATTTTTGCCGTGATATACTGTAGCTTTTTTATAGGTTTGCTGCAAATTGCATGGTCATAAAGACTGGATTAGCGTTTCTGCGGGAGGTTGAACGTTTCACGTTTGCTGCACATGGAACGTCAGTGGTCGAAAAATGTAATGAGCAATATTTTTACGTAGACATGCGGGAAATTGATATGCTGCATAGAAGCTGAACGTAGATATGTTTAGCTAAATATCGTATGCTCTGCTTCAATTGACAACTTACGAGTTCATATAGGTGATTTGAAAGCATGGTTAATGGCTCTTGTACATGTAAAAGTGACGTAGGGAAAATTTGTTTCTGGTGACTCTGCTTGCGTAAAATTAAGATTCATTGAACTTATAGTAGAAGAAAGAAGGTGGAACTTGGCCACCACAAAACTTTGTGGGGTTGAGGCATCAGTAGATCCCAATTTCGAGAAAAATTAGAGGCAAAAGTTGCCAAAGCTGATCGGGCAAAACGAACTGAAAGACATTTTTAACGCTGATGAAGCAGGATTTTTCTACAATGGATTCATTATGCTATTTTATGCCTACAGCATTGGTTCAGTGATATTACCTCCGCTTGTAATTGGAAAATCCAACAAAACTTGTTTAAAAAATGTACGACAACTACCATGTCCTTACGAACAGAAATTCTTGGACAACCGCTTAAATATTTCGCGAATTTGGAGTTGAAGCTCGAATGGGAGGTCAAAAAAGAAAATTCTGTTGTATTTTGATCGCTGCTCGGCCCACAAATTGGAGGCTATAAATGTAAGATATGTGACGGTGGTTTTCTTCCCACCTAAGTGCATAAGTCGCCTATAGAAGACCAGAGAGTCATACCCCACGTAGAGAAGGTGTGCCAACAACAATTGGTGCAGAATTAACTTGGAAGGATGTAGGGCACCAACAACCCAACTCTTCTCAGATGGAACATTCTCCAGGCTATACAGCATCTTTATCTTTGTTGTGATGCCGTTCTGCTTGCTACAATAAGACATTACTTTGCTAGGGCAGGGTTTAATGAAATTGAATCTAATTATGAAGTGAATGCAAGCCAAGGGGGATGGAGATTGGGAGAAACTGATGGGCAAGCTAAGTATTCGAGACGTTCATTTGATAACGTCGTAAATGTCGTCGAAGGTGTAGTGACATGTTCTGCTGAAAGTGAGGTGAGTGAAAAAGAGGACAGAGAGCAAAGAGGACTATGAAGATTCAGAGAGGGAGTTTGTGGAACACAATCCGCAAGAAGTCATTCCAAACTGGACACGACTGAGAAATTCTTGCTCTCTGCTGAAGAATGTAACAGGGATGCTATTAGAGCATTCTGGGAAGTGAAGAATGCTGTTTTTTGTGAGAGAAGGAATAGTTTAAAGCATGCAACCATTGACTCTTTCTTCGATTAATTTTTGTGTATAGTAAAACAAATGCAAATATCAAAAGATTTTTTCAAGTAACTCATTTGAATTACTTGACTCTCCTTAGTCTAATTCATCAGACTGCTAAGGAAGAAAATGCCAATTTAAGATAGAGGTGTCAGCTCAAGTTTCAAGGAAGCATTATGATAACATAGGAACAACTTGAAGGACCGCGAACTGACCGCGAGACCCATAATGGCGTTGCTCGCTGAAATTGCACAATATCCGAAGTTCCGAAGAGAAAAAAATCATTCGGCTTGACCAGGATTCAAACCCGGATAACCTGATTTCCGATCAGGAAGCTTTGATCAATTATGTTACTGAGGAATCATTTTTCCCTGTGGAATTTTAGAAGCCTTAAAGAAACAAGATGTATTCGAATCATGTCACATAGACATATCATGTCAGAAAGCAGTCGATGCCGTGCGCGTGGCACCACCATCCAAGAGGTTAAGGCCGAATTTTGAGAAGCACTAAGGTGCTTACTATATTAGGGATCCGGGTTCGAGTCCCGAGTCAAGTTCAACAGATTGATTTGAGTCAAGGCGAATGATTTTTTTCTCTGTGGAATATGCTACTATGCTATGCTAAGGCGATATATTAATTATTATATTATTTTACATAATGGATAGGAGAATCGTAAAGGTGGGCGACGATTGTACTGCTATATAATTATATTTTTCAAATCTGTGTCCAACAGGTGCTAGTGAGGTGTTTTATGCTATGCACTTCGGCCAATCTTATCGAAGAGAGAAGTCCTAAAAACAACTGTTTGCCGCAATTCCGCCTCATTTCCAAGTCCACTGGCATATACTTTTCACAAGCAACGTAAACTAGAGTGGCGGTGACGAGAAATTTCAGTATTTCTTGAAAACAGTGTGGAAATTATGCGAGCGGAACGTTGCAGATTCACATCTTTCTCTGCCGAAATCAGTTGTGACTAATTTACATTGTGTGTTCCCTACACGTTTAGTGGTGTCATTCGAGTTGTGCCAAAGTGTTTCCAAAAGATAGTACCCAGTGACTGCGAAGTGCTTAACTATAAATAAGGTGTTCTACTTCCTTTTGTGTCTCTGTAGTGTTCATATTGGCTTCAAAATCGGTTTGTCAAGAAAATCTGTTGGCTTCACATGGCGTTCCAAATTTGTTTATTGAGCTTTGAATATGATTGAGTGCATACGTAATGGATAATTCTTTCATTTGAGTGAAATGTGTATAGAATAATCCTAACCTGTCATAACAATTGGTGCACTCACGATGGTGAGTTACATAAAAATTAAACGTTACTTTATGATAAGTTAATGTGTTACGGTATACTACATCAAGGTGTTGAGAAATGTGCAGAACTTGACTTCATTCCCTTCTGATTGTATAGTTCTTTTCATTTTTGCCATATGCATGTCCCAAAAGGAGTTTTTAGTCTAATAAAATTTTATTTTTACCAGTGCAGAACTATTGTTTACATTAATTATTATCTCAAGTTAAAAGCTTGGTCTAAGGTCATAACTTCGCGAGAATGTATGTTTATGCTGTTGCTTAAGTAAAGTTGAAGAAAGCATACTTCATCATGACACTAATATGAGGCAGTGTATTTCCACGAAGAAAAGGCGTATAAATATATTTCAAAGAATAATATTGATTCTTGGGCGTCAACCAGCTCTTCCTCGAACAAAAGAAGCAAAATCCGACGATTGAGCATTCGTGCCATGTCGAAGTTAAGACAAAGTTTCTTCTGCTTAAACAAGAGACTAACATACGCCGTAAGCTCCACGGAAGAAAGGCCTAGCCAGGGGTTCGGGCTGGATCTTCGTGAAGCTCCCTTGGAGCTAGCTGAGAGCACCGGAAGGTGCTCCGTAAAGGCATACAGAATACCGAACAGTGCCAGAGGAGCTAAAGAGCTAGTGCTAGCTCCTCTGGCTCTCTCTCCGGGGATACAGAATGCCGTTTGGAGCTAGGAGCTTCATGGAGCTCTTTTCGCAAGTTAGCTCCGGAGCTCTGAGTTACAGAATTCCACCCCTGGATACGACAAGAAAAGCCCCTGGCAAAAATGGATGTATGCAACCCGCAACACCCTCCAATTAACGAACGAGCGCTGGAAAATTTGAATTTCATCCCTTGAATTACGTTAACGGGAGGTTTTACAACATATATATATGGATACATAATTCATAAATTCTCACTTTGATAGACTTAAGACAATCCATCAAATCCGAGTATTGAATTAACCCAGTTATGATGTGCAACCATACATTGAAGCCTAAGAGAAGATTGCAAACTCAAGCAGAAAATTCTTAACAGAGTTAACCAATGATATGCAAAATAGTCATATTTCCACAGAAAGTTCATGGCAACTGAAAATGTTAAGGTATTCAGTACATTTCAATTAACAATTTACTGCATTAAATATTTCAGACATATTCAAAACTATGCTTTTTCTGAATGCAATTAAGTATTATATCAAAGGTGTTGGCGCTGCCATTAATACCAATTCAACAAGATATTCTTCATCTTGATTTTTTAAGCCATAGAATAATGAAAACAACCTCTTTTAGTTGACAGGACACTTGATTAGTTTAACATTGAGCATGCCTTTGCCTACAAAAAAGCTATGAAATTCTCAAATTGAAATGAATGTCATCCTCAACTGATCAGTCAGAATAACTAATTCACCACCGACATTAATTCAATGCAAGATGGGAAAAAATCAATAATGGATTTTGGCACATGAACTTCTTTATTCACCATCAAAGTCTCGGCATCGCCTCTTGGGCATGTAGTCAGCTGTTCCAATGCCATCCACACCCAGAGGGGGAACAGATGCAGCTTGTTGAGGAGTTGTGACACCAGGGACAACAGCGCCTGTGGCCCCAGGGGGTACACCAGTTTGCGATGGTGCCACTACTGGCACCACTGAGGCCACACCAGTTGGCACCACACCTGGTGGAGGTGGTGCTGCACTAACCACACTTTGAATACTTTGGGAGGTGGTCGTTAAGCGCATGTCCACATCTCCATGGTTACTGTCTTGAGTAGGGGTACCAGCACCAGACAGAGGCTCCTTCTTTGAATCCCTCATGTGTTCTGCAAAATATAAATGCAGAAGAAAGAAGGGTAGCTTGCGAAAGTTTAACCCTTTTACTGCCAAGGGCCGATATATCCACCAACTTACATTACAACATAACATATAATGGTTACATTTCATTCAAATCAGAGACAGCATGAATGATTTTTTTCATCCTCATAAAAAGTGAAGTATATCATCACCAATGAGATAAATAAATAATTCATACATTAAAATTATGTGTTTCAAATATATCTTAAATTAATAATCTTACAATTTTCACGGAAATGACCTTGGCAGTTTTTGCAGTCTACCTTAAAGGGGCTGGCAGTAAAAGGGTTAAAATCAATTGCCTCATTTACGAAATGAAAACAATCTTATCTTTCTGCTACTATGACTCAGCAGTTTTCATAAAATGTAGGACCTTCTCAGTAGAACCTGTTCAAACTCATTAAACATTAATTGTCTAATACAGCACAAGAAGATACAACTCTGAAGGTAACATCCCTCCAATTATTCATGATGAAAAATATTTTGGATTTAACACCGTCCCAGAAAATACCACTGCAGACTCTTTTTGAAAATGTGTTAAATTCATGGTACGCTAGATATGTCGTTGGTTCTTTAACTGTATTACACAAAAAACTTTAAACTTATTTATTGTCAATAGAAAATCCTTTGAAGATTATAATTGGATAAAACAGATGTTAAATTTGATGTTTTTCACATTTTGGAGGCCTATTGCAACAGCATAGTAATTACTTCAGGCTCAATTACATACTTTTTGTTATGAAATTGGACCACAAATGAAACAAAATATAGTACCTAACTAATTTCTCAGTTTATGAATTTCATTGGAAACCTGAATGCAGATTTACCACATAGTCATTTAGCTAATTTGTTAGCTAACCAAGCCACTATCCACCACTAGTATCTATTAACAGCTACATGTATAACATAGGACACCCAAAACTTGATCATTATCACTGAAAGAAGTTCATATCACTACTTCTTGGATCATTAATTAAAATTTATTAAATGGACAACTCTTTCCCTTGAATATTTCACGACATAAAATAATGTGGCATCAGAATGAATTTCATGCACTATGCATTCCCATGTAGATGTATTGTCATTGCATGCTATGATCTGCTGTATTGGAGAAAATGTTGAGATTCATCTTCTTTCTAATATAACCAATAAATGTTGGCATTTCCACATTTTCATGAAATGAGACGTGATGTCTTAGCAGACAGTTTAGAAATGATAATTGAGACAACTGAGCCTCCTTTGCCCTTTACGCAACAAATTCAGATGTACTTTGATTTAACAAACAAGCATGTATAAATTCTAAGGTTATGTGACAACACTTAACCAATTATCGAACCCCTTTGGAGAAAATTTTTTAAAAATTTCTCTGCCACCGAATTCCATTCTCTTTGCATTTTATGATGTAATGATTAACATCTAGCCATAGACAATAAATGCCTTTGCAACTGAAAGATATATTTACCTGCTGAATGACTCCTGGACCGTGATCTGTTATGGGATAAACCAGGACCTTGGGCTGAAGGTGTATGAGATCTTGACCTTGGACTCAAAGAGGAACACTTGGCTGTAAGGTGAGGCTGAACTGGAGAACAACTACGACTACGATAACCACCACCTCTGCCACTCCCCCCACTATTTCTGGGGTGTCCGTGTCTGGGAGAACGTGAACTTGACCTCGAACCAACATCACCACGGCGAGGAGATTTGGATCGTGACCAACTTGATCTAATGTTAAGGAATAAAAATTCATACCATGAGATATTTTGAATTCTTAGTAGGCAAAATTTGCCAGTGAACACATGTAATAGAAAAATCATACACAATGCAGGCAACCAACATTAAAGATTAATGACACTAGTCAAAGGAGGCAAAACATTTCAAAAGGGACATTTCTTAGTATTATTTACATGTAACTACACTCTCAAATCACAAACAAGAATAAAGTATTTATCACACACTATTAAATCCTCAGTACTTAAGTGTCCTCAACTTTGACTCAAAGTGCATATGAAATTTCATTTTTCAATGAAAAAGCAAAAATTAAAAAAGGAGGGCAGCTGAGATGCTATCAAATATCTTTAACCCTATGTTAGACCTAGTCCCACATATTAAAGTGAAGTAACATCTAAAAGTAACGGTAAAAGTGAAGTAACCTCTTATACGTTCGCGAATAAGGTTTCATCATCTCATGATGGATCCAAAAATTGGGATGCAAGTTCTTCTGCAATCATGAAAAGTGTCACATGATGCGGCCTGTTATAGCCGAAATCCGTGAAATAAGTTCCTGTGTCCTCTTGAACAATGATATATCATCTCCTGCTAATGCCAAAAACCTGGAAATATGCTCTGCGAATGTGATAAATGTTGATCGTGTTGAAGTGGATAACGATGGTTTCCAGACAGTACGTTCCAAGAAAAGTGGAAGGAAACAAAGATGGAGAAGAAATGGAGTGTTTGGCTCTGATTTGCAATCAGAATACAGTAATTTCTCTGGTGTGCCATGGCATACATTCCTGTATGTCGGAAGAGTTAAACGGCAGACTACGCCCAAGGTCATCGCTGGATACCTACGCAGAAAATTTCCACAGGGTGACTCTTTGTGCAAAGACATTCATATCGGTGAACACCATTGTTTGTTCATGATCGATGAGCCTGTAAATTTGCACAATGAGCTCTTAAAAGGTGAGAATTGCCCCGCCGATGAGTATGTAGGTTAACCCTTTGAGTGCCACCGATTTTTAGGTGGGTATTCCTAGAAGTGCCACGGGTATTTTGCTAATTTTGTAGGCCTTTATTCAAAAAATCATTATTTGTTAATTTGTTGCTATTTTTACATGATTTCTTCTGCATTTGAAAGCAAATACTTTGTTTCAAATTAATATGAAAAAAAATCAGCTGATTTTTTCAATGACACGCAATTGTTATAGTTTAATTTGGAATTTACAGATTTGATTTAATGGAGAAGAGAAAAAATAACGATGCAATTCCACAAAACTTTATTTTGACACGACTATGGTTTTGCTGCGGCGCAGCATCATCAGCACCACCTGATGATGCTGCGCCGCAGCGAAACCATGGTCGTGTCAAAATAAAGTTTTGTGGAATTGCATCGTTAATTTTTCTCTTCTCCATTATGGAAAAATTCCACCAAGTTACCCCGGAAACAGTTTCTTTTCTTAGATTTGATTTATTTTATTTCTCAATTTTGACCAATAAATCGAGATATAATATCAACTTTAAAGAAATAAACCATCGATAAATATAAAATATTATTATTTTTCTAGGAATTGATCATATAATATCCAAGGAATTTGCACGAATTTTCAATATATATTAAATTGAGAAACACAATGCAAATTGCATAAAATCAGGGGAAATTATCAAAATGATTGGAGGTATATAATGTGAATATTTTCGCAGACAAGAGAATATTTGGATGTGAAAACGTTACGAAACATGGTATCTGAATAATAATAACAAGAATTTAAGTCTGTTATTGCTTACAAAATAATAACAATTACATTACAAATTATTGAAAATATATAATCATACATACTTAGAAAACGATGACAACATTACAATCCCAATTCCAAATCAAATAACTAATTTTCATATTATTCATAAATGTGATGAGAGACACAAATTCCATGTAGACCTTATTTACATTTCATGCAGTTCTAGATATGTGGACAGGAGCACGGCCTTTCCTACTGCATACAGCACACACTTTTTCCCTCCGCCCTGAAAGTTTCCTTATCTCATATATTTCTGGCGATACTGTCCTAGGAGTTGACTGACTCGGATTATTCCATCTAAGTAACCATTCACTCACAATGCTATCTATTATTTCTGAAAAAACTGCACTTTTGATATTTTTTCAGGATTGTTTGATTTGTAAGTATTATAAGCATGTTTAGCACCATTTTAGAAATTACATTGCAGACCATTTTCTTCCAGTATGTCAAATAATCTTCTCTCATCTAAATACACCTACAACATAATATCCGAAGAATAAAGGCCTCCCATGTATCATTGTACTCATTGTACTGCTCAATGATTTGTGGACTTTCTTTTGGAAATTCTTGACCCTTGCGAATGACTGAATTGCTTTTGGCTATCGAGTTGGTGAAAAGTAATAAAACTGGATTTTTTTGTGATTTCTTTTCTCAATACCCAAGAATAAGAAGCTCTTCACTTCTAAAACACTTTTTCTTACCAACACTAAAGATTTATTTGAGAGGTTGAGGTACCATAGTCCAGAATGCGTTGGTAAAAAAGGTTGAAGTACAGGATTGGAGAAGATTTTGGTGGCGGAAGATGTTTGGGACCAGGAGTTTCCAGGAATTCAAAATGTGGAGGAGGGAGTGAATCACAATTGTCCTGAACCTCAATGAATTCTGCAGAATGATCACGGCTTCCACTTTCACGTTCATCAGAACTGACGCTATCATTGCTATACCCATAAATTGCCGGTCTCTTCTTAGGAAGGATTATCACGCTTTCATCTGAGTCTGATAACACTTCCCCTTCACTGGTGTCTCGACGAAAATGGGCGCTGTCTTCACTTTCCACAGATTCGTCATCATTACTTAGTGAATTTATGTATTCAGCTAATCTGTCATCATCAACTCCAGGTGAAAATTCATTTCTAGAAGTTGACGCCATTTATTAGGTAAATGATTTCACTTTCAAAAAGCCACTAGTGAAATTTCAATGTGTAAACAACAACAAGAGATGCACACATTGAATTTTTTATGCATAGCATCATCTTTCTATTACTACTGCCGCATCTACTATGATAACGAGGTTGACAATCGGAGCCACATTGCTGACTCAACACCCCAGCTGACTCAACGCAAGAGATAGCATGATAGGAGTTACGTAGTATCTTTTCGTCTGCCTTTCATAGCTAAAAATCAACGACTTGATCGCAGTGAAACAGCAACAAATTATCTCATCAGAAGCGACATAGCAGAGATGTTTGAAGCCTAGTCTTTTTGCTATGTCATGAATCGTTCGCAACACGAACGAGAATGCGATGTACTTCGCAGAGAATAAAATGTTTCTAAGCATATAAAAAAATAAGAGCACGCCAAACATAATATCTCCGACAAAAATACAAAGTTCAAAATATTAGAAGAAACCAATTGGTTTTAGGCTAACAAACAATGTAGTTTCCAAAGTGTCGCACCAGAAGCAGTTTCTTAAGAACCAAATGTGGCGCTCGGAAAATTCAATCCGACATACAGTTATTTAAATTACCAAAGCTATTGATCATTTCCATTAACATTCAAAATTATTGTTCCACGTAGTTATTAAAAGATCATTCTTGTATTATATACAATTTACAAGAGTTAAAGATTGAGAAAAACATTGTTTTAACAGGTCTCCTCATAGACGACCATATAACGTCGTTGGCACTTCTGGCACATTCTGCAAACGACAATATATCGTCGTGTGGCACTCAAAGGGTTAAGATCACTAACCACTCAAATTAAACAGCGGAGGTATTAAATATGACTGTAATACTCAAATTATTGCTCATAAATGCTGAACTCTGCAGAAAAAATTGAGAAAAGGAAAGTACACCACACGAGAGCAGAGTTCACATTTAGCAATATTTGCATGACTTTTGCCATCACAAACACTGCCAAGGTTACAAAGTACCTCGGTATTACTCACTCAACCTTAATAACTTTAATGCATGACACTCTTTTTCTTGATTCTCTGAAATTGAACTTTTTAGTGAGTTATGCTAACTCCGATATCCCATGAGAGAGAGAAGAGTTATTAAACATGTTTTTGTAAGAAAAAATATGAAACCGTTAGGGATGTGAGAGTACTCAAAAATTCGAGTCGAGTAGTTGGTACTCGACTCGAGTACTTCGAGTATTTTTACGAAAGTCGAGTCGAGTTGAGTAGTTTTTGTCGACGGAGCTGCCAAGGCCAATAGGTTCACAAATATGCCGACAGGAAGCACTATCATCAAAATCGTGTAAAGCTCTGGTTATACAATAGATTAACACCTACGAACATGTACGTACCATAATTTACTTTTCCGTGAATGGTTTCATGTATATTGGCATGAATGGATGGATGAATCGGTAGTTAAATGTACATGAAACCGCATATGTACTGTATTCCTCTGAATATGTCTAGCCCCCCCCTTTTCGGCCGAAATCTTCAAGGAAAAAGTCTGGGGGGGACTACATTCGAGCTCAAGGCACCTAATGTCCGTTGTAAAATTCCATCCCCAGGTCAATATCTTGAAAATGGGTAGTTAAATTTTAAAATAACGCGTCTAACAACTGCTCAATTAGTCCAAGACGATAGTCTAAATGCACTTTTTTTCCACCCGTCTTGCGGTAGAGAACAAAAGAGTTACAAACAAGAAAGTTCAAGCAGATGAAAAAAAAATTTTTTATAATATTTTTTACCCCGTTTCCGAGGTATCAGGTAATCGGCCAAGTGTTGGTCTACACGGTCAACTCCTCCCATCGTGTCGTTCTAGTCCCCAACAACCAATGGATTTTCTTTGGTTTCCCCCTTCTTCACGACACTTTTCATGGCACTATTATGGACTGATGACAGCAGCAAGACTTACTTTTTGTCCTTCCACTGAATAACCATGATCTTTCCTTTTGAGAAGGCTGCCACTTCTCCCTTTTTTCAGTTTCTTCCCTTTGAATGCTGTAGGTACTTCTCGCCTGGTTTTCCTCAACGTTCCGTAGGTATCCATGGATCGGGAAACCAACACATCGGCCAACTCGGGAGACGTGTAAAAATTGTCCGTCGTCAAACAGTACCCTTTATCAAGCAGTGGCTTCATTAGCGACATCACGACTTGTGAGGACATAGGCATGTAGTCGAAGTCTTTGTCTAGCACGGTTCCCTTTCCCGTATATATTATGCTTGACCACACACAGCTACTCTTTGATTCACATAAAGCAAAGAATTTTATGCCAAAGCGAGCCCGCTTTACCTGCATAAATTGCTTCCATCCCAATCTGCCCTTGAAAAGGAGCAGGCTTTCGTCAATTGTAACATCCCTCTCTGGAGTGGAGAGTGCCTTGAACTTGTCCTCCAACATCTGGCTTCATTAACTGCATCTGGTGCAGATGCAGTTAATGAAGCCAATGAAGATAATAAAATACATGCTTTTGGAAGAAACACTGCTTTTGGTATCGCAGAAAAATTACAAGAATGTAATTTTCTTTGTTGCATAGTGGTCTGGTACGAAATTTTATTCAAAACCAACAAGCAAACTTCTCCAAAAGATTACTGTAAATTTACAAAGTGCCATAGATTTAGCTGAAAGCATTGGCAGTTTTTTGAAGAAGATGAGGTCTGGAGAGGGGAACAATAGCGTAATAACGGATGCCAAAGAGCTTGCCGACAAACTTGGATTCCATTCAGATTTTGGAAAAGAAAAGCATACCGTTCCAGGAAAGTGAACAAGCAATTTTCGTGCAAATCTGACGATGATGCCATTGAAGTAGTAAAACACAACTTAAGGTGAATTTTTTCTACACAATTCTGGATGCAGCTATCAACTTACTAAAAGAAAGATTTGAGCAAATGTACAATCATAGTGATAATTAAAGCGTTCTATACGATATTCATGGTCTGCAGAAGTGGGATCGTGCAAAACTAAACGCTGCATGCATGACTCTTCAGGATGTCCTAAGTGATAGCGATGAATATGACATTGACGGGAAAGAATTATACGATGAAATTTTGATGTTACCATCTGCAGAAGTGGGATCATGCAAAACTAAATGCTGCATACATGACTCTTCAGGATATCCTAAGTGATAGCGATGAATGTGACATTGACGGGAAAGAATTATATGACGAAATTTTGACGTTAGCGCCCATTCTTCCCGCTGAATCTTCACCAATCTCAAATACTTACAAATATTACAGAAACTAATATCATTTTCCCAATACTTTTGTAAGTTTGCGAATCCTCTTGACCTTACTGTCTTTTTATTTATCTGTAGCTACTGGTGAAAAAGTTTTTAAAATTGAAACTGATCAAAACTTTCTCAAGAGCAATTGACTGGGCTTTCACATTAGCCATTGAAAGCAACACTTTGAAGTTAATTGACACATATTCTATTTTGAAAGGTTCTGGGAATTTAGAGGCTAGAAAACTTTCAGCATGATTTTTTTACTCAAAGGAACAATAATTAGTATATATGTGCACCATAAATAGGTTAACAAATGTATAAGCTATTGTATGTATAAGCAAATGTATTGTATTACTTTATTTCATTTATAATTTATTAAAACTATGAATTTGTTCTTTTAACTAACTATCTACTCTCTAGTTTCCTATAAGTTTATTAATCAGAATTAAAACATCTTTTTTCAAAGTTGTAAATGTATCAAAATCAATAAAGTAGTTCTTTTTTCGTTTGTTTCTATTCTATAAAAATTTTGAAAAAATGGCAGAAGCCCATTGAATAATCAATAAAATTGCAGTGAAATAACTTCGCAATATTTAATTTAAAAGAAGAAATAATCCATGTCCATAAGGTGTAAGTAAGAGTTCATTATTTTAAGGCTCGAAGATCCTATTAAGATCGTAAAAAACAACAAAAACACAATTGTTTGTGAGGTATGCCAAAAAAATGCTTGGGGCGCCAAGCGCAATCCCGCTTGTGTGGAAAAATCCTCTATGACCAGCCCTGGTTGGAGATATAGGAAATTGGTTGGACTGATAAAAATGTTGCAAATCGTAGGAAAACATAAATTCTGATAATGAAAATATGAGGTTTTACTGTATTTTAATGCCTCAAAATACAAGAAAGTATTCAATATTTGTGATCTTGAATAATAATGCTAAAAGATAAAAGTCCGGATGCACAAGTATGAGATCCACAAAATACATTGTACCACATACATAAAATAAATAAGACACCACAGCTTTCATAGCATAAATACTCTCATATTATTTTTTATACATATTTTATACTAACTCTCTTACTTCCAACCTCTTACAGATACGCCAACCTTCAAAAAATTTTAAAAGACTTGATTTTTCATTATTTTAAGAACCTAATTTAAAATTGATAGTTTCGGGTGTTACTTTAGAAAAATAAAATAAACCTAATTTAAATTGACTGACTCCATATTTACCCAAATGATGGAGATACATTTTGGGTTTGGGAAAATGGAAGTATTACAAGATGTAATTATCTCAAAGAAAGTTTACCCAGCATTATGGCAAATATCAAAAGTAAACAAAGTTGGCCAGTAAATCGGCCATGGCAGATTTGACATAAACTTAGAGGGTTGCTATATTAGCCTACTAGCAGTAAAAGGGTTTATGAACTTAAAACTGTGATCTAGATGCCAATTTTGGTAAGTGAACAAACACCAACCTGCGATCCCGTCCATATCTGCGACTAGGAGACATTTTACGACCACGCCTTTCGTCCTCCACTCCTCCCCTCCAACCAGCACGAACACGGTCCCTCTCACGCTCCCTGTCACGTTCACGCCCTCGAGAACGATGAGATGAGCTTGTGTGCTCCCATGAGCGTGATCGGGATCGTCTTAGGGGTGGGGAGAGAGGAGACCGATGTCTGGATCTTCCACCACGACTTCCTCCTTTATCCTCTTTCTCCTAATAAATATATGAAGAAATAATTTTTTAACTCCTATCTATAGAATTAGAGAACTTAATAGAATTGGCAATAATAACAAAAGACATATCTACATCTACATATCACCCTGCAAGCTATCACAGGATATGAATGGCGTGTGGCAAGAGGTGGAGGACACAAAAAAATTACATTTTGCTGGAAAGGAAAGGAAAAAAACTTTGGGAAATAATAATGAAGAGTGATTTACAATTTTTTTTAAGAACTAGGCTTTGTTTGTGTTGTTGTTGTGTATTTTGCATAGGAAAAATTAACTCTTGTCCCTCTTGGCCGGAAAGTCAATTTCTCTTATTTGCCAATTGTCTGTCCTGCTTATGAAGTGAAGGGGTAGAAATGCCTTCAGTGTCAGCTTCATACTCAAGAGATTTGAATTTTTTAATTAACTGTCATCTCAAAAACAACCTTTTGATATCTAGAGATTCCTAACCAAGCCTTTACAATAGTCAAGTGACACTTTACACTTGTTTATGTAACCGTGCCACAAAATATGCTGCTTCCCTTTGGGTCACATTTAGTTCTAGAGATAAATCTTTATTTGTTGGACCCCACATGCTCACTCCACACTCCAGGTGGGGCCTTACCACTGCAGAATAACATCTCTCATTTACTTTTTTGCTCAACAATGTACCACAATTTGTTAATACATCTTGATCTCTTTAATGATGTGGCACTAATATTTTGAATCTATTCCCCCAAGATAGATTTGAAGTTAACGGTGATGCCCAGATATCTATCTCTCAACTTCTTCACCACATAATACGTTTGAGATTTTTATAGCTTCTGCCAGAAGTGTATCACAGAGCATTTTTTTAGATTTCTCACCAGCCCCAGTTGGGGAACAATAATTGTTACAATTTTATGCTCTCCCGGCAAATCGCCGCTATGAAGTCTAATCACTTCTTCCACCGGATCAGGTCCTGCATTCCTGCCAATGTTTCGGAGACCGAGTCACTCTCATTCCTCAAGGCTGATGTCGAGACTTGAAAATTGTCTTTTATCCATGGCCAGGGCGTCAAGTGTCCTCTGATTAGCTGTGGTCTTCCTGCCTTTTTCCGGCCACCAGAAGTTTGTTCAATGAGGGTTTCCAGGCGTTGCTAAGAGAGTAGCCTGTGTCTCTGTTGCATGTCTTCTTGGCAAGTCGGATCTCTATCGATTCTCTTGTCAGTCTCTCCCAGAATTTCTTCTCCCGGTATAGGATTTTTACGTTGTCCCATTGAATGTTATGGTCCAACGTGATGCTGTGCTTGGTGACTGCGGATTTCTCCATTTGGTAGAGCCTGTAGTGTCTCCGATGCTCTTTCATCCTGGTCACAATCGTTCTTCTGGTCTCCCCCACCTACACTTGTCCACATTTGCACGGTACTTCGTAGACACCTGGAGTGGCAAGGCCACAGGGGTCCTTCGCCTTGACAAGTTTGTCTCTCCATTTGGCCATGACTGGATTGCCCTTTAGTCGACAAAGGAGCCGCCGCGTCATTAGAGAAAAGGGAGGCACTGCCTCCAGGAACAATTTTGGGACCTGTGACCTTGCGACTACATGGGGTAAAGGGACATTCTCTTCCTTTAATCAGCAGTGCCGAGTTTACCAATGGGTTGGCAGGGATGGAGAACATTCAGTTGTTCCAGGTAGTGGAGGACGGCTCGAATCTCCCGGCAAACGACATTTTGGGGGCAGACATCCTGAAAAGGGTAGGAGCCATGATGGACTTCGGGAAGGGAAGGTTGGCGTGTGGGGACCGACAGATGCAGATGGGGCTGCCGCGAGCCAGGTGGGAGACGAAAATGATTCCGGGCTATCGGCAGAATACAGTCTACAAGCCAGCCAGCGTAATCAAGCTGCATGGAGAGGAGGACGCAGCAGGAGACACATGCCGGCGATACAGGCAACAACAACGGAGACAGAACCAGGGAAGGAGCCAGCCAACGGACCAGAAGGTGCGTGGGACACCGGAGACGGGTGCTCACCAGTGGGACGGATGGTGGAGAACCGGAGGTGATTGGCTGCACTGAGCCCAGCGTGCACCTTTGTAGACAGGTGCACCTACCTGCCCACAGTGAAGCACTGGAATTTGGTATGTACAAACCCATGATGGGGGAAGATTGCCCCACCGTGATGGAACCCATTGAAGTCCCGATCCATGGCGTGTTGGTGAGCCGAGTGCTTTGTGAGTCCTGGAGTGATGGCAAAATCCCAGTCAAACTAATTAATTTGTCTTCAAAAGAAATTATAGTGCCCCCACATATCAGTGTAGGTTACCTGGGAAGGGGTGTGACTATAGTGCCTGAGGAACGTGAGCAGTTTTGAGGATAGGCAGATCCGGTCGAAATCTCTACCAGCTCAACTTTTGTCCCAGTTGGAGCCTCTGACTAGGGAATCGAGACAACTTTTGGAGGAAATGCTTGTGAAATATCATGATGTATTTCAGGAAGAAGGACAGGAGCTGGGTAGGACAAATCAGGTAATGCATTGGATCGAGATGGGAAATCCAGCCCCTATTAGTCGAGCACTATACCGAGTACCGCTGAGCCAAAAGGCCGCCCTGAATGAACAGCTAAAGGATATGTTGGCTGGAGGTGTCATCACGGAATAGACTTCCCCATGGAGTGCTCCCATTGTGTTAGTTGCTAAAAAAAAAGACCATGGTAGTGTAGGAAAACTTCGGTTTTGCACAGACTTTAAGAGGCTTAAATAGTGTCACTGTCAAGGATGTTAACCCGCTTCCAAATATCCAGGACACGCTAGACCAATTAGGGGGTGCAAAGTATTTTTCGACCCTGGACTTGGCTAGTGGGTATTGGCAGATCGAGACAGACCTGAGGGATCACGAGAAGAGTGCCCTCTCCACCCCTGGAGGCTATTATGAATATACTCGCATGGCATTCGGACTCGCTAATGGGCCTACCACTTTTCAGTGCCTTATGGATACGATACTAGTAGGTTTAAAAGGTGAAAGGTGTATGGTGTATTTGGACGATATAATAGTTTTCGGACATACCATCGATGAGCACCTTGACTGGTTGAAGGAAGTGTTAGAAAGGCTGAGAGAGACAGGATTAAAAGTAAATCCAGACAAGTGCCAATTTTTATAATTATCCATAGAATACCTGGGCCATATCATCACTGATAAGGGAGTGAAACCTGATCCACGGAAAATAACCACTATTAAGGAATACCCTCTTCCTCACAACATAAAGAAATTACGCGGATTCCTTGGCTTAGTGGGATACTACCAGAGGTTTATTCCCGATTTTGCAAAAATTGCTCGACCTTTATCAGAGATGACTTGGAAGACGTATCTATTGAATGGCCAGACGAGGCCAGGGGAAGCTTCGAGAAATTGAGAGAAGCTTTATGTAAAGACCCAGTGCTCATCTTTCAGGACTTCTGGGAACCATTTCTGCTGTTTACCGATTCGTCAGGAGCCACAATCGGAGCTGTACTGGCAGAACGTGGGCCAGCAGGTGAGCAGGTAGTAGCTTACGCGAGCCAAATTTTGAGTCGTCCGGAGATGAACTATAGTACCGTGGAAAGGGAATGCTTGGCCATAGTTTGGGCAGTAAATTATTTCGATTTGTTACTTATACGGTAGACAGTTCACGGTAATAACTGATCATCATCCATTACGATGGTTATTGACTTTGAAGGATCCAACATCTCGCCTCACACGATGGTCCCTCTTGTTGAGTGAGTTTGAGGTAGAACACCGAGCCGGGCGGGTTCATCAAAATGCTGATGCCCTATTGCATGCATACGTCGCAAGTCTGCAACCCGACTATGTACCAATCTGGGATCGGCAATTGATTAAGGAAGAACAGGAAAGGGATGATGACATCAGGAAAGTGCTGTAGGTGATAAAGCAAGGGCCCTTGGGCAATTTTAGAATCGACGGTGAAGGGTTACTGTATAGGAAAGCGAAGAAGTAAGAAAGAAGTGACCAGTTAGTAGTGCCTCGAGGGATGAGAGGTCGTGTGCTTCAGGCGTACCACAACACAACTGGAGAACACATTCCAAACTACATCAATTTTGATAGCATTTTTGGTAAACCCAGTGGTAGTGATGGGTGAAAATAATCGATTCTTCGTCATAATCGATTATTTTCTTCCGATTCTTTCAATTATTGGATGGATTATGAAGATCCGATCCTATGGTATAATCGATTATTTCAATGGAATCGGCGGGGGAAGAAACAAATTAAAAGTTGGCGTACTCAGCGTTAAGGATATATATGGTGTCTGGAAAACTATTCTTATTAGTAATGGGAAGGATGAAAAAAATAAATATGAGAAAATATTATGATTAAAAGTATAATTATCTAATGAAGAATCAGCGTGATCAGTGAGTGCAGGGCGAATGAAAGACAAATTTTTGCTCAATAGATCTATTTTTTCTCCCTTCTTCAATTACTCTGCATTATTCATTTAATGACAGTTAAAAACCCATCCCCCGTAAACATTAGTTCCATTCAGCTACTTTGCCCTTGTCTAATTACTCCCATGAACATTGTTTTCTCCAAGATCTCCAGAGCTTCCTCTCTAGCCTTTCTTTCTACCCATAGTCTTCTCCATCCTCCTCCAAAACCAACATCCCCCAAGCTTCTGGTCTATCTTTGTTCCATTAAACCAATCTTCCATGCCAGTATTCCATCAAGCTCTTCACTAATGTCACCATTAACATAGAAATATAAACTATGATTTTTAGGGCATCGAAAAGCCTACCTAGTGATCAAATCAAGGTAATTGAGCAAGCTGCTTAAGATAACGTAACTGGCCCCATGTTAGTAAACACTGCATTCCCACAGGTCCATCCATCTACACTAGTAAGGCAGCTGCGTTATTTGTGAAACAACCCTTGAATCTTCCCAAATCATAAAGAAGAACACTCGAACCACACTCGCTAAAATGAATACTCATTAACTAAGTACTCAATGACCTTATCACAACATGGTCTAAATCACCCAGCCTCAGTCATCTAAAATAACTTACCATCCAACAAAATCTGTCAAATCAATATAAAATTTTAAGAAATACTTTAAAACAACTCTTCCTAAAGAAAACATACTAAATAAATCATAACAAAGAGCCTTGCTGAATTTTTTTATAATAACTGCAATTGCTGCAAAATGATCATTTTTGGTACTAGCTTGTCCTTATGTAGAAGTAGTATGCATTTTCATTATTGATTGGTTTTCATTTTGACAATTTCTAGTTTACCACTGTGACCAATATAAATAAAATAATATTAAATAAAATTACTCTTGTAATAATTAAGATCAATGAACCCCACAAGCGTCTATTATACACAGAAATAGAAGCTCATCGCTTGACGTTTCGCACCAACCACCTTCAAAACACGATTATTTAAATCTCTGCTATTCAGATCAAAGAATAATACGATTATTTACTGATTCTTTTAACATATTCCATGTATTCCATGATCCACGAGCGTCGATTATTTACGAGAATCAGCTCGTGCCGATTTATGTTGCGCATCCTTGACGTTCACGACACGATTATTTCAAATCATTTGATTCTGCTCAAATAATCGGCAAAGAATCGTATGCACCTTATGAATCTTTGCCGATTCTCAACTCATCACATAATCGTCGATTATTCCAATAATCGGTGCGCATTTCGTTCATCACTCGATTATTTTGGTCACAAAAGAATCGGGTAATAATCGTATGATTTTCAAGAATCGTATGTTTGTTCAACGATTCTCAAGAATCATACGATTATTCACCGAGGTGCGCATTTCGTTCATCAACCGATTATTTCGCTCACAAAAGAATCGGATAATAATCGCATGATTTTCTAGAATCGTATGTTTCTTCAACGATTCTCAAGAATCATACGATTATTCACAGATTATTTGCATAACCGATTATTTTAACCCGATTTTTTTTCTGAATCGATTATGCCTCAATTTTATCATATGATACGATTAATCGATTATGGAAAAATTTTGCCCAACACTACCCAGTGGGCGCTCTGTGATATTCTTTGTTCTATGATATTACTAATAATATTGAACAACTCCTGTAGACCCAACTTCTTGCTCTTGTTATTGCCCATTAATTTTACATACAAATTAAAGGGTAATAAATCGTCCCTAGACCATTCTTTGCTATTTTGAGCTTCTTGTTATATGCCCAACTCGTTATATGAGGCATTCCTCTGTCTATGCTTATTTCTCCATAAATCATCAGCAAATAGCCTTTTGTTACTGGAAATTTTGCCACTGATATCTTAGATGTATTTAACCTTACAATGATAGGATAATAATGTTAAAAATATTTCAACGACATGGTATAGCAAATTAATAGTTTTTCATTGGTTCATAATCAAAATGAAGTTTTTTCTTCATTTTTCAAACTAATGCAGGACAAAATAAGATGGGGACAGTCAAACTTTTAAATGTCAAAGTTCTATTATTCAGATTTTTAATTCTTTGATTACTCTTTAAAGGACTGATAGAAAGCACCTTTCACTGACCTATAAGAAGTATATAAGTGCCACAGAGGCCTTAAAGGCCTTTTGAGTTCCACAGTCCAAGGTGGATTTTTTCCTTGTGGAAATTCTGCTATTGTGCATTTCAGGTGACTTTGCTAAGGTATTCATGGCTAGTTCGCAATCCTTGAATTAATGATGAAGTCCTTCTGAGTGTCCTTCAGACTCTTAAACAATGCACCACTGCAAGACTTACACTGAGGGAAATCATCCACTATTACTATGACTCAAACCCAGATACCCTTGGTTTTTCACTGAGGGGATTAGCCAGTCATGCTACGAAGATGCCCTTCTTATCTGTGAATTTTTAAGGTGCTTTATAGGGGCTAGATGTTTTTTCTTCCTCTGGTGCATAACAGCGGATAACCCTGATAAGGTTTTTTGAGACTATTTGACAATCTTTAAAAAGTTTCAAAGTAATAAAATAGTGTCTAATGTTTGTTTTAACCTTGTGAATGGTGGTGCAGTGATCACAACTGGTTTGTGACATTCCATGTGAGGCATAACATCTAGTCATGACATTAACCTTTGAACCTCATATAAATCCACAGGGAAGAAAGAGGTTGGTAGCTTAACAGATTAAAAGCCAGAAAGCGATGGATTTATAGTTCATCTCACTGTCAAGGTGCAAGAATTTTTCCCCATGGAAATCTTGCTTTTATGATATCAGCAAGAAACTATGCCAAGATTTTTCTCAGCTATTTGAAACCTTGAATTTGAATACACCATCCCTAATCAAACACCATCACATATGAAGAAGTCTAACTTAAATGTAGAACTCCCACCTAAGAAATCAGGAGAAACATACTTTGCATACTTTTATTCAATGATCCTCAAGTTGAATGCACCTGCTAAGCTAGAAATATGGAGAAAGACAAATATCACATGAAAGACAGTCACTTTGTCTTAAATGTATTTGCTTTAATATAGAGGTGGGTCGAATCCACTTTTTCCTCGAATCCGAATCCCAAATCGAATCCAACTAAGATTTGAATCGAATCCCGAATCTACCTTTCCGTTTATGAACATTGTGATGACAGGCATGTTTCCTTTTCAAATAGTTATCATGCAAAGCAAAAGTGAATGCATGTGCAGTAAGTGTTTGTTATATCTGCAATTTAATAAACAACATAACACTACAAAAAAATCTAAATCGAATCTGTTCATATTATTAATATTTATTGTTGAAAAACCAAAACAAATTAACTCATTCAGGATACACTAATGTGTTTCCGACAAAATTATGCATTTTTCATTTTGTTCCAATTTACACATAGAACAAAAGAAATTTCACATGATCACTCAGTAGTTGAAGACTACATTTTAAAAAAATATTTTTTTCTTTAAGACAGTATACATTATTTACGTTTGACCTTCTTTAGCAGTAAAAAAAATTCTATATTATTTTAAAATATCGACCTATGTTGGTAAACCCCGTATTAACACTAACGACTGCATTGTGCCTGCCATCTTATGGCAAATGGAGAGCTATCTCCGCCTACGAGTTCACGAGCGAAATTCCTCATGCATTTATCTACATCTAAATCACATTTTTATGATGAAAATTGCATCTTACTCTTTGATGCAGTAAAAATTGACGTGTTTAAGAGAGACAGTGAAAACGATGAATTATGTGGTTATGGCAATGAAGGTTACAGTAATATTTTTAAGAAAGCTTTAAAAAAGGTTTGATAAAATAAAATTGCTCTTTGGAATTCAAACTGGATTCGATCGAATCCAGCCAAAACTTTCGAATCCTCGATTCCAGTAAGATTCGGTGGATTCGGGGGGATAGGTGGATTCGAGAACCCATCTCTACTTTAATATTGTAGGCACACACATATGTATTTGATGCGTTTTTCTCAGCATGCAGTTGAGCAGTAAACATACAAGCTCTTGTTATTCGAAGATGTAAAAGTCATATCAAAAATCAATAATACAAGACCATTCTTAACCATTGTTGGAAACTCATTCTATCTCATGTAAACATAGACTTATTAAGAATATGCAGCAGGACATACCTACACAGTGTAGGAGAACAATTAGAGGATATACAAATGCAAGTGTCTCAGGAAATGATCTTACCGAGTCAGATTTACGGTGAGACCTCATACCAGCAGAATCAACAGTTTCCTTCTTGATGGTAACAGTCCCTCCCAGATTTGTGGGAAGACCTCTAGACATGCTACCTGAGGCTGGGGTGGGTAATATGAGAGGCATGGTGAGCATCTGACTGGGAGCTGCAGCACTGGTTGACATGGCTGGCAATGCAGGAGTAGTAGACAAGATAGGCTCTGTCTTGATTATCCCCACTTTACTGTCAACATACGACTGATTCTCCAATGTTTTGAAGAGAAGGTCTACAAATTTCAACGTTTCTGAAAATAAAATGATTTAATAAGTGTGATGAAATTCCATATGATTCCCTAAATGAAGATTAAATGAAAATGAACAACCTAAAGCATAAAAACAAAGATTTTTTACCAAATAAATTAGGAAACACAAATGTATCAAAATCACATTTTAAAAGATAAAGCAGAATACCACGCAAAAAATAAATTGGAATACTTTAATTTTACAAAATGCCAATATGGAAATTCAATCAATAGACAAAAAGACTAAAAAAATATTGGTCGTTATTAGGTATTACCTTATATTTAAAGCACAATCTCTGTTCACTACAACAGAAGAGATCTATATTAGAGAACTAGATTATTTGCCAACTGATACATTCATAATGCTTGTGGTGGGTATAGTTGCCTGTACCCTAAATTCTAGGCTTTCTTCTAGATCAATATAAATTTCATCTGCAACTACAAATCACTTTTTAAAGTAATTAATGCAAAAATTCTTACCCTCTTCCGCACAGATCCCAAAATCCTCATAAACCTTTACTTTTATTTTAGTACTTATAGTTTATTTATTAACAGTAAAACCTGTCTTAAGTGGAACCCAAGCTAAACGGAATCTAGCCATCAAGAAAAAATGCTGGGTACCACCATGGGTTATAGGGTTTTAAGGCATTATGACCTTGTGTTAAATGGAAGCTGCCTAATGTGGAAACAGAATTGTACAGTCATGGTCGAGGTTTATCTGGTCCAATGGTGCATGGAAAAGAAAAAAAAAATTTCTTAGTTGCTTTTAGTACTTGATTTTCATGCATCATATGGTTTCCTGGAGAATTCAAAAGTAAGACATGGTGTTTTGTGAATCAGCGTAGCCTGCAAATCAAACAATGTGGAAACTGTGAAGTAGTGGAGAGATGTCTATCGAAGAGAGGTTGAAGACATCTACCAAGTGATGTGTACAACAGGGATATAGCAGGAAGGATTTTAAGAGCACTGCCATTAAATACATCGTGCCAAGAAGAATAAAATTGCAATTTATTGTATGCATTTTCAAATTTTGTCTGGGAAATTATTGTAATTTTGGATCCAATATTTTGGAGTAAAGACTATTTTCTTAAATTTTCAGAAAGAAAGCACTACAAGGAGGGTTTAAAACTTTCTATCTGCGGAAATATGACAGGGAATTAGTGAAGCCACTGGGTATCGAATTATGAACTCTACACCAATGTTTTTCAAGATATTGATATTGAAAAGTTTCATTAACTTGGAATCACAGTAAAAAAGATTGGTGCAGCAGTATCATGGAGGACGGGCTGAAAGTAATATTTTTGTTCATTCATCCCGTGAATTAAGATCAAGTTCTTAACAAGTTCACCAAGCTTAGGGCATTTATTATCACACGAACAAAAAGTTCTTTTCCCCCTAGCTGTATTCATTAAATCCATCATTTGCCTACTCTATTCTCATATCATCTTCTCAGTTTGAGGTAGACCAAAGACCATCTGCCCTATTTTCACGTCCTTAAGTATGTTTCACAACCTCAAGTTTAAATGCAATACTTTAAAATAATATATGTACGTAGTTCTTTTAATAAATACCACAAAAACCTTCAAGAAGTGTTCTCAAATCATTTTGCAGGATTCTGAAAAAGAATTACATATATGCACATGGACCCACATTGCATATCGGACACACTGAATCAGTCTGAGTAAATTTCTCTTCTCTGAGCCAACGCAGCATCTCCTCTGATTCCCCTTTAGTGGCCTGAGTTTGTTTTCTTTTGCCAACAAGTGCATTAGCTTCGTCTCACTTGTACAACTGGGCTTGCCTTCCCCTTTGCAGATGTGGGGGTGGGGAGTGCTGATGCTCCAGCTTCGATAAGACCTCTTACCAAGGCTAGTCAAAAATCACAATGAGTCATTTATCTACCCAATGAGCTGAGGAAGACACAGCTGTTGATGATGTTGGCATTGATAATATGAAAGATTAGCTTTTTTATCCACTTCCAGATCCAGGGAGTTGCGTCATTGTTAGTACCCATTCTATCATGCAAATCAGTGAAACCCATATGCCAGTTGTAGTCCCCCTCAGCAACAGGTCGCATAGTATTACCCCGTTCATTGCAAAAAAATATTTTGTAACTCTTTTTTATTCTTCCACATCATGTCAGTCAGGAGCAGCAACAGGTTGCATAGCATTACCCCGTTCATTGCAAAAAAATATTTTGTAACTCTTTTTTATTCTTCCACATCATGTCAGTCAGGAGGACTGACATGGTGTGGAAACCTTACGGTTTTATGATTTCTTATTTACACTGGGTCTTCAGATTCTGATGTAGGCAGGCCGGACATGTCAACAATGTTGTATGGAAATTAATGGAAGGAAAGCTGGACACTGGACAGCCTCTTTTAATGGATAATTACTACAAAAGTGTTGACTTGGCCCACCAAGTTCCTTGCTTGAGCGATGGACCTATTTTACCATAACTCTTAGAGCTACCCGGAAGAGGAAACTACCTTACCTCATAGTGAAAAAACTGAAATGGGGGGAGGTAGTGGATATATTCAGCACCAATAGAGTCTGCGTTATGAAGTGGAAGGATAATCGGGAGGTTGCGATGATCAGCTCTGAATTCGGAGGTAACGTCATCGATGTCTGTTGTCGGTGAGGGGGTGGTATGACTTCCAAACCGGAGGCCATTGCTTGATACAATGAGTCAATGATTGGCATCAATCACTTTGATCAAATGATGTCATATCACCCCATTGAGCATAGGACTGAATGATGAAATGAATGAAAATGGTATACCAGAAAATGGTTCAAGAAGCTTGCTATCCACATACTTCATTTCATTTTGGTTAATAGTTATTCCCTGTACCGTGAAAACCATTACAAAACATCTCTCTACTACTTACGCCTCTCCATGATTAGAACCCCCCTCAGTCCTTCCTACTCTGAATTAATTCCTCATTCCTCCTCCAGCCTGCCCTTCGGGGCCCTTGGATAATCTAGGCAGTTCCCAGAGACTTAACCCATCGACGAAAGTCAGAAACGTGTCCCTCAACAACGATGCACACATTAGACATCCAGAGGGTTCAGGAAGGACCCAAAGTATTTTATTTTTGCCTTGCCTGTGAGGGATGCCCACCAATTTGTTTCAAGCCATTGCTAGGGTGGCTACTGATAACCAATTTTCAAATTCCCTGACTTTTCCCTGATGGCTTAACCAATATCCCTGACCAATCACCAAAAGGTCTCCTATTATCAGAATATTTTTTTTCTGCTGAATTAACTTTTTGTCAAAACTCAGAAAATGTTAAAAGCAGAAATCAATACATTAAAAGCTATAAGAATGAAAAAATATATTGATCCTCCACCCTAATGAAAAAATATATTAAACCTTCACAAGTTAAGCCCTCACACAAATTTACACACATTTAATTCATTTTTCGCGGTCGCATATCCGCGGCCGTGTATGGTATTTCCGTGGCCTTATATGTTTCCTTCAGTAAAATTAAAAAATAACAATGTCTAATTCTTCAAGGAAGATGTGGCGTGTCGTGGTAGTTCTGGAAAGTACAAGATTACTGAAAAGGCATCAAAGGGAAAGTTAATGGCCAATTTACTGGCGGACTCCGGCACAGGTATCACTAAGGAGCGCGAAAAATACAAACCAAAGCAAAGTTCTTGGACTGGATCAAAATCGGATGGCACAAGTGACTTTTAGAAGCAAATAAAAATTTGTTTAACGTGGCCATAACCCCTTGATTGTATGAGGGAACCAAAAATGTAAAAATATTTGTATATAGAAAATTATTTGAATATTTTGTATATTTGTCTACAAACAATACGTAATTGCGTCGCGGCGGGCGAAAACAGGAGGCAATTAGCAACGGCAGCATCATATTTAGGAATATAATATTTGAGGTGGTTTGTGATCTAACTAAATTGCTTCGAGAGGGAGCTAAGGGGGCCATTCCATAATTATGTCGAGCGTGAAAGGTGGGGAGGGAAGAAGGACTCTTCTTATGATCTCGCGAAGGGGGGTATGGAAATCGAAGATGATCTTGCGTAAGATTTTGTTTACACGTGTGATTGTACTTGTATTACCGTTTTAATAATCATCGTCTCGTATTTTTAGAACTCAAGCACGTATTTACTAAAAGCTAGTGTGCTCCAACTACCTCTTGACCTGAGTCTCGGAAGTTAATAAGACCGCGAGGTAAAATCTTCTGAACAACCTAGCCTTGGATTCCTTGTAATGAGCAGAATTCACGGTGATCATGAATTTTAACACTACTAGGCAAATATCACATTAATGATATACAAAAGGGATACATTGTATGACTGATTCACAACTGTATGTTCAACGAATTGACTGGGCTTATTCTATGTACTTCGGCGACGGACATTAGTTTTAGTTGGTGAAATGTTTTGGTGAAATAAAGGGCGGGAAAGACCCAGTAAACGTAATGGTAGAAAAATAATGAGAATTTCCTATCCCAGTTTCTCCCTGACTGTTACGAGAATTCCCTGACAATTCCCTGACTATTCCAGATTTCCAAAATTCCTTGACAATTCCAGGTTTTCCCTGACGATCACCACCCTGTTTGTGGACTTTCATAAAAATATTGAGTGCATTTGAAATGTTTGTTGTCATTAACATTATTGTGTATTTACGAATGAAATTTTGGGGTATTTTTTTTGTTAATGGTTGGATGTGATTTGATATTTTTATGTAATTGGATGAATTTTGTTTCTACTTGTATATATTCGGGCTGTTTTGTGTTTTAATTATAATATTATTTTATGTATTTTAGTTTTTTGTGTAATTTTTATTTCTGTATTGGCATTATATTACTTGTGGGATGGACGAAGTAAAAGAGTAATTACCAGTAGAATTGCCCAAGCAAAAAGGGCATTTTACCAGAAGAAGATTCTGCTGACAGCTGCAAAGACAAGTGTTGAAGTGAGGAAACATTTCATTAGAAAATACATCTGGAGCATTCTACTATATAGCAGAGAAGCATGGACAATAACAGCAGCAGAGAAGTCCAGGCTGGAAGCATTTGAAATGAGGTGCTACCGAAAAATGATGAAGAGAAAATGGATCGATCAAGTGACAAACGTAGAAGTGTTAAGAAGAGTTGGAGAGAAGAGATGTCTACTGAAAACATTAAAAAGAAGACAGGACAACTTAATGGGCCACATCTTGAGACAAGATGTCCTGATGAAGACAATCGTCAAGGGAAAATGGAACGGGAAGAATGGAAAAGGCAGGCCCTTCGTATACGCGCGCACATGACATTTGCATTATTTTTCGTGTTACAATTGTAATACAATGGTTATACAAATTTGTATATTCCTTGTATTTTTGATGGTGTAATACAATAGTATTACGACTGCCTTGTATGAAATGTCCTGTAATGCAATTGTATTACAAATTTTTTTACGAAAACTATACAATTTGTAACTGTACAAGAGAATTACAATTTGTATACCAGTGGCTGTGCTGTCTGGGTCAAGTAATGAAAGTAAAATTCTCCTAGGGAGTAACAGCCTAGATTTCATTTTAACAATGGAGGGAAGTATTGATTTTCACACAAGAAAAGCAGGGGGCATTATTTTCTGATGCTCATTGCATCTGTTTAATCATATCACTTTTGCGTACGTTTTATGCAAAACAAACATCAAATTGAAGAATGCACCTATTACATATCATAAAAACCAAAATGAATTTTGACATTGACATTTATAACATATAAGACAAATGGTACAGTCCTTTCAGGCTTTCCACTAGGTAACATAAAGAACAGCAGTTTCACTGATGTAGTGGAGAGCCTGAGAAGACTTTGCTAGTAGCATTTGCTGAGAAAAAAACAGGTCTTTCATATTAGAGGCAATTGGTATTCACAATGCATTTAGGAAAAATATCTTCTATTATAAGCCAATAATCTTTCAATAACACTGATGAAAAATCTTATATTACAAAACATAAATAATAAATAAATAAAAATAGCATATTTCAAAGGAAATATAGGTACTTAGATTCAATTTATAAAGTCTTGCAAAACCTAAGCCAAGGATCAGTGGCCTAGAAGCCAAACCTGACATTGATACTAACCATAAAATACGTACATAAGGGGATATTACATATACTTCTTCAGAGATAACAAATTTATAGACATAAATAAGGTAATTACCAAACAATGGATTGAAAACAATGCACCATCTAATAACTTTTGTGATACATAGTCATAAAGTAAAAATTAAGCATGGGATAAACATATGTAGAATATACTTCAAACTAGCAATTATCAAAGCTTATCTCACAGCAGTCTTATCAAAACAGACTATTAGAAATTTCTTACAAGACTAACCTTAACTGAAGGTAAAAGCAACCTTAACCGAAAGTAAGACTGAAGACTAACAGGACTAACAGGACCACATTATGATTTTTATTACCCTTTCTTCAAGTTTTCCAAGATGTTTTTCTGAACAAAAAACAACATGAAGTAACATTGCTAAGAATCAAGCCATTTTCAATTTTTATGAACAGAAACAAATTGAGGAAACAATTCCAATAATCAAGTCCTTTTCTCATGAATTTCCTAGGATGATGAATCATGTGTGTTGAATACTATAATTCCCCAACCCCTAAACATTTCCAAGGCAAGAAGCCATTAAGGGCATTATGATCAACACATTTACTCAACATGCAAAAACTTCAAAGGTTAATTGATTTTCATAGTAGACTCTATATCTAGGTCTTGTATTTTTCCCCTCATTTCCTCCTAAAAATTATTAGGGAAAGAGCAGGATTTAAAAATGTTAAGAGAGATTTCAGAGCACAAACGTTAGAACACGGATATTCTTCGATAAATCAAACATAATATGCTTGCGAAAAACCACCGTCTTCAATGGGACATGTACAATAACAAAAATGTACAAAAGAAAAGGTATTTTAGACTAAATACTACATTATCGATCAAATAAATCAAATGCTTAGACAAAACATCCTAAATACTAGAGAATAATCAGTCAAGGCTTAATAAAATTATTCACCTTAAGGGAACATAAAATTTCATTAAGTAGTAAACACAGAAAATATTTAATGGGTGCGAACTTGTTATAGCATGAATTTCAAGCTGAATTGCCCATTGGCAAACAAAGTAAGAATACTTATTTCGATGGAACACTACAGGTAGTAAAAATCTATGAGATAACACGCAAATAAAACACAAATCAAATTAGAACTGATAAGTTGGTTGCAGTAGAATATTACTAAATCAAAATTTATGCACAACTAGAATTCAAGAAATGCATGTTATTAAACCCATGAGTCACAATAGGACTCTAAGATTTATGAAAAAATGCTCGCAAAATGAGCGAAAACTGACTGAGAAATAACCGTTAAGTGTGAATATGGAAACACACAATTGTTGTGACTCCCTTGGCCGCAAGACTTTACGCATCACGATGAATTACAATATCCATATGATGATTTAAGAAATTAAGTTTAAACTTAATATACCTTGCTGGAGAAAAACGTCCAACTGATCGATCATACTTTCTCGAAGGTCTGCAATCGGTTTGTCTTTCTTCACTAACGCAAAAACGTACTTCGCAAGAGCAGCAGGATCTGCATCGCAGCTGTAGAGAACCAAAGGTAACGTTGAAATTCAGATATATTCATACAAAATTCACAAATACAAAGCAAGAGAGTCGTCAACAACTCCGATACAATGCCCTACTTACAGCGGTTCCAATATTGTTGTCAGCCATGACTTAAATGCCTCTGGATTTTCAATTATCATAATGTTGGATCATAAACCACACTAAAAGTCACTAATTAAAGAGTTTAGAGCTGCTGGGGACGCTTTTCAGCGAAATTATTGCGTACGACCATGCATAGCTGGCTCAGGCAAGGCTAAATTCCACTAGCCTTCTTTGTACTGTAACAGCGGTACACAGTACCAAAATTATGAATATAAAAATTGTAGATATTAATTCCTACAGTGAGCGATTCAATTTCTATTTCCGATACGGCGTATATTTTAAGAATATACTGTCTTTACACCCCCGCAGAGTAACTAAGCATTCCACGCTTCTCGTCGTTGACGAACGGCGCTGAGATTCAAGATGAATAAACAAATTACACAACGCATATAATTCGTGGCGCCGTGTTCAAAGGAAATAGAAAAAGAACTTCGTCTGAATTATTCTCCATAAAGGTTTTTGCTAATATTTTAGATTCAGAGCAAACAATTTTCGATGTAAGCTAGAAAATTTGCAGAGATAAAGTAAATGCACATTGATACTAAGTTGAAATTACGAAGGCACGTTAGAATGACAATTACGACACAGCTGATGATAACAAAAAGTGTCTGATACTTAAAGATGCCCAGAAAACAGGATTATTTTAATTCGGAAAGTTTTCTCCAAGATATTGCGAACATAAGAATAAAAAATTTTACTATGCAAGGAAAGCAACAATTAATAAACAAAAATTTTTACATTTATATGTACAGTACTCGGAATGTCCACATTCCGATCAATGATTTATACAATCCTGGTGAAAAAAGTGTACAATAAAGCGTAATACTCTTCTTTGTGAAAACAATGTGCGAGAAGTGTGAAAGTAGTAGCAAAAAATGCAAGAGAAATGTGCAGAAAGTGTGTAAAGAATTGTGCATATCACACATTTTTTGCACACAATTTTTTCGCACTTTATTTTCACCTATAGGAGTACCCAACCATGACCCAACTGTGCGATGTACTGCAAATGAGTTGCACCATATCCCACAGTTGAGTGCCCTTAAGGGGTTTAGTGAAGTAAGAAAAATTTTAGTTTCTTGGATGGTATATACCATACAATATTGTACACGACTTGACAATGAACCCAGACAGCACTCGTTCATGGAATCCATGGTGGAAAAGTGATGGATGTATCCATGATGGATTTAAGGAATGGAATCAAAATGGAATTTTTCAGAGTTCCAAGTTTAGCAGAAAAGGTTTTCAACTCATTGACTAGTCGTTTTCCCTTTCGATTGGGCTATGGCGGACAATTTCGTTCACTTCCGTACTTCTCTTCATGAGTTTGCGAACGTGTTGAAGGTGTTGGACGTTTTGGAGTTATGTTGTATTCAAGAACACTAATACAGTGTTGTATTAATGGTATTATACCGTGGCATTTAAAATCGTGCAGAGTATTCTTCGGGGTATTCCGCGCCGGCTGCGGATTCCGCAAAAAAAACAACTGAGCATCGATTGGCGTGTGCGGCAACCGCTGTATGAACTGTCTTGAACATACTAAACTACATTATGTTCATGTGAATTCTCAGGGAACTGATTTCGTTGGTTGTACCAGTTATACCTACTACGTACTCTTTAGTGTTTTACTTCTAGGTATCTGCTCTATGGCTTGATCGTTAATTAGTGGCCTAACCACTGGTTGGGTATTCTTGGTGCCTTAAGGTAAGTTTCATTTCTCTTAATCAATGATCATGTTGCATTTATGCATTACAAAAAACTATTTTAACAATTAAAATCTACCTGAAGCCTTCATGATTGATGAATTTAACACGGCGAGACTATATCGTGTTGTAAGCAAGTAGCAACAGTTGGTTGCCAAAACAGTCATTCGAATTAATGAATGAAAGTAACATTATGTGCAGTCATTCGTGTTCAAAGCAATCAGCAAAGTTCGTAGCATCACTTGAAAAACCAGTGCCTGATATTACATTACCTTTTTGGTCATGCATTAAATATTAGTCAGTAGGAATTTGTATGCATTTGTTATTTACTTGAATAGCCATTCATGTAGGTACGTTTTAAAATAACTTTTTTGCTTTTCAACCCGGTAGTATTCTATATGCGGAGTGAAGTTAGTGACACTATAAGGAAAACATACGAAAGAGTGCTAAAGAGGATAGGACGAACCTGGCCTGAAGATTTCCTTGGTGGGAGGATAAAGGAAATATTTACAGAATTGGCAATTGCGGACATCATCGTGGGTAAGTACTTAATGCTTTATCCACAATACTTTTGGACCGGGTGGCCTAGATTACTGATTTATAATTCTTTTCTACCAAGGAAAGTCATGAGATTAGTCAGGAATTACAGTATTTGTAGATTCTTTGCCTTTCATCACTTTAAGTACCTTGGGAGTACGCATTGCGAATTGGGGAATAGGACAGATATTGACGCATTGTTTGATTTCTGTATCATTTGTAATTGATAATGTTTCGCTATTGAAATTCTAAAAATGAGTCGGGTGTAGCTTTGGGTCAATCCATAGGAAGTGGTCCATAAAAAATTAAAGTGGTTGCTTGATGATTTTTTGATATTTTTTAAATTTTTACCAAAGAAACTACCATTTATTGAGAATACAAAAATGTCAGTATTATGATGAACATGACGGTGATATGAACAAACACTATGGGTTCCTGAACCCCCTGCTATAATACACCATTTGGGACAAAGTTCACATAAATTTTAAATAATTTTTTAAAATTTTAAGTTTCACAAAGATATAACCATAAAGATGGTTATATTTTTGGTAGTTTCTATGGTAAAAATTTAAAAAAATATTTGAAATGTTGCAGCAACAACCTCTGGACAACTATACATGGATTGACCCCTTCCCTAATGCGTAGGAATGAAGTACTAGTACAAAGGGCTTTCTATATTATGGTAATGGGATATTTTTTATTCTTACAGATGCTCTTAGGCATTACAAGTGTGAAGGTGTGTCTTCTAAAGACATGGAATATAAGGAAATGGATCAGCTATGCCATGCATGGGTAGAAAAGGAGATTTCACTGGAATACGAGAGAGTGTAATCTGTTAATGTACTTTTTATTTTGCTGATTGCTGTTTTATGTTATTCTCATATATTTTATATTTTTCTGATATATTGTAGTAGCCAATAAATACTGCTGTTGTTAGCATTATGTGGCTGTATTCATTTTATAGAGTACTCCCAGTGAGACGAAACATGGTGATCAGCTGCATCTATCAGTGAATCCAAGTGAGAAGAGAGGATTGATGGTTAATAATTGATTCTACATGGATTCCATGACAATTTTCCATGTGGAAATTTTCCATGGATTCTACATGGATTCCATGACAATTTTCCATGTGGAAATTTTCCATGGATTCTACATGGATTCCATGACAATTTTCCATGTGGATTCCACATGGAATCCATATGGATCCATGGAATTTAGAGGACATTTGCCCCAACTTTCCATGAAATATCCATATGGAATCCACATGGATCCATGGTATTTCCATCATGGAATTTCCATGGAATAAAGGTATAATCCATATTGATTCCACTATGTGTGCTGTCTGGGAATGGATCCATATTAAAATTTTCGCCCTTAAAGGATATAATTATTTAATACCATTTGTTAAACACAAGAAACCTTTCAATCCGTAAGTTTATACATGCATCGCAGTCCTGTACATCATATTTCATCAATATTTTATACATATATATAGCATATAAAAATTGTCCTGCCTCTCAGGCGCCAGGTTTCAATTCGCGAGGAATTGAAATCGCCTTTCCATCCCACGTCTATGAATGTTTATATTGCATCAAATTTCAATTGAGAAATAAATATTAGTATCCTATTACAGTTGTTAGTGCCGACGTCGTTTCTTCGGTTGCTTGTACAGCTTAGACACGGCAGACACTGCTTAAGCATGTTCGAAAAAATTTTCCTGCAGAACCATTCGCCCTCTCAGTCGTAGGTCTCAATGCACTCGATGGACTCGGTAGACAATGGTAGGAATCAAGAACACTGTATAACACTTATACAGTGTTCTCGGTAGGAATCTTTGAGGTATGTATACCTCGATGACCTCAATGGTAGGAATCGTAGGAATGGTAGGAACGCGCCGCGCACCGTCTTTTGTCGTGTTACGCAGATGCTTTTCACGCTTTTCACCGGTGTTTGGATTTTACATTTGTTACATTTGATTCATTACCGGTAATCCTTAAGAATTCGAATGCTATGTCAGTATAAATTTAGGAAATTAAGTTACTAAAATCATTCGGCCTGATAGAATTTAAGGGTGCATTCCTGCCAGCCGTTGAGTACTCATTTGGAGTCAACGGTTGTGAATTATCACGGATTAATGATCGCAACTGGTCTGTCGTAAATCAATCTTAATGGTTTTGCAGATGATTAGGTCCCTTAAAACTGTGTGCTCCCATGCAGTTAGGACATCCATTGTTTTAAATTCCTCCTGCAACAAGGTTTGTATTAGAAGAAGGTAATTTCTTTCGCGAAAAAGAGGTATTGAACTGAAAATGCTCTAATGTAAACACATTACAGGTCAATGTGAAGCATATTAGCAGCGAGGTTGAAAAGGCCCACAAGGCTTCAACTGATCCGAACTCTGTTACAATATTCGAAAAAATTATAAAGAAGGACATACCGGCCGATATAATTTATGAGGATGATAAATGTCTGGCATTTAACGACGCAAATCCTCAAGCTCCCACTCACTTCTTGGTTATACCGAAGAAAAAGATTGCCATGTTAGAAAAATGCGAAACTAGTGACAAAGAGGTATATTTATTCTACTGCAATCCACTTCAAGTTTAGTGTATAAAGTTGATACACTCCGAATTTTAAATTGGCTTAATTTTTTAGCTCCTTGGGCATTTACTTCACACTGCTGCAGAAATTGCCAAGGCAAAACTGAAAAATGGATACAGAGTAGGTAAGTGTAATGTCCACTTAAAGCTTGGACAGAAGTTTTACTTGGTTACCCTGTGATGGTACGGCTTTTACTTTTGAATGCCTTCACGTTGATGCATTATGACTACGCAGACAGTGAAAGCGATGGCAATCTGTAACTGCCAGATTATCACTGAAGGCAGCTGAACAGTTACACATCCTGTAGGCTTCTACTTGTTAGGACACCTCATCCTATCGCCCCTCATGTAATGAGTAGCAAGCACAATCATTTTTTTATATCAATGGAATCTAGTACCATATGTATATCTCAAATAGATCTAATCTTATGTATTCAACAAAAATGTATTGACCTGAAAATTTTCCATTGCACCCTTTTGCCCTCACAATAGAGCCCAATACTCATTGTCTGAAGTATATGTTTCCTGAAACTTGATGGTAAATGAAATTGAAAATCATTATTTGGGAAGAACAGTATTCCGATCAGAACTCAGCTCAGTATAGTAAGTGGCCTGTGGATAAACAAGGCTTCTCAAATTAATATTTTTGCTGAGCTTATTAAAAACAAATGTACCCACTGGCTTTGAGAAGAATGTCATCATCTCTATCCTGGAAAAAGAGCTGAGAACTGTGAAAATATTAAGTTCATCAACATGACTGTAAGATATTAATAAGGATCATCCACAGAAGAATGGAACAAAGTACAGGAGTACCTGGATGATGACCAATTAGCATTCATAATAACCAAGGGTAAGTAGTGACTTTTGGCTCTTGAGATACTTAAGAGGAAGGCCGACATTTGTTGTGGATTTGGAGAAAGCTTTTGACAATGTGGATTGGAATTGCTGAGGATAGTGAAGGAAATTGGTGAGTCACACTACCAAAGAACTATCCTCTGTTGGTAAAAAAAACCAGGTGGCTGCAATCAAATTGGAATCAAAAGCAGTGAAGAAGATCAAAGAAAGTAGTGAGGCATGGATATGCTGTCTTCTGTACCTTTCAGTGCCTACACCAAGAAAGCCATCAATGAAATAATCGAAGAGAAGGAAATAGTTAATATTAACTGTGAGGGTCAGCATGCTGGGATTCACAGATGACATAGAATACATGGTAGGGACGTTAAATGGATGCTCAAAAAGAGTTAGTCTCTATGGAAAAGACAAGGGCCAAATATCACCTGATGGTCAATAAAAAAATGAAATGGAATACTGTATAAAGGGAAGAGGCAATAGTTAAACTATAAAGACAAATTCTTGAGGAGGTGGCAGTATTGTTATTTACGAAGCAAGATGGAAATATAGTCAGTAGAATAGCCCATTTGAAGCTTAAACTCGGATTGCTTGAATCAGTCTAGATTAATTCTGGTACATAACTATGGGCTCACTCAAATTTTTTTACATTGCGTTCGGAAATATTCCATACCTGAATCAATCTCAAACCATTCAACCTCACCTCTCCTGGACTGGGATCAAAAAACAGACTTTTGGCTTGCAAGGCCACCATGCTCCTCAGGATCCCTGTCCCAAAGGCAATTGTCAAGGAGGATCTAGGAGGTACTTCTCACTCACCTTCGGGGATCAAGGATGGCACAAGGGTAAGGATGCCACTCTCAACAAGTATATATATAAATAGCAGTTCTCTCCTCTTCTTCGAGAAAGGTGGTAGTGGCCACCGAAATAGTGGAAAACTATCTTTGTGTCTTTTATTTATGTGCTTTTATACGTTTGTCACGCCTGTGACCAGCTTTATTGTTATTTGTATCTTGCACTGCAAATTTCCTGTGAACATTTATGTATAGGCACTCGACGAACGAGGAATAAGTCACAAATACACAATATATAAAAAATAGACACAAAAAAAAGGACACTCACATGTTATGGTATAAGAACACTCGCATAACATGTGAGTGTCCTTTATTTCGTGTCTATGTTTTTTATTTATTGTGTATTAGTGACTTATTCCTCGTTCGTCAAGTGCCTACACATTACACACACATGCATACATATACACAGTGGCGTACCCAGCACCTTCAGCTAGTTGACCTGTAATTTTTCATTTGACTAATGAGCCAGGGGTGGAGTGGGGTGGGGCAAGCGCTCCACCGTTGCTACGCCCATGCATATAGGTACATACACAAGAAGTGAATTTCTTGAAATTTTCATCTGACACAACAAACAGTCTGTGTGTGGCACTCAGATTATTTTTACATTCTGGTAATTTTTCTGGTGCAGGCAACCTGCACTAGTCTGAATCTGATTTGTGTTCTTCATCATTGGGTTACATTGTTGACGCTTGACAGTCCCAAGATTCTGTGTGTTCACTATCTACTTATTCCAGCATGGAAAACAAGTGCCTTGTGCCAGAATCAGATTTACTGCATCCATCATCATTTAGCCACACAGTTGCATCCTAGATGACTGCCTGCACCAGTAAGCAGGAAACTTGTTTTCTTTGAGAGCACAGTCAAAAAAAAACAAAGTTAGCAGATTGCGGCATGGGTTTTAACCAAAGGCCTGCGCAGTAAACTAAAAACTGTACATTCAAAAGTGCTGGATAATAGTTTAGGGACTAAAGAGGTCCAACGATATTTCACTGTATTGCAGATAATAGTGATACGTTTAAAGCTGACATTTTTGATATTATCTTTTCCAGTGATTAATAATGGAGTCCAAGGATCGCAATCAGTCTACCATTTGCATATTCATGTATTGGGAGGTAGACAAATGTCCTGGCCCCCAGGATAGAGCTGGAAACAAGAAGAAATCACCAATTTATGTAGAAAGCTTTTATTTGCTAACAAGTAATAATAAACATGTTTAATGGAAAGCCAGCAATATTTTTTCCAAAAATTCTTTTTCGTTCAAGTTTCACAGTAAAATGAACTTGTGTTTTACTATGGAAAACATAAGCATGCATACAATATATTTTCTACGAATGTACAAACCCTAAATAAAAATCTTTACGAGAAAGAGCACAAAATACATGTGATAGCAAAGCACTGAGAATGAGCTCATACCTAACAAAAACTTAAAAATATACAAAATTTAGGTGCTAGGGGTCGTATAGGCACATACCAAATTTGGTACTATAATCGTTATACAAAAGGGAATGACTCCACCAGCACAGCACCATGGCACTAATTTTAACATGAAGGGCTGTACAAAGTGTATACACAAATTTAATGGACAATTATCACAAGATCAGATCACTGATATCAGATTTCAGAAGTTAGTTGTACTGTGACTTCTGTTAACTTTCCTTCCGATAATCCTGCTGGATTTTCCCTGGACAGAAGAATTCACAACAGGAGTGGAAGACAACACAAAATTGGACGGAGCTGGGGAAATGGACCCTTCGGGAGATATCACATTGGGAGATAAGCTCTGAATGCACTTGGCTGCTTCTTCCAGCCGCCTCCAGAGGATTTCATTTTTAAGTCTTTCTGCATCCAGCTCTCTCCGAAGTTGAGCCTTCGTCTTGTTACCAGAGGGACAGAGTAATCTGTGAGCCAATAGCTGAGCAGCTGTAGGCCTGGTATCAGGATCAGAATGGATCATTTGCTGTAGGAAAGAATAAAGTTTCAGTAAGCAACACTGATTTTAATGAGGGATACCAACAGGCAAATAAAATAAATATGGTTTAATAAACAAAAACGTATAGTCTTGAAGAACTAGTATCAACATTCTAGCATTGTAACATTAAAAACTCCCTTTCATGCAACAGAAAGCGATTTTAACTAACATTCACTTCTAGAAAGATTATTTCCATTGTGAAAATAAAAAAAGAATTCATTGACCAGCGACATTATCAGGTGATGATGCCGCATGTTGTATTTAATAAAATCCTGTGAAATAGTAGTTGTTTAGCTGTCCAAATAAGATATCAAGTACAGAAGACCTCCAGTTTACAATCTTAATCCATTCCATACGACCTTTCATAATGCATAATTTGAACAATTTAAAAATAAAAAAATTTCCCAATACACCTGAATGGACCCTTAGGCCCTGTTTCCACTACTGACATTTCTACGACGGTAACTCTCTACCCGCGCAATGCTAGTAATGGAAACGCTCGAAAATGCCTACCATGGTAGATAGTCCTACTAGCATTGAGATACCCTTGTTAGATCAGGGAATAGTGGTTACCGTCGTGTCTTTTTTGTAATTGGAACGCAAGTTAGTCAAAATCCTGGTAAGAATTATGGGAAAACAGTTGAATCACGGATAGCGGTGAAGGATCACGGCATATGCATCTAGGAAAACGTGGTTGGTGTGGCTTTGTTTGGCTTAATACTTGATTTTTGTCTATGCTCAATGATGCTCCAGAGTTGTTATTACCTATGGTTTACATAATTTAATTATATTTTCCGACCAATGACCGAACAAAAGAATTGCAAAAACTTTGCTCACGAGGAGACGGACTTGCTCCTTGGGCGTACGCGATAAGCCCGACGACATTTGATTATAACAATCAATATAGATTCTTGAATAAAACTTCAAGTGCTTACACACTAGTGCTTACAATGTGCTACCATCTTTACGCATTTCTATAACGATCGTCGATTTTCTTTTGAACTGGAATACTGGTAACCGCTATGTGACGAAAGCAGTGATTACAAGGGTAACATTGTAGCTAACTGGAACGCAGGTAGGTTATGAGGGCTGAAATAACCGTGGTAGAATGTCAGTAGTGGAAACGGGGCCTTAGCACTTAGCATACACAGTCCTGGTAAATGCACAAATGTGGTAAGATAGGAATGTAGAGGTAAAAATTAAATTATATTACCTTTAAAAGATCATTAAAATCAGCACTATACTGAGGCAGATGTGGCAGATTTCCATTTCTGATCTCATGCCACTGGTCCCCATTCTTGGGAAGTGGCCCACCTCCAGCAGCTTCAAACATAGTTAAGCCTATTCACATAAAACAAAAAGAAATTAATAGTATGCACACTAGCAAGAAATTGTGTAAAATAAAAGACCAGAGCATTACTAGAAACTGAGCTGTTAACCGTAAGTTAATCGAGAGAGATTATTGTGCCATGCTCTCCCAAGCAAATACTGTGAGCATTAATCTTGGAGAATGTCTATAGGTTAAGTAGGACATAGCCAGTAAGGCAAACGTCTTTCCTTTGTTCTTTTCTAACTGCCTATGTAATAACTAGGTTGTTAATGGGAATTACATTGGAGTGGAGGCAGGAGTTGTGGTTTTCCATTCTGGGGGCCGAGGTTTGAATTACAGTGGTTGTATGGATTTCTCCTTTTGGTTACTGGTCCCTACTAGAGTAATATGGGTAGCACTTCATATGTAGCATTACCTAAATCCATCTGATGGCTTTTTAATAAAAAAGGCTTCAGAATCATGTCTTGGCATAGTAGGAAATGCTGATGCCTTAACACTGCACTTTCTCTCTTGCCCCTTAAAAAAAAATCCTCCTACTCCATCACCCACATATCCATAAAATTCAAATAAAACTATTCAGGCCACTTTACATGATACAAATTTTTGTACAATTTCTTGTACAAATGCTTGTATCAATTGAATGAAATTGTATGTTTGTCTGAATGGAATTAGAACAGATTCTATTTCCCGTTCAGTCATTCAGACAATCGCACAAGCATTCGTACAATTTGCCGCTTTACATGGTACAATTTCTTCATACAAGAGTTTGTTCAAGAAATTGTACAAAAAACTGTATCGTGTAAAGCAGCCTTTACAGCACTATTTCATAAAATATAAGTGCATACCTGAGATTTGTAAAATCATAACCAATTAGGAGGCCCCTATGACATATTACTTGAGGTTCAGCCATTAGCTTTCAGACTTTTGCCCATGGCTTCTGTCCATTATGCAATTATCTTCCCATTACTTATGGAACTACAGCCTGATTCTAATGTATTTGATACAGGTAGATTTTTTTAAGTTTACCATGGAGTGACATGCAATGAATAATTAAATGAAATTGCATGCAATCTCATGTCATGCAGTTCACAGCAATAAAAACCTATACTATGCTTGATGTAATGACTGAGCTAAAGAGCCATCTCAAGACCTCTTTAATCCCAAGCTTTGTTGTTCACTACGTTTACCAATCCATCTCAGATCAATCTGACCGGCTCAGCCCAGTATGGTAAACGGAACGTGCTAGCCAGATCGATCCGAGAAGGGAGCCAAGTCAGTTCACTTTCCCTAACCGGTATGAGATCTCAGATGGATCTGAAGCATGTTGTGCTTTTTGTTCTCCTTTTGGTTGTTCATGGGAAACAAATTGTAATCGATTTCATTTTCAAAGTGAGTTTATTGTCAGAAAAGCTCATGTGGGTTCTACAATGGCGGATGAAATAATTTTTCAACTCAACGGTGCAAGATGTTGTCAATGCTGGGCTATGTAAACAAACAGATGCAACTGCTGAAATCGATAGTTCAATATCGATATTTTCAGACCATGATGGTAAACCAGGCGTGTCTGAGTGAGCTGGCTTTTGATCTTACTGATCGGTCTGAGTTCATATTGATCTGAGTCCGATTGGTAAATGTAGTGAATGTCTGCAAACCAAATTTATAGGGATGTGCGAGTAGTACTTTTTGACCTTGAGTCGAGTCGAGTGTGTACATTATTGTACAGGCACTTCCAAAAAAAAGTTACGATACTCAAACAATAGATGTGTACACCCGTCCACAATAAATAGTTACCACTTCAGAGCCGAAATTTTCTAAGTCCCGAGTTGACGGTAATTTGACAACACTGCGTCACGGCTTCCCTCTGGCGGAGCCTCGAGAAGCTCTGACCGAAAACAAACCCCTTTTCCTCCTCCCCCCTCCTTTACCCTTTTAACAGATGGGACGAAGGGATTACTGCACGGTTGGTCTTGTTATGCCCTAAAGAAGGTGGGCACTCTATGGTCATTTTTTCCGACTCGCGCTGAACAACATTTGAAGTCCTGAACATATCTCTACGCTCGCCACCGTCGCATAGTGGACGGAAATCGGAAAAAGCTGGACAAAATTCAAAAATAGCTTTCTTTGATATATAACTTGAAACTTCGCACAAATACTCAAAAAAGACTGCTAATTAAGGAATAATACATCATTTGACATGCTTTTCATCTTTTAGTCAGATACAGGAGCTCGAACATGACCAAATTTCCAAATAAACACCTGAACTAACATTTCTCCGAATGTCTTCCAAGTTAAGTTGATCGTGACGTTATGTGAGGAATTTGATTGAATAAAGAATAGCATGAACTATTAACACAAGACCTTCCCTTGAAATTACCAAAGCTTACAATATTTATGAAGGATTTTAGCGCAATTCCGTTAAAAATGTCAGATGCTGTTCTCAGATAAAATGTTTACATAATATAGAGAATATCTAGCGTTTTTGGGAGAGACCTGTCAAGTGACTTATATCAGAGCACACGTTGAAGACTCATGAACACAAAATTGAAGAGAAATTAAAAATAAGTCTACGACACCGAAAAATACATATGATTTTCCGATTGCGCGTCCGGGGCATGGTTCCTCGCGGCTGGTGCTGGAAGTGCCGTGACTCTTACTTTACTCAAGTGACATGGACCCAAGGCTTCCATTTCATCGTTTTTCAGCGGCACTCATTGCCACTAAACTTCATTGATCTATGTTGATGAAATCGTGAGAATATTGAATCGTGCGACCGGATAAGTTTACGCAGAATCACTTTATTTTTCTTTGCGTGCGCTCCGGGAACATACTTCTTATTCACGCCCTTGAAAAGAGTGGTCTTTCTAGGGCCCATGTAACATTCCAGAAATACACTGGTTTTTCTTTTGAATTACTTTTGCCCCCTTCTTTTTATTCACGTGGTAAAAGATGCACCGACGATTTCAGAGCCTTGGTCTTCGTTTTCCCAGCCACCTTTTCCCCTTTCCTCAAAGGAGAGCTGAATGTCAAATGGGAGGCGGCATAATCCCTCTGACCAATCTGTTGTGTCCCTGTACTGAGACAATGGGGATGGGGAGGACCGGTCTCCGCGAAGAATAATTTTCCACTGCCCAAAAACCTCACTCCATAAGTTTTATTGCACCCACGACCCCGTGCACACGGTATGCCTCGGGTCAACATCCTGAGTTAATGCCCTTGCAGCCCAGTGCCCAGGCATGAGGGGTGTTCCGGAAGCAGGTAAAACATCGTAGACGTCTGTCCATCCACTCTTCCACCTGAGTGCTTTTAAGTTTGTTTCTACTCACATTACCGGGCGAATATTTCAAAACATTTAAATGCCCATGAGTGAACACGTTTATCAACATGGTTTCATCATTTAGGTTTGATAGTCTCTTATTAATTTCATATGTGGTGTGAAGGAAGTAACAATTCAATCACAAAAATGAATTAATGCCGTCCATTAAAGAAATATAGCCAACGCTTTTGGCGGTATTGTTTAGCATGCAATATGGTCGAATAATAGAGCACCTTTCCATCAGAAGGAAATATAGGAACAGCTTAACAATTTGCTATTACTATTCTCAGTTGCGATAGGTATAGGTTCTTAAGGAAATTTACTAAATGCCGTCCACCCACTTCGTAATCCGAGCAATTGGCCCCTCGAGAGGAGATCACCATATGGCGGCCCGGCGGAAATGTCTTCACATGCTTACGGAGATCTTGCAATCAGTTAAATCTCATACGAATAATTATTTAGTTGTGGTCGCATGCGCGCGCCATTAGCTGTATTAGGACCTGTAACCTTTAGTGATCATAAAATAGTAAATGCGAAATTTATTGTAGGCGCTGAAAGACCTTATAAACCAAGGAAGAGGGTATACTTATTTGGCAAGGCTAATTACGACGGTATGAAAGAGGAATTAAGGGAATCGTTTAATATATTTAGCGAACAAAGCAAAGGATTAGATAAAGAGGATTCGCGGAGAGAATTTCTTGAGGACACCCGTAAAGCAGTTAATGAATACACAGCAAGTAAATTCATTAGTGATAATACAGAGCCAAGGTGGTATAATGCGGAGGTTAGGAAATCACTAAAGTGACAAAGGGTATGCCACGCTAGGATGAAAAATACAGGACAGGGTCTATCGGTAGAGGAAAAAAATGAGTTAGTTCAAAACTATAAAAAAATTGAGAGCATTAGCAAGGAAATAATGTCGGCAAGCGTTATAACATTTCAAGAGCAAGATGTTAGGAGAATATTTAGATAGTAATCCTAAAGCGTTTTGGTCATATGTGAGAGAGCTTCGGGCAAATAGGTCCACAGTGCACACACTTAAAAACGATAAAGGAATTAGAGTCACCAGCAGTGTAGAAAAGGCCAATTCTTTAAACACCTTCTTCCAAAGCGTTAGATTAGACATTAGAATAGATTTTAGGGAAACGGCTGCGTGGTCAATAACAGATTTGTATTGGTATTATACAAACAATAATCTCATGGGCATTATTATTATTATTCAAATTAGGACTCCTAAACTATAAATGCTGTTAACTCGTGGAAATGCCACCACAATTGGAAACGTTATTTACTTCATCCTGAAAATCGAGTATTTTACCGCGCCAATTCGGCGAAAACGTTAAAATATTCGTCTTTTCAGCCTGCTCCTAGTCTTAAAATTTGGGATCGCATATTTTCAAAGCTTCTGACCACATCGATGTGAGAATTAAATATGCCTATAGGCATAGTTCATATATGAACTCACTCTGAAATGCCACGAACGTGAACACCAATTAACCAAGGAATTAATTATTTACGGGACACATATAAATTGGACGGTGATAACAACCAATGATGATATGTGATTTCCTCTTCAAAGTAAAAAGTCGATTTTTAATGTTATGCAAATGCGTGACGACGGTTTTTTCTGTTACAATGGTGGCGAGCATAGAGATATGTTCGGAACTTCAGACGTCGTGCAGGTCGAGTCAAAGAAAACGACAATCTCGGGACACAGGACCGACCCACGTTAGTCGGAAATCGAAAAAAGCTGGACAAAAACCTAAAATAACTTTTTTTTTGAGATATAGACTTAGATATATACTTTTTGAGATATATACAGACACTGTTCTCAGACAAAACTTTTACACAAAGTAGAGAATATTTAACGTTTTAGGAAGACACTTTTCACACAGATTCTTAGAAAAGTTTGCTACTTAAGGAATAATGCATCACTTGTCATGATTCTCATCCGTTAGTGCGACAAAAGGGCTCAACATCACGAAATTTAAAAAAAATCCTGTAATAGCATTTATCCGAATATCTTACAAGTTGATGATGACGTTGTGGGAGGAATTTGATCAAATAAAAATAGCATAATCTATTAACACTATACTTTGCTTTTAATTGCCTGAGCTGCAAATCTTTTTTGAATTGTTTATTTGCTATTCCATTATTTATAATGGCGGACACTGTTCTGAGACAAAACTTTGCATAAAATAGAGAATATCTTACGTTTTAGGGAGACACTTGTCCAGTCACTTACATCTGAGAATTCGCTGAAAACTCATATACACGAAAGTGAAGAGGAATTAAAAGTAAGTTTGCGACACCGAAAAATACATATGATTTTCCGAACGCGCGTTTGGGGTTTGGCTCCACGCGTCGGGGGCTGGAATTGACGTGACTCGCTTACATTGCTGAAGTGACATGGACCCTAAGGCTTCCAATTCGTTGTTTTTGAGCTGTACCCATTGGTAACCTCCATCACTCTTATTTGATGAAATCGCGAGCATATTGAGCCGTGCGACGGGATGAGATTACGCGGAATCAAGTTATTTTTCTTTGCGAACGCTCCAGGAACATACTTCTTATTCACGCCCTTCAGCCCTTGAAAAGAGTGGAGTCTTTCTAGGGCCCATGTGAACTAGATATACTCTAGTTTTTCTAAGTAATGGAATAGCAATTAAATGATTTAAAAAAATATTTGTAGCTCAGGCAATTTAAAGGCATAGCAGTGTTAATAGGCAAATGATGCAGGTGTTTATTTGGAAATTTGGTTATCTTTGAGCCCCTAACAGATAAGAATCATGGCTAACATGGCTAATTTTCTGGCTAACAGATAAGAATCATGTCAAATGATGCATTCTTCCTTGATTAGCAATCTTTTCTGAGTATTTATGTGAAGTTTCAAGTCTATATCTCAAAACAAGCTATTTTGGAAATTAGTCCAGTTTTTTCGCGACGGTGGCGAGTGTAGAGATGTGTTCAGGACTTCAGTCTCGCAGCCCGAGTCGGAAGAAACAACCACGGAGTGCCCACAATAGCCCCCTTCTTTAGGGCATAACAAGACCGACCGTGCAGTAATCCCTTCTGCTAAACAGGGAAAGGCGAGGACGGGGGAGGAGGGAAGGGGGTTTGTTTTCGGTTAGAACTTCGCGAGGCTCTGCCAGAGGGAAGCCGTGACGCAGCGTTGTCAAATCACCGTCAACTTGAGACTTAGAAAAATTTCGGCTCTGAAGTGTTAACTTTTTTTGGAAGTGCCTTTATATGAGTGAAGAGACCCCGTTTTTACTTAAGTCATCGCAATTAAAGTTAGCCAGCAATCTGACTATCAAATCGGCAGGTCTACCTACCTAGTGCATAATTAAAAAAACAGTAAAATTAATATGGCACGTAGCGCAGGCCAAAAGACCCTATTGAAATTTTCTGGTAACACTCGAAACAAGAAAATTACCTTCATTCCTAGGATTACTCAAAAATATGTAAATTAGCTTGCAGTATGGTACCTAGTGTACTTAGGCATAATATGAGTGACATGCCCTATTAACTTGTAATGAAAGTAAACCAGGAAGCAAAATATTTTTTCTTAAGGAATACATAAGCCTAAATTAGAAGAGCATACCTTATATTTCGCATTCCTATCTATTTCTTTTCAGAGCTAAATGCTTTCTCAGCGATGTCATGTATACCGGGAGGGTTAGTCCAGCAGTACAGTGAATTGCATACAAAATGCCTTGTTTGTGTGGTAAATATTTGATAAGCTCGCGCCTCAAATCTACGATTGGCCGTTAATTACATATATAGTTTTTTAATACATGCTTTTTTTCCTCTTCCAATTAATGACACCATTTCTTCAAAATCGATGAATTTCTGCCTAAACATGATATAACATAGGTGCGAAGGTTTCCGCGGCGTTGTTCAGATGTTCTCTGCATCTCGGGTTCTGCATCCGCGTTTGTTGACTGGGGGTGACAACAGTTTCGCTAGCAGGACGGCTAGCGAAACTGTTGTCACCCCCAGTCAACAAACGCGGATGCAGAACCCGAGATGCAGAGAATATATGATATAACATAGAATCGTAAAAAGGACCTGGGTCAATCACCTCTGTTTGCACGATGCATGAACACCTGTAATCAGCACGGGTTATTTCCGATATCCATTAACACAAGTTAATAATGTTTGAACGATGAATTTCCATTCACAGATGAATGCGAGCAGGTATATGAATTTTGTATAGAGTCCTGTGGATTTAAGTTTTCGGTTTCTAAGGAAATATATTTGAACAAAAATTTATTATAGATAAGATGTGACTAGGAACTTGGTAATTAATGACGTAATTAACAATCTTAAATAGGAAATTAAAAAAATGGAATAGTAAAACCTATAAGTTTTATACAATACCTATATCATCCGTAATGCCCTTAATAGGATGCCACCCATCCATTACAAAATTTCCTTCACCCGTGAGTTTGAAGACCATTATCTCCAAGATGGCGAATGCAATTATAAATTAAAGTATACCAAACAAAGCTTGTTCATTTCTACGTTTACTGGTAGTATTAAAATATTTTTACAATTTTTTATACTGAAGTACGTGTTTAAGAACAGATTTTTAGTGAATTTTTTTTGGTACTGGTTGGATCCATCGAATTGGGGCATCGTAAGAACAACACAAATCGAGATATCAAACTTTCCTTTTCACATATTGTAGCTAAGGGCTTTGTTAATAGTCACACCAAGTTTCATTGTATTACGTTCCTCAATATTTTTTTTATTGATGTATTTGTCAGACTGCGTTATTTTCCGTCCCCGAAATCACAGTTTGGACCTTTCTCTTGCTTTCGAGTCATTAATATGAATCCACTTATGAAATCTCAGTAGAATTCGTTGGTTACTTGTTATCGATATATACAGTAGAATCCTGATTTAAGGTTTTTCAGGGGGGACAAAATTTAAAACGCTAAATGCGGAAAAACACTAAATGAGGACTTGTCATTTTTTTGAGGTTTTAGAGTCTGTAATGATTACAATAGCTTTCTACGAAAAGAAAATATAATTTCAAGTCACTAAAAGGGGTCACATACAACAATTAAAATTTTCATTAGTTTTATACGCTTTTACCAAAGAAGTTTGGATTCAGTGACAAAACGAAAATAAATGAAAAATGAACCAAAAATGAAAATTCCTTAACAAAAAACACAATGCATTAGCCTTCTGACTACTCAGGAATTCAATATCAATTTTAAAACTTTTAGGAGAGACTAATTATATTTCTGAACAGCTACTTTTTAAAAAAATCTGAAATTTTACCCTGCTTATTTTTTTTACTGTAAATAGGAAGTAGCTCGACGATTTCAACTGTTTAATATGGCATATCATCATTGGGTTAAACCTACTATTGGGGAAAATGCAGTTTTACATTTATGTATTACCAAGAGCATACAATATCTTAATGTTCGTATGTTCATTATACATTCATTCATTGTACATATACAAGCATCTTAAAGCGAAACCTTAAGGACTGTCGACCTATTGAAAACTAATGCTGGTGATAGTCATCACTGATGTATGGATAATCATTTGCATGAATCGTCATTAATAAACCTGGGCAAAAAATCTTGTGGGAAAATTTTTTACGACCTAGAATGCGGAACAACGCAGAATGCGGAGACGCTAAATTAGGACAATTTTTACATTGTTTTTATAGGGAATGAATCGGGACTTCAAAAAATAAACGTTAAATGCAGAAAAACGTTAAATGCGAAGACCTTAATTCCGGATCCGACTGTATATTTATTTTAGGCTATAAAAGCACGCTCAACTGCCCAGAGCATGCCTGAAAGAGAAAGAGGGCGCGTGTGGAATCTTCTGCTGCAAGCAGCTCGCCTGTCGCTGTGAATGAGTCATGAGGTTTTGACAATAGTGGCAAAAAGTATTGTCTTTAAGAATTCAAGTCAGTGTCAGTTTAAGAACTGACAGTATCTATGGAAGCATACTGTTCCTCCTCGTGCAAGTTTTTGGAGACTGAGTTGATAATTTAAAATGCAATTTGTTTCTTTCAGCGAGAAGCTGAGAAATGTGGGGACAAAAGCTATCTCACTTATGGCTGATTTTATTTTGGTGAATACTGCAACTTATAAACTTTTATTCAAGCATAGGCAAGGATATTTTTCCTGTGCATACTAGAGAAATTTTCTTGCGTGGTGTTTGGTGTGTGCGGTACCTACAGTAGCTTATAACTTGGCAACCTCAAGCAGCTTAACTCTCCTGGCCAAAAGTCCTGTCCCGTGGAACTTTGTTTCCAAAATAAATATATGCATGCTGAAAGCATATCTAATTCTCCCAATTTGTTAAGTCATTTTGCACGTGCCTAGTTTTCAAACACGAAGAATACCCAAATTTCCAACTTCCGCAAGCTGAGATAGCATATGTTTTTAACATTTGTCGTAACATAATTGGTAACTGAGTACTCTATTTTAAACTTTGTATAGTCTAAGATAAATATATGTTCCATATCTTATGCGAAGAAAAGAGACGTGGCTTTTCTTGTGATCTTCAAGTGGGCGTCAAAGTTAAACTTGCCTCCCGGAACTTGAAAAATATCCGGCGTCTTTATCTGTCTCGGTGGAAAAATTAATTAATATAACCAACTATAAAATATATTTTTGACATTATTGACCGTGTAACCAGAGCTTTACATGATTCTGATGATAGCGCTTCCTGTCAGCAGATTTGAGCCTATTGACCTTGGCGGCTCCGTCAACAAAAACTACTTGACTCAAATTTTCGAGTACTCGCACATCCCTACAAATTTATAAATTATTTTCTCACACAGAACTTAAGGTATCAACTGATAACATGTCAGTTGCTATGTTACTGTGAATAACGCACATGGTGGTCATACTTACTGCATTGGAGCAGTTTACTTTGAAGTTAAATAATTCAAATCAACCCAATAGTACCCTATAAATTTATTTCACATAGTAATATGTCCAGATAGTAAGTTCCATTTGTGATTTTTGTGGTAGGTGTGCCAGTGTCACAATTTTGCATACATGTACTTCTTCATCTGACTCATTGGAAATAGGTTGATGTAATCTGAGAGAGCTAAGTACCATTTTTATGTTATTCTGAGAGTTTTCCAGTTTTAAGTTGGCCAGGAGGGCTGCGTTTGAATCAATTGAGATTAATTCTGGTACGTAACTATGGACTCACCTTTTTCACAGTATTTAGTGCAACCAACTTCTCTTTATGAATAGCTTCCCTCTGTACTTTCCGAATATAGTGGTGATAACCACCTTTCTTGGTGCAATCCTGCACTTCAGCAATGAATGCTTCCATCTAAACAGTCTTCTTTAACAAATCACCCTTTTCCCTAAAACAATAAATCACTTCTTCATCTTCTTTGTCATCCAATCTTAAAGTGGCCATTGTTAGGCCCTCAATGCATGGACACATACCACATTCTTGGAACTAGCACTCTTCTTTAGGGCTTTCACAAAGATACAACTTTTATAAATACAGTAAAACCTCGCTTTTACACCCCGCAATTATGACATTTTTATCAAGTCCCGATGATTTATATATCTCCACAGTGTTATGTCTTCCCCGTATTTACACTTACAAAATTTTTAATGGTCCGCCATTTGCACTAGGCCGCCAAAAGGAACATGGCGGATAGCATATCACAACCATATGAGGAACGAAATGGAAACCGGCGGAAAAAGTTTTGGGACATATGCAAGCGAAAGACCTTTGGATTACAATATATTTTCTAATTCCTTCTATTTCTGGGTTCATCACATACTTTCGTAATAAAATCGTTTTAATTCTTCAAGAGGCAGATCAGGTAACATTATAACAATTTACCGATTGTACTAGTTCCCCAAATGCCTTATAATACGTTACGAGTGGCAATTATGCAGTAAAATCATGAAGGATATGTATCTTCCATCGTAAAACTGTATTCCGGGAAGAAGTTGGCTGTAATTATGTGAAATAAAACGATGATATGCACTTCTCTTTAACAGTCATGCCGGCGAATAATTCTACCTTGTAAGTGTCATGCCCACGAATATAGACACTATATGTTTATATTCGTGGGTGTTTTCATGATGATCCACGCACTTAGTTTTATTCTTCTCGAGCATTACGAAGTTCTGCCATTAATTTTAAAGTCATTCTAATCGTAATCACTTTTCCCTGCTTTTTCCGTGACAGCGTCAAGTAATGCGAACAAAACAAAAAATGGCCCACAAACGAGAGAGGAAAACGTTGTCAATAGAAGACAAGATAAATATTTTGGGAAGATTTGACTCGCATGTAGGTTCACGTGTTTCCCTTGTCAGAGAACTTGGGGTTCCAATATCCACATTGAACACTGTTGTTAAAACACGCAAAACCGTTGAAACCAGTGCAAGGGGGCGAAAATACGTCAAGTATTCAAAATATGATGAACTGGAAGAAATTTTGAAGGAATGGTTTCAGTGCGCCAGAGCATCTAACATACCCATCAGTGGAGTTATTCTTAAGGAAAAGGCTCTGCATATGGCAATGAGGTTAGGAATTGAAGACTTCAAGGCTTCAAACGGATAGTTAAGCCGATTTGATCACTTCCGAAGGTGAATTTCTATCTTAAAGTGGACTGTATAATTTGCATTTACGAAATTATTAGCAACAAAAGGTTGAGCCACGACAATCTGCCACTCACCGATCGCGTGCCCGACCGACCGATGGCGATGCGGCAAGCAGCTGGACTCCACAGGGTTGCTTCTTTCACTTGATCCTCACTGCTTAGCGTTCACAGGTAGACTCACTTACACACTCATTCAACATCCACTCACTAGGCACACAAACAAATGATAAACGAAAACCGAAGTCCAGTGGCACTGCCGAGTGGTGGCGCGGCTCAACCTTGACATACCATTTGAAAACACAACTGAACATCCCCCCGCCCTTGGAACAACGTTCCAAAAAAAAAAAACAAACCAACTAGACAATAATTAAATTAATTGAGAAATAGAAAATCAAACAATTAGGTTAGTTCCCCCTTCGATGTGATCATATGATCCAAACTAACTAAATCACACAATGGGAAAGGGAAAACCATGGAAAACAAAAACCAAAAAACAAAAAGGGGAAAGGATTTATCTTCACTCCAAGGGGGCTATCAAGGAGATTTATTAGGAAGGGGAAGCCCACGGAAAGGTTCACAAATACTAATAACCAACAGTCAACTAAATAAACAAACCTAACTTTACTACACTACCGAATCCTACTCACTAACATTAATTATCTTTTATTGGTAATGGACATAAGTCCTTCACTGACCGTCTATACACCCCCTGCTTGGTTTTCACCTCAGCGACTCTAACTAGGCCATCCGTTCCTGGGAAACAATTGCTAATTCGACCAAGTCGCCACCTACAAGGGCTACATTTCGGGTCCTTCAATATTACTAGGTCGCCCTCCTTAATATTACTACTTTTGGTAGTCCATTTCTCTCGCCTCTGGAGAGTAATTAGATAATCGTCCTGCCATCGCCTCCAGAATGTCGCCACTACTTGTTGCAGTAAACTCCATCGCCTTCTATATCCCCCTGGACCATGCTCCGGTTCTTCAGGAAGTGTGTAAATTGGCTCTTGCAGGAGAAAGTGACCGGGAGTAAGAGCCTCGACATCGGTAGGATCCGTACTAACTGGAGTAATAGGTCTCGAGTTCAATACAGCTTCTATCTGAACGAGTACTGTGTAGAATTCTTCGTACGTTAGTACTTGATCGCCGAGTGATGCTGCCAAATGTCTTTTCACCGACTTTACACCGGCTTCCCATAGTCCTCCCATATGGGGGCTGCCAGGAGGTATGAATCTCCATGCGATTCCTCTATCACCCAGATACCGTTCGGCTCTACTATTGAAGTCAGCTGATGACGTTACTTTCCTACAAGTCGCCATCTTTCTTTGCGCCCCTACAAAATTCGTTCCATTGTCGCTATGAATTTCTGTCACGGCGCCTCTTCGAGCAATAAACCGCCTTAATGCGGCCAAGAAACAATCGGAACTCAAATCCGAGACAAGTTCCAAATGTATTGCCCTTGTTGCGAAACAAACGAACAAGCAAATATATCCATTTAATATCTTCACTTTGCGTATTTTTCCCAATTTTAGGGCATACGGCCCGCCAATGTCCACGCCTGTTATGCCAAATGCATTAATTTTCTCCAAACGAGAGGGAGGTAGATTACCCATAAACTGCTCTTTCGGTTTGGGGTTTGCACGAAAGCATTTCATGCAGTGCAATATTCTCCGACGAATAACCTCTCTAGCATTTATGATCCAAAATTTCGCCTGGATAAGGCAGTGCAAATGAAGTGACCCAGGGTGTAGGTGAACCTCATGATAATAATCAATAATCAAAGTCGTTAAATGATGAGACTTCGGAAGCAGCATTGGGTGTTTCTGGTTGAATGCAATCTTGGCATGCTTCAATCGGCCTCCAACCCTTAGGACTCCTTCCTTATCTACGAATGGGTTCAAATTTCTCAACCGACTGGGCACTACTTCTTTTCTTAATAAATCTAATTCCCTTTGAAATTCAATTCGTTGCACTAAAATTGCCAAACGCACCTCTGCCTGTGCTAATTCTTCCGTAGTGAGATAACCACTATGTTTCTCCTTGGGGTGCTTACAATTATGAATGAACCGCAGGCAATATGCAGTAACTCTCTTCAAGCGTGAAAATGAGGAAAACTTCAACAACCAAGCTAGTGTATCCTGTTCTAGTACCGTATGGAGATTAATTGTTCGAGCTTCCACTTCAAGGGCATCACACTCCGTGTGGTTTGCTAGTTTTGGAGCCCTCGGCCACCCCTCCAATGGTTGACTCAGCCATAACGGGCCCGTCACCCAACTCGCGTCCTCGATAAATTGACGAGGAAGGGCTCCTCTCGATGCTATGTCACTAGGGTTAGAGTCTGATGGCACATACCGAAATTTGTTTGGAGATAATTTCTCTTGAATCAGCGTCACTCTATTTGCAATAAAGGATTTCCAGCGGTGAGGGGACGACTTTACCCACTGAAGAGCAACCATAGAATCACTCCATACGACAACATCTGAAATTATGCAGTGATGGCGCAATATATCTCTGGCATACTCAATACGGTTAGTAGCTAAAACCAGGCCTAACAATTCTAATCGAGGCAGTGATATCCGCTTGATCGGTGCTACCTTTGACTTAGCTATCAGCAATGAGGTAGCAACAGTCTGATCGGCCTTCACACCTCGTAAATAAACCACCGCAGCATAGCCCCTCTCTGAACTATCCGCAAAAGCATGTAACTGCAGGTCGATTGCTGAGTCTAAATTCAAGCAACGGCGTAATTCAAATTTCGAAATGAGTGGCAACTCACTGCGGAATTGCCTCCATTTGGCAACTACTTCCTCTGGAAGAGGGTCATCCCAATCAAGTCCGCTATGCCAAAGATACTGGATGAGCCATTTTCCATAAAATGTGACAGGACTAATAAAACCAAGCGGATCGAACAAGCGGGCAACCTCCGACAATATGGTTCTTTTCGTAATATCACCAAACCCAGCATCAAACTTATACGAAAAGTTATCCTTTCTAGGATTCCAAGTCAAACCCAAAATTTCCGCGGCAGGTTGGTTTTCATATTGAAAAGTAAATACCTCCGGTTTCAGAATGCAAAACTCTGAGGGTACATTTTTTAGCAGTTCGACCTTATTGCTCAACCATTTGCGCAACTCAAAGCCTCCACGATCCAAAAGCTTCTTTAATTGACACTGCAATTTTAACCCTTCGTCGATGGTTCGAACTGAGGAAACTATGTCGTCCATATACGTATTTTCTCTAATAATTCGAGATGCAACTGGATATTCTACACCTTCATCGCATACCAATTGATGAAGTGTACGAATTGCCAAAAACGGGGCCGATTTCAGTCCATAAGTTACGGTGGTCAAGCAGTACTCTCGCAAATCCTCCTCGGGACTAAATCTCCAAAATATCCGTTGCATATCGTAATTGTCCGGATGCAGTTTAATGTTTCTATACATTTGGCGGATATCTGCGATCACCACAACCTCATGCAATCTAAATCGCGTTAATATATCGATTAGATCCACTTGCAATTTGGGACCCTTATACAACACATCGTTCAATGATATGCCATTAGTGGTTTTCATTGAACAATCGAAAACCACCCTAAATCGAGCGAATTCCTCCCTCGAGCGATAAATACAATGGTGCGGAATGTAGTAAGACAGTGCCGATGGGAGACCAGATGCCACAATCATATGGCCTTGCGTAATGTAATCCTTCATAAATTCATTATACTTGGCTCGTAAAGCGGCGTTTCTCTTCAATCTATTTTCTAGCATATAAAATCTTTGCAGAGCTAAACCATAACTTTGCCCCAATTCTGGTATATCTGTAATAAAAGGTAGCCGAACAACATATTGTTTAAATTCACGAGCCACATTTTTCTGATAGTGTTGTTCACAAGCATCATCTTCCGGACTGCACTGGTATCTCCTCGGAGGTTCCTCATATTCCCAGAACTTTCGCACTAAACTTTCAATGCTCTCACCTAGCGTTGAGCAAAACACCTGGATTTTATTATCGATATTTTCGATTTTCCCTATCAGGCAATGACCAAAAACTGTAGGTAAAATGTCAGGTGTCCCTGCCGGCCCAATTATTGGCGCGTCAACTACCACGCGCGCAAACCATTCGGCGCCTAATAGTACATCTATCGTTTCCTCATCGTAATACCTCGGGTCCGCAAGTTTCAATCCCACAATATGCGGCCATGTTCTATTAACGACCGATATTTTTGGACACTGAGCAATATGAGGGACCACCATAGCGTTGATATCATATTTCAACGTGCTTTGGGAGGACGGCTTTATTTTCAATCTGACCATTCCAGAGGATACTACGGCGTTATTATTTCCAAACCCGAAGATGGGCGTTCTAATTTTATTGGAATTTAGCCCTAACCGCCGAACGCAGGATTCAGTGATAAATGTTCCCTGACTTGCGGTGTCAAGCAAGAGTTTAATGGCACGACCTTTGCCATTAGTATCCAATACGATTGCCCTAGCAGTTGCAAGCATCACTACGGACCCCGACCGATGAGTGCAAGTTTGAAGTGTGGAAACCTCGTTAACCGGATTTTTTTTCGTCTCGCCTGAGTCCGCGCTCGCTAATGGAGGGTTTTGCTGTCGATGCTCTGCCGTAGCATTACCTTTAGCCTCAAATTTCGAACTTGAGTTCCCACGATTGGCAAAGCAAAGCAATTCATTATGTCGCATTTTACAGTTGGGGCATGGCTGTTTGACTTCACAATCTTTTAAAAAGTGTTCTTGGCTAAAACAAACTAGACAACAACCTTTTGCTTTTACTACCCTCAGCCGAGAACCCACAGGTAATTTCAAAAACTTCCTGCATTTCTCCAATGAGTGCGACAATGAACAATTTGGGCACGATTTCTGGCTGTCCGTGTTAACAACCATACTCGTAGATTTTCTAAACGATTGTGCTGGCTTATGGGTCCTTTTATGCAATCCAGTTTCCACCGGTAACGATGAAGATGCCTCCAAAACTTTGGCTTCCTCATTCAAAAAATCAAAAAAGGTTTGTAAAGACGGCTCTACAACGTTCAATGCTATCTTTTCCCATCGCTCTCGCAACACGGAATTGAGTTTTCGACGCAACAGAAAAATCATTAATACAGACCAACTTTCGACATTGTGCCCCACAGCGCTTAACGCACCAACATACTCTGTGATTAACGTGCAAAATTTACGAATAGCTTGAGCTTCCCTGCTGATTGGGGTCAAATCAAACAGAGCCTCCAGATAGGCATTTGTCAGCCGATTAGGATCCATATAGCGTGATTTCAAACTCTCCCACGCGACCGAATAATTTCCCGAGGACACAGGTAGGGATGAAACACACGACAATGCTTCCCCTTTGAGAACAGATTTGAGGTACAAAAATTTCTGCACGTCACTCAATGAAGGATTATCATGCACCGCGGATAGGTATAAATCATAAAATGCCTGCCATTGCATTAAATTACCGTTAAACTCTATCAAATCGAGTTTAGGGAGCGCTACTGCATGACTAACATTACTCTCCACGGCAGCATGATGCCCCGTTGACCTTAAGCGAGGCTCCACATCGGGGAAGTGAGTGAGGAGAATTGCCTTCGTATTGTAGAACATCGCCTCGAACTCCTCAGTCCTCTTACGCAATTCTTTGTCCCTTTCAATCGGAGGGGACTGTTTCGCGTACAACGCGGCTAATTTTGGAATGCCCTCATTAAAATCGTCCGCAATTTTATCAAACTGGTCTGTCATAGCTCGTAATAAATTCCTCTGTTTTACATCACTCGCATTCTTTTCGAACTCTTTAGCGACATCATCGATACGAACCATCTTCGCAAGGAGAGATGCAATACGAAACTCTAAGTCGTCGATCGCCGGCATTTTCAGCTACCTGTTAAACCAAGCAAGGGTAAAAAACCGACCAAATCCTATCGATATCTACACTGATATTTAACGATATCCGGCCCGAAGGACCATATGATCACTTCCGAAGGTGAATTTCTATCTTAAAGTGGACTGTATAATTTGCATTTACGAAATTATTAGCAACAAAAGGTTGAGCCACGACAATCTGCCACTCACCGATCGCGTGCCCGACCGACCGATGGCGATGCGGCAAGCAGCTGGACTCCACAGGGTTGCTTCTTTCACTTGATCCTCACTGCTTAGCGTTCACAGGTAGACTCACTTACACACTCATTCAACATCCACTCACTAGGCACACAAACAAATGATAAACGAAAACCGAAGTCCAGTGGCACTGCCGAGTGGTGGCGCGGCTCAACCTTGACATACCATTTGAAAACACAACTGAACACGATTTAAAACTAGTTACAACGTTGTGTATAAATCAATTTGTGGTGAGTCAAACAGTGTTGATCCCCAGACACTCACACAGTGGAAGGAGCATTCTTTAAGTCAGCATATTGAAGGGTATGCACCAAAAGACATTTTCAATTTAGATGAGACAGGCCTTTTTTTCAATGTGCTTCCTCATAAGACTTTAGACTTTCAAGGTGAATCTTGCCATGGGGGAAAGCATAGTAAAGCTCGTCTGACAGCATTGTTAGGTGCTAATGCTAATGATAGTGAGAAGTTAAGGCCATTTGTCATTGGAAAGTCCAAAAATCCCAGATGTTTTAAAAACATCAAGACACATCCCACAACCTATGCCGCTAATACCAAAGCTTGGATGTCACATGTCTTTCAGGAACAAATGCAAGCTCTAGATGCAAAGATGGGTGGACAAAACCGAAAAATTGTAGTATTATTAGACCAATGCCCAGCGCACCCAAACAATATTAATTTGAGGAATCTAAAACTGGTATTCTTCCCCCCCAATTGTACCAGCCAGTTTCAGCCATTAGATTTAGGGATAATCCATGTATTCATAGCGAACTACCGCAGGATTCTGGTGAGAAAAGCTATGAATCTTATAGACAGTGGGAGGGACACTAAGAGATTCAATGGCACAGTTTTTGATGCACTACACTACATAGCACGATCATGGAAAGAAGTTGATGAGGGAAAAATTTCAAATTGTTTTAAAAAAGCAGGATTTAGTTTTTCTCAAGACTGCAACTTAGAACAGGATAGGAACACTGGAAGAAGGGGGAGGTGATAATAGAGCTATGGGAGACAATGATCAGTTGTCATTATTTGGAGCTGACATAAGTTTTTCCGATTTTGTCGGAGTGGATGAGCATTTATCAACAAGTAAATCTCTTACAATTGATGAAGCTATTGACCTGCATATCAGTGAAGAGGTAGCAAGCGAGGAGGATGATGATAATACGGAAACACCAAAAGAAAGCACAATCAATGCTATTTCTGCTGTTAATGTACTACGACTATATTTATCAAGTGTTGCAGGAAGTGAGAATGAATTAGAGCTATTGGACAGAATAGAAAAGAGAGTAGAATCAATTAATACAAATAAAATCAGCAAGCAATCAAAGATAATGGAATATTTCCAGGAGGCTAGTTAAATGAACATTTATTTATGGTGTATTTTTTTGTTATAGCTGAATTCAGCCAAGAATGTCTTATTTAAATTCTGAGATAAGTTCTTTGGCTTAAATTTTGAGAAGAGTTTTTGAGAGTACAGGTTGGTACATATCTTTTTTAAACAAAAGGTTTATTTGGATTATTAATTCAAATTTTTGTTTAGTTTATCCAAAGATTTAAATATTTTTACTTTGAGAAGATTTTTTTTATTTTATGGAGTTTATGGAATATGTACAGTTGAGTATCTTTAATCCGGCACAGTCGGGACCGAAGTGATGCCGGATTAGGGATTTTGCCGGACTATGGGTCATGCATGGCAACTGGTCTATTTCTGACATCCGGGATGTTTTCATTGAAAGGAGTTAATTATTCATAACAAAATATATTCGTTTGCCATTTACTGAACATTATTTTAAAAAGAGTTACTGGGAATATTCAGAAAGAAATGGTTTCTTAATGCACAAAGTTATTATTTAAAATTATCGAAGTTTCGCAGTGAGTGAAAATAGGGGAATTTAAGCATTGTGCATATTGCTGCACATGTAAAATTTTCATATTGTTATTTGAAAAGGGTAGAAAATTTGATATTTCTTATGCTGTGATTTGCGTAACAATTTCCTACCGCGCTCGATTTGCCAGCTGATTCAGCGTGATGTCAACGAGTCGGTGCCGTGTGTATGGCCGCCCATCACTACGTCGCCGTGGGCAACCGGACTGGATTATTCTTTAAAGACCATCATCAATAGTAGTCTTCCTTCAACAATTTCAGGCTGAACATCTTCATCCCCTCTCGGATTTATTGTTATTAATTACCATTTCAATGATTTCATCATCTATGATATGTTGTGTGGTGAGAATATCGTGGCCACTAACTATCCTTTCGTCTAAATTTACCAATTCCATTTCCTTTAATTCAGGGTTATGGATGATGTTTGCAAACTCCATCATCATACTTTTATCCTCAGAAACATGAAATTTTTTAAATCCCCACTTATTTCATCTATACCAAACCTTAAAGCAGGCCACAATTTAAACGAAGCGTGTTTTAGAACGGATGATGAAATGCTATTGCCTGCACGTGATATTTCCCGAATCATGTCTTTTGGATTTATCACGTCTATTTCTGAAATAGTTTATTGTGCTCCATTAGCATTTGGCCAGAAATATTAACTAAGCCCTTCACTTCGACGCATTCGAAACCAGGCTATCTAAATCAGCACTTATATCTTCTTTCATAGTTTTTCTCTCTTATCTACTTCTTCGTGTCACTTTAACAGTAAAATTTTGATGACTTTTCTCTTTCAGCTTCTTGATGTGTGCTATAATGTTGAAGATCCCACGTAGTATGTTTCACTCAAACGCTTTACTGATGCAACGGCATCAAGCTTTTTCACAACTTGCACATTTTCTGCGATGGTTAACGTTTTGTGCTGTTGCCACAACTTAATGGATGAGACATGTTTTGGGTGAAAAATAAGAATATAACCAATAATTTCGTCAAATTACGTCTAGTGGTCAATGAAAAATGCGCGCGCCATTGAAAGTGGCCGATCTGTAAATTAGTCGTAGTCCGTCTCGGCGATGTCTTCAAATTTATGTTTACTTCAAGTTCTGGAATAATTGCTGTGTACACGAAGTAGCAGAAATTAATATGTTTAAATTATTCTGATTCTCGAAATGGGAAAATTAATGTTGAGAATGGGATGTGTCGGCAGGTTATGAAGCAATGTTTCGGTAATAAATGTGTCGGTATTTTCCATGAGGTACCGGGTAGTTGGACATGGCAAAATTGCCGGATTATGGGTGTTGCCGGATTATGGGTGTTCCCGGATTAAGGGTGCTCAACTGTACTTCTGTTTTATTTATTTATCAGCTGCCACCTATGTAAAATTATCTCTTTCTGAAGACTGACATATTGTACAATCTACCTCACTGAGAGTTTGGTATTAATAAAGAATTTTTTTGCTGTCATAATTACATGTTTTAAACTTACTTTTCTTTTAAGACAAGATTCACTTGAAAAATAGAACATTTAGCAATACTTTAAGGGATTACTTTCATTGAATTGTGCCTACCCTCGATTTACACTTTTTTCCCTTAACCCCCTCAAAAGTGTAAAAGAGGGGTTTTACTGTAATCATTTTCAATGACTGAGTTGGTTAATTGTTACATGTAACTGTTAACTGTTACATGTAAGTTTCAAATTGGAGCAATAAATACATCCGCAAACATCATGCACTGGTTGAATTTTGACCCATCTTGGCCTGAGTAGAAATTGGTCAGTCCAATTTTTATTTCAGGATGTTGTTCTTTCATGATGGCATAGGTTTCCTTTATTGATCGACTCATGAATAGCTTTGCTTTTTTTACTTTAATATCATTCTCTATGACAGTCAACACATCTCGCTGATTAGGACTTTGACGAGAGCAATCTTTGTCATCATCCAAGTAAAATGAGAAAGCAATCTTGATATGGTCAACAGTAAGAGGATGCCCACAGTATACAACAGCATTGGCCCATATTCCTTGCTGTTTTTTTTAGCTCTGTGTTATTTGTCAATCTTATGTTTGGTAGAACCTGAAACAGCAGCCATAATCTCTTGTTTGGAATAACTTGTGGGAGAGAGTGTTAAAATTTTAACTTGGTCATTGATAGATTTTTCGCTTTATCAAACGCTGCTGAGATATTTTTTTCCCATGAAGTACGTTTCACATTTATCAATTTCAGTGGGAGCAGCTTCATCCTGAACGTCATACAATGAACTAACCTTTGCCCTTAATGCCTTTGTGGAATCAGTAATTTGAGTCAGCTTCCTTTTACCATATGAAATCCTTCGATCTGGTCAGATTTTTGTAGGGATTCTCAGGGGGGAGACAGCTTGCATTGGTTCACTGCCTAAACTTGTCAGTGTCTGATTCACAATATCCACACTGTCTTCTAATGGCAAATATTGATTGTCATATGCATCACAGTGTGATTCAAGTTCAACTAAAAGGCCTTCATACTTCTTGTAGCAGTTCAAGCAGAGTTCACCACTAGCTTTGATGACCACGTGTTGCAATATTTTTTGGAGTTTCTCAGATATCTCACCCACTGGTTTAAATTTCTTCTCATTTTTCTTTAGCACTTTTGTCTTATGTCTCTTCTCATATCCAGTTGTCTCTTTCGGGAGCCGCTGCATGTGGAGCTTTGTCGTCCGAGCTTTCGCGTCCATTGCAGGCTGCATCATCAGGGTTAAAACCTAAAACCTGTCGGCCCCGGTGGCGGCGTGGTTAAGTCCTCGCCTGCTAAACTGAGGGTCGCGGGTTTGAGTCCCGCCTGAGTGGGTTTTTTCACCACTCAGGACATGGCTGTGTGTGCTCGTCTGTTGTTACATTGTTAAATACCCCGATGTAAAGGCCACATGTGCTGTTTTCGGCGGTAGTGGAAAATAAATAAAAAATAAATAAAAATAAGTAACATCTCGGCTATTTATTGGGAGACATGCCCCCCCTCCCTTGGCCTTGTGTAGCATTGTTTCTCGAGTCCCCTCCCGCCCCACCTACGTCATGAGGTGGTGACTCATCCTGGACCCTCAGTGTTTTAAAGGACTCTCCCTCGGGTGGCGGACGGAGAATTCTCTTCCATGCGGCGCGAGTTTAATGCCGTCGTCACGATTAAAATTGTTCGGGCTTTTTTCGATTTCGACCGCTTCTCGTATTAGCCTTGGGTAATAGCACGCTTCCTTCGCTATTACCCGTGTCTTGTCAGATAAAATATTGTTTGATGTCTGGACCTCCGGAGGCTGCGTGCTCGGCGACTGCAGAATCCTTAGTATTGCCGCGGATGATGGCCCTCTGGTGTTCTTTGAGCCTGCATGCCACTGAGCGCCCGGCATTTCCGAACGCATTTCGCGAATACTTCGGAAAGCAGACATTGAGACATGGTTCAGCACGCTAATTAAAGTCAAAGATGTCCTACCATCGCCTAAGGATCGGCTACACCCTTTATTTACGGAGGGAGTTTATGAGATCCCCTGTTCATGCGGAAGAACATACATCGGGCAAACAGGGCGCTCAGTGGCATGTAGGCTCGAAGAACACCAGAGGGCCATCATCCGCGGCAATACTAAGGATTCTGCAGTCGCCGAGCATGCAGCCTCCGGAGGTCCAGACATCAGGCATAATATTTTATCTGACAAGACACGGGTAATAGCGAAGGAAGCGTGCTATTACCCAAGGCTAATACGAGAAGCGGTCGAAATCGAAAAAAGCCCGAACAATTTTAATCGTGACGACGGAATTAATCTCGGCGCCGCATGGAAGAGAATTCTCCGTCCGCCACCCGAGGGAGAGTCCTCTAAAACACCGAGGGTCCAGGATGAGTCAGCACCTCATGATGGAGGTGGGGCAGGAGGGGACGCGAGAAACAATGCCACACAAGGCCAAGGGAGGGGGGGCATGTCTCCCAATAAATAGCCGAGATGTTACTTCTTTTTAGGTTTTAACCCTGATGATGCGGCCTGCAATGGACGTGAAAGCTCGGACGACAAAGCTCCACATGCAGCGGCTCCCGAAAGAGACAACTGGATATTCTCCACGCTGCGAAAGCCTACGCTCCACTGTCTCTTCTCATAGTCTGCACAAAAAATCCTCTTTGCACTATATGTCCCTTTATACATTTTGGAGAGCAATGGTATATGGTAATGTATAAAGAGAGGCAAGAGAGAGGCTAATATAGAACTGCTTGAGAGGAACTCTTCTCAATGACTGCACATAACAGACTGACAATACGCACGGGACTTCTTGTACATTGCATTATTCTTAGTTGTTACTTTGTAACCTGATCTATATGCTAGGTTACTGAGAGGACAATTCTGAGGTGGGTTACAATGTAATGTGATATGCTTGACTGTTAGTGATACTTAAGGGGGCTGTATACTCCGGGCGAAAAGCGTCTTTTAGTTCTCGAATCCGCCACGACCTTGGAGATCCCCTCGGTTCTCCGCCAGCCTTTGGCGAGCCTATCCACCTTCCCCTCCATTCCCCACCCCACAGAAAAACGTGCTCTGCTGATAAGGTGACGAGAGTAGGGGAAAGTCAGTGGCGGTCTGGCTAGTTCGGTGATAGACGAGGGCCTCCTGCGCGAGGCGGCTTAGAGGGGCCCCTGACTGGGGGTGACAACAAAGCAAAGACAGTGGTTAGTCTACCATCGCGCCTCACGACAACTGACTCACTCGACAGCTAATTGCCCTCCAACCAGGCTATACCCAACATGTCGTTCATTTTTTTATTCGCCGTAACTTTCACAAAACGTGAAATACAGAAATCTAATTTAATGTAAATTCCTTTTTACATCTTAGGAACTGACTATTGCTTGCGATGCAGTAATTAAAATGCTTGGTGCTTCATGAAAAAATATTGAAAATGGTCTGCGGTCCGCTGGACCCCAATGTGTATTTCATGGCAAATTTTGAGACATATCGAATAAATCATATAGCATTGTGTATCTCCCTTTTTACTGTTAATGTATTTGTAGATATAGTATTTAATCATTTTAATTATTTAAAAACAATATTTATAATTTTTTAAACTATTATAGGATATTTGGTACCATCGAAGATATTTCGGGAATTATCCAATTTTCCTGCATTCTCATTTGAAATTTAGAAGTGAAATGTGAATAGAAAAACTTCACGTGCATGAAGCGTAGTTTAGCAGCATTGAAGATTATTTCTTGGTTTTTCGATCCTAAATAATGCCTTATAATAATTTGGCGTTCGTCATCATTTGGATATTTTATGTATTGGAAACTGTAAAGGGGATTATATACACAGCTATAGACTGCAACCTTTTCGGGACTTGCACTTGTCACAGAATGGCAATGAGCTGGCGCCTCGGAGAGCACAAGGGAATTCACAACTAGGGCCCGGGAATTTGCTGGGAAGGGAATGTCCTCAAAATTCATGAAGGGAGTAGGCATTTCTTACAAGTAGTGGCTGGCGACCCGAAGCCCATATACGTCAAAATCTGTGGAAAAAGAGAGGATAAGTCAATTGCTGGTCATTTCAGCTCGAGACCAATTGGTAGCCTGCACATTTCTATAGCGAGTCGGTGCTGCGTTAGAGATGTCTTCCTCGTCGCGATTCTACATGAGGCGTGATGAAGATATTCGTCAGGCATTGCTGGTGTTAAAAGAGGAGGAGCAGGAAGGGATGGGGGTAATTCGTCAGGCAGTGATGTAGATTCCGCACATGAGCAATCGGATTCGGAGAGTGAGGAAGATTGCGCGGATGCAGATAGAGACAGCGGTAGTAGCGGAGAACCTTTATAAGACGAAAGTGTACCAGCGACAAAGCGACCAATAGGGAGCCAGGCGAATAGAGGCAGAAAGGCAACCTACAAACCTGCGAGGGAAAGACGGTTCTTGTTGCCGGGAAAAAGAGACCAAAAGACGATGAACTATTTTCCACCTAATGTTTTCAGAACTAAATACTTTATTTATTTATCGCTAGATTTCGCTCTGTAAATGAATTTCCCGGTCGGTTCATAACGATTGTTTTCGATGCGTGCTTCCGAATACCTCTAACTAAATTAGCACCTACTTTTTCTCATGAACTTTAATTCTGATTTTAGCATCTTTACCTAAACCTTAAATGGTAAAATTACCGTGCAATGATTATTTTTTGTTATGTCACGATTTTGAATACTGTCCGAAGACCCTGAAAGTCGATGGATATTATTGATATTACACTTATTTTATTTTTCTTTCTTTTTTGTATTTTGGAGAAGGAAACAGTAAAATTTGATTTCAGAACAACCCGGACCAAAAGGCGCAACGAGTGATATCAAAACTCCTCACCAAATTCGACAGTTATTATTTGATAGAGCTTTGCGAAATTTAATATCGATGTACAGAAATGAGGAAATACAACGGCAGCGCTTAGAGATTTAAGTTCCCAATCGTATCATAGTGATGTAGATATTGAGGAGATGGAGGCATTTTTTTTGGACTTTAGTATTTTTCTGGGGTGCAGAAGACGTGCAACATTATGCTGTATGAGCTGTTATAAACTGAGTTTGCATACACTATATCAATGTACCACTCCGCTACAGTGTCTCCGGTTTCTGTTGTCAACACTGCGTTTTGATTACTTCAAGATTGCAGGGCAGGGTGATCGATCAATGTTCACCAATTCGTGAAATTTGAGAAGACATGGTGGATAATTGTAGGAATTATTACACAGCCCATGAATACCGCACGGTTGACGAACAACGCTAAAAATTCTACAGATTGATGGGCATGCAGTGCAGCAACGAGAAGGAAGGTTCGACGTAACTTATGCCCGAGTGAAAGGGAAATAAAAATGAGACATCTATGCTCATTGTGCAGCACTCCCATGTGCATAGAAGTTATCTGCGTACTGCCTGTACTGGAGTGAAAAATCAACTTCTTTCCAGTACAATGTGAATATTTATATTTATTACGCAAAGAACTATAAATTTATAAGCATTTTAATTGACATTATAAGTGTTTATGAAATTTTCGAAAAAATCACTGAAAAATTAAACTTGAAAAATACGCTTCTTTCATATGTTGTAATAAACATATTTTTGGAGAAAAACTATTAAAAACGATAGTCTTCATACACTTCAAAGTCTTATCCTTAAGTAACTAACGGCATTTCTCGGTATTGTCAAAACATGAGCAACAGAAAATAAATTTCGATTTGATGTATTTCTGAGAGATTTTCTAAGTTTTCAAATTAAAAAGGTATTTTTTACTGCGTTATATATTTTTTTAAATAAAATATTTCAACTCATTGATATTAAAAAGGCTTCACATGAATGATATTTGCCATCTTCCTCAATGAAATATAGCAAAAATCTGAAATAAAAAAAATTATAACTCATGGGGTCCGCAGGACACCAGTGTGCACTTTATGATTCTCTTAGTAAGTGTGCATTTCTAAGGTTAAAAGTGGTGATAGGGAGCACCCACATAACTACCGACCTATATCCCTCACATCCATTTCGTGCAAAGTCTTGGAACATATAATTGTCAGTTCAGTCATGGGGCATCTAGATAACCAGAATTTATTGTCCTATGTTCAGTATGGTTTCCGGAAGATAAGATCATGTGAAACTCAACTTGCTCTCTTTTCCCACGATATTTTAGTTTATGGAGAAAGTAATATCCAGTGGATGCAATATTTTTCGATTTCAAGAAAGCTTTTGACAAGGTGTCTCATAGCAAACTAATTTTGATATTAAAATCCTATGGGATAGACAGTAATATTATATCATGGATAAATGATTTCCCGCATGATCGGGTGCAAAGGGTTGTTTTGGACGGTGTTACCTCTCCGGCAATTGAAGTCACTTCAGGTGTCCCACAAAGTAGTGTGATAGGTCCACTCCTGTTCCTACTGTACAAGAATGACATCAATAAGGTGGTGAAAACTAAGCTTCGTCTATTTGCCGAATGACGCGGTACTGTACAGGGAAAGTCTATGCCCAAATGATAAAGAATATTTAAATATTGACCTACAAGCAATTGAAAAATGGTGTCATACGTCGCAGTTAGAATTAATTTTTTTTTAAATTTGTAGTAATGAATTTTTGGAAAAAGAATTTTTCTCCTCCAATCACTTACAAAATATGTAATAATGAAACAAACTTGGAATCCATTAAATATCTTGGGATAAGACTGACACATGATCTTTCCTGGGGTGAATACATACGTGAAATAATGGGTCAAGGTAATCGTAAACTGGGATTCGTCAAAAGAGTATTGGTAAATGAGACGATCATGTACGAGAAATCGGCTACTTTTTCCTTGTTAGACCTCATTTGGAATATGTAGCCAGTATAGTTAAAATTACTAATTTTTAAATAAAGAAATCTACTTGAGGTTTACGCTCTCAATTTTTATATAACATTGACGGTTGAAGAAATTGCTGTTTCTGTTTTCACGGGAAATTGATAAAAAAATTTGGAAAAGGTACTAAGCGCTACGAAAATCAGTGACTATCACCAATATGCAAGATTTTGTTGTGTGAAATGAGCCGTACTGTTCTGTGGATTCCGAAAATTACCTTCAAATTCCTACATCACCTCCGGTTTTTCCACAAATCACGAAAACATGAATATTAGAACAGGCAATTTTTTAATGTTATTGCGTGTTACTTGTGTTAGTTACACATCATTTGATTGGCCCAGAATCTGTCAACCCTCTTAAATTTTCATATAAAATGCCCCGTGGGGCCCAAAAAATAAAAATGCAATACTCCTTATTACAATGCAGTTGTTCTTGAACTTGATAATAATATTGATGATCTCTTTTTTGTTTTAATTTCCCTTCAAGAATATGGCAAAACTTGGTTATTTTTAATGCGTTCAATAGGAGTGACCTCCCTACAAGATCAAGGGCGTTTTATTTCCAGAACACCTCTACCATCAGGTATTAGCCCATTGGGGGAGCCGCCAGAAATGGCAATTCCTGGTCTACAAACATTCCCTGTGCATCCGCTTTCCCCCGCGTAGGCCTCAATGGCTCTTCGTTCCATAGCCTTACTGTATTCTGTGGATTTGCTTCCCGAGAAGGATGGGCGTAAAATGGACTTCACAGTATTTGTCCTGGTTGCTTTGGGCCTCAATTTGCACACACGGCCGAATGTGGATGCTGTCGTTCTTTTTAGGCTTTCAGGCATCAACGGCCTTGAGTACCGCTGATTCCTGGTTAGTGCCTCTAATTCCTCTGTCTCTTTCTCATTCAATGAGAGCGATTTCAGGAGGCTGGTCTTGGAGTGCTCATCTACTTCCCGATTGTCACTCTCAATGCACGCAGAGTTCTGATCTGCACCCATAGGATCTTTCTCTCTCTCCGCGCATGTCCTACCCTTCTTCATCCCGTCCATAAAACCTATTCTCATCCTTCCCCTGCCCTGCTTGCCAAACATTATTCCCTCTATCACGACTCTGAGCAACCCATCGCCCCTCATTACCTGTTCAAGCCACCTACTCTGCCTTCCCCTAATCCCATCCAGCAGCTTCTCCTCCTCCTCCCAAACGAAGTCAAGTACTCCTGCATTTGCGTTTCTCTCCGTCCAAAGCTCATTTTCCTTCTTCCTCCACACCCACATCTCGAACGCCTGCAATCTATTTTCAATTTTTCCTTTAGTCTCCATTTTTATATAGCTCCTACTTTTTCAATACTCTCCCTCTGTGTCGCACTGCCGTTATCTATCACATGTAAAAGGGTTTTGATATAATTGGATATATGCATTTTAAATAAGGTAAAATTGTACCAATCAAGATATAATGATATCTTTGTAAAACTGTCCTAAGCTAGTTGTGATGTGAATGGTGAAAAGAGTTCTACGCAAATATACATATAAATACCAATCTACATAGGGACGAGAGCTTCGTCTACAGCGAGATCGTAAAACCAACAGTGACAACTATGAACCAACCTCACTCTCCTCATATGAGTTATGAAAAATTATGATCTCCGGCAACACCGGGTAATTCAGCTATCTAAAATATTTAAAAATAATATGCAAGGATTTTTGGAGAAATGGCTTTTAAAGGCAATGCATTGATTTTGATATTTTCCATGCTGTTGAAATTCAACGCCCCCCCCCCCTCCTCCCCGCTAGTTCATTACAATTAAAAAAAGTAAGTAGAAATAGCTTCGCGTACCACTCCGGAAAGTGAGTTGTAGTTAGTCCAATACGATCTTTTCCTTAAAGACCCATTGGCAGCCACTGCTATCAAGGGTATACCATCGGTATCCACGTCTCCAGCCTGCACGGCGAGATCATATTCCTACTTCCCGGCACGCCTCATCACCTCCCACGCAGCATCATGCATTCCTAGGATGCAGTATTATTGCATTTTTTGGTACGTTCTAGGAGTAATACACGGCATATCGAGAACTGCACTAAGCTCCGCTAGTTGTGAATATCCTTGGTCAGTTCATATCGTATTTGCAACCTGTAATTAAACCCTTGTCATTATCCCACAGTTTATGGCACCCGCTTCGCATATATATTTCCAAAGCACATTAGCAGAATTTTGATGGTGGCATGTCTCGAGAGAGAATGCCATGAAGTTATTTACTTGAGAAGATGATATTTATCTATGATATCCCAAGGTATTTTAGAAATGTGGTTATTAAATTGGATTTCCAATACATAATTTTAGTCTGAGTAGATTAGGGTAGTACTTGAAAACTTTAACAGTACGATCTCTACTTAATATCATTGTATTTGGGATATTTTACAAACTCGTTGGTAGCAATGTGCGCGGGGTCAGATCATCCCGTAATGCTATCAAAAAAGGAGTCAACTATTGAAGACCGAATTCAGAAGTTCAAAGAAATGCACATCTTAGAGGCGATATACAAGATATGACAAGGAATTTACAGTATAACCATGCCTTGTTAACTGATACGATTTTTTTCATTAGGGTTTTCAGTATTTAAAAATATTTCCATGTTACACATCTGACGAAATTTGCTGAAAACCCCTTTCCTTTTTTCCTCTATCACTTCCATGTCTGATATTATGCAAGAAAGCATGTTTTCCCATAGTTTTTAGGGAGGAAAAAAATGTTTTTTCCTCCCTAGAAGAAAAAGTTTTATATCGAAGATTCGTCTTCCGGTTGGATCGTAAGCTTTTGTCACCGTAGATTCCGGCAAAATTATGGCATCACCGTAACGTAGACATAAAGTACTTTCATTATGTTGAGAGCAATGGATGACCATTTGATCAATAAGGAACAGACCGTTTAAGCAAATTTGCAAAGGAAAAAAAATAAATAATCTCCAGAAACGTTTCCTGGACAAGCAATGATAGATTCATTAACGCGATTGAGGCAACAGACAGACCTACAATTTATCGTAATATAGTAATAACTTACAGGTGCTCGGATGATCACCCCCCTCCACTCTCCACTGTCTACGCCAATCACTACGACAAAGTATTTGACAAATCCGAGTACAAAAGGACTGGTTGAAGAGTGAATATGATCCTTTACTAAGGATCGATCGATATCGAGCGATCCACATTGGGAGTAAGCGCGAGCAGCAAAGACAGCTGTGAAATCTTATCCCTCATGGTATTTTCATGGGGGCCTCGTACCATGTTGAAATACAAGGTCGAGGGGCGTCCCAAAAAGCTACACCTCCCCTCATCGCTCACCCCTCCCCTACCCGCTCTTCCCCCCTCCTAAGCGCTGCCACTCGCTCTCAGGCTGACAGCGGAAATCGCAGCGCCGCCGATGGAACACGTAATTTAGATCGAGGAGTCGTGAAAAATGCGTTGCATAGGTCCACGAGAATGTTCACTATGACGCTAAAATACGCTTTATGGAACATTACCACGTTCCAACATGGAGATGAAGGTTGGTTATATAGCCTGAATGAAAAGATTTTAAAGAAATATGCGTCCAAGGCTTCATGGCGAGCTCCTGATTTTGGACAAATTTACGTTTTTCAGCTTTCGATCTATTTATATAGAAAGTGAAACGCCCATAGCTGCAATACTTATGCTAAGTATTAATCCTTATTCTAGAGTCCTGCTCAATCAGATTTGCAATAACTAGTATATTTAAGTCGTAAATCAAGAACACGTAGACGTCTGCGGACGCGTTTTTTTCAGTGGTATAGAGCCCCCTTAAATGGAGGGAATGATACAATGTACCATAAATGACTTCATTGGGTGTGTTTTTGAAAAAACCTTGTGGATTGCTAAAATCACTGCAGTGTCTTTAGAAGAGAATGACATTAGTGTCTCGTTTATGCATCCAGATGGTCCATCGAATGGTTTCAGGTGGCCCAAATTAGAAGACTTATGTGAAGTGCCATTGAAAAGTGTTCTGCACAAATTGCATCATCCACCGTTTCCAGTTAGTAGAAGTGGGCATTTGCACAATTTGACGCCATGGAAGTACACAAGATTGAACTTGCATTCAGTCAGAGGATGTAACTAATGATTCAGGTATGTACTATTTATCCATTATGCATGCTAAGTAGAATGAATCTTCATTTTCCCCCCTCATAGGTATACAATCTTGGTGTATGATAGGAGTGCATAAATAGATTGGGTCGAAAACATGCCTTAAAACAAAAAATACAAAAATACTACCTTATTTTTATTTTTTAACAGCAGAACATTTAAACTAGCCACCGAGAAAATTTAAAGCACATAAAAGGTGGTCTCTTTTAGTAATAAATTGTTAAATAATTACTAATTTTTATTGCTTAAATAAGTTCTATTTGTTTATTATTACTTCAAATTACTTGAGAGTTATATCAGAATGTGCATAAATGCATTTTCTTCAAATTGAAACAAAAACCACTGCTTTATTGGCCATGGTTCCTAAGTTATTAGCATTTATGTGATTTTTCATTTTTCTGGCCTGACTCAGCAATGTTCAAAGGATCATAGCTTTATATCGGTTCGGTTCTGAGCTGAGATAAAGTGATCATAATTCATCATAAGGATACTGCTTTCACATATATAACTTTTAGAGAAATCATTGATGGTCACCTGACATGATTTTGCACTATCTGCCTGATTTGAGATGAAAAGGCCCCCATGTAGCAGGCCTGTATATTGAGAAGGCCTTGCTAGATATCAAAACTACGCGAGTACCTATACTTCCTAACTTTAATTATGAGACAACTGCTTAGCATTAGCCTTGAGAAGGTCGGAGGTGAAAAGAAAATTATTACTTGAAAAGCTCAACCTTCTTCAAAAAGTACACAAAAATCCACATAAAAAGAATGTTGAAATAGTGACAAAAATTGAAGTTTTGCAATCAATACTGAACTCTACTCCGCACATACATTGCTAGGCATTTCGGCATTCACTCCTAACTAGTTTTCAAAAAATATCAAATTCAAATCAAGTATTGTGGCATGGTCAAGTGTTATGTCGTTAATGGATTCTCATTAGAAATTTTAAATTGAAGACGAAGGTGTTTGTGTGCTTCTAAATTTGCATACTTACACAGAAAACTCGGATTCGTAAATTTGCTAGAATAACTTCAAAAAAAGTAAACTATTTGAAACTCAAAGAACATCATGAAAAAAGTATATTTCTTATTCTATCGAAATTCCCTATCATTTTGTTATGAAAACTGCCAAAGTGATGCTGCCCTCTGTGACTCAAAAAAATCATCTTTCATCCATTAGTTTTCACTGCAAAGAGATGCCACAAAAGAAATTATTTAAAAAAGTCTGTTACCTGCATTATACAAAATAATGCATTATCTACACGCTGATATGCTCTGTATGAATATCGCTTCTTCCTTTTCTGAGATATAAAGCCTTCAACTTGAGTCTTTTATGCCTGGACTGTATTTACAAAACGTGCTCTTTGGTTATTACTGTCGTAATTAATTACAGAGTTTACAGCAACGTAAGGTATCATATGTATTTTCTTGAGAGGCATAACTGTTGCAAATGAAACTTTGTTATAATAAAGGAATATACTGGTACATGGAATGAACCAACTTGAGGGACTGTATATTGTTCCCCCCTGGAAGTTATGCAAACCACCAACACTTCCCTTTCTATCTCCCCGCCCTCTTATACAGACTTTTCAAGGAGTGCCCCCCCCCAACGATTCGGGGTGTTGTTTCACCCCTGATATATAGCACTATAAGGTGGTACCACTGACACCAAACTAAGTGTACCTGCATACTCCTGGAGTTCAAAGTCAGCTAGTTTGTTCACCAGTATGCTTACAGATGCAAATGTGTTTTGAAAAATATTTCTCTTAAGCATGGAATAATGCCAAGCAGCGAGAACCAATTTCTTTAAATTTTCTAATTAGCATACCAGAATAAGTTATAATGTTTAAAGCAAAAATATATTACATTAGAATACAGCATATATAATACTGAAAAAACCTACATCAACAGCAAATCAGTGTACACTATGATGCATTTTCCTCATTGAAGGGCACCTAAAACCAAAACCCATACAACATTACTCTAACTCAAATTCTTCTCAACATACCTAAAGCAAAAATATCCGCCTTTGTCAGATGAGAAAAATCCTCTTGAAGAATTTCTTTTGGCAAGTACCTGCAATCTCCTTCTTCCACCTGTGGGTTAGTGACTGAAGTAACATGTCCAAGGTCTCCTACGAAGGAAAAAGAAAAAACATAACTATAAATTGATGTGATATCAAAGGGGGATACAGCCCAAGAACGACTCACAACCCAACTACTCCTCTAACATCCTTATAAGCATCTCGACAAGAAATTCTGTAATTCAATCATTCTATTAGGCAGACTTGAGGATCTTAAAACTAAAATGAGAAGAGTGTATACAGAAGCAGGATACTGAAATTTCAGGCCTTTTGAAGGCAAAATGATGGCAGCAGAAAAGCACTATAGGGCAGTGAAATTTGATGCGTATACTGTATCCACACAGCTTATATCATACAGAAGCTCCATATAATGAGTCAAAAAATCATTTGATACGACAAACTTTCGTCATTAACAAAGCTGTTTCAATAACCATTACACAGCCAATTCCTACAACTTTAACTCAAGTTTAACCAACGTTGTGAGTGTTTTGGGTGAATGACTCCATTAAGACAGCTATTAAAAATAAGACACTAACTTTTAACACTTAGGACACTGATCATTACCCTAATTTATTGTGTTCCAAATACGTCACAGTACCAAGTAATACAGCAACAAGATGGATGATAATCAGCGAAATATTTGGATTCCAGAGAAATTGTCATACTAACGCCCAAATTTCAAATTAAATTTTATCAAGATACTCAAAATATCATCTTGTGTAATGACTTATAGTGCCAACTGCTAGAGCTTTCTGATAAAAATTCCCATCCGACCAATTTAGTATACAGTAATTAAGCAAGGTTTTGCTTTTAGATCTAATGACCTACATGTCCCATCCATGAAGTTGGCTGTCAGATTGAACTGGTTATAAATCACCATCTGCTTAATTTATTGTTAATATTGGTGTAAATACTGCAGAATTAGCAATTACGAATACTTATTTGACCATCTTATGTTTCCCAGTCGGTCAATAGCACACTCGCACGTCTGTGAGTTGAGAGCATTTCCAAAATAGACACCATTGCCCAATAATGTAAAACACTTTAGTGTGGGAAGGAAAAATGACAAGCCACTCAAATGTCTCTCCTAAATTTGTTTTCATATTTTTTTTCACTGTATATTTATGAATGTTGAACATTTTCGTGTGTTAATTTTATAATTTACGAGATTATTGAAGTTAACAAATTATTATTTGTTACCTATACTTGTAACTGCTTGATGTAATGTGATGAACATGGTGCCAAAGGAGTAGCGCTCTTAGTTCATGGACTTTCAATACGTCTACATTCCTTTCTATGCATTGCTGCCATTATCGAGCAATTATATGGATTAGTACTTAAAACATTTATTGGTATAGGAGGGCTCTTCATTAGACCCATTTTTTCAGTCTTTTGTATCTTACTACTGTTGCGCATATACACCGGACAAAATTACTGCACATCGATGGCCTAACGAAATCTTTAATAAGAACTTAATGTGATACAACCGCTATTTCAATAAAATTGTTAAACATAAAAGCAGATTGTTTTTCAATGTGGACATTACATCAGATGAAAGAAAATGCCCTCCAAGGATCCCTTCCACCACTTTCACAGTCTCTTTTCGTCTGCTGAAACAAATGAGATACGTTATTCCAAATGGCTTCCACGAAATGTCACGAAGAATGTTAATATAAGATCATAAAAATTAAGACCAACCAAGGGAAAGCGTTAAGGCTAGTGATAAAGGCGATACAATTATGATTTATCAGTTATAGTTTTAACTTTTGGTGAAACTAATGAAAATTATGGAATGAACATAAGAAAATGGAACGAGCATTAGAAAATAGTAGCTTGGTCAGTTGTGCATTAGGGAAAATGGTCAGCAATTTGAGGCTTTTTGCATTGCTTGGAGCAGGTACGATGCTTTTTGATCTAATGGTTAGTTGGTAAATTAAGAAGGGATATGAATTACTGCAAACACTTTCCCCTTCTTTCGGGATTTGTGCTCAGACTCTCCGGATGGAAATACTTCCGCCACCACACCATCCTGATTCCTAGAAAATTGTTGACAATAGGTTTCATGGCGATTATGTAAACAACTCTCGGTAAGATGATACTTCACTATAGTGAGGATTTCTTGGGTACCGTGAGGTCTCGTTTTAAGGAGGCTCCATCGAATTATGAAGTAGATGTCATTTTTGTGAAAATTTCAGGACACATAATCTTTTGGTCCTTCTATTGATTGGCAATAAAATAACGAGACCTTTCCATCATATATTTGAAGAAAACGGATGTTGAAAATCAGCAATTTTATATGCAGTTATATGGCAGAGTGCTTGCAGTAAAACATGCAGATGAATAATGTATACAGATATGTCATTTTGACGAAAAACTAATATAAGATGCGCAAAATTACGTAGAATTTAACATTGTAAAAAATTGCTCGCCCAACCACACTTGTTTAATTGATATTAATAAATGTTTACTCGAAAAAAAGCAGAAAAGCTTTAGCTACATGAAAGTGGCACTACAGTAAGTTGTTATCATTGGCAACGGTACTCGTGAAGGAACGTGCTTACAAGCCTATTTACTAACTTAATTAAGGAATATACCTTACCAAAGTCCTTCTTATATTTTTTATGTAATTTAAATATTTCATTGGTTATTGACATGGTGTAATTAATACCAATGCTTCCAAATGGTAGCAGCATCATTATTGCCAAACAGTTTTCAAAAAGATCAGTATTAATGAAATTCAAAACAAAGAGTTGTATTTGCAAGGGAATAGTTTAAAACTAAGCAATAAAATATTTAACCTATTTTAGAGTACGTATTAGCGGGATTGAGCATGTATTCTGACTTTGTAAATCAAACCTGGCAACAACACGTCAGCCATGTTTCGAACTCAAAAGGAGTTAAAAGAGCTTGTAAAAAATAGAATCCAACTACAACATGCAATATAATAGCATACTCACAAAATTATTGTGTAAGCGTTATCACCCTACAGATGATTTTCCATATAGTTGTTTTTCTGGATCGGTATTTATTCATTAAATAACATAGCTCTTTTACCGGATTTTGAGTTGCAGAGACCTTTGCCTTTGATTTTGCCTTTTGAGATGGAACCTCCTTCAAAGAGGTTGCACTGTAGTAATTGATCTTTACAACCTTTTTATTATCTGCCATACACAAAAAATAATAACCTCACCTCTATACTACTTCTATCTTCAACTTTTCATACATTTTACCCTCTACCTGAAATTTTAGAGGTAGTTTTCAAACCCCCCCTCTCATTCACTACAGCCTTGCTTTTATCCATATGAACCTGATGGTAACATTCCAAACCATAGCACAGAGAGCAAAATGATGTCTAGATGATTCCTTTCTTGTCCTCTTTGTTATTAATATTTTTTCATTATCTGGCTAAAATATTGTAAGACTAAGGTGATAAAAAATTTAAAGATGCTTTAAGAAATGCTTTCAAATAATATCGAAATACTGGCTATTCCTCTTTGGGCTGGCTAGAGATTTTGATGTTACGACAGTATTTACAATGTCATACTCTCTAGATGTTATACCCCATTCACACCTAGTCCGATGAGAATTTCTTCAGTTATATCAATAACACCCAATCACACTCAGTAAAAGCAGTCTGCTCAGCCAAAAAAATTGTCATCAACAATTCGACATAGGTGCACTTGAAGGGTTAATTTGAAAATCACTTTCGGCAATATTCCATTCCTTTAGATTATACCAGCTATCATACTTACATATAGGCATAAATTTGCCTTCAAAAGCAACTGATGAAGCTATTACTCTATCCCTCAAATGAAATAATCAATTCAAAAAGGCAAATTACACTGCCCAAGAGAGCTGAGTTATAACAATAATCACACAATAAAGTAATAGAGCGATAAAGTGCAATTTGTAACTTCAATACAAAAAACATACATAAAACTGAAGTTGAATGCATGAAATCTATTAGCAGAAGGCAATGAATCTCAACATGGTAGTGCAGGCGACCAAGGGTGCCCAAGTGACGTAAAAAACTGGTTTCTATGTCATTATTTACACGTTCTCTACGGTGCTGTCCAGTTCATCATCAGTAAATATATCTAATAAATTTGTTTTAAGTTTCTATGAAAATATCAAAAGCTATTTTAATGTCAGTTATTTTCATCTAATTTTATTATGAAATTTTATTGTCGCTCTTGAGAAAGTTTTAAAGAGCCTCTTTGACGGCATCAATATAAAAGTCTTTCTTCATATCACCAAATTACTTCAGTTGGAAGAACTCATTTTTTTAGGTATAGCAATGTCAAATAGTTGAAAATTGTTTTACATTATTATTAATACATTATGAGCCATTTTAACTTGTTCCAGCATACTTTGTCTTATGAAAGTAGTACTTCGAAGCGCAGGTTCTACCTTAAATGAGTCTGGTACATGTTTATAGGAATGACAAGCGCCAACAGGGATAATGGAATAATCACACAAGGCTGCTAGTACACGAAGCTGAAGTTCCTGAAGTGGTCCACTTAATTACTCACTACTTTAGAAAATGAATGCATCCTTTGATTACTTTTGAAAAAAAAGTGTTGTGATTTGGATGATAATTATTCAGAACTTAAGAAAGCATTTCCCATTCAACAACAGAAATTTCTTATGCCATAACTGAGTTAAGAGAATATTTTATTGAGAGTAGAACACATCTAACTTTTGACTGCTAATAAAATTCACCTCTGAATAAAAAGAGAGCTTTGGTGCTCAGTTCTAAAGGAGTTTTTTTTTTCTTTGGGATAACTTTGTGTTGACAAGAGAATGTGGCTTTATTACCGCAAATGCATTCGTTTAGTACCCTGAAAATTACACATTGATTGAGAAATAACAGCAACTATTGGAACCTTCCCTCTCATATCATATTATTAATGCCGAGGCTACGTGTTTTTCTTCGTGAATACAATACCTACAGTGAATATAAAGGTATCAGGGAGCTCTTTTAAACTTCTGAGATTACATACTAAGTTTACATTAAAACATATTTGTTTATAATTTAAGTTAAAAGAAAAATCTTTATGTAACAAAACAAGAATGCTCTCATGGAGATGTAAATAAATAACGAAAAAGAAAGGATTACTGCAGGCAGGAGACATAAATCAATAACGAAGGAAGGAAGGAACAAGAAAGGATTACTGCAGGCAGGAGACATGTATGCTGCTTTTAAACATGCGAATCAACAAAAAATAAGATGTGTTGTAATTGTAAACACGATTACAAAATTGAACTGACTTTGTTATTTTATACATACAATTTTGTGTAAATCACTTCAATGACCTAACATAATACAACATCGTTATGGGGGAGGGTTGAATGCCCATATGTTTTGCACTTGTTTACTAGTATGCATTTACTATAAAACCAATGTTCATACCAAAATATACCCATAAAATACCAGCAAAAACTGGATGAAGAGAAATTACTGAGAAGGACATAGGTCTACTTGTCATGAAGGGAAAACTGTCATCGTTATAAGTGCGAAAGAATAAAAGTAATGAAAAATTCTCAGCAGGCAAATAGCCACACAAATGGAATGATTTATCAGAAAAAGTACTAGATGAAATTCATTTTTTTATCAGCATTTAATGCAAACCTATGACCCACCTAGCAGAAGAAATATAATAATTCCTTATCCAGATTTATTCAATTCCACACATGACACAAGATCCAGCAAATATATACCTACTTCAATTTGTAGGTAGTTTGATCTAACTACATGGATTTATAAGTTATATAACTAACTAACTAAATAAATAGTAGGAAGAAACACCAGAGGTTCAAAGGGGAGAGGGAAAATCCTCACCAATTTTATAGCTTATCTCTTCTTCTGATGCCTCCTCTTCAAATCCATCATCGGCTGAGTCATAATTAACAGTGTGTATCCTCCTCTCACGCGAAATAAAAATGTTTCCTGGTTTGATATCCATATGAACCAGCTGCCTTGAGTGAATGTACCTGAAATTGTAGAATTGTACACATTAAGAAAAGGGAGATATTACTACACTACCGACATTCAGCCAAGAAAATATGATTTCTCTAGAAAGATGAAGACTTTAAAGATGCACTAAACACTACTTGTGGGCATCACCAAATGCATGCATAAATATCATTAGTTAAAACAACCATGGTATTTCCAAACTTATCCTTAGTGCATGCACAAATGAAGTACCTTAATCCTTCAGCAATGTGCATAAGTATAAGCCGTAACTGTGCTTCAGATGGATTACGTCTAGCAGCTCTGTTAGCAGTTATTTCATCAGCAAGACTTCCCCCATTGCAGTATTCATTTTGTATAATCATATGGTTATCTTCTGCCCAAGCAGAATAATAACGGACTACATTTTGATGTTTACCAAGAACTGCATGGGCATAAACTTCATTCAATGCCGTTTTCCTTGGCAAGAAAAAATGACCAGGCGTTAGGCATCACAAAATCGACAAATTAAACCTAATATTACGTGCTACAAAAACAACTGATGAGTCAATATTACTACTTACTCATTTACACTCCCTGCCACAGGTTTGGTACTCTTTTTGATGGCATAAACACATCCATCAAGTCGATTTATACACTTATACACTGTTCCAAACTCTCCGCTTCCAATTGTTTCAATCTCATGAAATTCTTGATGATAACGAGAAATGTTAGACTCATAAAGTGCTATTCTCTTGGTGGGCTGCTCAGTTTCGAAGTCTGAACCATCTGATTCTACATCCACACTGGTGTTGGAATCATCAGGTGAACTGCGAAATAAAATTAATCCATTTCACCAAACCATTAGCAGGGAAAATTAAAAATCACCTAACTGGATAAAGCTGAAACAAATTCATCACCTTCTAAGATCAACACTTATCAACACAACAGAATGTTAATTCCATTCGAACCTAGGTAAACGGTCCAAAAGCAAACTAAAATATAAGTTAACTTAGTACTCAACCGTCACTTGAAAATTTCATGCTTAACGGCACTAAAGGTTACTTCAACATGTATTCAACGTATAAACACTTACGGAGGGGACATTTCTCAATGGCAACCATAATGACTGAACAATTGCTGCGTCATATTCTAGAAACATCAACCAATTACGCCTTGAGCAATACATTAATGCACTTTGTTGTTAACACTTTAAATGTCACTTACCATGCAAGACTTCGTTTTGACCGCGTCCGTTTCTTCGAGGTCAAAAACATTCCATTTGGGGTAAAAGGGTTTAAATTGGCAGCAGGTTTTTCTAATTGGGGGTAAGCACATGCTACACTTCTTGGCCTATCGCATCCACGAAATATTCTAGATCGTGGCGAGGGAGTGGTGACGTTTGAGCATTTTTCTATTAAGGTTTTAGGGGTGGCAGGAGAATCAAACAACCTTAACGCTCTGACTCTTTTGTAAGGAGGGGAATTTGATAGGATTCTTCTTTCGTCAACAACGACGCTTGACGTCCCGGCTTCACAACCACATTCTGAGTCTACAGTACCGTTACCGTAAGGCCTATGCTGAAAAAGACGTCGTGGCCTATTGGAAAATTCAAGTTTTCTGGGACTACATATTCTAGGAAGGGGACTTGCACCAATGTCTTCGTTTGATGTATCCAGAGCTTCACCAACGTCACATCCTGAGCTTTGTGTTTGTGTACTTATATTAAATTCTTCGTTATCAAAATCACACACGTCAAAGTTAATTTTAGCACACGCATTCATTATGCTTCAGACACCAAAGTCCCTTAAAAAGGTCAAATTACAGGGTAACATTAGGTACAGGCACTTCACCATTTAAAACGGCACGCTTTCCAACACAATGGCGGGTGTTATGATGCATGATGGGAACAATCGGTTACTGAGGTGATGCTCTCATTTCAAAATTGTTTGGATCTTTTTCCTTCAGATGGCGGAGATCGCGGTCTATCATGCCATCCAAAATGACGCGGCAAAGTGACAAATCGTGTAGTAACTTGAATTAATGTATGGAAAAAACGCGTGTACACGTGGTTCTCGGTGTTGTGAGTTTATGCTAAACCCTTAATGCGATATTGGGTATATTTCCGCATTTAATTCAATATTATACTGATATTCACCGTTTTCAGAGTGTGATGCAAAGTGCGATGGGGAATGCCATGGTCACAGACTGTGGCCATGGTAAATGGTGATGGAGATTATTGTAATATCCATGGGTGAATTCATGAACATGGAAGAATGTATAGGTCAAAACAGGCACTAATTGTAAGTTAATCTCATCGTTTACGCTTTCTGATAAACGAGTAGAACTTGACTTTGTTTATTTTAACCAATCGTATCTCAAATACATCTGAATTGACTTGTTCGCAAGGATAATCCAATGAGAACCCAACCCGTTTCTGCTAATGGATGCATACATGGGATGAATGGGAGCGTCACTTGTATTTTCACGAAGAATTGTTGTTGAATGGGTGATAGTAATAGGAGAATAATGAAAAGAATTAAACAATTCATATTAGTTTTGCGAGTTTTTGGTGAATCATATATAAGATCAGACCCTATGCCAAAACCTGGTCACTTTGAGTTTGCTAATGTCATGCCATTAAGCACCATAAATGTGAATCAGAGTACAGAAGGCAAATGTACTAGTGTATTTTTCCGGCATCAGAAATACTTTGTTTGTCTCCGTCTAGAACACATGAAATTGATCACTTTGAATGAGACATGACATCTGAGGACATGGGGATGCTGAAACGAAATGATGAGGCATGTGGCGAGGAAAAAATTTAAATCGACACAAAGCATTAACTTGGCTCTGAGAAACATGCGCTGAATGTATAATTTGCTAAATGTGAGCTAGAAGGTTACATCGTTCAAAATGTTTTCACGCCAAAACGATGTAAAATACCGACTTCATTTGAACTGCATAAGGTAGAGAAAGGATGACAGTACATTTTTAAACAAATTTTCACTGCTAGTAAAGCATTAGTTCCTTAGATATACGACTTACAATTTCACCAATTTCCACCTGAAAATCGACGTTTTCGACGCCATATTGGGCTTTTCCCGAGACTGCCGCTAGAGGGAATCGGCAACACTTCACCCACGAACATGTATATCCTGTATATCCATCACCAGCTCCGTTGACCTGCGCAGTGCCTGACACTTTTCGCGCCTCAACTTGTTCCCGTTTGAATTGAATCAATTGAATCATTGCTCGTCTATCTTTGCAACCGCACGGACGACATGCCTTATGGAACTTGTTCCTACGGCGTTCTTGCTACCGGTGGTGCATTGAACTCCCCCTGCGCTGCATTGCATTTCCTTGAAGAGCTTGGGTTTTTATTACCATGCGATGGGCAGAAATGACCTCCAGTTCGACGTGGGCTGAGTTGTACGTACACTTTCTCCCGCAACAAGGGTAAGGCGTTATAATGACGTACCATTAGACCTTTTCATTTCGATTTTATACTGTAAATTTCCTTTAATGACGTACTATTTCACCCTTTATCTCGATTTCCTGCTGTAATTGTGCATCCTTTTTCAGGAACTTGGTTAGCGAAAACCAAGATCCCTCCTGAGAGGACCATCCTTTTTGCGCAGGCGTTCCTGCAGGGCATTCTGTCACGCAAGTTCGCCTTGGTTAATCTCGGGTTGACCGGAAATATCATACCCACACCTGTTACGAGACGTCCCACACAGCACACAGAAAATTTATACCGTATAAAATATGCATAAATGGATTGGTATAAATAGTAAATAATATTCCGTCGATTATTAGCATTTAATTTGAATGATATGCGCGCACTGCAAAAAATATGTAAACATTATACCATCTAAGAATGCGAATAAGAGGCGCATAATGTGTTCATATTTTTAAAAAAGACTACAATCGATGTCTTGCAAACAAGATCGACTTGTAAGGTATGATCACACGTGTGATCATACCTTTCAAGTGATGTTCTGCTTTTAGGTATGATCGCACTTCTTAACAACCAAGAAAGGGTTTCCAAACAATCCACCCACCGCCCCCCTTACCCTGCCCCCCCGCCTGGGGGGTTTGCGCGGGATAGGGGGGCAGGGGGGACGGATTCTTTAAAAACCTTTTCTTGGTTGCGGAGACATGTGATTTACCCCTCACGCGGTGTCTTTATCCCAGCGAGATGTCATCGTTTCAGCGAGATTCATGCATTTGTGGGTCGGGAGGATTCTCTGACAGTACTAAATCGAAGGTCTTGAGATTACTCATGAATTGCAATGTTTGTAGATTCCTGGCCTTTTATAACTTGTAGTATCTAAATAATACGCATTACTATTTAAGTAATATAACCCAGAGAAATATATTTCAAAAGTCTATAATTGCCATAAATGCTTATATCCCAAGATAAAGAGAATTATGTAGTAGGTTTTACATAAGTGCTTTTTATATTATGGTACTCGAAAGTTATTTCTATTCTTACAGATGTTCTTGGGTATTTTAACTGGGAAGGCATGCCTTTGAAAGACTCGGAAAATATAAAATGGAGCAGCGCTGCCATATGTGGGCAAGAAAAGGGATTTCAATGGAGTATGCGAGTGTAACTTGATGCCTATTATATTTTCCTAATTGCTCTTTTTTTGAAATATTTTAGTGGCCAATAAAATGTTTTTTTTTTTTAATCAAAGAGATATAGTATTCATTTCCCCATCAGTATAACGTTTTTAAAGTATTTAGTGACCATATTGACCACAAATTGACATAAGTGATTCAATGAAATTGCCAAATTTTAAGTGTTTCATTAATAAGTTCAGATTTGTAATGATCCTCCATTGAATAATTGCCCCTTTATTCCAGTTTGTCCATTTTTTTATTTTTGAATTACACACCACTCAAGAGATGTGAGGTATTAAATAACTACTACATAAACATTTGAATATGCTTTTAAGTGTCCATAAAGCTGTTCCAGAATGATACAGTAGCGTCTGTCTTGTGAAGTATTATGTGGATCCCATGTGAATAAGTGTTGAGCAGAGGTGGATTCCATGTTGAATTGATATGGGACCCGAATGGAGTTTATGTGGATCCATGGTGGAAATTAGTTGGTTAAAGGATTATGGTGGAATCATGTGAATTTCATGCGGAATGCACATGGAATCGAATAGGATCCTACATGGAAATTTGACATCTTGGTGGAAATTTTGTGGATCTGGTGACCATTGTCACGTGGAATCCGCCAACTTATTCCTCGAGGATCCTACTCCTTGCCTGGGGAGTATGAATGTATGAATCTAATTGAAATTTCAACGAATTTTGTGCCACCAAAATAGTAATTGTTTCTTTAGATCCAAGGTGAAAATTCAGATGCCCTCTCTTTCAGCCTGATGATGCATATCAATCTGTATGCTTTTTCTGCATTTTTGTATACCTTTCTCAGTTCTCTCTCATATTAGTAGCCCATTGTTTTCACATATCTTTAGTCACCACTCACCACAGTTATCACTTTTGAATCAGTTTGGACATTTATTTCGCATTTCTTGCATTTTTTTTGCATGTTTTTCTCACATTCTTTTCACGCTTTCCTCACTCTTTGCACACTTTATCACTTTTCTTGCACATTTTTTGCATGCTTTTCTCACACTTTTTGCGCACTCTTTTTCACATTCCAGCAGTCCCAATTCACGCTTTCCTCACACTTTTGGGGCACTATGCACGCTTTTTTCACATTTCATGCACGCATCTCAGAACACTTTTTGAACACTTCATGCACGGTTTTCCGCACACTTTATTTTCACCAGGGTTCAAATGAGACCAGCATTTTGGCAGCAATATAAACCACACTGTCATTTTTCCCAGAGATCTAGACATTTCGGTTAAGGTCATATCTTCCATGTCTTTCAACTGGGACAGGTTAGTCTCATACAGAAATTTTATGATGTATGTTTGTCTGCCTGATTGATGCCTCCTCATATTTTAGCATGTTGAAACTGCGTTTGCCGCTCAGAATCCATCTTTGGCTTATCTTCTTTCGTTAGAGTATCAGTGAGAGCCACAACAGTGGACACACCCATGGTAGTTTTCTATCTGTGTCAACAAATGTAATGAACCTTTGTAGGAGAAGGAGATCTGGTTGATGGTATACTATTCTAACCTTGTGGTTGATGTATCATTTTCTAGCATTGGTGGTTGATTGGTCTCACAGATTCCGCTGCGATAGATTTGTCATGTTCTGGATTCATTATCACTGCAAAGAATGTATCCTCACCATACACTCCTTGTGACCGAGCTCACTGGCAGCATTTGCAATCAAGAAGGCAAGCAATATTTTTATTATTTTTAATAATAATAATATTTATTAAACAGACAAATGTCCTTTTACAAAACATTACAATGGCCACATATATGTTACTACTCTATATAGTTACATTTGTGAATAAAAATAAAAATTTAGACATTTTGACGAACAAAATCTTTGAATATGTTTTGTGATAAATGAAAAATATCTATTAATTTACAAAGGCTGTTATAGTCTCTCATTATTCTAAAAATTGGTAGATAATACATATAATTCGTACATACATAAGGAATGTGAAATAAGTAATGAGGTCTTGAGTGAACAGTTGGAACCCTTAAATTAATTAAAGATAAAAGATAAGAGCACTTAATATGATTATTTAATAATGAGTGTAAGAAGATTATTCCCATTTGTTTTCTACGTGCAGAGAGAGTCTGGATATTGAGTAGATTCAATATCTTTTCATATTCTCCACTTTCCCTTTCAATTCCAGCCTTAGAGGCCACAAATCTAAGAAATTTATTTTGAACCCTCCTTAGGTCTAAGTCATATTTATGATAAAAAGGAAACCAAACTATAGAACAATATTCGAGAATAGGTCTGACTAGGGTGACATATAGAAATCTATAACAAGACATATTATTGAAGTCTCTAGAATTGCAATAAATGAAACCAAGAGTTTTGTAGGCTTTTGTAATTGTACCTTCAATGTACCTGTTGAAAGTCAAGTTGGAATCAAAGTATACACCCAAGTCAAGTTTCTGGCTCACTCTAACAAGATTTTGTCCAGACAGAGAATAGTCAATAAGTACAGGAATCTTAGATTTAGAAAAGGTTAAAACATTGCTTTTACTGACATTTAGATGCAAAGCATTTATTCTGCACCATTCGGAAATATTTGTCAAACATCTTTGCAGTACAAAAGCATCTCCATATGAGTCTATGGTATGAAATAACTTTATGTCATCAGCATACATAAGATAGTTAATTGGTTTAATTACGGTTCCTATATCATTTATAAAAATCAAAAATAAAATTGGTCCCACAGTAGATCAATCAATCACAAAAAATCTACTGTGATAAAAAAATCACAGTAGATAGTGTCTACTTGATGGTGATCTTGTGCTGAGGCAGTGACATAGTGCTGAAAGGATAATAGATTGGTGACGGTAGACCTACCACTCCTATATGGGTTTATAAACCCATGTTGTTCATCAACTAATAACATTTTCAGCAAGTGGGGTAAGTCTATTAGTCACTAAACTTTCTAGCACCTTTGCTAAAACAGATTGGATAACAATAAGTCTGTAGGTAGTTATTTACATCATTTTTGTTGCCACTCTTATGCACAGGAATTATATAGGAGGTTTTCAAAAAATCAGGAAAGATGCCATTTACTAAGGATTTGTTAAAAATAATGTAAAGGGGGAACACTAAGGCTTCACAACATTTTTAATAAGTAGTGGAGGTAAGTTGTCGGGACCGGGACTTTTTGATATATCCAGTTTCCTCAATATTTTTTGAATTTCATCAACAGTGACATTTGTTGTTGAAATATCAATACTATGACTAAAATTAAACTTGGGAATAGAATTAGGTATTTTCCATAAAGGAGTAGGCTCCAGAAAAGTACTTTGCAAATAGAGTTGCAATATCATTAGGATTATCACACTTTATGTTATTGTAGGACATTATTTATGGAATGTTTTTAGTTCTTCGACGATTATTAACATGTGACCAAAAATGCTCAGTATTAACCAATATGTTATCCTGTACAGTATTTATATAGAAATCATAACTGGATTTGGAAAGTATTTTACATTTCTTACGAATATCAGAAAACTTTTGGTAATCAATGGAGTTCCCAGAGGCTTTATAGACTTTATGAAGGATTTTCTTTTGAGAAATTAATTGCTTTAAGGTATAGGGTAACTTCTGTGACGACATGATATGACAGGAGTAAATAATTCTATAGCTTGATACATTATTGAATAAAAAAAGTTCACTGCCTCATTACAATCTAAATTACATAATACCACAGGCCAGTTTACTTCATTGAGGTAGTTATTTAGGCCATGGAAGTCACAGTTTTTATAGTCAAATATAAATTCATCTTTCTTGATACTACCTATCTACTTTCTTTGGTATGTTTATCGCTAGTTCAATGGGCGGATGGTAAGAATCACATCTTTTTAAAGGGTCATCAGCCATAGAGCATATAACATTTGTTGAGTTAGAAAATACAAGGTCCAACAATTTATTATATTTATTTTTTATGGTATTGATTTGAACTAGACCCAGGAATGAATAATAGACCTCTGGACAATTTTTTAAATCTCCTTGAAATGCTACTTAAAAAATTGTTAATTATACTAAAACAGCTTAGCGATGAAAACTAAGCATTTATTTAATGTATTTTTCGAGAAATAAGCAAAAGAAATGCCCAGAAAACACGCCCACTCTAAAACGTATTGTGATTGGCCGGCTGAAAGTGACGTCAGCTCCTGAAATGGAGAGGAAAACGGCGGAACGTACTGCACCTGTGGACGTTGTTTTCAACATTTGTTGTCGGATTTAGATATCTTTGGTGTGGTTAAGGAAGGCTGCGAACATATATGATTTTTTTAGAAGGTATGGAGTCTGAGTTTGTCCAAGCTGAGGCAGGAAATCTTCCGAAAATCTCAACATTAGCAATGTTTTCATACGTATCAACACCGTGTTTAAATGTAACTTCGTTCAATCTTCGAAGAAAACATGATTCAAACGGAAATCCAAAGAGTTAAGATGGCGAGGTAAAAGCATGTCAATGTTTGAAAATGAATGTTCACATTTGAATTTTGTAATATTCATAATATGGCGATGATGAATGTTTTGGTGTTAGGGTCGTTCGTGAGGAACACGACGATGATGCCATCGGCTATGTGCAGGTTAAGCTCGATAAAATGTTGTTCGTGCTCGTGTATGCCCCGAGCATAAACTAATATGTTGTGGAAGCACATATTTTGATGGACGGCGAAGACAAGTAGGTATACCTACTTGTCTTCGCTATAGACTATAGTGAGCATTTCGTGCAGGGATTGCGTACGTCAAGTTCGGGACCACAAAAATAAGATGTATTATGGGCATCTACTTTATCCATTTGTTTACTTTGAATTACTGCTCCAATATGTGTCGACATCTCTCTATTTTCAGGCACATTATATCATTAATGTATCATTTGGGATGTTTTCAAGGATTCGGATTAAGGCCTGGTTACACGATACATTAACCCGTACGAGTTAATGTGTATATGCATGAACGCGAAAATTCCCCGTGTAACCACACCAAAATGTACAAATGAATGAATGCGTGAACAGAAAATAGAACATGTTCTATTTGGTTCATGCACTAACGAACAAGTTGAGCAGAAACCATTCACGCAAATGTACATTAACCCGTACGCGTTAATGTATCGTGTAACCAGGCCTTAAAGGCCTAAATAAAAAATACAATGAACGTGAAAATCTTTTGTTTGTAGTGGCATAACCTTATGGTGCAGTTATATGAGTTTTGATACGATTTCCAAGAACTTCCTTTTGGGGAAATATATATTGGGCTATTGAGACAAAGGGGGATTAAAAAACCCTTGATTACCGAATATACCAAGGAACTTCAAAATTCAACCTGTGTCGCAGCAAGCAAGTGCGATCGTGATCCTATAGATTCTAATGTTGTGTGGTGTAATATTGGTGTATTTGGCATATTAGCTGATCTCGACGCAGACGCGGTATGTTGAAACGTGAATCTAATGTGTTAAATCGTGAAGGTAATGCAAAGAAATAAATATTCCCGTCTCCAACTACTTTGGTTTAATAAATTGTTTTTATGTGCACAAGTAGCCATTCACGCATCCATCGTTCACGCTGACCTTCGAAAATTGAAATTGACCGGTGAAAATTACTGCTTGCGATTAATAAAAGTTAGGACATCTAATCTTGAAAAGTAAGCAGCGATAGGTTCAGTGGGTTCAGTCTTTTAATCATAATTGAAAGTTGCTTAGCGAACTTTTTCAAACATGGCATATTGCCTGATATGGAAAAGATTTTACGTGACATATGTCTAGCACATTTCCCTCGTACTCTGATTACTGATTTGTGCATGTATTAAATTTCCTAGCAGTTTTTCAATCAATGAAAAAACTTTACCGAATAATATTGAGCCCATATGTCAATCGCATCAATACTACTACTGGCGGCGCTTTGTTTTGACCTAGTTTCTGCACAATTAAGATACAATTAAGTTTAATTTAGTTTCCAGAATTGGTAAAATGAATATAGACAGAGTGAACGTTCAAAAATGCACACGTTTGATCGCATAGACAAAGTTTCATTTCGCCTGCACTTCTTTCTTCACCCATATTATCCTGTTTCGGGTAATTAAAAAAAATACTTGTTGGGAGGCATTTCCGTTGATGTCATTATATTTTGGCACAAGACAACATTTAAAACAACGCTTTGGCATATTAAAATAAAGTGCGTTCATGAAAGACATTTCAATAGTGATCTCCTAAACGCTTCAAACTTCGCATAGAAATATACGCACCGCGACCGCTGTTGCAGGACCTGACGTCATTCAAGATGGCAGCGATGCGAATTACGTTTTTGCGAGGGACCAGCTCGTGGCGATTCAAATGCTTATATTTTAAAAATTAAATACTTTCTGTCAAAACTGCTTTCGCAGCAAGTAATTTTTTTGTTTAAACTCTATGAAAATGCCTTTATTGGAATATGTGTCCAGAGACCTATTGTCAACTACAATTTTTGCTTTAGGTGAGAGATCACAGTCAATAGGGACTACCTCGTTTTCAGATGGAATATTCCAATCTATAGAAGGTAAATTATAGTCTCCTAACATTAGAATTTCATCATAGTCTTTAGCTAGCATATTTTCAACATCAATGCAATGACTATCATAAAATGCAACCGAAGAATCGGGCGGGAAATATACAGATCCAATTAAAAATTTTAGCCAGCAGAAAAGATACTTACAAACACTTGTTCAACATTATTATCAGGCAAAATTAGTTCATAACAATTAAACGAAGATTTTAACGCCACCACCTCGTCTTTTCTTGGAATGTGTGGAGTCACGATCTCTTCTGAATATGTGATAGTTCGGCCAATTGAGTTCTGATGTTAAAATGTCACTTGACAACCAGGTTTCAGTTAGTACTACAACATCGTAATTTGACACACTTACGACTAAACTAAGTTCAGTTAGTTTTGTTTTGATACCTCTAACATTCTGATAATAAACTGGGAGATGAGAGTTTAGCAGGGTATTATTTTGAACAACAGACTCACCTCTCACAGAACCCTATTTTTTGAAACGATCTTGGGCATATCCTTGATGTATTTAATGGTGAGACTTGTTCACCAGCTTCCATTATAGTTTTTAACTCACTTATCAGGGTTTGAAGGTAGTTTCTTTCCATTAGGGTCCGATCCCGAGAGCAGGATAGTGACCGGATGAAATCATTTCCAGAGGACTTAAGTAAATTGAAACTCTTGAGGAGATGTAGATCATGGATTTGTTGTCCATATCCCCTAGGTCAAGTGATATATTATTAAACACTTAATATAATTTAAAGCTTTAAACATATATGGTTTGTTCTCCCTGTACTAACATATGGATGAAACCTGAAAAATACTAATTAATTGAATAAAAATGAGAACAGCTCTTTGAGGAGACTATAATGTGAGGCTTCTCAAGAAGAGGCAGAAAGAGCATTTGGCACATGTGTATTTACAAAGCTCACAGACATCACTCTAAAGTCTGTTTCACACGGTACTTGATCCAGCACAAGGTCGAGTATACTAGCAAGTATGCTAGCTTTCCAGTATCGTGTGTATAGAACCAGTATGCTGGCTAGAAAGCATGCTTGCTAGTATACTCACTGAGCTACTGGATTTCATACTTGATGCGGTACTAGATTTCTAGTAGAGCCCAGTAGCCATTGACCAATCAAGTCACATTGCAGACACTGTGTGAACTTCTCTTTTATTCATTAGTATGGATACATATGGATAACTGATTCATAGCATGCACAAGGTTGATGATTGTGTGGAACCTCCCATGACAGTTCCAATCATACTAGATTCCGTCCTCAATATCAAGTAGCAGCTAGCACACTAGGTCTTATGCTGGATCAAGTATCATATGAAACAGGCTTTACAATCGCACACTCCTATCGATCGTAGCGCTAAAATGGGGATGGGCTGGACATGCAGCTCAGATGAAGGACAGTAGATGGACAAAATGTATTCTGGAATGAAGCTGTAGAGACTACCAGAGATCAAGAGGAAGACCACTGAACACAGGACCATTTTGCTGAAAACACTTATTTAAACATAGGTACCTGGTCCACAGACCTTAGGAGGCCACATCATTTAATAATTGAACTGGTTGATGATATGTCTCTACCAGAAATTTCATTGCATCCTTACTAAAGATCCAGCAAGACTAATTACATACATTTTTGTGGCTACTTCTTTCTTCTGAGTTCAATTTTAAGGTTATAAGGTACCACTAATTCATTCTCACTGTGCAGTTAACACTTCTCCACATTCAATCGAACATAGATGAGTTGGAAAACAAGGCTGGCCTGTGATAGGTTTGGTTGTGAGTTAGGGTTGTTCCAAGTCACTATTGCTTTTTAGTGACCTGTCAAATAAGTAGATGGAAAGACATGGGAAGGGATATAAATTCAAATAAATGGTGTCTCAATGAGCAAGCATTATATAGTTTACCTTGGGACCTCTGGGTGGTTGCAGATATTTCATGAGGTTTGGTATTAAGGTAAGGTGACCAGATTTTAACATTCGTAAAGCGGGACACCATTTACCCGGGGAGATTGGGGGGGGGGGGGGATTCTTGATTAAAAATTTTGTCTATATTATTATTATAAGTATTCTACCGGTGAAGGTAGGTTTAAATGGACATTTAATTCCTCCCACACCCTAAATTTCACACGATGTCTCTCTTCAGCCCCTCATACCTCCTGCCACCTTTCATTCCATCCAAGCTACCCGTTCTTCTCCTCCCTCTTCCCCCTTACCCAACGCTCTTCCCTCAATCACCTCCTTAAAAACACCATTTCCTTTTATTACCTTTTCCATCCACACCCTCTGCCTTCTCCTAATTTCATCTATCAAATTTCTTTCCTCTCCTACCAATTCTAGCACTTCGTCCTTCGTCTTCCTTTCGACCCACTTTACTTTCTCCACCCTTCTCCACACCCACATTTCAAAAGCCCTAAGTCTATTTTCATCTTCTTTTCGCAAAGCCCACGTTTCCGCCCCATATAGTGCAACGCTCCATATTAAACTTTTCACTAGTCTTTTCTTCACTTCCGTACTCAACGCCCCTGTCGTTAGTTCACGCCTCCGAGTAAAAGCTTATTTCTCCAATGCAATTCTCTTTCTCACTTCAATGTTGCTATACCCTTTTTCTTCCAACACACTACCTAGATAGCTAAATTGCTCTAGCTTCTGACCTCCTACTTTTATCGTTATATTATCCCTTTTTGTTCTTGAAAATCGCATTACTTTCGTTTTCTTCTGGTTTATCTTCATCCCATATCTTTCGCACTGTTCCTGCAACGCATCCAGCATTTTTGCAAGCCACGGGCTGACTGGCTGAGTTGCGCTTGGTCAACCGCAAATCTCACAGATTTTATCAATTTCCCCCCGACCTTTGCTCCAGCCTCCAGCTCATCCCAAGCCTCTCTCACCACATCCTCCGAATAGATGTTGAAAAGTACCGGCGATAATGGACAGACCTGCCTAACTCCCCTCCCTATTGTGGCCCAATCCGATTCTCCATCGGCTACTCTCACCTGCGTGTTCTGCGCCATGTATAAATTCCGGATCAGTCTCCTGTCTCTCCAGTCTACTCCTATCTACCGAAATATTTCCATTAACTCATCCCACCTCACTCTTTTGAACGCCTTTTCGAAATCAACAAAGCACGCGAATACATCCTGATCGCTAGCGAAACATGTCGCCATAAGAATAAAATCTGTGGAAGTGCTCGAATTGTTCTCTCTTCATTTTGCAGCTACAAAATGTTTTCGTCGCTGCCAATACCGAAAATGCTACTGTTCATTAAGTCCAAACAATGGTAGTCGAATTCTAAAACCTGATCAAGGCAAACTTTGATAAGCAGTTCCTGATAATCAGTTCTCAACAATTAATTTTATTATTAAAGTTTAACATTATAAAATTTACAAAAATAATTTAAAACTCATATCCTGGTGAAATAGCTACATGGAAGCCGAAAACCGCATACAGTAAAACCTCTCTATATCGAAATGGAAGGGACCAATTTTTTAGTCATTTTGATAAGTGGAGGTTCATTATAAAGAGGTTTTAGCAAAATGAACACATATTTCCGCCTTATGAAACTTTTTGGTAGTAAAATGTGCTGCTTTCTCTTTGATTACTATATTTGTATATTTAAATATATGCAATTATGCTTTTTCATAGTTTCAATGTTTATAATAATAAAAACAAGGGTACAAAAAATTACTTAAGCACTCTCCGCCGAAAAAAATTTGTAATTTCTGTTTGTTTCATTTTTTTTCAAATTCTTTTGAGATGATATCTTCCATCTTATTTAATAATAGTAGATTTTCACTGCTGCAGTCCTCCATATTAAAAAAAAATCTTTCCATCACACCCAAAGCATCCTGCACCTCTTTTTTGGTTGGCTTTGGCATAAAATCCTCACCATCACTCTCTTCTTTTTCCATGTTATGGACTACTACTGGAGATTCCCCACCAGCTTCTTCCTCCATTTCTTCGAACACCTCTCCCTCATTTGGGGCATATGTTAGCAAGACATTGTCTACATTAATAAAGTCGTCAAATGATGACTGAACATTAATTATTTTGTTTATTTCAAGCCATTCTGTCGGTTCGTCCTCATACAAAATATCTTCCTCACTGCTGTCCCCCATAAATCCAGCCTTTTTAAAACATTTTTCAATAGCTTCTGCCTTCAAACAAGTCCACAAAAGACAGAGCCTGTGCATGGCCTGAATTATGTTCCAAGAACACTTTTTCAAATCATTTTTCTCCTCAACTGTTCGCAACATGTATGACACCAATTGCTGCCTGTAATGTCTCTTCACAATGGAAATTATTCCTTGATCAAGTGGTTGCAATTTGCTGGTGGTGTTTGGAGGAAAATATACTACTTTGACGTGTCGTTAAACAATCCCTTCAACTTATGTGCTGTGCACTGATCAATGAAGAGAACTATTTTCCAGTTTCTCACTCCCATCTTTGAGTCCGGCATGGTCAACCACTCACAGAATAAAGATGCTGTCATCCAAGAGTTTTTTGAGTTTTTGTATGAGCTAGGAAGTTCTTTAATATTTTTAAAGCATCTAGGCTTTTTTATGTTCCAATCACAAGAGGCTTCAATTTCTCTGAGCCATCAAAATTAGCACAGAAAATCACTGTGCATCTTTCTTTGCTTTTTTTCCTCTATGGCATGATTGGCCTCTAACTGCTAAAGTTCTGTCTGGAAGCAAGTAACAAAAAAAAATTCTGCCTCATCTGCATTAAAAATGTCTCGTGGTTTATACCCGGCTAAAATCGTCTGCAAAGCTTTTTTCCACTCTTCTACCACTGTGTCACTTACAGAAGCTTCTTCCCCACTCATCTTCAAAGTTTTGATATTCCACCGCACTTTAAACTTTTGAAGCCACCCATTCGATGCATGAAAATTTTCAATGCCCATTTTCTCTGCTACTTCTCTTGCCTTTTGCTGTAGAATAGGTCCAGAAACAGGAATATTTCTGGCTCTACCTTCCATCAACCAATCAAATATGTGTGTCTAATTGTTCACTTTTCACCGCCCGCAATTTTTTATTTATGCATCCTCGATGTGCTGCATCTTCAGTTTCTTTACGTTTTTTTAATTTTTTTTAAATAGACGTTAAACTTACACAGAAGTTAGGCGTATTTCACTGACCGATGCCTTAAACTACAAAATTGTGGCTCAAATAACTAACAATGTCGTATGTGGGGGGACGGTAATGCACCATTGTTACCGATTGAAAGATAATAGAATGGTCGAGTTACAATTCGCGGCGACAATATCCAAAAGTAAAAGACGACTGCCTCGAGGCGCTAGCATGAAAAAAATGCGATCATTCTAGTACGGCCGTAATAATATCGAGTGTTCATAGTGAATTAAACTTCAAATGAATAGTTCAAAAATGAAACAGAATAGGCCAAATTCTCCTTAAAAGATCATTTGAACGCTAAAATATAACAAATCTTCCGATACGGTACATTAGTCGCATCAGATGTTAATCTCGTACGTGGGTATGGGTCTTTCATAGCTCGGCGTTGCGTTGAACGCTAAAATATAACAAATCTTCCGAAACGGTACAATAGTCGCATCAGATGTTAATCTCGTACGTGGGTATGGGCTCTTTCATAGCTCGGCGTTGCGTTATCACGAGCAGCAGGCTTTCATAGCTCCGCGTTGCGGAAACAAACGAAAAGCGATAAGCGTTTCGATAAATCAGCCGCAAACTCACTGCAGTTCTGTACATATCGCATTAGTATTTGATTATAATTGTGTTAAATCATGTCTACATACAGATAAATAAATATGCAAGTATTATATGAGTCGCCACCAGAATTTTTCAAATTCCATCTGCACACTCGATGACTTGGAACACCATTATTTTAATAAGTAACTTCAATGACTCAAAATATGAACTCAGTTGCCAAATCCTGTTATTTGTTAATATTAAGTCAGTGCGGAAGAAGAATCGTATTAGCTAAACTATCTAGATTAAGATATTATTCAGTCACTTCCGCTTGAACAACTCAATTGCAAATGTGTATAGTATGCGATAGCATCGGAGTTAAGTTTTCTGTGTCGTTAAGGATTGGTGAGGGTAAATGCAAATAGAATATGCAGTGGTGTCATTCGTGATTATTTAAACCTAAGAATTAAACCATTTTACCGTATAAATCAGTCTGGAAGTTGTAAAAACTATTAGGGCCCCGGGTCTAAATCCAGCAGGACATTTGTCGTAAATATTGTCGTATGGATGTTTTAATGATGAATATACAAAACGCAAGCAATGCAAATCGATGAAAATAAGTCTTTGACGCATATGATTAATAACAAACACACTAACGACTGCCCAGCTAAGCTTCACTTTTCAAGCGCTGCGGGTTTTCGCGCTCCCAACGTAGAAAAGTCGGAACGGCCGGACGTAACTTTCTGCGGCTGGCGCCGGCTGAATATTTCATTCCATGGAGGTAGTTGGCTCGCCATGGGGGTGTATTCTCAGTACGAAGAGCAGAGGTTTTTCGAAAACATAGAGGTGCGATATAGAGAGGTTTCTCTATATAATTACATACACATTTTGGCGGGACCAAGAAGTTATTACGATAAACGGAGGTTTACGATATGAAGAGGTTCACTAGATAGAGGTTTTACTGTATTTCCTTCCCGTTCTCCCGCCGTTCCCTAGCTTGTCGTGTATTCTTTCTAAAAATCGGGACTTTCTTAAAACCCTGCGGGACGCGGGATAAATTGTTAAAAATCGGGACTGTCCCGCTAAAAGCGGGACGTATGGTCACCTTATATTAAGGTCAATAATTAGAAGACTTTGGTATAACATTTAAATGTTTAGGCAGGAGGAAAATTTTCGATATCTAAGGAGTATTTTGGAGGAATGTATAGTTGTAATGTACTTATGACTTTTAAAGGATTGCATTGCCTAAGAAAGAATTAGCAAAGAAGGGATTGGTAAGAGGACTGTTGAGGAAAGGCATAAAGGGGAAACAATTGTTTTTCTTTTCATGGTATTAAGCTGCTTTTCATATTAAGCTAATATGTATTGAAAATGATGACTTCTGGCATGCGTGTTTATGTGTTTCTTTCTTGTGGCGCCTTTAATTATTGATTTTTAAATCCCACATTTGTGACTTTTCAATTAATCATTACCTACTTATCCTGGCTCATTGGGACTTCAGTAAATCACCTTTTTCAAAAACAATAATAAAGAAAAATACATGTTGAGAATTTTATTTTAAAAATTTGTAATATGTACAATCAAACAAACATTTTATACATATTTGTATCCTGTGCCAGAATCATTTTATTTTTAAAGTGCTTCAAAATCAGGCCTTCACAGCAAATTTGGCTCTTACTTTTTACCTTAAATACAAGCCAAAAAATCAATGATAAAGCTCTTCTTATTAACATATAAGTCTTTGTTTTCGACATCTTTGACAAATGCCACACAACCATAAATACTTGAGACATTCATATTGATACCCTAATGAAAAAACAACTTAGTCTCAGCTGTACTACTCAAGAAAATAAGTCCCGAGACTTCCAGTAGTTGTACAGTAATAACGTCATCATATACTACTGGTTGATAAACTACAGTGAAGTTTTTTCATTAGGGTGATGGACAGCATTTCTTTTAATAACAAGTATATAATATTAAAATCTCCAGTCTTATAAAAGCTTGCCATAAAAATGTGTATCAATATATAGCAAAATTAATATGCCCTTGAAAATAGCCATTATAACAGTGATAATAGGGATGGAGTAAGAAATTAGTAGTTAATACAGCCAAATATTAATAACAGAGAAACAGTAATTTTTGTGTTTTTCAACTGGGCTGGACTTTAATTGAGCTGACAATGTCATCAGATTGGCATTAGGCTTTGCTAATATGTATGAAGCCTAAATCCTGAAATGGACATGGTCTACGTATATTAAATTAGTAAGGTACACATACTTTTTTATTATAAAGTCTTTTCTCTTTGATTTGTTTGGTAGATAAAAGAATTTGAATATGAAAGCTTATTAATATGTCCCATAAAATTAGGATGGAATTTTTCTATATTTTGGCTTGAGCAAACTATTTCAAATACATATTTATGCTTAAGAATTAAAGCTTAAAAATATTTTACAGTAATGAAGCTATACTTTGAGACATTGAATGTTAAAATAATTACATATTAAGAAGATATCGTTGTTTTGCACGATTAATCAATGCAAAGTAATAGTAGTGTTGACTTGACCATGCCCTCAAGTGACAATTCAAGCTTAGCATTATAAAGTATTAAAAATGAAGGCATTGCAAACCTCAATCGTTGTTTGAGTCTACTATTAATTCTTCTCCCTGGTCTTCACACTGCATTGAAGAAGAAAAACAGTTACTCTAGATTATTGATATTGCAAAGAGTGATGTTTATATATTGAATAATTATGATTGTCTCTTACTTTCTCAGTATATTTAATGGTTAACTCATGTAGTTAGTTGTTACAACTGAATTAAGACCTAAATATTCCTGAGAATTTTCAGTGGCTCGTTTATCTAGAGGTCACAGTAGAAATGGTGAAAATCAATTTCTCTATAGTCCCTATTTGACACATTAGATGCCTTTCACTGTGAGGTGCCCTGAACCAAACAGACTGAGAAAGAATTCTTATTTAAGATGCTAATGTGGGTGTAGTAGTGTGTAGTACTATTCCCTGTTTAGCTATAACTGTAATTAGCGGTGGCATAGAGTACAATTGATTTTTATGCAAAGTGACCGTGAATTTTCTGCTGCTGTTAAGGCCGTTGTACACGGTACAATTTCTTGTACAAGAACTTGTACAATGAGCAAATTGTATCGTGTACGAGGGGTTTGTACAATATCTTGTACAAGAAATTAGATCATGTTCTATATTATTGGATGAAACCATCCAAGATCCACTCCGTAGCTTTTGCGCATGACATTTGAAGGTAGTGATGCATTCGTTTAGTATTCGTAAGGTTGGTGTTCTGTGTTTGTGGTCACTTTTATTCCTATTAGCTGGAAAAACTTGTTTGTGGCACATATCATGATATCCTTTGTTGCTTCCATATTAGGATATTCTTTGTTGCTTCCATATTGTGATATTCGTCGGTTGCGTTGGAAGTGATCTATTTCTCAAAAGATGAGTTGGACGCACTGACAAACATTAAACCACAATGAAATTAAGATGACGTTATTAAACCAATAAGAAAATATTAGCAGCAAGCATAAACATGTTATTTGGAGCATAAATAATGGGTTTCAGGAGCCGATGAAAGAGTGCAAGTAACCAATCGTATAATTTCATTTTATTTCATTCATTAATGGCAGCAAATCATTGTAACCCAGTAACTATGGCAGTATTTTCAAAATAATATCGTCATCGGATATCTCAATTCAGCTGTTTGACAGAAAACGATATCTGCACATGTTTTAGGCGCACAAATTGAATGAAAATCTTTGATCATGTACGACAGTCAACCAACTTCTTGTTAAATTTATTGGTCAAATCTCGCCGTTCAATTTATTGTACAAGATCTTGTACAAGAAATTGTACCGTGTACGACGGCCTTTATAGAATGTATAATTTTTAGGAAAATCATGTTGTAATTAAACATATGAGTGAAGAGTATGATTACCTGCTTGTAAATCAAATACGTGAATGTAGTTAATCTAGGCTTCTCATGTTCTATGTAATCATTAGTTGGAAATCATAAAAGAGTGACTATTTGTTTGGAAATGTAAAATGGAAGTAGCAGTGAGCTTGAATAATACTTACTGAGATCCAGTAATATAATCCTCCTAAGTAGTTAAAGGCCGACTTAGTATTGATGATGGAGGCATTGGGGATCCTGGAGCAGGAATAGCAGCTGAGTTTAATCCTGCATAACAGACTTCATCAGGAATCACACTATACCTTATTGGAGGTGGTTCTTTTAGCAACACACTACTATTACTTCGACATCGATGGGGCAAATGATGTGAAGCTAAATGGCAGTTGACTATGACACATCGGCGAAGAAAAACCACAGCAATAAGCAGTATGAGCATGCAGAAGGATACAGCAGCAAAAAGAATTGTGCCCTGATATCGATTTCCCTGTTCAGTACCAAAAGCACCTAATGCAATGCCACCTCTTTCCACATCATTTTCTGCAATTGATAATGGACGGACAACCTGAATATTTTCTGTTTGATCCTGATCTAGGTTTTCTATGTCTGACTCTACTATTAAGGGACCAGTTTCAGCAGAAATATCATTTGTAATCGTGCTGTCATGTGCTATGGTACTACTTTCATATGTTTTTTCTTCATTCGGAGTGACCCGATTCATTTCCTTCTCTTTTCCTTTTATTTCCTCATGATTTTCACTCTCAACTAAAGCCAGAAGGGACGCATTTAGGACAGGTGAACTGCCATTAGTTTCCAACACCAACTCAGCACTCCATTCATCATCATCTTCTTCTACATCTGTTGGGTTTTGGTCATAAGATCCTGGGTCACTGTCATCTCCTTTTTTTGATGGTCTTGGTGTAGTTTGCATGCTCACTTCAGTTTGCTCAGTGGAAAGAGTTTTTGTTATTTCGTCTTCATTTTTAAAGTAAGTCGAAGAGGACACATTGAGGGCTTCATCTGTTGAAGGACTAGGTAAAGTAGTTATTTCTTCTTCTTTTCCTTTGTCTAATGGATTGCTGACATCCAACTGGTGGATGTCTGTTTTATGACCAAATATGGTCCCATTGTCTTCAGAAATGCGTATAATGAAAAGCCCTTGTTCTCGTAAACTGACATCTAATCCATCCCTGGGATTTACCATAAAAACTTCCATAATTCCATCTCTTTCTTTTGAGTTTGATTGCATTTTATTGTTCTTTGTCATAAGATTCCCTTTGCTTTGGCTCTTTCCTTTGTTCTTTAGTGGAATACCAATCTCACCAACATGTACTATACCCAGGGCTCTCCCCTCTTCAATTTCCTCCACTTCTTCTTCCTCTTCCTCATTGTGTTTCTTATCATCTCCTAATCCCTCCTCAATTATTTGCAAATGATACAAGCCTGAGTTTGCACGAAACCATTTTAATGCTGCTCCTTGCCATATGTTTTCAAGAGGTGACCATTGAGATGAATCCTTCTCCAAGACCCATAAATCAAGCAGTCTCCCATACGCAAGCAAAAGATATTTTCGCTCTGTCACAGAGGATTCCACAGCTGAAATGGCCCACCGCCGTGTTTGGGATGCTCCTTGGCTAAGATGGATCATTCCAAGAGTCTCAAATTGTGGTACTCCATCTTCCATGCACAGTGAAAATGAGTTCATTAAATATTTTGGACTGCCAATTACTGGGCATAGGAGGATTAAGCATTTGCCCAATGCTGTCCAATGCATTGAGGATGTGTCTTTACCACAGCTCCTTAAATTTGAGAACATAGTTAAATTTTCTATTAAAACATGATCCCACTGAGTCAAGCGTAAGTCAAACCGCCATAATCGAGGAATCCAACTCATGGATTTGCTTATTTTTTTAGTAATTTTTATGTTGCTAACCTTATCCTGAGTAAAAGATGTGTTTTGTGAATCTTTCAATGCATTTTTTTTACCTTCTGAACTCATTTTAAAATTGGTTATGTCAAGTGCGAATAAAGCTTGTGACTGTTTATCACACCATGTAATAGGAGGTCTTGTGAGAGTATGAAAATCAGGACAGAATGTTGGAGGACCTTCCTCATTTGGTGGATTTCTGCTGATAGTTTTGTTGTCTGCTGGTGTCTGTGGGAAAGAATGCAGATAAGGCTTGCATTAGAACATAGTTATCTAATACTTTACTTAGCTTAACTTAATCGCATTAAATGATTATGAGAAACATTATTTTCAAGAGATATTGCTTACAGTTTTCTTTTCTGTGGAATTAGTGTTTTCCTCTGTTGAATGCTTTTCTTGTAGCTCAGCAGCATCCAATGTTCCTTCAGCCATATCACCATGTGTCTTCTCACTCCTATCCACTGTTGAAGTGTCATCATCACAGCAAACATACGTGGTCCAGAGCCTTGTATCATTCATTTCCAGTAACCATACAGTATCCACAGGTTTACTGCCAGGAGCATAAACTGCCATAATTCTACCATCCCCTCTGCTAATCTGGATGCTTTCCTCATTCAATGACTCATTCCCTGTTTTCAGTGTAATTCTTTCATGATTTTTCTCACTGTTTGATTCTTCCATGCTCTTTCCTGGTTTGTTACCACCACCACCACAAAGAATAGGCCGAGTAAGAAGGTGATCAGGGCCTCCAGGTGCAGGAATTAGAGAGGACGTGGATGGATATACTCGTGTCCAAAGTCTCTCAGAAGGCTGGTAATGCCACAAGTCACTGAAGTACTTGGTTGTAACCTTTTGCAAGGGCTTTGGGGTTGTGCTGTGTTTGAAGTTTTTCTCAGGCCTGAAAAAGAGCATAAAGAGAGCATTTAATTATTGATTTAAAAATAAATCCGATTTTTATTAAATTTTGTGAACAGTGAATAGAGTTGCATGACATTAAAATGCATATTCCAGTATGAGCAAAATTATAGCTTGAAGTGAAAGTTCTAACATGTTGTGGTTTTGTAAGGTACACAAGAACTGAACCCCTGGATCATATGATTTTTTTTGATTATCCTATCCTATCCATGCTGACTGATTAATTATGCTAGTTGTAAAGAAATAACATTGAACTTTTTTTATGGAGGATAGCAATCAAAACTAGTTGTGAATGGTAGAGTCAACCCTCATTGAGCCGAAGCCATAATTGCCATAGCCCACTGAATTAATCTTTGGACTGCCTCTACCTGACAATTCATTAAGCATTATCAGGGACATCCAAAGCATTTCCTAACCTGCTGTGCTTCACTTAACCTTCTTTCTTTTCCATTTTAGCTCTTTACATTTTCTACCACAAATTATTATATCAATTGCAAATGTTTATAATTATCTCCTTTTTTTCCTGTCACTTAATTCCTACACTTCTTTTGCTCATACCAGTAATTTTTTTACTTATCTCCAGGCATAAAATGCAAAATATATTCTGCTTTCATCCATTTGCTTTTCAAACACATTCTCTGAATGTTCTGTATTGAAGTTTAAATCATCTTTTCATGGTATCTTTAAGTAAGAGTCTCCATGGCCATTTTACTTTTTTGTTCTTCTTCTGCTGTGCTCAACATATCTGTTATACCTAGATTTCTACCCTTCTTCATCCGTGATATTTTTCAGGTACCTATTTGTTCCACCGTCTATAATTCAGCACCTCTTGCCCTTCCAGGTTTTTAGGATTCTCAAAACTTATGTACACCCGTCCACAATAAAAAGTTACCACCTCGGAGGCCGAATTTTTTCAAGTCCCGAGTTGAAGGAGATTTGACAACAGTGCAGCTCTGTCCCTTTAAATGCCTCGAGCAACACCAGCAAGACCAAGGCACAGTCCTCCTCCTTCCCTTGCCACGGTTAGTAGTGAGACCCTTCCTCAATGACCTGGAGAGAGATTTTTGCGTTGGAGAGGGTGGGTTTAGAGGGTGGACCGCAAGGGTGCCTTGTGACAATTAGTCGGCCCCAAGGAGTGAGGCCTCCCGAAAAAAGCCTTCTTTTAGATTGCTGCTCGGAGTTACTCCCTTGAAGATGGGTCACTTAGGTTTCCGCGACTACGGCTCTTGAGAGAGTGACTACCCAAATGTGAATGCAGCTCGAAGCAAGAGTTGTCATTAACACTGTCGATATTTCTTAGTCTAAGTCATTTCCAAAACGTTCCAAAATACTCAATTTTTGCCTTAATTTCATCATAGGAAAATTTGATTTTATAACATGAATAACATAGATGAATATTGTTATCAGCATTTATATATCTGTTAACGATTGGTGTTATTTTTAAATTATCAGTGAATTTTATTTGACTGCTCGAAAACTGCACTTGTATAGTAAATGGCAAAAATACTTACGCTACAACTGACACATACAGATTTCAACAAGAAAAGAGAAGACTTATTGGACGTCTTTACGTAATATAAGTGTTAAGTTTCAAGCTTTATTACGTAATAAATGAGGAAAAATTATTGTGGATATATTTAGAATTTATTTCAAATTACACACAATCCTCGCACTCTCGCATACTCGTCTGGTTAATTCTTAGAATCAATACTCATCGGCAATTCATATCGTAGTATATGCTATTTCAAAAATAAAAAAACTCACTTAATAAATAAAAGTATTAAGGAGATTATTAGGAACAGATTGAGCATCTCTTAGATGCATTGGTCAAAACTCTAAGTGTTTTCCTATTCGAAGGTCCCTGTTCGAAACCCAGCAGGCCGTATTTGAGTACTGCGTGTACTGGAGTACTACTACCTCTACTCAAAGGTTATAACGTTTTCTCGTATTGTTAAACGGAAATGTGTATTAAGGACAGGATGGGTAATTTTACAATGTGACCAGAACACATTCAACGTAATTAGAAGGAATACGTGGAATTACTGAACGACTGTGCAAAAAGGCCTAGAAGATTTTTATGGACTTGCCCGTGGGATATGCAAGGAGAATATATTGTCGGAGGATTTCGTAGAAACTGTATTGACATCAAAAACGGAAAAGAGTAACAAGGGAATGCGAAGGCAACTGAATCTCTCAATCTGCTAAGCTTACAATTTTAAGCTTATGCTTAAAATCATCAACTGAGGTATGGAAAAGGGAACAATAAATGAATGAAGCTGCCTTGTCCGCGATATCTGCTAGAGGACGAGTCAACCAAGCCTGTCACATTTACCCCTCTGTGACAAAACGTCTCTTTAACCAACGTAATTCTCCTTCAGACTTCAATGTTGGCAGAATACTCCTTTTCCATATTAACCGGGATACTAAATTACTCCCCCTGCTCTATGATCTAACCCCTCTCTTCTAAATTAAAATCACCCTTCATGCATGCAAACTTTCATTACTTGAGTCATCTTATGATTTAAGTCCTTGGGTGACTAGGTGACCAGGGCTTGATCACCTGCAAACCTTATCAACTTTCCCCTACCTATACACCTGTATCTAACCCCCCCACCATTCCTTCCGAATATGAATTAAAAAGTGCCGGTGACTACGCACAGCCTTACGCAACCCTTTTCTCTAATACCACCTCATCTAATTCCCCATCTGCTTCTCTCACCAGCACTTTCTCGGTAATGCATGAACTTTGGCTCAGTCTTCTGTTCTTCCAATTTATTCCTGTTTTACGCAATAGTTCCATTTACCCTTTCCACTTCACTCTGTCGAAAATATTTTTGAAATTAACAATACACGCAGATATATTCTGATTATATTCCAATCCTTTCCACTCATTTCAGTGATGCTGATTGAAAAACTACTTTCCGTTGACAAAATCTAAATTACCTGCTGAAAAAATTTCTCCATCCCCTCTCTCCCTCTCCAAGAAAACTACATGCCCAGATATGGGCGATAAGTGACCACGGACTACTTTGCTGAGGCCCTATCCTTAAATAATTCCGAGACGGGAAATGGGTCTGGATGCGAAGATTTTTTCACCTAAAGAATCATCCCCGACACGTTTTATGACACCCACCACTCCATCCACGACACCGCATGTCTTCTTCCTATCGGTTCAAGTCTCTTTCAGGGCCCAAGCACAATGGGTATTTAAGGAGCAGGTAAAGCATGGTGGGTTTTTCCTCTCTTAGGACTGACAAAGGTGGACGGGGATTTTTGCAGTGTGGGGGGGGGGGGACCGCAAGGGTGCCCTGCAACAATCGGCTGCGAGGAGTGAGGCCTCCCGACACGCAGCCTTCTTTTCAATTGCTGCTCCGAGGGCCTCCCTCGAAGATGATCGCGTAGGTTTCGCGACTGCTGAGAGTGTGACGGCCCAAATATGATTGCAGCTCGAAGCAAGAGTTGTCATTAACACCATCGATATGTCTTAGTCAAAAGCGTTCCCAAAATATTCCCAAATACTCCATTTTTGCCTTTATTTCGTCGTAGGAAATAATGAGATCATAAAATATTCGAGATAAGAGCTCGAAATATGCGCTTGTATTGTAAATGGTAAAAATAATAATGCTAGAACTGCTACAGGCAAATTTCGATAACAATAGATAAGATGTACTGAACGTCTTTACGGCATATAAGTATTAAGTTCCAAGCTCAATTGGGTAGTAAATTAGGAAAAATTATTGCGGATATATTTAGAATTTCTTTCAAATTACGCACAATACTCGCACTCTGGGTAACTCTCCTGGTTATTTCTTAGAAAATCTTGGCAACTTGAAAAACTTGGCAAATCATATCGCAGTATATGCTACTTGAAATATAAAAAAAGGACAGGACGTGTAATTCTGCAATGTGACCAGAACAAATTCAACGTAATTACAGGGAATACTTGGAATTACTGAACTACTGTGCAGAGAGGTCAGAGGATTTTTATGGGCTCGCTTGTAGGATATGCAAGGAGAATATACCTACTGTCGGAGTATTAGAAAATACTGTATTGCCATCTAAAACGAAAATGAGAGTAACAAGGTAATGCGAAAACTGCTGAATCTCTCATGCTGCTAAGCTGGTGCTTAGAATCATCAATCGATGTATGGAAAAGAGAGCAATGAATTCCTAGGCGAGGATCAATTCATATTTTCCAAGGGAATTAAACACGTGATGTGATTGCAGTGATGAGAATCATTATTATCATTAGTTTTGATTCCACACACTGTCCCTCTTCAGCCCCTCATACCTCCCATCATTTTATCCAAGCTACCTGTTCTTCGCCTCACTCTACCCTGTTTAACCAATATCCTTCACTCAATCACATATTTCAATTCACCCTCGCCCTTTATCTTCTCTATTCATTAATCAAAATTCTTTCCACTCCTACCATTTCTAATACTTCATCATTTTTCCTCCTTTTGACCCACTTTAATTTCTCCATCCTTCTACATACTCACATCTTAAAAGCTCTGAGTATATTTCCATCTCCGTTCCATGAAGCCTATGTTTAAATGTCATATAGTGCCACGCTCCATATCAAACTCTTCACTAGTATTTTATTTACTTCCCTGCTTAACGCCCCTGTCAACAGTTCACGTCTGCGACTAAAAGCTTATCTTGCCAATACAATTTTCCTTCTGTCATCAATGCTGCTATACCCCTTTTTCTCCAATACACTATTTAGATAGCGGAAGGTGGAAATGTCAAGAAATGGAGAGCCTGCCCAAATTCAAACCTTGCTTGGAATAGCGCACATAACAGCACATTTGTCGATCCGTGGTTCATTTCCTGGATGAGTTTTTTTTTGTTGTGATCTGGCTTCATTCTATTTTCACCACCTGCTTACTGTTCGGGGTTTGGGTATCATAAAATGTGTCGGGAATGTTTCTGAGGGTGAAAAAATATACTGACCGGCTTCTGAACGTATCGGAATTATTTCCGAAAGTAGGGTATCGGCTAAGGGCTCAAAGGCTTCTCTGATTATGCCGTTCTATGCAACTCTCTTTTATAGAGAATTCTGTTACGAGGCTGGAAAAACTTAGAGACTTCTCCTTTGTAAGAAGCTCGGCCCACATAAGCCGATAGCTATTGATTATCATAAATTAATGGCTTTTGAATAAAATTCCAGGAGTTCAAGCGTTACAAAAATACTGAAGATCATATTAGCAGCTGATCTAATTTCATTTAGATGTAATACATGAGCAGTTGAAGCAGTGATCAATTGAAAAAAACTACGGAATAATAAACCTAACGCTTTCTGTTTACACCTTCCTAAGACTTTCTTCACACCTACGCTCTGCGACATGAACGTTTGATGAATCTGAGTTAATTGGTGACTTAGTGATCAATAAATGTAGGTGTTTTGAAGTGTTAAGTTTAGAGGCCATAAAATTTCAACCAGAACATCGCATATTTACGGTCTTATAATACCCGTGGAAGCGCAACGAACATTTGGCACGTTAATCATTACCCTCGGAAAATCGTCCTGTTGTCATAGGACTCCAAAGTTGTCTCAGAATAAATGATAGGTATTTTCAAAAGAGGTTATAAAGCGAGTGTCATTTTCTATCATGTTTCTACTAGAAATGTGGTGGAAAGTGATTGGAACTCATCTCGTGCCCCTTCTCCCGTTCTGTGGCCACGGGTACGTATGTGTCTCGGGCGACTCGTCTTCTAGCAAATATCGTGGTCGTGGGTCAAGGCGGTCTGCTGTTCACTTGAGAAAGGGCGAAAAGGGAATTATTCTCGGGGGAAGGGTACCCCCAATAAATGGCGAGAGCTCTGGGCATTTAAACTCTGCGCCAAGGGACAGTGTTGTCTAATCTCCTTCAACTCGGGACTTAGAAAAATTCGGCCTCCAAGGTGGTAACTTTTTATTGTGGACGGGTGTACTTTCTTATTATTCTTCAACACATATTTTTCACTCTGATCTCGATTATGTGCTCAATATTTGCCATTTACCATATTCATAATACCCTTTCTTTTAACTGACAGGCTTTGTAGTCCGTGTCCATCTAACCATGTGTTCGGCTTGATCTGCTCCTTGCCTTCTTTGAATTACCCTAATATTTCATGACTTTTCTTCTATCACACTCATTTTCTCTTATGGCAATTTCTTAAATTATTTTCTATAAGGACTTTTAGTAAGCATGCAATGAACCTTTAAGTAAGGCTGCTACCATATATTTCAATTGAAAATCAACCTGTACTCTAGGGTTCTTTTCACGTTGCAGAGTAGAAAAATTTCAGCAACAGTGTCTAGGAATCTGGAATCATTTAACTCCAGTCATATTTTCAATTCATGTCTTAAAATTTGATGTCTATGCAGATGTTTTATCAATTTTTCCATATTTCCCATAGCTTTGTGGAGACCATAATGATTTATGATTCTTGGCCAATTCTTTGACCAGTTTTGCGTAGTGTAACTTAAATGGTTAACAGTTAGCTAGGCTAGTTCTTCACAGAAGTACTTTTCTCAGACATTAGTTTTTTACAGGTATTCAAAGCTTCTATATATTTATATTATAATAATGGGGAACATGCAATTTTCACTCTCTTTGAGTGTTCTCATTAATATCATAGTAATTGAAATAAAAAAAGCTAGGATTGCATATGATTATGCTACTAGCTTTTTGCTGAGATGTTAAAGATTAAAGATGCCAAAGGTTAAATGGTTAAATTCATATAGATGTTAAATGTAATTAAAATATCAGAAAATCTGTCATTGGTGCTTTTAAATGTTGTCTATTGACAGGAAGTGGACAAGTTGTGTCATTCTGCTGCATTATCCCAACCCTCCAAGTTCTCTGATGACATTTATCCTAGAATTCAGGGAAATAATACTGATCCATCCTACTGTTTAATGTCAAAAGAAATTGAATTAAATCTTCCTTATTATTTAGAGCAGGGGCATCAAGATATTTAAGGAAATGGTCCCTTTGACAAAGGATACTGGGATGTATGTACTTTTAACAAAACTTAGCTGTTTATTGACTAAAGTTAATGCTAAACTTATGTTTATTCTTTAAATTAAACCAATTAATTAAGAATAAATTAATAATTACCTGAAGTATAGATTAAAATTATCTGAAGTATTAATTAAAAAAGGCGATCTAGGGTTAGGGGGAGAGATTATGGAAATATCTTTGGAGGAGAGGCCAAAGAGGTTTTTATTTTTTATTTGTTCTGTGTATGAGTGACTTATCCCTTTGTCGAGTGCTTACACATTAGTTCCAATGAGTGTTTATTGAATGAGTTACATCAAGCTATCTACCTTCAAACATTCTGTTCTTCCTGTGATTGTTCTGCGACGCCTCGATGATGAAGTTGTTGCTGAGAACTCACTTCGATTTTGTGTTATAGCCTTTTTCCTCCACTATGCCATCCTCTACTCTTTCTCCTTTTCTCAATTCCCCTACTCCTCATCATTTACCCTCATCTAATATGCAACACCCACACCCAATTCCTATTTGGAAATGAAATTTCCGAATAAGTGCCCATTAACTTGCCCAGTATTCTTCCCATGTTGAGTTTCTCATTTCATGTTTATCCTTGGGTATTATACCCAATGGTTTTATTATAAAATTCCCTACATCAGATGTTCCTCCTGATATTTGGCCTCAATACTATGCACTTATTAGCCGGAAAGCCTATGGGCTTGCCCACTTCACTTTAGAAAAATGTCTCCAAATAAAAAAACAACATCTCAGTAATCTAATCTCTAAATTCAAACTTATCTCACTTTCATAGAAGAATTTGATCCCATAGCTAAATGCCATTTTATCCCCCGCTTGTAAATCTTTTCACACAAGACGTATGCGCCAACTAAATAAGTTGTCGAACCTCTGTGCGTCTTACTTCCACCTAGGCTTGCCATTACCCCTCGATGGACTCTGCCCTCCCCCACCCCCTGGTCCCCCCCACTCTACCTCCATTCACCTGATCTTTGCACGATTTGTAATCTCCCTCCTCTGCCACATGGCCCTCTGATGTTGCCTAAACATCTCCCGACCCCACAACCAGCCTCCTCCGACTCACAATCAGAACAAACCTCTCCAAAGTAACATTTGATGTTAATGAAACCTCTGTTCTCTCGAAAGGTCTTTCTTTTGCTCCCACCCCTGGAATAGGCCATATAAACATCCAGGCTGATATAATAAAATTTTGCCGTGAACTTCAGTGGCAAGTGTTTTGGAAGGAGAAACAAAACCCTTCTAGCCAACTGCCTATCAATTCTGCCATTGCTCAATTCCATCCTGCATCCACACAAGAACCTCCAGCCCTCCATCCTAACCACCCTGCAGAAATCTTCATCAAACTTCTTCTATACAAAACATCTGACAAATCTTTCTTTGAATCCCTTCGTCCAAAACAGAACATGGCCAAAGCTGAAGCTGAAGCTTTGCGAAAATTGAGATCCAACATAATATCATTATTACTAAGGCAGACAAAGGCTCTATGATGGTTATTTTAAACACCAAGGATTATGTAACCAAGGCCTTCGACAACTTGAAGACACCTCCACTTACTCCCCCCTTACCTATGATCCCAACCCTCAATATTAAAAGGAAATATCTTCGTTCCTCCACCAGTTCGGACCTGATGAAGGCCTCTCCTCCAAAGATATTTCCATATTCTCTCCCCCTAACACTAGATCACCTCAGTTCTACCTCCTTTCTAACATCCACAAGCCAAACAACCCTGGCCGTTCCAGTGTATCTTCATTCAACTCCCCCATTGAAAGAATATCAGCATACATCGACCACCATCTACAACCCTTAGTTCTTTCTTTACCCTCTTTTATCTGAGATACCTTTGTCTTCCTCCACCACCTTCACTCAATTATTATTCCCCCCGAATGTGGATGTTCTAATGGCCACAATTGATGTCACCTCCCTTTATACCTCCATCTCCCACTCTGAAGGATTGTCTTCCCTTCGCCACTTTCTACATTCTCGCCCTACTCTTCAGATTCCATCCACTGAATTCCTTCTTGACCTATCCAAATTCGTCCTCACAAAAAATGCTTTTTTTGACAAGTTGTACCACCAAACAAAAGGGACCGCAATGGGAACTAGAATGGCTATATCATACACTAACCTTTTCATGAGCCACCTAGAAGACACCTTTCTCTCCAGACAAACCTTCACACTACTTTTATGGCTTCGTTTTATAGACGATATCTTCCTCCTCTGGACTCACGGCCAAGAACCTTTGGACAAATTCCTGACCGAACTCAACTCTTCCTTTTCCCTTAACTTCACCTCTAATTCCTCTAATACTTTATCACCTTCGTTGACATCAACATTTGCCTGCAGAATGGGAAGCTCATCACTTCCATCCATAAAAAACTATCAAACTACCAGCAATATCTACACTTCAAAATTTGCCACCCTATCCGAATGAAACGCTCCATCCCCAACTCCCTCTCCATTAGAGGGCACTGAATTAGCAACAACACCACTGCCTTATGCGAATACCTTGACAACCTTAATTATGCCCTACATAACCATCGATATCCCGACCAACTCCTGAAAAAGAAAATTCTGCCTTCCTCCCACTACACCCCGCATGCAAATTCATCAACACCAGCTGCCATTAACCTCTGTACCACTTTCTTTCCAAAGGCCTACAAATTAAAGACAATCTTCCAAAACCTCTTTCTTATCCTAAAGGTTATGAAAAGACATCCTCCCTCTTGCCAACATGCCCCTCAGTATCAAGGAAATGACCTGCCAATCTAAGAGTTATGCTCAAATCAACCAACCCCTTGGTACACCCTGTCCATAACACTGACCACCGCCTCTTGCCCTGCAACCGCCCACATTGTAAAACCTGCTCACTTATTAACAATTACCTCCAGCACCACAATCACAGGCACCCAATTACCTCCCGTCGACTCCGCCTCCTGGCCAATTGCTTGTCAAAAAATGTGGTACCTATATATGCTCACATGCAACCACTGCTCTGACTGTTTTTTTAGTGAGGTAGGCTTAGTTACATTTTTTGTGAGGTAGCTTGGTGAGGAAAATTTCTGGGAACTTAAGTTTTAGGGTGTCATATAGAAACTTTAATTTCTATTTGAAAATGTTTTGGTAGTTTGAGTTGAAACTGATTTGAAAGTGAGTTAAAATGACCAAATCTGGACTAAAACTCCTTTGTTGTGTTGAACCCAGAAGTGAAATCAACCACTCATTTGTAGCTATGTTGTTTTTATTTGCAGTCTGTTGACATTTCGCTAGGCTGGCACTGTGTTGATGCTGATTTGAGCTGTGTTGAAACTCTATTGACCTATGTTGGCACTGTATTGTATTCATAAGGTTAACGTGAAGAATTGCTGCTAACTGTAATGTGGAAAAAACCTACTTGAGACGAGGTAAATCCAACTGTATTTTAACTCGTAGCCGCAAATTGTCAGCTCGTTCTTGCAGGTTTCAGCTTTCAAGCCCCGCGAACGTATGCAACCAGGGGCGCAACAACGGGGGAGGGGAGAGAGGGTCATTGCCCCCTCCCCCAACAGCACGATTGTGAAGGGGACTAGCCTCTCCCCCAGAAATCAAGAGGTTGTGGGTCAGTTTTTAATGGACATTGCCCGATTTGTAATTTTTTTGCGCCTTCATCCCTAGCGACTCCACTCTGATTTTGAACGCTGCACAAAATTTTATGTGGAGAAGATGAAACTTACACCACCTCCCACGCTAGTTTACGCAGAATGGAGCTCTGGACAAATTTAATGATAATGTACCATTACATTGATTTTGACTGTCTTATATGTTATTTTTATTAAAACATTTCCTGTATCATTGGTTCTGCCTAATAGTTATTATTTATTACAGTACTGTTGTAGTATTTTTAAAAACTGTTTGAGTAGTTCCCCCTCACGATTCGGAGGGTTGTTGCGCCCCTGAATGCAACACGCACGTCTTGTTGTCACTTTGACGAACTGAAGTTACTAGATTCAACTTCTTCGATGTGGATTTCGTATTATGTGGCTTCAACTCGCCAATGAGATATCTTATCTTTCCTGGGTTCAATTCGGTTCATATAGAATCCGTATCAACTGGTTTTCACTCGTAGGTGATGTCATGAAGTAGTTCGGTGGATATTTCCATTAATTACTAAACTATTATTGATTCTACGTTTGGTATGGCTCCTTGGAAGTTCGAAAAATACACAGTTTACCAAGTAAATAATTCTGCAATTGAAAACAAATACCAGTTAGTAAAGTATTTTTTCCATTTTGGTAACTCTACTCAAACTCATTTTATTGGCACGCTTAAAGTAGAACTATCGGCCTCTTGACTCGAAACAGAACACATAAGTATTTAGTTTTTTGTAAAATTTATATAGGTAAGGACCTCGTCAATTCAAAATATGAAATTGTTTGCTGGTAACCAGTAAACACAAAATGCTGCAGCAACGCTACACAATGATGCCAAGGTTGCAAGTTCAACTCGCCGTAAATGAAGCGCGCGCTGAAGCTGTTTCAGAGCGATGTTGAAATATGCTGTAGTGCACCAACTGCGTGTACGCAACGCATGTCTGGAACGCGACGCTAAGACACTGCTAAAGCGAGTACATGAAGCCTTTCGTCACTACTCTGTCCAGACGACGGGGGACATTCGCGGTGCGGGTGGATATTAATTTGTAGGAAACTTTGTCAGATCTAATAAAAAATTCATTTACTCGCCGAGTTCATTTCTCGTGTAACAGCACAATATCTGCCGCTATCCTCTTTCCATATATCCATAGGATCTCTATTAACTTTTTAGAAATTCACAAAACAATTATTTCACCTGTGTATCATTTAACTACACTATCAACCATCGTTGATGAAACTGATTTGAAATTGTTCGCAATTAGCTATTTAATGAATGAAAGTCTTATTTTTCTCACCTACGAGTAGCATTGAAAGAATGTCAATTATGTATTGTCATATCAGTCATAATTATTTTTATCCATAAAATGAACATCGGTGGAATGCTATAAGAGTAGAAATTAACGAATTATTTGTCTTTTGTGATTAGTCCTATATGTAACATTAATCCAAGCGAAAAGACTTATTTACACCAGGCAACAATTGTTTTGCCGGCGTATATGAGGATAGATGTACAAATTATTACGCAGTAGGAATAATAGGTAGGATTGATAATGCGTAATCTCAGTAGCCAGGCACGTATAAATAATCAACTAACAAAATTCAGCAATATACTTGCTTCTAATTATATTATACATTTTTGGCACGGTTTACAACGTATTCAAAACTGAATAAAGCATTTATGTAACATTAAAAATACTTATTTTTAGCAACAAATGAGAATGTTTTATATAAAAACGTTATAGGCACCACTTACTGGAACCTCGTTTGCCACCGTCGTACAACAAACCATCTAAAACTGGGTTGTAGCTGTGTTGCGCAAAATACAGTGCAGCTTTGTTGCACTCATGTTTCATTTTTATACACAGTTTCAAATCAGTTTCAACGCTGATTTTCCTACTAATGTAATGTAGCCAGTTATTCCACGTAACCTTTTCATTTTGACGTTCTCGCTCGCATTCGTTTTATTTGTACCGCATAAATATAATTTCCCTATCTGCTCCTACTATAACAAACAAAGTATAAGCATGATATAAAAAGCAGAAAAAAGGGTTTAGCGTATAAGATGTTACCTGAATCCTAGGTTTCAACGACTTTGAGTGTGTTGCAGAAATGTTCGTTTACTTATGAATGAAGAGTAATCTCATTTGACGGAGTACGACCAACAGCTGAGTATTATAGGAAGTATCCTATTAACCTGGATTTTTATAATCTTCTGTCATATTGCTCGGAAGATTTTTCCTATAATTTTTCCAAATGTTCTCAGATTCACTCGTATCCGTCAAAAAAGTTGCCGGTGTTCAGAATCCATACAATGAGGTTTCTTAAATACATGATGTCATTAGTGAAACATTGACCAATAGTGGTTGTCCTTAGCCATGAAACGACTGAAGACGTAGAATAAATTGAGAATTTCTAAAACTTTACGTACCTCTTTTTCTTGAGCCCACTTTCCTTGCTGGCGCGAAATATCTTGCTAGTGATGGAATTTCTGTGGCCCCCAAATAACCACCAGACTCCTGAATCCGGGTCAGTCCAAGTGGCTGCACCTTCCCTCATCTGAGGAACCGTACTGTTCACGTTTCGCCAAAGGGGTTTTGTAAACGACCACTCTAGATTTTTTTTCGGAGAAAGATGAATAACATTTATTGACTTAATACACCAATAAGAGCTGTAATTGACGACACCCATCACAATATTAATAATATGGCGTCAATTCATTATTTTTCATTAAGATTTGAGAAAGTATAAGAAAATCTTCAAAGTTTTTTTTTTTGATTGGTGCAATCATTTGTAACCAAGAAATTCCTATGGGTACACATCCATATAATGGCAACATATAATGTTAGTATGGAAATAAGCAATAATAATAACTAGGGTGAAATAGCTTCATAAACCTCACTAGGTAATATTCGTTCAAAGTCATTTAGTATTAGAAGCATTAATTTTTTGTTTTAGATAATTTTAACTGAGATCAGAGAAATATTTCAACAAAATATGCCTCCAGTTCTGTTAAAATCCTACCATTTTTTTATTGTGAATTAAATACATTCTTTTGTGTTTAAGGGAATAGTTTTAATCGCTACATTTTAGTAATTTGTTTTTATTCGTGTGTGTAGTGAACGTTAACTAACATGGTTTGTTGAATCGTAACATGACAATTCAGATGGCATAATAAACAGGTACAAAAATTTAAACGACAGCCATCGCAGAGTGCATTCAGATTCGCAGCGATCGTAAGCAAGGAACGAAAGGCATTCTCCATCGATCTCAGCCAGCGTATCCATGGAAACCAAGCATCCAGGATTCCCTGGCAACGGAGGTTGGAAAATAGCGGTGCAGATGCGAGCAGATTACAATATGGCGGTGGGGCGAGTGCGGGGGAGAGCAGGGCAGAGGGGAATCGATACATTTCTCTTCAGAGATAGAATAACATAAACATATGTTTGCGTGGCTGATTTATCCGTTGTTATATCATCTCTGCTGATTATCTACGCTAAAATTAATTATTTGACTTAATTCTACTCACTGAAAAGGTAAATTATTTTCAATTCGGTCCATGTTGTAGCAAGAGATAACACTATGGTACTATTGCTGGTTATCTTCAAAACACTATCATTCAATTACCCTAATTTTAACGCCGCAGGAAGCTCGTGCTTTTACTCAAAGAATCTTAGGGCAAACAAAACAGCGAAAAGGGAGCAGAAAAAAGTATTTTAGAGTGGGAAAATATTGAAAAATGGTTACCTGCGACGAAACTCTTGGACGAAGGTTGATATTTTTCCGTGACTAAGTCGCTTTGGCTGCTTTCGGAGACACTCTCGACTTGCGTGGGCACAGTGGAGATAAGATCCCCAGCCCTGTGACAAGGCGCCACGAACAGGAGTATGAACATGCATGAGAGCGGGCGAGGCATCACGAGGCGAACGCCGACCGAGTGTGCAGAGGACTCCGCCCCCCTGAACTCAAGCTCCTTCTTCCCGCCCATCTCGCTGGACCTCTTTCGGATCATCTGTGGGACGGGCGGTCGGGCTTTTCTTTCCTAAGAGGGGAGGGAACGGAGGAAGGTTCTCCACGCGTCTCCCGCTCGCGCTGGGCCAAGGTCTCCTACCCTCGAAGAAACCCTAGTTTCCGTAATTACTGCCGCTGCAATCCGATGCACCTTGCTCGGAAAGAGAGAGAGAATATTATTTCTCTCCCCCCTAGTTTGCCCAGCTGACGGATGTGCGCATGCCTGAAGGTGACGCGTGTCGAAGAGGCTCCGGGTTCAAAAAAAGTTCGGGGTCAGGCGGCCAACATTCTTGGCAAATGGAAGTGATTAAAAATCCGCCCTTAACCGTAAGGAGCTGGGAATATTTAAGGGCCTGCTGAGATGGCCTCTTTAATTTACACTTTTGGATTTTGACTGACATGTTAATACTTATTTTTGGATTTCGCTGTCTGTCCTGAACAGAACAGTTAGAAATTTATTTCAAGGATTCTGGAATAGCCAACGTTAACTTTATTTCCAAGAGCGGAATCCTGTGCTACTATAACACTTCAAGGTATTCTGTGCTAGTGTTGCGTGCTGTTTTGGCACGATGACGAGAGGCTGAAGAGACAAAACATGAAATTAGGGAGGGGCATTAGAACAGTGTTCGACAAATGGATAAACACAACTATTTTGGGCCATTATCTTCGAAATGAGGGAGAAAGTAAGCCAAAAAAACCCAATGGAGGCCCTCTGCTGCACAAAACTATTATTAATACCAATTTTTCGCATGAAAATTTCCTGATTTAATCCTTCCGAAACGGCTCTGAAGTATTAAAGACCTAGTGGTTTTTCTAGAATTCTCTAATTAAAAATAGAGCGAAGTAAAGCAGAGGAGTTCCTGGAGGTGACGCGTGCCAAAGGGGTTCCGGGTTTGGATTCAGAAAAAAAGTAAGGGTACAAGAGAAGCTTTTTGGTCCTTAGGCTACCTATGGAGAAGAAAAAACTGCTTTCCGTTGCGTACGTGGAGTCAGAGAAGGCTTTTGACTACGTAGATTGGAATTGCAGAGGTTAGAATTCTTAAGGAAATCGAATTATCATGCAGGGACAGGAGAATTATGCAGAGTTTGTATGCAGCCAGGTGGCTGTTATCAAAGCAGGACCCAACAGTAGAAAATAAGGAACTATAAAAGGAGTGAGACAAAATTATGCACTGTCTACCGTACTTATCTATATCTACATCGAGAAAGCCATGATTGACATCGAACACAAGGCTTCAGGAAGTAACATTCACGGTGATAAAGTCGGAATGCTGCGAATCGCAGATGACATAGCATTTGAGGCCGGGACATAAGAGAATTAAAAAGGACTCTAGCTTCTATGGAAAAGACAGTGGCCCGATATCACCAGGAGTGAAAAGGCAATAGTTAAAATAGAAAAACAAATTCTCGAGGAGGTAAAAGAGTGAGTAACCAGTGATGGATGAATCAAGAAGGGAATATAGTCAGTAGAAGAGCCGATTACCCAATTGTCAACCAAAGACGAGAAGGAAAAAAGAAAAGCCGTAGATATACCTATTTAAGCCAGAGGTTAAATTCTATTAAATTGAAGCTATGGCTTAAATTCTATATCTGAGTTCTAAATGTAATTTAACCAACGTAAACGCATACCTAACGCCAGGAGTCCAATCCGGGCCTTTACAAAAATGGGAATAGTTTTTCGGACCTCTCAGGCAGCGAAAAACCAAAGAGGTTAAAGGGCACAGAATAGGTCATATGCATACTAGCCTACGGATGATAAGCCTAAATGAGGATGCTTGGGAAGTCCCGCCTCCTCGGCAAAAAGCTATTGCGTTTTTATGACTTCTTACAGACATTTCTTTTGTATTGAAAATGAACAACGGCTCTTTAATACCTGAAATTAGTCGCAGGGGCGTCAGATTCGTCCTAATGATATTTTAGGGAAGTATTATTATTCTACTGGCTAAAAGCTGGTATACATTTAACATATATGAAATACATAAAATCATTTGTTTGCTTATTTGTGCACTTTCCACTGTTTATTTGGCGATTTTTTAAAAGTGTTTTCCATTATTAATCTTTCTACTATTGCTTTTACTGCGTACAGAAACAATATGATCCATGAAAATGTTGACTAAAATTGCTGACCTTGCTTCATGAATCAGCTTGGCAGCCGTCTTCCAACCTCCTCGCGATAAACGGTTCAACTTACGGTGTCTATTGAGGACGAACTGTTTAATCTTCATCAATCTTGATTCAAGCGTCAATCAATTCGGAGGCGAAATAGCAGTGGCGTGGTGAAAAATATTTCTGACGCCAATCCTTCCAGGAACGAACTCAAAACCAAAAGGTTTCTTTGGATGACTGTTAACTAATAAAAAATTATAAATAAGGCATTAAATACGTGTTGAATATTATTTAGTTCACTCTGATGTTAACTGGGGTTCGGTTTTGTGTGAATCAGTGTCCAAGTAAACCTTTTGTTGCTAGGTAGGAAACTGTTACAGATAAGTTGACAAATCTATCAATTTTAAGGCGGATGATTTTCTTTTTTTCATTCTCGTCTTTTAGTTTTATCTTCCAAAAATTTACCTCAGTGTTAATAATGTTGTTAACACTAGAAGGACCTTGATTCTGGATTGCATAAGAGGACTGAACGCGATGAATTTGGCTCATCGCGTTGTAATTCAATTTTTTGCAACTTGTGAAGTTAATACGAATCCGTTAAATACGAATCAATATATGATGAATAAAAACGTTATTTACATTTGATAAACATCGTGTACAACAGATTGACAACATTTTCAAATATATTGAATTTCCTAAAAAAGCCATATTTCCGAAGTTGAGAGTGCTGTCGGGAAGATAAAAGTTGTCATTATCATCATCATCATATTTTTATTATATTCGCACATTATTTTATTATATTTGCATTAAAAGGGTAATTTTAGTGAATATATACATAAACACATTTGTCGAGCAAGTAAGAGTCATAAAATTAACTATTTTCATCATCATCACAGCAGCCAACAATCCTAAGATTGGGTTGCCGAACTCCATTCGTTTGATAACATTTCGAATGCTTCCAGCTTTAACTTCTCCGCTGCTGTTATTGTCAATCATGCGTCATTTCCATAAAAGAATCTTATAGTCGAAATTTTATGATGATTATTTTCCTTATTTCCACGCTAGTATTTCCAGCTTTAAGTACTCTCTTCTTTTAGTGGAATTCCCTCATCCGTTGGACTATTCTACTGACTATTTCTTTCTTACTTCGTTCATCGCTGGTTATTGGTCTTCCCAGCGAGCAATACTCTTTTACCTTCTCATGCTACTGTTTTCCTAGGCTAACATTGGTACTGTCATCTTTTTACCTGGTGAATGCCAACACCTTATTTTTAATTTTATTGATCTTCAAGCCATTATCCTTTCCACGGAGTCTTCTTTTTTAGCCTCTGCCATGACGACTATGTCGTAGGTGAAATGCAGCATAGTGATATCTCCCCGTGGATATTCACTCCCAAAGACTTTTCTTGGATGAATTTCGCGACATAAACATAAAAAGTACGGGAGATAAGGTATAACCTTGTCTCACACGCTTCGTTATTCTAGTCTTCGTAATTTCTCTATTGTTAAATCCTAGTTTAATCACAGCCACCTGGTTTTGTAGAACCAGTGGATACCTCTTCGGCCATTATAAGATCCTCCAATTTCCTTTAGAATCCTCATCATAGATTACCAATCCAACGCAAAATCTTTCATCAATATTGCTTACGTAACGAACGTCGGTTTCTTCTTCTTCATTCTCTTCTCAATAAGAAGATTGAGAGTCGAAATCGCTTCTCTTATACCCTTGCTTTTTATTAATCCATAGTTAAGAACTACGTAGCATTTCGTTTATTTTCTGTAGATGATTCTCGTCAATATTTTCCAGGCATGTGTCGCCAGGTTGTCTTAAAATTTGTACAGTTCTCATTCCTCTTCTTTGAGAGAATAGGGATGATGATGGTCTCCACGAAGTTCATCCTAGAAGTCTTCTGTTGAGTGCATGTCGCAGATGGTTTTGAACACCTAAGTAGATGTCTTCTTTGCATTTTTAATTTGCTCGGCAGGAGTAGCATCAATTTCAGAGGCCTTTTTTATCCGCTGGTCCCTTACTGCTGTGCACAATTTCCTATGTTAAGAGTGAGTCTCCCATATCATTCTTTTTGATTTCGATTTTTCTCTTTGATAACCTTCGCATTGAATTGTTTCCGTTGTCAACTGTATCTAATATTCTCTCTTTTTACTTTATCTTCATGGTCGATTAAATGCTAGGAATTCTTCCCTAATGGCATTATATCTTGTGGCCCGTTACTTGAAGTGTTTCCTTACCATCCCGAAGGCTCTTCCACCTTTCCACGTGCCAGTTTTTTTTGTTTATCTTCACATAGATACTTCCTTCGCATTTATCCTGCTTTTCTCACTTTACGGTTTATCTCATTTTATTCTTTTGTAGCTGAGTTGCCCCTCTTTAGGTTTCGCAATCTTGTATTTTCTATTCCCTTCAGTCAGGTCTAAGGTAGTCTGAATGCCTAGTAAAGTAGCCGTACATAGTAAATTAAGTAATTATAAATTATCCTGAAACTTATATAATAGCATGATAATGAATACGAATATAGGAAATATTTACGAATATAAGAAATCATTTGAATGAAATCATAAAATATGCGTAAAATAAAATTAAAAGATGGGACATTTTGTTTTAAGTAAACGGTCGCATTTGGGGCTTTAAGGTATAAATAAATACATTAAAAAAAATATAAACTCAGCTATGTGAAAGATACAGAATATAAAGAAAGCGTAAAGTGATTAGGCGCGTCCGGTCCCTCTATCTAGTGTTAAAATCTCACTTAAATCGTATCCTTACATTCAACTGACCGCAATGTTTAATAGCATATACGGTTGCAGTATAAAAGGATACGGCAGATATCGATCACTGCTTGTGCCATTGTGCAGTGGTGGCTCAAAATAGCATGAATTCGCTGAGGTTTCTCTTTAAAGAGTCACTTTGTCTGTTGAGAAAGAAATAAAAAATCTAAAGCAATTAGAAATTGCTCATAGGAAAAATGGCCCAAAAATAGCCAGATGATGACGAAATAATATGACGAAAAATTCTGCACGGAAATTGTTTTCCCCTTTTAATCACATTGAAAATTGAAACCCTCACTGGGCTTGAATGTAGCAGAATATATCGGGGTTTTCAATTTTTATCCTGATTCACCGGGCAACTAGGAAAGTCTTCGGAAAATTTTAACCCGCTAATTGTATTCTATTGGCCCAGGAATTCGTGTCAGTGAGTCAGTTCTGTAGATTTCTAGGTATTATTTTGCATCCAACTGTATGTCCGAAGGTGAATTTTTATTCAGTATAGCGATAAAATAGAATAAGATATGAAAGACAGTGATTATAGAAAAATTAATTTATTGGGGATCAGTTTTTTTATTGGCTCAGTATTGTTTTAAAGAGGATTTTTCTTAATGCTTGAAAGTGTATAATCATTCCTTATCGGTTATATCAACAGTAAGAGTACTACTATAATTTTCTTCAGCACTCATAATTCAAAATGAGTAGTGCTCCTGCCAGCTTTTGAGTGGGCAGAGAAAACTTCGTGAAGATTTACTGTCGGTGGCTGGGAGTCAATCGGCTACGACCGAAAATCCCACCTGCTATTCACGAATATGATTATGTCTATAGATTTGTTAAAACATGTCTTTTTCAACTCATTGTATATATTTATTTCAAATATGGAAACATCAGCCTGAAAATCTGTATGACATAGTTCTGTGAGTCATATGCATGTGTGTCATTTTAAAAAAATTGCTGAGCAATTTTATTCATGTATTTCGTCATTTCAAATATTTTGTACCTTCTTTCTTACAAAAGCGTGTTATCAGGTAGAGTTCAGTCGAATATTGCCTTCCGGTCATGGTGGATGATTTTTTTCCCTGTGAAAGTCTTGCTCATGTGCATGGTGTTATCAGTGTCATCACTTTGGCCGTAAATGTGAAAAACTTGGAAAATATTTATGGCATATTCGTGTTCTGGTAAATCATAAATCGATTCAATCGCTTTCGCTCAGTGGATTGTATTGGATCCATAAATATTGAAACGCTTTCTGCTGAAGAAAATATTCCGTGTTATCTACTTGATGACAGCACATATAACGTTACTCTAAACGTATCCAAAGTCTGAGAATTTCCCATCGTTGGCTTGCAAGAGGAGGGGATACTATGTATTGATTCAGCAACCATAGATAACTCTACCTACATTCAAATTGAAAAAATGTCTTCTCCGCTGCCTCATTCGCAACATGAATTTCCAGAACAGCAGTGAAGCATTTGAGCTCCATTGAGCCAATCAATTGCAGCTCTAGTTCACTCGAAAATTCCATCTCACGAACTAGGACACGTACCTGACTAGCGTACGGTTAGTGACGTGGCAAGTCTAGGTATAAAAATTAAAGGTAAAATCCTCATAAAGTTGGAAAACATTTGGAATTTATATCATTCGAATGTAGCATCAATGAGTTTTTATTATATAAGTTTGATATGGAGGTATTTGATAAAATAATTATGTATCATAGAATTTAATCCATTTTTAATATTTATGTTCATCATTTCATTAATCCTGGAAATACTAAAATAACTTCAGTAATTGGTAACGAGATCCATTTCTTTTCGTGGATGCATTTTTTTGTGGAATACGCTTACTCAGAATTTCCGTATCTTCTGTTTATTTACACACATTATTATTTTATTATTAGAATCAATCAAGAAAACATAGTATTTGCTCCCGTCTTACCTGTTTTGAAGTATCATTTTCGTATTACTTCTTATGTTTGTTAATAATTCATTTCAACTAAAAAAAGGTGACGCTCACGGTTGTCAGATCAGTAACGCGTATACAAGAAATTGACAATATACAGTAAACTCTAACATAGCGCATAAGACGCGGTTATAGAAATGTACCCGATTTTACATAACGCGATTTTTACTTTCGGTAAGACGCTGTTTCGGATATCTCGGTCGGAGCAAACCTGGGAATCAAGCTCCTTCATGATTCTATACATTTGTTCAAGGATTAGAAGTAATGTTCAAAGACGTGCACCTGTCGCATCAAAGCACATTGGGAGGGAAGAAAACCATAATTCATGATATTTGCTGCACATTCATCATTCCATTACGATACATGTAACTTTCTGCCCACTACTATTGGTGACTTCATTTGCATTACAATCGTTCGACGTTACCAATGTTCGATGTTCTCCAAGCCTTAGATCCCTTTTCCTTCAAGATACGCGATTAGGGATTAGTGGTGAAATAAAGTGTTGTCCAAGCAAAACGACTGGCGTTGCAAGTATTTCGGTGAGGACACTATCAAAAAGTTGTTGAAAACAACACATTAGTTTAGTGATATCGTCGCAGCCACAAAACGATGCCACCACATTGGTCGTCGAGACAACCTTCAAGAGCATCGGCACCACCGTGAAGGAATGACGTACGTCCATACGACCATTACGTTAGGCTGGAAAATTTAAATTTTAGACAAACTGAAATCAGGCCAAAAACCCTTGTCCCTAGGGAGAGAACTCGGGGAGTACGAGTCAACATACGTACCATACGAATAAATGAAGGAAACATAAGAGCTGGCTCCAGTGCAGGGACTTCTAATGACGAGAAAATAAAAGGATTTGCAAAATAAATATTTATTTGTGTACGGTGGAAAAATGCTTGTGACTGTGGGTTAAAGACCAATATCAAAGAATGGTTACGAGTTCAGCTATAATACGTATTAAGGCAGTGGTTTAATACAACACCTTATCTAAAAAAATCCGGAGTCTTCTACCAGTGCATCTTTTATTGCGAGTTCTGGATGGCTTGAGGAGCTTATAAAACCATACAATAACCACAACATTATATTAGAGGGGAGCTAATCATCAGACAGCCCAAACTTTTATTCCAGTGTTTTCTGTCCTGGTTGAAGAAAGAGGTTATGCCTTAACAAATTTTCAACGCCGATAAGACAGCCTTGTTCTAGAAAAAGATGACAAAGAGAACCTATGATTCAAAGTAGAAACGATGAGTGCCAGGGTTTAAGGCCACTAAACAACGCCTTACACTGTTTTTTTCTTCAAATATTTCAAGTGGCTTTAAGTGTAGGCCGATAATTGTAAATGCTGAAAATCTTCGGGTGTTAAAGGGGAAAAACTAAGTAATCCTACTTGTGAATTGGAAATCAAATAAAAATGCGTATGTGAACGCAGCTTTGTGTACAGATTGGTTCAACTTTTGCTTTGTTTCCAAGAACTTAAAAAGGACAACTTGAATTTTAAGGTCCTTCTAACACTTGACCATCCCCCTGGACATCTAGTTACTCTGCAAATGGCTGAAGAAAACATTGAGTAGTGTTTCAACCTCAAAGTACGACATCCAATGACAACCACTGGATCAAAGAGTTAAGAACACCTTCAAATGCTACCCGGAATCTGCAGCTATTTCGGTCGAACAACTATTTATGACAACTGTAAGAACTGTAATTGATTCCGGACAACGAAAATATTGAGAAGTGATGAGGGTTATTGAAGTCAGACGAAAATGAGTGTCTTTAATTGACCGTGGAATCTCTCGAGGACATTTTAACGCAATTATCGAATTTCAAGAAAAATTACGTCTAGTCCATCCGTGCATAGAAGGAAGCTTTATCAGCTTACCGTGAGCTACAGAAAGCATGAAGAGAGAGGCAAAACAGCTGCATTACGTAGTTCCTCGAGGTTACGTTTTATAAGGCATCTTTTCTCCGTAAATTTTTAGCCCTGGGTTATAACGTTTCTACATCCTCTACCGAGGTCAACTTTTAAAACGCGGAAAATTAACACTCAACTCAGCTGGAATTAAAGCTTGGAGCAACGGCTATCAGAATAAATGGCATTAATTTCTACATTACAAGAATGTAAATTATATTATTGTTGCGATACATGAATATTTCGTAACTGATTCTCATGATGCACGCCACCTTGTCCACCGAAGATGCTGCCTTGAATTTATTTTGTGATGAGCGTTTTCAATCTCTAAACCTTACGCGCTGTTTCTTGAAAGCCACATCATCGTGAATTTCATTTTTCTTTTAACCGTGATAATGTATGAAGATAGAAACGGCTGATTGTTCTATTCCGTGGTCCCATAGAATTTCGCGAAAAAATTTCGTTTTTAAGTTTATTAAAAAAATATTTTGATGAAGCCATTTCACTTAATCTTGTGTACACCCTAGAATGTTAATATGATCTAGAATACTAAAATGATTTATTGAATAACATACTTCTTATTTAAAAAAGACAATTTTACTATGCTGGACCACTTTCCCAAAAATACAAAAAATCTCTGCTAAACGTTGTACAGTTACGATATTATATCCGAAATGCATAGTTACTTAGAAATTACTGACTTTCGGCCTGAATCAAACGTGAGGTGTTAAGACTGTGTGATGAAACTCGGTATTTCCATACGTTAGGCGTTGAGATTACGGAACGAATCACGGTATTTCCCGTTTTCTCTTTGTTTCACATAGCGTGATTTTACAAGATGCGACGATTTCAAGGAACCTAACCTCGTGCTATGTGAGGGTCTACTGTATTCAAATATATTGAATCTTCTCAAAAAGTCTGGCTGACCTGTATGAGATAAATGGCTACTGAGTATGTGGATTTTACTTGATGTGGATGTTTTTCTTCTTTCGGTGATTTAACGAAAAATGTTATGATGTGTCCTGCGTCACAGAAGTCATAACCCAAATGATCAACATCTAAAATTGACGTGCCTACAGTTCCTCTGCTCTAACTTAGCGCCAAATGCCATTTTATTGGCTCACGTGCATTAAAATGATAAAATGTTTTAGATGTGCAATAACTTATATGCCGTACAGATTTCCGTTTCATTACTGAAGGATTTTAATTTGAAACTTAAAGCCGTTGGGTGTATGGAAAAGTCATAGATTGTTTAAGCAATTTAGGTCCATGATTCTCAAATATGAAGCATAAAAATGGTGAACGTTAGCATTTACTCGTAAATCCTACATGCATGCCCTAGGAAAAACTTGTACCCTCTTGTATACAACAGCATCTCATTCTATGGTCAATTTCCATGTCGAGAATAAATTAAATGAAATGTAGCACTGGATAATGTTAAGAGATGCTATTACAGAAATGACACTTCTTCTGGTGCTCAGTTGGTGGTTCCATTGCAAATTACTGAAATCTGTGTTGATAAACGTTTAACACCAGTTAAAAGAATATTTTTGATAAAATAGGCATTTTCATACTCTTTACCTCCTTTCGAGTATTACTATTTATGGTAGATCATAAATGTAAATGCTGCATAAAGTGTGTAAATTAATTAAAACATTTCTCCACTACAGTTAAAAAAGAACTACTCAGCAAAAGGTTTAGCTGTATAAAATTGTTTACTCTTTCATTAATTTCAAGTAAATCGTACATGATATACAGCAATCCACCTATAATCATGTGAATAAATTAAACATCACTCTATAGTAATCAACGTTCATCTAAATATGTTTAGGGAGTATTTCATCAAATATGTATTGGGAGGTTCGTTTTCTTCCTAGTGGCTTTGTCCAGGAAGTACGCTACCTTCAAGCAATCGAAATTGCCGTGTGCGACTTTCAAAGCCTTAGACCCTTAGGCGATTTTGCCCTCAGTACAATTTTTCATGTTACACTATCATGATATTTCAAGAGTTATAGCTTAATAGACATTGACATTTAATATCGTCTTAACGTTTATAATGCCTTGATTTACCGTAAACTTTTCTATAAATAATTATCATGTACCCTACCTTCGATGTTGGCCGAATTACAAGTAACAAAATGACAGCATGCGTCTGCTTTTGTGAGGGATATCAAGATAGTGAATATCCGATTAGCGTGATTCTATTCCCTCATCAATGTAGGTGTTAGAGATCGCTTCTTTGAGAGATAATATGAGGATAGGGAAATTGAAGAATGTATGAGACTAGTGACCATATAGAAAGGCACCAAAACCTAAAATCTGAGCTTATACCATGATGTTTTCTTCGACCAAGAAAACCTGCTGATATGGGCTCATGTGTGATACTTCGTTCACAGAAATTGTCGGCTAATGAACGCGGACTAAGAACTACTCTCGAAGAGTTCTTAGTTTAAAGAACTTTAGAATTGAGCATTTAATCATTTAGCGTTAAGTATTTGAACGTATCAGACTTTAACTTGGCGATTATTGGCGAAATATACTCACTCATCAGCAGTTACAGCTCTTACATTAAGTTAGAGTAGTTGAAAATCTTATCTCGCCGCTTCAAATTGCCAAGTCTATTTAGTTGCTTTGAATATGATATTCAATGAGCAACGTGAAGTTAAGACCAGATTAACAGGAACGACTTTCTCCTTGAGCCACTGCATTTTCTGGTTTTTTTAATTACTAACCAATAATAATTGATACTGACTAGACGTCTTGACAAGTATTTTTCTGCTGGCAATGGTGGCAGGTCGTATTGTTCACGTCAATTAACCGCATCGAATGGAAGAGAATGCTAAGCCTAGTCATCCAAAATCCAAAGGCTTGGGCTAATGGCTCGCACACATCCCTTATCGATGTGGCAATATTATAAAGAAGAATTAAAAATGGTTGTATTATTCCGTTAAAAATAATCGTCAACAGTGGCTTTAAAAAGTAATCTGAAATCAGCTGTAGCATTCCCACTGTTAAGGGCCTTAGAAAACTGTACAAGATGAACCTGTAAATAAATGCATATGCATTAAGATCGTGTGCTGTTGATGTTACTGAGAAAAATGATTTGTATGATGTCATCTTACCTTGTTAGCTGTAAAATAAAAATAGTAAAAAATGCGACAAAAATGTGCGCCGAGCCAAAAATTTCAGCCCAAAACCTAGTGACACACACGTCCGATTTCTCTATTAGTATTTCCGCCATTATCGGAGGAGGTTTGTCAGTGGTTTGGTAATACCTAAAAACAAATTTCTGTAATTTAGAAGAATTTTTAAAATCATTTTAGCATTCTTTGGGATGTTCGAATTCCGACAAACCTACGCGGAATTTCCATGATCGAAGTAATAGACGTCTATCTTTTCCGGTATTTCAGGATACATGTCTCGAACTTCGTGAGGACTTTCATCACTCACTTGGGTACTAGCTGAAATTTTAAGAATATAATTTACTCTGCGAAATTTAAAAATATATCATTGCTAATCCATGGAATAGATAGTGGCAGTAAACATTTCAAAATCAGCTACTCACTTTCGGTTTTATTTACATGTTGGCTTTTTGTCCCCTTCGGTATCCCATCTACCAAGTCAAATATTAATCTCTGCAAGGAAATAAGCATAAAAATATCATGTTATTTTCGGTTTTACACAATTACATGTGCTTTTTGAAGTACACATATTTGAAATAATGGCATGTAGTCTTGCGTAAAATCGGTGCCCCACGGTCCAATTTTCATCAAATATTTTGGTCAAACTGGTCCATACAATGTTTTGGATAGACCAGAAATGGGGTGTCCCAAGGCGCAATGTTTTGGTCCAAAATAGACGAACCAATGATACATGAGAACATGGTACACAATGAAAATGGCTACCTCAACTGAACGCGAATAAGCCGCAATAATTGTACTTTTAGCTAAGAAGTCGTGCATGAATTGAATTAAGTTAATGTAAATAAATCATGCATTAGGTACTGTACATATATATAACGTATAATATAATATAATGTGTGTATATATTATATATATAACAATAAAACTGGTCACAGGTGTGCAAAAGTCTAGAAACACATAAATAGAAGACACTCACAAAGATCAGGTTCCAATATTTCGGTGGCCTCTGCCACCTTTCTCAAGGGAGAGGAGAGAACTAACTGAGGGGGCAAGGAAGGTCAGGGAAACAAGTGAAGGGTGGGCGTAAGGGAAAGGAGGGGTAAGGACGAGGGGGAAGGGAAGGGGTATGAGAAGAGGTATGAGAAGATGAAAGAAAGAAAGAGAGATGGTTCCTTTAATGAGCCCTGTTAATTTCCGGTTTTCGGAATGCATGAAAGAGCCAAATTAATGATTGCTCCAACATTTTAAGTTGGAGGGGAGACGCTGAAGGTGGGAGGGAGGCCAATATGCCCACCTTGAAACAGTTGTTGAAGGAGGAATCGTGGGAGGAGGCATGTATGGCTACCGGGAGAGAATAAGAACGGGAGGAGGGATTATTGCAAGAGGAGCGGTGACCATTCATACGGATGCAAAGAGGGGTGGTGGAGAGGCCGATGTAAAAAGAGGGACAGAATTGGCAGAGAAGAAGGTAGACAGTATTTTCAGTGGTGCAGGAAAGTGAAGGCATGGAGGGAAGCGAAAAAGAGAGGAATTGTTTGGGGAGAGGCTGGGTGATCAGGATAGGACAGGTTTTGCATCTAGCGCGATTGCAGGGGGAAGGGGTTGTTTTTGGAAGAAGATGGTATTTGGACAGAGGTCTGGTGGTTCTCAGGATACCAGAGAGGTTGGGGGGACGTTTGAAAGTAAGAGATGGGCATTTAGGGAAAATATTGGTGGTGGTAAGATTATCAGAAAGGATAGGGAAATGTCTTTGAGGATGTGTTCAAGGGACTGAATACCAGGGAAGTATGTAGTGCACAAGGAGAGGTTGTCTTTGGTTTTGCGGGGAGGGGCTATGGGGGAGTAAGGCTTATTGGAGATTTTTTTCTTGAGAAGGTGTTCAGGGTATCCTCTTCGGAGGAGAGACTGGTGAAGGTTAGTGAGGAATCTGTCAAGGGAGTCTGGGTTATTGCATATACGGTGGCCACGGATGGAAAGGGAGTAAGGTAAGGAAGTTTTGGTGTGGTAGGGATGGCAGCTATTATAGTGGAGGTATTGTTGCTTGTTAGTGGGTTTGATGTGGACAGATGTGTTAAATTTGTTATTAGGAAGGGAGATATCGACGTCGAGGAAGGTGATGTTGGAAACGAGATATGTGATGTGAAAGAAACTGACGAGGAAGCGTTGAGAGAGGCGAGGAATGAGTTAAGGGATTCGGTGTCGTGTGGCCAAAGGAGAAAAATATCATCTATATAGCGGAGCCAGAGTAGCGGCTTGAGGGGGCATATGGATAGAAAGGATTCTTCAAGGAGGCCGAGGAAGAGGTTAGCATAAGAGGGACTAAATCTACTTCCCATGGCACAGCCCCTTGTTTGAAGGTAGAATTGGTTGTTGAAGGAAAAGGAATTGTGAGTAAGGATGAGGTTGGTGAGGTCAAGAAGGAAGTCAGTGCTAGGAGTGTGTGGAGTAGAACCTTGGTTTAAGAAATAGCGGAGAGAGGAGAGGCCTTCCGAGTGAGGAATAGAGGTATAGAGAGAGGTAACGTCAATGGTGGCCATAATGATATTTTGATCATTAGGAAGTGGAGTGGAATTGAGGCGGTCGAGGAAGTGGTAGGTATCTTTGATATAGGAGGAGAGGCCGTGGACTAGAGGTTGAAGGTAAAAATCTACAAAGGCGGAGATGCGTTCGGTGGGTGAGTAATAGGAGGAGACTATAGGACGGCCGGGATTATTAGGCTTGTGAATTTTTGGGAGGATGTAGAAATGGGGGGTGCGGGGATGAGGTGGGGTGAGAAGGGAGATATCTTGCTGTGTGAGACCTTCACTTGGGCACCTTATTTCCCCGCTTGGTGACATAGGGTGGCCCCCTCGTTCTCCTGATTTGTCCCCGTGCGTTTTCTTTCTTTAGAGCTACTTGAAATCCAAGGTATACCAACATCGTTCTCAAACTCTGGAAGCCCTTAGGGAGGCAATAATGCAAGAAGTTGCTGCTATTCCACCCGAAATGACCCACAGGGTCATGGAAAACTACTGGGAGAGACTTAATCAGTGTATTTCCAATAATGGTCAACAATTAAATGACGTCATTTTTAAATCAATTAATCTAAAACTGCATTGAATGCACTATTTAGAAAGATTTACATTCTTCTTGTATCTTTCTTGGTTTGGTTTTTATTTGCATCCCAAATCGGGGAGGTCATTCTGCCGCACCCTGTAGTTATGGATATTTGTTTAACATTTGATACCACAGGCAACTAGTATACAGGCAACTTCCCTCAGGAACCAAACCCGGGCGTTAAAAAAAATAGCTTCCCGGCCTTTGAGTTGGATGTAAATACTATACCCTATAAATGCTATAATCAAGGAAGATGCCGGAAATTTAAGCGTAGAACAACCCATCCCGGAGATAGAGAAGTGGGTCGGACGGAAGCCGAAAAAGTCATGTTAATGTGTCACGCTCGATTATGGGATGCATGGTTAATTACTGTAATAATGGAACTATTACGTAAGATAGGAATAGATTATAAGGACAGAAGACTACTCCAGAATTCACAAAAAAATGCCAAAGTACAATCATTAAATATCGTCAACCGTAAGTCTAAGTCTATCTCCGTCTTCTTTCCTCAAAGCCCATGTTTCCGCGTCGTACGTTCCCTGCTCATATTAGAATTTCCACTCTTCTATATCATTTCAGGACCCCTTTATCTTGCGGGAATTTTCAACACGCTTGCCATTCATAACGACAGATACAACTATAAACAACAAATTTACAATGGACAGCCTTGCCTAACCCCTCTTCATAATTTCGCCCAATCGGATTCACCACCCTCCATCGAGCTTCTGGAAGACATCCAGATTTTTTTATGAATTTTGAATTAGTCTCCTGCCCTTATGATCTATTCTTATATTACATAATGGTTCCATTAACTTTTCCTCTCACTCACTTTGTTGGCCGCTTTTTCAAAATCAACAAAACACGCAAATACATCCGATTACATTGTTTCTTTGTATTCAAACCTTGCATGAGCCGAGTTTCTAATCAATGTATACATGGTAGAGAAGGAATTGCCGCGGAGCGGAGGGAGGTTGGAAAAAGCAGTGTCGGCATTAGCCTGCTCTACAAAAAACACAAAGAAATCCACGGTTTAACTTCTAATACGACGGCCAGAGATCTTAACCTGAAATGTCTTCCACACAGTACTTAAGTAGGGACTGCCTGGTCTCGAACCGGGGCCTTCGCATTGGGATTTGGGAGACGCCTATATTTTTTACCATTGCGTCTACGAGTGTTTTTGAGGCGTAGAAAATATTTGTATTAATCTCCTTAACACTTTTATTTACTAAGATAGTTTTTCAATATGAAAAATAGCATATACTCGCAGTATGAATTTCCGACGAATATTCATTCAAAGAAATAACCATACGAGTGCGACAGAGGGCGAGGATTGTATGGAATTCTTAGGAAATTGTAAATGTTTCCACGGTAACTTTTCCTCATTTATTACCCACTTGAGCTCTTGAATTTTAATACTTATATTTCACAAAGACTTTCAATGTGTCTCGTCTATTTTATTGAAATCTGCATACATCAGTTGTAGCCTATCGTAGCGCATTTTATGAGCTTTTAGTTACGTCTGCAGACTCTTCACTAAATTGCAAGAGAGGGGACGCGCAACCAACTAAATTTCTAATATCACAATCGTCAGCAGACACGTTAATTCTAAAGCAGAAATCATTTATGTCACAAATATTTTATGATTGAATTCTTTCCTACCATGAAATAAAGACAAAACTGCATTTAGATTCGGGTCGTGACTCTCTCAAGAGTTGTAATCGCGGAAACGTACGCGAAGCATCTTCGAAGGCCTCCACTCCATCCGAGCAGTAATCAAAAAGAAGACTGTATTTTTGGGAGGCCTTGAGGCTGACAAATGGTCACAGAGCACCCTTGAGGCCCTCCCCCTCCAATGCAAAAATCACTGTCCAGGTCATTGAGGTAGAGTCCCTCCAATCCGTGGTAAGGTAAAGAGGGGCGCAAGTCCTACAAGAGCCAATGGACAGTGCTGGAGTGTTATCAAATATTCTTCAACTCGGGACAAAAAAATTGGTCTCCGAAGTGGTAAGATTTTTATGCGGACGGTTGTACAATAATTTCCTCTGGGCTCTCAAAAAATGGGACATTTCTTTAAGGCTGTGATTGGTTGGTTTCATACATTTGGATGGAATTGTTAAATTCCATCCAAATGTATGAAACTGATATGTACCAAATGTACAAAATGAGAAGTTTCATCTATTTGGACCAAAGAAAAGTATATAGAATTTCGGGCCAAAATCCATTTAGATATACAATGGGGTCGTTTACCATATTTTTTATTGCCGAATCTGATAGAGTTTGTAAAATAAAAAGACCGGTATTTTTCCGTTTTTTGTTCCGTCAATTATTTCCCGAGTTATAAGCGGCGAAAAAATGATGTTTTTAACCCTTTCTGAAAAGTGGGCGTGGTGCAACCTCTGACGCATATCGACTTCGTCCAATCACAACTGAGCCCGCGAAGCTACTTTGCCTTATCGCAATGGGGGGGACACAGATGACTCGGCCAATGGGAGCGATTGCGTCAGCATCTGTGGGAGCAGACCTTCCGAGAATCCCCCTCCACTCCCTTCCCCTCCCCTAAAAGCAGCCGAGGACGGGAGGGAAATGACGTCAATGTTATCACAGCAGCATTTTCGATGGGCGTCACCATTTGCTTATTTTAATTTTTGATTTATGAGTTAATGGTTGTGACTAGAAGATTAATTTTTTCACTAAAATTCTTTTTTCGTTTCCATCTAACGATTTCGTGTACAAAATTGCGATTTCTGTTCCGAGTAAACGCCCCCATTGCACCCTGACACATGGTTAAAATCGTTGTACCTAATTTGCATGAGAAATTTTGACCGTGAGACACCGGCTTAAGTATTATATTTTTTAAGTATTATTGTTATCAATTAAATATCTGCCTTATACGCAAGGGTGTGTTAACCTTATATGGAATACCACTGTAGTTTAATACATTGATTATAAAATATTGAACTATTGACGGATTTAAGGAATGGAATCATATTCAGCCTTGACCTTTTGCGTGTAAGTGGAATATAAATTTTTTTAGAAGCAAGAAGTAGTAAAAGTGGAATCTAAAATACAATCTACAATCTATATCTACTGTAATATACTATATGGTCACTTATATACAAGTTGAAGTTGGAGCGGAGAAGATTTTCTGCTTATATTTGATACGTATTTCAAACCTTTTTCCTACCCCTCGCCCATCCTATCTCAACTTGTATATAAGTGAGTACGGATCTGTAATTTGTACCTGAAGATTAGGTTAGCCGTGGAAACCATGGTCGTAGTGTGAAATAAAATTATCGTGGAATTGCAAAGTTTATCCTATCATTCACAATGAAAATCAGCAAATTCCATTAAGTTACGCCAGAAACATCAACCGTGTGCATTTTGGTTTGACGGCGTGAAAAAAACGAGCAAGTTCTGAAACCATTTTAAGAGACAAATTAAGGTCACAACTCAATGAAACTTCTTAAATGTATGAATTAGAAACATTCAATCAGTAAACATGGAAATTTTGGTGGTTCAAAAAATTTATAAAAATTTGTCAAATATTTTTCCTTTGACTGAACTTCGATCGCTAAAGTTCGAACACGAAATAAAAACCAGGTCTGAGGCCTGGTCATTGGTCAGTAATGCAGCTTTCGGTTGATGCCATAAAGCGATCTTATATACTATTCTTTCTGTCTTATCGTTTACATTTACGTGGCAGTCACACGTTTTTCGATTACAGGTACCTAAGTTATTTCTTCATAACCTCATTTTCCTTTTTCGTGTGTGTATTTCATCATACCTCAAGCAGTTTCTTGTCGAACTGTTTTGCATCACGGGTAACAAATTTTGTGGGACTATTTTCGTAAGGCTTCTTCTAAAATAATTTTCCGTTTGAAGGTAATGCCCAAGTTATTTATGCTTACTTAGTTTTCGTACGACCTATATTCTGGGATTGGCTCTTCTATTGAATAAAATGTGTCAGGGGTAATTTCCCTGAGTTAATATTTGTATGATGATTAGACCTTGACGAAAGGTTTCAACATACATCCACATCATTCACTGGGGAGCCTAAGGTCTGTCGCAGAAGACTTCACAATAATTTCTATGGTGATTCCCAAAATTAATTTGAGAAATAAATAAAGGATTTTAATGCCCAATTGACTGCGACTGGCCTTAATGGGGACACGTTTTGTTCATTTGCTCCGTGAGATATTTCCTAAGATCGATGAGAGACTGAGGGAAAGTATAGGTACTTACTCTCGGAGCACGGTCTTCGGACACCTTTTGAACTTTCACTGAATACAAATCTTGTGATCTTCTCTTTTCTGTGGAACTGTTCTTTCTCCATTCAGCACACAGAAGGGAGAGAAGCATAAGTTAACCTCTGGTTGTACCTTTCTGATCACTTCGATTGTGCTTATTGTACGAAAAATACATCACATTTGTCATTTGAGGGATATTGATCCGAACTGGTTTGACTTTAAAATGCCAGTTAGTTTATTTTAGGTTACCTAATCTATAAAGGTCATAAAGGTAAAAGTGATTGATAATTACTTTGAACCGGAGCTGTGCTGTAACTTTTCATCTCTTTGGTGCCTCCTTCCGTGACCATCATCATGTCGGTCTTCGTCCATTTTTCAATATTCAAAGATAATAAATATAGAATGATTATTCTTTAAATTATCATTACGTTTATTATCTTTGATTTGATGAACATGGTGGATAGAATAATTGAGTTACCAAAACAAACCAAAATCGAAAAGCATTCCGCATTGTTACGCGGTCACCACCGTCACCACTTTCGATGACCATTGATGAAATCACTATGAATGAAATGCTCTAATCTAATCTAGATATTTAAATGAGCTCATTCTTCGAATAATTATGTTTCCTAATCTCCCAGATAGGCCCAATTATGCGAAATCGTGAAATGCCCAATTGCATCCCTTGTGATTCTTATTCACTCCTGGCTACTTTCAAGGGAGATGTTAGGCCCGTATTCATAGTCAGGTCTTGAGTCGATCTCAGCTCAAGACTGAGATGAGTCTCAGACCCAACGCGATCTCAAGGCGATCTTGAGATAGTGACTATGAATACGGAATCGCACAAATTCTCAAATGGACCTCAAGCAATCAATCTTGAGACAATGACTATGAATACGGGCCCTAGTTTCACCAGAAATAAGTAAGGTAAAGTACTTTTAATATGAAGAATGAGATAAACTGCTTTACAGTCATGTATACTTGTCTATTAACATATCATCTCTGACTTCACTCTCCACACTCCATATGAAATAGGTTTCGAATTAAAAAAGTTAGAGCAGATGGCCATTCGTATCAGTTGTCTCATTGAGTGTTCGGCATAAAAGCATAATGCATCAATGAAATAAGAAAGTATTACCCCTGTATTTGTACATAGCGGCACGAGTTCATACATTTTTTCGTGGATATTATACGATCTTATTTGTATAGTAATAATATTATTATTACACATACTCCTTGGCTTTGGTCACAGTCTACGTAAATCATTAAGCGTTTTTGACCTAGCACACAAACTCGTTGCATATTGATGATGCAAGCTACCGCCCTTTCAGGCGTTCTTATGCAGCCAGCGATCAACTCTGCGGACTTAATTTTAGAAAATTTTAATGTTGCCGGGGAGGAATGTTGACTCAAAGAAAATGAGGAATCAGAGAAGGTGGGTTGAACCAACAATTATGATTAATGGAGTATATATGGCTATCATCGAAGGAAGAATGCATGGTAAACGAGGCAAGAGGAAAATAATGAGCATTTAGGTGAGGTAAAAGCAGATAGAAAGTACGGTAATCTGAAGGAAGAAATAGTGTTGGGAAGGATGCTTTCAAAATGCTATGTAAAATGGTAATATTTCATTAAAACTTACCCTGATAGAAAATGGATATTTATTAGTTATAAATAGGGACCCTGAAAAGTGGTTAATAAAGTCGAGGGAAAGCGGTGTAAAAATCATAGTCCCAGTGGTGCAAAAATCGCAAATTTCATGCTCCGGCGGTGAAAAAAATATTTCCACATTTCTCAATTTAAACAAAGAATTGTGTTAAGGAAAGAAAAAAAAAAATTGAAAAGTTTGTATTGCTGAAGCTGATTTGATGAGTATTTCGAGACGAATTTCACTACTCTTTTGTTTTTATGCCTGTTGGGTGCCTTTTTGCTTGGGTCAGCCCAGTCAAGCCTTGTCCATGCTGCGGTGTAGTACCAACGAATAAATTCATATTGAGTAATGTCGATCTTTTTTTAATACGGAACCTCAATATGGTAGCAGAGCGTGGTTTCTCGGTTGTATGAATAGTGTTCGATGTTTTCAATCGTGTTTTCGCGAGTTAAGTTGCGTTTTTCGCTTCGCGTAAGTCATCGTGACGGTTGGCGGTTTTTTCGCGCCACGTTCTCGTTTGGATATTTTGCTTGGTTGCACTTGTGAATTAACTGTTTGCTGTTAAGTGCAAAGCATGGAGCTCCATGGAATCGAGAAGTTACGCGGTAATGAGAACTGGACGATTTGGAAGTTCTCTGTGAAAAACATACTACGAGGCATTGAAAATGCATACGAGGTTTGTACTGGAGAGGTCAGTAAACCAGTACATGTGGAAGGCGATTCATCCTCAAACGAGCGAACTTCGTATGATGCAGCGTATAAAGTTTGGGACAAGGCAGATCGAGCGGCATGTCAAGTCCTGGTAAGGACTGTTGAATCGAAAGTGGCTGCTCTTCTCGTCGCGTGTGACTCAGCGAGGGACATGTGGTGCAAATTACACGCTGTATTTGAACAACAGACCAAACAAGCTGCTCACACTGTCCAGGCGGAGTTTTTTGGCTTCAGCATGAGCCTCGCTGATGATATGGTGACGCACATCGCGAGGTTTGAAGGGTTAGTCCTACGAATGCAGCAGCTAAATGTAAGGCCGGATGAGTCATCTCTGATGGTCAAGCTATTGGACACGTTGCCCGACGAGTATGAGAGTCTAAAACAGGCATGGTGGGCGAGACCTGAAGATCACCAGACGTTCGCGAATTTGGTGGCAGTGTTGACTTGTGAGGATATGCGTCGTTCGAAACGAGCTGAAAGGAAAGAAGAAACAGTAGCACTGATGACAGCAAGACCCAAATTTCAGGGAAAAACTGATCGTTCCACTTTTGCCGGTGGTCCAAGTAGAAAGAAAGGGGAATCTTCGCGAGAGAAAGTAAAAGAAAAGAGGAAATTCAAGTGCTATGGTTGTGGTGGATTAGGACACATGAAAAAGGATTGCCCTTCTTCGAAACATAAGAGAGTGGAAAATAAATATAGTGCTTCAGACCGTAATGATGAGATTGATCAGGCTTTCATAAGTGAAATTTTGAATGCAGAGTCCGTTAGTGATATGTGGGTTGTAGATACCGGCGCCACCGATCACATATCAAACCAGAGAGAGTGGTTCTCTTCCTTTGAACTGTTTGCAACGCCTTTGAAAATATTTATTGGTGATAAATCCACAATGAATGCACTAGGAAAAGGGACAATCAAGTTTGAATCCTGTGTTGACGGTAAATGGTTACCGTGTCGTATGGAGAATGTACTATATGTACCCATGGCCCGGAGAAATTTGTTCTCCGTTGTTTCCGCACTTGATAAAGGCCTGTCATTTAAGTCGTCGAAGACAAAGTGTGAATTTCTTAAAGACGATGTTGTGAAAGCTTGCGGTGTCCGGTATGGGCAATTATTTAGACTCCATATCCGTGTGGTGAAATTTGAAGTAACAGGTGCCAAAGAGATGAATGTAGCATCGAAAGATACACTGCAAATTTGGCATGAGCGTCTTGGTCATCAAAATAAACGACATGTCCAGAAGTTTCTCAAACAACGAGGAATTGAAGTTGCTGAAGATGACAACTTCTGTGCCGCTTGTGTTCAAGGTAAGCAGCATAGGAGTAGCTTTCATTCAAGAAGTCAGCGAGCTAAAGAACCAGGGGAGTTAATACACGCTGACGTCTGTGGGCCGATGGAGTGTGAGTCACTGGGTGGAGCACGGTACTTTGTATGCTTTACATGTGATTACTCCAGGCTGCGCATGGTCTACTTTCTTAAGGAGAAATCGGAAACTGTGCAAAAGGTAGCAGAAGTGTTGCAGATCGTAAAGAATCAATGTAGACGACCTGTACGTATATTCCAGTGCGATGGTGGTCGGGAGTTTGTCAACCATGACGTAGAAAAACTGTTAAAGTCGATGGGTGTGAGCTTTTGCGTCTGCAATCCATATACGCCTGAGCAAAATGGTTGTGCAGAGCGTAGTAACAGAACTGTGGTTGAACTCGCTCGCACTATGCTATTAGCGAAGAATTTGCCTAAAACATTGTGGGCAGAAGCAGTTAATACAGCTGTGTATGTTCTCAACCGAACAGGTCCAAGCAGTGTGGATGGAAAAACACCATATGAGATTTTTACAGGGAAGACAGCACATCTGGACAAGCTCCGTGTTTTTGGTACCAACTGTTACATTCACATACCGAAAGTCCATCGGAAGAAATGGGACTCCAAGAGTCAGTGTGGGGTTTTTGTGGGATATTCTGAGAATATAGATGGATTTCGAGTATGGGTAAAGCCTGGAAACAAGGTAGTTAGGAGTTGTGATGTCATATTTGAACCTGAGACTGGTGGAGGGCTGCTGACGTTATTTCCAACGTACACACATGACGAGTTGGAAGTTTCTGAGCTGGAGCCCTCAAATGATCCTGAAGAGGACTGTGTCGATGAACCCACCAATAAAGGTGAGAGAAACCTACGGGATCGTTTGAAAATCAAGCCTCCTGAACGCCTCATTGAGATAATGTTAGCTGAGATTAATGAGCCAAGGAGCTATTCTGAGGCAATAGAATCAGATCAGCGATTACTCTGGGAGACTGCTATGGAGGAAGAGATGTCTGCACTGAAGGAAAACTTGACCTGGACCTTGACTGCCCTACCAGGTAATCGCAAACCCATCTCAAATCGATGGGTTTATAAAATAAAACGTGCAGCTGATGGTAAAATTAATAGATACAAGGCACGGCTTGTCGTGCGAGGGTTTAGCCAGCGAGAAGGAGTGGACTACAGTGAAACGTTTAGCCCTGTTGCCCGGTTCGATACTATTCGAGCTGTATTAAGTATTGCTGCCAAGGAACACATGCATTTGGCACAATTTGATGTTGAGACTGCTTTTCTCAATGGGGTCCTTGATGAAGAAATCTACATGAAACAGCCAGAGGGATTTAGTGATGGCACTAGCAGAGTTTGTAAGCTTCATAAAAGTTTATATGGGCTAAAGCAATCCCCCCGGTGTTGGAATAAGTGCTTTAAGGGAGTTCTCAAGGACTTTGGGCTGTGTGAGAGTGGGGCAGATCCTTGCTTATTTTATGGGACAGATAGCCGTGACAAATTGATTGTGGTCATCTACGTTGATGATGGACTTGTGGCTGCGTCAAATAAACATAGAATTACTGAATTTATGCGACGTTTAGAAATGGAGTTTAAAATCACTAGTGAACCAGTGGGATACTTCTTGAACATACATATTAGACAAAAATCAGAGGGTTCAATCTTCATCAACCAAAGTTCTTATGCTAAGGGGGTGCTCCAGCGGTTCAAGATGGCAGAAGCAAATCCAGTTTCTACACCAATTGAGCAGTATTTGAAAGCAGAGGAAAGGACGGATGCTGAGACAACTAGTGCACCATATCGAGAGGCTGTGGGCTGCCTGATGTATCTGGCTGTCGCTACTAGGCCAGATATAGCATTCTCGGTGAACTATGCATCCCAGTTCCTTGATAACCCCGAGGTAAGACATTGGGGTCTAGTTAAACGGATTTTGAAGTATCTGCAGGGTTCATTGTCACAGGGAATTTTATACAGTTCATCTGAGACTGAGGGGGAACTAGTTGGTTACAGTGATGCTGATTATGCCAGCGACCCTGATTCACGGCGGTCAGTCAGTGGCATTGTGTTTATGCATAGTGGTGGTGCCATCACCTGGGCCAGCAGGCGGCAACAGTGTGTGTCGCTGTCAACCACAGAGGCTGAGTACATTGCTGCTAGTGAAGCCGCAAAGGATGCTGTCTGGTTGAAGAGACTCTTTGATGAAATTTCCCCATTAAAATGTCCCCCAGTGTTGTTTTGTGACAATAACAGTTCTATTAAGCTTGCTAAAAACCCTGAATTTCATAAAAGGTCAAAGCACATTGATGTGCGATATCATTTTGTTCGTGAACAACTCCAAAAAGGACAATTAACAATTCAATATGTTCCAAGTAAAAGGCAAGTTGCAGATGTTTTTACTAAGCCTGTTCCTAGAGTGCAGTTTGAAAATTTGCGTTCTTTATTGGGCATGTGTGAACTTTAATTTGAAGTTGAAAGTGAGTTATTTACTTGGATTGTAAGCTTTCCTTTCTGTTTCTCATTTTTATTTTGCTATTGATGAAGTAAGAGACAATTTGAGCAAAAGAGATGTTTATTGATATTTGATGTATTTCATTTTGTTTGTTGTTTGTTGCAGCAATGTAAACTTTTAGGGGGAGTGTTAAGGAAAGAAAAAAAAAAAATTGAAAAGTTTGTATTGCTGAAGCTGATTTGATGAGTATTTCGAGACGAATTTCACTACTCTTTTGTTTTTATGCCTGTTGGGTGCCTTTTTGCTTGGGTCAGCCCAGTCAAGCCTTGTCCATGCTGCGGTGTAGTACCAACGAATAAATTCATATTGAGTAATGTCGATCTTTTTTTAATACGGAACCTCAATAAATTGTATTAGATACATAATTTGATATACCTAACTTATTTTATTTAATATTCATTGAAAGGTAACAAAATACGCAGAGATATGCGTAAAATACAGGCCATAACGAAGTTGACTCAATGGCCACCTAGCCAAAGGACGGTGTTGTGTGGGTTGCCTACGGCCAATTTCCTTGGTCAAGGTCCGTCGATGTAGACGGACCTTGTCCTTGGTACTGCTTCTCTGCGTCTACTAAACATAAACCTCGTTGCGTCAGATATATATAAATATCGGTTTCAAACTCCTTTTAGCGATCTAATATGCAGACAATTTTCGGAATTATGGTCAACAGAGATACTTTTTCTGATCAACACTAGCTCCGATCGAACTATAATTATACGTTTAAACGTGTGGTGACATTAGTTTATCCACAGGATCCAGAGATACTGAGAATCGTAAATATATGTCTGCCCAGACTTGTCTTTTGTAGGTACCTCCCCGCCGCGGCTTATTCAAAATGACAATACCTTGCCTTGACTTAGGTAATTTTTCTAAAATTTCTTTCCGGACAAATAATGCACCGCATCATTCGCAAATATTAGTGTGCCCCATTTCGTACTTTTTACCGACCCGCCATGTTGGCGACTCTCCATTCCCTCCACCCTCCACCACGGGCGCCCAGTAAGTTTGCTGCGGCGGGAATGCCGTCGTGCCGGAGTCATATCATAAAGTCGGCAACATATTCTCAACATCAGTCAGTGAATTCGATAGTTTATCCTTAAGTAACTCTTTTTGTCTACCCTAGGAGTAATTGCGACCGGTCAGTCACAGCTTTGGTGGAGCGCTCTTTGAATGAAATTATTAGGTACGTCCATTTGATAGCTTTGTCTTTTCGCCCAACAGCTAAGACATTTAAGTTACTCTTGTCCAGCGTAGTTATTGGTCCCATTAATGCTATGTGAAGATTTAATGAAATCATTTTTCACAAGCGCAATTGCTTTAATGGCAACTTTTCTGAAGAATCTTTCGGGATAAATACTACGCATGTCATTTCGGCGGCGCGACGAAAACGAAGCGACCTGACCCCACCACCATAAATGTGATCTAGGGAGGCATATGCATATCATGGTCACGCGCATCATCAGACTGATGGTAGCGGCATGGCAACGTAAATAATAATTATGTATTTATTTCACAACATGAGTTTGCAAACATTTTTTCACCAAATGGGGCATCTTTCATTTCGCGTCTTTACATACATATCAAAATAAAACGTGAAGCATTTCATGTTTTTTTCGCAAAATATCGCACTAACAGCCAAATACTGCTAAATTTCGCGAATAAATAGCTCTTTACGAAATTTCGGTGACTTTCTCTAACATTAAAATGGCAAATTTTAACTTTTTAGGGTTTTAAATATCAACATGACTACTTTTATGCTCTTAAAAATAAATACGCAAAAAAACCCATTCGCGATATTTCAGGGTCCCTATGGTAGGGAAGAAACATCGACGCAGGCCCGGTGACGGGATTCTCGGGCCCCTGGGCAACTGAAGGTCCGGGCCCCAAAATTCCGGTAAATTCACTCAATTTAAACCAGAACTGCGAACTTTCATTTTATTTTATAACCAAGCCTGATCATCAGCTTTTTCTGCAGAAGAAATGTGCACACTGCTATGCATTATCTTTTGATTTACAATACATTGTACTTTTTATGTAAAATAAACACATCAGTGGAAAGGGATGGGGAAAAAATTTAAAAATGAAAACTTTTTGTAATACACTTTACTCTTTCATTTCACAGTAATGAAAACTAGGACTTACTTGAACTTGAACATTTTATAAAAAGTCAAAATAAAACTCAGGTACTTATTCTTTTTTTCACAATTGGCATATCCACAATTACTCCCATCTTTTCGGAGATACGAGATATATCACCCTCAAATTAAAATGAATGCAAAGAGTATTAACATCTACTAAACTTTACTTTCACTACAACTCTCTCAATCAAACATAAGAGCATGAAGTGAATAAAAATAATGTAAGTTAAGAGTTTTGATGAATAGAATATACTGTGTTGTGCCTCAGTATTAAGCTATTTAGTAGTTTTCCTAGATGAATAAAGTCTAATGTGACGTATAAATCAGGGATATGCATATTTTAACACAGGGAAAATGAAATATTTGAGTAGATTATCTCGTTGAACAACCAAAAGCTCCGCGGTGTCCAAAATGTACCTTTCTGCATGAACCTCCTGATAGGGTCAAAGGCTTGGACTGCTGGCGCGAAGGGGCAAAGAAACGAAAAGAATTCCTTAATAGTGTCCCTCTGGAACGTAAAATGATATTTCAGAAAATAAAATGTGAAAAATACAGGAATTTTAAGGCTTTGAGTGTGTGAATGAGAAGTTTACTTTTGAGAGGAGAAACCTTGAACGCGATTTCGCGTGCACTCTAAGACATTAATATTTCGAAATCCACATGATTTAATACGGCTAGAGCCTGTGGAGATTGATAGCAACGCACACATTAAAAAAAGACGAATAAGAAGCGTTATGTTCCTTATGGCTTGAAAAAACTTACGTTACGGCTAAGTAAGCCTTAGAGGGCTCCTTGGTTACGGCATTTCCAGCTCCAGGCGCGCGTCTCAGGCTCCGGACGCGCATACGAAAATTGAAATGTAATTTTCGGCGTCGCAAACAAATTTTCAATTTTATTTCAGATATATCTTTAGAAAATTTCAACAATTGATTTCATATGTGTCGCTTGACAGGCACTTTCGTAACATGCTAGATATTTACTACTTAACATGAAATTTTACGTGAAAATAGCGTCCACCATTTTGTCACGTAATATCACCTACATCTAGGAAAAAACTCCCAAAGTTAAACACAGTAAAGTAGAAGAGTGGTTTTAACAGACATAGTAGTTTTTTATCCGACCCAATTTCTCCCACAGCGTCACCCTCAACTTAAATAGGAAGTTTTTCGTAGAAAACTGAAGTCGGGTGTAATTTTGGTTGTTTGAGCCCCTGTATATCGGTAACGGCGACGGAACATGACCAATGACATGTCCTTCCTTGGTTGCCAAACAATTATGAGTATTTGCACCAAGTTTCATGATTCTATCTCCAAAAAAGCCATTTTGGAATTTTGTGAGGATTTTTTCGATTTCAGCCCACTGTGCATCAGTTCAAATTTACCTTCCTCTACTTTCTATTAACAAAAACCACGCAAAATCATAACAGTGCGCTTGGGCCTTGAACTTATTTAAGTAAAACAAGGAAACAACCCTTTAAATCATGTATGTTGCCACAACGCTGCAGCAACGTTTCACTGCAACCTCCTGGGAGTTGCTGCAACGTTATGACAATGTCGTAAAAGCCTCCAAATGTCCTCCCTACTACGTCCTGGCAACGTCTTCACAACGTTATTGCAACCTGACACACAACATTATTGCAACCTTCCTGCAACCTTTAAATAATACACATAATTGTGCCATTTCAAAAATTATATCCTTCTGATAATTGTTTTTTCACTCCAGATGACAATGAAGTGCGTATAACAAACTTTTTCCAAGTTACTTTCTGGCTCAAAAATTTCGAACTTTTAATTTTTTCTGAGTCCTCAACACCATTGGAGACGTAATTACTACGTAGCAGGAACGTTGCAATGCGACCTGAATAGCGCTTCGAGTGGGGAAATTACGACGCTAGGTTTCTCATGCAAGATTAAAGGAACGACTTAAGTGGAAAATACTTGCCTGGGTTTCTCATGCAACAATAAATTAGGCTTACAACGGAACGCTCTATATATCCCCACGGGAATATTTTCAATGTCCTAAGTCTTCTCATATAGGGAGTTAAAAATATATCCTTCTGGTAATTGTTAATTCACTTCATATGACAAAGAAGCGCGTATAAAACAACATTTTCTAAGTCACTTTCTGCCTCAGCTATTTCGAACTTATAAAAATTTTGTTCTCGAAACTATTGGAGACGTAATTATTACGTTGCAGCGACGTTGCAAAGCGACCTGAATAACGCTACAACCTCTGCAACCTCGCACAACCTGTTTGCAACGTTCCTGCAACATTTTGTGTTTACTGGGAAATTTAGAAAAATATTAAAAGGATAAATTATACATCATTTGTAAGAATAACTTTCTGAAATATGTATACATTCACAAAATTGTAAATATAAAATATTTTTTCGTTTCCCTTTTTTATGTTACCCGCGAGGCTAGGTGGGGGGGCCGCGGTCCCTCCCTACCCCCGTGTATGGGCGCCCATATATAGAAAACCAATGACACAACACTAGAATGCGTAGTTTGCTACTGCTAATCTGTAACTTTGACTGTAGAATAAACGATTATTTAAGGTCTACTAACAAGTAAACAATAGATTTAGGTGGGGGATGGGGTTTCTTGTCGTTCAGGTTACAAGTCGCTGAGTGGCGAATGTTCGCGGCAAAAGGAGGGGAGGTGAGTCACTGCGCCCGTGCTTCTCGCTCTATCGTCCCCATCACCCCAAAATCCTCGATGACAATGCAACGTCATACTTCTCACACACTGACACACGATCTACCTTGATTTGTTTTTTCAATTTTTAAACAACAAAATGCTGTAATATTTTTGTCATTTAAATTTATTCATACTTCAAATTTTTATTTTCATTAATATTTTTTGGCCCGGGCCCTTGGGTATTTGCCCCCTTTGTCCCCCCCTTGTCGCCGGCATATTTGATGTCTATCACATGCATATTTGATGTCTTGTCATTTTGTTCTTGAGTGTTCTGTCCTGTGTGTGCCAGATCCATGCATGAGAACATAGTAGAGGGAGCATGGAACATACTGTATGTCATTTGCATCATCATATGTCATATATTTTTCATATATGACGTATGATGGGGATGCAAACGACAACTAAATCAAATCCTTAGTGTTTCCTATTCATAATTGCTTGCATTCCATAGATGGACAGCCAGCATTTCTGATGAGGAAACTCAAAGTAAGTATGGTATGGTTAGGAAACACAAATTAAGTATGATTAGGGACCACAAAGAAAGTTTGATAAATAAACGCAAAGTATGATTAATTACTCATACAAGAATTTGTGATGCCATGGCTCCCAAATTAAGGAGTTAGAGATCACATATCCATGGTGCACAAATGCTCATATTGATGTCTCCAAAGACTTGAAGTTATCACCCTTTGTATTGATTGCTAATGATTTGGAATTGTGATTCATCTCACTGTTTAAGTATTATAATGTGTGATTAATCTCTAAATGGGCAGCTTCAGAAGAAACTCATGTTTAAAAAATAGGAATTGTGATTATTTTACATTTATATTACTTGTTAATGGTAAAGTACAAAATGTAGTGGGATATCCTATAAAATGATACCCTAGGGTACAGCTGTACCTCGTGATTGGGGATAAGCTGCATAACAATGGGTGTGGGACCCTATGGTGGGACCACATTTCAATGTCCACCCCCTTTTAGATTCCTCCGAAATGTTGTCAATTTTCCTCTCTGATACCTCCTTTAGCAGCAAATCACCATGTTCCCATTTCTTAAAATGCAGTTCCCACTTCTCATCAACATCTTCTTCCTTGTGAGTACGAATCTCCAATTTGAATAGGAGCAAACTTGTTTTCACAATAACCTGAACATTATTGCACTTAAGAGTTGTAAAACTTTCACCAAAAATATATCACCCTTCAACGTTAACTAAGGAATTCATGGTTCATAAAGGAGTCCATGGTTTGCCATTTACTGAAATCCATAATCACACATTTGTATCTTTATTTTCATTTCCTGCACTCTGAGATGATAGTGCAAGTCATCGGTGGTGGACTTCCATTAAAATTGACTTAAAAACTCCAATTTGCTAAGAAAAAGTGCATCAGGGGAAATATAGAATAGAATATAGGTGAATCAAAATATAAAGTGCACTACATAAAATGAAAATGTACTTACTGCACTCCTGCAGATGCTTATTGGTGTATGCCTCAGAAGTTATACCAATGATAAAGAACGAGAGATTTTCAAATTTTAACAGCCTGAATTCTAGATATATTCAAAATATTAGAAATTCTTCCCAGTCAGTTCACAGGATGTGAAAAATGAGGACATGTCCAGAAAATGACAACAATTAGCACCCCTATGAGTGTAATCACACAACATATTTTAGATTGTAATTTGGTTGGAGCTTTGAAAAACTCATATCAAGATCCACATAATGATTCCATAAATATCCTATTGTAGCTTTTGAGAGGTGTCACACAGTTAACCTTACTGTTTGTCAGGTCAATTGGCTGAAAAAGATAAATTTTTTCCTTGAAGCTTAAAAAAGAGTCCACATTTTCTAGTCTCTTCAATTAATGATCATTCCAAAAATCAGGCCATACAACCAAAGCTGTCAGTTAAGAATGATTTATCAGGTTTTCCTCCTGCACAAGAGTACTTATTTCTAACTCCTTGTACTTGGAACTTAAACTTTTTCTTCCATACCTTGGTTGTAAAAGCAGCTCTAGCCTTGTTGAAGTTCCCAATTGGGTTATAAACAACTCTTTGGATGCATTCAAAGTCCCTCTATTCTACCTAATCAATGACTCTCTACGTCTGCTAATTATTCCTAGCCCCTCAAAACTCTCCAAAGTAATTCAGCTCTACAAGAGGAAGGGAAATCCCCAAGACATCAATCCTATCACCCAATCATTCAAAATCTACCTGCTAAACTACTTCAAAATTTTTTTTACAAATGCTTGATTTATTTTATGGAGCTGACTAAACTTTTATCCATCAGTCAAACAGTCCCAGTATAAGGTAAGTTTTAAGTTATATAAATTTTAATTTCCCGAGCACATCTCTGAGAGAACATCTACGTCTCTTCCACATAAGCTGGCACAGAACAAACTATGGGAAGTTCAGTCCAGTTAATAGGATGATGCGAGCAGGAAACCTATATCATAACATTAATCTCCATTATACAATATTTAAAAACTTGTTACAAACATTCTAATCAATGTTTAATATAATGACATAATGTTTTTATATTTCTTTCTGCACTGTATATGTATAATATATGTCTGTAAATATCATTATGGATGAGAAGCAGTTTTGCTTCAAGTCTGTCAATATAATCTTATTAATATTATAACAATTAAAATATTCCATCAATTGTTCTTTTCCATCATCTCTGGAGCATTCAATTGTTCCAATGGGATATTTATACTCACTGAGCTGTTCATGCTATATGTCCCTCTTGGTTTTTGTATTACAGTCAAACCACCCTTAACGGGCACCTCTAAATAGCGGATGTCTCCTAAAAAGATAGTTTTTCAATCCCTGGTGGCAGTTCATGGAGGCTACAGAACTAACACCTCCAAATAGCAGACACTCTCAATAATAGACGTGGGCAAGAGAGAGAAACATTTTTTCTTCAAATACCTCCATTGAAGGACACACACCATGAACTATCCTGTAAGTATATATTTCTCTCCCCCTCAATAAAAAAAACCCATTTCTTGAAACGAATATGCATACCTAAAGAACTTTTCCAGAAAAAAGCTTTTTCCTAGCAGTTAGGAAGCAATCTGTAGTGTGTCTACAAGTCTGTGCTCCTGCCTATTTCCTTTCCATGCACTGCTTACTACACTCCTAATCATCTCTTTTCTAGGGGCCAAGTTTTTGATTCTTGTTTTGATGAAGTCAACAGTTGCTTGATGAATTTAAAAAATGCATAATTGTACTAATTCCAACCCCCTCTATAAGCAGTGGACACCTCTCAATAGTGGATAATTTTTCCATTCCATCTCCACACTGTATCAGTTAACTGTAGTACTGCAAGGAAATTCTTATGCTACTTTATTGCAAACAAATGACAAACCTTTGAGGAAGGACCTACAAAGGTTCAAATACATAACAAAGGAAATTCATATCATTAATCAAAAGGGCAGACTGAAACAAATTAGTTTTTATTGCTTCAGTGACTTATATGCTTACTAATTAACATTCATTGCTCCAGGACAACTTCTCCCTATAATATTTAGATAAAGTTACATAGGTACATTTAGAATAGTATTGATATTCAACACTTCATACATATTTTTTGTCAGCTCAATGGCTTCCTTTTATACTAAAGCCTTGTGGAAAGATTGACTGATGTGGTCCCCCAAGGTTACAAAAGTTGAATAAAGGATATCATGAAGTAAAAACCATATATAAAATCACAGGGAAAAATATTCAACATTAGTCAAAGGAGCCTACTGCTGGAATATATATATGTACATATGAATTTCCAGCAGAAAATCATAGAAATCAGTGACTATGTGTAGAATGAATAATGTGAAATTTTCAAGGATTAAGACCACAAAAGTTGTGGCTTTTCTCAATAAAATGCACTTGACTACAAATTGACTTCTCACCTAAAGGAGAGGAAAAGCTTATGAGCATTTTATGAAAATGAGTGTAAGTTGCACAACTTAAATAGCACAACTGCATCAGCATCTTTAATTAAATTCAGCTATGTGGAACTGTACAAACTGTTGCTTACTTCTTTCATTCACATAATCGCAGTGACAAATTATCAAATGTCATCACTGCTTCCATACGCCTTTATGGTTTTGTATGCTCAAAATGAGAACTCATGTAAAAGGAAGGTCATTTGGCAAAATGTTAAGGTCTGGAAACCATTTTATCAATAAATGGAAAATACTATAGGGTTAAAACAAAATTAGTGCAAGAGTATGATATTTTCATAATTTGATTATGTACATCAATGCAAAGGCAATGAATTAAAATTGATATTTTTAAAATACTTAATTTCAAACTAAAATATGATGCTGGTAACAATGGGCTGCTAGTCATGAGCAATCTTTCATTTGAAATTGTAACATTCACTTACAATAACAACAAAAGGCTTCCCTTCTATTCAAGCAATATGGTTCTTTTACACTTCCATAAATGTGTATGTATAAAAATAATTCATAAATACCAGCAATCTAGAAATGATTATTTCTAGAGGCCAATAATATATTGGCAATAAAATTTCATTTGAAATTAGAGTCCAGTTATATAAATGAATATCTAATGAAAGAGTAAAATGTATCAGTATTTAAATTCTGTACAACATATCATAAAGAATTATTTACTCAGTACCTATGAACTTGAAGATGCTCGTCTTTCGGGATCCCATCTGCATTGGTCCATAGTTCCTGGGACGACAGTTTCGCCGGCGTTGCAGTCGGCTTCTTCAGGTCAGTGATGAAGCCAACTGCAACGCCGGTGAAACTGTCGTCCCAGGAACTATGGACCAATGCGGATAGAATCCCGAAAGACAAGCATCTTCAAGTAAGACAACCCGCAGAAGCCTACACAAGGATACCTATGAACTTCACTGCTTCTTTGAGCAAGTTAAGTATCTTCTTAGATAGCAATTACATTTTATTATTTTGTGAAAGGTACATGAACAATGCATGACACACTTAAGTGGGCAGTAACTTACTAAAACAATATTTATTATCAACCATAAAACAATCAACATCAAGAGGACTAAATAAAGGGTTTTCACTGACCAACAAAAAAACAACTGATATTATTTCATTTCAATGCAAATAAAAATTGGCAGCAAAAATATTCCACCTCAGATTCAGTAAATCAGAGGATGTCAAATATAACATCACAAACACAGTCCTGGTTAATATTGCCAGAAAAGGTATTTATTATTTGCCTAAATCATACAAATATTGGCCAGCTCAAAATGACGTATGTTCTTCCTTGAAGGAAGATGTTGGAAGGAGAGAAAAACATGGTTCATTCATAGAAATGTCAATTAGAAAATATTGCATAGCAATGTCTAAAATGAAATTCAATGAAGCTTATACTTAAACTTTCATGAAAACAACACCATTCATTTTTAGCAATCCATTATGTTAAATATACTGGATACACTCCATAGATAGGAATGCTAACAAAGCAAACACAAAATAATAAAACCAGATATGTATGTGGGTACTTCAATTTAACTTTCTAACTTGGATCCATAATCATTACATTAAGAAAAGAAGATTGAGCACAAGGGCAAATGATAATTGAAATGAAAATTATGGCAACAGGACCTTCTGTCACAGCTGTGGATTTATATATTATGAATTGACATTTCATATCCTATACAGGACTTTATATATATATATATATTAACCACCCCTTGAGATTACCAGATATGAACAGAAGCAGCACAGACTTTCAACAATAATTCTAGGTCTATGTACAAGCCTACTGTTTCACATGCTGATACATGTGTTCACTATAATAAGCACAAATTTGAGCTCTAATTTGTACAGCAACTTTATGCACATATACCATTCACACACCACTACCTCAACTATAGGTAACTTAATTTGCCATATGATATCTATACAAAACATTCCCTCATTCCTTTGAGTATCCATCAAACACACACCAGCCAAAATAGACTATCTACTATGTATGCACATTCTTTTGTACACATTTACATAACATTTATTTCTGCCACCACCATAAACTAAGGAAACATTGTTCATGGAGTTCTTACATGGAAGCCTAGATTCTATACATGGAAGATAGTCATCATCAAATCGCAGATGGTTTCATGAACCATTTCAGATAATTAATTTTTCTAGGCCTTTTTTGCAGATAAAAATAAAACACATCGACTCTTCAAATACCCAGCCAAGTAAATTCCCATTACTAACATAAGCAAAATAACAACATAAATTTTCACTGATGTTCCCACTCGAATCACTGAAATCATTGAAATTTTATTTTCAAAACTGATTTGTTCCATTGAAATGAATTGCTTAAAGTAATTTGATTAATAACACAAGATGGCCATTGTACCTAAATTAAGATTAGGCTTGGACATCAAAAAAATTTCATCTTATAACTAGAGTCAGGCTCATTCCCAAGATTTTACTTCAGAACAGTTCAAAAAAGTTACACTGGTGTAGAAGCCAGCGACCTTTGGATAAAATAAAATCAAGTTGGGGTTATATGGCACATTGCCACTGTCTGCTTTTGCATAATCCTTTTGTATTCATATAACTTTTAGATCACTCTCCTTTGACACTTCTTGCTGATAAGATTTCCTAGTTTAGAAATAATTTGAGGGCAGCCATAGATTCATTTATCTGAATGTCCTCTGTTTTTCTTTGAAAATATTAAGGGTTGATTATTGACCTTGATCATACTGTGGAAAAGGGCAGAATTCCAGGAGAAGTATTCTCTGATCCCTGGCTGCTACATTCCTGCCATGAGACACATGCTGACAGATTCCAGTTACTACAAAAGTAGACTTCATGATCTATTCCATTTAATTCAAGAATATAGTTTTTTTGTATTTAGATAAAATAGAGCACTGAGCTTAAAATTGATATCTTTGATCCTCCCTAATCAAAGTTTATAAAGTGCAATGATTTCATTATTGCATATAATTATATAAGACAAAATATATTGTAAAGCTTACCAAAGCAAAAATAAAATGGAGTTTTTCTACAATTATTTAAAAATGGAGCACAAGTGTTTTACCAATCTGGTTTTCATGACTTACAGCACACAAAGTTAAAACATGATTGGTCTATATATATATGCAATATCACACATGGATTACAAAAGTAATTGAACTCAAAAAGCAGTGCTAATAATACAAATCTGATTTAGTTCAACTTCAATAAAATTTTATCCTCTTAAGCCAAAGTCAAAAATATAAAACATATGGAAACTCAAGGTGGACAGGACTTTATATTACAAAGTCTGAATGAATATAAATACTTGGAAGTTTATCTTGATGCATGGAGAGGTAACAATATAATACATTTTGGAATGCATATGAGGAAAACTTAGAATGACAATGCAGAGGAGTCAGTGATTACTATGGTAGCAGTCTTTTAAAATATATCAGGAATATCTGTGAAATTTCGGTCCCAGTAACCCCCACTGTACAACCAGTCTTCCTGCTTTGTATATGGATTAGTCCCTTGGCAAAACCACCTGCAAAGATGAAGAGAGGAAGCAGAAGGAAAATTAAGGCCTGAGACCAACAGGATAATTGGCATAATAAATTCCTCCTTGTAAGTCAACTGTAAAAGTCTCACTCCATTTTCACAAAAAAAAACAATTTCAATTGCCAATTGCAAACAGTTCCAATGTAATGGTAATCAGTCTTAATGGGGATAAGTATAAATGTAATTACATCAAATTTGATCCAGAGAATTTGTAATTCAAATTATATGGCACAAAAGTAAGTGAAAAATAAATGAATTTCCCCGGTTTTTTTCTAATTTTCCAAGAGCTTTTACTTCAGTCTTCGTCAGCCCAAACTTTTCTTTTTAGTTATCTTTTGTTGTCTTTTTCATAAGATGTAGGTTTGGTTATACCCATAGCCAATTTCTCGAAGTAATCAAAATGGTTTCTCTGTTCCATGAAATGTTCTTCAAGAGAACTATACAAATCTGTCACCGATAAAACATCTACAGTTTCTCTCTGCATGGCTTTGCTAACTTTATGAATTCTATGAAGTACGGTGCTCCAGAAACATACCATAAAAGCTGTTTTAAACCTTTCTATTCTTCGAAGAATTCCTTGGAATTAACATCTAGTAGTAGCTTTTTCTATTGAGTCATTTGAAATTTCTGTCAAAGCAATGTTTACTTCTTCCCAAGACTCTCGTAAACTTTGGCACGCATCATCTCTAGCTGACCATCGAGTAGGACACACTTTTTTATAGTCTTCTTCTGATACGATGTATCCATAATGCTTGTTGAACATTCCCATCACTTTGTAGAGCACGTAAAAAATACATATACTTCCTGAAGCAACATGAAAAATTTGCACACTTCTCCACAAGATTCTGTAGCAGACGATCCAACAAGGTTTAGGGAATGTGCCGCATATGGGATGAATAAAGCTAAAGGAGCTTTTTCCTTTATGTTTGCTTGTAGACCATTGTAAACACCGGTCATAATTGAAGCGTTATCAAACGATTGTCCTCTGCAATCATCAATTTTTATTTTTAGATTTTCGAGCTCATTCATCACACTCTTGAAAATTTATTCTTATTTATGACCCGCTGATGGAATGAAAGTAGGAAATCTTTCACACGGCACACCGTCACTTGTAACGTATCTAACAGCAAGGACTTGATGTCAGGGCCTTAACGGCCGCTACAACTCTTGTTAAAACATTTCTGCAATAGTGTCTTTCTTTGTCTAGTTGTTGTGAAAGCATACTGTCAACATGGTTAAGAGAAATTCCTCTTGATTTTAGAGTAATTATTGCAGATTTTTGTATTGGTGAATTTTCGTGGTGACATGCCCGATATCCTCCATTTTTCCAGTATTTGAAACCATCATTATCGTCTAATTGTGATCTTTCTTTGCTGTTAAACGCTAAACAAGGTCCACAAAAAACTGATCCCTTACTTTTGGAGATAATCATCCATTTCCTTACATGAACTTCTCCATTTTTTAACTTTCGTTTAAAGAGATATTTAGTCAAATATCTCCTTTGATCTTTGTACACTCTTACGCTGTTAATGAAATCTAAATCTATGTTTTGGTCAAAGCCATTTTCTGCTATTAAATCTCTAGTAACATTGTTTAAGATCCACGAAGCTGGATCCTTATCTAATTTGTTAACTAATGTTTGCGAACTTACTTCTATTGCAGTAGGTTCTGGTAAGACAGCTGTTTTGGAACAACTTGGTTCGGTGAAAGCATAGTCGTTCCTTACAGAATCATCACAAACATCAGCACTGCCACTAGCACTTTCTGATTTCCCTTCTTTTTCATTGTCATTCTTTTCCTCCACTGGCGAAACATTAGTTTTAAAAAACAAATCTTGTTTTTTTTGTTTGTTTCAGAACACGTTTTTGTTCTTGAAAATTCAATTTTGATCGTTTTTTGTACTCAGCACCACTGAGTCTCTTTCTATTGTTACTCATAGTAGTATACTTTTATGAACTGTATCTTCTTTAATTGAATAATTTAAGCCAGTAATCACAAAACAATCATAACTACACAGGAGGAGCAGACCACAAAAAAATTATTGTTGTTCATCACCGATTGACACACTGTTTTACCGAAACGTAAACAAGAGATGTTAGGAAGGGTTGTTATAACAGCATAGTGACACTGACTGGGCTTACAGTGTTTTCAGATCGAATCACGGTGCTGGCGCCTCGCAGTGTTGTCAAACCAAATTACACTACATGAAAAATGTGCTACAACATTATGTGAAGTAATTTCGTGTAATGCTATGAAAAGAAGAAACATATTTCCTTTCCGTAAATGAATTCGCTACAAATCAAAGATACATCTAAAGAAGTTTCTAATATTAAAATAATCGATATGTATATTTTCAAATTTTAGTAAATTGCCAAAGTGCCACCCCTTAAATTTTGCCTCTCTAGGCTGCAGCCTTTTCAGCCTATTTAGAAATCTGGCCCTGGCCATAAGGGACAAGAATGGAGAACTTTTGATTGAAAATGAAGACAAAGTGAAGAGATGGAAAGAATATCTGGAAGAGTTGTACAACGGAAACAATCTCAGCAAAAAAGTGATCGAAGAGAAAAGAGAAGTCAAATATGGGAGCATCAATATTAAAATCGGAATTTGACACAGCAGTAAGGGACCTTTGCATGAATAAGGCTTCTGGAATTGATGATATTCCTGCAGAACTAATTAAAAATGCAGGAGAGAAGACATTAACCCATCTGTATAAAACCATCTGTGACATGCACTCAACAGTAAAATACCCATGGACTTCGAGAAAAACATCATCATTTCTATTCCCAAAAAGAAGAGAGCAGAGAAATGTGAAAATTATAAGACTATAAGCCTGACGACACATGCCTCGAAGATATTGACAAGTATCATCTACTGAAGAATAGAACGAAAATCTGAGGAGTTCTTGGATGAAGATTAATTCCGATTCAGGAAAAGTTAGGGTACAAGAGAAGCAATATTGGCCCTTAGGCTGCTCATAGAGAAGAGAGGGAGAAGGAAAAAACCGACGTTCATTGCATTCGTGGATTTAGAGAAGGCTTTTGACAATGTGGATTGGAATTCAATGCTTGGAATTTTGAAAGGAATTGGAGTGTCCTACAATGACCAAAGAATTATCCACAGTCTGTATAAAAACCAAGTAGCTGTGATTAAATCTGGAACCAGCTGTGAAGAAGCAAGAATAAAGAAAGGAGTGATAGAAGGCTGTGCAATGTCTCCTGTAATTTTTAATGTTTACATCAAGAAAGCAATCAATGAAATCAAGGAGAAGTCTTCTGGAGTGAATATCCACAGAGAAAAAATTAGCATGCTGCGATTCGATGATGACATAGCACTCGTAGCAGAGACAGAGAAGGAGCTGAATAAGAATCTAATAACCATGTAATGGACAATGGCCAATTATCAATTGAAGATTAATTAGAAGAAATCTAAGATATTGGTGTGCAGCAAGAAAGAAGAGGCCAAAACCAACATTAAACTAGGAAAACAAAAACTGGAAGAGGTGAAAGAGTTCTGTCATCTTGAAAGCCGAGTAACCAATGATGGACAAAGCAAGAAAGAAAACATCAGCAGAATAGCCCAGGCAAAGAGGGCATTCTATCAAAAGAAGAATCTACTTACTGCTGGAAATACAAGTGTAGAAGTAAGGAAACAATTCATCAGAACATAGATCTGGAGCGTGTTTCTCTATGGCAGTGAGGCATGGACAATGACAGCAGTGGAAAAGAAAAGGGTGGAATCATTCGAAATGTGGTGCTACAGAAGAATGATGAAGATTAAATGGATCAACCGAGTAAGTAACGAGGAAGTCCTAAGAAGAGTGGGAGAAAAGAGAAGTCTTCTGAATACCCTGAGAAGAAGACAGAACAACTTAATCAGCCACATCATGATACATGATGGCCTGATGAAGACAATTGTCAAAGGGCAAGTGGACAGGAAGAATGGCAAAGGACGGCCTTGTGCGAGATATATGGAACAAGTGATGAAGGATGTGGAAGAGAATAAATATGTAAATATGAAGAGATTAGCTGATAGAAGGACTCAATGGATAGCCGCATCAAACCAATCTGAGGATTGATGACCAATGATGATGGTCAAAGTAACATAACAAAATTAACAATGTTTAAATTAAACTGGGGAAAGTTAGACTTCATGCCATTACTAAATAGATCCTTCAGTATATGTAGCTCCTTATTTCAATAAAATGATAAAAAATAAAACTGCATGCATACCATTACAGAGTGAACAGTATATTTCATAAAAATAATTTCATAATAATAATCCCACTCTCTATGTAAACATATACATAGAACAAGTTTTACACAAACGCTCTTAAGTTAAAAGACAGGAGGTAGGGTAGTTGAATTGGTGGGAGAAAAAAAGAAGGAAAGGGAAGGTAACTGGTTGAAGGACAAGTGCTATTACCAAGTGAGGGGTTAGGTTGAGGAAATGTTCTCTTAAATAGACCTGGTAACCCACAGTTTCGAATATTGACTCTTCTAGAGCTTGACGACAACCTCTCTTGCCAAGAAATGGTCCCTGATCTTCAACAAATCACCTACCATTTTCTCCATAACTGATTGCTTTACAACCCAATCTCTTTCCCTAGCTTTAGGGTGTATGTTTTGGTTCACTGTGTTCATCCTGGGAATGGCATTATACATATTTGCAGAAACCATGACTAGTGCTCATAAGAGCATTCTTCTGATGATATGTATACCAATCACTTCCTCTAACTTACGTGGAAATGAATAATTTTGAATACAACTATTCGCAATTTTTAATTAACAAGTGGATACACATTTAAATCCATATGGAAAACTTCATACCCATTCATACCCAAAATATTCCCACACATGCATTGGCTAATTATTTCTGTTATTTTGTTGGTTAGAATCTTTGGATTAATCATGTTATGTACCTCTGTTAATAGCTTTCAAGGGAAATCAAGAAAGTGGAAGCAATTTGCAACACATAATGATATAATCACTAGTAATAAGTACTTAAAAATGCATTGTATATTTCAGAGATTGATTTTTTATTGAAATATCTTTCAGATGAACAATACTACTAAAATTTGGATGACATACCTAGGGCTCCAATCTGCACCTTTCTTACTTTTTCGGGACTTCCTTGCTTCCCGCTGCTTCTCTTCCAGTCTATTTTTTTCTGCAGCTGCACCATCAATATCACCCTCTTCCAGTTTTCTGATGTCAGGTCGAAGCCTGGAAAATGAATTACACAACTTTTTTCAGTTGATCTTATGCAATACATTAAATTTTACATAAATATTTTTAATATTTTAAGGCTGAAACCTTAAGCATCGACAAAAAGATACCTTGGATACAGACTACAATCCTACATCATACAATACATTAACTTTCATGAATTGAAAATTATTTTTACACTCAACATGATGATGACATTAATCGTCGAAACCATGGTCGTAGTAGTGTGAGAAAAATAATTGTAGAATTACAAAGTTTATTCTATCATTCATTATGCATGAAAGCAAATCCCATAAAGTAATGCCTGAAACCATCAACTTTATCCAGATGACTAATAATTTTCTTAGTTGATAATTTCCTATACAATCACAAAAATTACAATTAATTGTTTCTAATATATCTAACTAATAACACTGCAAGAATTCTCCAAACATTCTCACTCTTAAGATGATGATGACATTAATCGTCGAAACCATCCCAGTAAACACACATAGCTGCAGCAGCACTTCACAAGGATGTCAGCACTGCAAGTGCAGCACATGTCAACTGAAGCACGTCAGCAACTTCTCAGCAGCACTCTCACAGAGCGATTTGTCGAGAAATGCATATAATGCGCATTCCCAGCTCGTGTTTGAAGCACTGCAGCTGCAAGTTGCAGATGCGCTGCCACAGTGCTGCAGGTAGTCTTTTGAATAAGGCGTTCCTGATCTGATCTGAGAACAGATCTGAGTGAAATTACATCTGAAATGTGGTTTTAAACACAATTCATGATCTTTAAGAGCGATTGAACATCGGTCCACAGATGATTTTTCTCAGTCCCTCGTAGACGGTATCAGACTTACAGAAATTAAGGGTACGCTCACCAAAAAAATTAAAGGCCAGGAGGATTAGTGAGAGTGTAAGTACATTTGAAATGTGATTTTAAAAGCGATTCACGATCTTTAAGAGCGATTGAACATTGGTTCACGGATATTTTTTCTCAGTCTCTCGTAAATGGTATCGGACTTGGAGAAAGTACTGGTGCTCTCGCTGGGAAACAGTTTCTCAGCGTTATGGAGGAAACTCTTATTTATCTCTCCTGGAGTTGAAAGAATATCAGTTACGTATATTTATAATGGTCATGCTTATTTTTATCCACTAAATGGTTATTAGGGAAATGTTTTAATGGTGCAAATTATCCATGTCAATCTTTTAGTAAAGTTAATGATCACAAACGACTTGATGCCAGCCAGCAGCTGTAAATATATGGCCTCCAAGCCACTTTCCCATAATTCGAAAATGTGTCAGGTATATATCAAAGGATATAGGATAGACAGAAGTTAAGTGCAGGATGTTAGGTAGGCATATCTGAAGTATGCGAAGTACAATTAGTAATCATTAATTAAGTGAGAATCTCAATTGCTTACCTTTATTTCTTTCAATTTTGGTGATAGGAGCACCCATGCAAGGTATATTAGAATGATTGTTTTTGTATTAGTTACCTAATGCATTTGGATACATTTACTATTGAATGTTTTAGGAGCCATGGTATTAGTTAGGATATATTAATGCTTGTCACATGTTTTCCAAGTGCCTTACTAGTACCTAAAATGTCCCTTTAAGTGGTGCCTTTTTAAGGCACCTAAAAGGTGAGTGAAAAAGGCACGATGAAAAGGCCTTCAATGTGCCTATTAAAGTTGACTTCTATGCCTTTTTTAGGTGCCTCCAAGGCACCTTCAAGGCACATTTTCCTGGAATTGTGCTACGTGAGTCACCAGTGAGTCACCATCAGGCATGCATTTTCTGCGATTCTGACATGCGTTTGAAGCAATCGTGACACACTTGTGCAGCGCTCCTGACGTGCTTGTGCAACGCTGCTGACACCCATTTCCAGCGCATCCGATATTCAAAAAATGGAAGTTTAGGAGTGCTAGATGTGCTGCAGCAGCGCCTTCGTGGCACCTGCAGCGCTGCTGTGCAGCACATCAGATGTGCATCTGCAGCATTTTGTGTTTACTGGGATGGTCGTAGTAGTGTGAGATAAATAATTGTCGAATTTCAAAGTTTATTCTATCATTAATTATGCATGAAAGCAACAATATAACTAATATACTATATAACAATATAATGGTTTCAACAATATAACATATTTAAAGTTGTCTATTTATGCAAGGTCACAACAAAAAGCATGGGGCTTTTGTTGTGACTTTGCTCTTTCATATCCGATATCAATATAAATTAATTAAATATAAAGATATTGGTATTCAGTGGAATAGAGCGCTTCAATATATAATTTCTAGAAAATCTTTTAATGAACTAAAGTTAAGGAGCGACATATAAATGAGAGCACTCCATGCTTTTTGTTGTGGCCTTGCATAAATAGACAACTTTATATATTTTATATTGTTGAAACCAAAATTATTTACTATTAATGCTCATAAATAATTCATTGTGTGTATAATTTCCTTGAATTGCATTTAATTATTTCCAGTACTAGGCTAAACGTAATTCACTGGAGAAAATATTTTCTTCTTTTTTAGTATGATGTGAAGATATTTTTTTTCTTAGATTTATATTTCGTTAGAAAATCTTGCTTAACAATAGAATGACTGGGGTAAGCCACATACCTACTATGACCGCCAGCAGTCAATTGACCATTCGCCCTATTCTTGCACTCTTTCGTACGTTTTCCCTTTGTAAGTTTTTTCTATCGAGTGTAGAAGTGTTCTGATAATGTGTTAAGGCTAAGGCTAGTGTTAGAAAAAAAAATGTGCTACACTGCATACAATATTAATTACTATGATAAAATTTATTATTGTAAAATAAAAAAGTGTCTCATTTACATCGATAAATATAACACGTCATGTGTTTTAAAACAGAAGCAACATTTCAAAACACATTAATTGTCGCATTTTTATTGGATAAAAATATGATATCAGAGAAAAATGAATTAGAAAAGACAGTGTTACAATGGAGCGCTAAAATGTGGTCTCAAGGTAAGTAAGTATTTATTTACTCTTGTGAACAATTTTTGCAAATTTTCTGATTACTTGGGAGGGCGAGATATCTTGGAGCGCCTGAATGATCTCCGCCTCGGTCTCCCCACGTCGACGAGCCATCGTGCTCTTCCCTACCGCAGTGCGGGCTGAACTAAGCGAATAGGTTATGGAAGCGAATGGGTTAAGCGAATAGAAGCAAATGGCAGTTATAACTTAACCTTAAAAAGTGTGTAGCTATTAATTTTTGGAGAAGGAATAATTCGATAGAGCAATCCTATAAAATTAGTAACACGAAGATCGTAAGCGTTGAAACCATAAGGTATATAGGTGTAACAATCACAAGTGATTTATCATGGGGAAGACACATCCAGGAAATATGCAGCTGAGCAAAGATAAAGCTAGGATTTATAAAAAGAGTACTCAGGAAATGTGATGAGAAGACAAAAGAGCGATGCTACTTTTCTCTAGTTAGGCTCCACTTTGAGTATGTAGCCAGTGCATGGGATCCGAATGAATTAGGTTTGATCAGACAGAACTAGACAGTGTGCAACGTAGAACAGCTAGGTTCATTTAAAGGTGTTACAATAGTAAAAGAAATGGTTGGCGAGTTTACATTGTGGAAGTTATTTTCCATTATAAAAAAGAAAAAAACTTAGTTCTTTTCCACAAATATATTTAAACAAATCTACTGGTTTCAGCCTTCTCAGACCATTTTCAAGATTACAGTGCTCTTTTTTTTAGACTGTTACAATAGGTTGAGGAGTGTTTCAGAATTAATACAAGAATTAGGGTGGGAATCATTATCAGAGCGTAGGTTAAAGTACAGAATTAATCCAAGAAATGTCAATCAGATAGCTTTACTGAAGATGTTAGGCACATATTAAACACACCAGCATATTATGCTAGATTCAACCAGATAAATGAGATTAGAGAGATAGATTGTCGTACTGATAGATTCAAAATGTCATTTTCCCCCATACTATAAGAAAACACAATTGGCAGCATAGCAAAGGATTAGGTAGGGGAAATATTTTAGATTAGTCTGTAGTACATGATGCATGTATTAACAAACAACCAATCCCTTAATTACTATGTAGATACTAACAATCTAGAGTCCTGAGACCTTATAGTAGCATGTTTGCATGTTAATAGTGCATGCTTGGTGATCTTCATCCCCTGCCACACACCCAAGCAGTGGATTGCAGTGTATCGTGTAGATATAGATGAAGATGTTTGGCATATATTAAATACACCAGCGTATAATCCTATATTTAACTAGATAAATAAGATTAGAGAGATAGATTGTCGTACTGATAGATTCAAAATGTCATTTTTCACCTGTGCTATAAGTGAACAAAATAGGTATCATGACAAAGGGATAGGTAGGGGAAATATTTTAGAGTGCATGATGCATGCATTAACAACCAATCCCTTAATTACTATGTAGATACTAACTATCTAGAGTCCTGAGACCCAATTGTAGTATGTTTGTATGTCTATAGTCCATGCTTGGTGATCTTCACCCCCTGCCACACACCCTTGCGGTGGCTTGCAGGGTATCGTGTCGATGTAGATGAAGATGAATGGGTGACTGCAGCATCTATCACGAGTCAGCGACCGGCATGGAAGTTGTAACTTGTTGCGGAAGGGTATTCCCCAGGCTCTCTTGGACAGCCCTGCAAGCTACGCGGTGGGCAGGGGTAGCGGGGTGCGGCGGCGCCTGGCTTAGCTGCCAGTCGCCGCCACACCCCGGCTGCCAGGCTACGTACAAACGTAACAGCGCATTTCAGCTAAAGGAGTGATCACCACTGCCTATAAAATATTTAGTAATGACTCTTTGCGACGGAACATACTGTGGTTTTGCTAATTTGTCTCTCCTTCACATAAACGGTAAAATCATCGGTAAAAACTGTTTTGAAGGCATGAGAGTCAACCTTGAGTAGTGTGCATGTGTGGTAAGGTGCAAGTTTTGATATTTGACACAACTGACACCAAGAATTGACAAAGAGATGTAAATAACGATATAAAATTCAAGAACAGTCAATTGACCGCTCACGGTCATTGTAGGTAATAGCTCTTGCTCATTGCTCTTGACCTGAAGCATCCCCCCCCAAAAAAACTTCATTTTCGCATTATTTGTTCCAAAATATTAAAATTCAAAAAAGCTCAGCCTCATAAATTGTAAGATAATGAAGTGGTGCACGAAAGAAAAGCGTAATGGTCAATTGACTGTCCCTGGTCATTCTAGCATTAAAAAGATTTTTTTTTCATTTTTTATTTTTTACTTTTTAGTCTTAGCAAATTATATATTTGTAAAACTACACTAGTTTATTGTAAAATTAAATGTTTGGACTTACTGTTATATGTTATAAATATGATAAATATGTTATATTTAAATGTCTAAGATAACTTGATAACAAATAAACATCTAATTTGCTAGGACTAAAAAGTAATCATACGCTAAGTGCCTTGTATTTCAGAGAAATATGACCAGACAAAAGGCACATAAATATCTTCGTTTTGAACATGTTTCCTTGAACGTGTTTCCCATATACTGGAATACAATCACATTTAAATGCTTCATGAACTATGAGTAAAGATTCATTTATAATTATGAAAGTCAACACATAAAAATCTGAAGATTTTCAAATGGAAAAAAAACTGCTGTCTGGGGTCTTCGAACCCATGGGAATGGGACCTGTGAATGGAACCATGGAAAAGCAAACTAAAGAAAAGCATGTAAAAAGAGTAACTTTGACATTAAAAGTTACTTTTTCAGTTACTTTGGCAAATTGGATGTTGTGGTAATAGAGGCCTTGGTGGTTTTTCGTTTTGACAAACAAAGCAAACACTGAAAACTGTCATTGTAGTTTCTTCCATCCATATCCATTTGCTTAAAAGTATTTGCAGTGGAGATTTTCATTGTAATTCAATTTAGTTTCCAGAGTATTGTTGGTCAGGTTTCCTAGTGTCTGATGAAAGGATTCAACAATTTTTCTGAGGGGGGCTCCAATTCCGGGATTTTTAAGTTGTCATGAATGTAAGAGTTTCTGACAAACCATGGTGCGTCTGTAATCCACCGTAAAAGATTGTTCTTAGTGGTAGTAAGTGCTTTAAAGTTAGTTTTTGAAATCGATCCTCACCTTGCGATGTGAAGTATCCGCTCACAATTGTAAAATTGCAATGGAAACGGCTTAGTTTTATAGAGTTACAGTAGATGCTGAGGGTGTGCCTGCACACTTATTCTCGCTATTCACTGGGGGCTAATGTATTGACAACGCAATGTTGCCGAGTAAGGCATACATATAAAAAGTCATTTTAGGCGTGATGTGGTGGAATAACATAATTCAATAAGATTGGCAATTTTTCACAAAGAATTCTTTACTCTGACCGGTTTCGATGTGATACATCATCACCAGGTGACCAAATCTCTCCAAAGTCCAATATATATACAGAATGAGGAGAGGGGCCAGGGAGAAAACAAGGGGGTGAAGCGAGGGAAGAGAAGGGGAAGGGGGCCTAAAGGGAAGGGGGGTTAAAGAGAGGCCATATGTGGGGGGGGGAGGAGAAGGACGCCATCCTGCAGGATGTCTCTCGGCCGCCTAGCCTGACAAAAGCACAGTGGCAAGTTGGGAGAGGGGTAGGGATCTCTTTCTTGAACCTAAAGGTGTATGAGGCACCTTAGTACTCTTCAACAGCTAGGGTTTACCAGTCCATTTTATGTGTGGTTTTCCCAACACCCACCCCTAAAACTAGCTTCCTTCACCCTCCTCTCCTCCACCTCTTTTCCGTTGTCACCCTTGTTTTAGGTCCCCTTCCCCTCCTCTTTCCTCGCTTCCCCCCTTGTTTTTCCCCGATCCTTCCCCTCATTCTGTATATATATTGGACTTTGGAGAGATTTTGTCACCTGATGATGACTTATCACATCGAAACCGGTCAGAGTAAAGAATTCTTTGTGGAAAATTGCCAACCTTATTTAATAAAAAGGCATACGTAGACTGGTGGATTGTAACAGATAATTAGTTTGAATGAACCCCTCTCCCTGGTTATCCGTCATAGGTTTTTAGGCGACCTTTCTTTATCGGATTCAATTATGAGGTATTGACGACATGATGTCACCAAGTATACGAGGCATATGAGCCCTCCAGGACATTGTCTTCGTGTGGTCTCGGTTTTCTTGTCTGACTCTAAATTCTGTTCCTAAACTTTGGCGGTCACTTCCCTCAGCCCACTTTGTTTTGGATGTATTTGTCTGGGGCTAGTCATGCATCTTGCACAACTAACCTTGCATTCTTAGATAGGTACTGTTTTATTTTCTGATTTGTCTGTTGGGCATCCTTTGCTCCCAAATTCAAACAGGTCGACATTAAAATTAATGAAAAAAATTAACTGAAGTTAGTTTTGTTCAATTAATGCATATTTTTAGCGATTAAAAGTTAACTCCTCTAAAAAGTAATGATTAAATTAAATAGTTAACCATATTTTTAACAATTAATATTTAAAGTTAATTTTTTAAATCGTTAATCCCAACTATGGAAACAAGAGCTGCTGAACATGCTCAGCAGCTCATATTTTAATGTATTGCTCATTGACATATTATTGATACTGCTGCTGAACATGCTCAGCTGCTAAGAGGGTTCTTCTATCAGGACCAGTGCACCAGTCTCTAAAAACATTTGCTCAGGAAACTCTAAACCTGCAGGTACACCCAAATATTTACATTGGGCTCTCATTAGCACGTTTTTGTAGGGACCCGAAATCCTGAACATGGTAGCAAGGAAAACTTGCTGAACAGGTTAGGCCTTCTAGGGTTATATCGAAGACGTATGTGTGTGTTGCATAACTTCCAGGGGAAACAATATTCATGCCATCAAGTTAGTTCATTGCTGCCGTTAATTATTTTAACAAAGTTTTATTTTCAATTATTACGCCTCCCAAAAAATACGTATGATACCTTGCATTGATGCGATCTCAATAATTAATGATGTCTATATGACCAAATAGCACACTTTGTGTATACTATTCATGCAAAAAGTATAGTATATATGCCCGTGATACAATACCGACCCCTTCCCATGGTACAATACCACCTCTAGCTGGTTCATAATTGCATCGAGCGATGAGACTGATTTCGGGTGGTATGACTCCACCTGCGTTGTTTTACCGCGTGCGGTGAGAGGTTCCACTAGTGGAAGAATCTGCCTTGAAACCATCTTGAAATAATTGTGTTGAAACACTCTTGTAACTCTCTTGAAAATTGAAACAGGATTCCAACACAGACTCTATTGAATCTTCCTTGAAATTCTGTGTTGGGACTCTCTTGAAATTCTGTGATGGAACTCTTTTGGAATTTTGTGTTGGGACTCTCTTGAAATTATGTTGTTGAACTCATAATTGAAAACAAATAATATAAGCGGTAGATGTAGCATGCTTACATAATATATGGTAACACAAGATGAACTTCTCATACATGCAGCTACAATTACCTAACCACCTACACTCAAGCCCTGCCTATCCTATCATCATTTGCTAAGCAACCTGACACAAGTTAAGGATGGGAGACTGGGAAGCCATATATATACAGCTGCTAGCTGGCATTAAATTGTTTGTGATAACTAACTTTACTAAATGATTGACACGGGTAATTGGCGCCATTAAAACATTTCTCCAATAACCATTTTGTGGATAAAAATAAGCACGACCATTATGAATATACATAAATGATATTCTTTCAAATCCAGGAGAAGTAAATAAGAGTTTCGTCCATAACGCTTAGAAAATCTGTTCTGTTGAGTGCACCAGTAGTTTCCATAAGTTCGATACCATCCATGAGGGACTGAGAAAAATCATCCATGGACTAATGTTCATTGCTTTTCAAGATCATGAATCACGCACATATCTAATGTATAAAATACCCATGGGTAAAAATCCACTATTAGTTGATCCACAATTAGTAGCGGTTTCAGCATCCCCTAAAATTTTAGTGGATCTACTATTAGTGGATCTGCAAATAGTGGCGATATCAGAGCCCACTAAAATTCGACATGCTGAAGCGGAAAAAAAGAAAGCAATATTCACAGGTGTTTGCACTGGTTAAGGTGCGAAATTTGTTGTACTCCGGGGTTTTCACCTCTCGCTGTAACTTTTTCCTTGGGGAATCGTCCTCCATGCTACTATCGAAAACTTGGTACCTAAGTGTTTTTGGACTCCATTTTTTTATTGAAGATTTTTACGAATGATATTGGCACTATCGCCTTTCCACTCTCTCCGCAAAATGTTGTACATAATCAAAGCTCTTCATGGCCTTATGTGAAAATACTCTGATGCAACAAAGATTACCAAAAATGGAAGTAATGTTTTTGTTAAATTTAAGTTATATCGGTGCAAGTTTGACTTTGTTTGTGAGGCACAAAATATTTCCGTTGCGAAAAAAATGTCATTCACTCCATTCCAGATAATCCATTCACTTTTGAAGTCGTGGAGTCTAAATATAGCACAAGTATTAATGTTAACTGCATAACAAATGTCTGTGTCTCGAGGGTTTTCGGGTTCCTCTCACGTTGATTCATCCTGCTGGACGACAGTTTTGCTGGCATTCCAGTCGGCATCTTCTCGTCTGAAGTGAACAAATGTCTGTGTTTGTTCCATGATAGCAGGAAGATAATACTGCTCTCCACGTATAAACCATGTGAAGGCAGAATGACATGTGTTCATACCATGAGTTTTTCTATTTTTATTAAAATATTTTTCAAAAAAAGTTGACTCTGAATAAGTCTTATATAAATCGGTTGACCGATTAATGCCAAGATTGATGGAAGGGGAGCAAGGACTAAAGTCATCATGGAGTATCTGTGAAATCAAAATGAAAAGTAGATAGAAGGGTAATAAATATAAAACAGGTGGTTTTCAACCTTTTCTGGCTTGCGTACCTCTTGGTAGACACTTTCCACCACCTATATCCCTTTATGCATTAAAATGTTTGTAGAAATTTTAGAACTTCCAACTTTACTCCACTTTTCCACCACTGACTTAGTGGAACAGGTCATATTTCAACTCCAAGAATATGTAGGAAAAGATTGATACATTATGAAAAGGGAAAAGAATTAATTGGAAGAATCCCTGGTAAGAAAAACTAATGGGAAGAGTTGGAATGCTGTTTTGACAAGGGAATGGTCTGGACTGAATTAAGAGAGTATGAGGTAGAATCATAGAGATTACGGGTACCATAGGTAAGCTCTATGGGTAGAACAAATTATGTTAATGGTGAAAAAATAATTGAGCATCGAAGAAGATGTCCTTTTGTTACCATAAACACCAACAGATGTGGGAACATATCTGGCTGAGACATGGAATTAAGAACAACAGTGTTTCAACAGAGATGGTGCATTAAGTACAAGTGAGTTTCAACGCACTTCAAGGTAGTTACAAGACACTTAAAAATAAGACAGTTCAACAGAGCTTTTTTTGAAGAGAGATCAAGATGGATTTCAAGGGAGTTTCAATAGAGTTAAATTCTTGTGCCCAAGGAACAAGAAAGATAAACAGAGTTCAAGTCGGTTTCAACAAAGTTTAGAGAATTTCTTCACAGTTTCAACACCAGTTCAAGGGACTTTCAACACATATTGTTTTATATGGGATTTTATATATTACGATCGTAATAGCCCTCATAGACTCGACTTTGAGACTTGGTATCCCAAAAAAGGAAGAAGCAAAATTCATAGAGAGCGTATCAGTGTCTAGATAATTTAAGCCTTTCATTTATGCAGGTACCAGACTATTTTTAATACATACTTTTGAGGCATGTTTTTGCAGTGAGGACGAAAAATGGCACATTTTTTAGAGTCACAGAGGCCAGCATCACTTTGGAGATTGCATAACAGCATGAAAAGCACAAATGAAAGGAATTTTGATAGAATATGAATCGTACTTTTGTCATGACGTCCTTTAAGTTTCAAATATTTACTTATATTCGTTTAAGTTATTCTAGTAAATTTATGAAACCTAGTTTTCTCCAGAAGTATGCAACATTGGAGGCGCGCGACAAACACCTTTGTCTTCATTTTAAAATTTCTAATTCGAATCCATTAAAGTCATAACAGTTGACCATGACACGATATTTGAATTTTATATTTTTGGAAAATGAGCTTGGAATGAAGGCGGAAACGCCAAACAACGTATGCATTGAGCAGAACGAACTTGAGTTGATGACAGAACTTTAATTTTTGCTGCTATTTCTGCAAAATTTATTCGTACATGGATTTTCGTCTACTTTTCGGAGGATGTTCAGCCTAAGGGAAAAAGCCTAAGGCTTTTTCCCTTAGGCTTTTTCCCTTAGGCTTTCCCATAGCCAATTCTAAGCACTTGTCTCATTTTTACTGTCATAAAGATCACAGCTATGAAAACAAATACGCGACACGTTGGTAAGTCAGTTGAAGAAGGCGGGAATTTCGAAATTATATGTTTTTACATGATTTTCACCACACAAATACTTTCTAATAAAAGTATCTGAAAAACACTAATACTTAAAAGTATCAGGAAAATGGCCGATACCCGATACTCGCTATCAGTTCAAGTCTAATTAATATCCTGAATTCATACATTTCAAAATTTGGTTATAGGCCTACTGTAAGTTCAGTGTTAAAATGAAGCACAAAAAACTGTTAAGCTGAACATAAAGCATATTTGATGACATGCAAGATGCACCCCCATTTCTGCAGGGTAAGTTTTTGAGGCAGAATGTTCATATAACACCCAGGGGTGATTTTTTAACCATAATTTTGGAAAAGAAGTGTGTCTTATATGCCATCAAATACCATAGCTTAGTATTTTTATGATAACATATAATAGCCTGCCAAGTCATATCAAGGACTATTAAATTGAAAGTGAAAGACAATAATTTTTGTGCCCTTGGCATTGTTCCATATGAGCTAACATTCCCATAAATTGAGAATGACTAAGTCAATTTTATCACTAGAATCTCTTGTGGTACAACAAATAATGAACCACATCTGAAATTGGCCCATATAAAAGAACCAAATTTTAATTCCAAACATGCTTATGAGTATACAATACGGGCTGACAGACCCTAAAACCATTTCTTCACACCTGTCAGCTGGCCCCAAGTCAATAGATGGCAATATGCTATGCAAATTTAGAGTAAAAAAAAACACAAAATACCTGCAATCTGTGGGACAGAGCTTCTCAGGCATGCCTTCCTCCATTTCATTCAGTGACATGGCAAACAATGTGAACTGATAATACTGAAAAAGGAATGAAAGCACTAAGTTAAGAAATGCTGAATTGGAAAAAAATTGCTTAGGAAACAGGGTCATGAATTGCAATGACATTTTTAACCCTTTCATGCCAGAGCCTAAGGAAGGGAATGCTTCACCTGTTACAAGTAGCATGAGCACTATCTTTACTCCTCTGTACAGAGGTGGTGAGGAAGTAGGCAGGTATGCCCTTTGCCCATTTTGGGACCCAACTCAGCAGCCTCCCACTGGGCTCGACCATCCAACCCTTTAACAGCCTCTTTCACACCATGAGTCAGCGGTAAAGTGATTGCATTATTAGTTTTTTTCTAAAAAAAACCTTTGTGTATACTGTCCAAAAATTAAAACTTGTAATGCTGACGTTGAAAACCTTATGTATTGCTGAGCAGTTGAAATTTTAAAACCAAATTATGGTGTTAATATTAACGAATTTAAGGCTGATCTTTTCTTACGGCAAATTACGACTTCTCAAAATTTTCATTGATGAAAACTGCAAAACTATAGTCCCCATCCTTTATTTGACATCTGGGTTTTTGACTGGCATTGGAGGCAAGTCTCTGGCTCATAATCTGAAGCCTCATCTTCCAAGTTCAGAAAGACATCTTCATCCTCACTATCACTCTTGGTTAATAACTCCAATATTGACTCCTCGAGCATTGAATGTTTCTTAGACATAACTACACTTAAACGAAAGCAAATGTCTTGCAATGGCACCACAAAAAGAGAATTTGTTCTGAACCAAGAAATGGCTAAAACACGGAGGCACAGGGAGAGCATTGCTTGCTTTAGAGCAAAGACTGAAGGGAGAGGCAAATCAGAAAAGGGGAATAAATATTCCTATAGGATTCTTTCACTTTTGTGCCCATCTTAGAAAACCTGTCATTAAAACTATATTGACAGGTTGTTAACCTGTCATTGTAAAAGTATAATGACATTTTTTTCTAAGGAACTGAAGAGGAATCCAGCTATTCTGTAAAAAGGCTGTTAGAAGTTAACCTCAGCATGAAAAACAAGAAATACCACCACAGGTGAGGAGATGATAATTCTTCAGGGTTGGTTTTTAAAGAAGAGAGAGGGGACCTAGAAATTCAGCAAAAATGCAATTAGAACAATATAATCATTAATACACAAGGAGCATCACGTGGGAGGGGGAGCTATGGTTTTTCCAAAGTCTGTTACCTGAAGCACTGTGGGACACAACTAGCAATTCAGCTAAATTGCTTTTTTAAAGAAACACCACCTAGAATGCGTGTATGTATAATGCTATTAAAGTAAAGCACTACCAAAAATTCAAATGGAATACCAATGAATGTACAGAAGCAATGGTTTATTTAAGATCCATTTCCTACGAAATCCAGAATATTGGCAATAAGTTATGAGAGAAAATTTAAAAAGATATAATAAGTAAGCGAGTATGAATCAAGATCACACCAAACTTTGAATTAAACAACAACTTGATCAGATTGCATATTTTCTGCCATGGATATATGTACCTACCAAGTTGTGCAGAGTTCTGCACAATATCTCTGTTAATATTAATGCTATAATTTAGCTTAAAATTTCATTAACTCAGCAAAAAATGATTTGTTTTAAAATTTAAATTATACAAATATATAACAAATATTTGTTTAGTAGAACCAGTGTATAGACAATTAGTTAACCATGGAGTCATGTTGTGAGAGAGATTACTTATGAGATGGAGGGTCGAGCCAAGCTGTCTGGGAAAGGGTCTTAACTCTCGCTAAGCTGGGTCTCAAGAGGTAGCAGACTACTTCTGTGGTGATCACTTCTATTCCTCCACTTCCCCTCAAATGAATGAACGTTGGCTATAGCCGACATTTGTTCTCATGTATAGAAAAATCTTCATTGGCCATAGCCAACATTTGACATGAAAGGGTTAAACTATAGCTAACAATATCACAAAATGCTATACATAAGGTTATAAAATTATTTATGCTTCAGCAGAAGTTTCATAAAGAATAAAATGTAGTTGAAAAATTAATTAGAACCAAAACTGAGATATATACCACGTATAAATGAGTACACACCTCTAGTAGTCAATATGTCTACACATTTTATATGTGATACTTAATGATGCATAGTAGGAGGATGGAAGAATCAGTAAAATTAGACATGATAAAAAGAAATTTTGATTACTTCAGCTGTATTAGGTGGCCTTGGGTCTGCTTCCCAGAGTGTTACTGAGTTTGGAATGTCAATGGAATATGTTGAGTCACTTTTAGGGATTTCACCTTCAGGTACATCAGGGGGAGGAGGGGAAGGATCTTCTGTTGAACTGCTGCACCCAGCACTCTGTAATGAAATGAATAAAAATGTTAATTACAAAATTAACTCCAAGCTTCAACAAAAAAAGTGAGTCTGTGGACCTAACGTAAGTTTTTGGAGAAAATTACTAGATTCAAATACTGATTCAGGCTATCATTTTCCTGAGGCATTTCTATGTAGACTAGTTAATCTTTATGAATGCTTGGTATGTTAAATGCATTAAATGCTTCTTCAGGTATAGGTTTGTGGGTTTGTGCCTACATAAAAATGCATTAGTTGTGTTCAATCTGAAGGTTGGTTTTTCATTGGTGAGGGTAGAGCTCACACCATACTAAGCCATTGGCATATGAAATTCACACATTCATGGTAGGGGGGCCAGTTCCTTTCCCTGGGCCACCTGCGATTACCTACGAAGTTCTGACATGCAGAAAATGAACCAGCAAGGATTTTAGGTGGGAGTGTCCAGAAAGGCTCTTGCCCAGAATTTGAATCTGGTCAGTAGCTCAGCGCTCTACCCACTAGGCCACCACAACCCCCACATAAAAATGATTCCATCAAAATTCATGGTATACAAAAAATGTCTACTCATTATTGGTACGTATGAGTGTGCGCTCCACTGACATTCTCTTTTCCATCTGACTTTAGCAGTTAGCAGCTTTTTAGCAGTTGTCATATAAGTCAGTGTAGATACAAAATGTTAATTCATTGTCTCAAAAGATTTATTCATTATCTTTATGAATGCTGAGTACATGTGAAAATCCATCACATATGCCAATGGAATATATCATTGGCAGTATTAAATTGAAATTAAGGGCAAAAATTGCTAGGCATTTATCTTTAGCCATATTAGGCATTATCAAGCCATATTAAGGTACATGACCATCATTCCGCATCAGTATATACACTTATGTTTTTTGGGGGAAATAAGAGTGGGGAAATAAAGGCGTGGGAGTAGGTGAATAGGGGTAAGGTGACAAGTAACAAAGGAGATGGGTTGGGAAAGGTGATTTCATTCAAGAAGTGATTTTAATTCCTCACAATGCCAATCAACCACTGCTCACAGGAGTACATCTTCCGCCCCTTCTCCATACAACGCAATATCTTTAGTTTGAAGTCTTCCTGAAGGCCCAACTTGAGCATGTGCCATTCAAAAGCTGATGAGTTATCTCTGTTTTTCAGGCACATCTTCCATTCCTTTTTTTTTGGTTTTAAAATTTTAACCCTGTTTGGTCAATATAAAAACTCATGCAGTCATGGCTCACTAGTTTTTTACACGGCACTTTCCAAAAAAGGTCCAATTACATCTTTGTAATTTGGAATAATTGACCTAAGGTTGAATTTTTATAAAAACGTGTTTGAAAGCATCCTTTGGGCAGCATTAGAAAGAACATATGACAGAGGGTATTTTGAATTTTACTAATTTATTTTTGTTGGACGGGTGAGATGGCACTAGATGTCAAGGATGCTAAATGTAAATTTTTTCTAACATATTGGATATTAAGGAATTATCATATCCATTAATATAATAAATCTGTCAAATTATATTAATTCCATGGTTATAAAATGTTTAAATGATGGGGTATTTAAAAGATGGTGGGTCATGGAATGAAAGAACAGCTTAGGGAAATCAGGGTGGCATGAATATTTAGTTAAAATATCCATGGATGAAGGTGAACTTATCTCCATTATCTTGGATGTAGATGGCTATGTCCAAAAACTTTAACCTCGATCCACCAATTTCAGATGTTAATTTTACTATTTTTTTGAATAGCCATCACAAAAAAATGGGATAAAAATGCTGCACATTACATTATATTAAAACAGATTTATAGTGACATGTTTTAACTGACAGAGTCATAATCAAGTTATTATTATTTTTAGTTTTCTACTGGTGTAGGTAGGTTTAAATAGACATTCAATTCTTACCTCAACCCTACATTTCATATGATTTCCTTCTTCAGCCCTTCATACCTATTAACTTCCATCATTCTATCCAAGCTACCTGTTCTCCTTCTCCTCTCTGCTCACCCAACATTCTTCCCTCAACCACGTCTTTCAAAAAACCATCGCCCTTTGTAACGTTCTCCATCCACACTTTCTGCCTTCTCCTAATTTCATCAATGAAATTTCTTTCCTCTCTTAACAATTCTATCGCTTCGTCATCCATCCATAATCAAGTCTACAGCCATTAAGAACTTGATGACTCTGTTAGCCAAAACATGTTGTAAATAAACCTGTTTTCATTGGTGGAAAAGTGTACAATTTTTTGACACAATTTAGATCAATTATCTCTTATTATCATACGCACCTCGCAATTATAAACCTCTCATGAGTGCATACATCACAAAAAGGGATGACTCAAGAGGCAAGATTAAAAACTCCATTTTTTGATAACATTAAATTTATACGGCAATAAAAGGTATTCTGACAATTACTCAAATGTGGACCGTATGGTAGCTATAGAAGTCTATATTTTCAAAAAAAAATCATCCTCCATTCCTTACCACATAAGGAAAGTAGACAGCATACTACCTGAAGACCATGTCTTCTGATAGCATAGCAAGGGACAGAATCAAGCCTTCATTGCATTTTAGCCAAACCTAAATTACATATATCTATATTTCTAAATTTTTCACCTAATTTACCAGTACAACTTGAGACATTCATCCACAATACCTGCTTAGTAACAACAATATCACCAAGACACTTAATTCAACGCTAAAATTATACATACAAAGAGAAATGGGCATAAAGAGTAACATATGTAACTGGGATAAGTTCATAAAATTATGATTCAATGACACATAAATCAAATCTGCTGCATTATCATTAAAAAATCTTATGTATATCCTTACCTCTGTTAGCGACGAAGAACGAAATGGACTCACTTTGAGGCTATTCAATTTGGCAAGAACCTTTTTTGGGGTATGAGCAGGACTTGTTGAGTTTTTGCCCAAGCCTGATCTTAGGTCATTCTCTCGGCTACTTACACATATTATGGAAAGAAGAGGAATTAAAAATGAGGGACAATTAGGATACTTATTTCCAAAATTAAAAAGGAGAATGCTAATTCTGTCTCATAATATTGAAACCTTAATCAGAATGTTAAAAGAACAACTCAAGCTTCAATTATTACAATAATTGGAAAGAATCTATATGGTTGTGAATATTTAACGGGATTTTATCATTCATGTTGTCGAACTCATTCCAACAGATCAGATATGAGCTACCATATTTGCTGGCATCATTTATCATTCATGTTGTCAAACTCATTTAAATGGATCAGATATGTGCTACCAAATTTTCGGTCATCATTTCTATAAGAAAAGAGTCATAAAAAGCATAATAAATTCCAGCTACAAAGGTTTAAATTTATCTACGAATGCCTACCCCAGAGGTAGATAACATGATGAGTATACGATTAATTAATGAAAGTACATGTATTTGATATCTGTAGAAAGTGTATGAAGAAAATCAAAACAGTACATGAAAGTATCCTTAAGATTGTAACCAATCAACATTGCAACAATGAGTTGCCAGGGATGAGAATAAAAAAATAAATAAGTGCGAGAGAGAGCGACAAGAAAGTGCAAAAAAGAGAGAACAGAGAGAAAAAAAAGGAGAAGATGTAGGAGTGCAAAAGGGAGAAAAGACACGGATGGAGGAGAGCAATAGAAGAAAAGCGGAGACCAAGGCCACGGAAGAAAGTTGAAGAAAGGAGGAAGAAGATTGTTCTGAAGACTGTGACCAGTTGACAACATGAAAAAACTAAACTGATAAACACATAAAGAGGTCTAAGTCTACACTCAAGTTATAACTTAAGATAAACAAAACATTTTTGAGTGACAATCTGAAATTCAAAACCAAGGGAAAGAGAATGAATGTACATCCGTAAATGCAATGAGGCTATGAATGACAACTTTATGATTTTGTCAATACTCAAACATCCACCTGAAAATATTTCAATCCTTGATGCTGGCAAATATGGTAGAACTTTAATTAATACTAATAATAACAAACCACTACATTGGGATACAAAGAGCTTAATGGAAAAGCTGAGAGGTAGGTTAGCAAGACAATCAATTATTTTTATTGATTGAAATAGGTATTGCAAAATGTGACAACATAATTTAATCAATATAGGAAGAAAAATGCAAAATAATCCTGAGTGTAAGAGAAAAACTTAAAATAAATAAAATTAAAATGAAAAAAAGAGATCACACAAACTAAGGTCCAAAAGGCTAAGCTGGTCCTATGGATGGGGTAAAGGCATTAACTTGAGAAAATAAACTATTATGCTCTATGTCCTAACTCACCTCCCTACCTATTCTACCATCAAGATTTCCCACCTCAATACTATAATTAACGATAGGGTGCGGTGTATGAAATGGACAAAACAAATAGTGGTTAAACTAAAATTTTAAAGAAACTAACAGAGTTATACTGGATGGGAATTAATCCGCTTTTCTAACAATTTTCTATCATATCATATTTACATCAAAATACAAAGTTCTTGGGAACTCAATTGCATTTATAATAAGTAGCCATCAACATTTTTAATTCTTAGAATGAAAAGCATTTCTATATTACAAACTTATATATTCTACCATTTAACATCAATTGTTAAGCAAAACAATAGAAAAATCAAGTGAAATATTTGCATCGATTTTGAACTTATTTTTAAGTAAATTCTTTCAGTCTTCTGTATAAGACTTAGAAATTAATTCTAATTACTTTCAAAGACACTCCTTCTGGATAAAAATATCTAAATCAATGACTTTATCAGATATCACAAACATTCTTCTCTTTATACATAAACTAAACACCAACATTCACAATGGAAATGGATTTGAGATACAAGTCAAGAACTACATTTAAATAAAATTCTTCAGTAAACTAGCATCCTTCCCCCAAAAAGAAGCCAAAATGCAAATAAGAATGAGCCAGGGAGTCTAAACTAATAATGAGCAGCACAAAAGAGCATTAAAAGCCTCCCCCATCCGAGCCTAGACCTCATCATAAACAGCACCTGAATTTGTGTGCATTCTCTTTCACATACTCCTCATATGATGGGATATCTGTGCATTTGATGAACTCCGTCCACTTTCCATACAGGAAGTACAGCTTTTTCTTGCTGTAGAAGAAAAATGAGATGATATTACTATCAATGTACTATTAACACTAAATTATTATGCAGAGAAAATAATTTTTAACCTCTAGAACTAAATGAATGATTCATATAAAAAGATGAGTTCTCTGAGATAAAAACAATTACATATCTATAACCATATAACTATTGGAGCAAGAGAAGTTAATAATGGCCTTTATTATGAAAAGTACATATAGGTACTATGTTTTTTAGGTTCACACTGCAAAACCTTGAAGGAGCATGTCCACTTTTGACTTTCTCATCTTCTCTTTTTTAAATCCCATCTTGGCATCATCGAGGGAACCTAAAATGCTGTTTGAGGGCACTGGGACTTGAAGTCTGTTCACTGAATTTCTGAAATGCTAGTTGTTTTTCAACTTAAAAATTACCAATGGTCAAAACTCCTTGCCATCATCAGCAATGGGTATTGCTGCAAAACTCCTTCACTCCCCATGCTTTCTTAAACTCTAAGTTTTCAAATCTCAGATGAACCAAGTTTTTCCAAGTGTACAACCACACATCTATTACGTTCCCACTTTCCCCATTGTATTCAAGGATTATGGTCTCTAAGCAGTTTTGCCTCTTTAGATTACCCTGTACTGTTCTATAATCTTTGTTGAAACTTCTACAATGTATCATAATACATTAACTCCTTGATGTATAACATTTCAACTTCATTTCAACACTTTAACATACAGTACTGTACTGTATAGCACTATACAAAACCATGTGTGTAAAAACATTGAAGCAAGCAAAATAAGTGATTTGGAGACTTTCTCCAATACAGAAATAACACAGTTTCTTGAGGGGCAGTTTAAGCCCTTACAATAAATGTTTTTGAAAAAAAACCCAAAACACATATACTTTGAAATAAATTTTATTTTAAGAAAATGGTTTATGATTTTTGTATGCACTTGAAATTCATTTGAAGGTTTCAAAATATGCGCAAAAATCAGAGTTTACCTCATAAAAAATAGGGATTGCAACCCCTGGGTATCATAATAGAGTCAAAAAAAGCGTATTGTAATAAAAAATGATCCCCACTTTGACTTTTAATTTTATCGCGTATGCAAGAGAAGCTACACTGAAAAACTGATTTAAGAGGTGGTTCTCACCCCTTAAGGAGGGTGTATATTATATACAGTATTGTATACATAATGTTTTATATATTACGGTACATTACTATGCAAAACTATGCATGCAAAAACATTTATGCAAGTAAAATAAGTGATTTGGTGACTTTCTCCAATACAGAAATAACATAATTTGTTGAGGGGTGGTTTAAGCCCTTCAAATAAATTTTTTCAAAAAAACCCAAAACATGTAAACTTTGAAATAAATTTTCCTTTAAAAAATGGTTTTATGTACATATTTGGGTTTATTTTAAGGATATTCATATCAAATATTTAAGCATATTCAAAATATGCATAAAAAAATCAGATTCACCCTCACAAAAAATAGGGGTTGCAACCCCCGAGTATCGTAATAGTGATAACTGAAGCCTATTGTAATTAAAAATGATATGCACTTTGATTTTGAATTTTATCATGTATGCAAGTCAAAAACACTGTTTTTGAGGGTGAACTTTAGGGGTACTTTTCACCCATTAAACCGACATCTCCAGAGATTTAAAAAAATTTGACCCCTTAATTTTTCTTTCCTTATGAAATGAGTGCTATTTGAATAAAATCGGTGAGACACACATGAGATACCTTCCTTATTAGTCAATGATTACTTGTACTTTCATGTTTCCAGCTTAACCTCCTTAACCTTCCCCTATTCCAATGACCCCAATTACCTAGATAGCCTCTAGCTCTTGCAGCCCCCTCTCCCATTTTCGCCCAAAATATATATGATGGGAAATATACAAACAAATATTTGGATTTTTACCATAATGCCGGCAACAGTGACTGTGGGGTAAATCTCGAGGTCATGGGTTTAAGTCCCAACCTGGGAGGATTTTCACTTTCTGGGGCATGAATATTTGTGTGGTTCATTGCAGTTAATTGTAAAGGAGGACTTTATAGTCTTAAATTCACTGCGGTAATAAAGTTTAATTTAATTTAATAACCACCAACATATGTAGCTAATGGCAAACTCCATGGAAGAGAAAGAAGAAAAAGGGGTGGAGTTTGAGGAAAGGAAGTATTACATGACCAATGACAGGAGAAAATAATATATGTATCTAGTGAGCAAACTGTGAGATCGATGGAGTGTCCTGATAGTGGCTATTGAAATTGCTTAATTTTCACAAATATGTGAGCATAAAACTAAAACAGCATTAAAATTGAGCTGACTCTTTCTTCCAGTGATCTCAAGTCCTACCTTTTAGAAGTTTATGAACTTAGTGTGTGCCCTTTGATAATTCCCATATTTACCAAATAATTATGGGAAAAGAGATGGTAAGATTAGTAGATATAATTCAGGTATTTCTTAAATACTGTTTGCTGATAAGTATATTAACCCATTGACTTATCCTTTTCTCAATGCTAACCCCAAAAATACACATTTATTGTTTACAAAGTCATCTATTGATAAATATTTTATCAGTCATTATTACACGATGTTAAAATACAAATATCATAATATCAATTGAAAAAAAATTAAATAACAAGATGTGCAAATTGCCATCTTTGCAAGCCAATGCAAATGCAGATTAAAGAAGCACAGTGAAGGAGCATGACTCTCAACTGTCACAGTGTTTCATGAACCCAAATGAAGGAATATGTGGTATTGAACTAGTATGGACTAACTAGAATACTGCTACCTGAGGACTACTTGAAGATCATGTAAATAATCTCTGCAAAAGAATTGTCACAAAAATAGCCATGTTATCTAGAGAAAGTAAATGTTTATCCATGTGGACAAGGCTCATGATATACAAAACAGTAATAGCTCCTCATTTTGATTACTGCACCACTATCCTTTTTGACACTACTACAAGATAATGGAGTCATGGATCACTGGTATCATATTTTGCATGATATATCAGTGAAATGACAGAAAGGGAAGTGATGTAAAGCAGGGACCTTCTCTCTTGTAGTTTCACTTTTGTAGCAACTTTGAAAAGTTCCTATCAAAGAAATATTATCTTGAAACCCTAATTTATTTTGGGGGTATACCTCCTTAATTTTGAAGCAGAGGATTCTGAAGTGAAGAAATTGAAATCACTATGGCTAGGGGAAGTATTAAATACCATGGTAATTTGAACCACTTAGGAGAGGTGCCACCACCTTCTTGAGTTGTTTCCAAGAATCAATAATTTTTAAACAGAAAAGCTTTGCTTCTTAGCAATGTTCTGAAAAGGAATGGAGGCACTTCTTTTCTGTCATACTGGTTACTGAAATGATTATCTCTGAAACTGGCAATGTGCTAACTAAAAATTCAGGAGGAAAAACAACTCACTATTCATACTCAAATATATACTGTTGCATATTCTCTACAAATCTCAAATACTGCCTCAAAAATGTACTCACCCACAAATAAATTACTGATGCATAAAAATTCCTTTAGCAAAACTTTTACTTATGTACAACATTAAAATAAACAAATATTACACACAAGCATGAATTTTAAGCTGTAAAAATGGCACAATATCTGAATTCATAAATTGTTGATTGGTGATACTCACTGTTTGTCCATGACAAAACCTTCCACACGATGTAAATCTTTGGAGTACCACCCAGCAGGTTTAAATGTTAAAATTGCCCTATGTCCTGGAGGAAATAACAAACAGTTAGCAGAGATTCCTTTCAAGAAAACATGATATAAATATATACTTAAAAATACAACCATTTCTGCATGAAAACCCTCACATTCATTTCGCTACCCAAAGAACTAATAAAAGAATTAAATGGCTATCAGTTCACAATCAAAAGAGAAATGAAAAATTCTGGCCTGAGTCTCCTAAGTACTCTGCCTGACTACAACCTTGGTTGGTGACAGTGTATCTCTATTTATCACATACATATTTAAAATTTTTAAATTACCTGTTTTTTGATTGATGACTTCCATTGTTCCATACTGTTCTATCCATAATTTCCCTACAATGATATTGTGAACACAACAATTGACATTTGTCCAAGTGTATGCTTCTCCCCAACTAGGAAACTCCACCTGCAAGCATAGCAGAAATTTGGATAGGCATTTCATCGTTCATCTCTTATAAAAATTTTCATGTTCATAAAATTAGGTGTAATAAACTCTTCAAAGGAATTTCGAATGTCATGACATAAGTCCATCATTTGTGACTGAAATTTAAAAATATGATTTGAATATTCAGATGACTGAAATAGCTGCATATATTTGGCATTTATGTAATTAAACATTCTTTTTACTATATTACGTGACATGATACAACAGAATTGAAAAAAAAATCCAAAATTTGTCAAAACCTAAGCTAAAAAACTATACAAATTGATACATAATGTGATGTTATACTTAACCCATTTATACCCAAGTGGTCGAAAATGACCAGGGTACCATTATCCCAAGTGGTCGAAGGTGACCTTGGTTAATTTACTTAGTTACACTTACAAGCAATGTGCCTACAATATATGTTACTGATATGTGATTATAGATATCTGGGAATGATTCTATATTGAGGTCCTTCAAAGAATCAAGTGAGAAGTTCTTACTCATTAATTTCGACAAGCATTTTCCTTATAGAGATGTCAGGACATGTGGCTCGGTAAATCGCACATTTTTTATTTATGCAGTGTTAAATAACTTATATTTTATAAACAAATTTGTTATTAATAATCCATCTGACGGTACTTATTCAAAAACTCTATTTATCTGAAGTTCTTTTGATCCTTGCGCTAGTAATTATTGAGTGGTCATTTTCAACCCTTTGGGATTATGAGACTTGCACTCACTCGCTCAATGCAACCAACGGCAAAGTGTGAAATTGGTCAATTTTTGGTTTAGGACACAGTACTGAGTCTTGCCATCACTCAGAAAATTTACTTTAAAAGTTAGTTTTATCCAAATACTTGTTTTCGTGTTTCATCATATGCATGTTTGGCCTGTATGTTTGAAGTACTTATGCCCATATACCCACAACTACATTCTTTGTATATGATAAGGAGAAAATATCTCACAATGCTGAAATAATAGAGGAATGTGAGCCCTCAGGTGACGATGAGATTCTTGATTCCATTTACATAATGCCTCAAGAAGAAACTATGGCTGAGACAGATGAAGAATGGATAGGAAGATGATTTTTATGCTAATAGATGGAAACCATAATCAGTTGATGGCTCCAGTTGAAGTTCCATCAGGTGAACATGATGATTATGTGAGATAGTCAATGAAGAAAGAGCTTACTTTACAAAGAAGCTTAAATTTTGTAAATGGGTCAAGCCCAAGCAATAGCAGTTACGTGAATTCTATACCAGTGCTTGCAGATGAAAATTTTCTTTCTCCTATCACAATTTCGGAACATTCCAAACCAATTAACCTCATAAAATTATTTATTATTTGAGAAATAACTTAGGATTTGTCATACTTTGTTATTTGCTATAAATAGAAGTAACTTGGGCTAAATACACATCTTTATATTCCTCATACAAAACACTAATCTTCTTGTGACTTGTGATGACATGTACACATTTATTGGGATATTACTTCTATTGGACTACAATTCAAGGCTCCACCAAAAAATGTATTGAGAAAATAGAGCTCACTTTGAAAATGTGCTTGTGAAGGAACCATGAGACGGAATCAGTTTGATAAATTATTTCATCATTTTCACCACAGCGATAATTTCAACTTAGATGCCTGTGATAAGTATGCACACAATAATCCATTTATCTCTGAAATAAATGAGATTTTCATACCATTTGCTCTGTTAGAGTGTTACATATAGATTGATGAATCTGAGCAAAACACATCAGAAAGCATCCATATAACCAGTTTTTGAATGGGAAACAGGTATGATGCCTGGTCATTGGTATTCAAATCAGTGTTCTGTTTGCAATCCATACTATACCAGGGAAAAGATTCTTACAATTATGAGAATAGAAATGACTTTGGGTTATGAATAATACAATGAATGATCCAATAATACGAATAGAAATTTGTTATAAATTATTGTAACATGTCAAATAGTATATTATTATGTTAAAGAAAAATGTTAAAAAAGAAAATGTTAAATCTTTAACTTAACAAAAACAGTTAAAATGTGTTTCATAATTACCTTGAACAAAAATGCTATGGGGAAAAGAGGAAGTTGAAAAGTTACCTATTTATGCCCCACATTCCCAAGCGGTCATTTTCAACATTGCTAGAAAAACGTACAACACTACTAAAAATACTTTAAATGTTTAAATTTAAAAATATAAAGTAGGTATATATGTCATTTTTGTAAAATTTAAAAACGTAATTAGCATCCCATTCATAAAAAAACACTAATTTTAAATTCTGTGATTTTACAGGTAGGTATAATGGCCTATACAGATGCAGGCTTAAATGGGTTAAAGTATATTAACCCTTTGAGTGCCACACGACAATATATCGTCGTTTGCAGAATGTGCCAGAAGTGCCAACGACGATATATCGTCGTCTATGAGGAGACCTGTTAAAACAATGTTTTTCTCAATCTTTAACTCTTGTAAATTGTACATAATACAAGAATGATCTTTTAATAACTACATGGAACAATAATTTTGATTGTTAATGGAAATGATCAACAGCTTCGGTAATTTAAATAACTGTATGTCGGATTGAATTTTCCGAGCGCCACATTTGGTTGAAACGAAACTGCTTCTGGTGCGACACTTTGGGAACTACATTGTTTGTTAGCCTAAAACGAATTGACTTTCTTCTAATATTTTGAACTTTGTATTTATGTCGGAGATATTATGTTTGGCGTGTTCCTATTTTTTTATATGTTTAGAAACATTTTATTCTCTGCGAAGTACATCGCATTCTCGTTCGTTTTGCGAACGATTCATGGCATAGCAAAAAGACTTAAGGCTTCAAACATCTTTGCTATGTCGCTTCTGATGAGATAATTTGTTGCTGTTTCACTGCGATCAAGTCGTTGATTTTTATCTACGAAAGGCAGACGAAAAGATACTACGTAACTCCTATCATGCTATCTCTAGCAGCTGGTGCATTGAGTCAGCTGGGGTGTTGAGTCAGCAATGTGGCTCCGATTGTCAGCCTCGTTATCATAGTAGATACGGCAGTAGTAATTGAAAGATGATGCTGTGCATAAAAAATACAATGTGTGCCATCTCTTGTTGTTGTTTACACATTGAAATTTCACTAGTGGCTTTTTGGAAGTGAAATCTTTTACCTAAAAATGGCGTCAACTTCTAGAAATGAATTTTCACCTGGAGTTGATGATGACAGATTAGCTGAATACATAAATTCACTAAGTAGTGACGACGACTCTGTGGAAAGTGAAGACAGCGCCCATTTTTGTTGAGACACTAGTGAAAGGGAAGTGTTATCAGACTCAGATGAAAGCGTGATAATCCTTCCTAAGAAGAGACCGGTAATTATTGAGTATAGCAATGATAGCGTCAGTTCTGATGAACGTGAAAGTGGAAGCCGTGATCATTCTGCAGAATTCATTGAGGTTCAGGACAATTGTGATTCACTCCCTCCTTCACATTTTGAATTCCTGGAAACTCCTGGTTCCAATCATTTTCCGCCACCAAAATCTTCTCCAATCCTGTACTTCAACCTCTTTTTACCAATGCATTCTGGACCATGGTACCTCAACCTCTCAAATAAAACTTTAGTGTGGGCAAGAAAAAGTGTTTTAGAAGTGAAGAGCTTCTTATTCTTGGGTATTGAGAAAAGAAATCACAAAAAAATCCAGTTTTATTACTTTCCACCAACTCGATAGGATAACTCCTAGGACAGTATCGCCAGGAATATATGGGATAAGGAAAATTTCAGGGCGGAGGGAAAAAGTGTGTGCTGCATGCAGTAGGAAAGGCCGTGGCCCTGTCCACAGATCTAGAACTGCATGAAATGTAAATAAGGTCTACATGGAATTAGTGTGTCTCATCACATTTATGAATAATATGATAATTAGTTATTTGATTTGGAATAGGGTTTGTAATGTTGTCATCGTTTTCTAAGTATGAGTATATATTTTCAATAATTTGTAATGCAATTGTTATCATTTTGTAAGCAATAACAGACTTAAATTCTTGTTATTATTATTCAGATACCATGTTTCGTAACGTTTTCACATCCAAATATTCTCTTGTCTGCGAAAATATTCACATTATATACCTCCAATCATTTTGATAATTTCCCCTGAATTTTATGCAATTTACATTGTGTTACTCAATCGAATATATATTGAAAATTCGAGCAAATTCCTTTGATATTATATGATCAATTCCTAGAAAAATAATAATCTTTTATATTTATCAATGGTTTATTTCTTTAAAGTTGATATTATATCTCGATTTTTTGGTCAAAATTGAGAAATAAAATAATTCAAATCTGTAAATTTCAAATTAAACTATAACTATTGCGTGTCATTGAGAAAATCAGCCGATTTTTTTCATATTAATTTGGAAGAAAGTATTCACTTTCAAATGCAGAAGAAATCATGTAAAAATAGCAACAAATAAACAAATAATGATTTTTTTAATAAAGGCCTACAAAATTAGCAAAATAGGTACCCGTGGCACTTCTGGGAATACCCACCTAAAAATCGGTGGCACTCAAAGGGTTAAGGAATAATGATATGGCTTATAATGTTTTTAAAATGAGATGTATTTATGGCTGCCATAAAATGATGAAGGTCATCAAGGCATATCTTGTCTCATGCATCACTATCTTTTTAAAATAATAGAGTTTTAAAATAAAGTTGAGGAACAAAACGTATACTAACAGTAACAGTTCCTTTGGGTTGAATCTCAACACTCTTCCCCCAAAACTTGAGCTTTGGATGGATTGAGCCATGGAAATGGAAATCAGCACCATCGGCATGGAAGGCAGATACGGGAGGATGGTGACTTACTTGCTCACAAACAATTCTGGTGAAAATTTGAAAGAGTAAGAAGTATTAAACATACATACATATGTACTTTTTTCATTTCATATTTCAAATATTCATTCCGTGAAAATTTCATTCATGAATATATGAAATTTCATACATTCATTCCATGTTTCTCATGTAAGCATGAGAATGTACCATCAAGGCAGGCTTTTAAACCAATTTAGCTAAAAAGTATCAGGGGTCTCACTTAAAGACCAAGGGCAGTTAAAAAAATAATGCATGGAAAGTCCTATCAAAATCCACAACAATGCCATTTAGCCCATACATCAAACAGTCCAAAGATGTGCACACCAGAAAGGGTTCTACATATACATAACACCCTGCAATTCAAGGTGTAAACCATCACAAGGCATGCATTTTTAATTAAAAGAGAGTTAAATTTGCACTTAAGATGATGTAGACATGCAAAAATACTAGTCTATGCATGCAGTGCTTATGTGCAACTTGGTACAATGCTACTACTTTATGAAAATATACTAGATATACATCGACAAGGCAAATAAAATTAAATTGCTAGTTTATACAAGTATTGTCACTACTATTGAAATGCCATATTTAGTGTTAATGCATTAGCCGACTTAGTATGCTAATAAATACAGCTGTTAAAAATTTACCTGAAATCCTCTCTCTCAAGCTCATATGTCTCACCAAGGAGAGGATTAAAAGGCTTCCCTAATCTCTCCCAGTTGAATGCAAGGGCACTTACTGCAAATGCAGCTACATACTGGAAAGAGAAAAAAAAACAGATTTTTATAGAACTATCACCTAATTACAAGAACAGCTATTGTCTTATTGGCTTTTATTTTTTTTAATTAATTTTTTTAAATATTGAACACTGATATTCACAACTGATTTCTAGATAAAAAAAGATAGTGTTTTTCTTTTTCCTGGGTGTACTGTGTGTGCAGCTCTATTTCAAAAACTAATTTCCCAAGAAATCATGGCATATAAAATTTAGGAAATGATAATGTCCAATGTGACACTTTTCCCAAAAATTAGATGAAATAGGATTGAAAAAAGTTGTATCATAAAATGTGGAAACAAGAAGTCTTGCTTGGCCCATCAAGTGAAATTCAAAGTTAAGGTCTGTTAGTACATACTATAGGAGCCTATGTTCATTCATGTTACAAAAACTACCAAAGGAAGATACATTTCTACTAGAAGAATAAAAAAATAATCCAAATCCTCTTATATATTTATAAGTACATATTCGTAAAATCAGGATGAGGACACAAAAATAAATAAAACCACATTTTGATCACAAATGGTTTGTTCACTCACTCGCATCCTATCCACTGGATCTTGTTCCTGAGCAGCTCTCTTGAGAAGGTGAGCATATTCCATGTACTCCACCATTCGCTGGAGGAAGGAAAGTGGTTCATTGAAGACGACTGGCATAGTAATTTTGCTTAGCTCCTTCCCAATGCAGTTTTTCAGCACAGACCATATGCTGAAGTCATTGCGGTTGAACATAGGGACAGGAAGCTTTTGCCTACAGGGTAGGAAATAATTAATTAGTATGCATTTCTATGTTTTTCAAGTTCATTCTGAATTTTCCCAAAAAACCTTGTCATTTGCTTTATGTACTGCCTTGAATGTTTCGACCTTACTGCAGCATTACTACAAATGAAATTGTAAATTAATACTGATATTTTATACATAAATAGAGATCCTTTGGGTGCAACTTAAGTGTATTTATAAAAGATTAATGATGGAAACTGATGAACCCTTGAGATAGGTACCTACTAAGATAATAATATGTTCAGTAACATTTTTTTTGCTTTGCCACTTGACACATTTTCAATATCACAAGTCCCCTGGGTTTTATTAATTTGTGGACAGTTTCATTTGGCTAAAATTATGCTAAGCAAATATAGACACATACAATTATTTAATGTATTTAGAAATTACACAAAAATCTGTAGGAGGTGCAGAACACCAGGTGTGTACTTAAAAAAAGAAAAGAATTATATTATTTTAATTGTTCCACACATATATTCAATTTCATTAAAATTGCTATGCAAATGGTTTTTTTGGGAGTTTAGGTCCTTAAGGGAACTATTTCGGGAGTTTAGGTCTTTAAGGACCTAAGCTCCCGAAAAATAGATCTGGAAATCAACTTACTAATTAAAATTGCTCTAATCTTAAAATTTCAGGTCACACATATCCACAAAAGAAACTATTTGCAGTTCATACCATGATTTCAGCATTGGATCACTGTAGAACATGGATGAGCTACAAAAGTTCATCACTACATTGATCCTAGTCGTTAAGTTGTATAAAACAGTGTATGCATGGCAAGGGTTTATCCCCTGCCACCATGGCATAGCTAGGTGTGTTTTGGACCAGACTCAAGACACACAGGGCAGCCCAGGGGGAAGGGGAGAAATGCGAGCTTCAAACCCCAGAGCTCCGATGGATAGTGTATAAAATTAACAAAAATAATTAATGCCTTCCCTTGCACTCCCTACATGGCCCCCACTGACCCTGGGCTCAAGTGCAGTTGCCCTCTTTGCACCATTGATACTATGATACACACTGTTGATGAGCTAGCAGGGAATTCAGATAAAGTATTTCAATAGGTTACAAAAACATTTAAACATTCCTATTTTCCATATTCAGGTCACAATATCAAAAAATAAACAAGTACAACACAATAACACAAAATTAGAGTAAATAACCAGTGGCTATGAAACCATGACTATTGAAAGACAACTGAGTCACACATACAGACCATGCCTTGCCAAAAACCTGAGTAGCAGTGCTGGGGGAAGAATTGTACATAAATGAATAATTTTATTGAAGCATAAAATATTCATATGCATTACACTTAGCCATTACCAGTGCAAGCTTTCAATTAAAATTTTGCCTGAGAGAAGAAAATTTAATACAGTTACTTTAATATTAATTAATTTTAGCTATACAGTATTTTAAGCCATCAACATATGAAGGAGTTTCATTCCAAGACCCTGCTTGCAAATTGAAAACATTTGTAAGTCAAAAACCATTAGCCCAGGCATCCAACATTGTATATAGTTAGCCTACAATATGCTACTCTCTACGTTTATTTCCACAGAAATTTACTCTTCCACAAGTTTCTACAGGCCGTACTTCTAGTTACAATTGCCAAACAAACCATATATGCTGCCACCAAATTTGAAATTCTATAACATTTGGACTTGGAAGTGCAAATTTGCACTTGGACACATATGATCATATCTTTGAAAGCTTGTGAGTCAAAAGTTTGCATGCTGAGGACTTGGTTTACATGCAAGAAAAACTATAATATCATGTAAATATATCAGGATGCACTGTTGAAAAAATATGGCAAAATATAGGTATATCAGCTTATAAAATATATCATTATAAAGAAAACAACTTAAATTAGCATTATCCACAGAGCTTATCAATATACCACTGACCAAGGTTTCAATGGGTTACCACCATTTTCAAGGTGACTCACACCTGCAAAGACCCTGTATATACAGAAAATTTTTTAAACAACCATATGTATGAACAGCATTCTCCTTTGCTGTCCACTGCCCTCCCTCTAATTGTAAGAGGCTCATTCACAGGGGGGGGGGTGTGAATGTCAGAGAGTCAGGGTATGAATGTCAGAAAGAAGTCAGAGGGTGTTTTCTTTTACACTTCCACCACCACCCCTATCCAAACCACTTCATCCAATCCTACCTCCATCCAAAGCCACCTCCCTCCCCTCCCTTACTATATATACAGGGGTCTTGCTGGTGTGAGACAAATTGAGAATGACAGTGACCCATCGAAACCTTGGTCGGTGATATTAATAAACTGCATTAACCATGCTACATACTATTTCCAGGTTTTTCTTTATAACATGAAGTTCCACAAAGTAATGCCCGAAAGTTTCTATTTATATACTTATCAGGAGATTAGAAAAAATAAACTGGATATACCAATATTTTTCTCCAAATCCTAACACATACTTTGATTTTAATCCATATATTTAGGTATTACACTATCACATCCATCAATGTCAATTTATGATACTTTTGCTGGAAACTGTTCACACTTTTCATGTCTTTCTTTCATCTATAATTTTTGGATAGACTAAAGAAATTTTAAATATAGGAAAATATTGTTCAACATGGTTTTCTCTTGTTAAAATGGCCTAAGTTTGAAACCAATCATGAGCCCATTTTTAACAAATGGGCATTTAGTAAATGTAGTAAGCTCTTGTATATCAACCTGTAACACCCTATTTATATCCTTAAGTGAGAAGCCTACTAACACAAAAGCAAACCAGCCAAAACCTCCATGTGAAGGAAGCCCTTGATCTTAAACTATGCATCTAGTATTACTCATCTAAGTGTTCACCCAAGAAATGGGAAGTGGTCATTTCCTGATGAAACATTAGAGTTAATACTAATGCTTAAGGTGACTAACAAAGTATCCACTACCTTGATTACATCACATAAATTCTTTTTCTGCCAAAATAAAAAATCAATTTCTAATTTTTTATGATCATGCTAACAAGTACCTAGTTAAGAATTGCTTTCAAAAATTGATATGACCAGAGTGCCACATCCAGCAATCTTTTGAGAAACCTACCACCAATTAGATCCCTAAGCCATGACCACTTAAGTGTACAATTGTACACCAACCTCAGGGATTTTTGATTCTCTAACACTACCTGTATATCAATTTTCCAATATTGTCAACCATTACATTGAAATTTTCTTGAATATCAAATGACTATGAAACAAAAATTCTATTTCTTCCTATGAGCATCGTATCTCCAGGAATCTGCTAGTAGCAACATTATTTCTGTATCGAAAAGCTGTCCCTATTATACATTGGCTATTTACAGTAGTCTTTACTTCCCAATGCCGGTATCCAATGCTGCCAGTTTTATCGATATACTTAAATAATATAAAATTCTTGCTACCATGTTGAAGTGAGAAAAGTAAAATAATTGGAAAATGAAAGTCTTAGGAATGATTATTATAATCTACGCATATCGCTATGGATGTAAAATATAGATAAAGCCCTCCTCTGTGGTTATCCTGAGTGCAGCCTGACAGAGGGCAATATAAAATTTCAATGACTGACATGGATAACTTAGTTCTTTGCAGTTCACACATGCATTCCCTTTTTATGGGCATCACTCTGAAATATGTTTCATAGTAACAAAACTGAGCAGGTCTTTTTTCCTCCTATGAATGGTGGCTTGTTCTTCATTCCATCTCCTTCCTTGGCAGGTATCTCTGATGGATGAGCTGAGGTCAACAACTGCTGAAGCTGTCCTTGTTCCACAACCAATGACCGTGAGAAATCCACAGCATTCAAAATGTAAGTTGCATGTACACTTTAGGTAAACAGATGATCCTTAACCTCTCCATTAATAAACCCATCATAAATGTGTATCTCAATGCCATTTCAAGGTGACTTCCAAATTCACAATCCTTTCGCAATGCCCTGATTACAGTAGCCTTTTTTTAAAATGCATCTTAAAGTGAGATGATAGACATTCTGTTGGTTAAACAAATGTCCTCGAATCTGGATCATCCTGGGACTACAAACTTCTAACCAGTGTGTATGCATCTGGCCTTGAAGATTTCAAAAGCATTTTACCTTTCCATTGCAACATTCTTTAAGACCAAGTACTTTTGAAGTCGCTCATAAAACACCCATCATCAGAATCAGGAATAATTTGATGACGAATTCAATAATTTGATTTCGGCACTCTATCTTTATTTATATGCTGACTTTAGTGGAGTAGGTAGATTAAATTCTTCATTTCAATCGCCTTGATGGAAATGAATGAATTGCGTCATCCGATTTAGCGATTGCCTTGGTGTTACATCGCTGATGGAAAAACTTGATGCCAGTCAAATGTTCTCTCTTGTTCCAGAGGGTCATTAAAAAAAAGAGACGTGGGAAACTTGCCCAAATCATTCACCTCAGATAAAGCAAAAAAAATGTAAATTGGGGGAGACTTTTGGAATCCCCCTGGCAATGAGATCCCTTTGGATCCATTGTACCAACCCAGGTTTTACCCGTCCGCTACTTAAAGACTCATTGGTAAACCGGCCGTAGAGTGCTTAGTGGAAAACATTCGAGTACAGTACTCCGACCGCCGGATGGGACGTTGAGCCGTGATCTCCTTAGTGCCACTTCGCTAAGAGCAGACTAATGCCGGCGGGTTTCTCACCACCCTTCCTCCATTGCCTTCCATTCCCATACTTGTACCTTTCTTCCAAGTGCCTATTGATGAGGATATTCACTTGAAAACACAGATGATGAGGGGAAGACAACCGCGATACAGGTATGGAGGAGAGTCCCATTCAACCTCCGTCCGGGTCAAACGTTGCTAAACTTCGGTGATCTGACGGAAACCGGTGTTTCAACGTGGTTAGGCCCTTGCCCTAGAGAGAAATATGCATTGTCAACCATAGTTAATGTCATGTCTAAAATTTCAATGGGTTCTCTGGTCCGATGGGTTGCCCTCCATATTTGTGCATCGCCAGTCGGATGGGACGTGAAGCTTTAGTCCAGCGCATATAGTAAATGCCAACGCTGGATTTCTTTCCAGCTTACCTCCTTTCATTTCATTTTCCATCCGTAACAACTATCTTCCTGTCTGATGGCGGAACAGACTATGAACCGCTGATGCGACTGGGCCTAAATATGAGTGAGCTAGTTGGTGTGGTGGTCGGAGTACAGGCTTCCCATTCTCCCTGTTCCGGTTTCTGGCCGGAACTGGCAGATATTTACAATGAATACGAATCCCCATGAGGAAGGCACCTATGTTCAGTAATCCGTACTTTTTCGTAAGGTATCGTGCGTTTCGTACAGTAATCGTAGAGTAGGCTAATGCCAAATCCGGGTTTCTCTCCATCCTTCTTCCTTCCCCATCCCAACATCTCCTTCAGGCAACAAGCCGCATTATGTGTGGGACAGACTTAAAGCCACAGATACTATACTATATAAAAATTAATAAAAGATTTTTAGCCTCTTACTCCTCAGAATATATCCTATATGGTTCGAATCCCGGCCGCTACATGCTTTGAAGTCCCCAGTAGGATTCTATGTGGAGAGAATTCTAAGTGCAGACTTCTGCCCGTCAGATAGGATGTAAACCTGTAGACATTCTGTCTTTGGTATTCTTTATTAAGAGCTGGTTTCATTTCACCAATATCTTCCAATCCCATCATTCGGAACAACCGTCAATCTTGAACTTTACATAATATGCAGCTGGCTGATATTTTCTGATAAATACAATGAAGTAAATAATGCTCAACAGGAGCTTCTTTCCTTATATTTCTCATAAACAGTGGGCTTTCAGCCCTGGAATTTCAATTATCTTTAATATCCGACTCAACAATTAGAGGTTAACAGCACAACTAAATTCATTAGGGAACAGATAACAACAACATTTTATAATTCCTCCTCTAATCCTATTTTCCTCCTCTACCCTTCAGAAATGACCATTACTTACGGCTCGAACGAATTTGCTCACATGAATGAATCCGGAATGAACTTCGAAGCACTGGTCCTTAAATTTATAATAAATGATATGAAAAACTGAATGCCTTATGTTACCAATTTTCACTAGCTCTTGACGTTTTATGTTTCAAAGTAAAGAGAATTTCATAAATGACCAAACGAACCCCTTTTCATCTTACCTCTGCGACAATTCTGCGAAGAAATTTACCATTAAATTCGTAAATTTTAGGTACTCTAAATTAATGAATTATTGTATCACATTTGAAAATCAGAGTATAGGTATTTTAGTGAACGACAATATTGAAGAAACTGTGACAGTTTTCATGCTAAAGGTTTACCTTTCTATTTACCGGTACTGGATTTTAGATACTCGAAATTAATTAATTATTGTACCATATTTTAAAATGAGAGTATATTTTAGTGAACGACAATATTGTATAAACTGTGACAGTTTTTATGCTAAAGGTTTACTAATCTATTTTGCCAGTACTGGAATGAAATAACTGCAAAGGAAAACTTGAATACTTTAACATCACTCACCACGACAATAAGCTTCATTTTATTAATGGCCATTTAAATAAATACAAAAATAATTATAAATGTATTTATATATGACATACCGTACTGGTTATCTACATTAACTCTACCTGTTTTGCCACATAAGGCACAATTTCATACACACGTTCGAAGAGATTCTATTATTAATAATATAAATAAACAGACTTCTATGAAATTTAAACTTTAGAATTATTCATATCAGACTCTGAAATAATTTAGAAGAAAAAGGGCACACAAGGGGAAAAGGTCAGAAAGCAAAATTTTATTTAAAATGTGGATATTGATTCAAGCAAAGGACAAATATTGAGGGATCGAAAATATATTATTAAAATATAAAGTAATCTCTTATTTGCACCTTTTATAGTTGCCATAATTTAGTAATACTCATGATCAAAAAGCTACTTGCTCCATGGTCATATTTGCAATATGGAAAAAATGAAGTGACTTTAATATTTCATATTGCAATAGCTATTAAATGTCATCGCGGTACATCGCGGATTTCGCGGACAATCCTTTTGCCGACGATGTGACAATTCCTTTGCCGACGATGTGAATACTTGGACTTACGTCCTTCATTTTAAGGGCAAAACATAGCCTCAAAATGTACTTGAAAGCTGAAGCCGCATTAAAATCTCACACTAAATAATAAATTATACATGTGCCTACAGGTGAGGTAATGTTCATCTCGTAAATTAATGACACCTCCAAAACCCGGTCAGCATAGTTGTAGGAATATTCTTTAAGAAAATATATACCCCTAACCTATAGTTAAATTCTACAAAAGCAGTCTTTCATTAGAAAATGCGTTACTACCGCACATATTATTTATTAAGGAAGAGATTTACATACATAATTTACAAAAAAATCGCATTCCAATAGAAAAGAAAACATGCTTGTCAAGACTTCTACACGCAACACAGAAAAGCATTCGCAAACAGGCAGTTGATGCACATTCATATTTAACAAATTTTGGCACAAAAAATACTTCATTTGAGCATAAACAGAAGGACATAAATAGTATTTTGGTACTACTAAGAACTGGTTATAACATCAAATTTGATCGGAAAATAAGGAGTAACAGAAGGACCAAACGGAAAATTTAAAGTGGTATCAGGCGTACAAGAGTATGTACAAGTGCAGGAGTGCAAAAAGGATTACTACTCAGCATGATTAATCGGGATAAATAACTTGGTGTCACTTTATTGATTCAATAAATAAGGGAATCGGACCGTACCTACATAGAGGAGTAAAGCAGTAGTAAGGCACAGTCTCCAACCGGAAGATGGGGATAGAAGGATTCAAACAATTTGTATTGGAAAAAAGCACAATTGTTGAACAAAAGAAATTTCCTGGCTAGCTTATAATAAGAATTAGAACTTCTAGATCAGACGACAAATTTGAAGGCGGATATACAAGAGCAAATCTGGAGGATACAGGGCATTGATAGGGTCAAAATATATGCGACTATGGGGATGTCACAATAATTTCTTTCGCCCTTTATATCGGAGCTGTTCATAGTGCGATCTGGGGAGATTTTGTGAGCGTAGGATGCAATGGTTGAAAGATAAACGTGAGTTCATCAGAACTTGAAAAAAAATTGCAGAGGGTATTAAGACAAGGTATTTTCGATTATGAGGCAAATTACATTAATATGAGAGGGAAGTGTCAGAACTTCGTATTTACATACATTTCTTCATGGAGAGAAAAAAGTACATATAGTTTATCCAGTGCAAAGCTTATGAGCTGAACTAAGCTCGCAGCCCTCAGTTGGTAAACCGACCGAATTCATTCCAATTGAGCTCCAAAATTTAAATTTGAATACGCAACGAGATAGCAATATTGAGATCACTAGAATCAGAACGTCAGAATTCACATTGCCGATATTTTACATTTGAATGTAGTAATTTATCTTTCTTATTTTAACATGCGCAAATACAATTCCGTAAATATAACTGACGACCTGGAGTGAGTGGTCAAAATACCCCTAAATGGTGAGATGTGTGAGATGGTCATCTCACAGAAAGCTAGTTTCCCAAATACCTAATATAATTTTGAAGCCAGGATATATGTTACGTAAAATTACAATTTTGATTGCGATGGCTTCCCACTGATTAGAAATTGGGATGGTAGTAGCCATTCCTTTAAAAGTAAACTAGGTTAAACTTTTGGCAAAAACAACACACAAACACACACCTGTTATCTTCTTCAGATACATAGATTTCCACGATACTTTTTGAGTCCCTCACACCATAAAGATTAGATGCGGCCAAGGAATCCATTTGGAAGCGTTTACGATTACAGCAACCGCAACAGAACAAAAGAGAACGCAATCTGAAAAATCCCTTCAGGTTAATTAACTCATTTCAAAAAATGGTTAATACTAGCGAAAGTTCGTATCCGTTTACAATTAACCAGAAAAAACCTTAAGAAATCATTCATTACCTTTTTCGGTCCAGTTGAAAAGGCTTAAGAAGGATCGGCAAACTTATCTATCACAAGTAATACGAATTAGCACAAACATGATCCTGATGGGAATTGATTTCTTAAATAATTTAGCCGATTTTTATAAGCGGAAGGTGCAGTTGCATCCTGTTTTAAGCTTGCATATCAGGGAGGAGCAATTGAGCTTCTAGAAGCATGACTGTAAAATGGATTCTCCCCCCGAAGAAAATGAAATAATTTTGAAGGATCCCTACCGATTCAAGTACAGCAAACTGGAAATGATATTTGGCGCGTTTGTCAATCTACATTATTAATTGTAGCAGGACATGATATTCAATCTGATACTCTTTTGAAGATATCCTTGTCTTATTAAGACCTTAAAAACTTTCATCTTTATTTCTATTTAATTATATTTAGTATAACATAGTTGAACAATTTTTTACTGATACATATCGGGCAACTTAATAACAGTTGCCAGTTTCAGTGCCAAGGATACAAAAGAAAATAATAAATTATTCTATTTCAACAATAAGGTTGTTCATCAAACTATACTTCCCAAGGTAAAAATTAGTTAACTAAAATATGAAATTTTATTTTGCAGAAAATAATACAAAGTTAAATGATAAGTAGTTCTTAGAATTTATAATATGTAATAATAAGGCTAAGAATATTTAGATACTAGCCAAAACTGGATTTTGCCGAAGGAAAGGACATCATCTTCCGGACATACATATTTACGATTCTCCATTCAACCGCTGCAAATAATAAGGTAAATTTGCATCATTTATAGAGACCCGAATTCGCCAATCTCTTAATTGAGAAGGCATGCTTATTTCTCTGGGATATGGCCTCATAAAGCATATTTACAGTGATTTTATTACCACTATGTTGTGTGGTGAAACAGAGAAAATTTGGTATTTGGGGTAAGATGAACGCTGAACTCTAGGTTGATCATTTCTTAGCTGACGACAAATTATAATTTGTATCTATATGATACCTAAGATGATTTTTTAAAGATATTAATCGATCTCTACTGCACCTGTTACTTTGTTAATACATTTAAAATATGATTGAAAAGAATACCTCACGAAAAAACGGAGTTGAATTTATTTTAAGTTCTTAGATACATGAGATGGATGTGTGTACACATAAATACGACATGAAGGCCGAGGAGCGAAATATAACATGAAGTTCTACTAATTAACAAAATTACACACTAGGTAAAATGACACTCAAATACTCTCACAGCATAAATTCATTCAAACAACAGAAAGATGCCTAGAGAGATTAAATGGATTTGGAAGGGTTAGCACTACAGTTAGCATGATACAACTGATTGTAAGATACATCTACTCGTCATATTTCAATGTGATCACGTAAAATGAATCCAGCCTACTTCACATCATATTCGCGATTATATTTAATACGAAATAACATTTGGTTATTCGTGAAGTAATATTGTGACAGTATTTTCTAAACACCATTAAAAGACCGAGTTCTCATATAAATTAAGCATTTTGTATGTGAACACGCACTTATTATGATTCCTCACCATATGTCAAATTGTAACGAACTGAAGGAGATGAATACAAAACTGCTTTGGTCAGAGAAACATAATTGGTTTTAGCAGTCGAGATCACAGAAAAACGCCTATTTTAAAATATGGATCACCAACCAGTTCTTTACTAATAACCCAGGACACTTTCGCCTTTAAAATTACATTCTCGCTAGAGAGCTAGTGTCCCAGTGGAACTGATAACCCTGAAGAGCGTTCCGGATAACGGTGATGACCGCAACAACTACCCTCCTAATGTGGAGGAATTCACCTGTCTCCCAAGTGGGGGAGATGTTTTTTATTGCTCTCCGAGTCGTGGAGGGAAATATGACCTCAACCCCCCACCCACCTGACTTCATGTTGACAGGAACCTCTGAAGTCGGCGGCCATCTTAGCTCAGCTCCCGGGTGCGGGAAGCTGCCGCTCTGCTCCCGGCACTGCCCGAAGAATTCTTCTGCACTTGCGGCGTCTCTCATTGGCGGCCTCTGTCCGCCTCCAAGTTCATGGCGAATTCTTTTACTGTAGCTTTACGTCTTTATAACCCCTTCGAGTATCTTGAACCACGGTATTTTGCGAGAGATCGAAGTTTTTGTACCGGGATGGGCTCGAAGGGAGGGTAACCACTTGAGAGAAAGGACAATTCCTCAACTTGTCGGGTCGGAAACGGGGATTCCACGTCTTCTTGCCTCTGTTTCCCGCTCCTTCTCGGACACTCCTGCTGACTGTGGGTGGTAAGTTGTCGGGGGAGAAAAGGAGAAAGGGAAATCTTTTCATGCAATAATTTTTCCGTGCGAGATATAAGACAGCACTGTCTCTTTATGTTCCCACGACAATGACGACGGCCTCGTAAACTATAAGTGACGGATTTGCGATAAAAATTAAAAGCCCAGCGGAATGCTGGAAACAGAGGGCTTGGGCAAGGAATGCGGATGAGGAAGTCGAGGACTACTGATGTGACATGACCGAACGTTTATAATGGAGTATTGTCTTCACAATTAAACAATATGTCAACTGAGTCGGGAGTGTGTTACTTGTTCGTACACCTCATTTAATTACTCGACCACATCTCTTAGTCACCAGGATTGATAAACTCAACAGATTCCGTTGATTTGATGTAAATATCATAAATTCCCTAATGCAAGAGACATTTAATTAAATAAATTATCGAGGGTGAATGTTTTTCATTATCGAAATACCATTGAAGTTGAAGTGAATAAAATTTGTTGTTTTTTTTTAATTGCTGAAATTAATGGGTTATATCCAACTTAAATAACATTTTTCAATTTCTTCAAACTAAATAACGTAAAAAAATGAATGTGAATTTGAGTCAACATATGATATTCATGTGTAATATTTCTCATTCTATTGTCACGCGAAAATATGGTCCCCTCAAATTTATACGTTTATGAACAGAAGGTGTAATTTTATGAAAATATGAAGTTCTAATATCTTTGCCGCTGGAATGAATAGATACTACGGCAAATATGGCGAGGAAAAATGTATCTATTTACGATAACAATAGCAACTTCAGTTTTTCCTCGATTAATAAATTTAACACGCAGACGTTTTTTTCATTATTGTGTTTCATCATAGTGAGATATTTTATCTTTAAAACGGAGCTAAATTTGGCCAATGGCAACATCGTAGAATTTACTCTCTGGCAATGATGATAATTTTCAATTTAGTTAGTTTGATTGGCTATACATAAGGACAGTCGTTTTCATAAAATCAAACTGTGAAAGATAAAAGAGTGACTGGTTTAGATTAATATAGTTTGTTTTCAGTAAGAAGATGAATGCTAGCGGATAAGATATAAGTCGGGAACAATCATTTTTAACTGGTATTTATTTTTCATAGAAATCTGTGGAGGTTTAATTACGTTTTTCATTAGTGAAATTCAAAATTAAAAAAAAAACACGTTAACCCGAGAGTTTGCTTTATAAGGATATAACTGAAAATTATGGCGAATCGTTCTTGAACGGACCAACAGTTATGCCGTCCAGATTCTATTTATTACAACTATTCGTAACCTACTCATAAAAATTTCTAGTAATGAATTACGAATAGTGTGTGACATAAAGAAGAAATTACACACAGATGGTGCAGCATAAGGGCTTGGGTGTGGCTTGGGGGTCATGCTATAGTTATGGCAGATAGCCCTACAAACATTTTGTCTCTTCATTCACAGATAGCATGTTTCGCCGTAAGGAAGTTTAAGCCTAAGATTATCTGGGACCGATTCGAATATCAAAAAATATATTGTGCTCTATGCCTACCGTAACATGTGTTGCAGAATGTTTCTCCACACTCAACCCAAAACATCCCTAAGTAATAGATGTTTTTATTTCCTCGATTAAATGAGTTGTTCACCCACTGCACATAACACATTTCAACTGAGTAATACGCTTAAATTTTGTTCTTTACGTGAATACACGCTGCTAAAAATTGCATTAATGACAGATATATTGTTATTAATTCATTCAAAAGGTATTTTTTCTGGAAAGATCAGCAGGGTCAACCACCTCAAAAATTTGCGAAACGTCCTCTATTGCTTGTACTGTATAGAATTTTAAGTGAGTGGTCACGGCACTAATATTCCATTCTTACTTAAATCAGGCACATAACAGGATTAAGTTTCAAACTGGATCGATTGTTCTGCAGAAAGCGCTCAACGGAATAAAAGGGAGTCGGGAAATATCTTTTCTTAGATTTTATTTACTTCCACCTAACGCAATTCCTGCCCAAGAAAGGCTTATTAGCGTCTTTTCCACAGTAGCGTGAAAGGTCGTGGCGTAAACCATTTGACGTCCAGCAGCGAAAATTATAGTTGACGTGCCTCGTTCCGGAGGGTAATAAGTCGAGAGCAGAGTCAATAACTGTTGAACCCCTAATAAAACGCCCACTCTCCTCTCATTGCGAAAGCACTGCACAACGCTTCTTCAATGTTCATTCGTCAAATTAGGTTAATGGCAATCACATTTCGCCAACTGCACGATGAAACTAAAATGTTCCTTAAATTAACCTCGACTTTAAAGGAAATAATGTTTTTTTAGGGAAATATCAATCCTATTTTGCTGATTATTACCTGAACCTTTCACTCAATTTTAGCAACATTTAGATACGCCTACACCTTGATAAGCCTACACTCCAAGATGAACGTTAAATGCTTCTTTCAATATTCTTTTTGGATAAAAGGCATAAAATAATCGTGATGCATATTGCTGGTCAGGAACACATTCCATAACATTCCCTCTATCTGATAACCGATATGACATTTACACCGCAATATTTGTGACAATATAGTCACAAGACACAAAATAGTCTATTTCATGCCTTAGTAGTTGGATGTTGACATTGGTGCAGCAAATTTTAACATCGATATCACCCAAAGAAAGAGGAAAAATACTCTCCTTGCTTTCTAACTCATGGACGGCAATGTGAGAGAGAACGAAAGGGAGAGAAATAACATTACGAAAAAATCATCCATGATGTCGTTCCCTAATTACACTGCAAAAGGCGAGTGCTGCATGGCTGAGGTTATTACCAAATATATCGACAAAAAATATAAATCATGAGAGAAATTATTTGCTCGTGTAGGGGCGATTCAGGCTGGTTCATTACAAGCTCTTTACCCGAAGGGAAGTAGAAGCTCTGTCAGGGATATGTACTCAACAAATGCAATCCACTTATTAAAAAACAAGTTTTTAAGAATTTAATGTTTTATCATTGTACCAGAAGTTTAAACCATCTATATTATGATAAGGATATTGTATAAAATCACCATACTAAAGAAATTCAAAAAATCTTGATACACTCATGACAACACCTAAAACTTTAGGTGGCACAACGACATCATTACAAAAACCAAAATGGTAACCCCGAGTAGGCGCGGTAATGATGAATTACCTTCACTCAGATTAAAGTTTAAAGTAAAAACTATATCGAGAAAGTGCAATGACTCAAGGGAGACAGCCAAAAGATATATTATGAGAATGGATTGAATCAGTATTAAACTTTTCTTTGCATTAACAATTATATTTTTTCCACAAAGTCAAACAAAATATTTTCTACGAGATACGACACGCGAGTATGTTTGTGAAATTAATCTAATTAATCGCAGTAATAAATAATGTACTGTCTTAAAACATTATATAATCTGAATTAATTTCATTTTAATCATAATAAACCAAATATTTTTTTATATACCATTATATATCAGAGAGGCTGATCCGTTACAACATGCTGCAGTGAGAAAGTGAGAAGTAACATTTAAAAGTGAATTTTTGTGAAATTAATTCAATTCAATTATATATCAGAGGGGCTGATCCGTTACAACATGCTGCAGTGAGCAAGTGAGAAGCATCATTTAAAAGTGAATTTTTGTGAAAGTAATTCAATTGAAACGGTTAGACGGAAATAAAGGCTATGATGGCAAATGGAATGCGAAGATGGCCTTGATTAATTCCGCGTAAGAAAAAGCAGTCCACTCTCACAAGCTACGGTAAAACAAGGAAATATAATAATTTGGATTTGCTCCCCGAACAACGCGCGGTTCGGTTATTGTAGCACGCCGGCCCAATATTGAATTAAGGGCAGGGAGAACGCTTAAGAGAAAATCCATACTCCGCTAGAATAAAGGCGGCTCGCCGAAAGTTTTCAGGGATTCAGGTCTTTCGATGTGGACGAACACCGCAGGATGGTTGCCTAAAGCTTCTTAACATTTCCCATTCCTGTAAATGTATCTCAGATTTATTCAGCTAGTAAGAGAAAAAAAAGTTGTCTTAAGAGCTAAATACGCACATCGAAAATCTAATAAGGTCCTCCAAATTTCCAAGTGCCGTGGGACAGAGGCACTTTTGATACGTTTTTTAAAAAGTATTTCTGAATACCAACTGACACGAAGACGACATCCACCTTGTAACAGCGTAGTTAGCCGAAGTTTTTTGTCACTGAGGTAAGTTCACTTCGTGATGTCTAGTTCCCAATGACAGGGCATTTGCTGCAAGGGGAAAATTAAATACTTAGGCATTTAGTAATCGTATGTCATTGGGAAAGGACTGTTACTCAAAAAAGTGAAGCTTCAATGCATGTAAAAAATTCTTGGTAAAACTCTTTAAAGTTTTTTTTAGCTAACGACCGGTGTTATTCAATTGTATCAGTAGTCATCATTAGGTATTAATGATAGATAATGAGGTCTCCAACGACTAAATGCGTATTTTAAGAAATACCTAACGATTTTATAATGCCAAGTTCTCATCTTTTCAGGAAAAAACATTTGCTCCTAAATATTATACTCTTAGTTCAATGTATTATCATGGATTAGACGAAGCTCAAGAAAAAACAATCAGCAATAAACGAATATATTTTTCGAAGCACACGTTTTGAGGTGGATAATTTTCGGTGGGATATTTTAAAATGAGGGAGAGAATTGTAACAGCTTGATCTTCCAAAACGTGTTTTCCTCGAAATCAGAGCATTGGGACATCTTAATTATGAGTCACGCACTTTCCACTTGGCTAACTTAAAAGCAAATTCCAATATAAAAGATTTACGAAGAACCCCCCTTTGTGCATTTCAAATTATGGCTATTTAGAGGATGATTATTGCTGACCGTAACGATTTATCAAAGTTAATAGAGAAAATAACACAATGATGACGAATAACTTAATATGGATATCGAACCGTAAGAAATAATCAAAATTAATAGAGAAAATTACACAGTGATGACGAATAACTCAATATAGACATCGAATAAAAGAGGATTGGATACCCATTCCTCATATATTTTTGTTAGTTTTCAACGTAATGTAAATTCTATTAAAAAGATTGCCCTAAAAAAACAATAGACACTGAGAAATTAGATTTTGGGGAAGGTTGCCGGTTAAAATCGTAAAATATGTGCGTATACTTTTATTTTCGGCGACAGAACTTTTGAAGCAAAATTAGAAAAGTACCGAGCGATTGACAGATTTTAAGGAATGAAGGCGATGGAGTTCACATGAAAATGGTTGCATCAATGGGATCTGGTTTGTATGGTGGCTAGGGTACTGGCTTGAGGACCCGGATTCGTATCCCGGTAGTGGTTGAGATTTTTAGATTGGTAGGTATACTGGTTCCCACTTGAACGCTGTGTGGAGAGCACTTCTAGTTCAGTACTCGACCCGACGGGTTAAACTGTGAATTCCTTGGCTCGATAAGCTCTGTCTAATGCGGACGCTAGCCGTTTCTCTACCATTTCTCCTTTCCCGCAAAAATCTCTAATCGTATCCAATTGCCCACCTAAATGGCGTAAATAACCTTGGCTGTCGGTCGCCTCCCTCGAATAACTGCTACTACTAGGAATAGCAGGATAAAAGAATGACAATTGTTCATCAAAATTATATTGCAAGGCTAACTGAAAGAAAATAACTGTACTCTGTATAGAAAATAACTCTACTCTAATAACTGTAATATATGTGAAAGAAAAATAACTGTGGTCATTGGTGAAGTTAAGATAACATTACCACGAGCATTTATAGCGGAATATATATATAGCGGAAGCCATGCGTTGGTGGGAAGGTTGCGACTAACTCCCTACTCGAGGCAACATAATTTGAGCGGACGAATCACTATGAAACGTTGGCTTAAGTGGCGAGAGTGACAACTGAACGCCTAAGTTTCTAGGTGGAAAAATCTATTTGAGAAGTTAAACACGCTAAGATTGTTACAAATCCAATTCCTTCAGAAAGGTGGCCACCTTATAGTTAACCCTGACTAATAAGGATAAAAAAAATGTGTTGAGGAAAGGATTGCCTGTTACAACACAAAATCTGCTAATCAGACGCGAGGAATGGTATACTGGGACAAGAGTAGCTAGCTAATTATACAATTGAGAGAGCATAGTTGGCTAACTACATGAATACATTTGTAATCCATATACGGAAAGGTGGTTACCGGAAGTCAGCGAAAATTTTTAAACCATTCATTTAATTACGTCCGTTTCACGAGGGTATGGTAGTCTACTAGGCGAAAATTTTGCTGCACATAAATAATTAGGTTTAAGCCAGACAGCTGTCATACCAAGGCCGACTGCCGAGCTAAATAACGATTTAAACACCAGTTGATTTTATATTACCGTCAGAGATTTAAAAACCAGAGTAAACTATAGAATTTCACCTGTCACATCATTAATCTTTTCATTACTCAAAGAGTTACATGACCACTTGTAGTTTTACGAGCGGAATTGCATGATAAATGGTAGAAGCTCGGAGAATCCCTCCCGATAATGTCTATAGCTATTTCTGTTGTATCTCGAGCTGTGTTGATGACCGAAAATTCGGATGCTAGACAGGATAGGGAGTTTCACACGCCAGTTCAGCTACCAGTGTCTCACCAAATAAATTAACCTTAAGACTGATTATAGAATTCTGTTTATTTTATCCCTTCAACATCCCTTACGATTATGTTGACTTTACCTCCAGCTTTATCAATCAACAATATTTTTGTTGACGGATAAAGCTGGACATTAACTTGAATTAAAAAACTGACATTAACTGTTATTACTACAAGAACCATACGCGTTCATATAAAACATGGAGCTTTTAACTTTTAATTCACTGTGCATCATTACCTAACCATTGATAAAGGACATTTAATTACAAAGGGAAAAATACTAGCATTGTCAACCAAGCGATCTCTAATACACACCACAGCAGAGCTATGACTTCTGCAGTAGCGTTCTGAAAGTTAAAATGCAAAACTAACTGTTATGAGTGCGCATTACGTGAATAAGAGGAAATATTTTCAAGTTAATGACGCAGGATGAGTAATTAAAAAAAATAATTTCACTTACATACGAATTAAGAACATCAGGTACAAAGGTCAATCCAGACTTCTGATACTGGAATACTTTATAATTTTCAACACTATTCACAATAACTCGACTGCCTTCAGTGTAGTGCCTGAATTATTTTCAAGAGGCTCTCAGCTAAGGAGCAGCCTGTCTGTTATTTATATTTGAGGGAGAAGGTGGGGGGAGGGGAAAGGGAAGGGAAGGAAGGAAGGAAGTACTATGTGGGTGATTATGATTTCAAGGAGAGGGAACAAGGTTAAGGTTTTGAAATAGCGATCGGGGAGGGGTAGGAGCAGGCACAGAAAGAAGGGGTGAGTGATTTAGGAGAACACCCTCATTTACTAATTTGTCACCACAAAGTTGTTAAATATCCCAATTCAGACATTTTGCATAAAATCCAGTTGAGCACCTTTTACAAAAGTCTAACACGTTGAATTTAAAATCAGACAAATACTTATAATCACTTAAGTGCTTGGAAAACATGGACCTAATATATGGAGCAGCAGGTAAATATTAATTTTGTCACCACCCTCAAAACTATCTCTGGAATTATTTTGGAACGGACTACAGAGTCGTTTAGTAACAATTCCGCAAAGTTAGAGAGAATACAAAGTGTACGTCTTAGAATACCAAATAATTTAGTATTTCGACCAACATTTTATCTAATAAATACTCGACAGATCTTCATGTTCTTAGTGATCTTCATGATCGACCGATCTTCATGATCTTGAGAGTGATAGAAGCTCGTATTATTCGCTTGTTCTGAAATATACGCCTAGATTCAATGGAGACACATATTATAACGTTACCGCATGATACAGTTCGTTTAGCATTTGTGGAGTAATTCGTTCGTCAAATTTTCAGGGCCGCTCTTATTCTTTTATGGCACACTCTTGGCGCTCGTGTTCTTGAAGCCGCACATATTTGTTAATTCTTCATCGTTCAAGAGAAAGTGATGCATTGAAGTAAAACTTCATGACGTCACTTCGTAATTGTTATTCGAAAAACGTACTGTATTAAGCAGAAGGGAAGAATTTAAGAAATATACAATATTATCTAAGGTTCTAAGCTTGGTACGAAAAAAAGAGTTTGCGAGATAGTAGACTCAAGGACGGCCAACACCTGCAGATGGCAGATGTCGACGTCATTATAGCAAGCAATGCCGATGAGAATAACGTAGGCGGAAGCTACAAGTTGCTCAGGGGCACCGTTGTACCAGCCCAGGAGCGTTGGGGTGCCAGGAAACTTCCCGCCGAGCCCATTGCCCTCCCCATCCTCAAATCTCCGCCACCTCCCGCGTCCTTCGAAATCGCATTATAAAAGCGCTCCGAGATTCTCTCGGCTTCCTTTTTGACCGATACCACCACGACCAAGTCCATTTGGGTGCCGCACAACGAGGGGGAAGGGCAGGGAGGAGGGAAGCAAGAGATGAACGGCGGCAGTGCAATAACGAGACTCAAGTGATGACTTCGTCCACAGATACAGTAAGCACATTTTGCTCTCTAGGCTTTACGTTGTCAGATATCCGCCGGGGAATTTCGTGATATCATTTTTGGAGGATAAAATGTAAATAGAACAAGGCGCCCTAGTTTTTGTGTTCAATCTTAAGACGCCATCAGGTCATACCGGTTGGGTGGGGACGCTAATGTTACCCCTACCCCCGACTTGCCCCATGTTTTGAGTGGCACGGGTCAAAACGGGTCGGAGAGGCACGCGAAGAGTATCCTATTCACGTGCTCAGGGTTCAAAACGGTGTCGAACTCCAGGGCCAACCTCGTTCCGCCATCGATCAAAACTGTAAAGGGAACGTCAAAACCTTTCCATACAAGTGATGAGCAAGAGACAATAACTGCCAAACGCTGCAAAGCCCGCTGATGATGTGACGTAGATAATTTATTGCTGAGGATAAGCTTTTTTTCTGACAACTAATGAATTTAACGAAAAAAACAAATAGACTGTCTATGTTACTATGACAGACTATGTTACTGATGAATTTGTACTACTCCAGACTACAGATAAATATTGTGAATTTCAACAAATTTCTCAAAACCTTTTTTGTGAAAAAATGATTGAATCTGAAAATCTAAAATTTCTAGTGCCAACACATATTATTCTCCTCAAAGTAGGTTAAATCTGATTTACATGTGCCTTACCCCTATTTCATGGTGGCTACTGAGGCCCAATTTTTTAATTCCCTGACTTTTCCCTGATGGACTCACAAATTTCCCTGACCGATCGCCAAAAGGGCTCCTATTATCTGAATATTTTATTTCTGCTGAATTAAATTTCCGTCGAAACTCAGAAAATGTTAAAAGCTGAAATCAATACATTAAAAGCTACAAGTATACCCTAAGGAAAATATATATTAAACCTTCATAAGTTAAACCCTCATGCAAATTATACGCACTTTTCATACACATTCTGCGGCCGCGTATCCGCGGCCGTGTATCGTATTTCCGTGGCCGTATATGTTTCCTTCGGTAAAATTACAATGACGATGTCTATTCTTCAAGAAAGAAGTAGCGTGTCGCGGTAGTTCTGGGAAGTTGAGGATTACTGAAAAGGCATCGAAGAGAAAGTTAATGGCCGATTTACTGGCGGACTCCGGTACAGTATCACTAAGGTGTGCGAAAAATACAAACCAAAGCCAAGTTGTTGGACTGGATCAAACTCGGATGGCACGAGTGACATTCAGAAGCGAATAACAAATTGATTAACGTGGTTATAACCCCTAGATTGTGAGAGGGAACCAAAAATGAACAAATATTTTTACAAACAAACGAAACGTAATCGCGCCACTGCGAACGAGGCAATTAGCAACGGCAGCATCGTATTCAGGAATATCATATTTGAGGTGGTTTGTGACATGACTAAATTGCTTCGAGAGGGAGCTAAGGGGACCATTCAATAATTACGTCGAGCGTGAAAGGTGGGGCGGGAGGATGACACTTCATACTGTCTCACGTATGGGAATCGAAGTTGATCTTATGTAAAATTTTGTTTACACGAGTGATCGTACTTGTATTACCATTCTAATAATCATCGTATCGTATTTATATAACTGCAAGCACGTATTTTGCTACGAGCTATTGTGCCCCACCTGCCTCTAGATCTGAGTCTCAGAAGTTAAAAAAACGAGTGGTAAAATTTTCCGAACAACATAGCCTCGGATTCCTTGTGATGAGCGGAATGCATGTGATCATGAATTTTAACACTACTAAGGAAATATCGCATTAAGGATGTACACAAGGGATACATTGTACGTCTAACTCACAACTAAGTAACTAAGAGACACTACTAAAAAGATTCACAACTGAATGTTCCACAAATTGATGGGGCTTATTCCATGCACGTCAGCAACGGATAATAGTTTTAGTTGGTGAAATAAAGGGCGGGAAAGACTGGCCGATAAACGTAATGGTAGAAAAATAACGAGAATTTCGATGTTTCTCCCTGACTCACGATAATTCCCTGACTTTTCCAGAAACGCAAAATTCCCTGACAACTCCAGGTTTTCCCTGACGATCGCCACCCTGTATTTGAAAAGGTTGTAGGGTGCAGGTTCAGTTTTCTGTAGATGTAATGTGGATTTTGTTTTGCTCTCTGAAATGAATAGGCCATGTCCTTCTGAAATAAGTATGATCCAATTCAATCTTTACTTCATTGCCACACCAAGCTGCCAAACGAGACAACATCTGCAGTCATCAGTCATCGATAATCATTGATTATGGACAGCCATCGATCATTATACACACCTTTTCCGATGACAGGAATCGAAATAGAAGCATGTTGATGCAAATTTTTAACCGAAACTCGGTCATCGCACAAGCCGCACACAAGGAGGTGAAGCAACTCTCGATTTTTTTTCAACCTTTCGGCTGGGACAGGGTTTTTTGGAAACCCACGCACAGGTGTAACTAAGGATCTTTATCATGTCCTTAGGTTGAAATAGTCCTTAAGAGACAGGTACTTTCAAGATAATGTTGAAAAGCTGCATGCATTGCTGCATGGAACTAAAAATTTGCGGCAGGACTATGAAGGAATAGGAAAATCGCACAATGACAAACATTTGAATTTTTGTGGAGACAGTATCAAAATTAGTAAAAAATATTCACCTTAAGTAAATTCATGAACGCTTTCCTTTATTGTTTGATTACAATATAGACTTTGATTATTGTATTAACCCCGTTATTGTCGCGTATCAATGTCCTTCAGAGGGCATTAGAAGCTGCGAAACAAAAGTCGCCCAGTAGTATGTGATATTGTTTAATATTAACCAGCTAAATTTGATGCCTGGCAAAGACAGAAAATGGCTCTTATGTGAAGTTGATCTATTTTTAACATCAATAATTGTTAAATTGAGCGTATATCTAGGTGCAAATAAATTTTATAACATAGAAAGTACCTTGAAAGGACGAGTCTCACCCAAGTAGTTAAAAATGCACACCAGTATTATCACCACTACAAGACTCGGATTACGAACTTTAAAAGCATAAGAATTTAGAAACTCTTTAAAGAAAGTCATATTTACACATTGAATTGCTCTGGGAGAATGACAGTCACAATAAAAAATAGTAATAGCAAAAAAATGTAGGATATTTCAAGCCTGCGGCGTGAACGGCGACGAAAAAAAAATTGCCATGGGAATTAAAGATCCTGGGTAGCGTAGTGGTCTGCGCAGTGGCCCGGAAAGCCAAAGGTCCGTGGTTCGATTCCCGGTCCAGGTGAATTTTTTCGCATGGCAATTAATGTGAGCAAAAAAAAGTTTTGAAGTTAAAAGAAGGGAATGAAAGCAACATAGAAATTAACAGATTTTTAAAGTATCAGGCGATAATTTGTAGAAATGTGTGACACTTAGCAATATCAAAGAAATGTTTTGTAAATTTCCACAATACGTTTATTACACCGACCAAGGTTTCAGCAAGACATTGCCAACATCAAGGTATTGCCATTCAGCAAGACATTGCATTCAGCAAGACATTGCATTCAGGAAGACATTGCCATTGCCTTGATGATGGCAATGTCTTGCTGAAACCTGGGTCGGTGTAATAAACGTCATGTGGAAATTTAAAAAGTGTTTATATGATAATGATAGAAATTAACATTTAATAGGAATTAACATCGATCCATGTTCGATTAATTAAACATTCTATTTCCGCCATCATTGCACAAAAATCCAATGGGGACTTATTTTCATGAAAATCACCAGTAATGCGTACAGAATTTGGAAAATAAAAATAAATGTAACATTGTCAAGGTCTTTGACGCAATGTGTTTTCAGAATACATTCCAAGATTTCAGACGGGCAAATCACATAGAAAAGAGTAGACCCTGATCCTTTCGAAATTGACATAATAAACTCCTAAATAACTTGTTATAACGATAAATGAGATTCATCAGGTAAAAAAATTAATGGCGATAACTTAAGCGAGAGTAAACAGAAACAGGTTACACGTGACGTGGCGCGTCCCAAGTCCAGTTTTTGCTTGTAGAATCGTCCATATTGGCGAGAAGTCGTTAGTGAGGTACACTTACTAATTCGATGCGGGACGACTTAAACATGTGTATACTCTTCTAAATATGCTTAGATTAAAGTCGAGTCCTTACCACTTTTCCACATCCAAATGGCATAAAATCTCCATCTGAAATTACTGATTGGGTTATGACACAACCACACCATTATTAAAATACAGGAAAAAAGTTATTGAATTTTAAGGCTAGGGAAGATTCTTAAATGCGTTACTGCCAGTACGGGGACTGAAAAATGATTGGAACAGCTCCGTCACCACGGGAGGCTCCACCACCTTATCTCCTCTACTGCGGAAAGCAATTAGTCTCGAAATGAAGTCATAGTGGGGCCCCATTTCCTCGCCAAAACATTTGATCTAGAGCGAGACATTCCACGGACAGAATCTGAGGGGTTGATTCACTTAGGAGGCGTGCTAATTAAGTTAAAATTAGAAATAATTAAATTGAAAGGGCCATAAAATGGAAAAATCTCTTTACGAATAAAAACAGAATAACGACTCCTGGCTCAATCATTAACTAATTTACCACGCATAAGGAACTTTGAATCTCACGCGGGATTTATGAGGCGTTCTATTTCGAAGTCAAATCCCACAAATCAAGAGTTCACGCCAGTCCCAAATGGTAGGAAAACGTGTTCCAAATACAAATGAGTCCAGGATTGAAGGCTCTCTCCCAATAAATCCTCAATAAACTGAAAGGGTAAATTGAATTTCCTCACAATGCTTGATTTAGGGAAAAACTAGTGTAGAAACAGCAAAATGAAAGGTCAACTTGTAGACTAATGAGATGAGTCCACGAGTTGTTTCAATTTCACTGTTTCAAACCAAGATCAATTGATGCTTATAGTTTCATACATAGATCGATAACAAAAAGTGCCGGGAAGAGAATGAGGATGGTGAACATTAACTTTACCATGAATTCATTACAAGAGGTGTATGGAATTGAATTGAAACCTAGCCCTGAAAATTTTGCATCAAAATGTAAGTCAATGGAGGAAGTATTTCAGCTGTAGAATATAGTAATTATACAACCACTGAAATAAACTATTTTCTTGTTGACTGTTGACTAAACTGTTGACTTCACTGTCTTTCTAAAATTAGAAGTTGAAGTTGTAGATTTCAGTTTTAGGTGATCGAACGGCTAAGGTTTGTATCGAACTGTCTACTATAAGGTTTTAATCCTAAGGTAAACACACAACATCCTTGCCCTTGGTGGGATTTGAACCCACGATCTTTGAGTTACCAGAACTGCATGTTATCAACCAGGCTATCTCTGCCGTCATATTTTTTTAGCTTTTAGATGCTTTACAAACCAGAGGACAGTTCAATACAACTTTCCGAAAAATTGCACACACACACAAAAACAACACCCGGTCTTTCATTTTTACTATGAAGGCTTGACCTACATTTTCCCCCTTAAATACAGAACCATCACATAAAATAAATCGAAACGGGGTATTTTTTAGCCTCTCATGAAGCATCCTTAAGGGCTCCAGAATAGATCCCTACCATTACGTAAGTAAGCCGAGGTGTGGGAGGGGAGAGTGGGGGCCAGGAATAACGAAGGTAGAAGGTAATTCCGCGAATTTTTCGGGAAAAAGATTGAGGAACTTTCGAAAAGGTTAACAGAATGGTGGAGGAGGAAAGAGTCATACGAGCCTCGAAACCGATCCTTTGCCCAATAAAACCCTTCCGCCTCCCTCCAAAACTTCACATCCTGCTTCACCTCCGTCTCCAGGAGCAACGGTTTCTCGCTTGAGAGAGAGCCACAAATTCTCGTGCCCATCACTTTTCTCTTGCCACAACCGGTCAGCGAAAATCGCGCTCGAGACAAAAGACACTTGCTGAAGATTTCATGAAAACTGAAAAGATGGACTACCTATGGCGGGAAAAAAGGGAAATGAATAATAGGAGTGACAGTTCTAGGAGTGGGATCCGAGAAAGGAATTTTGCGTTTATTTGTGAGACGAATACTAATACACTGCGGTGCTCACCATCATGTGAACGCTATTTGGAGACGCAGATTTCTAGGATCCATAATCACTATTTAAAATACTGAGGGGATACTATGCGGAGAAAAAAATCATCAACGATGCTTTGGAGATACGATACAAATTTATGCAATCGTAAAGGTCTTTAAAAAAAATCACGAGAATTTAATATTTATTCACATCGTGAAGACAATGAGGGGGAACATTAACGGATACAAATGTACATTCACCAATCCAAGAAGAAAGGTCAGTGAAGAATGAAATGCAATGCGACGCAGCATTAATGCAAAACGTGGAGTCCAGCGTACATGTGGGATTGGAATTTTTGGAGAAAGGAGGCAGAGAAGTAATGAAAACAACCGTTGGTACGTTTAAGAAGGTTTGTCAAGGGACTATGAGACGTTAGCTTAGAAAAGATAGGGAAGGAATTGGAATCTTAGCTGTAATGAAGACCTATGATATTACTGAACTGAAGAATGAATTAACGTAAGATTTGGATTAATGTAGTCAGAATGAGATTCTGTAGCCCGTGTCAGACTGCGTTGACCCCGCCACTAAAATCATTGAAATGCAACGCACGAATTAGAGCATCGACCAGTCACTCACGCGTGGGTGTGGATAAATTAGGAGGAGGGAGAGGAATGAAGTCCGGGGGGCTGAACCGGGAAATGCGGTTTCATTACTCAGGTGTAACCAGTGAGGCTGGAGAGAGTGGAGGGGGTTAGGTCAAGGGAGAATGTAGGGTGAGGGGTAGCGGGAAAGAGACTGTTGGGAAATCGGGGGTGTAGAATGAATTTCCGGGCTGGTCGATCGATTGATCTCGAGGGGCGCTTAAATCGAAGGATCTGATCCTGGGGTGAATTGGTAAAAGCGACGTCCATGAGGAGAATGGAAGGGGGGGCGGAGGGTGGTTGCGGTTAAGGGCGGTGGGAGGGCAGCGGACGGCCAGATGTTAGACGCACGGGAGGGTCGAGTGGGACGTACAGCCATGGACGAGGAAAGTGGCAACTCGTTTAACCGTGCAAACACTTAATAAAAAAAGGGCACGCTCCGGCAACCATGCTTACACAGGGATTAGGCAAATGGTGACACATTGGCCAATATAGGGATAGGAGCACTTCGTTGAAACTCACTAGGCCCTAAAGGGTGCGACTTAACTCTAAGACCTTCGTGATCCTCAGAGTCAACATAAACCACCAATTAAATTCAATGAATATCACACCATTAGGAGGCAATGGTATAATGAATGAATCTGTACATTTCAAAAACATCCCAATGTAAACAAAATTATTAAATATGGCTTTTCTTTTTCAGGCAAGAGACAAAGCATACGCGGGAACTCACCCGGTAATTCACAAGTTATTCAGGTAAGGAGATATGGCATTTTTGGACACATGAAAAAATCTACAGTGCATTACAAAAATGCGCACATTCTTTTACCTAGACAGTTTATCTTTGGAAATGGATGTAAGCGAGATGTAAAATGCAATTCAATGTCTGTTGCATGAATTACAATATAAGTTTCAAAATATTCTAAACGGCGAAATATTAATAATTAGAAATTATGTTCATCCGGTCGTCGGCTATGGTAGCCAGGTCAGTACAGCTTAACAACCCAAAGTTGTAGGTTTGATTCCTAACTCAGGCATGGAAGTGGAGTACATCTCTAAGACTATGCTTAGATTAGTTAGGTTAGACAGTGCGTAATTAACTTAAAGGCTGGGGTATCTTCAAACTTAATATTACAATTACGTCTTTGAATCACTGACGAGCTAAAAAAAAAGCTAATGAAGCCATCGCCATCAAAACGATGGCTGGCTTGGTGGAAAGTGAAGTACTACTTGATTTGCACTAAGAAGCGTATGAATAGTAGACTTTCGTTCCACCAAGATACAATTCAACTCAATTTTACACTGTAGCTTAAATATAATAATTAAAACAGGTCCGATAGAAGACCGAATCAGCAGTGATGGCCAGAAATTCACGATTTATGACCTCACAACAGCAGAGGCTTTAAATAAAGTTAAAATAGTAGAGGATTTAAATAAAGATACTTTAAATAAAGTCTTTATTGAGAATATGTCTCATAGATAGTGATCAAGTAAAACGTGAAGAGCTTTTCGTCGGAGACGCACGAAGAATAAAAAAAAAACACAACGCAAAAGAACTGTTACAGAAATTAGTAAACTATTATGAGATTAAAAATATTTTATCTCGCAATATCTACTCCATCTCGGAATTCTATAGATTTTAATGCTTAAGAATAAAATAAAGAGGTACACATATGGAGGAGCCAGCATTCAGGCGTTCAAAAGAACGCCTTATGTTCGAATAGGATGTTATAGAATTTTCATCAGGGGATTTGAGAATGGTCAACTGTGCTTTCACGTATGCGCAATCTACTTTTGTAAACGCCAGTCGATTTAAATGAAATCCACAACAAAGAGTCTATCACCTGAGGTCTATTATACACCACCTAAATGTAAATAATGACCGGATCACGAATGCAAGAGAGATTAATTCACGAAATCAATCCAGAAATGCGCTCGCGATGGGTCAAAACGACTGCGATAGCAGAAACGAGAATCCAGAGACGGCCTTGATTCTCATTAGAGTCAACGTTTATCACTTGGCTCATTAAAACTCTTGAGTCTCATTTTCCGCAAATAACTATTAAACCTTGTCGGTGCAAGTTTTCCCCAGAGTCCTAAGACAGTCCTCTTACGATAATTGCAATTTTATATTTAGCGATTACAGAACATGAAACACTAAGACTTAAGGTAACGCGCCAAATTTCGAGCTCTCTCATTTGAAATACAGCTAACGTCGGTAATGCCGCCTCTACATGGCTGCCCTCATCAACGAGGAGCTTCAGAAGAAGTGAATGCTGGTTCTCCTCCTCCTCCTAGTTGCCTATATGAAATCACTCACCAAATGTTTTAACGATATTTGAAAGCTAAAACAAAATTTCTGAGCATATGCTCAGAGAATGCTCATCAAATTCATATTTAGCATTTTGATTCGGGTTTATTATCACCGGATCTTAAGGCCACATTTACTTCGTACCCTTAGCGGAAAGCATGGCCCTATTGAAACAAAACTTGACTCACAGTTGCTCAGTGATATTTGAACTCGCATTATTTTAGTTCAGCCTCGGTCTCTCGCAGGAACATTAACAAGTTGGTTCATTCCGCCGACTTCCCTGTTCGCAAAATCGTTAAGCAATCGAAGAGAAGAAACCTCAGCTGGTTGCGGACGGAATAAGGCCACAGGTTGCCGACCACTGGAGTATCAACTGCGGAGGCAGACGTACAGGTGGTGTTTCATCAGCTCCCTGAAGACTACGATCCCTTCAACCACAAATAAATTGACGTCAGCTCGCAACGTACCGAGGTCCAACATCAAGCATATCACGTAAAGATGCATGATTAAATCTGAAGGGGCGAAAGATATCCGCAAGGCCAAATTGTCTCCACCTCCACATTGCATAGGCAAACTATGCAATGTTACCTATTGAGCTAGAGTTAGAAGAATAAACTCCATTTCCCTCGTCAGATGTTGATTGCATAAACGAAAGGCCTGCAAATACGCAAAGGTAGAAATACAACAGAGGCGATACAAGACCTACATGAAAGTGGAATTGCGGCTACGACGACATTTTGATTGAGTTGGCGATGAAGCATTAGAAGCATCGCAACGAAAAACTAATCCATATGCCGTATTTTAGCTTCGGGTGGATTGTGCAGCTCGCTTCAAGTTATTTACTGTATTCCGCGAATCATAGTCACCCAATAGATAGCATTTTCAATAATTTGAGGTTGAATAACTAAGCGCTCCGTTGAGATTGCCATATCTCCCTCCTCACGTATCAATATCGGAAAAATTGTCCGTGTCTACTACTTTATCATCGACATCTTCCTGTCATTGTAATTCCATAACCCTGTTGAATATTGAAATACAGTCACACGGATTCGGTTGGAAGAAATTCCAGCACCTAGCAGCAATGCAGAATAATGATACCGAAAAAACAGGACAAGAGGTGATCGTAAACCTCTCTCAGACTCTATTGGACGAAGGGACAACTGCAGTGTTAAGAAGAGGGCTGAACTTCGCGGTCACACCAAAAGTTGTTCCAGAAGAAATTATCAGCCACGTAGAAGCCATCAACCACTTACCGAGAGAAGAGGCCGAAGAAATCAGGCAGGACACAGCGAGAGTTCTACGTAACGTGAGGAAGCAACCACCACGACCAAATATTACAAGAGAAGAGAGGAGAGCCTTGGGAGCACTTAGGCAGACTATGAGCATTGTCATCTTACCCGCTGATAAAGGCAAAGCCACAGTTGTCATGGATACCGAGGACTACGAAAATAAAATGAACAAGTTGTTGGAGGATGGTCCATACAAAAAACTAAAGAAGAATCCAACGGGGAGCATTAAGCGGAGGACCACTGAATTAATCAAGAAGAGCATCGCTGACCCACAAATCAGGAAATCCATCACGCCACAAGATCCGAAGACACCTTATATCTACGGATTACCTAAGATACATAAAGAAGGCATCCCTCTGAGACCAATCATCAGCTCCATAGACTCCCCCACGTATAAACTAGCCATATAAATCTCGTCTAGGCTGCAACCCGAGGTCGAAAAGGCAAAATCTTACGTCAAGAACGCTGAGCATTTCCTCGATCGCATCCGCGGCATATGACCCGAAGATATGCTAGTCAGTTTTGATGTAGTGTCTCTTTTTACCAAGATACCTACGGAAAAAGCCATCAGCATCATCAGGGACAAATTTGACGTCAATAAAACGAATTTGGCTGAGATATGCTTACAAAATACCTATTTCAAGTGGAAAGGAGAGTTCTATGAACAGATAGAAGGATCACCAATGGGATCTCCCATCTCCCCGGCTGTTGCAAATATATATATGGATCATTTCGAAAAGACAGCGCTGGAAAACGCCATTCACAAGCCATCAATGTGGGTTAGATACGTAGACGATACGTTCGTCATATGGAAACATGGCAGAGAAAAACTAGAAGAATTCCACTACTACCTAAATACAATAGACGAGAACATCCAATTCACGAGAGAAGAAGAAATTGACGGGAAGCTCCCCTTCCTCGATGTCCCCGTTACGAGAAGAGAAGATGGGACCCTAGGCCATTCAGTATACAGGAAACCAACCAACACCAACAGATACCTTCTAGCCAGTTCGCATCACCATCCATCACAAATTAGAGGGGTAATGGCTACTATGATCCACCGATCAATCAATCTGAGCGATGAACACCACAGAGAAGACGAATTGAATAAAATAACAGAAATTCTCGAAAATAACGAGTACGAAAGGAGAGAAATACAAAAAACCATTTCGCGAAAATTAAAATCTTCACCTCGGCCATTGGACGAAGAAAATGCCGACAAGAAAAAAGCATACCTGCCTTACATCAAAGGGACCACCGATAACATAGCCAGAATTTTACAGAAGCACGACATAAGATCTATATTCAAACCTCGAAGGCAAATTAAAGACTTCTTACGCAGCGTAAAAGAAAAAGATATATTAGAGACGGAAGGAGTCTACAAATTAAGCTGCCAATCGTGTGACAAGGTGTACGTAGGAGAGACGGGCAGAACAATACGGACGAGAATAAAAGAACATGGAGCTGCCATTCGACTGGGCCACTTTGAAAAATCAGCGGTCGCAGAACACGCCGCCGAAGGACACGAAATCGACGTGACCGATGCAGAGGTCATAGCAAGGGAAAAACATTTCAAGACGAGGTTAATAAGAGAGGCCCTCGAAATTAGGAAGTATGCTAAAAATTTTAATAGAGACCAAGGACAAATGGTAAGCTCATCCTGGCTTCCAGTTATTTCGAGAACGAAAAGAAAATTCGAGAAACCCCCACCTCCACCACCGTGAGAATATAAATCTACGCGCAAACCAAGCAATGTCATTACCCTGAGGAAGTCTCCAGCAGCGGAGACGAAACTGTTGGTCATTTTAATACTGTGACGCGGGTTTACCCAAAAAACAACGACGCCGAATAACATGAACCGCGAAAGTTTTAACGAGTCATACGGATGAAAAGAGATGAAGCTGTATTTTTCTCAGGACAAAATTTCACTTAAGATATTACATAAATATCAATTAAGTTTTTCAAAGACTATATTTCACTTAGCTACTGTTTTATAAAATATGGAACTTTTGGCTTAGTATGTTCAACGCATTTAATCTTGGCATACTCTAGGAGTCATTGATGGCGGATACTGTTAAATACAGGGGCTTGTACAAGGGTTAGTGACTTGCGTTTCATAACATCGATATACACATATTGCGTAATGAGTTAATAAGAAAAGCACTACCAAACTAAACAACGGATACCTTGAAGAATAACATGATTTTTACTATTCGTTGGTCATTTTAGCACGACACTAAATTTACAATGCTGTTCTTCACTGATGAACTTTTCATGAAATTTTCATGAAATAGAAAACACCTATTGACTCGTGGCTTCGATAAAGCCTGCTTGTTACTCCATTTCAAGGCATCACGCTCACCTACTTCATTGATTATCTGAGACTTCATTATCTGGAAACGCGAGAATTTTGGCATTAATTGACGTCAAGCGGTACGTGAACTAATGATATCCGATGAACGTGCATCGTATATTGCAAGGTCACTGAAATCAATATCATAGCTTAAAAGAATTTCACTCAGGACTCTTGAACTGAAAGCACTACCTAAAGCAACTACCCTCACTGTGACTAAGGTACTGACGTAGAAGAAAGATAGCTACGTATTTTTTTTACTCAAAGCTAAGCTCGCTGGAGAAATGCCAGATTCTGGACCTTTGGAGCCTGAGCTAGAGGCGGGGCAGAATCTTTCCGCACAGCGTCTGTATACCGCAGAGTTCGTTAGTTCCATACAAATAGAAGATCTCGATACGTAAAAATGACACAGCATTAACTAAATACGAATAAAGTATCACATGCACATATCAGTGCATCCAATGTATCAGATTTAACATTTTCCGAATCATTCAATCAGACGATGATGGCGGACTCATTCATCGAAACGTTAAGTGCCCGTTAACAGTATGAAACCAGAGAAAAATTCATGATGACACAATGTTCCGTTTATGATTCAAATAGAGCCAACTACTTCATAAGAAATGGCTACCGACTGGAATGTGTTGCCACCAGATAAACTACTCTCATTTGTTGAAGGGGTTTATCATGTTAGGAAAACTCGCGGGAGAGCACGGTACTGAATTTTGTCCGTCAACCATTTTAATTTTATAATTGACCGAACAGAAAGAAGAGGGTATTTTTCTGTGGCAAGGATTGAAACTACACAAAATATGACTGAGTTCAACTTCTTTTTCCAACGTTAAGCAAAAACGCAGCTCGCGGAAACTCAAATTACACCGACTGCAAAAGCAATAATTTGATCCTTCGAGGCTGATGCTATTCAGTAATACATTCAGGAATGCCACAGGCAAATTAATTACGTTCAGCTGCGTGGTGAACTCACTTGGTAATTGTGATGGTAATCATCCCGAAATTTGCCAAGTCGAAAGAATTGTGTAAACTATTTCTAACGCATTCGATGAATCCTTTGTACAGGTAGCAAGACAAAGGCAACGACATGGAATTCTAAAAGAGGTTTAGAAGATATAAGGGAAGCCTTTTAATTTCTAGCACGACTTACAGCACATTATGAGATACAACATATGTCTTACACTGAAACCATCAAAGAACAAATGGAACATAATTTCCATAGTTTGAGATGACGACTTAGATAAAAAGTATATCATTTACCGTGACTTAGAAGCAACATCATCAGGTAGAATGCATAACTTTGGAACTTGAATGATTTTATGCTTATTTCACACGCTGAACTATGCTAAAACTCATAAAAAATTGGCAATAAGGCGATTAAAATTATTAGCTTCCGTATGAATACACGTAACTTAGCTAACATGCATACTACGGTTCAGCATTCTGGAAGTACGTTCACACTTCTGGAGCCTAGCCACTTCAGTTTTACCGCATGAACGTGGATTCTATCGATGAGCCAAACTCACTTCAAAAACTGGCGTGAAACGAGAAAAAACTGTTCAAGCGTCGCGTCACAAATTTCAGTCGCAATTTAAAGGCCAGAAATCGGCCATTGATCGGAATCCTACCAAGACGCTCTTGAATACTACCACGATCGACGAATGTGGCGCTCGATCGAAGCATACCACTTCGAGGACGAAGGTTCGTAGTGTGGATATGATAACGTTACTCAACTGGTGACATTTCATTCAACATGCTAGATAAAGTCGAAAATATATGCTCATCATTCTGCCGTTTAATTTTATACGATAAAAATTGTCAAAGAAATATTTCATACTTCCTTCAAAGAATAAATACAAAAAAAACGACAAATAATGCCATTCCCCAACCTTTAGTGAAAAATAATGAGCTATTACGGCTTACAAATATTTTAAAGGTTAAGATTTTTAACACTCCACAATCCAAAATTTAAGGGCCTTTCATAAAAGGTAATTAAGGACTGTGAACGAAGGAACAACTCTCGTAACGAATTATCAACACCCTTAACAAGCAGAGTTCATAGTTCTGCTTTTTTTTATAGAGTTGTTGATTATTAACTGCCACAGTTTATTCTCAACCTTTAATTCATACATTTTTCAATAATATTCCAAAATAATAGCGACGAGCTATTATTGTTTTTTACCTTATACAATCGATCAATTCAGCCATAAGAGATCGATTTATTTAAATCGAATAGCTATCATTTTTGTGAATAATTGCAATATTTATTTCATACTTATACTCGAACCCCACACAATAACGCCGAAGTCTTCCAAATTCCACCTATTTAATTAAATAATTCATCAATAATTTACCTATCAGACAATCCGATGAGTACGAGCATGCTAGTGGTGGAATTTACGAGCATATTGGTAACCAGTTTAAAATTGGTGACAGCCATGCAACGAAAATTCAGTTCATGACTCAATTTTCGTAGCAACACGACCAACAATTGTAATGGATATTTTTTCTGTCCTTTCTTGCGGTTTCTCATAGTTTTAATGCGATTAGCAAAATACTTATCTCCTAAAAATAAGATTTCTGGCGGTGATAACAAAGAAGCAAATGCACATCAATTCTATGATATTGCTTTCTGATGGTTAAGGCAAAACGAAATATTGTCTTCCTCTGCATGCTCAGAAAAGCATTTAAAAATGTAAAAAGCCTCCGATACCAAGTACTGAGAACGCAGAAATAGTTCTTTTGAAACCCACGCACTAAAGGTGAAGATGAGTGACAGTGACTTGAGCACAAAGAGCGAAAAATAAGCTTCAAAGGCACCAAGCCACAACGTCGGATTAAAATGAATACGGTATGAATGCTCAGTCGTTCGATACACTTTTCTAGTCAGTCTCAGAGACAAAAAATATACCGTAACCCGACGAAGGGGTTAGTAAATAGTTTCAAAGTTGTATAGAAAAAGGGGTTGGATGACGTTGGAAGACAAGGGGTTGAAACATAGCAAGTTAAGGTCAAATTTTGATTACCACTTGAGTTAATTCACGCCACCCCGGGAGTTTCGACAAGTGATGAGGAGTGATTAGCTATTTACATAACTACTCGGCCCTCCTTTCTCGGAAATCCTATGAATTCATAAATAACATCCTACCCTCATAAAGACAAGTTCGAAATCTGTACTCATGATTTTAACTGTCTAATGTAGAAATAAATCTCACTGATTGGAAATACTGGCAGATCGGAAGATCTATGATACGTCGAGTAGAACGACAAAATTTTGAATACCAAATATGGCAATGCAATTATTTTTATCTGTTACCGTCAAAATAGTTTTTTCTTGGCCGCCATTCACGTTCGTGGGATACAGTAGAAGTTCTCTACTTAATGGTTCACTAGGAAATTCGAGGATGATACATACATTACACGGACAGAGAAGATGGAAAAGGGAGGAGTGAGGGGAAGATGTAATGGCAGTTGCATGTGGTGGCGACGTGAGTTATGATTATTTTAACTAGAACCGAAATGATGACAATTCAATAGATCGTGAGAGCAGCTGCCATAGAATTGTTTCCACATATTTACCCGTCACCAAAAATCGAAGAAAACTTTGATGCAAGTAATTCTCTCACTAGTAACCCTCAAGGCGGTGATGGAAAAACATATTCCCATCATTAATGAGAAAATGTTAGAGGAGCAAATTAGTTGAAGAAGGAACAAATACAGTGTTTTATAAATATCAAAGACAGGGTTGAATGACAAAACGTTCTGTGAGGTTGAATTTCACTAGGCCTTGACTCTAACCGATATTAATTCAGCACCATGAAGAGGGAGCAAAAAGAGGAGTGCCCGTGGACAAAATGCTAAATGAAAAATGGAGCCATCTCATGACCTAAATGACCCTTCTCACCCCGAACAAGGAAGGACGATCCGGCTATCAATCTCTCGCATGATACCAAACCGTCTGGCCTATTCTTCCCCGAAGTCAGCTTCAAATTCAGTTCAGACGGTTCCATAACCTCCGCGCTCAGAGCTCACTCGCTCATTCACCCCGACGGAACGTGGGAGTGCGCGAAGGGAAAGACGGTCGAGGAAAAATGAAAGCATCGCACCGCGATTTATCGCGAGCAGCTGTCACCCGAGACCGCACGCGGACGTAAACATTGTCCTACGCGTCGACATCCAAGTCTCGGAGCGTGCGATTGTGACGAGGTACGCGATGACGCAACGGAGAGGGAGGGAGACTGAATGCCGGAGGGGGGAAGGGGTCAGGGTCCAGAGGATGTAGTAGGGAAGGAGTAGGATGTGAGTAGGGATAAAAAGCACGCAGAGGTGAGGGGTGGGAGGAAGTGAGGAATCAAAGGAAGCGAGGGGAAGAGGGGAGGATGTGGTGAAGGAGGATCTCGCACAAGGCAGCTGGTACACTTTCGGAACGCAATCTTTCGTACCCACGACCAAGCGGAGCTTCCTCTCGGATTCGATAGCGCTTGGTAGAGGACTTCGACCGACACCGCACGCGTGCGAGCAAGAAGTCTCCCTTGAATCGAGCAAAGGCTATCGAGGACTCACAAACGCAGCTTTAACTCAAGGGTCAAACACATAAAGAGGCCACATCGTGAGTTGAGGCAACGAGTGAGTCACCCAAGGCCGCGGTGGACGACAGTCATTATCGAGTGGCTGCTGTTCCGGGAGTCGATCTCATGACTTTCGACGCAAGCGCAGCCGGGGTGAAACGACGCTCATCGGTTATCACGTTCATAGAATATGCACTGATATGGGATTGCGATTTCATGACTTTGCATGCAATTTTTTCTTCACCCACAAGACAGTTCCTTTGCCAACTCCCGATCCGTACCTACACCAGTCTACTCAGACCCAATTGCAAAGTATAGCTAAGCGCTGAAAAAAACTGGCTACGTGTCATAAAAATTGGCTAAATGTCACTCGATCGGATTAACTCGTTAAGTTATTCAATCAAACCCTCGATTTCGGATTTCGGGGTCCTTGGCAGGATATGACTATGAAACATCCATATCGATCGAATTCCCTCAATCATTTAGCAGAAGCACCGAAACCCCTGATCTTCAGCTCCTAAGCGCTTCGAATGTTCGATTTCATTAGCAAGAAGTTGTCATCAAAAGGAAAGGTCACCCTAAGAGCGACTTGGAGCTAAAGTATGACGTTACCCTGTCTTGTTTTCACGCGCAATGACCGCCTGGAGAGCCATTTAAGCCCGAAGAAGTATTTACTCCGAAACAGCGCAAGTGGTAGAGACAACATTACATGAAAACTACTTTTAGTCTTCAACGCCAAATGTAACTGATATACTGTAAGACACATTTCGTATCAAAGTCAGTTTCTCCGAGTGACGCAGAATTCTGAGAAAGAGGATTCCAGTCGGATTTTCAAAGTACAAGAAGATCTCCACCCATCTAAAACAAGTAAGGCGTGCTGTGGATTTTATAAAAACAAGAAATTTTCACAAGAAAATGACACCGTTGAGGCCACTAATTACGCTGGAATCGATTTCGGAAGGAAATGAGAAAAAGATCGAGTCTGGCGCGCGAATTGAGATTCGGAAATAATTGACGGAGGGAGTAATTCCAGTCGAACGACATTCAGAGGAATGCATGACATTGGTGGACTGCAACTAACCAGATCCCTTGCGTGTTAGGCGCTTTACGCTAAAAAAAGAAAAAAAATAACTGCAACGGTAAGAAGCTTTTTTACGTTTAGTTACACAACGGAAAATAACTAAAAGAATCAAAACAACTAAACAATGAAGCCATCGAATGCTTTTCGTGCACGAGATAAAATTTCACCCCAACAAAAAATACTCATGGATACATTACAATGAGTTAGGCTCGCGCAAAGGCTTGCTTTTTGTAAAAACAGAGGCTTTTCATCCTGATAGCTTCAGCACGCACCCTCCAGTAGGGTCGTACTTCACACAGCTAAAAAAACATAAGAAGAAGCTATTTCATTCCACTTAGGGAGTAAGCTGGCACACATTTCCTGCGACACATAAAATATGGACAACTGCAGTTTGCACACGATAAAGCAGGAACACAATCCATTCATACCTGCATCATTTTCTCTCGATTCCGTTTCGTTTCTCAAAAAAACTCTTCGTCAATTTCAATTCTTCCCGCAACCCGCTAAATGGCTCCTCTTTTCATATAACACTCTCCTTGGACCCCGTTCTTTGGGTACAAGCGTCGATGCTGTTTTTTTCTCTGTTGGGTTTAATGTTGTGACTGGGGATGTACGTGGTGTTGTTCTCTTTCGGAATATTGCAGCCACTCAAGGTTCAAAAAAGGTGTGTGGTGAAATGAGTCGGATTAATCGACCCCTCTCTCTCCTCAAGAACTCCTTCAGTCCCCTGATGTCCCCGTGTCTTGTGCCCGCGGGACGGGTGCACCCGACCGCGGTCGCACGAAGCGGCGGAGCGGGGTCAAGTCGGCACGGCGTGCCTCGGACTCGGCAGAGGCGTGCGCTGGTCCGGCCGGCTGCCGGTAACGATCCCCGTCCCCTCGCCTATTGTGGTGCGGTGCGTGTACGTGTAAGAGTCCTGGATGCGGGTGAGGTACACGGAAATCGACCGGGACAGGGTCGAACCCTTAAATGCAACACACGTGAATGGGGAAAGGAAGGATGGGCTAAGTCTCAAGAGGGAGAATGGTTGGAGGCAAGCTGGATGGTCCGTACACCAAGGCCGCCTTTATTTAATGAATTTCACAAGTCACTCCGTAATTACGAAAATGAAAACATTCGCGATGAGAGATTGGAAACAGAAAATATCCTCGCGGGGATTCCTTCAATGTTCTTTGAAACTTTTTTATTTGAAATGCAATTGGACGAATTAGTTCGGAAAAAACTTTCTTCAAAATTTTTAACTGGACTTATGGCGTTTGCAAGGAGGAAATGGGAGGAGAATAAAACCGGACTCAATACGCACCTCCACTCCCGAAGGACGATACGGTAGGGCGCGGCGGTCAGGACCCTAAACCCGCGTCGTCAGGGGCCATGAGGCCCTCGAGGACGAGCTCCTCCATCCCCCCGTTCTCAAACCCACCTCGCGCAGAGATATCGTCGAAGATTAAGAGAGGAACACCCACCAGCTCGGCTCTTCGACCGATAATATTTCTCCTCCTCCTCGCGTTCGGCGGAAACAAGCAAAGGTGGAACACACGAGTGTCCGTCCGCGCGCGTTAGACGCGGGGTTGGGAGGGGGCGGGAAAGTGAGAAGGACGGTCACAGCTCAAAGGGAAGGGCAACACTGATCGACTCGACGGCGACGCGCACACGGATACTCCTCCACCAGGACGACACCACACATCTCAATCGTCGGTCGGGACAGTTTTAACGCCGCAGGAGGACGGAGAGAGGTGAGGGGTCGGATGGGGGGAGTGGCAGAGTGGAGGCGGAGAGAGGGGGCATGAGTTTGCGCTGGGAAGAGTGGTCAGGGGAGAAGGGTAGCACCCGCGCGGCGGAAAAGAGCGAGAGGCTGCCGGGGGCGACGCACAATAGCAGTCGGACACGACCGTGGCTCCACTCTGTAAGGGCGGGAGGAGCAGGTACTACTAACGACTCCCCTTTCGCACCCTCCTTTCCCCCACCCCTTCCCCATACCCTGACCCCTCCCTCCCCCCAACGTAAAATCCCAACACGCCGCCTCCTCCTGCCCACTACTGCTGCATCCCACATCCCCGCCACAGTCGAACCCTCCCCTCATCGTCCTACTCCGGCCTTTGCCTCGTACCCTGGATACCCCTACCTCATCCCCTCCTCACAGTTATGCCTCGCGCCCCACCACACCCTAGCTCTCTTTCTCCTCTCATTGATCTAACGTCTGCCACGGTGGGAGAGTGCCCCTCCCGGCCGCCGCGAAACACAAGGGGTTGTCGGAGGGGAGGAAGAGGGGTGTAGCGGGGAGGGGAGGAGATCGCTGCCCATGCGCAGGTTCGTTCCATCCCTTAATACCCATCCCACGTCACTCCGCCATCACCATCCCTCTACCTTCCGTGGGAACGGTAGAGGTGAGGCAGGCAACGCGGGAGGGAGAGAGGACCTTCCCGAGAAGTGGAGGTTGAGGGAGGCAAGGGGGGCCAACGACGGTCAGACGCACCAATTTCGGAGTGCCAATGACATGGTCGCATAAATATCATAAGGAGAGTGCCGCTGGTTTATGTTGCGGAAAAAAACGAAGCCACGCTCTCACAGCAGCGAGGCTTACCACGCTACAAAAAATTACCACCACTGCAAGAGTACCTAGGACCACTTGGAAACGCATGTAACAAATAAATCACTGGAGATATCCCTACAAGTGGCGACAACATCGCCGCATATTTGACACTGACGCATGAGAACAGGCAGTGACATCAACGCTGATTTGGTAGAGATGTGAGCGTGGAAGTCCAACATGTGAAGCATTCGGCTACGATCCGCGTTCCTAGAAACATGCAACTAAGCGCAAGGCATTGCAATATTATTGCCGCCAGAACTTCGCGGAAATCTACGAACTCATAAAATAGAACTTGACCCCATTCTACATGTGCGCGAGTTTTACACCTAAGCTATATACAAAAATCACGTAGATGGAAAGATCCATCACACATACGAGTTTTGTCATCCACCATCCATCCTCCATAATTGAATGAGCAGGAACCACTCTATTATAGCGCTCCCAAGTATCAATGTAGGCGTGAGTTTCTTTTGCAAGGCATGACCTCACTGAAAGAAGCAGCAAAATGATTTACTTCTGTCTATGCCCGAAGCTGATGGAGCCCTAAATGTACGTACATTCAAAGCTATGCTACCAGGGCATACCTTCAAGATGCATTACGAAAAGCGAGAAACGGATTAACGTATTTTTTGCGCCATTGGCGTTGAGAAATATTTTAGAAAAGCACCCAGCAGGTCAAAGAAGATAAGTTTTTAAAGGGAGAAAATTGAAATTACTTTTTATGGTCTATTTTCCGCTCGAGAAGCCACGAATGGGAGGCGGAACTGAGTATTCAGGGTTACAATACCGATGATTCCGCAAAACCCATCCAGCTATATCCTAGCATTGTTATTGTTCTGGAGGCGGAAAGACTGACAAATAGACAAAGAAGTATCCCGTGTACCTGAGCTCCAGCATTACGACTTTGTATTGCTTGAAGTACAAAGCGAGACTTATAGCCAAATAACATGACCAACCTTCATGTCGATACTTGCAAAATAAGTTCTATTAAAAAAATCTCAATTAAAAACACCTTATGGCGTAACCGTTTTTCCGCACGAATGATATGATGACGCCATTAATACCTTACCTTTCCAAGTTTATTTCACAACGGCTCCTACATGCTATGAATTACAGAAGGCACGAAAATCTACGAAAAAGTCGGAAATTACGAGGTAGTTCATTTCCTCAGCCTCTACAAGAGTGTGGTAAAAATCACGTCATAGATTCGGTGAAATTTCGCATTTCCAATCAGCTGGCATGCTTTTTTCTCCCTAACTGTAATTTGTTCAGTTGTGAATTGCAACTAGTGTTATTCAATCAGGAACGACATTTTTTGGCTCTGAGCAGGAAAAAAATTAGAGAACATTTTAATAAAAATTTGAAGGAATAAAGATCAATGGAATGAAACGAGGGTGCATTTTTTCACACGGCAACTTAATTTTTGTTTAACTCTTTGAATCAGAGCGAAATTGGAGTCGTTCCGAACTCACTCATTGGATGGGAGGGAGAGAAAACATGCTAAAAATGAATTCGCCACCTCTGGGACAAAAATACTTCCATGAGTTCGGAAAACCAAGAGTGACAAATTCACGACGGTGAAGATAAAAAAACCACCAGTAAAAGGAAAATGAACGCGCTGGTGGTGAATAAAATACTACTAGTTGGCGAATAATACATCCGACTCCGTCTTTTTGGGCGACGAGGTAAAACCGGAAAGCTAAATTAGTAAGTATTCAACTTTCGATTGGTGTGCAGAATGTACACAAAGTAAAAGTTCACGATCGGATTGATGAAAATTCGCATACCAGCTCGGCGAACGACTGAACTTCGTACAAAAGCAGTCGTTCACACCTTCACGGATGAATCAAGCATTATATTTCCTGAATTGTCACTTCAGTTCTTACCAAAAGTCATTTCCGAAGTAAAATATATCCCTCTAAGCCCGCTCCCGATGAGAAAGCATCAAGACTGGAAAGTAATGGACGAGCAGTGGGGAGCGGTAGAGAGAGAGAGAGAGTGGTGGGACCAGTGATACAGGAACGGGAGGCAGATGCGAGCGTGTGCACTAGTGAATCGGACGATTGGAAAGTAGGGGTGGGGGTACACTTGGAGAATTTTCGAAGTACAGGATGGGGATAGAAGGGAGGGGAAAGTGTTTCTCTACGAGGATAGAATAATTGGAGTGGGGGAAGGTGGGAGGTCCACGGAGGGAGCAGAATGAATAAAACCTGAGACCGGGGCGGATTCTGAATCTACCCCAGGAGATCTAAACGCTATTCGTCTAATTTTAAAGGTGAGAATATTTTCCTAAATGATTCTTATATAAGTATAGGTACTTAACTAGGACTTGGAATCAAGGTTTTCGGAGGGGAAAACGAGAAATGCGTAACTGATGACCGGCCGATTTTCACTGCCATTCGTTATCATTAAAATGCAGTTAAACATCGACATCTGAAAAATGCCATGCCAAGATCATCCGTCCGTCGCTTGGGACGTTAAAGTCATCTTTTAGCGATGCTGCAAATGACTTGAGTTGTCGGTCCCTTCTCCTTGAAAACTGCTACTAATTTAATTCAGTCCCCTTCATCAGGTTTGCCGGAATCACATACGAACCGCATATCATAGCAAAATGAGCTAATATGCTCCTTTTTTAATTACGTGGTACTTCCTATGCCTTGTGTATATTCCCGCGTTGGTCATTGGTCGCATGAAAAGTATTGATGATCTCCCTTTGGACAATCAATTCGTATGCTCCTCTACAAGATAGTTAAAAAATGTCCGTTTAGCGTGATAAAAATGACAGCATAGGGTGTCTGAGTCTGTTTGTATTTAAATAGTGCATTCAAATATAGGAAAAAGTTCTTACAATTTCGCGAAGGTTATATTTTATAACGCATAAATTATCATTATACATAGCAGTGAAAGAATTGATTGCTTGAGTTTTCTCGGTCTAACTAATACCGGATTTATTTGGAGCATAACTGTTTTACCAGTCCTTAAATTCCACCATTAATTTATTTCCTTCTCAACAGGCGCATTAAGTCTTAAACTTTTCCGTTTCACACCTCCCTTGAGAAATACCAGAACAATTAATTTGTCGTACGCCTCCCAGAGAGCAACTTTTGCAAGGTAAACTGTTTCATTAATCATAAATCTCACAAACTCACTTTGCTGTCTCCCTTGGAAGGAAGCAATTTTACACAGGGACAAAATTCGCGGGTAATTTCGCGAAGGGGTGGCACGTGGGAACGAGGGATTGTGGTCGGGAGGGGCTGAGAAGGGCCCCTCCCCGTGTCAATTCCTTCGGCCCGCACGCAGAGTCCCCTTAGGCGGACATGCGGAACGGTCACCGCAAAAGAGAGCGGCTGAGGAGCAGGGAAACGGGACGGAGGTTGAGGCATTCCGGAGGATGGGGAGGCTGGAGGAGACGGTTGGACGGTGCGCGGCCCGGCATTTTGCCCCCCCAAAAGTCTCCTCTCGCCCCTCCCCCACCGGGGCCCGGGGCGGAGGGAGCAAAGGGGAGAGGACACTGGAGAGGAGGAGCATCCCTCTATCTGCCACGGGGTATGAGTGGGGGGTAGGGGACGGAGAGGGTTTGAGCTTGGAGACATCGACCAGGACATCCGAAAACGAGTCCCGGCCGCAACTCTCGGATGGGAGAGACGAGCGCAAAGATTTTCGATATTTTCTCGATTATACCCACACTCGGAGGTTACCTCTTGCGGGATGATTCCATAACGGGGTTTCATTTCCTCTCCTTCCATTTCCTTCCACTCCGCTTTCTCCGCGCCGATTCGCTTATTGGATACCGCGACGAGGGGGGAGGGGTGCGAACGTGGGATAAAACAGTTCCCCTACACATCGCCAAGGGACCGTGGTGTTGTTGCCAATTCCTTCCGTGACCTTAAAGAGGCTTCGCGACGGAGGCCTGGGCGTCTAAATCAGGAATCTTCGATTAGAGGCACCTCTAATCCGAATTTCCTGTCGCTTATCGTGCGGCCCGATAAATGAAGGTTTTTATCAAAGGGGCGTTTAAGGGAGTAAATGTGATGAAGCTTATCCTCGGCCAGTTATTGACTTCGCAGCTGACCTCACTTCGCGCATAATCTTATTTAGGCCTCGGCAAATTTTGTTTGGACGAGATTGAAGGCTCTTTACCAAACGTGGCAATATATAATGAAATGAATTCCCGAATTATTCCCTTAATGGGAAAAAGGCTTTGAATCATCAAAGCGTACCCAAAAATATTCCTCAGAGATCCTTTTTAGAGATTGAATGGTGAGTAAAATTCAAAGGAGAAAAATCGCAATACAAAGAGGGAAATAAAACGACGAGTACTTTAATTATACGATAAAAACGAAGGCATCAGCAATTCTTGAATGGGCATGGACTGAGCCAATACTAGCCCGTTAAGTCTCAGTTTTTTTAAAATGATAAGAGGAATGCTCAATTTTAGGGCACCAGACTGCTGGGATAGTATCAGGATTATACATACATATATCAAAAGCAATGACAAGTGGTGGTTGTCCGTATAAATTGGGAACCAACGGTAAACTATAAGACGAGACACAAAATGATTTGAGGCTTATCTGCTACATCTAACACTATATCCAGCTTCAATGTTGTCGCTTGTTCATAGTGCCCAATCTAAGAGAATTTCAATCGTGAGAATGATGTAACTGAAAGTATTTTACTTGCAATTATGATGTTAAATAGGATAAACAAAATGAGGAGAATGCGAGTGAGAATTATACGAAGGAAATGAGAAATAGTGTAAGGAATACAATGATGAAGTGGAACTAGTAAAATTACGAAGCATAACCCAAACAGAGTCAAAACTGTTTCCTTACTGATGCACTTCAGCAGTCTCTTAGGTCATGATTACCTAGAGAAATATTTCTCGACCTTTCATATTTTGCAAATCCCTTTGAAGCTCTCTTGCTATCAGTAACTCTCCTTCTCCTGAGCAACGCAAAGTCAGTGTATTTAAAGTACATACAGTCACGTTGAAGAAACACTTCTATGATTTTCCACCGGGTTAGGTTGAAAGCAAGTTTCAAGCAAGCAGCGAAAAAGTTTTTTCAAGCAAGGAAAACACATGCTCTTATTATATTCACGCTGATGGTTACAGAAATGTGACCTACAAAATCCATGCAATCAACAATAACTAAGAACTCTATGTGAAATGTCATTTGCCTGCCCTCACATGTCCACTCTTCTCTATCTCTAAAAAAAATCTGTTTTAGCTGTCATGAATGACACTGATCTTTTAGCTTAAACTGCTTTGGGTGAAATTCACGGAGATGAGAGCATGATCAGTGTCGAGCTGAGGGAGGCCGAGTCGTAGAGCCTCGTTACTATTGGCCCAAATACGCAAGGGGAGAGAATCGATGCCCGATGAGGGAACCTATGGCCGGAGAGAGGGAGGACGATGGGTCAGTTTGGGGTTGGGTGGGCGGCGGGTCGATGAAATTCCTCGAATAAATATTATTAAACGTTAGACGTGACTGTGACGACAAAATTACCCCAACCCTCATTTGAATATGACCGTCAAACTAGAAAATCTGCGCTGGGACATAGATATGGGGGAGGCATGGCTAGGAGTGGAGAGGGAATGGGTGCATGTATTTCTACCCCTATCCCTACTTCTGCCTCGCCCTATGACACTCGCTTGACCACGAGGCTGCCTGACAGACTAGACTCATGTAAATGGATAAGCTCGAGGGATAACCGAAATGGACAGAAATGGAAAGAAATGGACAGAAATTGATGGAAATGGACTGAAATGGATAGAAATGGACAGAAATTGATGGAAATGGACAGAAATGGATGAAATGGAAATGTGGCGTACACTTGTTTTCGAAGTTGCGTAACCCTCGGTAAAAACTAAGTTTTTCGCTCCATTCTCCATCCATATTTTAACTGTTGAATTCCTCTCCTAATTATCTTCATCTAATCCTCCAGTCACAACTGCTGCACAAGCATTTCGTACAATCACGATCACGGAGGGCTAGTCGCCTCACCTAGTTTGCCTTCACAGCCGCCCCAAAGGCCAGCATTCTAGAGCTACCATTATTCATTATCACAATTCGACTTTCCATTTTTCTTCATCCAAAAGAAAATAGCATGTGCCCGTTTGTCCCCCAATATTTTTTTCACGTAACAGGATCACTAAAGAGGCAGTCCCACATGAATCAGACGTCTTACTGAGGAGCGGTCGTGCATAGTTCATCTTTGGTCTGGCTTCTATTTACCCTCGAAGGAGCAATGATTATTACCGCTACAAATACAGCTAATGGGGCTGCATGATCGCAAAAGCTCTTCCCACCACTTAGCCTTTTGAAAAGCAAGAGGATGAGTCAAAATCAAAGAAAATGTACGTCTAACAACAAATCATCTTCCACCAATGGGTAGTCTTTTCACCCGCAAGCATGAAAATAGGTGGAGTAATCAAAATCACACCAAATCTCAGTCTACATTCCAAAGAAATGCACTCCACGTAAGGAACCAAGTTGCTTATATACCGCTAGTTGTAAGATATCACTGAAATTACTAGGAGACGTAATAATGTGGCCAAGGTCCTATTTAATTAACTCGAGCGCGAAATTTGGTACCAGGGGGGGGGGGGTGTGCTTGAATCGTTAGAGATTGATTCCGGTACGGAATAATCCCAAACACAATGTAAAAACATACGAGTGAGTCCTTAGTTACATACCGGAATCAATCCCAAGCGATTCAAGCACACCCCTCAGATAAAATTGGAATGCTATCCTCCGATCTCTGTTATCTCGTTCTTATTTGCAATCAGAATGGTTGGCTGAAATGTTATGCTCAATTAACGATCCAAACTCATTTCATAACGAGGCAGAGGACGATAAATTCTCCGCAGTTTGGAAAATTTCTCATGCCGCTAACACCATCGAAATTGGGCCCAAGACGTTGCGTATGAAACCAAGGTCTCTCAGCACTGCCATGACTTACCCGCCAGCCTCCCTTCAGATGAATGGAAATCGCTTCGCAAAGTAATCGAGACCACCCCCTGAGCGTCAATTATTCACCCGAGAGGGCCACGGAGCCGGGCCAATGAGGAAGGCGAGCCTAAGCTACGGAGCCCATTGTTTGTAATTGTCTTTTAATTAACACATAATCAGACTCCAAGCGGTCGGGGAATAGCTTCTGCAAACCGAAGCCGTAAGTGGTTGAGATCTCACGAAGTTGGATCACATCTGACATTAGAGTGCGATACCAACTTAACGATGCGGAACTCTTCAAGACAATCAATGCACAGAACCAAACTGGAATCATCATTGATGAGAAAACGGCGTTCACTCTGAATTACGTATAGGAGCATGAGATTTCTTCAATGAATGGCATGACCGTAGCAAAAAATTAGGTATCAAAGTATGCAAATACAAAGGCAATTACAAATACAAGTTACAACCAGTAACGGTGGTTACAGGTTGGGATCAAAATAGTGTACGCTTCTCCTTCTATCGAAGGACACCATTGCACCTCAAGCAACAATTACACTCATAGCATGTTTTCAGTTTCAGTATTTACTCTGAAACCAAGCAAGGGTTTTTCAATACCTCCCCGGCCGCGATAGTCATGTGGGTAACGTGCTGGCCCTAAAACCTAAAAGTTGATTTCCGATTCCGTTGCAAGGATATGTTTCCGGTCGGATAGTCTAAATTAGATGGCACGTTCTAGCGTCAGTGGTTGGAGCATCTTATTCAAATACAATTAAAATCCTGAAAACTCATAAGACATTTTGCATGAGAAATACCCCAACAGAGAGGGTGGTCTGAAGTAAGCCATTAATGAGACTAAAAAACTTGAGAAGAATTCAAAATATGAACATATCATGAGTGAAAGAGGTCCGCTATTTAGTTAAAATGTGACATTTGTTCAATGTAACGCATACCTAGTGCGTCACGTTTGATACACACATAAATATACTATAAGGTTTGCATATCGATGACTATGCGGCGTTCGTTCACTCTAATTAATACCCAAGACGTCACACAATAGATTTAAGTTGGTGTTACGAGACTGTATATTATCTTGAAGTATAATAAAGATAATGTGATAATAGAAAAAGTGACAAACGAAGAAGTTCTGAGAGAAGTAGGGACGGTCTAATGAATAAATTCGTAGAGAGAAAAGTGAAGGGAATGGTTGGAAAAGGCAGATCCCTTATAAGATATGGTAGCAATAATTAGCTTAAAATGCTAAGATGATTTGCGCCATTTTGGATAGGTGTATAATTGAATATAGGTAGGAAAATTTCAAGGGAAGAAGGCAGGATAGAGTGACACCCGACGTCGGTATTAGTCTAATTTTAATGAAAGGTGCCAAGGGATCCACGGTTTAGCGTCTCCTCCGACGAACTGAGTACTGAGCTCGAAGTGCTATCCGCACAACACCCAAGAGGAGACCGTTACATCAATGAAACAAATTTTCTCAGCCGGGATTAAAACCCGGGCCACCATCCCAATCCGTATGAGGAATATGGAGCAGGTAGTGAAGGAATGAAAAGAGAAGAATTATGTAAGTATAGTGAAGGAAAGAACAGGGAGGAATTATGTGACTACAGTGAAGAAATGAAAAGAATTATTAAACTATTAAAGGTTTGCCTCTTATTAATTTGCTACTTTTCAATCATAACATGAATAATTTTACCTCCCGCTTACTTGGTGCGCAAACGTATTTGTAGCAGAAAGAACTTTCAGTCAAATCCTTTAGGTAGTCGGCAACCTTTCAGGGAAGGGAATCATTATCATTTGCGGGCACGAAGAGATGCAATCAAGCCCTCGTTGCGCAGCCATCAGGCGCCGAAATAGCAGCCACCGTCTTGGCAGGGAGAGAGGCGACGTAGAGCCGCGAGTTTCCCGAGTGAAACGGAGACCTTTGTCACGGGGAACGAGTGACGTTCGGGGGCGCGGTTGGGGGACTAATTAGCGCCTCTTTTCCCAAAGAGGAGAAATTCTCGTCTTTTGAATTCCTGTCACGCACCCCAAAGTGTTACGGAAAATGCTCAATTTAAAGGGAATGTCCACGTCGGAGGGAAACGTGTATTTCCAAGAGTAAGCTTCATATTTCTGCAACTTATTCCTTTAAGCCCATCAACCGCACTCATCTCTTACTTTTTCGAAATATTTTTGCTACCAATATTTCAGGGCATCATTTACTCGAAAAGTTAATGATAAAATCCCCAAATAACACTTTGATGCGTATAATTTCGCACCGTCATGACACAAAATATCTACAGTATGGCGACACGACTGAAGTATGAGAGACAAAAGTAAACAAAATAATAAAATAGGAGTAAAAGATAACACTGGTGAGAGAGAATGGGGGCGTTTACTCGGAACCGAAATCGTAATTTTGTACACGAAATCGTTAGATGGAAACGAAAAAAGAATTTTAGTGAAAAAATTAATCTTCTAACCACAACCGTTCACTCATAAATTAAAAATTAAAATAAGCAAAAGGTGACGCCCACCTAAAATGCTGCTGTGATAACATTGACGTCATTTTCCTCCCGTCCTTGACTGCTTTCAGGGCAGGGGGAGGGAGTGGACGTGGATTCTCGGAAGGTCTGCTCGCACAGATGCTGTCGCAATAGCTCCGATTGGCCGAGTCAGCTGTGTCCCCCCCCTTTGCGATAAGGCAAAGTAGCTTCGCGGGCTCGGTTGTGATTGGACGAAGTCGATATGCGTCAGAGGTTGCACCACACCCACTTTTCCGAAAGGGTTAAGAACGTCAGTTTTTCGCCGCTTATAACTCGGGAAATAATTGACGGATGAAAAAACGGAAAAATACGTGTCTTTTTATTTTACAAACTCTATCAGATTCGGCAATAAAAAAAATTTGGTAAACGACCCCATTGTCAGTATTCGCTAATCAAAAGAAAAATGTAGAATGAGATCAAACTCGGCCACTCCAAAGATCATCGGTAGAAAATAAACTAAAAGCATTTCTTACTAAATGTAACTGACAGGGTGCTATTACACAGTACAAAACATTAATTACAGCCTTCTAGCCCAGCATATTATTAAAAATTATTATTAGGAGGCAGTTGAAAGCTACTAGTTGAAAGGACATTGAAGCATTATTATTTCCCTCTGCCCAATAGTAGTCATGCGATCAATTACTCCGACTAGTTGTATTCGTCAACACTAGTCACGACCTAAAAATGATACTGTGTATCGAAACCTGGTTGTAGAACAAATGTCACCAGTCGAATTAACTAACAATAAGATTATTAATTTTTCGCGTTCTGAAGAAATTTCTCAAAGTCAAGCCTGAAAGTATTAGTTATACTCATTTTCCATGGTTAGATTGAATTTTGAAAATAGTGTCCGTTTCACTAAACCTCAAGGAAGCAGTCTCATCATAACTTGTCGTAAGAAAATGAATGCTAATTTTAGAGCGTATTAAAAGTAGTCACAGATAGTCGTTCCCATACGATAACAGGCAAAATGGCGCCACTCTCAAGGAAAATTCATATTATTTTCAGCAAACTTTCGAGAGACCTGTGAATTTCGAACGTTTTACGACAGTTGGCAGCGAAACCCGATGGGTTAAGCCCAAAGTTCGTCTCCCGGAGGCGATCGATAGAAAAACTTCGGGAGTTCGTTGGCTGCCTCTCACAATGAGGTCACACAGGAAACGTATTCAATGAAATATTCAGCTTCTACCAGAGATTTCGTGCTCTTTAGGAGCAGCAAAGAAGCATACTAAAACCGTACCTGGCATGAGAGGCGGTGCAATGTTTTTGTGCTGATTCCGAGACTTCTTGAATTACTCTCTATGAATCGATGGTGAAAACTACATTCCAAAAAAGAACCTTATCAGGAGATGGCACATTTGCTTAACAAAATGTTCATAATAAGACAAAGGACAATAAGGATACCGTAACAACTTGTACTTATTCAGAAGAGGCAACCGGCAACTGAGGTCATTTAGGATGGGCGGAAATAGGGTGGAGGCTGATATTTTCAGGAAAGAATCATCGAGTACAACCCGACGTCGGTATTGGCCTCCTCTTAAGTTAAGGTGTCAATGGGTTCACAGTTCCACCCGACGAGTCGAGTGGATTACTAGATTTGAAGTGATTCCCACATAGTGCAAGTGAGAGACAGACACCGTAGAAAAATGTTCTTCCGACACGCGAACCAGTGCCTTTGTTATAAGACCAGTATTTAAGGGTACAGTAAGACCAAACAAATCAACCCGATAGCCACATAATGAGTGAATAACATTAGTCACCATAAGTAGATCTCAGCAAACCAACCTCATCTACAACACGATGCGTAGTCAAGGTAAATGGAGCCGGATCTGCTCCACAGATCACATGAGGAGGCTATTCTATAGAGGATAAATGGATTAATACCTATTTCTGTAGAAAACTTTAGCTCAGGTATAAGGATAGCTTCCGATAATCAAGGAACCTTTTCAAACCAAACAACCAACTGAATGGAACATCTAGTAAATATCCGAGTATCTAGTAATAATCCAAATGCCATGGGTTAAGGATAGAGGTAAGGAACTAGCAGACTTTTCAGGTCCCCGCGGCGACCTTCAGTAGAATTGTCACTGGGGTCACAGCTTGGCAGGTGGGCTAGGCGGAAAAGTGTCAAGTGCATTTGCAAAAAGTGTCCAAGTTCAAGTGCAAAAATATTTTGGTTCACCTATTCACCTTCACCGACCACTCGATTTAAATTTCGTTCAGCAAGCCTGCTTACAATTCACGGTCTATGGATTGGAATTAGAGACCTGAATAGGTAACTTAAAAGCGTCAACGATAACGATACAGGTATGGTGTGGATATTCAACTGGAGAATGATCAGGTGTAGTGACCTTGGGTGGCCCCCGTCATTTTAAGAAGTATAAGGCCTATCCGACAGGGAAATGAATTAAGAGAAATGATACTAAGTACCTACTTCACAGGTTTTCAAACGATTGTGATCGAAATTAGTTGTTTTCGTTTTTTTTCGAGATGGATGAGAAAAACTTAGTGAAAAAAAAGAGTGAGAATGTAATGAGCGATTTAAACAAGCCAAATATGCGAACTATTAATGCTAGTACCACGTGACTCCTTCGTGATAATCCATACAGTTTCAAACACACCCCCAGGGTAGTTTATGTGAATGAATGATTTAGAAAAGAACTATGTCAGATTTCAAAACAAAAATACGCCGCTCCTCTTTCTCCCCCGAAGGAGACGTCCTTCCGTCGCCCTTCGAATCTTCGTTTTCCCCAAATGTTTCCACCTCGCGCCCCAAATCCCTATCGGGCACCCTTTAACCCCCACACCCCTGCCCCTTCCCCCCAGCCTTCACCCGTCATTTTCAACCCCGGGCCGATATGGTTGCCCCCCGCCCACCCACCTGCCCTCGCCCCGCGCGGAGCCGAACGAAACCAAGGCCCCGCCGCCACAGTGGCTCGCGACTCTTGCAACCCACCCCATTTGTACTCTGGTGTCACAGGGTGGGTGCCATCGCTCAATACGAGGGAGCGCGTTCCGAGGCACAGTGATCCTCCACTACAGTCGCCGTCTGGTCGACGCCGTCGCATCGACTCTGGCCTAGATTGGACTTCTATCTTCCGCGAACGAGAGGATCACTGAGCGATGGTAGGAATCAAGTCAGTCATCTCAACGGAGGGTACTTCTGTTACCATGGACTCGAAATTGCAAAGAAAACATCGTTTCACCTTGCTACCACGATGGATCTCGAGTCCTTAGATACAAACGCAGCATTAAATTAAGGTCGTTCTTAGGGATCCAAGATCTGCAATTACTGCCTTTTATAGAACCTTTCCATTTATTTCAATCATTCGATTAGAGTATCGTTCCCCATGTCAATCATACCGTCCATTGATGCGAAAGACTGTGTTGATCTCCTAACAACTTTGTAGATCAATACAAAGTCACCGGTTTTAGTCACGAGAGAGGGGAGTCGGTTTTTGCCTTTTCCCAAGGTTCAAATCAAAATTAAGTCCTTGTAGCAAGCTCACACGAAACAGCTAAGATAGAACTGGCTCGAAACATATCTAAGGTTGATCTATTACTTCCGGAAAAGGTTAAAATTACATTTAAGACATGTTTTGAAGACCTGTAATCTGAATGATGCTCTTCAGGAAGGACATTTCACACCCGAGAAAGCTGACAAATGAGCAAAAGCTGTTTGAAATCAAATAGATGTGGCCAATAAATATGTTCCGAGAGGAAAAAAGAGTAACGACTGTTGAGACGCGAATACACTAACTTTCATGCATACTTGATTTTAAGCATTTATGGTAAATTGACATAGGTAGTAATTATATTACTTTCCGCAGACGACGCTAAGAAACACTGACATTCTCAAGAATTCATCTGCGCTATTCATCACTAGGAAAAAAGAAAAACGTACGAATGAGCACATGTTAACCTAATATACGCAGAATCCCTCAAAAATGTTAACCCATGTCTTTCGCAATCTTGTCCACTCTCACTTACAGATTCGTGGTAGATTAATTGGAGGCAAGTGGCGGACGGGAACAAATAGAGATTCCGCGTTTCAAGCGAATAATGTCTAAACATACGCCGATCGAAAAGATAGGCGGGTGAAATTACACGCTAATACAAAGCTGGCACTCGAGAGTCATGAATAATCGCTGCAAAAGCATTAAAATCGGTTGTATCCCAACGTTTTTCCCTTCGAAAAAATCTTAAATGCGTCGCTGTCAATATCCGATCCAACCCATTGTCACGGCAATACCTGGGATCACCAGAGACGCATATACTATTATAATCTCCCGATGGATGGATGGAGAAAAAAAATATTGAGGGTTGTTGAATTTTTATCGTTCCATGGGAAAGTACTAATTTCCTCCCCCCGAAAAGCTAAAAAGGGCGCTTCATAAAAGAACTGCCATCTCTCTCCCCGTTATTGATGGGGTTTCCATCCCAACTCGATTTTATTCTCAGCAAAAGAAGATTTTTTTAAAAATTCTCCATGATGAGGAAAAATTAGTACTTTTTAAATAATGAGCAATACTGAAATTCTCTCTTATATAAAAAATAAAAAACTCTTAAATAAAATATATTTCGCAGTTTTATCGGGAAACGGAAATTGTCAATAAATATCTTCAGCTTTCTACAAAGTTTCACAATTCAGAACTTGTATTTCTGAATTAAGGTTGATGAAAATGTCACAAAAAAGAATAGGTAATTCAGCTAATTAATCGGTAAGGAATGCTCCAGTCCAAGTTAATGAATTCACCTGGAGTATTTAAGGAATGCTTTTTCACTCGGCGAAAGAAAAATCACTCGTTGCCTTTATCATGTTATAATTAACAGCATTGCTCCGCGGTCGCTGTACACGCATATGCTGGACCCATAAATAATTACTCATTGGCATTTTCTCTCATGGCTACTCATGGTTTTAGTTTTAATCCAGACGTATATTGACAAGTAATTCACCGAGAACGAATATACTCAGAAGACGACTTGGGCGCATATGTGACGTTTGTCTGCTTAATATTCCTGCTGAAGAATTAAACTCTATCAAAATTATGGAATGCACACCAAATGCTCATTTAAATTAAGGAAATATTTTACGGGATAAGGATTTTACCAATCATTTGGCTTTTATCTCTGATGTCCTAATTCCAAGCTCGTAATAATGATACTTCATGAGGCAGTGACACAATAGACGCTCAGGGTAGCAAGTTTAATGATTTAACGATCAGTGGAAGGTTATTTGGAAAAATTCCAAGAATGGAACGATATGTACAAAATAATCCGAAACAAAATAAGTGGGGAAAATACAGAAAGATGTGAAACTCCTCAAGGCAATTAGTCAAGTAAATTTCCTCCGAAGCGCATTCAAAGCCACTGCGCGATATTTCACGGAAGATACAAACAGATGATGTCAGGAAATACGGAGGAAGAAAATAAGGTTGCTCTGACCCGACTTTGGAGAAGTCTGGAGTAGAGTTGATAAGATAGAAACGGAAGAAAAAGCGAAGGGGGGATGGATCCGGAGAAGAGAAAGCATTTCTTAAGGGGGAGAGAAAATTAATGCAAAGCAAACGATGAAACGTCATAATTCAAGCCGAGCCATCCGTCTAATCGTGGGGCCGTATGAAGGAAACTGCTTAAATATCCACCATAGTGGGCGCCTTTTGAGGGGAAATTAGCTATATCCGGGGGCTAGATCAACTTTTAGGTGAAATAAAAGAATTAGCCTTTGCTGCTACCAAAATATCCTCTGAAGGTCCAGCAAACGAAACGAGTACCCAGTTCATGATGCAACTAATGAACGTGCGAATGCTCGCCCAGGATAAAGGGAATTGGGATGCGGTAGGTCCAAGAGAATAAGCATAGAATGCTTCTCACCAAACCAAAATAAAATACTAGAAAATTTTCAGGGTTCGTGAAATTTTTCACAACGGTTATTGACCCTCCCAGATGTAATTTTGAAATTAACGAAACTAATATTTAATAATTCTCATATTAACCTAGAAGAGTAAAATTCACCTGATGTATCACATCGAAACCGGTCGGAGTAAGGAATTTTTGTGGAAAATATTGCCAATCTTATTTAATTATGTTATTCCACCACATCACGCCTGAAACGACTCTTTTTATCAGTAAAAGTTTGGTCCAGCTTAGTGCATAATATTGCATGGAAAAGTTTAAACAGTTTAAACCATTCAGCTTAGTATTTTCCGATACGGGTGCATTATTGTACGTGCCACAAAAAGTATGAAAACATTATTTATAAATATTTCCGTCAGCAACTTGTTTAGGCTCACATTGTACATACTCAACTTGTTTTGGTAATTAACTACGGATGAACGAAAGCCTGAAGTGAGAAATAAATATCACTTGGGAGAAATTTTACATACCAATAGTGTATCATCAAAAGGCAATGAGAGAGGATAAAATAGAATTTATTTGCAAATGAACAAAATTGATCCAAAATGGATTAATATTCAATAATTTCTCCTAAAGGCCGTCTTTAAATATTTCATTCGAGAATCATTTCCTGAGGAAGAAAGTAAGTAGAAAATAGTACCCAGTTAACCCTTCTTACTCCAAAAACAAAATCTAGTGGGGCAAAAGGAACAATGAGGCTTAAATCACTCAAAGAGCGCAATGACGAAAATCAGGGAGCTGAAAGTTTTTTGAGATGCGTAAACATTGATGTTCGCAGGAATGGCCAATACATCGACATACACAATTGTGCAGCATGGGTATGCATACCTCCGTAATTTCATGCAAAATTAATCAGCTGATAACGTGGGAAAAATGCCACAACAAACCACAAATAAATTTTATTTCAAGAAAAACAATGTTTGCCAAATTTTTAAACGTGATTTTAATCTAAAAATGCGCAGATCATGAGTCCCCTAGTTTTACTGTAACTTTATATGTTTTTAGGTTTGGCGCAGTCCTCCAAACTACCTCAAAACAAAGTTATAATTCCCCAGGAGGAAGTTGGAGAGAGAGAGTCTTGGACTTCTGAAACTACAAAAAGCCACTCTCAAAAGCACACAAATCATCGGGCATAACTTCGAAGCGGAACTATCTGCGAGTTATCAGTCACATGCATGGATAATTTAAGTGCGTGTTAATTACGTGGTTCTCGACTTATCGGATTAATAAAACCCGAGATGCTCAATGGGTGGATTGGAAGGACGAAGCTTAGACAGGGTCTGGGTATCCGGATCGTAGATTCCATCTTTACTTGGCAAGAGTAAACTTACGTTTATACTTTCCAAGCTTTTATTTCTTGTAGTAGCCTTCGATTTTTAGGTAATGCAACAACTAAGATGATCCCGCACCATATGGACATTAATCCATAATTAATAGAACAAGCACAACATCCATTTCCTTATCAGTACTAGAATCCGCAACTCTCAGATTGCCAGGACGGACGGCAAGTTACCGACCGCTACCGAAGCCAGTTTTTTTTCTTTCGCAGCCTACTATTGCTACTACGTCGTAACGCTATCTGCAGCCATTTTACCACCTCATGCAACCGAAGAGACCAAGGCTTTTTTTTTGATAAATTGCGAATTTTTACGCTGAAAGACCTCCTAACAATAATGAAATGGACGAGGTCGGCTTTTTACCCACAGTTTTTCGCAACATAGTAAAAAACAACATTCTGATATTTTAAAAACGTTTTCCAAACTCTGTTTAAGCCTCGTTGATAACTTTACTCATAACATCCATAGAATGACTTACCGATAATAATACCCAATGGGTGGGAGGTAATGGTACGTAAAATATTCTAGCGTAATCAAATCGTGACTTGATACCTACCTCAATGTATTCTTTCTCAATGCAATAAAATTGAAACCTAAAGGAACGAACGCTTTCTTGCTTTGAAATTCTCCCAGAATTGAATTAATGAAACGCGTATTTGCAAGAGAGCTCGTGGAAATTTTCTCTTATGACGAGCCCTCATCCCAGGAAACAGAATGAACTTTTTCGCCCACGACGTTGCCTTTTTTGCAACTAAGCCCATTTCGGGCCAAGGAGACAAAAGACCTCACAACCCTGTCCTCCTCCGAATGGCTAATTAAATTAGTTTTCCAATAAAACGGCGAGGAGCATGAGGACCCAGAAATTAAAGCCCGGGGAACGACAACGGCTGAGGAGAAAGGATCGGAAAAGGCGAAATAGGGAGGAGAAGGCGGACGAGAAATGGAGGAGGGAAGTTGCCCGAGAGACGTGGGCCATGGCAACCGAGGAGGGCAATGCGAATGAGTGACACAAGCATTATTAAGGATGTAACTCATCCACACTTGCTAGGTAGACGTTTCGCAGGAAAGCGATTCAAACAACTTATATTACTGAGCTTATACGATACTTAATTTTATACTTTTCTTGATCATTCTTGAATGAAATGCGAGAAGAGGTTTTAGATGTGTGAATTGAAGATTAAAACAAGCTACATACACTTTTGTTGTTTGTTTTATACTCAAATTTTTTAATTAATCTTTAAACCAAGGACCGGGTAAAGCATTCACATCAGAGCACAAATGGCAGAAAGAGAGAATCAAATGCAAGCAAAATATTTAATTAGCTAGATACAGATCAAGTATTGAGTTTATATGAAGTATTTTGTCTACGTTTCATGCTCTCAATGACTTCATGCCCTTCCCATTACCTGAGAAAAGAAATGTGAAGCAGATAAGATCCGTTACGAAATTCTCCATTCACTCATAAGTCAAATATAAGTTCTACATTTGGTTGTACAGTTTACCAAGTCAATTGCAGTACCGAGTTAACACAGATTTCGAGATTAGTGAAACGTAAAAATACACTGCACGAACGTGCTCAGGCACCTTGACGAAGACGATCGAAACGCCACTAACCCTTTACGTAGGCGGTCGAGAACCTACTACGTAAAAAGGCACTGATGAACATTCACGTCTCGCAAACGAAAAACATCACAGATTCACTTCAGATTATCAAGCAATGTTCCGTCAAAATGGTAATAAAAACTTCACTTAATTTCCAAACGCAATTCCAAATTGCCTTCCCGCTGTATAAACTAATGTCTATAACCCTAATCTAAGCACAGGCTTATTCTGTTTCTTTTTCGGGATACTTTTTAGGTAAAACGATGATAAAATCACTATTTCGAATAAAACCCCCAAAACCTACGCTGCAGTAGTGAAATATCAGGGTGGAGAAAATACTACCGAAAGGAATAGAAACCTTCGAAATAACAAGAGGAAAAATAATAATTGGGAGCAATATCTCTACGAGGATATTGCCAACAGAATATGGAGTTCAGTGTATTTTTACTTCCAACGTCAACTTCGACTGTGGAGGAAGGAGAAACGAAAAACCTCATGCTCAGCAGCAAGCTAAAGAGAAACAATAATTAACGCGGTTTGGAAACAAGGTCTGTAGATTTCATTTAAATGATCCTAACTGAAAAATAATTTCGTAAGTTTGTAATTATTTGTTAAATGTGCTCTTGGGAAGCGTTTTAAAACTTTTCCAATAAGTTTCTAAACGATTTAACGTAGGAGTTCCATTAAGAATTCAGTATACACATCATGAAAGGCTATACTTTTACCGTATTACTTACATATAGTAGTAATTCCTGTAATTTATATACATTTCAAATATTGGTAATCACTTCTGGCTTAACTATGTGGAACCTCTCCATGATGAAATCGAGAATAAAATAGTAATTATTTTACTCTCGATTTCACCTATGCATTTAAATTTTCTTTTCTAACTTGCTATTAAAGAACAAAGAATATGATAATAATGAAGTACTTACGATCAAATAATTATTCTGAAAAAATGTGTATAAAGGATAACTGTACTAGAAAAATTGAAAATGTTACTTCAGAAATGGAAGATAAATATAAAAAATATGAGAAATAATTACCAAACTATCTGCGGGATATATGAAAGTAGCCTATGAGTTCCCAGCATATAAAGCTTCGCAGTGGATTTGTTTGGTTATTCGTCGAGTTAAATTAGTCACTTAGACAAGCAACAAAAAGATTTGCTTCCAGATGAAGTGAATTTATGTGGAATATTGGAGATAAGAGACTATTTCAGCTTAAATTACGTAAAACAGACATTTTTCAGTCATATTTGAGGTAACAACCGTCCACCAACACATTTCGTCTCTCCACAAGACAATGAGTAATTAGCACATAATATGAGCACTGGTAAAAACCTTCCATGCCGAACTTTTTCATCAAATTGCTCTAGGTCTATAAGTCTCGTATAACAAACTATCTAAAATAAATATAAGGGAATTTGCTCTTTAGAAAAATTCTCTCCGCGAATCTTAAAGAACTACGAACGGACTCTTTTCTACTTGAGTTCATAAATTATTTTCGTCAAATACCGAGAGCATAATTAATTCATGCACTATTACTGAGGTGCACGTTCAAAGCAGCACGGAAGCAGCAAGGAAGTACGTGACCTGAATCCAAACGGAAACCTTTGACGTTCTCACACATCATTATGAGTATACTCGGAGCTACAGCTACCCTTCGCATGGCCTTCCGACGTAAATCATTAAGCACACCAACCTCCACCATCGAGCACACAAACGAGCTTTAACTTATATCACTACCGGGGACTTATCAAAAAGTATTAAAAAGAAAAAAAATATATAATTTTTTCCCCGGCATATATATATATATTACAAATATAAAGTTTGAATTTATATTTGTGTATTTTCGCCTATGGCGTTGTGTATGAATGGTGATTTATATGCATGCCGGAAATGACGATCTCCACCCCTCTCTGAATACCGGGCAGCAAAGAGATAATGAAGGAGAAGAGGGTAGAGGGAATGAATGAGGGAGAAGGGCGCTTGAGGGAGAAGTCGAAATGAGAGAGCCAGGGGAGCAGGGTGAGACGCGGACAGGAGAAAATGAATGAAGAGAGGGCAGAGGAAGGAGGTTTTATATGGGTTGGCAGGGGGACCCGAGAGCAGACCTGCCAACATAAGTGCACTTCCCTCCTTTCCCTCCCTTGGCGATGAAGTCTCCACATTCCGCTCCATCTCCTGCGCCCTCGTCCCATATACGCACTCTCCCTACTCTCTTCTCGTTCCGGAAAGTCAAAAGAGGAGGCGGGAGTTATATTCAGGTCGGCTTGTTTGAGCTATAATTTGCTGAAGCTACCGCATGCAACCTCATGTATTATAGTATGAATACGTCGTTGTAGCGACTTTCCAAGTTGTGATCAAAGCCAGCAAGCTGAAGGATTAAGCCTTGGGCGTCCAAGGGAGTCGATGCAATTTCCTTCCTCTCTACTGGATCGTCTGAGTTTAATTCCGAAGTTCAACTTTGGCCCGAGTTGGGACTGTTTACCATAACACTGAGACAAACAAGGAAATATGCCGATTAGGCCGGATGCAGAATTATTTCCTTCACATTCTTGAACAAGAGAAAACTGCTATGTCCACGGACGTTATGCTCATTATGTCAAGATGAAAGAATGTTCGATGGTGGCTATTAAATGTGTGGAAACAAGAGCGGTAAACTTAAGTGAAAGACACGAGTTGGTTGTGAGAATAGTAAAGTTGAAAACAATTAAAATCGGTCTATTTAGTTCGATCCCAGGGGGAAATTTTGTTATACCATTATGCATCATTAGACTTTATAGGAAAATAATACGACACTTAAAAGACGGCGTAGAACTCCTAAGAACAAAGTTTTCCTTTACCAATCTGGGGTTCACCGTCCAAATTCGGCTGAAAACTTCTTGGAAACGTCAATGCAAGCTAAAACTGTGACATTCTGTTCGCTTGGATCCTTCAGAGGAGTCGTAAGCGGCACAGGGAAAGGGGATCCCTCTCCACAACATCCCAATGCGAGAACGTCTCTTGACGACAAGCGAATTATTGAGCCAACTCCACTTTAACCTCTCACTCCGACCATTTTTATGAGGAATGCCGTCGTTAAAATTATTGTCTACGTTGATTTAAATCGTTTGGAAATTAAAACTAAAAATGCCATTCAGCAGAGGCACATGCATTTTCATGGGTAATAACAGAACCAGTCCCCTACTACGCACGATAAAATAAGGCAATGCGTAAATTCAGGATAAAGAGGCCAATTATTATCCAAATAGAAATAGCCATTTCTCAGAAAGTTCTGGTACTCAGGCAACTCCACCGTGAGTATAAAGTTACAGGGGTTGAAAACTGGGTTCCGCAGTACATCGCTCGGCTTAATTAACCTCTACGCCTCCACTCACCAAAAGTCATGTACTTTTGAAACTAATTTAATGTAAACAAGAATACCACAGTCCTAAATAGTACGTTTCATTCACTTTGACTATTAATGCAGTATACGATTAAAAGGCAGAAAATCAGCATTCTCACTGTCACAGTCAAAGATATCTTATAGCGGACTCCTTAGTGACTTAATTCCTACGCTAGCGGCATACCAGCCCGTTGCCTTTGTCGAAGTTTCAACAGCTTCCACATTAGAATACAAATTTAGGGCTAACTAAAATTTTTAACCAGCTTTGAAGTCACAATTATTGTGGCTGCAACATTTAAAGGGCGTATAAGTGCGGTTCCATCTTCAGAATAATTAAGCTCGGTTTCCCCAACTTAATCCAGCAACTTCAACTTGTGGGTAATACCTCCCCGTAGGGTCTATCCAATTAATTGCATTATTTATTTTCCGTGCCAATTAAAGGGAAAATGTTTGTATCTAATATTGCCGCAGCAATGATGCTTCATAGTAACGGCTTTCGGGCGTTCTTCCGTGTTTGTCTCTTGGCGACGACAGTTTCTCCAGACATTCTACCGGTGTCTTCAGGTCATTTACGAGTATCAAAAAGCCGTAAGGCAGGATGGCTGCAGACTGTCATCGCCCAGAGACAACTCGACGCGGAGGAACGACCGAAAGCATTTACATGGAAAAATGTTATTATCACACCGCTCTCATTAATGCGCCAGAAACAAAATCATTGTTGGCATGAATATGTAGTAATTAAATGAGGTATTTTTATCGTATAAGCAGATGTGCCATGGACATTTAAGAATACAACTACTAAGCATAAGAGTGGACCGTAGTATTTCGCAGTTAATTTGTTGAGGAAGATTCCTCTAAATTGTGAATTCCTCTAAATGTTGATGGCTCTAGGTAGAAAGTTTTTTCCAATGACTGCAATCGGTTGGCTAGTTTCAGATTAAATTTCTATGTGTAGCTTAGTAAGCATATTTTGCGTATTTTGGCATGATATGTTTTCGCGAAGGTATACATTTTTAATGACTAACCCAGAAAGAAAATATTCTTTCCCTTACCACCCCAAAACGAGGCACGTTGCTCCCACTCAATGTAAACGAAAATATACCCAATGGGCAACCGTTTCATTAGGGACCTGGGGGCCGAAAGTGCCTCAATCAAAATTTTGCAATGTATGAGGGGCCGCACCGCGGAAAGATTCTTCCGCCTCACTCTCCCATTCCGGGAGGCCGTCGGAAATTGGCGGGCGAGGACGGATTACCGAAGAATTGGAATCACGTCGGTGAGGAGGCTTCAGTGCGGACGTGGGCCGGAAACGTGAGAGGGGTCGCTAACAAGGGCTGACGAGCTAGGGGGTGGCTCCAGGCTGCATGGAAAGCGGTCATTTATTTGATGAGTAGGGTAAAGGTGGGAGGGAAGCCAGGGAGCGTAGCCGGAGATGCAGGAATGGAAAGCACGAGGGGTAGTTTAGGGGAAGGAGATTGCGATCGAACGCGATAACGAGCTCACAAAAGGGAGACAGCAGCCACCTGCACGTTCGGCCGGTTCGGAAATACTCGTTTGCGAAATGAAGGAAAAAATATCCCTCCCTTTCTCCGAGTATAATCGTTTTCTTTCCCCAGAAGCATCCACGAACGTCGTTCTCTGGCCATGTCACCCTCGAGTAGCCGAGACTTAATGCCCACCTCTTATATGTTGGGCTGGGACTGCACGACCTGTCACGAGGTTGGGAAGAAGACGAGTGAGAAAAAAGGAGGAGAAATACGTTATGCCACTCGAAAAGAGATGAATCCATGCCATGTACGTTACGAAATTCCTATCTTAAGCATCAAGTCCAAGAGGATGTCAAGTTCTAGCTAGTTTTCAGGACTTCATTATCATATATCTATATATATCCACTAGTGGTTTTTTGACAGCGTAGGAGTCAAGAGAGATGTCACGGAATAGAATTATTGTATTTTCCGAATTAACTTATTCATCTTTGAGGATATTTATGTACCATACTCAGGATTTATCGTAGGTTGAAAATAGATTGCAACTATTTCTGATACAGCACTCGGAAAATAACTTCTGGGCTTCGCTAGGTAAATAATTTGAGAATTACAGACTATGATGAGAAATATTCATGCTTCCTAGAAAAATGACGCCGTTCCTATTCACAAGAAAGGCTTCATTGCCAATTTCTGGGGTATCATGGTCGACGCAAGAAGCCTTTGAATGAAGCCTTAAATGATATCCCAGAAGTGTTATTTCCAACTAGCCTTTGATACAACCTTTTCTCCGTGTGAGATTCTGGTGATAAGGATGGATTATGCTCCAGCTTCCGTTTATTAGAGTAAACTTTGCTACTCCGGAGGAAATAATACGTGACGTCAAAGTTTTAATCAGTGAGCAATATCCACGGCGAGCTATGCCCCAATTTTAAAAACTTTTATTTGGAAATATTATTGACACAATTTTTGTTGTGCCAATTGTTTATTCCCAACAACTGCTAAACTGGAATCATTCCTATAATCCGGCAATGGTAGATATGCTTTGGCTGTCCTTAGACTAAATTCCCAGTCTCGAAGATAAAATAGATATTTTGGTACTGACAAAGGGGTGTCCTTATTATTGACTTAATCAAAGGTCGTTATAAATACAACCACTGAGTTGAGCACTATAAGCAATAAATAATAATATTAGTACCATTAGGTTTTCAGGTGCTCCATCGGCTAAGATTATATCGCACCATTTAACCTAACGTAAGTTAGCTTACTCCTAAAACATACAGAACACCCATAGCCTACGTAGGATTCGAACCAGGCTTTCGTGGCCGGCAATGATAAGCAGCAAAAATGAAAATACTATCATATTCGTACCAAAATACTTATTAAACATGCTTGACTCAACACATGATTAGCGGTGGAATTTAATCTGTATTATGATAAAAAATAGTCGATATTCTGAGAAAAACTCAAGTTTGATAATAGCAATGCTGGGCAAGGAATTCTGAAGCGCTTGCCCCTCGTGTGTCCGGAAGAATTTAGCGTGGCACGCAGAGAGGACCTCTCCCAGAGCCCGGAAAAGGAAGAAAGGGCGAATTACCACCGAGGAGAGCGAGGAAGAGATGAAATGGGAACGGAAACGAGAAAGCCTTACTCGCACCATCCACGCAATTATGAGACAAATCAAACGCGAGGGGCGAGAATCAAAAGCGAGAGACGAAGCACGCGGCGAAATGGAGTCCAGAATAAAGGAAAGTGAAGATGACTAACCCGCCAAACTTGACATACTTAGCTAAAAATCTGTTTATTTTGGATAACAAGGAGGAGAGAATTCCATGGCACAAGCAGCAAGCAGAGTATGGATTCGTGCTGTCCTAAAAAAAACTCAGTAACCGTCTGCATCCATTTGCGGAATTTATGTTTCCATCCCTCGCTCGGCCAATGAGATTCCATAATCCACGGCAAAATAATTAATTTCATAGCCTCATGCTTCTCACCCCGGAATGGAATGGTATACATCCAAACAAGAGAGGAATTCTAAATTTTTATTTGTGCCGGAGTTGAGAAAAAATACACATTCGGGATTCCAAATTCAAAATAAAAATGGAGCAATTAAAACTCTTCCGTCTAAGGATTACATATTCCATTCTGCACTCCACATAGAAAATCCGTGAATACGCATTGTAAAAATGTGCCTGATCTATGTAAAAACTAGCAGAATCAGAGTAGCATGTAGGGTGTATTTATTATGTAGGATTTTTACCGGTGTAGTTGGGTTCCGATAGTAATCATACTCAGCTGCGTATTTTTCCAGGAGCACTTTCCTTCTGCATTTCCTTTCCTCACATCATCATATCTCAAACGTGAACTATAATATTGCTAAATGTTTTCAATTTTTCTCCCTCTTCCCCTATTACTCCACCCATATACGTCTTATTTCCACGGACACTTTCTCTTTTCCGACAAGATGCTGTCCACTTCATCATTCTTAATAGTAAGCTTCGTTTTTAGGTGATCTGTTTGTTACACTACACCATCTGCCATCTAAACTGTTGAAAAAATGAAAACATTACAACCTTGCCTGAAATATTTGGGTTTGCAGTCCGGCAGATTACAGATCTGGCTGGCTACCACAGTCGGTCCTCCGTCATTCTCACTCCTCCGTCCATCACCCTTTGTCAATCCTTTTCCCATCACCCTTCCCTTCATTAACACGAATTTTCTAAGAGACTCCAATCTTTCTCGTCACTTCTCCCTAGAGTCCTGGACTCGATTATATAAAATGCCAGTTCCATAGTATGCTTTTCACAAAACCTTCCTTAACATCTTTACTCAATGTTCTCGCCATTACACCACTTTCATTGGTATTTGTTTAGTGAGCCTATTCAATCCTTTTCCTGATGTCATTAGTAATACGCCCACCTTTGCCCATGATGCTAACAAAAAAGTAACAAAAACTGTTTCATCTATTCTAGGCGGAGACCCTTGGGTTATATGTTAGGCTTTATGGAGGAATGCAATAAGATATTCGCCTTCGGACGAGTGAAGGACCGGGAGAACGATACACGTCCTGGAATATATCGGCGAAAGGGAGAAAAAAAGAAGAAATAACTTTCGTTCGGCTCGGAAAAAAGGACCAAAAGTCGGTGGAGAGAGGGTAGTCGTTGTCCTGTTGCCCTAGGATCATGAGACCGTGCTCACGGGAGCCTATCGGGTGCGGAACTGCGTTGGAGTGCCTGTCGTCGCCGATGGGGGAAACGCCATTGAAGTAGACGGTAACCAAGTGCACGAGAACGCTCCGTGGAAGTTTTGAAAAAGGCTTCGGAGTGCGTGGTGCCTCCCTCGTTCCTTCCCTCCCTTTTTCCTTCCCTCGGGCACGGAAGGGCGCCTCTCGGTGGGAAAGGGGCGAGATGGAAATTGAAGATTCGGATGGGGACCAAGAGGTGCTTCCCTCCATTCACTTGTTTTCTTAATTTTTTTAAAAAATCTTTCGCTCCATATCTCTTTCCTTTTTCTTTCCCTCGAGCAATAAGGGAAGAGATGCTCTCGCTGAACGCGTGTTGAACAAGTACGAAGAAGGGAGAAGAAAGTGTGAACGCGAGCGAAAGAAAAAAATCGAGAGAGAAACAGTGAAAATGGGAGAAATTTTGGGACAAGATGAGCAAGAGAAAATGGAGGCTCTGCTGTCGCAGTGGTGTTAGTCGGGGGCAAGCACTAGAGGGCAACCGCTAAACGAGCTACAAACTGGCTCGATGAGGCGCGCGAAAATCCCGGAAAATTCCCAAACTGGAGCGCTTGTGCTAGATCCGGAGCGCTTGGGATTCTTCCAATTTAAGCCGAAGAAAAAAATAAACCAACGATTACCGATTATTTTATTTGGCGGACTATTTAAACAATAATAAAGTCATCATTGATTACGAATTGGGTTTTTTATTGAGAATATTTAAAGTGACGCCCTTTGTGAAGAAGCAGAATGAACGTACCAGGCGACAATGAGTCCAAAGGGGTTCAAGTAAAAGAAAAACAAACGAAAATTATTAAAAATGAAAATAAAAAAGGGGCGCAGATAGCAATAAGACAGGCTAGGAAGGAATGGTCATACCAACAGTTACAATAATTTGGAGAAGAGTTGAGCGGACTATAACTAGGGAAAAGGGAATAAGAATTCTGGCTGAACAGATAATGAATACCCCAATCTCTCCATTTAAGTTTAAGAGTAGAGTAGATTTTAACTAGTAGAAAGATTTCTCATTTGGCATCGTAATAAGGACAATAGCTGTATAACTGTATACGAAAAATGTGGACGACGTGAAACAGATCCTCAACAGCGATGTGCATAAACGCTCCTACACAGACACCTCGCCGTAGTTATAAAGACGACTCCTCATCTTTCGGAACAAAGTTTAGGGACAATTGAATTCATAATTCGCATTAATCAAGTGTGCGTGCCCAGGCGACGTTAGCAAGGACATTCATTAACTTTCAGTTTTCATTTGAGAATGGAGATCCATGGCTTTCGTCGCGGTAGGAGTTCCAGCCGGGTCTGCGAGCAAGGAAGACAATGCTACTATTCCCGTAATCAGGAGTGAGCTCAAGAGAAGGGACAGGGAGCTCAAACGATCTTCCAAGGCAAAGCTCCTCCTTCGACCTCCGGTACGATGGATGGAAGGAGAGGGAGGAATAGCGAACCGGAAGAAAGAGAGAGGGAACAGAAACTGAATACATTTTAAGATCCTGCTCTCGAGGCAACGGAAACGATACGAAAAAATCTCACTCTTCGACTTCGAATAAGAAAGAACTCCCAGTGGCCAATGATAGGCGAAGATAGGGTTGAATTATCGAAAACCGATACATAGAAACGGAGGCCTACGAAAGACGATAGCTCGAAGATTCGTTTCAGATTAATATTCACCCATCCTATCACCACCCATGGTCCTCTTCAGCTCCCACAATCTTTGTGATCGAAATAGGAAATTTAAACAGTTTAATCATGATTTATTTCCATTTAAACAAATATCAGCCAGGTGCTACTGTTTCTGTCCACCAGAGAGTAAAAGTTCGGATTAGTTGCTATTGGAGCTGACAAATTCTAAGGCCAGAAGCAAGTCAAATTCTGACATCAGGATGGCAAACTAGTTACTTTCTTAGTGCGGACTATGTTTTCCCAGAAAACTCTGGTGCACTACATATTACTCCACTAAAGTTTTGCGGGACGTGTTCAAAGGCCTCACCCTGATGTGGGACTCGTGTATCCGAGACCTACAGTCAAAAGCCCAACGCTATACCCACAGGGCTACCACTAGGTCTATTGATGCCACAAAATTATTTCCGACATAACTATATTCTTGATAGCTATCTATCGATCACACATATTGTGGTAACAAAGATATTCCTGCATACCAGAGATAGATGGTGGAAATGGAATATAGCGCAAAAATCCTCTTCGCGTTATCCTTATTTTTTCCTTTTCCGCCTTGTTGTATGGTCATAAATATCCGTAATCATGTTCGCGAAGGAACCCGGTTCTAAGGAAAGACATCTTTTCGTGCTATCAACGAAACCACTGAAGCGGGCGCCATTTGTTCTAGTTTAAAACGTATCACGCCAAGCGTTTGGTCGAAAACATGCGGTTGATTTCGAAAATAATATGACTGGACGCAGCTTGAGAAAAATTTAACCAGGAGGTTTTTTTTTTCAAATTCAACTGACAAGGAGGGGTAATAATATTCTCCGTAATTGCGGTCAATTCCTATACGGTCGCAGGTTTTGCAAATATGGAAAAGGACATTGAAAACAGTCGAAACAGCCCCACGATACTATAGTTTACAAACGTCTCTGACACTAATTAAAAGGAACAAGCCTCGTAAGTATAGCACAAAATCGTTCTCCATGTTTTCAGAGGCATATTATAAGTTTGTATGGATTAAAGAATTCGAAGAAATGGTCGATTTTTGTAATTACTCATTTTCGTTTGTTTTTTCAAAACAGGCGTATGAATAAGATGTAGGGGGAGAAACAAAAGAGGCAAGGCTGGAGGGAACTTAGTCAAAGCGTTCGCCTGTAAAAGAAGCCAGTGAGCCACATTATTCTTAACTCTCCACTCGAAAGAAGGCGTCCAGTATTATTACTGCCTCAATGACTGCAAAGGGATAACAAAAATAGTGTCTACTCAACCAAGTAATAGGTCTTTTCGCAGGGAAACGCATCCTTTCATTTGGAAATGAAAAGTAGCGACGAGGAGGAGGGATCAAAATATTACCATGAGTAAATTTCTGTGGAAAAGGCACTAAAATATACACTAAAACAGTTTACAGCGACCTAAGGAGTGTGGTTCACAATACCTGAGAGGAAAAACTAACATACACCCCGTTGACTCGTTCCTGGGGACTTCGGCAGAGAAGTTTGATAAAATTTGGGCATCATTAATAAGGGCCAGTCGCAAGACAAAAAAATACCAGCGTATCCGAAATTTGATATTAAATAGGATACTTAAGAGATTTCCAGATTCAAGTAACTCTTCCCAAAAAACAAGTCTTTAGTCCTAACTGACCAAATTTACTTCCTTTCGCTATTTATAACAAGGGTTGCAAAAATGACTGATCGCGTGGAACAGTTGAGGGTTATTTTGCAGTACTGCGTGCGGCAATGAGCTAATTTCACAAGCTGAGCCAATACACAAAGCAACGACGGTACTTAGGGCACAATCGGGCACCATGACCCCGAAGACGCAGCACATAATGGGTTGACTTAAGTAGGGATGCCAGACAACGAGACTAGTTATCATTCTCTCCCGTTGTATTCCTTTGGGCTTGGACCGAAAACTGGAGCTCGAAGGTGACCGTGGAGAGCGACAGGGTGCGGAACCCGGGTCGGCAGTCACGAAAAGTCCATACCCTCAACGACTGGGACAAACAATAAGATTGAGGTGGGAGGACGGAAGGAAGGGAAGGCGGATGTACCGGGCAACAATGGGAATGGAGAAAATGGAGCGGAGATGGTTTACGGCGAAACAAAAAGGAAGGGCGAATGGGAGGGATGAAGGGGCGAGGGAATAGAGGGAGAAAGAGAACAGGAAGAGAGGGAGAAAGAGAACAGGAAGAGAGGGAGCAAGGACGGGCACGGGGAGCAGAGGGGAGTTTGAAGAGCACGCGAGTGTGTGTGAAGGAGTGATGAGGGAGCGGTCGTGGCGTTGACATCAAGGAAGCACCGGAGAGAGGGAGGGATATTTATTGTCCCTGTGACGTCGAAAGCGACCTCCGGTATATTTAGGGGGTGAAAAAAACTCATCAATGTCCCTCGCGAACCCGAGATTCGGCGAAAACACTTAACGAGGCGTGCGGGTCATTTCTGGCGTAGTCATTCTAAAACCCGGGATGTGATCATTATTAATGCACGAAAAGTATCGTTTGTCTGTGGCGCTATCGTAACGAGCTATTGCTTCCTTGGCAAGAACTTGTACTCGAATCCTAGATCAGGAGGGTATTTAATCCTACATTTCAGTCAACCTTTTGACGATTAATGCCTGGCTACAGTATGGCATTGAGTAATGAAGAGTTACGATGATTACGATATCGCTCTCCGCACTCTTCATTCTGTCTTCCGGATCATGATTAATAAAGCAATAAAAGCAGCCATTGAGGCTCAAATACATTTCCGTATCTTGCCACGATTATCGTGGCCTGATTTTCAATGCAATGACAAAAATTAATGTCAAAATCCAATGTAGTATATTACAAAGATAGTAGCTACTTTTATCAAGGAAGAGAAGCGCTGCATTACACTACATCTCTCAGGCACCCTAGATTCTCGATTTTCAATACCTTTTCGCTATCTGACCACCATTTGCGTTCATTATGCACTTAGCGTGGAAGAGAAACAAATATATGCGTTATTAACTTCAAGGTAGACGGTTTGTAGAATTACTGAATTACTTGACCGCTTTCGTGACTTCTTTCATTCGAGAACATGGAATAAAAATCAAAGATTGTTATAAATATTTCCACTAATTTTCATCATGTAGTCAAGTTTTATTATTCCATTCCATCTTAATTTACAGTCTGCCGCAGTAACGACGTTTCCACTTCATTATAAAGACACAAAAGGCTTTTACCGTAGACGACGCGGTCCATGAGAAAGTAAATGGAGCAAAATATTGCATTGCATCATCATTTGAAATGAGATGAGGTTCCTATTAGCAAATCTTTACACCACACTTCAACAATGTCTTGAGAGGGATAAAGGACCCTTTTGCGGACTACGACTTCCTCGCAGACGACATTTAGTTTTAAGAATTGCACGCTGAAATAAATGAAAAGATATAAAGACTGTCAGTAGGATAAATTACTCTATTTTCAGGATGAAATCGACACCCTTACGTTCTCCTTTACGTTTAACCTCTGGCGACAAGAGCGAGGAAGAAATATAGGCTAACGGTCTACGGCGTAAAGAGGAGAAGAGAGGTCATAATGTGTACGGGGAAATTCTGTATTAACAAGGTTCCACCCCGGAAATAAAAAATACAGTTACATAAAGCACTGAATTTGGGGAGTGACGTAATATTTAGCGGGTTATCAAAAAAATGACGGCTTAACAGCACTCACCACTCACAGCATAAATTTATCTTCGGAGGTGTTTTAGAATATTTTTGTTCGTTTTCCGATTACTTTTACCACTTTCATTATAGGAAATAAATAAGCAACGAAAATATTCCATTCAAATGGCTCTCCGCACATTTATGTTACATGAAACGATCAAATGGAAAAATGTGTAGAAAATTAAAACCCTGAGTGCTCTTATTTAACTGTACCCACCAAGCAGGACCAAGAAAAATACATTCTAACCTTTCCCTAATAACTACCTACCTAAACTGATTCCATTGCGTATAGTTAAGTAACAAATAAGATTTCGAATATGTACAAACGAAATTAAATTCTGACTCATATACATAATTAAGATGCACCATCATAATATAATACCAAAATTATATTTATAGTTTCAGGTAAATTTTTACATTTTTAACATTTAACATTTTTAAATATTTAAAACGTCTCGAAGATTTTTATCTTAGGGGAAATAAAAAATAAGGGTGACGTTCCTTCGAATTACCAATCCACAACATTTGTAAAAATGAATAACATTTATAACAACTGACAACATACTAGTAAATGGGATTTCTTGATTGCTAAGCAGGATGACCATTTTAAGGAAAATAGAAGGTGGAAGTAAGCACATATATTGGAATTTATATCAGACCTCCTACGTTATAGTTAATGCTTATAGAGTTGTTTGCGGCTCTTGCAAAATATAAACTAATCCTCAGGTACCTTAATAGGAAAGTAACTGAAGAGCAAAAAGTAGACAAAAAACTCGCAACCCGACATTTAGTGCATTTCGGAACTCTATTTAGCTCTCAGATGGTAGCTCTTAGCTGCTATTACCTGCGAGTTCTAAACCTCACTCCAAACTTTCAGTCCAAAAAAACGTACGGCAATGAGTTGAAGCTAAGCATTCCACCGTAGATAACATACGTAATTTGTTCCTTGGGAAAGTAAGCCTCTGTAAATACCTACCACAGGTTGTTTCTTTCGAACATGTTTCTTTGAGCACTTTTTAACCGAGAATTAACGGGAAACCTCGCTCGAAAGCGCCTATTTCCCGATTTAAACTCTTCACTAGGCTTAAGCGCAGTAGTTTTCATTAATTCCTGTCTGTCCGACCCGATTTTTGGTAATTAAATCATATTCATCACTCTTCTGTTTCTACGCAGTGAATCCGCTATGAATTGCTAACCGTTTCGTTTCGAAAATAACGATTTCAATTCCGAACCCTACATCGGCCTACTCAAACAGATTTTTCCGATCCATCACATCCCCCACGAGATTCAACAACCACAGCGTCGAATCCAACGACTAATTATTGCCTCTGCGGGAACGGAAGAAGATGAGAAGAACCGTAAAAACGGCCTCGAGGCTGGGGAAAATTAACGACACGAGGGGGTGATTGGATGAGGAGAGGGAAGTGAGGGAGAAGAGCAAATGGAGAGGAGAGAGAGAGAGTAATCGCCTCCGCGTACAGATCCTCACATACGTCCCGACCATTCATCATCAAGGCCTTCTCTTTCTCCTCCGCCCGTCATTCCTACTTTTTCTTCCGTCCCCACTCTCCTCCCCACGTCATTATTAAGCTCCCGTTAGCGCTCGCGACCGGGGGAAGAGATTGAATCGGCAGCACTTCTCGTGTGTTTCGCGAGCGCCATCCCCTCGAGTGGAATCGATGGCTTCCCTCAAGTGGGCGTCCTTGACAGTGGTGGGGAGTGGAAAATGATGACGGGGGTGGACAGGCCAAGAGGGGAGTGAGTGAGACAGAGCAAGAATGAGGAACGTGGTGGGGTAGGGAATTTCTGGTACACTCAAAGGGGTGAGGGATGGAAAGGTTTTGGGGAAGGTTTTTGGAGAAGGGGATTATCTCAGAAAATACAGTAAGTCGAGCGGAATGAAGAACAAACATTCGGAAATTCTCTCTGAATTTATTCTCAACGCATTACCTTCGTAATTTTGAAAGGGTAATACCTTTCTTATGTTTTCATTTGCGAACCGATCTCTGCGATCATTGCGGAAAAAATGCGCGAATGAAAAATTTCCGTTCTGTAATTTGAACCTTTAGATCCTTTGGAGAAAGTCAATAATAAAAATAATGTGTATTCGATAAATGATTCTTTTTGCACTCATACATTACCAGCGAAAACAGTATTTTAATAGAAAAAATGAAAGTGTCCCTACTTTGTTTTGCCACGCATGGACCCGTTCCGACCTGAAATTTTACTAAGTTACGACAGTGATCCAATAACCCATAGATTATACCCGGCTCATGCAATATCAAATATCAGACACCCTACCAATCACAGGGTTACTTACGAAGTGAAAGTAATAATAGTTATTCTCTAATGAAAACACTTGGAACATAGAAAATTTTCGCTGATAGAAGTGAGAGGGAGAAGGTATCCTCGAATTTACATCATTTAATTTTCAGAATAGAAAATATGGCGAGTTCAGAATTACTTCTCACATTCCATTCAAACGCGAAGAAAAGTTCCCTGAAGAAAGGACGAGCGAAGCTATTCGTCACGCCACGGACAAGGTCACTAAAGAGGAGTTGACTGCAAGCTTTTGAACTCTTCAACACTTACATAGTACCCTGCAAGCCACCGTAATGGTGTGTGGCAGGGGGTGAACTCACACCAAACATGCATTACATATCATGCATAAAAAGGATTAGTAATATATACTAGTCTAAACTTTATAATTTAAAATCTCTTCCCTTGGGGCCATGAAAAACTAGGATACAACATTGAGGAGTCATCTAAAAGTATCAAAATTAGTTAAGATACTGTAAAATTTACCTCCTCCAGACGTTAGTTCACAGGATCGTCGTCGGTCCTATATGAAAAATCCGCCCAAATTACAATTTCTGGGATGACTGCCAACACAGAATTTCGAGGGTGTAAGTTCCCACACGATCATCAAGATAAATAATGCAATGACGCCATGATTCAACCTAAAGTCACAGTTTGATTAAGAGGGCTCATTTACAATAGCTCATCAACATTTTCCAAAAAAGGCTGAGAAGTTCCTGAACTGATATGCCTCATCCAACTCAACACGCAACTATCCACAAATACGCCTTCCTGCCAAGATACATTTATGTATTTATTGGCTTGATTTACCGCATCCACAGAATTTCTTAGAGACTACTTTGATTTCCTCGTGCTACCGCAGATATTTTCCTCAAGACATTGATTCAGCAATTATCAATAGCTAACGAATCGGCCACTTACATAGGATTTTCCTCGGAAATGGCCTTGGAAGAGAGAGAACCCCAAAGAGAACAAAAATTTATCTGCGAGAAAATCACCATGGTTTTGATAGCTCGCTCAACACTAATCTTTACATTTGAAATCCGGGACACAGAAAAAAGGAGAGAAAAATCATGTGAACGACATCTAAGATAAAGAAGATGACCACTAGAAATTTGCGGCCTTCATCATTTATATTAACGATTTATAGTAACTATTTTGACAGAATGAAGGCTTTATCAGAGGCATTTGCGACGACAAAAGTCGCACATTTCTGGTGGCCCAAATAAATTTATTTCAAAACATGCTTACAGTGCATCAAATTCAAGTAGCGACAAAATATTCAAGGGAAGATTGAATACATGGCCCACAAAAAGGGTGAAATATCATTTCAGGAAAAAAATGTATTCACGACAAAATTTATGCGAGAGACACGTAGCAGGAAATTGGATTTCTGGACTATCCCACCCCAAACATGAAAGGTGGCTGAAAAACAAGGAACAAACACGGAGGCGACGGGTTGCGTTTTTTTCCTGACGGCACCGCTCGCTCTCAGCGTAATGAAAACTGAATTTGCGTCCACTGCTAGGATTAAGGTGGCAAGGTCGCGCGTAACGTTGCAAAACGTGAGGCACTGAAGCGTGGCCCGGGAAGAGGCAAAACCCCGGTTTCCACTTCTCCGAGTTTTCAAAATAAAAGAATCTTCAGGGTCAACGGCTGCATTCCCTAGAAACAAATGAACTCCACGGTTCAAGCTCTCCAAACGTTCTCAACTGATTAAAATTCACTTTTATTTGTAACTTATATTTTTTCTTTCATACGCTTAAAATCCAACTTGGCTCTCAACTTAAGACCCAAAAAATGGTAAAAGCTATAAAATAAAAAAATTTCCATATCTATTGTATTTAATATTATCCAGTTATTTATAAAATAATTCAAAATTTACTTTTTCAACATCGTGTGAAAGAGAATCGCGTATTTACTCTTAACAATGATTGAACCATACTTTAAAGATCATGGTATCAGTTAAAAAACGATTTTTCTTGTGAAATCCAAATTAAATGCTGTTTAAACCAGTGCCTATACTTCCAGAAATTTTATATTTTGCTAACCCCACTTCTGATTTATGCAGTGCTGGCATTTTCTCTTGAAAACTTATCATTATAAATATCATTTACTTTTCATTAAAACAACAAGAATTACGCTGAACACTGGTAAATAGAAAATAGGAACCATACAAACATAAACATTCTCTGAGAAAAAAATAACATGCATATTTTGGAAGCATATTACAGGATATTGGAAGTTATGCTTTACTATTTTGTTCCCTACGATGTAATGCCTACTTATGAAATTCAGGGTTCGATGGTTCAATGAGAGTTTGATCTCGATGCGGCAACGCGGGAGGAATCTGGAGCGGAAAGTCTTTTTTTTGGAGAGCAAAAGCGAGCAAGAGAAGAGACAGGCAAGATGAGATGCCAATGAAAATGCTTTGTGGGCAGGATCAGGGAAGAAAAGGAGGAAGGGAACGTGGGAGGAAGAGTGGGCGGCAAGGACTGAGAGAGAGTGCTGGGGTTTATCCTTTCTTCCCTTCACTAGTGGCCCCGAGGACTTTTGGAGACAAAGGGTCTTTTTTTTTAGTCTTTGTGAGTTGCAATTCGCCCTGTACTCTCTCAACGGGTTCCAACTTAACCACGGCCCAGCCCACTTAGGTCCCCTTTGGCAACACCCGGCAGGTAACTATGTTTTAAGGTCTTCCGTTTGCAAGTCCCCGGCCCCCGTCACATGTGGCTCAACGCGTTCCTGTCTAAAGTTCCCTCCCCGAAGGGAACAGGAACAATCAATCGCAGGCCCTGCTAACCACCCCGGGGAGCGGTGAGATTTTGCCGCATGCTGACTGAATTCATTAAACACTCTTGCCTCGCAGTTTATGGCTGATTGCGATTACCTATTCACGGACACGAAACGTATGACTGGGGAATAGGAATAAATTGGCTTTTCATTAGGAGGGAATTCTCACCGCTAAAACAAAAATGACCCCCACAGTTGGGATAAAGAGAGTAGGCGAATATGCAAACCCAACAAACGAGCGTCTGCATACATTTTCAAGGCGTCAAAGTAAGAGATTTTAACATGGTTACAGCTTAAATGGAGGAAAGGATGACAAGTAGTAAAGGAAAAGTTCGCGAGGAAATAATTAGCAAGAAGAGAGGTTCGATAAAATTCAAAAGTTAATGAGAATTTAATGTCGCATTTATATCCCTCGAGGAGCGAGGGAAAAATGTTTAACTATTGAAGAGGTAGGATAGTTCATTCAATGAGAGTAAGGAAATTAACTAGATAAGCTACATCAAAATAATGAGGCTTCAGCAAACCTGAGTTCACTGCACTAAGGGACCGAACATACCGTACAGGCATGTAGCCAGTAATTTGCTTCGGGAGAGGGGGGGGGGGGGGGCTAAGTCCAGTGTAGCGTAACTTGAAACAAATCAGCCTTGGGTGCAAAATCGGTGCCGACATGTACAAATCTCTTCCCTTAATTTTCAGTGCTTGGTATTTCCTTTCAAAGTGCCCATTCCTACCTCTTTTCACTGGTGAAGTTCCATACTTACCTTGTTATGAAGCAGTTGATTTGACCGGCCCCATAACATAAGTTCTGCGCATACATACATATCAGTTTTAAAAGAACTATTATTAACCACACACATGCATCAAGCTAGTGATAACGTTTTAAGACACTTAACTCTTGAATGCGCTTAACTCACGCAGTGTAATCCAGATTATAATGCCCAGTTAAAATAAAAACGACAAAATAATTGGGAAACAATTTCGGGGGAGACTGAAGCCCCAGACCCCCCCTGGCTACGTGCCTGATACCGTACAATAAAATATCCAGTTCTTTTTACAAACTTCTTGAAATGATCTACTAAAAATTAAAAACGTCAAGAATGAAAATTTACAACCAATCGTCACGGAGGAGATTGCCTCCTGAATAACCTGTGCCATGTTAATGATTGAAATATGACAGAATAATCCAACTGAAATCGCCAAAATTCAACCATTGCCAGCCTTCTCCCCGTAAACAGTGAACTGTACTGTGAATGGTCAACAACAAATCACACTCATGTGCGATTGAAAAACCAGAGGCTAGCTATGTGGGTTATATCAGTTATTTCTATAGCTAAGTTATACCAGTTCATTTTCTGTAAAAATATCTCTATATATTGAAGGTATGATTAGAATTATATATGATTATGAGATATGATTAGAATTTCAATTCCACGATTGGTTAGCTGCAATTAAGATTAATTAAGATCATTATTTCTTGCACATCGGAATTTCTTCATTGCCCAAATCCCTTACCGTTTTCCCTTGGTACTTTTCCTATGACTTTCTCGAGTTATCTTCCATTCCCGAAATTTACACTATGGAGTGCGAGAATACATATTTTTTGCCCTTTATTTCCGTCAGTATTTCCCATTGGTACACATCTCCACTTATCATGGAAACATTTTTTGCTCTAGCTATTCCACAGCTTATAGTTTTCACTTTTCTTCAATCCTATGTTATAATGATGCAAACGTAATTGAACTACTCCAAATTATTCAACTTCTTTACTTGCAGCGGCAAGTCTCACATTTCCCCTTACATAATCCAGGAGTAAATTCCAACTTATGGATGGAGTGACTTCGATGTGAACCCACCAAAACGGATTCAGAACGACTGTTCACGGATAACACTAGCACTACCAACTTAATTTATGAGTTACATTCAATCTCGCAGAGATACGAACGAGAAATCGAATGCCAATAATTGAATTCTCATCTGGTCGGATACGTTTTCAATCTGACAAACGTTGCGCTTGAACCGTCGTCGCCAGAAAAAAATCAGATAAATGAATGAGAGAGTTAAAGGGAGGAGGGCATGTGGACCAGATATTGAGGAATGGCAGGGCATTAAAATTGACGGAAGCTGGGGAAGAGATAAAGAGGGTTAGAGAGACAAATACAAGACATGATAGGACAGACGAGTGGGGAGAAATTTGGTGAGGGACTGAGACAAGAGGGTGAGATTGTTGGGACTAGATGCGTGCTGACTGAGAGGCGGATGGATAGAGGGAATTCAAGAGAAAGCGGAGGTAGGAAGGATGATGAATAGAAATCGATAGGGCGGATGGATACCCCTACATAAGCCTCTGAAGTTGATCCGTCTGAAGAGGGTCTAAGGGCTTCACGAAAAATGTATATTATTTTTTAAGAGGAATAAAAAAATGGGAATATGTCTCTTGCACAAAGACCCCCAATGGAATGGAGAACATGTAGAGGTTAGGCTCTGGGTGGAATATGTAAATGGAGATGGGACGAAAATTCACAAAAAAATATTAACGCAGAATAGAATCGACTGCCATCTCCTTCCGAGTAAAGCCTCAAAGCGGATTTCCCTAGATCCCTTCAACTTCGCCAAAAAAGAAACAATAATGGGTGGGATTAGCATGAACAGAGCGGAAGCCGAGATAAAGCGCGATACATTTCAGAGAAAAGGCGGAATTAGGGCCGAGGCTAGTTCTCTCAGCTTCTTTAATGGACTAATTTTCCATTCACGAACAGCAAAACCGAACATTCATTTTGGTTTGGCAGAGGCAGGAGGTTTTTCTTGGAATTAGGATGAGCTTTTAATGGATTTCCAGAACAATAACGAACAGTAGTGTGCTAACCAGATTTCATCAAAAAAATAGTACACGTGGATACAGAAAATGAGATACAACTTTACTGAAACACCACCAAACTTGACCAAAAAAACGCTGCTATGGTCATCATTAACGGTTGAATGATTCAACACACAAGCACTTATAATCAAAAAGGTGCTTTAAAAATGTCTTGCCGTCTGAGTGAGCAAATTCCATTCCCAAAGATTCCAGGCATTTTTAACAATTGAATGCCTTTTCACCACTGTTATGTCCTTCAAAATTTCTTTAAAAAGCTTACTTAAATGTTAATTTTTGAGAATGACGTGTGTTTGTAGGTTGAAAGCGTTCAAATACTTATTATCAAAATAATTATATATATATATATCTATAAAATCTTAAAACCTACAACGGGTTTTGATGGATAAATGGAATAAAAATTACATATTCACAAATCAATCGATTGAGTTATAATATTCACTTTTATGGTGCATATCTGTCAGGATGACCTTCTAGCTTCAAAACATTATACTTGTTTTCACCTTTCTTTCTGCTGCATTCCAAAAGCAATATAATTTCCACAAATTACTTAAATATGTGGTTGCAAAACAATATCCAAACCCGTTACTCCAATGTGTTGAACACAAGATTATCTCCCAGCCACCACAATGGTTAAGTACTTCTTCACTTTTACATTATTTCTTTACACTTCAAAAAATTCTACACGCCTGTAAAACATATATATTAACTCTTTAATATTCGTTGTATAAAAATATTTCAGCCTTAAGGAACAATTTGTTGAGCGATCTACACGTGTACACGAAAAGCAGTCGTTGAACTTCAAATGGATTTCTTCTAAGCACGGAGGAATAGGAGAGAATCGGTTGAGGCACTGATGAGGGGTGAAAATGAGAAAAAAGGCAAGATATGCAATTAGGAGTGGTTGGAGAAGAAGAAAGGAATTGAACAGGACAAGATTAAAGAAAGAGAACGAAAGAGAGAGAGATATAAGGAATTGTAACGACGGCCGGATTTCGAGGATACTTCAAAAACATCACAAATTACCCTTTATAGAGTCTTTCCCTACAACTCACTGGAATTAAATTCTGTATCCATTATTTTTTCCACCTCCTAGAAGCAACCGAGGATCACCTTCAGAATATGTGTAATATACAATGGGAAAATAATACTACCTATTCTATTCACCGCCAAGTCTCACCAAATCTCCACCGTACAAATCTCAAGGTTTAATATTAAGGGAAAAGTTTGAAATAGCCAAAAACCACATTTGTATACTTTCAATCTAATTTGAACCCTATGTGCAATAGTTGGTATTTAATATCGCTCGTCAGAGGACAAAATAGAATGATAGTAAGAGGAATGGTTACAGTTCCGATTGAATGTTTACAGTCCAACTCAAGCGAAGTAATGAGCATTCCCATTGGATAATTTTAAGAACCATGTTATGAAGAGAAATGGGAGAAATGAATACGGTGATTCCCAGACAGAATAGATAAGGTAAGTTAGGCATTCGAGGCGAATGTTGTATCATTCATAGCATTCAACAAAAATGAACTACTGAAAGTAACTGATGAATTACACGGCTGCCTTTAATGTTCAATAATATCACGGTACTTGATAAATCAAAAAATGTGTGAATTTAAGGAGGTATTTCTAAAAATCCCTAGTCTTTTTTGCGAATGAATGATTGGCAAATTAAAAAAATATATTACGGGATGATTTGATCATGAGAATCTAAACTCCGCAAAAAAATACCAGTCATAAAAATGGTGTAGCAGCCAAAACCTCAGAGGGTCACCGCTGAGACCTAAGGTAGGCAAAGGTTGTCGTGGGCAAAGGATGTGCAAAAAAGAATATAAAAATCGTAGGCCCACATGAAGACCGGGACGACGGACAAAAATGAACTTCATGCAAAACGATCGAAAGCCGCTTCCGTGCAACAGAATTATGTGAGAACGTAAAAAGAGTATCCACTTGAATTCCGGGGAGCCCTTGTGGGATCGTTACTCGCCGACTCGCAAATAAAAAAAGGTCGAGGGTTGGGAGCGCGTGGCTTATTTTGCTGTCGTGCGGGTCACATAGTTCGTTCTTCCTCCCAACACGAGCCAAACCTCCCGGAGTCTTCTTTCCTTCCCCGAAGCAATACACTTCACCGCACTCCGACCGCTACACCGTTTCTCTTACCTCCACGCCGTTAACCCCCACACCCGCAGTGCTACTTAGCACTTTCCGGGCTATTTCCCTTTCACCCATGCCTCTAGAATCCACTGTTTTTCTTCCTCGTATAATCTTACCCGATCTATCTAACGAAACACCGTGGAAGAGAGGGGCATAACCTACTAAAAGGTTTAGGGGAAATAATGTGTGAGGCAGAATGAGTGTACCATGTCAATGCAGTAGAAAATTTCCCTAAAATCAAGAAGTCTTCATAAAAATTTCCTTTTAGGCAGTAAGGATGAAAAGTGAATGCAATTGCAAAAGAACATATCAATATAGCATTCGATAAAATGAATGACGTCCTGATTCATGCACACAAAATAAATTATATAAAAGCAACTTTCCAACGTCTCTCTCCAACTAAGACTACCAAAATGCGGCTGCCAAAGGTTCGTTGTTTGTTTTGTTTTGTTCATTTTTGTTTGTTGTGCCATTGTTCCTGGTGTGGATGCACCCCCTGCCACACACCCTCGAGGAGACTTGGAGGGTATGTCGTAGATATAGATATAGATAGATATAAAATTATGCTAGCTATCTTTCACATTCAAAGGGGAGTTAAAATAATTTTTACGGTACATTGTCTCACCTGTAATACCCACAATAATTCAATTAGAATTTGGCTACCATTCGCTTTTTTTTCTCATTACGCTAGCAAAGAACTCGATAGAATTATATATTACGAAAGTCATTTAAAATATTTTCATAGTCATTCGTTCCTTCAGTACGCGGTTGTGGCCAGAAGAAGGATCGAAGTGCAACCACCGCGTGTAACGGAGGCAAATGTTTTGAGTGTGCGTATTCGCATTCGTTCGTATTCTCTGCACTGTCGAGAGCCAGGTGACCTCTCCTCTGACGGCACCCCGCATCAACGGCGGGAGGAAAGTCGAACACATTGGCGTGGGCAGCACAGACGGCAAAGGAGGATTTGCGTGCAGGGGGAAATCAGGAGGAAGGGAGGGCGAGAGAAGGAAAAGAGAAACACCGTGTAGACGTAGGAGGCAGAATGAGGAAATGGAGTCGGGAGGGCGGAGAAGGAACGGCGGCGAACTGAGGCTTTCTCGGAGAATAAACACACGTCGACGAGCAAGGTTTAATTCGAAAAAGGTAGCTCCTCTCCACCCTTTTGTTGTTACGCTCCTACGGAGTCAGGCGACGGACTCACGCCCGGTCGCTCCCGTTACCACTTTCCCCACCACCTTCCCCACCGCCTTCCCATCCGACCCTCAACAACTCCAAGGGAAAGAAAATCTCTCCTTTCCCTCTCTTTCTCTCCCCCTCCTCTCTCTCTCCGGCTACACCTCTCAAGTCCCAGTCCGGAAAAGCGGAAGGAGCGCGAATAATGACTAGCGATCCATCGTGATTTTTCACATTCCCGCGGCCCCCGTCCAATCCCGGCGTCACGTCCCATTGGAAGCGTTCCGCGACGGAGGCAGTGCCGTGCCGCTTCGTATTTCCCGATGGCGCGGTATGGCGTCGGGGGCGCCGTTTTTTCTCGCCTCGCTCATTTCAATGGATGACTCCAGTGAGCTCACTTGCTCGTGCCCATGTCGAATGTTCTCTTCCGATATTTTCCCAGAGATATAGTCCCAGAGGAATCACTGCGTGATTTGACATCACTATCAGATCTTTTTGCGGAGCGCGCACGTTCTTCGTGGTAATCCAGGAAACGTGAATACACTGGCAGAAATATTGGTGGTGGTAAAATTAAGTTCTAAGGTGCTCCAAGTGCTGAGGTAAATTTGTACCATCTAACGTAAACTTAATCCTAAAATATACCTGACATTTAATCCTTATCCGGGGATCAAACGCGTGACATTCGGATGGCCTTTGTGTCTACCTCGGCCGGCTCACATCGGCCGTTCTTTTAAAAGCAATGCGGAGAGCGTTGGCAATATACGGCTGTATTTAATTTTCCGGTCCGTTTCGCCCTGAATTTAGGCACCTTCGTTGACGTTGCTGTAAATACGGGAGGTGATTACGGCTGAGTATATGTGCACCATTAAGGGTTAGGACAAATGGGGGCTTGGGATACCATTTTTTGGAAGTAGAGAAATGATGTATGTAAGGACAAAGCCACCATTATCCTTGGCGAAAAGCGCCAACATGTTCACAGTAAAAGCTTCCATACGATGGAGGGAGTAAAGACGCTGAATATCGCGAGGAGAGCACACAGAATATGGACTGGGATTGCACTGAAAAACCTCTCGCTACCACGATACGAACTACGACCATTAGGGGATGATCGTACAGTTGTAATGATTTAAAAAAAAGCAGTATTGCTCAATCTAAAAAGGAAGTTACGGAAGTTACGTATTAAAGAGGAAGTTACGGACATTAGCCAATTATCTCAATCAAAAAGCACTAACTTAAATCGAGATTTTTGAAAACAAATTGAGAAAATACATCAACAATCACGAAAATGAAAATGAAGAAGAGAGCCTAATCCATTTAAATAATCACCCAGTCATAAGTGCACTCTTGTTTCAAAATTTTCAGGTAAATCGGGAGGTGTCTTAAGAAAACCAATACCAAAGTGTTCATCCAGATAAATAACTGTTTAGGAAACACGTTTTTTGAATGAATAATAGCAAGATTTACACAGAGAAAAAATATCAGCTACCTTAACCGAGATTTGAGCCCGGACCCCCCTGATTTTCTGGCCCGGAACTTTCACATGTTTAACCACCAATGTGTGCTTCCCTGTGGCTTCAACCGACTAAGACACCTGGCCGGGTAACCAGAAGGATCCGGATTCGAATCACAGTCAAGGTAGATGATTTTTTTCTTTGTATAAATTTGGCTCTTGTGCATAGTTGCAAGTAGCTTCGTTCAAGTTCTCCGACTTAAAATCATCAATAGATAATTTGATGATCCATTGATCTAAAAATGAAATCTCACATTGCATGCCTTCATATAAATGCAAAACATACAAGAAAAAATTAAATCGTGACGTAGAAGTAAAAAAGAAAATGACTTTTTTCAGGAAAACGTACAGATTTCAACACTGTTATCCTGACAGATTAACAACTAACAGCTTCACTACTAGCAATAAATTAGCAATTACCCCAATTAATCAAAATTTGCCGTTTCTTTGCTCATGGGAGTCCTATTTTTACAATTATAACTGGATAGAATATATTTTACAAATCGACTGGTTTCTACAAAAATCTCGAAAACGATTTCAAATTTTTGATGGGGATCCGACAAAAAATTATTCTAAATATAAGAATTTGATGACTGGCTCTTTCGCCTAACCCGAAAAAGCACTATTAATTCTTTTAACTTTGCTACAAGATATGAGCATTACAGCGGAGTGGTGAGTTATTTATAAGGATACTTTTTTATTCTCCCTATTCGCCAAAATTCCAATTTTCCTGTTTCATTTGTTGTTTCTCAAAACACGAATGGAAACTAAACGTTCATTCCTCACCCACCACGACTCTCTATCAACAGGTCGAATGTTCCAGAAGTTAAGGAGGAAGGAACGCCAATAGGTCGCGAAGAAGTGGAGTGTTTCTTGGCAAGCAGCCCATCTAGAATCGCGGTGAAAATTACACCCTTGAGAGGGAATATCCATTCCTGAATTTACAAGCTCTCCTGTGTCATACATTATAAATTCTATATAGGTAATAAAACACAAAATAATATTAACCACCTTATAAATAAACATGAGCATCAAACAACGAACATGGGCATCTCTAGATCACAATTTAAAAAATGACCTGTTTTTTCTGCAAACATTGACGACTTTCACATTTCGTCATCAGTTGTCTACACTGGAAACATGAACCAATTGGAATTTCGAAGAAGGATATTCTAGTAATGCCACGCCATTATATTAAATTTCCTTAAATTACAAAGACGAAATAAAACAAATGAAAGTCATTCTATGGTTACATATTAGGACTTACTTGGAATGTACAAGAGCTGTTTCTCCCGTCAGAGATTATTGCAAGCTCAGGCAATCTTATGGCCAAAATTCCACGCTTAGTAGGATAGCCAAAAATATAACCTATAAATTAAGGGTGCTATAAAAATGCAATGGACAGGTTCAGAAACCGGGCTAATCATTGCTTGTCGATAAAAATTACTTTTTCATCGCCAAGATATTGGACAGTGGGATTTCCATAACTTAAGGCTGGAATTACGAGCAACTGCTTTGATCAATGAGCTTCGCTCAAATCATTTTCTGCAGAGACTCTTAAGTTTCCACCTCCAGTTTTAAGAAATACATTTCAACGCGCCGTTTCGCCATTATGAACACTATAACTTGATAAGCACGTTGTGAATGCTTGATTTTACTGTTCCTTTATCACCGATACTAAAAACAATTTACTCTAAAGTTAAATATATCTTTGACAACCGTATTAGGTTCAAAGTGATTTTAGACTGCTCTAACATCCTGGTTTCTGAATAAATATCCTGGGTTTTCGCCAGGCAGAATACCTCCGAAAAGAGCCACTTTGATGAAACCTCGGGCAATATTCCAAGAGATAAGGCGACTACATTCATTAAATATTCATGGCGAACTACCACAAATTTTCAGCTCGGTTAGCGGCTTTTCAGAAACGGAATCTAACACCATCCCATTAAACGTGGTTGCGCATCCGAAGGCTTTCGGAAGTACGCAGATATCAGAGACGGGAAGCTTCCCTGCCTTCCTCCTCTGTAATCTCGTCCCCGTCGCGTCGTTCTCCAGGCATTAACCGCCCTTGGCTTCATCGACATCTCGGACAGTATCTTGAGAAAATATCGAGGATGAGACCACTGCACTTTGTACGTGGGATTGTTGGCTTATGCAAATTATTCTCCTTCGAAAAGTGAGAATAAGGTGAAACACGCTGCTTGAAGCAACAAACCGAACGAGCACCAATATAAAGTAAGTTAGGTACGTAACATCGAAAGAAACAGGAACGAAATTCCCCAACAATAAAACGTTTAAATCGAGACGAGAATGAGACAAAACTGTTCTGCCACCTGACCCATATTAAACGAGGTATATTAAGGTATCGTATTATACGAGGTATTAAGGTAACGTAATTTAAGGTAAAAATTAAATACACTAGAGAAACCTGATGTAATCAGTGGACTGAGGATATTATTCCTTAGCCTAACAACTGGTACAAATTCCCTAATGTCAGATGCGATTCCGATAGGGGAGTTTCCAGTATGGCGATGCTTCCGCACCTCAAGGAAGGTAATTCCCTTGTACGATGCTAATACGAATCAACGCCCAGAAGTGTTCGTGATTATATCCAGGAAGAGGTAGTCTACACGGGGTCGTAGAGTTATGAGAGGAGTGCCCAATAAATTGCAGCGCCGGAGTAGTAGAGGACACTGCAAAATGGTACAGCTCTTCCCCAGCCTATGCCAAAAGGAATATCATAATATCAACCAAATGGGCAGCATTTTGGAAATTCATTACATATCCCAGTATATGTAGAGTTCATTACTGGCATACATTTATTTAAATGAAAATCTGCATGAATAATATAACTAACATTTGGGAATCAAGTAAGGGAACGAGAAGATTTTTGTATACTGTGAATATGAAACATATCCCTCGCAACGAGCAATTCAACCCATTGAAACTTATATGATATAATAAAAACAACTCGTTTGGCTTGATATACAATCTAACATTGTAAACTTGAAAACTTAATGATCAACTAAACCCTGAATAATTTCAGTGTTTACTTTAATTCCATCGATAAATAAGGAACAAATATGACCATTAATATTATTGGAACACTTTTTATACTTAAAGAATTCAGATATTTAAAGTTTTCTGTTATTGCCAGTAAGTGATATGCCCATTACAAATCACGTTTAGACGGGCGAAATTCAACAGCCCTAAAATTCTATCCCTAAGTCCCTATCCCTACATACACTTTTTTTGCGACGGAAAAGAAGATATTCAATTAAATACAACTGAAAGTAACATTTGACCTGCAATCATTTCACGATGGCCACGTTGACAATGTTCAAAGGAACACTCATTAAATTCCATAACCTTTCACGCCGAGTCGGCCTGACAAGCTAACAGCGCGAGCGGCCTCAATTTCGCGTGTTATGTCATACACGGAATGTCAAACGTATCGCCTTCTTTCACGTGCCCATTCATATCAAGATCCTCATTCACGCACGCATGAAGAACTATAAACAGAAATTTCCAGGGTTGAAACGGAGCAGGTGCAACACAAAAACAGCAACTATGATGGCAATAGTAATGTAATAATAAGTAGGTCAGCGACAAAGCCAAAAAGTGAGACTGTATTCATTCATGAATGCAAATAAAAATATTGAGTACTCCACACGTTTGCTGGGCCTTCTTGATTCTATGCCTTGAGGCATTAAACTTGCACTCATTAAGTATCGTACCTCCTCAATAAAAGTGCTGGGCGGGTATCATCCTTTCATTTCCACGTGGATTAAAACACACAAGGAGTCATACACGATTTAGTCCTATTCAAAGCGACTGAATGAGATTATGAGATACGTTACGATTGGACAGCGGGTTATTTTCTGGTATACACATTTTTCTAAATTATAGCTCAGAAGTGGTCAAAGGAGGCAGCAACGAGCTAAAAAACGAAACTTTGTTAGCAGGGAACTCAAGAATTCTCCTCGCTCATTTACTGACTCACTAATTACTGCGATACTCAGGATATGCCTCTCTGATGGGGCACATTGAACTGCTCGCCTAGTGAAAATAACACGCCATGTAAAAAATCTTCCCAATCAATATACCGGAACATCTATATCGAGAGGAGAAAATTACACCGTGCACTACGAACTGAAGAGCACGCAAATAAATTAGGGGGATTCACGCACAACACGTGTGACGAGAAAAGGATCGAAAAAGCAAAACGACCAGATGAGACGTCACCAGGCGCAGTTTCCTTCCCATAACCGAATTCACGCCGCGCAAAGGCTCGTGCGTCATGAGGGCATTAACTCCTCCCGTACGGCTTGAAATCCCAAAAGTGACACGCAGAGTTGAACACACGGGATAACAAGCCTTCCGCAGGCCTCTGAAGCGGAAATTCCTTTTAAGCGGCCGCTGGAGCGCTTGCGCATGAATGGACGCACAGTTGGATGATGGACGGACTGGCTAAAGGAATTTCGCGAGAGCAAAGACGGTGGGAGACGTGAGAAGAGAAAAGCCAGTGGCAATTTTAAGGAGACGGAGAAGGATTGATGATCCCCAAGTCTCCTTTCGCTCCGATCCTAATCGTTTGGACCAAACGGTCGATTTCAGCGAAGCTGCTATTCAACCCCGTAAGTTTCCCGGTAAGATTCGTCCCAAAATTAGAGATAGTCCATTTATTCCGTTCATTTCACGTTCAAATACTGGCCTTATCTTATGCTTCTGTGAGAGATGGTTCACTCAACGCCTTAATTCCATCTGACCAAATATATTCGTGACGAATGACGTCGGTCGTATGAGTCGTGAGGCCGTTTGCTCCTCCAGAAAATATCTAAATGTTTTGCAAACTCAATTTGGGATTCACTCGCCTTCTAAAAGTCTGAAAAACTATTCCATCTGCATTTTACTTTTAGGGCAATAGACGAGGGAAATAATCACTAGGGATAATTTTTCCAGGTCAGGCAAGACAATAATCTGCTACCATCAACGTATATTTAAACAATCTCAAACAGATTAGGATTTTGAATAAATCCTTGATGATGACTACAGGCACACGTAAGTGATGCCTTGCGGTTAGAAGAAATGGAATATTTGGTACGGTGATACAGCAACATGCATTCTTCATTTGGGGTGAGCCACAAAATTTTACTGACCGGAAATACTACTTTAGCGACGAAATGCTTAATATTGACATAAGAAAGCAAAATTAGCTAAGAAATATGCCATTTTTTCGGATAAGACTAATCGCGCATCTCCACTGGTGTTCGCGTACAGATTTTGCACAAATTCTGCGCATCAGCTCTAAAACACAAAATCCTATGGACGGAAAATGACCAATTACCTACATTTTATTTTACCGTAAAACTGGTTTATTGCCAGACTCTTCAAAAGGCAGCTTAAGTACGTATTTTCGAGCGAATAATTTCATTGTACTGCATTTCACAAATTGGAAAATTTTCGCTTCCCTAGTCCCGGTAATTCACTGTTGAAAATGCATAAATTTTCCTGAAAATTTATGCCTCACAGACTGGAACAAAAAGATTTATGCTTAACTGAGTGTCAAAAGAAGCAACTAAGCGGGTAAAATGAATGCTCCATATAACTGCCAAATCTGCGTGATATAACTCCATTAAAAAGAAGATCGTTGCTGCAGAAATATGTTGGTGATAATGGAAAACTAAAAAAGGAGGATAAAGAAAAGAAATTAAAAAAATTGTAATTTTTCAACGGATTGGAATTTTATGCTGCATCGCACTGAAATACAAAAATATTCCTTCGGCCCCGTTTGGAGGTAGCATTAGAGCGAGAGGGCAGAATCATAGCTGATGAGAAAAATAACGGGGAAAAATGCAACAAGAACCAACAGAGGCGGAACGGAAATCATTATATAATTTTTATTTTTTCTTAAATAGTGTAGTTTAGAGCAGTATATAAATACTAATCCCTTTTTATTCATGATATGTAGTGCATGATTGGTGAGAATTCACCCCCTGCTACACACCTTTATGGTGGCTTGCAGGATGTTATGTAGATGTAGATATATCCGAATACATAATTACAAACGTTTCAGTCCTAAGATTAATTTAAATCTCATTTTTCTCCCTAAACTATCATTACTTTATTAAATTTTGGGGAATCTTATTTCCCGCATTCAACTTCATGTTACATAAAAAAAACCATTTCTTCTACCTCGTACGATATTCCTCTCAACTTTCCTTTCTACTAAATCCTTAACGAGTACACAATACCCGTGTTCCCTATCGATTTTCTTCATTGCCTCTCAATTTTGATCAATGAGTCTCATAAGGTTTGATCAATCCCTCTGCTCTTCTGTCCGCACTTTTCCGTTCTTCGTTTCCACCATCCACATTATGTTATTCATTAAATAAGATAACAAACAAAGGCTAAGTAGAAGTGAGCCGTACGCGAAGTTCGGTCTCCTCATGATTCATGGGACAGAGGCGATGGGGCGGCCACGGTAATAAATTCAGTTATAATCACATCAATCGCGAGGGGTAAATGGGACGGAGAGGCACAAAATAGTGAATGGGAGGCCGTCATCTCATGCGACGGAGGCATAGTGACGCTCCCCAACACGACCCCGCTCACCCTTACCGCCACGCCACCCCGATAACGCCTCGCCCTCTCCACTCACCACGCCCACACTTCAAACCATCCACCCGCTCCTCCTCCCACTCCCTCTCTCTTTCACTCTCTCTCTCTCGCACACACTTATGTACAAGGATCAGTGCCGACATTTATTCATTTTATTTCACCACTTCAGCCCAGTTTTTATTCGACGGAGGGAGAGAGAGGTTTTCCAACCCACACACTTCCTCCGTCCTCCCCTCTCACGACAGGGAGCCGTGGACCCGATCCTGAAATCGATTCCGAACTTGGGGGTGGTGGGGCAGGGTGAGGGTTGCCAACACGATCTCGACGAAAGAGAGGAGAGAGAGAGAGTGACGGAAAGAAAGGCGAGGGGAAGGCTGGGAGGGGATTGAAAGAAAAGGCTCGAGAGGGCGAGGGAATGCGGGACGGAAGGAGGGAGGAGAGAGAGGATTGGTCATCTCGGCGGACGAGGTGGGAGGCGGAGGGAGTGAAAAGGTGGAGGATAGCACGAATTGGAAGCACGGGAGTGGGGGGGGGGAGGAGAGTAAGCGTTCGGAACCGTCCAGACATATGCATAAGTAATACGTCGCAACAGCGCGCGAGTATATGCGGTAGATTCGCCCGAGCGGAGGTCCCCAGGTTTTCAGATGGTGAGCCAAGTGGCGTGCGGGTTTTGAGGCGCTCTCTGGAGTGGAGTGGAGGAAGCGGAAGCACTAGCGCCCACTCCCGAAACGGGGGAAGGATTCCTTTAAAAGAGATTTCCCCCTCCTCCTACGTGACTCCTCTTAAACCAGTTGGGCACTTCCCAAAACATGCAACGTTTTCAGATGTAGCGAAAATACTGAAAGAGTTTGGGGGAGTAACTTGAGCGAAGGCGTCCGCCCGAGTAATCAATGTTTGTACTCAATTTAAAAATATGCTGACGAAAATAGAGACAGAAAATCATTATAGTCATTGAAATATTCTGATGTGAGCAGTGAGCTCGATCAGAGGATCCAACCTTCATGTGTGAGAGCAGAGACGCATGAAGCCCATTACTCATTAATTAAATGAACCTTTGGAAAAATTGTTAACGTATCTGATACACAATAAAAGGATACTCATAATAAGGGCACGATCAGAATCATCTAAGTTCTTCGCTAATATGAAAATGCTTATTTCATTCAAAATATAGACACATCATTATAAAAAATGTTTAAAATGAGTCTACAACGGAAACACTTGAGACTAAAAACCGACATTCAATTCGTGAAATGCGTTTACAATGATTGGGGATTGAAAAATACATTTCTCACTCAAAACTCCGGTCATATCACCCCTTTATATAACATTCTACACTCGAATTAAAATTATCCCGCGACGTGTTAATGCCCCGAAATTACAGAATTAAAACTGTGCCCTTCAACTGAGTGGTTCTACCAATTAACCACCATTCTCTTTTCCATCTTTTTTTCTCTTTCCCTCTTGCGCAGTCACAGTTATCGACGATTGTTCGCTAGGGTCAGTTGACTGGGGGTCTCCTGTTGATGAGGAGTCGGGGGAGTTGCCCCTCCCTTTTTTCTCTCTGGTTAGAGCCGCCGAGGGTAACGGTCACGATCGGAAGTGAAGTCTGGGAGGAAACTTTTTCCCCCTCGCATTTTTCCACCACTTTAGAAAATGTCGGCGCTAATTTCTGCGTCTGCTCGCTGCAGTAACTCCGGATGAGGCGGAGCTTCGCTCAGAATGTGATGATGTTCCGAACGAAAGAGCTCGATGGGGGATTCAATTACGCCCGAGCTCGGGAGCGAAGCCAAAGGGACACGCGAATTAAACTTCTCCTATTTTCTGTTCCTCGTACCAATAGGGAAAAATTTAACTTGAACGAAGAATACTTGCTCCGAACGAGGCACTGATTTGAATCATATTAAATGGCCCAGCGAAGCGAAAAAATAAAACTGCAGGTTCCACGCGTCTCTTGCGCTCAGTGAGCTAAAACGAATCCGTAGGGTGATTGGTTTCATCGAACTAGTTGAAAGCATTTCTGATTATACAATTGTAATTTAAACCATGCAAGAGTTTTTCACTACAGTATCAATTTAAAATTTGGCATTGATAATTTCACTACAAGGATAATTGGGTCAAAAATTCCTCATGAATGAAATATTACAGTACTATTGAGCAGTATAAATGCAACTTTTAACGTGAATGACAAGAGAAATATTCAAAATTGAAAATTTTTTTGAGAAATAAGATCGACAATTTGAATGGCTCTCATTCGAATCAAAAGAGTAGTCAGAAGAATAGCCCAATCACTACACACAAATAAAAAGAATTTTTAATGAATGGCAACAAAATATTTAGAGATGGGACTCTAAGTTGGGATTAATATCTACAAACGGCTTCACAGAGAAAAATTATAGGAGGAAATTGGAATAAAACCGTTCTGAACTCGTTTGGCTACGCCAAATTGCACGCCAATTCAAGTGGATATGCTGATGCTTCCACACACAATTTTCACCTTATTTGCGTTCTCCCTTCTTTAAAGCGACGCTAATTACAGCAAATATTGACCATCCCACGAAACATTTAAAAAGGTTACATGCATAACGCTCATAAAAACTGTTGGGTTCAGCATAAAGAGCCAAAAGTTCTTCCTGAGGAGGAAACATTATTTGCGTCGAAACGGCCATTTTATAGAAAGCACGAAGCCATTGCATATCATGCGTTTTCACAACACAAAATAAAAAATAAACTACGGGCAAATCAGGGACAATACAAACCGACTGTTATAGCTGTTTGTTTTGCACTGGATTTAATTATGCTTTGGGTGGAAAAATAAGAAAACTTCCTAATTTTATTTACCTTGGCATCAACATTTTTCTTCTCCCCTTTTCGTATTCAAGTATTTAAGATGCAATTCATATTTCTCATATGTCCGCATTAGAATTTTAAAACGACTGAGTTGAAATTGATGGAACTTGAGAATTAACGCGTGGAACTTGAGAATTAGCACATGCAACAACATCAAAGAGCAATTCATATACCTCATCAATGTGTATTTCTACATAAATCATGGCGTATTTCTGGAGCAATGAGAGATGGTCAACACGATTTTCACTGAAACGTACATGAAATATCGGGAATGCTAAGTTAAATTTTGAATATGCATGCTAAATATCTGAAATCTAGAGTCAAACGCGAATTTAAAAATCGAACTGATGTAAAAATGAAAACCAAATGGCATCTGCAAACCTTCAAACTATCAACTAATTTTAGTAAATCTTTTATCTCTGCCTTTAATTAAACCTCTCAAATTAAGATCATCTCCAAAGTTTTCCCAAGCACAACACTGTTTGGCCTCCGTTACCCCCTTTCCTTGAAGCTCTTCATATTTCATTTTATACCCTCCTTACTATAATTCTAATTTTTTCCCTCACTGGTTTAAGATTTTCTCATACGCTCTTACAACTATTTAACCGTAACATCCTTCCTAAACGATCTGCTACCTCTTGATAAAAGATCCTTTTCTTTCTCCGTTCTTAGAATTTCTCCAGCAAATTCCGCCTCCTGAAGATGAACAATAATGCCTCTTCTCCGATATTTTCGAAGCAATATAATAGCATTCATAACTGATCTCACATTTTACCAGCCTCCAATTTTCAACCTCCAATCAAACCCTGATCCTTTATCCAAAAATATCAATTTTATGAACCATTATACGCTCCATTTCATGTTTTAGCTAAGAAAATCTCAATTAATTTTTTCACTCAGAAGTCCTATGTGACCACTCCAACTTCTTTTCAGCAGTTCCTTGTCAATCACAATTCCTCCTCTTTTCCTCTCACCACTGGATCACTGTGGAGTGCCTGGATAAAATTATCCAGGCACTCCACAGATACTCAAACTGCTAGGCTAGTCTTCGGCATTGTTGTTCTATTTTATTTTCTAAACATGTTGTTTTATTTTATTTTCGAAATATGTTGTTCTCTTTTATGTTCTATGTAAAATATTTTCTATATTCTTTTATTTTATCTAAATTTTAAAATCTATTCTCACCTTTCTACTTCCTTAAAATCTATAATCTTCAAGTTAAAATGACTTATCGCCATCTCAAACATGTCACAAATACCTCTCAAGCGCAATACACTGCACTCCTTTAGTGCAGATTATTTAAGCAGTTTGCTATTTGTGAGAACCAAGAAAAACGACAGAACCCCGTAAAACACTACAATCAAATGATGAAAAAATTGCGACGTCATAATGTCGCGGCAGAAAAAACAGTTATGGCCTAAAGCCTCCAAAAAACACTTTGCTTAATAAAAAAGGGTTCATTGAAGAATTATAAATGTTGATTGATTTGTGGGAATTAGAAGAATTTTGTTTTTGAAATTATAACTAAATGAATTCGGTTTATTACCTGCCTGGCCCTCAAAATTTTGATTAGCTATTGTGACTATCTAATTTAGAAGCCCATTAGTATTATACGTCTCATCCATATGTTTGGTGATAATTCCCTACCCCACACCCTAGAAGTGGCATGCAAGGTAGCATAGTAGATATAGATAAATATATACCCCCGTCCGTGAACACAATACAAGAATTGTGCAATCCCATGAAACCGTCAATTACTATTAAACACTATGCTAACGTTTCGCAAAGTTATGACGCAGTTGTCCAAAAAACTAACGTGAAGTTAAGAGAAATTGAAATGCGTTACATGCAGACTGCACCGTGCACTGTGGTTCATGTGTGGTATATTCGTGAAATTAGAATGATCATGTGATAAATTCTAACCTTCCAGACACATGATTTCAAACAGCTCGCTCCCTCGGAAATGAATACCACTGTAACATGGGATTCCCCTAAATAATTTACGGCCCTCTTTTGCGGAAAAAACGTTACACGAAGAGAAATAAAAAAGAACCATCGATTCGCATGAAACACGGATTACCCGAGGGAGGGTACCATACATCCATGCACTTAACCTCGCACATCTAAGCACACAATCCCCAATGCGCGCATTCCCATGTTTTCGGAAACGGAAGCACCCGAAGGGCATGCAGAGGGCATTTGAAATGGGAGATAGGGATGGAGATAATGAAAGACGGGAAAAATATTAAGGGACGAACAGGGATAGGAATAAAATAAGGGATGGACGAAAAATTGATCGTATGCGAGAAATAACTCACGCCTAGATTTGCACAATGTTTTAGTCCGTAAATATGGATCTATATCTAGGTCATATTTAAAACATTTCCGTACGACTGTGCAAATCTGACGCGGATACACTACCTAGTCACTCAATGCATTTACCTGATATTAAACCCGTTGCAGGTGGCATTGACGAGAAATAAATCAATAGTATAGTCAGGTGCACCTCGATGAAGTGAGGCTGGGGCACTTACGTTGAAATACGCATTAGCTACCTGATTCGCATAATCGGTGATATTCATTTATCTTTCTATAAAAGTGTTGCATTAATGGCAATAGCAGAGGTTGCATCAAAAGGAGAAATCCTAGTTTTTTCCCTCAGTTTAGATGATTCTTCGGATTTTAGAGTGCATGATATGCTTTAGAAGGATATAGAAAGTACAACATTGCATAAATAATTAGAGAAATTAAAGACAAAGGTGGGACCAGATCAAGATCGAAGAAATATTTAGTAAAATCCGAAGAAATTTGCCTTGATATACTAGAATGAAATGTGAGGACACTTTGTGGAAGTAAGAAGGCACTATGAAATGAAATAAACTTTTCCACTTTCCTGGTTAAAATCATGTGGAATACTGAAAAGTTCATTAAATGTCATGTTATCTTGATAGGGCGGACTGTAAAGGCTTTGAATGAAGTAGAAAAAAAATAGGTTTAAGTTTAAGAAAACGTTTAAAAAAGGCATTATTTTCCCTAAAAAGACAACACTTAAAATTTCCAAAACACTAGTATTACTTTAGAGATAATTAAAGTTGAACTAAAAGTTCGAATAAGTACGACAGAGATACCTACATGAATAAAAAGTAATGAGATTGAAAAACTAGGACAAATTAAAAGAAAAATTGCGATGGATGATCCTCAAATCTCGAGGGCAGCAAAAATAATTAAGACTTCTATGAAGAGAGTGGGAACTGTTATGTACTTTCCGTACGTATTATATAAGTGATTATTATTTTCTCAAATCTTTTTTAGGATGGATTTTAGGATACTATGTACATAAACAGGCAGACCAAGATAAAATACAAGAAATAAATTACAATATATCATTATAAATACAAATAATCTATTAGCTGCTTTCAAATAAAACCGAGGGCTGATTTGATACCGGATCTGAACTATTAAATGCATTTTATTATCTGATATTATTAGCAACAGTTTAAAACACTAGGTAAATTTTTCCTACGCACAACACGCAACCATAACAGAACCAAGTTTCACTGTTCAACTACCCAAACATTTAGCAAAATTACTGTATTTAGATCTCCTTTTATGCACATATCAGATTGCTCAGTACTGCGTCAATGAGTGAATTTCTACCAAACAGTCATTTTCACACGGTCATTTTTTCGTGTATCTACGTGATTACTGTACGCGTAAATGTGAGTCCGATGTATTTGTATCACTTTAGAGAGATCCTTTAAGAGTTCCTTAAAGGAAAGGGTTCGCATGGGAACGTCCATGAATCGCAATCGCTGGGGGTGCGAAGGGATCGAGCACTATTTAAACCCAACAATTTCGTAGTAATTCTCCTACAATCTGTCTGGCCGTTCCGATTCACAGCTCCAAGTTAAGGGGTCCCAATAATTCCTCCACCCTCAGGGCCGCGAGAAAACTCGAGAGCCCCGCATATTTACAAGTGTGGATTTTTTTCGGAACCCGTTCCCCGGAACGATGTGAAAGGTGAGATGGGGGAAGTCACGGAAACTTCGACGAGGAGGAGAAGCACGGCAGTGCAGGGGAGATGCAACGGCGGCGGTGGGTACGGGAAGGCGGGAGGAGAGGCGATCGAACCCGCCCCTTCCTTCTCACTCGCCAGCCGCAGAGAGAGGGAAATTAAGGGGAAAAGAAATGAGAGACCGAAAAAAAGAGGTGGAAGGAAGGAAAAAAGTTGATGCAACCGAACGTTGGCAGCAATTAAAATTAACGCCTCACGAGGGCAGTCGGTGGATCTGATTCATAAACATAACAACGATTCCCTACGTTTATTTCCACACGTATTTATAGTTCAAGGTGACGCGACAAAATTTCACCGAATGGCGACGTCGACATATGCTGATGATGGCATTCACAGATATCACTCTTTACGGAATTCAATTCAATAAAAATTTCACATACCCACAATCCTAAAGTAGGCTGCAAATGACACCATGAATTTTCGTTCGGAGCTATGTAGTTAGGTACTACATTACTAATCGTGTTGTGATTGATTATTCGTTAACTAGATTGATAAGCTCAGAATAAAATAAAAAGGGCAGGTGAAAAACTGTCTATGCACCATTAAGGCTTTTACTTAAAGCTATAAGAGATTCTGCATCCTTGAACCACTCAAACCACCAAAAGGTCATATTGTGAGGACTTAAGGATTAGTAAGAATGAACCTACAAAATACCTATGCAAAGATACACAATACCTCTTTACAAATATGCACATGTAAACCTAATGGTATGCAAGAACTTATGAAAAACAGTCAATATATGTGTCCGTTTTACCTTCAGTAACTACCTACATGACAAAGATTCGGGTTATCAATTAATACAGTAATCTGATACTCGGGTCTATATCATAGCCCAACCAGTACATTAAGGGATAGATGATATCAAAGCTCATAAGGAGTCTTAGCTTAACTCCATAGCGTTTGGTAATTCTTCCTGGAATGATGGAAGTCATCATTCAATTACGCTATGATACCGGTGTCCGCAGCATATCGTATTCTGCACGCAATTTCAGCTCCTCCGAAAATAATAAGATAAATAGGACCAATTTCATTTAACAGGGTCCTTTTTTCAAGGAGAATGGAAGAGTGCGAGACGGAGGAAGGGTTTGAAAATGGATGGGAGCGAGGAATGAACCTAACAAGGTGCGAGAGAGAAGGAGCGAGGAAGGGAAGAGAAACGGAAGAATAAAAAGGCTAAGCTTAATGCACAGGTGAATAGCTGCATTAAATGTATATAGAGGTGGGAGGGGAGTTCGGGGGGTGGTGGGTGTGGGAAGGGGAGGAAGAACCAACATCCAATCTCTCCGCTACGAGGGTCGCGAGGACGGGGTGGGGGAGATAAAGAGAAGGGGGCAAAATGCACGGGGAGAGGATTCCACCGGAAGGTCGCGGGATTGAAAGTGCACGCGGGGTCAAGAATTGGGTGGGGGAAGAGTAGGATGAGAGCGGCAAGAGGGTGGAAGATTCCGCTACGGAGTAGAGATGGGGGTGACTTCTCGGTGATCGTGGATACGGATGAAATGAGTGGGGAGGGCGGTGGAAGGGGCGGGCGGATTTTCGAGGTTCGGTGACAGAAGGGGTAAAAGGGGAAGAAGGGAGGGAGTATTAAGGGGCCTGAGTTACGGGAATTCCCGGGTGAGTTCGTGAAGGAACGATAGTGACGAAGACGCGGTGGAGGGAGAGGGAACATTCGCGGATTCTCCACAAAAAGGAAAGGGCGCAAGTCCTCTCAGAGAATCAGGGAGGAGTGGAAGAAGGGTTGTCCTCAGGAATTTCCAAATTTTTGAAGCTAAATTGAGTATCGCTCGCTAGAGGTACTCCGGAATTTGACTATGAGAAAGTCAAACATTGTCATCAGGATAGGAAGTAGTTCCGAAATGTCAACTCCTGGTTGAAACAGAAATTACATTAGCAAAAGACACCTAAATTAAAGTAATGGACATACTAAAAATACCATTAAACGCTCCCCGGTGCACGTTGGCCAGTTAATGAGCAAGAATCCGCCTAGAAAGGACTCATTTAGCTATCAATCCATTCACACTCGAGTGCAATTATTTTTGGTCAAGTTGGTGATTCGCAAACAGACTTGAACAAAAACAACCCAACATTGGACACACAAAATTCACAACAATGAACATATAAAATGTTTAAAAAATAAGGTGGCTCAACTACATTTCTTTTAGCCACTATTAAATAAAGACAAGGAAAGAATATAAATGAAATAAATCTCGGGTATTTGGTTGAAAAGCGGTTTTTTAATCCCTAAGACCGCTGGACAAAAAATTCACGCGGATCTGTGAAGCACAAATCATTCACAGGTGTTAGATATCTCTTCTCTGAAACATAGTTTATGCTCCTCAGATTGTGGAGCCTTACCACGGATTTTTTCGCTAGAAGGACACGAAAATAAAACTTTTAGGGCAATTGTAAACGATGGGTAATGTAGATTTTCAATTAAAAATCCATACTGCCATACTTTCCGTCAAATATTTTGGCAATTAATGAAGACAAAATGTTAAAAATCTCTCTGTTGTTAAAAAGTTTAAAAAAATAAAGTTAAAACGTTAAAAGATAAAAAGATATGGAAAATAGCAACCGTAAAACCAATTTTTATAGCTAAACACAGGTAAAATTAAGAATATTTATATAATTGCAACCGTATCAATTATAATAAAGTTAATACAGCAAAACCTAAACATAAGTAAATACGGTAAAATGCAATTTCTGATTGGCATCCTGATAAATACTTGATGCTAAAGATCGAATGGTAGTCAAATGATTAAAACAAGGTAGTCTCGAATGTAAAAAATTAAAACTAGGCCACCTTAGTAATTGCTAGGTTCATATCATGCGTCGGCGTCTACGGTCATTTGTACGGAGCACAATTCATCATTTGCACTTAAAAAAGGTTTACTTTATCATAAACGCTGGTAGCATTTCATAAATTACCTAATACTTAGAGTAGCATATGGTATTTACCTAATTGTATACATGTATACTTACTAAAATACTTGAAATTATCGATATAAGTAAATTAAATAAAGGATGTTCAACAACAGCATATTGCTAAATCGTATTTTTCAAATCTATCTTCTTAAACGTAAATGAGCGATTAGAACCTCAAATATATTTCTGAGACATAATCTGAGCTAACACTGGTTGGCCGCTACATTCTTTTTTACTTCAACCTTCTTGAGGCTTTTATATGAAAATACTGATAAACAATCAAGCATTTGAAAATCGATTTTAGGTATCGAAAATACCGCGATAATTAACCATATCACTGCACGTGTGATAAAATTTCTCTTTTTTCCTAGCTTGGACACAGGTGTAGATATCAATGCTCCACCGGTACCGTATCTTCGGGATACGTACACGGACTGCATGCAAAAGTACTCGGCAATATAAGGAGAAAATGCTGCTACCATTAAGAAGCACAATGCTTATTTCCTAGGCAAATGGGGGCGTTTACTCGGAATCGAAATCGCAATTTTGTACACGAAATCGTTAGGTGGAAACGAAAAACGAATTTTAGTGAAAAAATTAATCTTATAACCACAACCATTCACTCATAAATCAAAAATTAATATAAGCAAAAGGTGACGCCCACCGAAAATGCTGCTGTGATAACATTGACGTCATTTTCCTCCCGTCCTTGACTGCTTTCAGGGGAGGGGGAAGGGAGTGGAGGGGGGTTCTCGGAAGGTCTGCTCGCACAGATGCTGTCGAAATCGCTCCCATTGGCCGAGTCAGCTGTGTCCCTCCCTTTGCGATAAGGCGAAGTAGCTTCGCGGGCTCAGTTGTGATTGGACGAAGTCGATATACATCAGAGGTTGCACCACACCCACTTTTCCGAAAGGGTTAAAAACATCAGTTTTTCGCCGCTTATAACTCGGGAAATAATTGTCGGATCAGAAAACGGAAAAATACGGGTCCTTTTATTTTACAAACTCTATCAGATTCGGCAATAAAAAAAATATGGTAAACGACCCCATTTGAGCTTTGTAACACTCTCTATCTGCAAGCTCTCTATCTCACATCATAACAAGGTAACAAAAGCGCTTTCGCGGTTTTATTTTATCGCGGCACTTCTCTGAAAAAACCTTCTTCGGGCAGCTTAAAAAACACCAACGAAAGCAGCTCATAAACAAATCCTGCAGGGAGCCAGACAGAGAAAAGGAGAGAGAGGAGATATATGTATAAAAGTACGATTTAAGAATCCTGCATCGCTCTAAATGGAAAAAATAAAATGCGTTGTCCAATGAGATCGAAGGTCGTTAGGACTTTGTACTTGAGGGTCACACATGTCCCTGCAAGGAAGCGGTAACGATCTGTTGTGAGTAAACCTTTCGGAGAAAGTAATCGAAGGGTGGAAGGACGGAAGGTAACGAGGGACGGAGACAGAGAGAGGCGGATGAGAGAAAGCGGGAGAGGGAGCAGTTGAGAGCGTGATGGGGTCTTAGGGTGAAGGGGCGGGGACGCGCAGCGAATTTGGGAAATGTGAGAGAGAAGATTAGGGCTACGAGCAACGTAGCCGGGAAAAAATGACGAGGGCCGCAGAGTATATATCGTGAGAATCATCGGGTTTGTTCGCACGCAAGACCCAGAACACCAAGAACAAGCTGCGTACAACTTGGGGACGCAAGCTAAGAAAACATTATTGCACACACACTGCACAGTATCACATAATTATTTTATAAAAGGATCCAGCTTTACGTTTAGGGTGCGTTAAAATAATAAATATCAGACCAAATATCATAACGAATCGTCATCAAATAGATCAAAGATAAAATGTGTTTCAGTTATGCAAAAGGAAATGTCAAAAATAGACAAACGATGTTGCAGACAGGTGTAAGACAATATGTAACAAACCAGTGACCAACCCGAGGGTTGCCCTAGTTAATGCGTGTTTTGAGATAGATAATATCGAAACTAACTTAACGAATCCCGTATATTCGGCTAGGTAGAGACAAGTCCTTGCACCTACCTACCGAGGTTTTCCAGGAAGATCTTTTACACAGCTAGGGTTTGACTGTACATGTCAATAGAATGTTCCTCTGAAGGTTCCTCCAAACCAAAAACCTCTCGTAAGTAGCCCAACGCTTAGTGAACAACCACGCCTTCACATCAATACAAAACGAGTGGAAATATGAAGAATTTTTCTCAAGCTTTATTATAGAACAGGTGCGTGCTGAAATTAAATATTACCGATATCTCACTAGACAGTAAACTCTGCATGCAGTATCTCGTCGTTATGGTTTAAAGTCCATTTGTAATCAAAATTGGAAAATTACTGTCCCCCTCATTTTTACGTAAACATCACACTGCAAAAGCAGAGGAATTCCAAACAAAATTCCATTATATAATGGAATAGCAAACGTAATTCGGTCGGAGTGATTTGACTACCTAATTTGAATATTAGTATTAGTTCATACGAAAGTGAACTTATATTGTTTTTCTTAACGCTAACACCTTACTCTACGTCTCAGAAGGCTTTTGAAACCTTTAAGAGGCTAATGAATAATGGCTCACTTCATGTGCTTGATGAATGCTGACGCAGGTATAAAACAGTATCCTAAACGAATATAAGATCTTAAGGAGAAGTACAGAACGAGAAGTAATAGGACTATCCCACCGACCAGAGTTGGTAGGACTACTCAACAGGATCTCTGCTACGTAAGATAAGCTACAAAAATAATTTGCATGATTCCTTTCCTCGCTCTCACTCTCTCTGATCACACCCACATTTTACTTCATTCCACTGAGTGTATCAGCGTAAGAACTCTAACCGTAAAAATCATAACAACCACAAGGTTGGGACACGATTTTAAAGGTAGGGGAGTGAATCAGGCATGTACTAAGAGATCCTGCTGGTATGTAGGAAATCAAGCGTGCGCCGGGGCCTACTCCAGTAGGGTACAAAGTGAAGGTCGATTGGGTAATCAATTTGGGGACGGAAATCCCCGACCCAGGCACCCCTTGGAGACCCGGCCCTGGCTTGTAAGGGGAATTGGATAATTCGAGTCCCCAAACTTAATGGAATATACGTAATATTAGGTCGGGGCTCGGTTTTAGAGCAGGGGGAGCAGAAAATTTCATACCAGGCCTGAGCGATTTGGGAAGCAATGCTGTCAAAAACTGATTTAACGGGTTAAAGCAATCACTGCTAATCGCAGACGGGCAAGGAGATGGCACCAGGCGTTCTTGTTTTCAATGAAAAATCAACTCGCTCATAATTAGACACCACTGCAGACTTGAAACACGGTGGCACGCAAGGACATATTAATTAATTCGATTGTCGCTCACGCAGTCGAATGGTTTTCGTCCAAAATATTAGCGAAAATTATTACATTAACTAACATTCACGAAACCAGTCAAGTGATATCGTTCCACGAACCTCAAATCAGATGAATATTTCCATGAAATAACGCGTGTGGCGTAATACATAATCCTGAGTCAAGACCACAGCCATAAATGTTGCCCACAGCATTCAGTATTGCCAGCTCGCTTGAAACGTCCGAGAAGGCGTGATCGCACTAAATGACAATAAAAGGTATCGTATTTGAAACACTTCTTCCCATCAAAGTGATGCAAATCAGTAGGAAGCTGTGCACGCAGTATGACGAATGAACTCAAGGAGTTGCTTACGAAGCCATTATGAATTACTCCTTAGAGGTTTTTTACTAGTAGAGTTTAAAGCACAGATATCATATTTTCGCGAACAGCGCAAATTTCACCCTTCGTAATTCGTTTGGAGAACATAGAGGATTCGGGCAAAATGAGAATAATTTACCCATGATTGGGTCTACAATATAATGATGAGAAATAAAAGAAGCATTTAGACCCAACGAGTTTTCAAGGCATTTCAGTAAAACCTAGATGAATAAATACAAATATTAATTAATTTCAACCTCGGAATTTTCCTTCCCATATGCTAATAAGAAATCAGAATACCTACAAGTGGAGGAATGACTCTCCAGAAAGCTTACAGGAAAACGTGCTGTGGTGGATTTCTCTTCCGAAGAGCGAATAACTTGGCGCCCTCAATTGATTTTAGTTCCTAAGAGTTACTCATCTTAATGTATCATGATAAAGTTCAAGAGAGCGTTAAGCTTCGGATGAAAGCGTCCGGGGTTCTAATCCCAACGAAACCTCTTTGAACACCTACCAACTTAAAGCACGCTATATAATAATATAAAAATAATATTTAAAAAAATATAACTCTATATAATTTCTAGAAATGGGAGCTCCGTAAAAAGAGAAGATCAGTAAAAACAAATGTAGCCTCCACGGAACCAGAACCTGACGGGGGCCAGATTCTTTTTCTGTACCACATCCGCATATAATCCTTTAAATAAAATTAAGAGCATCCCAGAAAATCTATCCTTTTTTGGGAGTTTTTTGATACGTCACTTATCAACCAGGGAAGAATTATGAAAATCCTAAACTGATTAAATATAAGGGCTTCTTTACCCCGAACGGGAACCATATCTTTTAATCATTCCCAATATCTGTATTTCCTATTTATCCCCAGGGTCAGTATCACATTTTCATATACTGGGAAAATGGAATTCCTACGAAATGAGGACTTTAGTTTTAAACCTGTATAACCCAGTAGTAGTCATTTTTCATTACAATGATCGAAGACATGTTGAAACCATGTTTGCAATTTCGACAATTGTCAAAAGACCAAATGATTGACCCTAATGGAACATTTCCATTAACGTGCTAGAAAAGCACATAAATTATAAATTCAACAACCCGAGTATGCTTTACCGTGATCGACTACATTTACGTACGCCATCGCCTCAAGAGCGAAGAAAGCATGTACAAAGTGAGGGCAAATATTGATGCGAGAGAGGGACACGAACGTGGAAAAGAGAGGTTGATGGGAGCAGAGATACGAAACCTTGCCCGCAATCGAAAAAACTCAAACTGCCGCCCGCATTAAAGATAAATACAGAGAGAGAAAGAGCACAGCATGTACGAAAAGAGACCACCATAACGTCTCCCTCTCTTTCGAGATGGGCGGTGAGCTCAAAGCGTCGAGCACACTAGTGAACTCGTGCAATAAAATATGCCGGGCAGACTTTCTCCACTTTTTGATCGTCCCACGTCCCAGCCTAAGACCACCCACGTAAAAAAATAAGTGGTTTTACGGATCAAAACCTTGACATTTGGACTCCATCGACGCCGATCACACTTATTTTTGTTATGCTGTCGACTTCGTTGCATGATGTATACCAACAAATTGCTTCATGTAACACTATCAAATTAAAAAAAGACGGTAATTCTGATGTGAAGATCTGATTGCTGTTTAAAATCTTCACTTAAAGAACACTGATAAAAATGAAAATAAAATACCAGAAACAAACTATTTTTATGAGCAACTATAGAAATATTTATTGTGAAATCTACTACGTAATAAATGACTTATTAAATAAATAAAAATTTCGACCAGCCACGCTGCTGGATAAAACATAGGCGATCACCACACGACGATTTATATTATTTCTTTCATTGGTTTAGTTGACATTTATTTTGAGCCTTGCTCGACTCTTTGTTCACAACTTATAATGGTACAGTCGGTTACTTTTAACTTACATTGACTACTAGACTTGTGGGCATCGGGTAAGCCTTCTTAGTAAGACTTTTCTTCAAATGGTATTAAAATGATTTGCCCATCGCGTTATCACGTTATCATTTACTCTATATTTAATGCAAATATACGCTGAAAATCGTGAAAATTCAAAGAGAATAGGCACTGCAAAAGTTTGTTCACCACTCAGAGATCGCAAACATCAAAGGAAATCATTTTTCTACACCGTGAAATTTTACATAAAATGCATAACCTACAGTATAATATGTATACCATGCCCGGTATATGTCCGGTGCGGAACGGTATAACATGCCCGGAAAGGCAATTACACATGGGGCATTACTTATAGACATATTTGCTCGAATACTCGTCTTTCCATATGTGCGCTCCAAAAAGTTAGCACCACCACAACTGGGATTAGTACTATGCTCCCACAAACCAATTAGAGAAATCAGACGACGAACATTTAATCTTTTATCATTTAATTACGATTGGAAAAAACTCCTTTCAGGCACCCACTGTAAGACTTCCGTGCAACTGATTAAATAAAAATATCAGGAATAAAAATAAGGTTCAACTTTTCACAGAAGTTGTATTTAAAATAATCCAAACTAAGAACCGAGGAAATAAATTAAACGAATCTACAACCTTGACCGTTCACCAGTGAAATCACAAATGGCTACAGAATTCACCCTATCTTGCTATTTAAATTTCAACTTAGATTCCATTCGAACTTTTTCCCGTAAAAATACTTCAGTGATGGAAGTCTGTAAGAAATCACCTCCGAAATCAGAACTTTTCCCGGCGGGAAACGATCAATTCTGCACACGAACGAACAGATTGCGGGAGAACATTCAAGTGCAAGGCACAATGCGCTCCGATCCCAAGTAAGGGTCCACCACTGTGCCTCGAGCCACGCGAACTCATGCCTGTCATCGTGTGCAGAAACCGCTGGCGGGAAACGAAAGAGGGAACGCGGGACGGAGGGCATTTGGAGGCGTGACATTTTTTCGGAGCTCATGAATAGAGGAGACGATGTCTGTGATGGGGTGGATGAGGAAAAAGAGGTGCGAGCGTTATGGTGGAAGGAGGGAGTTAACGGCGCAACCGGGGAGTTGCTATCGCCCCCCTTTTCCCGCTCGGGATGGTTTTAAAGCGGTGCGTCCCTGAGGAGGAAGGGATATGCCATACCGATCACGAGAAGGTGCGAGGTCGAGTTGGAGAGGAGAGGCAGGGTCGGAGAGGAGCACGAACGGAGGGAGGATTTCTATGGGGCGAGGATTAGATGGGACCAGGGGAGAAGGGTTACAGGCGTGCAGGGCACCTCTAGCTGGGGCGAGCGGTTCGCGTGTCGGGCGAGGCGGGCAGGGACGAAAGGGTTTGGTCGGAGCGTGAGTTGGTGTGGGGATGCTCCCACCAAAAACGTAAAAGGGTATCGATCCGGACCCTTCCCCCCTCCCCCGCCCCGAAAAACCCCTTTTTCGGTGGGTCGACTGCGACTGAGGGGTGGAGCGTGCATCTCCTCACATAGACACACACACACTCTTTCACACATTCCCCCACGCCCCTGCCGTGGAAAGAGGAAGGTGTTACGGTGTGCTATGGTGACGGATGAAGACTACGACACTTTTCGGGAAAGGAAAATGGTGGTAAGGCAGAGAGAGGGGCTATTATGGTATTATGAGAGATCGAGAAGGGAAATGAGCTAGATGAATTCCAAACCCCACTTTTTCACCCGACAACATAAGCCGTTCGCTTAAATTCCCGCCCCGTGGATCTGTCCGATTACGGTAATGTTTTTGCATGTCCCATTCCCTTAATTTCCCGTGCATGACGAGATAATTCATCTGGAATAGAGGCAAAACCTTAAGAAGATCGAACAATAGTAAGTGTGGGCATCCCATTCTGGGAAGGAAATAAATTCTTTTAACGTCACTTAATCCACAAGATCGATTAGTCAAAATTATGTAGGTCACACTATTTTAACGGGGTTGGTTGGAATGCAACATACTAGTCTACTCTCAAGCATACAAGGTTTGGTGGCAAAGGCATATCTAATTAAACACTTTTTCGTAAAATGTAAGCATTCTCAGATTAAATATCTGACTTTAAAGCCCCAGGTTTTTAAATCTAAGAATAGCGGACCAACTTTTTACCTTCTCTCTACAAAGGCGATAAAAATTGGGAAGTATCAGAAATGGGAATGGGACTTAGGATGTAAAAATCGCAATGGACAGGAAGTAAGAGGAATGAAGAAGTGTTGAGCCTGGCTGTGGAGGAAAGAAAATTGCTGACGAAAATGCGATGAAGGCAGTGTAGGTGCTACTATTTTTTAGTAGGAGCAGGTACTTAGGAGCGATGGAATTTTGAAGGCCGCACCCGAAGAGTACGTCTTTACGAGTTCACTTGCTGCGTAAACACTAATGAATAAGAAATGAACGTGGTATAGCTAGTATGAAGATTGTAGGAAATACAACGCTATGAAGAGATATCAAGTGTGGAGAAGGAGCCGTTAGATTACATTTTCAAGTTTCAGGCTTAATATTTTGGAACTGCCTCACAGGAAAATAATTATAACTCAGGTGAAAATTACATTGCATGTCGAAACCATGTTCGACAAAAATAAAATGAAGAATGTTCTAAGTTATAATTATGTCCCTGGCTTGTATATGAATGATACAATTAAGCGTCTAGACTTTTCATCAAAAACTACCCTAACCGGTAGAAAACCATCTATCAATTAAAGGATATCTCGAATACAAATGAAGATGGCTTTCACTCAACCTAACCTCCCGAAAACCATGCTCATCGGTACCGAAGAACACTGTACTTTTAAGGAATAACAGAAAATTACTTACAGTTGCACTCCCTACACTTTCGCACAAATGGAATGCTAACGATATCGACTTGTAATATCTGGGGCCACAATTGCCGTCGAAATAATTTACCGGGACAAATATTTTACCTTCTGATAAGGGCTCACTGATCGTGATATTTTTAAAACGGCACATAGTTTTTTTTCGCCACTCACACTAACACACCACACAATCATTGATGACAATATATATAGACATATCAGTAAAATTAATACAGATAAAAAAGTGCAAATACGAGCTAAGGTCCCAGGCGAAGGAGAACAGGGGCGAAAGCTGATGAGGACATAACGTTGGGTTTTAAGAGAGAATATGAAAGTAAATCGTAAAGTTTGCTCTGATCAATCAAAATCTATGCATACTTTTCTGAATAGGCTTTTTTATTTAAAATCATTAATATCAGATCAGTTGCCCACAGCTGAATGGATACAATAGCTTTTTGTCAAATAAAACGGCACCTTCATCTTGAGGAAAACAGCTCAACGTATACAAAAAAGATCCATTAGGGGAAATTCCTTCACTTCAAGGAAAAGACAGTTATTGCCGCTTCTGGAAGTGCGAACGTTTTGCGCTCCACGTACTATTATTTATGGAGTCATAATTGACCCCAGGTGCAACTGCTCCAAGCATGATTGCTCGCCATTTTTCACACTTCAGAAGCTCCCCAAGTTAGAGACCTTTATAAAGGTTGTTTCACCTTTAATTTTGTCACTCCTAAAAACTTCCCATTTTTCTCCCTTAATAACAATGGAATGATTTCCCTCTTTTTGATACGTAATAAAATGAATGAATGGGATTTTGTGATACCAAAGTTAAGAATATCAAAAATTACTGAGACCTTAAAATTTTAGCATGCACGCGCATAGAAATGTCAATGGAAATGTAGGTATACTTGCAAATCTACGAAATTTTATTGTATTAGTAATATGGTAGGTAACTGGCATGCTGTCTTACTCAGTAAGCCGCATTTATATTCTCGAATTTCGGTGACATAATCGGGAAATAGAGGTCAGAAAAAGTAGAGCATAAAAAACAATTCCTAAGCGAACTTACATTTGACGAATGATTCCACCTGAAATTTCGCATTCCATCGCTCACAACCCAGCTCACTCCTATCAAGCCGTACATTTAGCCAGAGCAATTCATTATTTACGCCGCCGGGTGGGTGGAATTCAGGAGGAACCATTTTTTAAAAGTAAAACATAAAGACAAACATTGATATTTCGCAATATATATCATCAGCTCTTCTGTTTGAAAAAAATATTCTCTCTTTGATGGATAAAATCTTAACTAGAGGAAAAGGAAAAACGAGTACTGAAAGCGGGGCAGAGGGAAGTTCATGAGGAAGTTGGGGTTCTTTCTTTGGCCTCGGCACGCTGAGTGAGGTGGTGCACCACAACTCCGTAGTGGCGGTGAATGCCAAGAAAAAGGAGATCTCAGCAGCGTATAATGAAAAGCTTTGGAAGGCTTTGTGTAACAAAAGCCGCATATTTTCCCCAAGCGGCTGGAACATTCTCCCGCGACGTCTATTTCCCATACCAGCGATGAATACGACAAAAATCCATGCGGCCGACCTCTCATCACGACGGACTAAAAAATATTTAAAAGGTTCCTGGATGTGTTAATGTGCCAAATAGAAAATTAAGAGAGCAAATAAAAATAGTGGCGGTCAGAGAAAGAAGAAAGAGCGGAATATAAAATAATAAGTTTACTCATCCACCTGAAAGCATGAAAGGAAACTTAGTAATTCCGGACTAAGCTTTGGCTACATGTGTTTCTCTGGTATATGCTGGTCAGGGGTAACTTGAAAAGTGAAAGGGTTACAACGATTAAGTGGGGAGGGTACTGAGCCTCTGGAGATAGATTTCTGATTTACTTACGTATTCAGTAATAGGCAAGTGTGAAACACGTAGGCTTCGCTCGTTCTATCACACAAAAATAATGGATGAGAGTTGATTCGCAAAATTAAAGTTGTTGCTGAAATAGGGACGGTCAAGAAAGAAAAGCAAATACGCAGTATATGGATTGTTTGAAAAAGAGTCCAAAGGAAACACAATACCATTAAAATATGTATCAATTGATTTTATCACTATTCCTGAGAAGAATACTCATACGCACAGCTTTCATATCTATCTATCACTGTGTTGGGATCCGTAAAAAGTGGCAGTAGTAACACAAAGGTCAACCTAAGTCATTCGTGAGTCACACTCCGGACATTCGCGTCAGGTTTGTCTTAGGAACAAGCTTAAGTCAGAGAGGGCGATATTTACTGTACATCCGGAGCATATCGACATTAAATTATGCCACTATTTCCTACCTACTTTGCGAAGGAGGGGAAAATGTATAGAGCAAAATATACTTTTAAAATAACAATTCTTGTACCGTGATATTTTACATTTTTCAATCATTCACTGATAGAGCGACCCACAAAAGTTGACGTGGTATTTTGATTTCAATTAGAATATCTTTATTCGTTTGCCCCTGTTATGGCACCTAGGCAGGTAAGATCCCTAAGATCGATGGCGTTCTTACGTCACTGCAGCGAATAAGCTTGCATAGACTTAAGATAAGGAAAACTCCTAAAAGTGTAAATGACCGCAGCAAGCGAGGAAATAGTATTGATGAAATTGGCGAAATGTTGAGGTTGAGGACCGTATGTTCCCGACATACACCGTAGTTTTGAGATGTGAAAAATAGATTTAAGCATTACATTCTCTTTTCGAACATCATTTCGGAAAATAAGATATCATTACGGTTCAGTGACCTTCCTGATTCTATGGAAATTACGCTATTAGTTTTAAAACGCGACAAAATGTAACCCGATTTTAATACTGAGTTCTCCAAAGAAAGAAAATATACCAAACGGATTGCTTCTTGACATTTATTTAATCCGCAAGGGAAACTTATGCGGCAGGAAAACTAAGTTTGATTTGGAAAACTAAGAAATGAACATTCCTACCTAAAATGTATTCCTCCATCATGTTCCTACCAACCTACAAAACGCCAAGATTCCCCGATGAAAAATCCACAAGATATCCTTTGGAGGAATCAACGTTTGCATCATAGTACATCAATACAGGAGAAAACAGGGGAAAGTTCTTATAGGAGACTTATCGATAGATGCAAAATAAGATAGGATAATAACTATCAGATATTTACTCAATGAAGGTCAATACTTATAAATTCTTCCAGTACACAAAAATGTGTATTAGAGTACGTTAGTAATTGAATAGATATAATTGAATTGAATATCCCACATAGAATATTCTGAGTGCACCACAATGACTAGCGACTAAGCTGTGAGTATTCTATCACAATATTAATATCATTGTTGGTCAGGAAAGATTTAATTACATTTTGTCTACGATCTACGTGGCATTTTCGCCGTTACATTGTCACCTTAAGCCTCACGGTCAATTTCAAAACAAAAATATTTTCCAAAACGTCAAATTTTAATGATCTCCAATGGAACTTTGAATAAATCAATGCTTTTAATTACACATCGTCAACAAAGAAATATAAAAAACGGCTCAAAAATTAAAATTTTGACTAGTAAAATCAAAAGCACTTTCAAGTGCCCTCACACCTCTATCATTTTTGCTCCAACAATTTCCAATCAGTGATGAATGGTCTTCCTATTAGTAGAATTTTGTATTTCCTTAGTACATTGAGGCATGAAGCACAAATATATATGATTAGGGGAAGTCCGTTTAATTTGGACCACATAAATTCAATTGCATATAACTTATTCCACAAGTACACTACAAAAGCAGCATCTTTACATTACAAACTACACCCGATAAGAATGGCACTGATAGGTCTATATTTCACTATTGCTTTCAGGTATGGAATTAAAAAATGTTTTAGGAAAGTTTTGGTTTCGTGTAATTTGGACCGGAACCCAAAATTACGTTTTATCATGAGAATTCTTACAAACTAACATGTTTTATTTCTTTTAATTATTATTTATAATAAGTGATTTACAAACAAGTTTTCACTAAAGCAGGCAAGGGGAGTAGCATCGTGAGGGGAGTAGCATGGATAAAGAAGCTTACTTTAGCAAATGCGCGGATTTTCTCAGTGACAATTCTTTTATTACCTTCCCCAAGGATCCAACCCAACTTTTTCAAAGACGCGTCAGGAAGGCCATAGCGTCATGTCCGGGACTTTTTAACGAAAAGGAGAATTTTAAGCTAATTCAAATGAATCCCCTCCCCCCCAGATTATTTGGCCTCCCCAAACTTCACAAAGAGGGAACTCTTATCAGACCCGTGGTCTCAAACATCGGAGCACCGACCAACAAATTGGCAGCCAAACTCAACGGCATCTTTAGAGACCTCACCTCATTCCCCTCAAAATATAGTATCACGCACTCCTTTCAACTAGCGGAACGTCTTAAGGAAATCAACCTACCAAAGAACTGCAGGTTGGTATCTTTCGATGTCGATAATCTTTTCACTTCGGTCCCCATTGACGAGACACTCAGATTGACGAGACTCATACTACAAGATTCGCTAGTCAACAACGTCATCGTGGAGGAATTTCAATCCGTCCTGGAAACCTGCATCCAACAGAATTATTTCCTTGTTAACGGCAAATTTTACTACCAGACGGAAGGCCTAGCCATGGGCTCACCCCTTTCCCCATTGCTGGCCGAGATTTTTATGGATAATTTAGAATATAAACTTTTTAATTCTGGACATATTCTTTTAAACAATGTGACGTACTGGTTCAGGTATGTGGATGATATGTTATGCTGCTGGTCCGGTAGCGATCGTCAGTTGGATTGTTTTTTAAACCTTTTAAATAGCCAACACCGTCGTATCAATTTTAAGATGGAGAGAGACTTTGAAGGACGGTTGAACTTTCTAGATTTGGAGCTATCTATAGTTAACGGCAGACACAATTTCGGGGTATTTCGGAAACAGTGCTATAAGGACGCAGTTATTCCAATGGACTCTTCTCATCCCATGTCTCATAAGCTTGCAGCTTTCAACTCGCTGATTCACTGACTGGTGACCTTACCTTTGCAGCCCCCTGAGTTTAACAGAGAGTTGGAGATAATTAGACACATTGCTTCTGCGAATGGCTATCAAGGGCATATAATCGATAGCATACTGCGTAAAAAAACGCCAGAAGTTGGCCATGAATAATATTCACACTCCTTCAGTGCCCCCACTAGAACCTAGGAAGTGGTGTAGATTGCCTTATATTGGCAATCTATCTCTTCCAAAATAGCTAAAGCATTTCCAAAAGACAAACTTAAAATCTCTTTTTACAATTCAGTGGCGTTGGATAACCTCTTATGCCACTCGAAGGGCAGATTTCACCCAATCCTCCAGTCGGGAGTGTACCAGATTAAGTGCAGTGATTGTGCAAAGTGTTATATTGGGCAGACGGGTAGAAACTTCGCCACCCGTATGGATGAACACCGCAAATGTTGGGAGAAAGAGGACCCATCTTCCCTCGTGGCCAAACACCTCTTGGACACAGCACACAACTGCCTATTCCACCCGGAGATACTCCACGTGGAGAGGGAAGGCCGGAGATTGGACGCGCTGGAACAATTTGAAATTGTTCAGCAAGGAGAGGAGTACCTCATGAACGGCCAGCTATTCAAATGTCACTCCCCACTCCTAGCGATTACTTTCCCTAAATCACTCATTGACTCGCCACCAGTGTCCCCCCCTCCCCACCTAACACCTCCTCCCCTCGCCCAACACTTCCCTCCCACGACCTCTCCTAGATGGGTATATAAACAGCTTTCTGGGCTCATAATTTTTGTACCTGATGATGGCTTAACCGCTGAAACGCGTTGTACCACTGATAAAAAACATGTGGAATAAGTGCTATATCTTGTTGTTTATCATGATTTACAAACAGTTTAATTGATCAGTATTCTCCATTAACATTCTATTTATGTATGTTAAAATGTAATAGGTATTCGTTATTTCAGATGTATATGTTAAAAAAAAATAAAACGGTCAATGAATATAAAAACAAACCAATGGTTTTCCTTGGCTGATATTATGCGATTAGATTAAGGTTTTAGTATCTAAAGGCAGCTATCAAAGTAATTATATTTCTCATGACTTAGAACAGCACAGTCTTCAAGTACCCCTCGTATTTTTCAAACTGTATCCAAACATTTTTTCAAGAGTCCCCACAAGCAAGACTCGTAGCCTTTTTAAAAACTTGAGGTTTCGATTCGTTAACCGAAAATTTATACTTCGCTGTAAATAGTCTTCTCCATGTATTACTCTCTCTAAAAGGACCTGCGTTGGTAGACATCATTTCTGACTCCTTATAAGGAGTCCTGGCTAAAACAACCGGAGATGCACAGTTCGTCCTCTTTGCTTTTGCCACGGACCCTCAGATGAGGTTGAAGGAAGTGGAGTAATTTTCTCAACAGGGTTAAATCCTTCATTTATTGAATCTTCCTGCTGGGTTTCAGGATTAAATGCACGGCATAAATTTTTAGTTTCCTTTGCCGTAGATTCCTCGCCCATTCTAGCCTCACTTTAAAGCAGAAATCTTCTAGGTTATCATAATCATCATTCAAGAATCCTGAGATTGCTTTGACTCAGCTCTCCACTCAATTCTCCTATCAGCCAACTTCTTCATATTTTCGTATTTCTTCTCTTACACTCTTTCACATCCTTCATCACTTATTCTATAAATCTCACACAAGGCCTTCCTCTACCAATCTTTTCATTCACTTGTTTTTCGACGTTTGTCTTCATCAGGCCATCATGCCTCGAAAACTGTGGCCGATTAAGTTGACCCAAATTCTTCTTAGTGTTTCCAGAAGACTTCTCTTTTCTCCCACTATTCTGATGACTTCCTCGTTACTTGGTCGATCCATTCAATCTTCAATATTCTTCTGTAGCACATCATTTCAATCTTATTGATATCTATAGTAGGTATTTTCAAACAAAGCAAAGAATCTATTCACCTCGGCTTAGTTAAACCCCCAATCACTTGCCGGCGATGTTGGCTTGGTTTAGGAATAGCCAGGATTCATGTGTCATAAATCCCGAAAACCACTCTTTTCCATCTAATTTGCTGCTATAATTGAAGCGAGTTTTCAACTGATTTCGCTCAACATTTTCAAAGGTAAGCTTCTCTACTCACTTCGCTCCGGATCAAAATTGAACTGTCACTTGCCGAGATTGTATTGTGAAAATGATTCAGTCGATTCAAAAAACTTGTAAATGTTGATTTGGAAATAATTATAAATATTTATCACCGTTCCTAAAGAATTACCTGAGATGTGACGTAATTTCTTCCATCAAAGAATACAGGATAATACCAATTCTAAAATATCTTCACAAAGAAGAGACAGTGAAAAAGGCATTTTATAATAGTTTTCCTAACACAAGTATTACTTCGTGGGTTTGTTAAATACGTTTTTGGCTAACTTTTGTAGTGGTACTCAGTTAAAAGGGTTTCATGAAGCAAACAAAATTGTTTCGGCTTGTCCCTCAGCCGGTGGGATGGGGTTCAGGCAATCTGGGTCGAGCAAATATTATTTGGGAATGAAGCAATGCCGAGGTAAACTAGACGCCTCAGAAAACAACTCCTGACATAGGAGTTGTTTTCTGAGCCTGTTACATGCGAACTTTTAAATTTCAATATTTTACTGTAGGAGGAGAAGGGATGTGGTGGGAACGCCTTAATAATGCATGTCCGTGTTATTTGGACCGGTCCAAAATATACACTCTTCGGTGGTGCGAAATAAACGATAAGGAACAAAATCACAAGTGACTTGTGAATTTCACAGAGGCATCTTTATATACATTCAAGACACTTCCTTTGCGCTTATCTAGATGTATTATGACAAGAGAGCACCAATTCCTGTATTTAAACTAGTAAAAGTAACTTTATAGTTCGCTGTCGCCTTAGAAGGAATAATTACATCGATGCTCACGATATCGCTCATTTCACCTTTATGCCTCAAGCACTCGAGCTAGATTGATAAAATTTGGTGATAAGGAATTCCAGAGATACATCCTAACAATATTGTATCAAATATGTTGCTACCTCTAATGAATACAAAGTAAAGCTATCGGTTCAAGTCACACGGACTTCCCTTACAACTAATTTCCTAAATAAGAGATAAAAGATTGATGTTGCGTGTTGAAAGAGTGAACGAATTTTAGCATAGCCCATTATTTTCTCTTGGCATTCGCCTTGACCATGCAGGATAACCACGGACTATTATTTTCCATCTGAATGTAACTCTTCAAGGAAGGGAAAGGCTGAAAGAAACAAAGCATTCCGAGCCTTCAGCGGCTGCTTGGAAGATTGTGTGGGGAGGGAGGGAGCTAATGGAGAACTGACGAATGGCACTGGAGTCTGGAGGGGTGGGTCTCCGCAACCGCAGGAAAGTACAGATTGGAGAGAGAGAGAGGATTAAAGCCGCCCGCGAGCAGGGAACACTTCCCAGTTCCTCGGCTGGTGTTGTTTCTCGCGGAGAAAGGGAAGCCGCAGCAACCAACTCAATGGGAACGCGAGCTATACACTATGTCCATCTTGGGAGGCGACCGGAGTTAAAGAGGTTGGGGGTGATATACCAAACAGCCTGAAGTAAAGCCCACCCCTGAATGTGACAGTTTATTTTCAATCCGCTTCAATTAACCCTTTATGAGAACATCGTCCCTTCGACTTCTCGGAAAAATATACTCGATCACCCTCTCCTTCAAGAAAGTCCGGACGACGTAGAAGCCCAGTAAGAGTGTTGGATCTCTAACCGGGGGTACCGGATTCGTGTCCGGGAGAGGAATTTGGAAACGTACAGTATGACATAATTGAGTTATTTTCATGGCATGAGATGTTATTGGGAAACTACAGGCGACACAGGGAAAGAAGCTAGTCCCCTATACCCTGATATGTGAACTGCACATGCTGGTTAGAATTATTACTTGGTGAGCTACCTCTCACCAGCCAGAATAGAACTGGGATGTACTCGGTGTCTTTTTTTAAAAATAATTCACGTGTAAGAGTGAGCCCTAAAGAAAACTATGACGGACGTGATAATCAAGACAAATGGTGTTCATTTGCTCTCCATAATAACTTACCTGGGATATAATTCGTAATTATATTATTCCTGATACACCATGTGAAAGCAACGTCATTTATTTCACACTTCTCAAACAAGCTATGTGGAATCTTCGAATCGACAAGATGCATAAACGTGGATAAAACAAATTCTAGGAGGGAATCAAATAACGGTTAACTATTGCACAATAGGCATTTTACACAAAAATTTTCGCTAAACAAAACACTGTTCATCCTTAAATAGCTAATGAAAAAGTAGTCGTTTTTTTATTGTCTTGAAAGGGAATATTACGGTCATAGAATCGAACATTTCATTTTAAATTAATCCGACTTAGGTGGCATTCACCATTGCCCATTCTAACATTCTATTTACTTTGATCACGACAACAACGAAAATTATGATGCGTATTTCTAGAATACAGAATCAACAACAGCATCCATATTTTGCGTAAATGATTGATATTTACTTTCAAATCAAGCTCTTAGCTAGCTTACTCCATTTAATACACAAACCATTTTCTCATAATTTTACTATGAGTGTATTAAAGGCGATTCGCTACCAAAATAAATTTTTTTCAAAGTTTCTCTCTCAAACTTTATCTCGCTAGTTTAAGGGGAGAAAATTTTGAAGGTCCCTTTCGGGGGTCACGATTTACCTAAAGGCAGATGAATAAGGATATTCAAACCCATAAGGGCTGCGCCACACATCAAGCCCGATTACGCCATGATCATTGATGATCGACAGCAATGCTAAGAAAAATTAGGACACGAGCTTCAATTCCTACCTCTTAATCCAATAGAGCGAAAATGGGGTTTCATAATTCTTGCGTAATTCCGAGCTTGCTACATGAAACGGCCCGCCAAAAAAGGGACCGCGCTGTAACTAGAGTTTAAAAGGCAATTAAAAGAGAAGGATGTTGTTTCAACCCCGTCAGTCAACGAAATGCTGCTCAATTTATGGCACAGAAGGATAATTAAATCTCGGCAACAATTTATTTCATCGCCACGAATCTCCGAACGCATTCAATCGTTCATTAAGGAGAGAAACGGTGTAATATATGCTATCCGTCTGGATATGAAGCACTAAATCATATCCACAAAATACTAATAGGACTAGCAACTCAAATTATAAGACTTCCTCTTTTAACGAAAAATGAAGATAACCATTTTCCCAACAAATACTTACAGAACAGTTATATAAGTATTACGCTTACAATGATGATGCACTCGGAACAGTTATAGCTGTATTTTTCTTTAACGTGACCGACAGTAAGCAAATAAAGTAAACGGGGAACCATCTAGAAAAATGAACCGGTCATCTTCATCAAGCTCCATTTTAAAGTCATTGTTGGCAATGAAACCTCAAAACATACCTTTTTTACGATATCAACTAACGCTTCGATCATATACTGACAACTGAGTGTTATATAAAAATATTAGGGATGGGTTGGTTCGATTCCACCGGTTCTTGAGCTTAGAACCGGAACCGAGGCCAAAAATAATCGGTACCGAAATAATTGGCGCGAAAACCAGTTTGATACCTGCTCACACTCTGAAAGTAGAGGCTTCACATTAAAACCTGGTGAAATAGTGCACTTAGGTGTTTCAAAGTTGCCGTGAATTATTCTAATTCAGTCGTTAAAATGACTATATGATTTATTTTATTACATTCAATTCTAGTAAGTGATGAAATACCGCCGTAATAAGGATGTTCTGATTGATAGGTATGCGTAACGTCCACCTCCTTTGGAGGTGCGAGTCCTCTTATCATTTTCGTAAATTATATCATAATATAGAGTGTATAAGTTTTAGAATATTTCATTCGTGCTTTGGACATTGCTATCGTTAAGTCAGAATTTATTCGTCATTTGTACAATAGCATTAACTTTGCTAATGCAAGAGAACTATGTCTACTTCGCCGCGCAGTAAATAGCAAAAGAAAATCGACTATTTGAAAAATGGACAGCGCAAAGACAGCCGGAAATGAAAGGCACCCGCAATATGCGGTCAATTAAAACTGAATTGTTTTATCAAGTTTCTTCAATTCCCTTGATGCAAGGGTCGTGTTCAGCCAAGTAACCATCAACCGTTTGCCGTTGACCATTCTGCTTTCTTGATTACTCGACTATAAATGGGCGATAATTAAAAAAACGTTGGGTTAACTGGTCATTTTTAACTTGAAAACATTTTTGCATTGAAACGTGAAGAAAAATGCACGTGTCGGGTATAAAATCTGATATTGGGTTATTGGTATTATCTTCCAATGGGAGAGTGTAACTACGTATTTGCAGTAACATACGAATTTAAATATTTAAGTTTATGAGAAATATGTTGGTAATGACAAAACCGTGGTCGAAAGTACAAACTCGGTTTATCTTACGCGGATCATACTTAACAAACAAATCGCCGTTAAATAAAATCACAGCTTCGGAGATCCCGGAAAGATTCCGAAACGAAATAGGAAAGCAGAATCTTTTGAAACGACGGAAATGGTACACGTAAATTTATGTCAACGCATGTCATACAGCTAACTGAGCTGTAAGCCATTGGTGAAAAAATCAATCGGGCAAGGTAGTGCCAAGTTACCATGGCATACGAATCAGCACTGTTAGCACTTCGTATGTGCCCAGATGAATGCTTCCTAAGTCGCATGTCGATAAATGAAGTGCTATCGAATTACGGCATGCCTATCGATATTATATCATACCTATTGATATTTTAAAAATATCGATAGCTGGTGAAATTACGCCTTAATTTACTCACGCGGTTGAATCCTTCGCAATGTGTTCCGAAGTGTGGAAATACTTCACGGTTGATGAAGCAAATGAAAATTTAGCTAAGTGTAATATTTGTCATTCTCTGATTTCCAGGGGTGCATGTAAATCCAATTCTAACCTGAAAAAGCATGTGGAAAAGAAGCATAAAATAAATTTTCGCGGGAAAAGTCCAATTGTGTCTCCTAAGAGACGGAATACTTCAGTAACTAGTAGAGGTCTGCACACGGTAGCAAAATACGGGCGAGGGTCGCCCGCCCTTGTGCGAGAGATAAAGAGAGAGGCACAACCCGAAGACATTTGACTGACTTTTCCTAAGTGTTACGAATATGGCCTAACAGAGAACTTGCCGAGAAGAGGCGGGCGCCCGTTCACACGACGGGTGACCGCCTCCATCCATGGATGAGTAACGAGTGTAAAACCAAAAGTGCTTGAGTTCTATAAATATTCTCACATAAAGGGTAAAAATGGATTAAAATTACATAAACACAAAAATATAATGAAGTATTCTTTTTCAAGCAGCATGTCTCTGAAAATGATTATTGATTATCTTATCTTACCATTGAGCAATGCAAAGTAAGTGGTAAATTAAGAACCGGAACCGACGTTAAGAACCGAACCGGAACCAAAAAAAAGAGGAACCGACCCATCCCTAAAAAATATCATTACAGAAATACACTACTACAGTTCGAATGACCATGGCCGTCAACGTATCTTAAACCTCAATCTAATACTCTCGTATTGCCATTAAATTTACACATTACATGTGCAAAAAAGGTTTACTCCGAAAAGAATTAGCTTTTGATCGGAGAAATCAAATATTTGCAATTAGATGCTTACACTCGAAAAAAATTTACAACGGCAGTCCTATCCCCAATAAGATAAACTACTTTATCTTTCTAGCTACATAAACTATTTTCTCTTTACTGAAACAACTGTTTCAATAAAAAACTTTAATTAAACGGCGAATTCTTTTCATTACCCAGATCTCTCGGAAGGTTCTTGAGTTCCGAAGGCTCCAACGACTAATTCTTCGACCAAATGTTGGGTTAAACTCCGTCATAGTCGCTCTTCCATCAAATTATAAAATATATTGGCTGAAGTGACATTTCCGTAAGGATTCCATTAACCACCGCACCAATGCGCACCCTTTTTCTCGATCGTTGTCACACGCTCGGTAGCAAGATATTAAAAAATAATAATTAATTTGATTGAGACAATACTACGGGATATGGGAAAGGAAGATGCGATCAAGCGAAGAGCATTTTTCCGCGATAAATCGATCAAATTACAATGATCAAAAGCGGTGAGAAAAAAATCAGTGCGTTGCTCGGAGAACGATATTATCCTAGGGAGTCACTACCTCTCAGAAAACTGGTTAAAAGACTAGCAGTACGAACATCAGTGAAATACAAGCCAAGCGCCCTGGAATAATAAAGATTATATAACGTATCCATGGCGAGACTCGCCGACATATCAGGAATGACTTGAGACTTTTGGTACGAGGAAGTTCAGCATGTTCTGAAAATAATTGCCCCAGCGCACGCAGTGGCTTTTTGCATACTGCTTAAATAAAGGAGTTGGCTAGAACTAAAAAAAGAACTTCGAGCACCTAAGAGGTTGAATTACGGGCAGATCGACGATTCATCCCGCGGCCTTGGGGAAATTTTGTCTCCCCGAACGGAAAATTACAAGTTCACGACTAGATGGGTTCTGTATAATGGGAGAGGGGACCGCATTTTTCATTCGGGCCAAGATATTTTCAGAGTTATTTTCTGAAGGCAAGCACTCACATGCATACTCCAATTCCCCTCTGTCACCTGATCGCAATTCCTTCACATCACATAGACTTCGGTGATTACAAAGAATGACGTGGATCACACGAGGGCCGAAGAACGCACAGTGGTGTAACGAATGGATAATGCCGTCCGATGAACGTTTTCAAGAGCAAAATCGCACCTTCAGCGCAGTGCAGTGCAGGTGCATGCTTTAGGTGCTTTCTGATATCAACTCGAAGGTTAACTTGCTGCGAAAATTCCGGCGTCGATGCCAAAAAATCCGTCCTAACCGAGAAAAGTGCAAACTGTTGAAGTCGCTCACATCCAACTTCCGCAGTCAATAGAATGAAAGCATTCCATGAGAATGAAGGATTAAAAAAAGTACAAGCTCAAAAATTATAATTGAAATTAACCAATTTGGCGTGAAGGCATGCCACTGGACTCGGACCATGTAGATCGAAGTGAAGATATCGACGATAGTATCACCGTAGCAACAAATAGAAAAACAATTGATGTGCAAGGGTTCAGGTTTAGCTTTCGATATCGTTATCTACGAATTAAATCTACAAGACAATTTTTTTCTAACTCTCTGGACTTGATTTTGTATTTAAATTTGTTTTACAGAATCTTAACAACATATAAATCCTTAAAAGGCTAGCTGCTGACATTTATTTCACTATCCAAAGTGATTTCATTCCACCGGGATATGTATTCATGCCCCATTCACATTCTATATTTTATCAGTTAATTGCAAGAGGGAAAATAATGAATGGTATCTTCACTGCATACATTTCAGCAAACAGAAAAAGAACTATTGCTCTCAACAACCCAGAATCCTTCTGATTTACTTATATATAAGAATTGATTTACTTATGTATAAGTACCCAAGTAGCATGCGATATCTATGGGATATCCATTTAAGGTTGCAAATATCCATAGGATGTTATGTACAATTTCTAACGTTTCATAGATGTTGTAGGGATATAGTAATATGGATATCCATACACAGAGATTGTGTGGATATCCATGCATGGATGTTGTATGGATATCCATGGATGGTAATGTAAAGATTATTATATCACATAATATATATTTTCAGTTTATTATATGTATTTTATAGCATGATGTTCTTATCCATGAATGCACACCCACATCACTTTTGTTCAGAGCTTTTGAGTCATGAACACTGCTTTGGCATAGAATACAATGCCTGATAATTGTGACGTGCTGAAGGCAAGGTTTATTTAGATTTTTATGTAGTTAATTAGGAACAGAAGGTTGATTTGTAGGTAGTGAGAGGTAGAGGGCGGGGGGGTGAGAGGTAGAGAGGTTTTTATTTACTTTCATGTACTTTGACTCCTAAAATGCTATTTTGCATCATAGTGCGGATAAATATTTGAAATATCTAAGCATTACACTTTATTAGATATTCTATGGATATCTAAACCCGGGAACTTCGGATATTGCATGGATATCCATTGGACATTAACTGGAGTAACATAGATGTTGTGTGGATGTCACATGGATATCCGGTTAATGTTGTATAGATGTTAAAATGCTGCTTGGGTATTAACTAATAGGTATCTAACATAATTAACAACAGATCTCAAGAAGGATACTTGCTTGGTGAGTGGATGAGGCAAAAGAACCATCATAATCCTATTAAAACTGAGAAAATTCAGGTACGATAATGCATCCACAAATGCATTGAATTCTAGGATAAATGCATCAGTTCATAAAAGCCACAATTCTACATTGTAGATGAACACATCAATCTCATCTACAAAGCACTTGAACTCCCACCAGGTTGACCTGGTAGGAGTTCAAGAAGTCAGCAAAAAAGAACTCCCTAAAATGAAATTCATGGGTTCACCACAGGCAAAAGATTCTGCACATTGAGAATACATGGCTTAATTGTTCTGCTAAGTTTAGCAAAAAGCTTCAAAATATCCAAGTATTTCTGTGGTGAGTTGCAGCAGCACTAATGAAGAAGATTAAATTGTTAAAATTCAAACAACAATGCCAAGGCAAAGGATTAAGTCTAATGATGAAAGTTGACAGATTTGACCATTAAAAAGAATTGCATGCATGTTAAATTTAAATAATATCTAAATCATCTAATATTCTCAGCACTTCAACATTGTTTTCTGCTAAGCTATTAAGTAAATAAACACTCCAGCATTACCTGGCATTTCGATTCCTGATAATTATAGATCCTTTACAAAAAGGCTCTAAGAAAACACATTTACTTGTATTAGATGTTAAATACAGAGCACCACATTTATTATTGGAATTAATTCTAAAAGAATATTAATATTTAGTAGTGACGATTCTACAAAGATATTTTTGTCATGAATAGTTCAACAATTGGCTTTCTGGGTAGAGAGTTGAATATGTTTAAAGGCCACTTTACATCGTACATTTTATTGTACAAACGAATGTATGAAACTGAACGAAATTGTGTTTGTCTGAATGCAATTAGAACAGGTTCTCTTTTCCGTTCAGACATTCGCACAAGTGTTCACACAATTTGCCGCTTTACACGGCACAATTTTCCTCATACAAACTTTTTGTAGAAGAAATTGTACAAAAAAAATGTACCGTGTAAAATGGCCTTAACTCATTTAACATGGAACAATTTTATTTCAGGAGTTTTTGGCTGCCACATCAATTTTAAGCACTCAAGAAGAAGACGTCATTTGATAGCAATCAGTCAGGTGTTGGATGTACCAATCAGAATTCTACCTTACAATCGGGAGTACTTATTGTGTAAGGTAAGGATATTCTCTCAAGATTTTACAACACAGCAGAGATTAGGCCAAGGGAGATTCAAAACAAAATGCTACATTCACATTTTGCCATACAAAAATAAATTAATAGAAGCACAAGGTAATTGTTCAAATTTCTAAACGTTAAATCCTCCGGAAAGAATAGAGCCATTGGCAATTCATACCCATCACTGATAGCACTTGAGTTTGTTTGATGTAAAGCTCTGATTAAGACATTATTGTATGCCATTGTATGATGAAAGACATTGAATTAAAGGAATATCATTACATAATGACATTACCTAATAGTCTCAACTTTTCCAGATAACAAAATGTACGACGAAAACTCACTCTTCAATGAAGATGAACGATGAAAACATATTATTCAGTATTTAAAATTATTAGGGAGTATGCTTTGTGGAACTTCTCATCAACTTCTCTTTCATCCCTTTTTACTTCAATACTTTTTTAACTCAACATGAAGCAAGCTCCTATACAAGCATAAGGTGTATATAAGAGTTCTAGACCTTGCACTAAGATGTACCCATGCCCAAATTGAGTCATACTTATCAAAACTTGAATTTACATTCCATAAGATATCACAACTACAAAACAGTGTCCTTAGACTAAACAAAACTTAGCAGCAAGAGATATACAAACAATAATAATGTGTGATATATTAAAAATTTTAGGGCTGTGCGAGTCTCGACTTTTCGAGATTCGAGCGAGATAAAAGTACTGCTCGAATCTTGCTCGATTTCGATTTCAATACACTTGAAAAACGAGTCTCGAGCTTGTCGAGATCTCCGTTGTGGTTTATGTAATTTTACTGGGCATTGCTTTATAATAATATTATATGCGACATAGTAAATTAATATTTATTCCCTTACTTTTGCATGATTATTTCTTGATTTCATGCCACAAAATGTCGAGAAATCTCTTAGTCTTAGACTCGAGAAGTTAGGAGAGCCTAGGCCTCGGCGTAGGACCTAACCGAGTCCCTGCTCCATTTCGTGATCGGAGGCCTAGTGCCTACTAACAAATGACGCATAAAATAGGCACGTATGAATGTAGGCTACTTCTAGCACTAGCATACACCCAATAAGTTAAAACAAGATACAGCAAAATCTGGTTATAACACGGGTCAAGGGGGATGGAGTTTACACCCACGTTATCGCCAACCCGCGTCATTAACGGAAACTTCGTGAGAAACCGTAAAGAAAACCTATAATACTAAATTTTATAACTAATTTATTTGCAGAATACAATTTAAAATGATGTTTTATGGTTTAAATGTACACCGTACTTTAACGGGAGTTAATAAATATTCTGATATTTCTTTTGCCGTGGTAGTTGATGGTATTTCTTTGTCACATAAGTCTTAATGTTTTGCAAGTGTGACAGATGAAGATGATCACAATTGCTCTGTCTCTCTAGCCAATTCATCAGTTCACCGATGTGATCGAGTACTTATTCTCTTCTAGGCCTCTCACCCAACCCAGAATAAACTTCATTTTATATCACCGTTTCACTCTGACGAGCATGCCCAACTTTTCCTTTAATGGCATAAGTTAATTTCCTTTTGGTAGACATCGTTTCTGGTAAAATCAAAGAATATATAATTTACATATTCATACGAATTAAGCCGAAGGTAACAGGTAAAACAGCACATTCATCACAAAAATGCTCTGAGACTGTAGAAATGTATTTACCTTGGTTTTAGCGCTGTGGCAGAAGCGTGGAAATCTACCAGCTCAGGAGTAATGAGCATATAATTCACTCCACTGATTGTCAGCTCTAGTTCACATGATATGACCAATGACCAATTTCGATTTGCTGGGTTGTTAATTTTGTTATGAAACAATGTATGTGCTTACATTCTCGCAGTTGTCTTTCTTTCGTATCAAACTACATATTAGATGTCGCCGATCGCATTGGTGTGATCTTGATGATAGCTTACAGTATGAGCACCTGAAGTAGCGCCACTGCGATGCTTCGGGATGAAATCTGCTAAAGAGTAACCTTTCACTTACAATTAAAATAGTCAATGGAAACATTTAGGGGGACATGGTGAAACGAGTTATACTGTATTAGACATGTCGCCGAATGCCTGCATCTCTTGAAGTTGCACCGTTGAGATGCATCGGCCGGGACGTTGGGATAAAATTCACGAAAAAGTTATCTACTTCTAGCACGAAAATAGTCAATGTAATCATTTTGGTGACATGGCTGCTATTCTGAACGCTGGTTGGAACGCTATTCTGAAAGCTATTCCGGCTGGTGAGACCCGCGGTGTAGAGGGGCGCATTATAACCAGATTTTACTCTATCTATCTAATTTAGGCATAGCCTGACACGATTCCCATGACTGACAATCTAATCTAGTGACTTCGTTAATAATTTAAGTAATAAAAAGTAATAATTTAATGAAGACCAATCTCAAGTTTGAAATCCTGTTACGTTATTTTATTTGAAATGTATTTATGTGAATATAGGCCAGGCATATAAAAAGATACCAAGTTAAAACATGGGGTGAGACCATTATGCTTAGGTGATGGTATTTATACTCAAAAACGTTTTTAAATTTTAGAAGTGAAAGTAGGGGTGCATTCATAATTTGATGGAGGCCTATCATTGCATAAATACAGGATACCTTCATCCTAATGATTCTACGTAGATGTTGATCTCTAAAAGTAAATGCTTAAGTTAAGCTCAACAGAATTTGGTTAATAATTCCTAAGCTTAAACTTATATTTGGGTAAGTAGAAAATTAGTACCTACATAGATTAAAGTCTGCACTGTAATTTCAGTGCACTTGAATCTCGCTCGAAATTCAAGATTTTTCAAATTCTCGCTCGACTTAAAAAAACCCCTGCTCGCAATCTCGCTCTCAAACTTATATTTGGGTAAGTAGAAAATTAGTACATACGTAGATTAAAGTCTGCACTGTAATTTCAGTGCACTCGAATCTCGCTCGAAATTCAAGATTTTTTCAAATTCTCGCTCGACTTAAAAAAAACCCTGCTCTCACAGCCCTAAAAAATTTTAACTGATTTTCAAACATACCAACCTATCAAACATGTATGAAAATTTTAAGCTTGGATGTGATATTTACTTGGCCAAGAAATACACATATAAAGGTGTTACCCAAAAATAAAATAACAATAGAAGTACAAATTCCATCACCATAAAAATCAATCCATCATTATGGTTTTACTTAATTTTGTAGCGCTGTAATGATCTGACTAGTCTTCATTCACCTAACACTCACAGATATTTATAAACGGATAAATCAGAAAATATTTAGTATTTTTACAACTAACATGTTTACTATATCACAAAATTTACTTATAATGTGATCACTGACATTGTCCAAAGGAGGAATTATGTATATTTAAATTGATACTCTCATATTGCCGAAATAAACAGTGAGTGAAAATGACTTTTCGAGGAAGACAGAACCTTGAAAAAATATTAGATGAAAATGAAAATAATAGCAATTACTTTAAATACTGGACTACAAGCATAATGAAACAGTTTGCCTGCAAAATGTAAATACCTTCTATTGAAATATGTTGTCACTAAATAACAAACCCCATTTCAAAATTCTTTTGAGGTTTTATTTCATTCAAGAAAAATGTCAATCAATCAATTAAAGTGACTTTCTTTCACCACCATACATGCAATAGCCAAGACTAATTCTATCTTGGTAGGTTCTGTTCACAATGAATATTAACACATAACTGCTAGAAGTCCTAAGAGTTCTGCATATACGTTGTAATTAAGGAATATACATAAATGTATCAAATGGGATGCAAGATGAACATGCTACAAAAAATGCAAAATGATGCCAACAAAGACTTTGCATCTTTGTTGGCATAGTTTTTCTTTAATTATAAACAACCTTGAATACCACCATACTTTTAAAAGCATAAAAGTTTAATCAATGACAACATTTCAGAGTCATTGATATCTGAAACACAATATCCTGTATGAAATATCACATTTATTAAAGCATCGACCATTTGCCTTCCCTCAAAACATGCAGACCGAAATAAAATTTCCCTTCAATATTAACAATTTCAATACAGCATGCCATATCAAAGGATTATTACATTGATTTAAACTCAATCAATTTATTGAAGTTGATTAGTAAGAATAAAATCCCACACAAGAAATATTTCTGCATCACTTGAAGAAATCAACAGGGACCAGAGATTGGGCAGTAAAGTTATGCACCAATGAAGACAGATTCAATATAAGATTCTCTCATTAAAAGAAACCATAGTTTATTTTCCAATGCATAACGAATTTGATGAGTCAATGTCATTGTGAAACAGGCTTAAAATAGTTATCAGTGCTATTGAAGCAGCAACTGTGATTTGAGTTAGAAGATATACAAAAATCTTTTTGGCAGGGATGGTCTTAATGTTGCAAAAATCATTCACTGACAATATATAGGCCAACATTCTGTTCAAGGCATTTTGTTCCTGAAAGCGTTCCTCTAAAAACTTCACAACTAAATTTTAGCTAAGCAAAAAGTAATTTCCGAAGATGACTGCATTTTACGATTAGAATGTGACAAGGCTGTAGCGAGTGGGTCCCCCCGTTCCCCCCTGAAATTTGGAGACAAATATAGAGTAGGTATATTTCATATTTTGACCAATTAACCCTTAGCGGTCCAACGTCGAGTTGGGCTCGACATTAGATGGCGCTGCGATTATGCACATTTTATATAAGGTGCTGCTATCTTATGTCACTTTTGTGAACTTCTAGCACCTTATGAAGCCTTTTCACCTATTTTGCAAATAGTATTTCTTTCAGCTACTACTTGAATTCCACAAAAAAAATTGGACCGCAAAGGGTTAATGGATGGGGACCGTCTCAAGCTCCGAATCATTGAACACACTCCCAAAAAAATTTATTCTTTTGGGCCTCATTCCATGCTCCAAACCAGTAACCTAAGGCCCTAGCCAGGAATATTTTTGGGGGGTACAGTGATAATTGTCCCCTTCCCCCCTCCCCCCCCCCCCCCCACCCCCCCCCCCCAAATTTTCTGGTTACGGCCTTGGAATGTGACACTTTTAGGTGTTATTAAGAGAAGAAAGAGAGAGAATAAAATGAACAGGTGAGGTTACAACAGCACATAGAAAAGTTGATAACAAGCAAAATTAAAGAAACAATGTCAACAATATACTCAGCATACCTCCTTCATAAACAAATTCACAGTAATTGAGTGTGTTTACAAGAGCTTCATGAAGAGGCAATCGTGTTCTTTCCAATCTCTACATTTTTATATATTTTCTGTCATTTAAAAGTGAAAATATCATTAGAAAAGAAATACTGGACCACAAAGAATTGTATTGAATATGGCAAGTGAGGATTATCCTGAGAGGGGGGATTGAAAAATACCAAGCAATACATGGAGAACAGTAATAAAGATTTTTTAAGATAAGGTAAGGTGAGATGGATGGAAAACAGTGACCACTGGGGAGATAAAGAGTAATATGAATATGATTGAGGAGATGACAGCCAATTCAGTGTAGCACTAGTAATGACAAATTAAGTAGAAGGGTAGATGAGATATGGCAGCTGAGAATTAAAATTCTGCCAGTGGAGATTGAAAAAGTCAGGTACACAGCAATATACATCAAATTCTAACCACATAGAAGAAAAAGTAGTTGGTGAATGTAACTGGTGGAGGTATAATATAATGGCATATAAAGGAAGTTGCTAGGGAAAATTTTAACGATTGAGGATTTATCAAGGTAATAGTGGAGATGTTAGAAGGGAGAATGTTCAACAGATGTAGAAAAGATAAAACTAGAATTCCATATGACATGAAAGATAAAAAGAGCAATCACTCAAAAAATATGAGTTCTTTCACAAAGAAGGCCAGAAATATCCTACGTTGGTTTCTATTAAAACAATTTGACGTTCGTGCTATCCATAAAACCATAGAAATGGTGGTTAAAAACTTATCATGAGAAAATAGGAAGTTAATTGCTTTGGCTCAACTAATAATTTTGTGATTACCGGACTTATATCCACAGGTATTGAATCTCTCTGTAAACATCCAAGATGATATATGTACCACTAAAACATTTATGCCTTGACTTCAGCATCGATGGATTTTGGAAAAGAGATATTAACTCTGTATTATTGAATATAAATCATTTGTGGCTGAGAACAAAAATGTTCCAAACATGTTTAAAGTAACAGTTAATAGAATTCAATATAGTAGCAAAAATATTGATTCCACATTACAAATTAATCATTGGGAATGGTAAACAAACAGTGAATCTTAATAACACAAGAAGCATGTGAAAAAAATTCCATTTGATAAAAAATCAATAGAACAGGAGACAAAAGGCCAGATTAGAAACAATATGTGATAAGATAAATCTGAGACCATAGTGCTACCAACGTGGAAGGCAAGGGGAAACCACCACATTATTATCCCGAGGAGTCGCAGCTACTCATCTCTTTTTTTCTTATCAAGACGTGATGGAACCCTCTCGAGTAAAATATTCCAGGGGTAAAATAGTCCCCCATTTGGATCTCCGTGCTCCAGGGACTACTCGAGAGAGTACATCAGTCAAGTGTGATAATCATTTTAGGGTAGGAATGTAGAATGTATGATCACTTTGGACCTGACGAAGACTGGAGAACCTTAAGGTGGAAATGCGGAGAATGGACCACAATGTATCAGGAATCAGTGAAATGAGATGGCCCGAAGAAGGAGACTACTGGAGTGGAAGTTACAGAATTATTCACACCGGATCACTGAATGGTAATGCTGGAGTAGGCATGATGCTCGGGAAGAATGCAGGAATGCATGTAAAGAGCTTCCTGCAGTACAGTGAGAGGATTACAATTGTTAAAATTGACTCTAAGCCTCCAGATACCATTGTGGTGCAAGTATACATGCCTACGTCGGACTACAAAGATGAAGAAGTGGAAGATTTATACAAAGATATCACGGAAGTAATAAAACAGGTAAGAGGAGAAGAAAACCTAATTATTTTTGGAGACTGGAGGTCGGAGAAGGTCAAGATGGAAGAATGACTGGAAAATATGGATTGGGAAACCAAGACAAAAGAGGAGAAAGACTGCTGGAGTTCTGCACACAACATAAGTTAGTGGTTTATAACAGATTGTTTAAAAATCACAACCAAAGAAGATACACATGGAGGATGCCACAAGGCAGAGGAAGATTTCAAATAGACTACATTTTAGTGAAGCAGAGGTTCAGGAATCAGGTAAAGGACTGCAAAAGCTACATGGGTGCAGACATCGACAGCCACTATAATTTAGTGATCATGAAATGCCATCTAAAATTCAAGAAGTTGAAGAAAAAAGTAAAAAACATTTGGCAAGTAGAAAAACTGAAGGAGACTCAACATAAGCTGGCATTTCAGAAAGCAGTGGGAAAATACTTAGGAGAGGACCTGACTATGAAACCAGTAGAAGAGCGTTGGGAAAACATTAAATATGGTCTACAGGAAGTCGCAAAAAAAGTTCTTGGAAGAAGTCTTAAACCTGATTGAAGAAAGAAGAAAGTACAAGAATGCGAAAACTGAAGAAGGGCAGCTTTGCTACAAAAGAATAAGGAACGAAGTAAGTTGTAAAGCCAGGAAAGCTAGAGAAATGTGGATGAAGAATCTATGCGAAGATGTACAAAACAACCTTGCACTTGGAAAGGTGGAAGCTACATATAGGATAGTGAGGAACCACTTCAAGGAACATGCAGTGCCATAAGAGACAAAAATGGAGAACTTTTGATTGAAAATGAAGACAAAGTGAAGAGATGGAAAGAATATCTGGAGGAGTTATACAATGGAAAAAATCTCAAAACAAAAGTGATTGAAGAGGAAAGCGAAGTCGAAAATGATAATATGGGAGCATCAATATTAAGATCGGAATTCGACACAAAATTAAGGGACCTTCGGATGAATAAGGCCTCGGGAATTGATGATATCCCAGCAGAATTAAAAAAAATGCAGGATAGAAGACATTAGCCCATCTCTACAAAACCATCTGTGACAAGTATTCAACAGGAGAAATACCTAGGGACTTCGAGAAAAACATCATAATTCCTATTCCCAAAAAGAAGAGAGCAGAGAAATGCAAAATTTTAGGACTATAAGCCTGATGACACATGCATCGAAGATATTGACAAGGATCATCCACAGAAGAATAGAACATAAAACAGAGGAATTCCTGGATGAAGATCAATTCCGATTCAGGAAAAGTAAGGGTACAAGAAAAGCAATATTGGCCCTTAGGCTGCTAATAAAGAAGAGAATGGAGAAGAACAAATCAATCTTCATTGCATTTGTGGATTTAGAGAAGGCTTTTGACAGCGTTTTGGAGTTTAATGCTTGGAATTCTGAAAGGAATTGGAGTGTCGTACAGTGATTGAAGAATTATCCAGATTTTGTATAAAAAACAAGGAGCTGTGATAAAATTTGGAGCCAGCTCTGAAGAAGCAAGGATAAGGAAAGGAGTGAGACAAGATTGTGCACTGTCTCCCATAATTTTTAATGTTTACATTGAGAGAGCCATCAATGAAATCAAGGAAAAATGTTCTGGGGTAAACATCCATGGAGAAACAATCAGCATGCAATAATTCGCTGATGACATAGCTCTCACAGCAGAGACAGAGAAGGAATTGAAAAATCAAAAAAAGATGCTAACAACCATGGAAAGGACAATGGCCAGACATCAGTTGAAGATCAATAAGAAGAAGATATTGGTGTGCAGCAAGATAAAAGAGGCTAAAACCAACATTATACTAGGAAAACAGAAACTGGAAGAAGTGAAGGAGTTCTGTTACCTGGGGAGCAGAGTAACCAGCGATGGACGAAGCAAGAAAGAAATAGTTAGTAGAATAGCCTGGGCTTTCTATCAAAAGAAGAATCTACTTACAGCTGGAAATACAAGCTTAGAGGTAAGGAGCAATTCATCAGAACATACATCTGGAGCATGTTTCTTTACGGCAGTGAGGCATGGACGATGACAGCAGCGGAGAAGAAAAGGGTGGAAGCATTCGAAATATGGTGCTACCGAAGGATGATGAAGATAAAATGGATTGACCAAGTGACAAATGAAGAAGTCTTAAGAAGAGTGGGAGAAAAGAGAAGTCTGCTGAAAACTATAAAAAGAAGATGGGACAACCAAATCAGCCATATCTTAAAACACGATGGTCTGATGATAGAATCGTCGAGGGAAGAGTGAACGGGAAGAATGGAAAAGGCAGGCCTCATATGAGTATATAGAACAGGTCATAAAGGATGTGAAAGAGAGGAGCTACGATAATATGAAGAGGTTGGCTGATAGAAGAATCGAGTGGAGATCTGCATCAAACCAATCCTAGGATTGTTGACCCAAGATGATGATGAGTGCTACCGACACGATTGAAGATAGATAAATAGTAGAGATGAGGCGATACCAAAATTTATCGATTCTCGATACCGATTACTGGAAAATCGATTCTCGATACCATCAACCTACACATACATATATATGTTTTTTTACCTAGTTTTCCTATGCATTATTATTAAATGTTCCTTGAAATCTAAAAATACAATTTTACAAAACAAAAATTTGAATATACTATTTACTTTGGGAAAAACTTCTGACATTCCAGCATAAGGACATTATGAAAATAAAAACGGTTTGATAACACAAGAGTTTTCTATTTTTTTACATAAGCATGTTAAATAACAAATGCCATGTTTAATAACAAAACATTTTTGGTATCGTATAAAAAAGTCATAACAGATTCAAAATAATATGACTGTTTTAATTTAATTTTTATATGATTAATAATGTTATAAGAGTAATAAAAGCACTATCCAAAATTATAATTCAAACTTTAAACATTAAGAAATAAGAATAAAAGGTCATGGCACAAACCCTAGAGCCTACTTTAGGTTTTTGTTCAAAAAAAACAATATTTTTAGCCTCTGTGGATCAAGGCAATTTTGTTTCTGGTCACAAATTTTTCCTGCTGCGCTAAATATGTTTATCATTTTTGACAAGAAACTCTCATGTTTCATATTCTTTTAGGATTTTTAATCTATACAGAAAAATAGCAACAATTGTATTTCCAAAAAATAAGTAAATCTATAGCAGAAAAAATCAACTTCCCATTATCTGTGTGGATAATATTTTCCTGGATCAAGATTTACGGATGCAATAGCTATATCTTATTACTTCTAATGAGAAGTTCACTTTCCTTATCAGATTCTCATCAAACAATACATTTTTGAAACCTATACAACTATTCTTTAAAGTGTAGTTAAAATCAGTGGCGTCGGAACTATTTTCGCTCAGGGGGGCCAACCTTGAAAAGGACCCGGCTCTTAAGAAAAGGGCCCGGATCGTATGAAAAGGGCCTGCATTTTTTTGCAGATAGGAGGGGGTAGAGACTAGAATTCCGCTTAAAGTGCATATAAAGGTGGTAGAATATGTGTCAGAAGGGAAAAGGCTAGCTGGAAACAAGTGAAATTTAATTTTTATTAATGAAGACTTAACTCTCAAGGGCCCGGGGCAAATTCTGGGGGGGCTGCCCCCCACTTCCAACGCTGCTGGTTAAAAGAAACATTGTAAGTTCATTTTCATTAACATTTGAATTATATTCCAAAATATAAGTTGCTAGTGATGCCATACTGTATCACTCTCTATCCAGAAAGGTGTAAATGTAATTATACAAAAAAGACTTCCAAACGTGTCACATGCCAAGAATAATATAATATATAATATTAAATAATAAACAAAATCAAAAACCTAAAATTAATTCAGTGCACATTCATTTTACATTAACTTTGGTTGCTGTTATTAATCAAATCCTTAAATGCTTTCAAATTTTTTTAGAAACAAAAAAAGTTTAAAGCAGTCAGGATATTCCATTTATGGAATATCTGGGGATTCCATTTTTAAGATGAAAAAATTATTATAGAATATTCCAAGCTGCTAAGCTAGTAATTTTGCAATGCCTTATTAATAATAACCCTTAAAATGGAATTTGTGAGTTTTATACTCATAAGGAGAGGTTGTGTAACTCGGATCCTGAGATGAGCCTTTTTTTATGCTAATAGAAGAAAAATAAAGAAATATGTGTCACTGCTTTTTTCTCCATTGGCCCGGGATCCCAAGAAAAAAAGTAGAATGACATGCGGGGAGCCTGTATTCTCTGAACTGGGGAAAGCTGACAATAGTAGAGTGGGCTGGTGTACTGCAGGTAATAAAGTTCGATTCTTATTGATGTTTAAGTTTTCTTTCAGCCATTAAATCAAAAATTTTAACATGCTTAATTTCCAGCCCTTGTAAGTGAATACTGACTTTTTTGTACTTTTATCACTTAACTAGATTTAAAAATGGATCACTCAAAATACATTGTTAAGTTCACATACAATTTCTATGGTTTTAATTATGTAATAAAATATTTTTCCAATCACTTTCACTAATGCCATATTTTATTATTTTTATTTACTTTGTTGACTTATATACTGATATGAAATTTTTGATAATCTAATTTTTTCAGATGCCTGCTTGCCTTACTCTAGGAATACAGCATGACAGTATTACCAGGCAGTGTTAAGGATTGAATGCGTGATGGCAGAACACTGGCTCATTGCATTTTTAAAAAGTTGCATTATCACTGGTTCATGCGAGTCTGGCGAATGTAGACGACTCGTGTGACATTCTGCTTTATTTTTATACCCGCGCATCCGGGCCTATGGAGGAGAAAAAAAAAGCCAAAACATGTATTTCTTTATATTGCTCTAGTAGCACAGAAAAATTTTCATCTCATTTCGTGACCCGAGTTACAAATCCTCTCCTTGTCAGTATCTACCGTACGTATATTCCATTCACAGCACATTGATCACTAAGCTGCGAAATTTAAAAATGTCCGATCTGGATCTAAATTTGTAATCTTGAGGTACGATTTCACTAGCGAATGAAATGAAAGATTCGTGGATCTTTGGATCCGACCCGTCCATCTCTAATTTTTTAGTGATAAATTTGTAAATCTAATTTAAACAATACAAGTATGAAAAAGTGAGTATTCATATGTAAGGGTTTTTAATTGAATGATAAAATTTTCGATGCAATAACTAAAAGAAAATATTAAACTGAGATAGGGATCGAAATTCCTTTAGAACACTAGCTCTTGATGGCCGCCTGAACCCTGTGAATTTAGGCTACTGGCATGACATTATGTTTTTTTTCTCGCAATACCAGAGGTGATGGGGAAAAAAGTCATATTTCTTTATTTTGCTTCTAGTTGCACGGAAAAATTTTCATTTAATATCGTGATCTGAATTACATAACCTCTCCTTGTCAATATCTTCACACCTACATTTCATTCACAGAGCGCTTTGATCGCTACGCAGTGAAAATGAAAAATCTACGATCCGGATCCGATTTTACTCTGTGTCTTTGAATCCGAATCCGAGTAAAATGATAGATCCGTGGATCCTTGGACTCAACGGATCCGAAGTCAAGAGTCAAATTAAATGGTCAGAATAATGCCAGCCAGCAGAACTAGGAGCAGGAATTTAAATGCCATATATTAAAGTTTAAACATCATAACTCAAATGGGATATTCAATGTTTTGCACCATTTTTACAGTACATTCGAATAAGATCAAGGGTAAAGTTGTTGATTTCATACGCCAAAAAGCAGTGTGTGATGTAGTATGTAGTGTGTTGTGGTATGATAGATTGATATGACTAAGATACAAATTACATCTACTTAAGCCATAAAAGGTTTAAAAAAAGTTTATCACTACAAGTCAATCACCTAATTTTTCTTTTCATGCTATCCCCCTTCATCAATAACATTCATGAAGAGCTTGTAAACAAACTACCATGGGAAAACCTATCTCAAATGTCAACCAAAGAATTCTCCCCAAGTAATAAGGTACACATTCAAAAAATATGTATTCATTACGTAAGTAAAGTTGAATCCCTTTAATGGGGCAGCCTTGAGGCCTGAAAAGTGCCAGACCATAGAAAATGCTGGTTTAAGAATGCCTCAGATGATCAAAGCCAGTAATAAATCCTTAATGCCAAAAACTTGGCTGGTTACTATATATATTTAATAATATACCATTAAAACAATACTATGTGCAGAATTACTGAAAGGCAATTCAAGAAAGAACTTATGGATGAATACTTGACTTTGAACCTTATCACTTCAAAGTTCGTCTCCAACATTATCAGTAGGAAATTCAAAATATTCTCAGAAGTCATGTATTAACCATCGTACCTTGCAGGTGGAATCAGTATCACAAAATACTCTAATGTTCCTTTAAAAAGTAGTGAGTTTCAAAATAATCACATAAGTATACATACAGTGAATGGCTTAAAACTTTCACAGCTGATACAATACAGCAGTCTACGCGTGCCATTAATGGGAAAGAGTTATTTTTACATTCCAGTGATTTTGCAGGCACAAGTTGCCAGTGATTTTGCCAGTGCCAAAAAGCCTGAATCTGATTTTATTGTATCCACCTCCATTCAGTTACATTGTTGATGCCTGTCAGCACTTGTAAGCAGAAACCTACTTTCTTTGTGTTTGCTCTTAGTTCATTTAGATGACTCTTACTGCATAGGAAACCATCACTTGAAAGAATGGGTTTGCTTTTAATGTTTTCACCTCCATTTGGTCATACATTTACATTCTTGATGTCTGTTGCATCATGAATTTGTGCAGGAAACCTGCTTTCTTTTGAGTACACAACCTAAAGAAATCACAGTAGATACATTGTGGCAACTATATACCCAAATCACACTGGTGTGTGCCGTGTGAGCACTGCCTAGTACTATGCAGTGGGTAATTTAGCAACTAAAAACCATGTATTCAAATGCGCTGGATGGTAGACTTACTGGATTATTGGATGTGGGGCTAAAGAGGTCCAACTGTACTTATCATACATATAATCCATTGTATCCATGTATGCACACTTGAATGATTCCAATAATATACAGTACAAAAAATGGTAAAGGCAGCCATGAGGGAAGGCCAGTATGTATTATGAAGATTTAACTAATATCACAGAGTTGTTAATTAAATTAAACAAGTCATTGAGATAAGTGAAAGTTGAACAGTGACCTTCCATACTACATAAATACAGTCCACATGGTACAGTTAAAAATAAAATAAAAATAGTTATCTTACGCGTCAAGGCATACTAATAACATTAAAATTGTAATGAAATTTTTTTTATATAATTTATAGGAAAGCTCTGTAATTTTTTTGAGTGCAATACTCAAAATACAATTTAATTGTCATAGTGTAATAGTAAATTTCCACAGTATGCATAACAAATATTCTCCACTGATTATTATAAAAATATTTCTATCAAAATTATACACTTTTGATTCCCTAACACCCTTGACAATTTCAATAAATTCATGCTTCAATATCAACAATAAAGGAATGGATATGTAGTAAATAAGTACAGCATAAGAATTTGACTCAAAAAGCCAAAAATACTGATAAAACTTAGCAGAAAAGGATTTGACACAATGTTTTACACAAAATTAATGGGCATGTGAGATGACAAATTAATGAGTGTGCACCACATATGATGATGGCCATGTCAAATAAGATAATATTATTTGTAATAGTAAGATTTTATAAAAATAGCATGATGTGTGCAGTATTTATCTAAAATCCAGAGGGCATGCCATTCATAAAGACTGACAGAAAATAAGTAGCATGGATCAGGCATCTTAGCTCCAGTTTGACCTGTAGGGGCATACACATAAAGAATTAATTTACCAAAAGTATTATACTACCAAATTAGACAATGAGCTTTAAAGACTATATTCACCAGGACAGTTGTATTTTCAAATACATATTGTCAAGCTAAGTGATTAAATGCATGCAATAGCAATCCTTCATTAAGAAATGCATCAATGAAACCACATGGCACAAGGCACTGTGAACTAAAAAACACTTCAACGTATAAAATTTATTTATTAAAACCAACAGGACAAAATCAGCATAACATGTTTAAAAATAATAAAAACTGCCAAAACTTCATTGTGACTTAAAAAGAATTATCCATACCATGCTAAATACAACGTATTTCACCAACAAGCAATTAAGTTGTGGCAGACATAAATGGATCATTTCTTGGCCATGAAAATGTCCATAAAGTGCATGCCTTATTATTTTAGGATTAGTAAAGCAACTGGCATGAAAATTAAATTTTCATGCCAGTTGCTTCACAAAGTGTTTTGTTTTACATCGTTAAAACATTTTCTATATTTTCTACTTCAATAACCTCCTCCTAAATTAATTTTATGAAAATGCATTATCTTCCTAATAACACCACACACACCATTACATATATTTCTCCAAATAATATCAAATCTTCAAATTTCCCACATAAAATCCATATGCTATTCCTCTCTTTAACCTATAATTACATGGCAATAATTACTTTTTATCAAATTACTCATTTTGTGCTTAAATGTCAGCTAAGACTAATCCAGGCAAATTCTATGATGATCTTTGCAACAGAAATGGAAAGGTAATCTGGCAGCATTTTAAGCAAGGTTTTAGTAAACTGTGTAAGGCCTCAGAATATATATCTCCTCCAGACATATGGGCTAAACTGCAATCCTTCTCTTCATCTGTCCTAAAAAATGTCTTTAATGCATAAACTGGCACTCTTGAAGAGTTGTATTCCATAGACAGGAAGACAGACAAAGGTGAAGTACTTCTTGACAGCCAAGGAAAAGTACCCAGTTTTGGGGGGAGCAAATAATTTGAAAAGACATCAAAAATGGACAAAAATGTTTTAGATTACACTGATGTTGAATGAATACTTCTTCAAAGAGGGTGTATGTTTAATAGTCATGCATAAAATTAGGGAAACATGCACAACTGAATTCCAAAAACATGCTTTCATTCACTCCGAGCAAGCACATGTGATAGAGCTTCCTCTTTTAGAGCACAAATAATAACTTATGAGACAGAGATGCTGGTATAAAATTATCATTAATAAAGAACATATGATTCTGCAATTCATAGCTCAAATTGGCATCCAGGGAGCCATAAATTATCATTGGATTAAGATATTTTACAATAATAGATGCAATAAGCTGATATAATTGAATGATAAACCTTATTTTTTGTGACCTATTCCAAGAAGACTTTAGGCGAAGTCAACTGACTCTCTCATTGACTCACATTTCTCTCTTCATTAAAATATTTGACTGCATAACTAACATTGGAAGAGGTGAAAGAGTTCTGTTACCTGGGAAGCAGAGTAACCAACGATGGACGAAGCAAGAAAGAAATAGTAAGTAGAATAGCCCAGGCAAAGAGGGCATTCTTTCAAAAGAAGAATCTACTTACAGCAGGAAATACAAGCATAGAAGTAAGGAAACAGTTCATCAGAACATACATCTGGAGCATTTTTCTTTACGGCAGTGAATCATGGACGATGACAGCAGCGGAGAGGAAAAGGGTAGAAGCATTTGAAATGTGGTGCTACAGAAGAATGCTGAAGATTAAATGGATCGATCGAGTAAGTAACGAGGAAGTGCTAAGAAGAGTAGGTGAAAAGAGAAGTCTGCTGACAACTCTAAAAAGAAGAAGGGAAAACTTAATCGGTCATATCTTGAGAAACAATGGCCTGATGAAGACTATCGTCGAGGGAAAAGTGAACGGGAAGATTGGAAAAGGCAGGCCTCGTATGAGATACATGGAACAGGTTGTGAAGAATGTAAAAGAGAAGAATTACGTCACAATGAAAAGGTTGGCCGATAGAAGAATCGAGTGGAAAGCTGCGTCAAACCAATCCTAGGATTGATGACCAATGATGATGATAACCAACATTAAAATTTACCCTAGATTACAAAGACCGAGATCATTAGATTTGAAATCGATAGATTTGGCTTTCACTTGGTGAAAATTCATATTGAATAAGAACATGCAACCTATGTAAATTTACTCAGACTTTTATTGTTGGTACAATGCGTTTTGACGCTAAGGCATCATAGATGACGCATTGTACCAACAAATAAAAGTCTGTGAAAATTTACATAGGTTGCATGTTCTTATTCATCATTAGATTTATTTAGGCTTACAACTTGACATTGCAATGCAAAAAAATTAAGGTGGATCAGAACCATGCAAAGTACACCAGTAGCATTTAATCTATGACTGATTACAAGATAATGTAACTCATAATTCAACCAAGTCATGCAACCAAGTAATGCATATTTAGCAATCACAAAACCAGATGTATCCATTAATAATTACAACGTGAAAACTAAAAACAATTCATTGTTTTTTATTCCATAAAATGAGGAGAATGTCAAAATTTTCAAGTCAAAATAACTTACTTCATCATATATAACATTGAAATACAAGTTCAAACCATCAGCTCAAACATCTCTTAAGGCCGCTTTACAGGATACAATTTTTCGTACAATTTCTTGTACAAACTCTTGCATGAGGAAATTGTACCGTGTAAAGCGGCAAATTGTACGAAAACTTGTGCGAATGTCTGAATGACTGAACGGGAAATAGAACGTGTTCTAATTCCATTCAGACAAACATACAATTTCGTTCAGTCTATACAAGAGTTTGTACAAGAAATTGTGCAAAAAATTGTATCGTGTAAAGCGGCCTTTATATACAGTAGAACCTCTATTTTACGAAGTTGAAGGGACTCAAAAATTTGAGCTTTGTAAATCAGAGGGTTTGTAAATTGGAGGTTATCTTCCACTAACTCCTCTGTCTCCGGTACTGATGTCTCACCAAAACCAGCTGATCTCCAACAGTTGGAAATAGTTTTTGCGGTGACACTCCCATGATCTGGCAACACCTTGCACAGCATGGAGCTATGTCCATGGAGGCACATCATGCACATAAGAGGCTTGATCTGCGGCAAATGTACGTCTACTAAAACTCTGCTGACAAGAATGCGAGTATACTTTCAATGCAATTAAACACTATGCTGTACTTAACTTGTCAAATAGTTATGTTAGGGTTGAAATCAAACTAATTACTATAACAAATAATAGTCATTCTGGGAAAAAAACAGATATTACGTGAAATTGTATGTGCAGTGTATCTACATCAAATTGAAAGGATTTAAAAATTACACCTCAATTGTATTGATTCGCCCTATAGCATAGGCGTTATTCCTAGGGCTAGGAGACTCATTTTAGTAAAAGAGAATGAAACAGCCATGAATAAAAAAAACAGGTGGATATTTTTCTATAAATTTATAATGGTATGAACTAGGCTGCTACAACTGAATTAAGTTTTTGTAGCTGTTCAGTTGGTAGATCTCAAAATAAGGGGAATAACTCATAAGAGAATTAACTCATCCCATAGAGTATTTTAAGCATATGCAGTTATGCATTAATTAACGAAAGGGGTATATTTAGTGCAAGTCGATTTGTGTTTAAAGAAGCCATTTTAACATGGGAAAGCCAGGGATACATTTTAACTAGGAAATTTCAAAACAAAGTTCCAACTAACCCAGTATATTTCCATGAAAAGACCAGAAAAAGCCTTTTTTGAAGAAAGCGTATCGTTTGAAATACATTTAATAATATTTCGCAGCTGATTTAAGTCAATTTTAGAACTTCACAAGGGTAAATTTGAAATTCCCTCTCTTATAATATTCGTTCGACAGTGCTGACATCTAGCGGTGATTTGGAAGAACTATTTACTCGCGGCTACAGAAAGCGATCGCAAACTCTTACCTAACGACGTAAAACACTTCAAATGAAAAATAAAATAATCAGATTGCATCAATATTTGAATATAAGTAATTTATTATTGCAAAATTGGTATTTTTTAATGAAACTAAGCTCCACTACAGCTGCAGCAAAGAACTTCCTACGGGAATGCTATTTTCAAGTGAAAGGCTGAACAAAGTTCTGAATTGGGGTTGCGGCGGCTACCTTAAAGCTAATTTTAAATAATTCCAGAGAAAATATGGATCCTTTGTGACGACTATTTAGGTATTCACACCACAAAAAATGATAGAAAAGGAATAGAAATTACCAAGCACTAATCCGATTATTTTATGAACTGGGGCATTGTTTTCGAGAAGTAGGCGTCGTGCCATGCGTCTTTGAACATTTTTTCATTGGATCATGTAATTAGGATTGAATTGCGATTTGGATGATCAGTCTCGGGGATTTTTGGTACAGTTTAAGCACTTCAAAAAGCACTATGCTGAATTGATTTTTCCACATTTTCCCATATGAAATACTTGGACCGAGGGCCCTCTCAGCATGACCTCTCTGGCTTCAGCTGCTCCTGTCGCGGTATACAGCGATCGTTATTCCATTGTACTGAGTTCAGTGCTACAAAATCATTTCATAAAATTCGTAAAACAGAGGTTAATCACTCCTAGGGACCGGCCTCTCACTTCGTAAATCAGTAAAATCGAGGTTTCGTAAAATAGAGGTCCTTTTACATGGTTTTCCTATATACAAAGATCGGGACCGGCGGAATGGTTCGTAAATTGGTGTCATTTCGTAAATTAGAGGTTCGTAAAAAAGAGGTTCTACTGTATGCAGAGATCATATTTTGTTAAACAGCTAACAAAATCATGGCATATAAAAGGGTTTGTTGACATCCCACTTGAGAAAATCAACACCATTTATATTTAAAGCAGAAGAATACAAGCCACTAAATTTCTTTGAGAGTAAAAGAACAATTTAGTTGAAATTACGTTACTGTCTTAAAGCAAAGTCATTTTCACTAAAAGTTCATGTCGAAATTTTTCAATACCAGAACTTTCCTTAAACCTCCAAAATTTTCAAGATAAAAGCATCTCTAAGAATATGCTAGTATTAAAATTAGTTGCAAGTTATACTCTTGCAAATATAAATAATAACTATTTGGATAAAAACACAAATATAGATTCAACAATACAGAACACCAAATTTGCAGCTCTTACGCACTACACCCATTTTTGATGGAAGAGTACCCAAGTGCATAAAATGGGTGAGAGGGTAGCTCTTGAGATAGGATACTTTCCTGTACACAATATCAACTCTGCAGCATCGATGGCCTCATATGCCACGATATTTGAAATTCTGAAATGTGCATTGATCTAAATGTATCGAAGTCAACTTTTTTTTAAAGGAGAATCAATCTACATACACATGGATACTTCCAACTGATGCTTCATGCAAATGCCAATTAACAAGATTACAAGAGAATTAACCTATGAAGTACTGGGCATTCTGTCTTCTTTACTTAAAGAGTTAATGGCAAGGGAACGTTGAGATATTCAAGTTAAATCCAATACTTGTAATTATGTACGCTGATAATGTAAAAAAAGAAACTGAACCACATCTTACAATCAGGCACTATAAAAAAGGCAGGCAGGCACAGTTTGCTGTAAGGTTTGGTTTGTAAAGACTTTTGGCCAGATTACCACTAAGGTTGCTGGAAAAATGAGGGCTTTTTTTTTTTGACAATTACATATTAATTTACCTAGCTTTAGTGGATATTTAGCAATGATGTTAGCGAGGGTAATGCTTAGTATTCTATGGTGACATATTGATGATGGGTTAACTCTGTCATAGCTTGAATATGATACAAACAGCATGTCTGAGACTTTTTTTCAAAGGCAAGGAATAAGGTAGTTTCCTATTTTTTTATTGATTTGAACAAAATTTTATATCCCCTAGAGTACACATTTGAATCCATTTAATTTTGAAATGACAAAAAGCATTTTTCCTCTAATTAAAAAGTGAAAAATTTCAATGGCGTAAAAACATGATGGCACAATGTTGCATGCTGATCAATTCTATGCACAATGTGAAAGGTAACAATAAAAGTGAGTACACACTTTTATTGTAAGTAGTATTGTATTGTAAGTTGGAAGTAAATGACACACTCGCACATGCGAGTGTGTCATTTACTTCCATTTAAATTTCTTTGCATGCTTGATTTAGTACGAGTGATTGAGAGCTCCCTTACTTTGTGTGTACTCCTTCCTTCCCACTCTACTTTGTATTCCTCTGCCCCTTAAGATTACGGCTTATGGGATATTTTATTCTTCATTTTTTTAAGTTCATGAGGTTTAAATACAAATAATTATTTTGGTACCTCTGCTGGCCTCTAGCCTTTCACTGTCCTAATCTACTTCTTGTTACCCCTCCAGCCTAACTTATCCAACTTTCCCCATTCCAAAATGTGCATCAGTGCCACTAACTTGGTATTTTACTACACTGCTAAATTGTTACAACAAAAAAAAAATAATTTCTCAACCGTCAGAAACTAATATGTGGCACCATCAAAGATTTTTACTAAACTTCTAGGATTCTTTCTTCTTGCCAAATAATACTAATAATAATGGCTCCATTTCGGGAAAAAGCAAGAAAATCCTAATCTACCATATTACCAACTAAGCATATTACAACATAGCATACGTATTACCAACTAAGAAAATCCTCAACCTAAACATCATATACTCAAACTTGACTGGTTCATGAACTTTTAAGGAGTATTTCATAAAAGGTCACAGCAGATATGACCTAAAAATTAAGTAATTATTTCTACAGAAATATGCCAGCAATTAGAATAACATACTTTGAAGGAAATCAATTATATGATACAATATTTCCACAAAGGCAGTGTAGATAAAAAGATGCACAATATCTTGGATCAGCTAGCTCATTAGTCAACACTTACTGGATTCTTAGGATTCAGTTGATATTGCTTTTAAACTCGAGGAACATCAAATAATACAATTATGTATATAATATTAGCAGCAGAGCACAGCAAATAATAATACTCAATCTAACCTAAAAAAATAATATACCTAAATCATAAATGCAAAGAATTTATCCAATTTTTTCAGAACATTAACTTCACCATGTTTAATTGACGAAAATGTTCACTAAACACATATAACCATCAATAAAAATAATTTTAGCAATGTTAAAAATTTGGCACATTTTCCCTCCCAAAAAAACTGGCATTCTCACAATTCTCAACAGAAAAGGCCCAATTTATAATTTCCATTGGCAATTACCTATTTTAACTACATAGCATATTACCAACAAATTATATCAATAATTTAATGGCACTATAAATTTATAGAATGATGTATTTAAAAATGGATACAAACAATGGCCACATCCACATACAGTTAATAAAATTATAAATTTTTCCAATGAGAATGATATTTTCTTTTTGAAGAAGAAAAACCTATGTGTACACATTGTAGAACACCAAACTTTCAATATCCTAATATAAATATCATCTTTCAAAACTCAATTACCTTATGCATATTACGCTATCACCTTGAGAACACCAGAGCATTCAACATAATGGATAAAGAAGGAGTGCTGGTATCAGTACAACTAGGAACTAACACCTGTAGTAGCCAAAAACATTTGTTTAACTGGGTTTATTTTGACCTCAGATGGGAGAGAATATACCACCCTATAATGATGATGACACCTTAAGGCTTGGGAATTGTTAGCAGTAACAAAAATAAGAATTTAGTAGAAAGTGTATACATAACACTGCAAAAATGTTAGTAAAACTTTTTCACCAAGAAATGAGTTAGTAATCATTGTGAGTGCATTATTTAATGAAAAATGAAGCATGAGGTAAATCATTACTGGCAAAGCAAAAAAGTTAATTCATATCTACATAATTTTCTACAAAATCATACAAACATGATTTATTTTGATAATAAAAGATTTGAGGACAGATAGCATACCACAATATTCCTTTCAGCTTTTGCTAGTCATTAATTAACAACACCAAAGAATGAACATAATACAACATGCAACCAACCATAACCAACTTACAACCACAGGTACTTACCAAATCAATTATAAATTGGTACTACTAAATTACTTATAGACTAGGGTCCCTTTCAATTATCACAATCAATTTTTTCTAAATATCCACATACAAAAGCATAGAAATGGTGATAATGGATTTTGACATATTATGGAGGCAGTCATTCCTCAAACGTTTTAAGATATCATTCTCCAAATAAACATTAAAAATTAACCTTCTCTTTAAATGGAATAATATCTTATTTCTTGTAAAAACCAGATAGCTATAAATCAAGCCTGAGATAAAAAAGATGAATAGTAAAATTATACAAAAAGGTAGGAAAGATACTGACCTTCCTCGATAACAGCCTCTCAATGTAAGAGTGTTCCGATTCCTGGATGGTCTCCATGAAGAATCCTCTTCTGGTTCCTTATCTTTGGGAATTGGGCCAGGAGAAAGACAGAAGTCATCCGATGGAGTGGGAGAGGGAAAACTAACAAGGGTGTCACTGTCAGAGGTAGGTGATGCTGCAGTGACCAATGTGTCACTGTCGGAGTCTGCAACAACAAAGTTAAACCAAGGTTAGAAAAAAGAGAGATAAAATGTTGAGAAAAAGTAATGAGTAGCATTATTCTTCATACGCTTAAAGAGTTAACTTTGCTTAGCAGTGCCTATGACAGTAGTACTAACATAAAAGCACACGTGCCATTACAATGCCATCAACTTAATGCCATTGACATTCCTCAAAATCTTTCCATAAAATTCAGATGAACAAAATAAGTACTAATAAATTTACCAGTATTATTATGTAGATGAAAACTTCATTTATAAGAAGCTTGATTGCCTTACCAGAAGGTCAGAAAAAAAACATTATTGGCAAAATTTTTAATGACTCCCAGAAAATTACAACATTCCCTCATTTTATTGAAACAGTAATGAGATTTGCAGAATGCAAACTGGTTTAGTACTGCAATGATGCTACATTTCAAGGTCATAGATTCACAAAAAAAGCTTAAATGTGCAATATATAATAGCTAATGATAAAAACTACAATCATTACCAAATAACTTAGTTTTCACAGTTTAATTATTACCCCTCTATTTTATTTTTGGTATCAAGAAATATTCTTCAAATGTGATGAGTAAATGTTCCACTGAAACGTGTGTAAAAATACTACATGTGAGTGATACACTGGCAGTAGACTGGACATTTAAAGTATCTTATAGAAAAACTATTTTTTGAAGATCTCCCAGAAAAAATAGCATCAAGGTACTACAGAAACGATTTCAACGATCTGTGGAGCAGCCTATCAGATTTATCTGCACTGTAATCAAAGAGGAATAACAGAGTTCCAAAAAGAATATATGTATATTTATATCAAAATTAAACCTTGAATTTTTCCCACAACTAATTCAAAAAACACTCAAACATTCCCAACATTTACCTTGAATTTTTGCTTAATTTATTTTGCCTACTTGCTCACTTCAACTTTGCCTAGAAATACATATAATGGACCAACATTATTTATTTATAATTATAATCAGGTACTAAGGTAAGTAAATAACGCATTATAGAACCTGTAGGCTGGGATTAGACACAATAAATATGTCATATATTGTCTCACACTCTCAGTGACATTAATCAACAGTGAGATAGGACAGCATCTCAGTTAAAATCCTGCCCCTTGAAATTAGACACTGCCTTTTAGACTGATTTCCAATTATATCATTAATATTAAAATATGATTATAGTACAATAATTCACAGGTTATGAATACATAGGTAAAACTTGAAAAAATAATAGTGAATATACATGCCAGGTTAGGGTGATTCAATGAAACTGGGAAGAAGCATACTTCTTAGCCCCCTTAGGTTTTAAATATGCTGTGCATAAGTGTACATAAAAATTTAAAACAGAAGGTGATATGAAATTGCATGTATAAAAGAAACATAAAATAATGAATTACAGGGTTTTAATAAATATTGTTCCTGCTTTATTAACAAATTTGATTCATGCTAAGCAAAATATGATGAACTGGAATGAGATATGTGTTTTAAACCATCATTACTATTGGATCTGGCTTTCTTACCAATACGGTATGAAAGACAATAAATTAAATCCATAGAGCATGAGTCAACTTTGTTCTATGTCATTATTTAAGTGCAGGAATACAATGAAAGCTTTATTTATAGCTGGGTAATTGAAAGCAGGGATATCATCTGTTCCTGGAAAATTTCGCTGGTATAGTCTCAAGTGGAGTAATCTTCAAATGTTAAATAAAGCCGGTGAAAGCACAAAGCTCAAAGACAATGAGTGAAACAGAAGATAAATAACATGCAAAGAAATAAAAATGATTACTTTAACCTTCTCGGATTATGTTCTTGAAGAATTTCAGTGCTCAGATGAAATAATGAATATCTAACTGAAAAATAATATATTTAACATTCTTGCCCGGATATCATATATCCCTCCTTCAAACAACAATGAAGTCATTCGATGAGTTCACTGGAAAAGTAAGGGATTACAGTAGTTATGACAGATTTTGAGTGAAATATCATTTTAAGGGTTTCTTTAATGTTTTGCCTAAAGTGGCCAAAGAATTCAATAACAAGAATTATATAAATTCAAAGGAAAGATTGAAAAACATATAAAAATCACATAAAAGAGAATTAAAGGCTTATTACTATATCATTGAAAAGCATTTAAACATCAAACAACAATTCCAAAAACTATAACTTAAGGTGCTACTCATCACTTAATATCTTTATACACTATATACATCCACATAACACAATGATGGAGTTTGTAATGTTATTGAGACTAATATACATTAGTGAAACCATTATAGATATGAGAAGCAGAGTTGCCTGGTCAGATTTACTTTCGGAAATATAAATTTCACTCCAAATGTGGATTTCCACGATAATAACTTTCTGAAAAAAAGAGGTAATAACTTTAAGTAGGGATTATAAATTAAAAGACCACGCTGTGATTATTGTGACAATGCCCTTCAAATTTTTCAAACACGCCATGAGGGAATACAGTACACTACTACCACTACAAATATACTGTACCATAATCAAGGAGGTTAGAATGAACTGGAGACATAATATGTATGCTAGAATAGGGGTGAAAATCAAGCCAGAATGAGATGTTTGGAAAGGAATAGGCTTCACCTCCTCGGCACAAAACATTATATCTTCTATAGCCTTTAATGGAGATTGCATTTGTAATCATCAAACTCAGTGAACAATCCTTAGACACAGTTCTCCACTTGATTCTCCTATCAGCTAACCTCTTCATATTCAATTAATTCTTCAGTCTAAAATTCTATTTTTTTTACCCGCACGTTCGTTCAGGTAAGAAAAAAAATTGTTTAACTCCGTCCACAAGATATTTCTCTGGCTCCCACTGCCTCGCAGCAATCGAGTGGGTTCCCTTCTAATGGAAGGGGAGGTTTTGGTTGAATATGTTTACAGTAGGTCATGCTAGTGGATTTTTTCTGAGAGCCTTTTCGTTCTCCTTTGTCGCTCTAAGGTAAGTTGCAATTTATTTAATACTTAAAATTATTGTATTCTTTTAGAGCACAATTTTATAATAATTTAAATGTCAATTGCTATTGTGGTTCACTTGAGTGACTAGAATGATGTATCATTATATATTTATTTCTGATCAAAAATGTACCGCACAATTGTGTAGGTTTGGGCTTAATTATGGATTATGATCACAATTTTATTTTCTTCAAAGATAAAATGAACTTGTTAAGGAGAATTCCTGAGAGAAACTTTGTGTGGTACACAGCCATGCCATGTTTATTTATTATTTTATTTGTATGTGGTTGTACATAAATGAAGATATCATTTTCGGAGATTCTCTACCTCCTCGCCCCATCCCATTGCCTTGACAGCCTTTCATATTTTCGCCAACCCTCCATTCCCTCCCATCCAAAAGTAACCTTGTCTCAAATGTTTTTTTTTTCCTGTTGCTGCTTGACTACGGTTCTAGAAGCCATGTTCATTTACTACTCGGATTACTAAGTATCTTGTTTTATCCCACTCCCAGTTACATTGAACTTAATCTGACTGTCTTGGTGAATGATACCCCACACGACCTTGCTCAAGTCAGAAATTTTCAGAATTTATGGCACGATTTTGACAAATAACTCGTAACTTACACTGATGGGTGTCTGGGACCTGGACAGTTCTATATTAGTTCTATATTTTTGTGACTTTTGTCTTCGTAGCCAGATCCCTTACACTGTGTCGTGTAATCCGTACGCCACAATGTATTACAATTTAGCTCTTCAGGGTTTTTGCACTTGAGCCAGGCTTAAAAATGAAACCAATGAAACGGCTTTGCATGGGTCCCTGGGACTCATCGGTTCAGTCAACGTTTGATTTTCCGTGAGTGATCGTGAGTGCACCATTTATAGCAAAGGGGATAATCGGTGTAGTCAGCGTTTGATCATCTTGAGAGGCTACAAAGGAGTGCACTTTGTGGATACTCTTGCCCCTCCACCCAATACTGAGATTAACAAGTTGTGGAAGATACAACTGGTAATTAATGCAGTGCGTAACACATACTGTAATCTTCCTCGGGATCATAACTACTCTTCAATTGATGAGCAAATGATTCCATTTACAGGCCACTGTCCCGGACTTGAGCAATGTATAAAAAAACAAACCTCGACCTGTGAGCTTAAAGAATTACATCATTACATCTTTAGCTGTAGCTATTCCTTTCGGGAAATACTGCGTGCGATTCATTTTTGACTAAACATTTCACTCCTCCTACTGGGAGCGTTATCAAGAGACTGAGTGTAAATTGGCTTCGTCTCATGCTTATATAGAAGCATCCATGTCCATTACCCCATTGCTGGGCCAATTTGAATTTTGGATGCAAGATGTTAGCCATTGTGCATTTGAAGGGGCCAGGAAACTTTTCCAAACACGACTCAGGTTATAACCATCCTCTCTATTGAAATTATACAGCCTTTTAGCTATTTCTACTGCTTCTCATATCAGGAACAGATAGTAATCCTCCAACTTAGCCAAAACTCGTGTTTCTTCGAACTTTATTTTATGCCCAGGGCTCGAGGCATAATGTTCGGCGACCTCTGACTCGTTCCAATTACGAAGCTCTATCGCTCTCTTATGCTCCTTAAGCCTCTGGGAGATGGCTTGCTTGCTCTGTCCCACGCAGCTTCTGCCGCAGTGGCAGGGGACCTCATATTAGGGATTGGAAATTTTAATCCAGAATTGATTTTCGATTAATCGACTTTCGATTACGATTTTTAAAATCGATTTGCTAAAAATTCGATTTTTTGCCAAAAATAATCGAAAAATCAAAAACGATGTTTTCAAATAGTTAAGTAATTGTCCACTGAAATACGGATGTGCTGTTGTAACCAAATGCTAAATATGGGTTAATGGAAGCACTAGGGATAAGAACTGAATACGGTTAAATTTATTAATACAATATATTATTTTAAAGATATCAATAAGGTATGGAGAAAAGTAATAATCCATATAAGATACTTATACACATATAGGTAATATAACAAGCAAATTACATATAACTTAGCAGCAATAAGAATTGTATATTGGAAAGTGGGCTAATAACAAAATGAAAAACAGAATTTTATTTATTTCTTGTATGCAAAGCCGTGGAACCAGTGTTCCTCAGGGATGGACCTTAAAAAACTAACATATTATACTGACGGAAATCGACGATGAGAACAAGCCTATGGACACAAATTTTCATTTACGGCATCTGCTTACTTTTCAAAAAATTTTGAATTTGACAAGCAAGACAATATTCTTCACTCAAGCCCTCAAGTATTGTCACCTCATAGTCCATCCTGAAAATGTTAATAGTAAAGATACATCTGTACATTTTGACTATTTCTTTTATCGGGGTTCATTCCGTGTCTATTTAAATAGCATAACAATATTTCGCTAGATCTCCTGCTAGCTTCGTCAGGCTAATCAAAGAGGCTATAGAAATAACGAAAGGACCATCGAGCATCAACCGTGAAGACGGTTATACTTTGGGGAACAATTTTAAACAGATTTTTTTCAAATTCAAACATTCAGGCAACAATGGGGTTCACTCCTATATATAGGACGACGAGCCAGGAAACGACAAATCAGATAACCTGATGAAGCTAGCAGGAAGCCTACCAAAATATTGTTATACTATTTAAATAAACGCGGAATGAATCCCGAAAAAAGAAATAGTTAAAAGTGCAGCCGTGGAAGCCTACGAGTTAAACTTCCATGCACTTACCTCACCTAATCGTGGTGATGGCAGAGGTAAGGGAAAGGCTGCTGTTGCTGCATCAGAATCACTAGCCAGGTCCATTTCGTCCTCATACTTATTATCATATTCATTGTTTGTCGTTCTCTTTCTTTTTGGCGCACTAACATAAACCTCAATCTTGTGCACCTTCTTCAGATGACTGATCAAAGTACTAGTCGAGACACAGTAAGTCAAGCTCAGCTGACACTTTGAACACTTAGCGAAGGATTTATTATTGTTTTCTTGCTAAAATACTGCAAAACAGCACTTGGAGGAGCCATGGCTGATGCAAAGGGCAGCAAACAGCTTTCCGATCGGCACGATACGAACGCAACACAAGTAGCACAGTGATCAAAAAGTATGCATACTGGCCAACGCACGCAGCCTACAGTACAGTGCGATTGAAACTTCATGGCCTAAGCGCAGAAGACCAAGTTCGGAATGAAGGTATCTATTTTGAAGAAGGCGAGTGCTCTGAAGCAATTTATTGAGAAAACGTTTACAAAAAAGGCACAATGTCAACGCATATTATCATTTCGAATCTTCGTCTCGTGGTCTATAATGTATTACTTTCGACCAAAGTACCCGCCGAAAAGAATAGAATTGTGATAAAAATCCGCAGCCCTACAGTTGGCAACTCCAACCTGCCGGTGTCCGAAGCACTTTGCATCCCCTCCAAGGTTCCCCCACCTGCAATGCAGAGTGAAATAGCACGGCTCGGAGCAAAACGAGGCGGCAAAATTCAAATGCTGTAGCAGGCTAAAAATCGAAAATTGATCGGCTATAATCGATTTTGATCGATTTTTCAAAACAAAGAGTCAACCTCCATTAAATCGAAAATCGGAGTGTGATAATCGATTTTCGATCAAAATCGAAATCGTTTTTACAATCCCTACCTCATATACACCCATGGATTGGAGGGGAGGATGTCTATCCTTCGGCGATGGCTGGATGTTTTTGATTTTTTCCACCATACAGAAGCGAGTGGTGATGTTGCTTCTCTGAAGGATTTTTGTGATCCTGTCGGTGACTCCGGAGATGTACAGGAGTTTCACCAAAGCCAAAGGCTTCTTCTTATGATCTTCGTCATTTGGATGCCGCTTCCTCTCTTTCATCGCTCTTTTTATGAAGGAGTCACTGTAACCGTTTCCTTTCAGAGCCCATATTAGATGTTTCATTTTGCTGTTGAGGTGCTCAGCATCCCTCACGACTTTAGCGTGGTGAGTTAACATTTTAATTACGCAGGACTTTTAACGTGGATGGTGATGGGACGCGGCATTCAAATATCTGTCATCCGTCCGAAATTCAAATCGGCCCAACAATGGGGCAACGGACATGGATGTTCCTAAATAAGAATGAGACGAAGCCGATTTACACTCAGTCTCTTGATAATGCTCCAAGTAGGAGGAGTGAAACGTTGATTCAAAAACGAATCACACGCAGCATTTCCTGAAAGGAACAGCTACAGCTATAGATAAAAGAAGCTGCGCAAACCTTCAAACAAAAATCATTACATCTTCTTCGGATAGTGTGATGGACTTTGAAGTGTTTCAGGGAAAGAATACACCTATCCCCTTTTCGGAGCTAGGCCACGGTCAGTCTGTGGTTTTGCATCTGATTCAAACTATCCCCGTGGGGAATTTTGTTTATTTTGATCGCCTGTTTACCTCTATCCCACGACTGGAAAAATTAAACAATATAGGGATAGAAAGGACTGGTACCATAATGGCAAATCAAGTTACGGGCCAGATCAAGCTCGAAGAAAAAAAAAGAATCAGGGTGAGTCACTGCAATATGTGCGCTGTGATGTTATTATTGTTGCTGTTCAATGGAAGGACAGCAACAAGGTGCTTTTAGCATCCACCTTTAGTCGAACCACAGCAAGCAACATGTTCAGCAGTGGTCCAAAAAAGAAAAAAATATGTAGATGTATCTTGCCCAGCTATTGTCCAAAGATATAATAAATCAATGGGGGGAGTTGATCTATGTGATCAAATGATGCAGAACTACAGAATTTGGTTTAAAACAAAAAAATGGACCCTCCAAATGATTCTACACTTTCTGGATTTAGGAACCATAAATAGCTGGTTCCAGTACAAAGAAGGATGTAGAGAAAATAGGAGTCCCCGATGGAAAACAAAGGACTTCCTGAAGTTCAGGACTGAGCTTGCAGAAGCTCTCGTTGCTACTCCCGATTGAGCTAGGGTGGAATGAACTGATGAAGAAATTATGGCAGATGAGGTTACTAAAGTGAAAAAATGTAAATATTACAATCCACTCAGTGTCATTCCCTGTGCATACAAGCAGTTTGAAGGTTATAACCATTTCCTGGCGACTGATGACATCCTATCGCAGAGAATGTGCAGGTACAATCAATGTAATAGCAGGACAAAAACAAGATGTGAGGAGTATAATGTTTACTTGTCAGGTACAATCAATGTAATAGCAGGACAAAACCAAGATGTGAGAAGTGTAATGTTTACTTGTCAGGTACAATCAATGTAATAGCAGGACAAAAACAAGATGTGAGAAGTGTAATGTTTACTTGTCAGGTACAATCAATGTAATAGCAGGACAAAAACAAGATGTGAGAAGTGTAATGTTTATTTATGTCTTTTAAAAAATAAAAATTGTTTCAAAGATTTCCACAAAAACCATCCTTAAATTAATTTTTATTTGGTGGAAAATGAGTTAGAATAAAAAAATATTGATGCCTTTTATCACGTGTTTATAAGTGTATTTATTAGTTAAATTAGTTTCTCCAGAGAAAAATAATATTTTTTGTTAATAACAGCTATTGTTTGTGTTGATAGTAATAATAATATTTTTTGTTAATAAATAATATTTTTTGGCAATAATAGCTATGGTTTGTCATATGGGAATAAATCCTGTTAAAACAAAAATTTTTGGAATAGTTTTCAGTCGTATTTGCACCTGAACCTACACGAACGTGCAGGTGAGGATTTTTCCTGATTACACAATTACACCCTAACCTGCACGATTGTGCGGGTACCTTTCCACGATAACTGTTTGTCTGAAAATTTTTTTTCTTCCTGATAGCTGAAATAAGTGTCTATGAACCAGAAAAATGCAAAAGTTTGTTAAAATTTACTAAACAAATTCTCGGGTGGAAAGGGATACATCTCACATGAGGCCTGCCTGTGCCTTCTTCCCATTCACTTATCCCTTGATGATTGTCTTTATCAGGCCATCATGTCTCAAGGTATGGCTAATTAGGTTCTTCCATATTCTTTTTAAAGTTTTTGGAATACTTCTCTTTTCTCCAAAATCACTTCAAACTCCTTCATCAGTCAATCCATTTTGCCTTCATCATTTTTCTGTAGCACAATATTTTGAATACTTCCAGCCTTGAATTCTCTGAATTGAAATCAGCTGTTATCATTCATTCTACTCTGTCATAAATAATTATGCTCCAATGAATTACTTCCTTACTTTCACAGTTGTATTTTCAGAAATAGGTAGTTTCATCTTTTCGTAATCTCAGATACTTGGTTTGCTCAACTGTTGATAATTGTTCGGTCATTACGGGAGGCTTCAATTTCTATCAGAATTAAAAACATTGAATTCCTATCCACGATGTCAAAAACTTTCTCCTAATCCACCGATGTAATGAATAAAGGCTTTTTTCTTCAATCGCAAGAGTACTAAGCCAGAAATAACATTGAAATTGTCCCCAAATCTATCACAGTTACTCTTTCTAAGGCTATTTAAGGGAGGTATTAATGTATTTTATTCCACTGGGAGTTGATTTTATTCTTTAAATTACTTAATTTAACCATTTAAACTTTATACTTGGCGTTTAATAAAAAGAGTGTTTACATACTTCTCACTGTTTATTTCAGAAAAATTTATATTGCATTCCATACTTCATATTAAATTTTATCACCTGCATAATCAACTTCATCCATGAGTATCATGAGTAGAAAGTCCATATGTCCTATGGTATAATATTCTAAACACCTTGACAATAACAAGTACATAGTGTTCAGATCAGAGGTCAACCTCCCATGATTGAATAGGTAGTGGTGACTGCTATCGGTAGTGGTGACCTCTATGATCCTATACATAGATCCAACTGGGCATATAGGACACAAACCTTTGTTCCAACCACTTAAAACTATTGTGTTACGTTTCCGAGGCTTTCAAAGGTAACAAATGATGTTGGATCGTAGTTTTCCGTGGCGTTCTGGATTCGTGGATCTCTCCATTTTCCGGGTTTGCGCCGCGTTGAAGGTCAAAATTGACGACAGTTTCACTTCGACCTGAAGACGCCTGGTGGAATCCCGGCGAAACTGTCGTCAACTTTGACCTTCAACGCGGCGCAAACCCGGAAAATGGAGAGGTCCACGAAAGGAAACAAATGGTTTCCCTCTCCGATATGCCCTGCTTGAAGGCTGATGTCACGTTTCAGTGGCTATCGGAGCAATCCGAGGTACCGATTGTTTACCGATTCCGAGGTATTGGATTCCTGCCAACAACTGCTCCGCTCCTACCGTTCCCATCACTACTAACACAGCACTTGCCTGGCGCAGATATAAAAATATATATCCTTAGATTTAGACTATTCGCACAGCTCATAATTTTGTGGGTTGCCTGTATCTACGGGGCGGTTCAATTTTAATAAATGATAACTAGATTCGATCTGATGAAATTGTTTTAATTTAGCTAAAATTCGTTTTTTAACTATGTGACTTCAGTGCTATAAAAAATCTTGCTGGTTATGTTATACTTTAACCATTTAAGCCTGTTTTTCAGTGCTTCATCATTAATTTTTATAGTTGCAAGGGTCACAAGTTTGGCAAAAATCATGTACTTCATAAAATATTTTATTACAGATCTAACTACATTTCCGATAAAAGAAAATGAAGGAAACAACTGTTAATATTATAGACCTAATGAGAAGAGGTATAATGAAAATTTCACTTCAAGAGTAATCAATGGCTTTTAAAAATGAACTTTTAAGGGTCTTCAATAATATGTTGATCGTTACATTACTCTCCTGAGGAGTCATCAAAAACTTCCAAAACACGACTACTAACAACAGTGGTTTTCCATGGAATGTTGTGCAGTTATGGTGTGACTTAATTAAATTCAAATGTGTCCTGAGATACTAATATTTCAGAGAAACTACATGTTACAGTAGAATTACTTGAAAACAGCCAAGCAAATGAAATGAGACTGGTTGAAGATCGGGTAACAGAATTTAATACAATATGTACTTCAAAGACTGGTAAATAACACTGGAAAATAATTTTTTGATGCACCTGGAGGAAGGACAGTCGTTTCCACTCAATTTCCTACTGACAAAAATAAGATCACAAAAAGATAACTTTTGCAATAGAATCTTCAGGAATCACTGCTACTTGGGATATTTTGCTGCAAGGAGAATGAACCGCTCGTTCCTCATTCAGATTGCTGATAAATTAAGAATATGCTGCAGGAAAAGTAAGCAACATCAAGAAAGGAAATGACCGGTCAAAAATTACTCAGAACTATAGCATTATCATTTGCAATGACTTCATTATGGCATGCGAAGGAGGAATCAGTGCTGTTAACTAATATTCCACGACATCAAAAAACAGACTAATCAATGGTATGTTGGTGTAAAAATTTTGCTATCAAGAGATTTTTGACAAATTTTACCTGTGATTCATAGAGACACAAGAGCTAGTGAAGTGAACGCACCGATTAAGCATTCCTCTATTTGGACAAAAGAGGGAAAATGAACGTTTACTGGAAACATGAGTCTTGAGGATGAGATGCACTTGTTGGAGAGTTTGCAAAATTATTTCTATAATTGCTATTAGTGCAGTACCTGAAATGAACAGGAAAATTGAAGTTGCAAAGGGTCAGATATTTACTTCGTTGAAAGATCTATTTTAATTAAAGTTGTGCAAATACTACCTGTGAATACTCAAATACTAGAAAGCATTTGATTTTCATGCAGAAAAATATACTAATCTTATCGAATGCTCATTTCTACATTTATGCAAATCAAGTTTTTCTCACCCTAGAAAAACTTAAGCGATATGTTATTTGGAACAAAAAGGTTTTCTTGAGAAAAAATCCAATAACCCAACAATTGCAAGCTCATTGTTCTGTTAGCAGTCATCATATTTAATAGATGGGTATAAAATATTGGCGTGAATAGAATACAGTAGAAACTCAATGTTACGAAGTCAATAGGACCGCAAAAATCTACAATTCGTAATTTCAAATATCGTATGAATGAGTATCCATGACCAACATCACAATGAAGCTGTTTTTTTGTTTCCAGGAATATATGCACTCCCGCAACGTACTTGCGTGATTTGCGATGTTATAATTCATGAATGTATCTATAAATGTGAATTCATGTCAACTCGGTTCATTAAGTTAAACACAGATAATTTGTTTCTTTTTTCCAATGAGTCAGAAGCTATAAAGTGTCTCTGCAAAATTTTCGTGCAGTTTGGACTAGGCCTAAGAAGCTTCATTAGTGCATTTTTTGAAAAATTACTTTTATCTCTACTGAAAAACTTGTAACGTATGCGTGGGCAATGTATTCATATTTTTAAGCTAGTATTCCATAGTGTAGTGTACTTATGTTCCATAGTGTATGCATGCATACACTATGGAAGTGCGCAATTTGCGGGATCATTTGCAACTAGATGCTGGTTCGGATATAGAATTTAGAGGAATAAATTGCCACTAAAAGAAAATCGTATGCTCCGCATCAGGTATTATAGATTATACCTAAATTAAGCAAAAACAGTGAAATGATTCTCTCACGGATGCTATGTCAATCATGCATTTTGTACAAATAATGATATGCCCATTAATTTCAAGAAATAACAGCCATAACCATCTTTGCATGGTTGTTTCCAAGATGAAGGCTCTGAAAGAGGAGCTCGAAAAGGAGTTCATCTTTATGTTTACCTCCTTCCAAAAGTAGATTATACAAACCACGCACTTCAACGGTGAAGGCATGATAATTTCCTTTACACTTCTTCAGCTACTAACGATGGTAGCATAAATCCATAATTTACGTTTTTCACTACACCCTGCAAAAACTTCAGTTGTGGCTCTATTCAAATCAGGTTGCCTGCTATTCTTCCACTATATTGCAGGCATAATTTAAAGATGCGATACACCTAAAAATTGTGGAATATTTTTGAGTATCGCTCTTCCTCTGCTTCCGATCAAGCAAGGGGATTTTCATCAGAGCATTGAAGCTCCAGTTCCGGCCACGCACAAAGACGGAATTGGAACAACTTCACCCGTCATTGAGGGGATCACTCCATTCACCCTCACAAAAACAGCTATGAGTCCCATGGTCTCTGAGTATCTTATGTCACTCAGGAAGTTGATCCAGCTGGGATTCAAGAGCAAGGGATGTGAGCAGGAAATAATCATTGAAAGAAGCATATCCTTATGCAGCGTAGTCACATCTTATCTTCCTCCTGCTCTACCTCAACAGGCTATGCCTGCGGAGAGTGAGGACAAGACACTGGAGAGTGGGGTCTTTTATCATGAATCAAGATATGCCCACAAAACAATATTGGAACGTGTCACACCCCGTGCACAGATTCATTCAAAAGGGCACTTCAGGGGCCCAAAAGTGGGCACGTGAGGCCTGCTGAGCCAGTGGGGGACACTGCAGGAGTGAGGGTAGGGGCTCAGGAGCCTATCTCCTCAAGGGCCCGCACTGGGGATTTCGGAGGGAGGGAGTGACTCTTGCCCACCCGTGGGTGGTGAAATGAAGGGTCACTTGAGGTGAGATGACCAGTGTGGGAGGGAAGGAAAGCCTTTGCTGGCTTCCCTGCAAATGTAAAAGAAAGGTAGTGGGGGAGAGTAAGTCAAAGTTTTGCAGCAAAGGAGATGGAACACTGTGAGAATTTTCTTGGTGGGGACTGCCATATGAGAAAAGAACATGGGAATGGGCATGCATTTTCATTTCGCTTTCCCTTAATTTCCGATCACTTCCAGAAATCTGTGAAAAGGAAATCAGCGAATAATAATTCAAGAAGAAATACAATGAACAAATGTTTATTATAAAAAAGTTGTCAGCTCTTATGGCAACATAATGTCCAAACTTTTCTGCAACAGCACTTCTACTTAACTTTTTTGATTCAATTTTGGGGATCATTTTCTCCTTCTCTTCCAACATTATTCCTTTTCTCTTTAACTGAGAGGGTTCCACATCCTTTTGCATCAACACCCCTATTCAAAGATCCCAATCAATTTGTGTCCTACTTCCGAACTGGATGAGTACCAACTCACTCCCACCGTATGTCCTCTGGGGTGTATCATCCGATAATGCTAGGCGTCCGATAATGCTAGGGAGAGATGAAAGTGCCTCCAATTTGACCAGGATTCTGATGGCTTTCTGCTCCCACTCTGACGGCGTGAATTAGGTTTTCTCATAGGATGTTTCTACTTATCATCTAGTCTTATGTGTATCTTTAACAAGGATTAGTCAACAAAACCCTTATCAGATTATTTATCACTCCGCAGGAACGCAGCTGAGAAGATATATTTTAGGATATTTTTTTGATTGCCGGGTTGGAGTGAAAGACGAGAAAGGTACACTATTACACAACATAAATATACATGGTCGAATGAACGTTTTTTACGATTAATTATGGATGCGCCCAGAAAAAAAAACATTGAGAATGAATGTGTGACAAACTAAGTGATCATATGAACTAAGTGAACTTGTATTTTCTCGGATTTTCTTGGCTGTTGTCAACAGAAGAAGAGAAGGACAATGTTTACTTACAAAGAGAATATCTTTCCTCAATGACTACATCGAAATGCTAAATGAGGACAGTAAATGAAACCTGACTCCTTCGATGATGACTATTGTCAGCCGGAATAATTAGGCTGTGGAGTAAGGTTGGGTAATCAGTCTGAAATATGTATGTACGGAGAAAAACGCTTCCATGTGTGATGTGCATGACTGAATTTTCACCTGAACGCCATAGTATCTCTTCTGATGCCTGTAAAAATGTTTTTGAGTGCACGCGCGCAGTAAACGATTACTGTACTAGGAATACCCCTCATGGATTTATGTTTGGGGAAAAAGAGTAGCAAAAAATGACAGGGATCATAAGAGGAAAATGCTGGTTGTGGCAATTTGTTTCTCGCGGGCAAGTATATCTGTACTTGACAAATTTACATTTTTTTGACTCGTTGTTGGCAAAGCCGAATGTATTTTTAGTCGTATTGGTGACATATTTTATGTACTACTTCGCCTATGATTCAAAGTCATCCTAATGCATAACGTGCATGCCAACGATGAATGATAGGAGCCTTACTCTGGCAAGGAGCGTCTGATAAACGGTGCCATGATTCGTCATTATTCATAAAAACGAGTCATTTTTTCATGTCGGGACCGAGACCCGAGGTTCGTAATTTCAAAACGTCGTTTCCAACCAAGTTTCAAGAGTGTGGTACTGTGACCTGTGAGGTATTCATTCTATCTGTCCATTGAAATTTCAACTAAATAAAGTCAATCATGTTTTTGACAGTTTAAGAAAAGAATTTTACTTGTCAAAATTAGCAAAAGCTGCTTTGAAATTTGTAAAACCCTGACACGAAACTGGCAACTCGACTGAAACTTGAGCTGAGTTGCGGCTGCAAGGGTGTCAGTATGAAGAGTATAGTGATGTAGAGAAATAATAATTACCAATTTTATCAAACTGCGTTGAAATTGGTTTTATCAGTTGGAAGGGATAGCTTCTCAAACTCAGGGGCCTCAAATGTATTTTACATACAGTAGAACTTTCCTTAATTGTGAATAAATTACATGCTAAATGTTTACTTTGTAATATCAATACCATAGTTTATTCTGTCAAAACATACGTCAATATTGCTGAGTTTAACACTTTCTGTAAATTTCATTTTATTTGACCTTTGATACTAGTTTCAAATATGTAGTTTCAAAAGGTTAGATTCAAAACTGGTTGGAACTTGAAGGTGTATTACCTTCTGCTTACTCTTTTATGCTTATAAAAGTTAATGCATTCAAGAGTCTATAATTGATCTTCAAATTATATAACTAAACATTTTAAATTTTAAAACCAGAATTATTTTTTTTAATTAAGTGAGTTGTAGCTTTTTTCTTCAACAGGAAACTCTGTGCCCATACATATTTGGTGTTTTGACTCCACCAAAAACTATTGTAACTTGTAAAACATTGGCTATCTATCTAATAAACCTGGATTCAAAACTAGACAATCCTACATACTTCTAAAGTCAAAAATTCTTTAACTGGTAAAAATGAATATAAAATGGGACTGAGACCTTGCATCTAACTAATTTCTTCTCCATTTTCTATCTCAGGAACTGTGAGAACACAGGGAATTATATTTACTAAAACCTGTGTGAAGAAAAAATACTTGCTGCTAGTTTATTATAACACACTGAACTTCCATGCATCAAAACTATCCTCTTTTATGCTATAAAACTATCGTCGAAATGAAAAAATATTCAATCACAGCTTCGACTTTGAATATTGAGGCAATATGCAGCATCCTCCAAAATAGCATACCAGATGACAAGTTAAAAAAAATACATGGAACACCATAGATACCAGAAGCCTATGGGGATGTTTTAATGGACTGTTAGCAAGATATTTTGAAAACCTGTTACTGTAATGAGCACATAGGATAAATATGTTTCTCAGGAAAAACTAAAATTGAAGGATCTGAATGATGAGAAAAAAGATAGCCTAGCAAGAGAGGAGAGTCACATTTTAATTTTTCAATCAGTAAAGTGCCAATCAAATAATATGGTAGTTTCCAAGTATTTTTTTATTGTCTTGATCAAGAGTTTACAACCTTTGGACTATGTATTTTAAGCAATTCGATTTTAAAATGATATTAGGTATTTTTCCTCATAAATTAAAAAGTGAAAAAATTCAATGCACGAAAATCTGACAGCAAACTATTACATGTGTGTGATGTCAAAGGTATTTCCTCTCCCTGCCACTAGGAGGTGCTACGGACGCTTCCAAGCAGACCGTGCACTCCGTGAAAGCTTATTAACTAGCATCTAAAGTACATTTATTCATTAATTTGTTATGATCTACTTTTATTTATTTGAAATTATTTATTCAGTTGATTCATTTAAAAACAGTATTCATTTTACTAAGCACACTGTGAAGTTGGCCCACTAACACTCGAACTTCACACGACACTTAGCAGTAGCAGAGAAGTCCACAAGCTGGATGCCCTGGAGCCTATAAAACAACTATGAATACAATGTTCAATGGAAGAGACTTTCTAAGCTTTGATAGTTTTCATAGGCTATTATTAATACATGTTCACAAGAGCTTAAAATCTCTGACATATGAGGTGCATTCAAGCTGTAAGGCCTCCAATTTTTTTTCTAACTAATTATTCACCTTTAAAACAATGAAACTTGTGTTAGTTCTCGACGTGATCTCCCTGCAGCCATACACATTTTTCACAACGTTGATGCCATGATTCTATGGCCGCGATGAAGGCTTCTTTATGAGTTGTTTTGACCACTGAAAAATCGCTGAAGCAATAGCAGCACAGCTAGTAAATGTGCGGCCATGGAGAATGTCTTTCATCGTTGGAAACAACCAAAAGTCACTAGGAGCCTGGTCAGGTGAGTAGGGAGGATGAGAAACCACCTCAGAATTGTTTTCATGAAGAAACTGCTGCGTCACGTTAGCCCGATGTGCGGGTGCATTGTCTTGGTGAAACAGCACACGCACAGCCTTTTCTGGCCATTTTTGTTGCAATGCAGGAAGGAACTTGTTCCTCAAAATATCTTCGTAGGATGCACCTGTCACCATAGTGCCCTTTGGAATGCAATGGGTAAGGAACATGTCATCGCTGTCCCAGAACATGGCCACCATCATTCTTTCAGCAATGGCGCTTACCCAAAATTTTGCACTTTTTTGCTTTGTGGTCGTCCGTCAGCATTCGTGGCATCCACCTGGCGGACACTTTTTTCATTTTCAGGTCGTCATGCAGGATTGTGTGTGCAGAACCCACGGAAATGCCAACACTGGAGGCGATCTGTTCCACAGTCATTCGGTGATCCCCCAAAACAACTTTCTCCACTTGCTCGATCATGTCGCCAGACCGCCTTGTGCGAGGCCCAGATTGTTTTGGTTCGTTGTCACACGATGTTCTGCCTTCTTTGAATTGTCTTGTCTGTCATGAATGCACTTTCGACATGTCCATGACTCCATCACCACATATCTCCTGCAACTGGCAATGAATTTCAATCGGTGTCACACCACGCAAATGCAAAATGCAAAAAACAAATGATTACACGCTGGTCATGTAACGAAAACGTCACCCTTTTAAGAGTCCAAAACAGTTCTAATTCTCGTGGCTGCCGCTAGAGGTACTGTCTGTCATACAGTGCTGCCATCTCTGTCATGCACTGACAAAGAGTGCTCGCTCATTTTAAAACAAACCGCATGTTTCTATCTGTTTCCAATCCGGAGAAAAAAAAGCTTAGGCCTTACAACTTGAATGCACCTCGTATAATGGTAGGTTCAGAAGATGAATGATCCTTATGCCTTGCAACAGTAACTATAAACCTGATGCATCAGCAACAAGGCTGCACATTCAGCAACAAGGCTGCACAAGTCTTGCCATTACAAGCTTTTTCAAATGAACTTAAAATTAACATTTAATTTTCTAGTAAACTACAATTTCTCAATACAAGTTATTTGGGTATAACGAATTCATTTATTATGTGGCATGAATTGCAACGAATGAATTCTGTTTTCTTTAATGAAGGAAACTACCCTATTGATGGATCACACTGTTAACATGTTCTCTGCCATTGTGTTCTCACATATTTTTACCACGTTGCCATGTGGTTTTTTAGTTTCTATGTTTTTCAGTTTAATTTATTTTTAGTTTTCATTCTATAACTTTCAAATATTTAAGAGCATCCAGCTATGAAAGCCACAAAGCAAAACAATGATTCATTGAATGATTTGCATGAGCGGTGAAACAATGATTCATTCTCTATTCAAAATGATTAAAGCAGCACAAATAGATCAGGCCTGTATTTGTTACTATGACTGAAGCGACAGTTGTTTAAATGGTTAAATAAAGACAAACTTCATTCAGGCTATGTCAGATTATATTAAAAACAGAATATATAATTTATATCATTATTTTTATAGAGTATCTTTTATTATCTAGGAGTTATAAACTATTTTGGGCTTGCTCATTAAGGCTATTTCAGAAACAGGGTGGCTACTGACCAATTTTCACATTCCTGACTTTTACCTGATGGCTTTACCAATTTCCTGAACGATCACCGAAAGGTCTCCTATTATCAGAATATTTTATTTCTGCTGAATTAAATTTTCGTCAAAACTCAGAAAATGTTAAAAGCTGAAATCAATGCATTAAAAGCTATAAGAATGAAAAAATATATGTAACCTCCGCCCTAATGAAAAAATATATTAAACCTTCACAAGTTAAGCCCTCACACAAATTGTACACACTTTTAATAAATATTTCATGGCCGCGTATCCTCGGCCGTGTATGTTTCCTTCAGTAAAATTACAATAGACGATGTCTATTTCTTCAAGCAAGTGATGGCGTGTCGTGGTAGTTCTGGGAAGTTGAAGATTACTGAAAAGGCATGGGAGGGAAAGTTAATGGCCAATTTACTGGCGGACTCCGGCACAGCTGGTATCACTAAAATAAATTGGAGGGGTGGGTGGGGCCCTTCTGGAGCCCCCCTGGCACTTAGACCTCTTAAGATCCATTGTGGCAACCCACATTTTACCTGCCCACCACTCGCAGACAGGGACAGACAACACAAGGGCACCACAGTAGAGGTATGGAGGGGGGCTACCCATCCAACCTCAGTCCGGCCCCAACGTTGCTTAACTTTGGTGATGATGGGAACCGGTGTATCAACGCAGCTAGGCCCTTGCCCCTGGTATCACTAAGCTGCGCGAAAAATACAAACCAAAGCCAAGTTCTTGGACTGGATCAAAATCGGATGGCACGAGTGACTTTTAGAAGCGAATAACAATTTGATTTAAGTGGTCATAACCCCTTGATTGTAAGAAGGAACCAAAAATGTCAAAATATTTGTATAAAGAAACAAAACGTAATGGCCCCACTGCAAGCGAAAAAAGGAGGCAATTAGCAATGGCAGCAGCATATTTAGGAATATCATATTTGAGGTGGTTTGTGACCTAACAAAATTGCTTTGAGAGGGAGCTAAGGGGGCCATTCAATAATTATTTCGAACGTGAAAGCTGGGGAGGGGAGGAGGACTCTTCTTAGTGTCTTGCGAAGGGGGGGTATGGAAATCAAAGAAGATCTTACGTAAGATTTTGTTTACACGTGTGATCGTACTTGTACAACCGTTTTAATAATCATCATCTCACATTTTTAGAACTGCAAGCACGTATTTACTACAAACTAGTGTGCTCCAACTACCTCTCGACCTGAGTCTCGGAAGTTAAAAAGAACACGAGGTAAAATCTTCCGAACAACCTAGCCTTGGATTCCTTGTGATGAGCAGAATACACAGTGATCATGAACCTTAACACTATTAGGAAAATATCGCATTTAGGATATACAAAAGGGATACATTGTACGACTGATTCACAACTGAATGTTCAATAAATTGACTGGGCTTATTCTATGCACTTCGGCAACGGACATTAGTTTTAGTTGGTGAAATGTTTTGGTGAAATAAAGGGCAGGAAAGACTGCCTGGTAAACGTAACAGTAGAAAAATAATGAGAATTTCCTATCCCAGTTTCTCCCTGACTGTTACGAGAATTCCCTGACTATTCCCTGGCTTTTCCAGATTTACAAAATGCCCTGACAATTCCAGGTTTTCCCTGATGATTGCCACCCTGAGAAAACATCATTACTACTATGAGAGAGAAGGATATTTCTATGTGTATGCTATCAAGTTTCATTGATTTTGTTCAACAATTTATATGTGTAGTGTACTTTACACAATAAAGGTCATGGAAATATCTCTTTGGTGGACTTTAAAATTGTTTTTGAGTGTGTTTTTATAAAAGTTTAATTAATGCACATGAATGTGGTTTGTAAAAATGAAAACATGATGGCTATGTCATAGACATGTTCTTACCGGCATCAAAAGCATCATAAAACTCATCATCTGAGGTGTCATAGAAGCGAGGGCTGCGCCTGCGTCGGAGAGACTGATGGGAAGAGGGCCTGTCAAAAGGCAGGGGGGTAGGAGACCTCAGTGAGCGGGGAGATGGAGGCTGAGAGGCTCCTGCCACAGACTGCTCCAGTTCATGATGCTCTTTTGCCAAGACATGTAGAGCTTCTTCTAGCACACGACACTTCTCCTGCTCTTGCCTCACCTGTAGCGTTCGCACCTATCAAAAAAGAAAAGGTACAGGCATCAGAATTGGAGGGGGGCCTCGGAGGCACTTTAGTTACTTAAATTCTAGTGGAAAAAACTTGGCTTATGATGAGAGGTTATAGATTAAAATTCTGATTTTTGACATCCTTAGATAAAAGCTATTGATATCTAGATTACCTCTTCCTGGTCTATCTATCTGTGATTTTCAAGTCTGTATCCACGCCACATTTATAGGCACTTCAGACCATGAGGATAGATACAAGGTTCAGAATGGAAGGGTAAAAAGGAAGGGTGGAGAGTACCTGGCATTGGCATAGCCTGCTCTAAATGATAGGTTCCAAGGAGACCATGACTTAACGTCCCATCCGATGGACTGATTACTGAACTCAAATGCTCTCCACAAAGCAGACAAGTAGGGACCACGTTCACAAATGTAAAATACCTTCCATTGCTTAGACATGTAGAGCTAGTACATTAGTCTATGCTATTGGTCTAAACACAGGCCCTCTAGGTGAGAGGCCAGCACTCTTACTACACCAACCTCCTTCTGGTGAACACTGTGAATGACACAGGAAATAGACCAGATCCCTTCCTCAACAGAGCATTTTAAACAAAGATAAGCTACAATATAACATAATAAGCCCTCCTCAGGGTTTTTCTGAGTGATTTGTTCAAGAAGAGCAAAGTTTTATCAGGCATGGAGACATCCTACTTACCACCCAACTGATACTATCTCCTAGCTAGACCTTCAACGCATCATTGAGTCTCATTACCTGCTCCATATACCAACTACATTCTTGGAATTCTATTCAGAAACTTCCCTAGCTCAACTACCATGCTAAACACTTCTTTATTTGCCTTTTATCCATCTTTAAGAGCCATATCATCAGCCATGTTTAGCAACATCATTTTTTATGAGAATTTGGCTCTATATTGCATTGCTACTATGTATTTGAATGCTGTAGAAGAGTCATGAAACAGACTTGTCCCATCACAAAAGATGGTGTGACTATAATGGTTATAATAATAATAATAATACTTTTTATTACACCGTTAGCAAGTACATGCATGGTTTCGTCAAGAAATTTGGACAGGACATATACACACAAGAACTACAATGTCATCATATCAATATTAATGAACATATATGTACAAAGTTGTTCAAAATTACAATGTCATCATTACAAAAATAATGGACATATCTATACAAAGTTATTCACAAGCAATCACTTTGAAATTCTCTTACATCATAATAGCATTTCTTAATTAAGAATTCTTTGACTCTCCTTTTGAAAATCATTGGAGAGGTAATGGTTTTAAAGTCATTTGGCAACTTATTGTAAAGTATTGAGGATGAGTGATAGGTGCCTTTAGCAAAAAGGGAGTATGAATGCTGACTGGCATGTATGTTATTGTTTGAGCGGGTGGAGTAGTCATGATATATGAAGTTCATTGGGAATTTATCAGGATTTTCTTTAACAAAGCAAACACAAGACAAAATGTAAATAGAGGGCAATGTTAGTATACTTGCATTTGTGAAAAGTGGTTTTCCAGGGGTACGTATAGGGACTTGGAACATGGCTTTAACTGCCTGTATCTGGGCAGAGAAGGCTTTACTACCCTAAGAAAAAAATACTATAGAACTATATATAGTGATTATAGGAATTCTATAATCACTATATAAATTTCTATAATCACTATAGAAATTTCTATAATCACTATAGGGTATAGTTCTATAGTCCTATAATCACTATGGGGTATAGTTCTATAGTCCTATAATCACTATGGGGTATAGTTCTATAGTCCTATAATCACTATGGGGTATAGTTCTATAGTCCTATAATCACTATAGGGTATATTCCTATAATCACTATAGGATACAGTTCTAAAGTTTATACATACATAACTTACATAGACCTCTCATATACAGACATATTCTCCTGGACCATGCTGTCTATAAGAGAGAGGTTTCAAATTATGTATCTTAAAAGCAAAACATTCTGAACATTTTATTTTTTATTCATCTCATATGGATTCAAATGTCACATTCATCTTATATCCATTCAAATGGATATCCATGATTGGATGATTTTCCTCAGTCCCTCGTAGACGGTATCGGACTTAAGAGAAAAATCTGGTGCGCTCGCCGGAAAACAGGTTCTCAGAATTATGGAGGAAACTCTTATTTATCTCTCCTAGAGTTCAAAGAATATCAGAGACGTATATTTATAATGGTCATGCTTAATTTTAGCCACAAAATGGTTATTAAGGAAATGCTTTAACGGTGCAAATTATCCGTGTCAATCTTAGAGTAAAGTTAATAATCACAAACGACTTAATGCCAGCCAGCAGCTGTATATATATGGCCCCCTGTCTCATTTCCATAATTGGAAAATGTGTCAGGCCATATGTCAAAGGTTGATTGGATACAAAGTAATTAAGTTTAGGTCGTAAGGTAGGGGTAGTGAGTGAGAAGTAGTATGTAAGATAAAGATATTAATCATTCAGTAAGTGAGAATCACAATCCTTCATTTTCCTTTTTTTTTCAATTTTGTTCCTTTGGGGAACAGTTGGCAAAACGGATACGAATAATGGTTGGCCAACCGCTGCACCTAGAATAATAATAATATAGGAATCCTCATGACCAAACGTTGGCCCAGCCGTCTGTGCTACATGGGTATGTTCCAAATACCTTAGCCATAGTGATTATAGAAAACTATATATAATCACTATATATAGTCCTATAATCACTATGTTCCAAATAACTATAGGACTATAGCCATAGTGATTATAGAAAACTATATATAATCACTATATATAGTTCCATAGTATTTTTTTCTAAAGCCTGTTTCACACGATACTTGATCCAGCACAAGGTCTAGTATACTCGCTAGTATGCTAGCTTTCCAGTGTCGTGTGAACAGAACTAGTATACTGGCTGGCAAGCATGCTAGCTGGTATACTCGCTGAGCTACTGAATTTCGTACTTGATGCGGTACTAGATTTCTAGTAGGACCTAGTAGCCCAGTAGCCATCGACCAATCAAGTCACGTTACTGGCGCTGTGCGATCTTCTCTTTTTTTAAATTTGTATGGAATCATATGGAATAACCAATTCATAGCAAGCACAAGGTCGATGATCGTGTGAAACCTCCCAGTACGGTTCCAATCATACTAGTTTCCGTCCTCAATATCAAGTAGTGGCTAGCACACTAGGTCTTGTGCTGGACCAAGTATCGTGTGAAACGGGCTTTAGGGTAGCTATGCTTGAATTTCCCCAGAACATAATGCCGTACGAAATATATGAATGCACTTTAGCATAATATACCATTTTTAGAATGTCAATGGAAACAACAGGAGCTAACTTTCTAATCATGAAGATACCAGCAAATATTTTCTTCACTATTCCAAGAACATGGGGAGACCAATCCAAGTTATCTGTTATTTGGAGTCCCAAGAACTTAATGGCAGTGGCCTTGTTTAAGCAAGTGACATTGTTATCTGTTAGAATGTTACTTTTTTTTGTAGTTTTTACTTATAAACTGGATGAGCTGTGTTTTTTCTTTGTTTAAAACTAGATTGTTACTATTGCACCACTGCTGCATTTCACGAATGGTGTTGTTAGTGTATTCAATTAACCTATCTAGGGAGTCAGCTGTAACAATGGCAGATGTATCATCTGCATAAAGGGTGATTTTACAGTGTGATAGGTGATTTGGGAGGTCATTTACAAAAAGGAGGAAAAACAGAGGTCCTAATATGGATCCTTGTTAGTAATTTAAAAACATTTTCATTACATTGGCATTCACTATGCTCATCTAAAATATTCTGTGACTTTTTCTTCACATATACATATGGGTTATTTCATGTCAATTCGACCAAGTGATTGCCCTTAGGGTAACCGACTTGACTAAACTTGGCAAAACGTCATCATTTAATAGGAAAATGAAAACCCAGAGCCATTTTGCAAAACAAGCAACCGTTTATGAGAAAATATTTTTGAGTGTAGGCGTAAGGCCCACCAGTGGCCGTGGCATCAGTCTAAATATAGTACTCTGGTGTCTTCAGATCTCAGTGCACTCTCTCTACAACTAATACTGTCACGTTGCCTATCTTCTTACTTTAAATTTTAACTTTATAGCATAATTTAATATGATGGCATTGCTAAAGTATCCTCACAATGCTATACCTCACAACCTCAATACACCAATAAAGCTGTCATCTGGTGACATGATTAGATTTCAACAGATTAAAATTGGTACGGAAGTATCGTTAATAAGTAAGGTAAGTATTTCACCCAAATATAAGAAGACACTTCAGTTGGAACACAATAGACATGAAAATGAAAAATTATTCTTTTCATTGTAATAACTATATTTTGTACGATATTCATTCTTTCCTCCTCTTCAAAATAATTGCCTTTTAGCATGAAATTTGAAATGTTGATATTCAAAGTCACTTGAAATATAACCATTCCATTTTGAGAATATTTTGTTTAAAAAACAAGAAGTCCAATAATGGATTTCTGGCATGGAATTTCTTTTTGGCTGTTGTCATCAGGCAATTTCCTCCACAGTGAAGTTTGGTGCCATAGAGAAAAATTGTTTTGCTGCATCAGTCTTGAGCCCCAGCCTTTATAGATCCAAATTTTAGAATTGATATATTACATCTTCTAGCAACTTTATGAGCTTTCATGTCATGTCAACCATCAAAACAAGCAAGTCGTGCCCCTGAGTGCGCACTAATTTCACCACGCCTTCCTCTAGAATATGGAAGTAGTCTGATTTTGTACCACAGTACCAGCCGAGGGACTATTTATTGCACTATGATTTGCACTTAAAATAAATCCACATTATCGATAGCAACATGTTGCTTTCACAGGGGTCATTCAATATTACAAGTAATATAGAGCACATTGTGTCTGCACCAGCTTGTGCTCAAGAGGTCTATCATTAGCATGAAAATAAAAATGAATTTTTCCACCAAATGAATGTTCCGCCGAATGAATTGTACACTTTCAACCTTCAGGGCATGCTCGTAAGTGCATTTCTGGATTTCTTGATAGTTTGTGCATTCTCATCGCTCTTTTGTTTTTCTCCCACTTCTGTTACCAGTTGACTCTAAAACCAACTTCATGACAGGGAAATATTAATCATTAGATCTAAGAGCCAAACTTTGTTTAATTAATGAATATCTGAATGAGGTGGGATGGGAGGGCATTATTATTGAAAAAGTCATGCAGTTGGAACCAGAATTAATTACAGCAGAAGATACATGCATATTATGCATATCTCGATGAAATTCAATTTGGAATGTACAACTGTTTAGATGTGGCCTTACTTGCAGCAAATACATTTATATTCCAAATAATTACATATAACATGAAATTTGACATTGACAGTAAATTCAACCACAAGTCACAGAAGAGAGCAAATATTTTTAACAGCTGTCTTAATGGAATCTTTCGGCCCTTCAACCAAACACCCACAATACTGGTTTAATCTATTACATAAAATCATTTATAAAACAAATAGTTATACTTAATATTCGAATCCACAATGAGTCTCGATATTTTTGTATGAAATACAGTCAAACAAGATCATCTTATATTCACATGAATATGATTTTAAAATTAAACAAATACAGTAGAGCCCCACTAATTCGGGCCCCGCTAATTCGGGTTTCTGGATAAATCGGGGCGGGCCAAAAAAAAAGTAAAAAAATATTACTCACTAAAATTTTACAAGTTAAACATTTCTAATAGTCAATTTTGTTTGTTTTACATATTTTGTGTTTTGTCACGATGTTTTAAACTATGTAATCTTATATTTTTTTTACGTTTTTAGTGCATCTTGTATATCCTTATATGCTTGAGAACCATGAATGACCTTCAAAAATGTTTTAGGGTCGTTCCAACGGCAATAAAACCACTTTAAATGTTTAATTTGGGTTTTTAGTTAATTCGGGCATTAGCCGGACACAATTAGCCCGAATTAGAGGGGTTCTACTGTAAAGGAGTTTTAAAGACTTTTGGTAATTTCCCTAAAAATGCAGTATTTTAAGATAGGAATGAAAATGAAAGAACCTCATACAAGGCAGTGGCTTTGAAGACTACTATAAAGCATTTTGGGTTTGGGTGAAAACTTCAAATCTCCACCATCACTGTGCCAGTTCATGCTTGATAACAGGGACAAGGGCCAAGAGCCACAAGTACAAAGAAGCATGTACAGGAACCACCCCTTCCATATCATCTATGTATTTAAAATGAGTTGTTGTGTGGGAAGGTTGGATCAGCCAGGAGGAGGAATTTGAAGCTGGTCATGTGGTCTTCAGGTACACCGAAAGGAGTGTGGGTGGAGAAATCCCTTCTCCTGAGAGCTCAGTCTTACTTTGTCATGTAAAGATCTTCTCCACTTACTGTGTTGCCACATGCTCTGCATATTCAACATGTGTATTTAAAGTATGGCTGTGTCATTGCTACAGATATCAATGCACTTATTATGTCCAGTGCTTCTTGTACAATTGGTATGCTTAGTGTCAGTGGAATTTATTGCACTATTAACACCTTAAGTCATCTCATAGTGTTAGTATAGTCCTCTCAACATAAGTGACATTTGCTGAGTGCTGAGAATGACTTTCTAGAGCCCATCATTGTGTAACGTTCATTTCCTCAGGTCTGAGTGACAGTGCATGTAAATAGATATGATTAGCACATTTTGGTTACCTCAGCAACAAGTTTAGAGGAGGAACCAAATTTTTCCTGGTAAAATGACCACCCTATAGATTAATTTTATGATGGTTATCTCTCAAGAGATTTAATTCTCACATTAAAAAGGATTGTTATTGCAAACAATAATAATTGATGGGGATATTAAGGTAAACAAATGCTTATGAAGAAATAAAAGGGCCACATTTGCAAACATTTGAATGACTTATTCAGAACTTGGCTATAAACCCACAAGCCATGCATTTTATTGCAGTTGGTAATCACCTCGAAAACCTCAGATTTAATTTAACTGTGATGTTCATTTTTTTTGTGTGTTGCCACATTTGAGTATGTGGAATATGATATTCTAGAGCCCATAAAACATATGTTTTATCTTATTCATCGAACCTTCATGACCACCATTGTGACATTAAAAGTGAGACAAGTGCTTAGAACTAGCCATGGAAAAGCCCATGGTGGAAAGAAAAATATTGATTGAAAAACAACATCCTCCAAGGTAGACAAAAATACACACATGTTGAAATAGAGGCAAAAATGAAAGTTCTAGTGGAAACAATTCTTAAGGTTTTGCAGCATTTTTAAGTGCAATGACGTGAATTGATTAGCCATAGAATTTTTTTTTAAATACATCAAATGATATAAATATTTAAAAAAAGTAGGTGTTTGTTGTGTACTTCTAGTTTGCACACTTTCAGAGAAAACCCAGATACATAAATTGAATAGAATAACATAAAAAAGTAAAACATTTGAAACTTCAAGGACATCATGAAAAAGTAAGACTCATATTCTATCAACATTTATTTTCATTTGTGCAATTCATATTGCTATGACCAGAGGTGTACCACTGCTACTCGGCGCCCGGGGCTAACTAGATGGTAGTTGCCCCCGGTACAAAAACATTTTTTCTTAAACTAAAAAAAGATGTTTTTCAATTTTGGAACCCCCCCTTTACGGCACCTGGGCGGCCACCCCGTTTGAACCCCTCCTTGGTACACTACTGGCTATGACAAACTGCAGAAGTGACAATAACCTCCACAACTCTCAAAAGATTTCAGTTTTCATTACTACTGCAATAACATGGCGCAAAGTCTCTATCGATAAATTTCCATTAACCAATTAAATGTAATACTAAATTATCTACATGCCGACATGCTCTGTAGAATATCACTTCTTCCATTTTTGAGATATGAAGCCTCAAACTTAAGTCTATATAATTTTTGTGCAGACAGTGTATACAAAACATTCTGTTTGGTATTTATCATCATTATTAATTATTGAGTGTGCATCAAAATAGGGTAATATATATACAGTAAAACCTCCCATTAGTGAACTCCCTTGCAACAAGCACCTCTGATTAACGAGCAAATGGAGTTGGTCCCGTCAAGCTGCCATTAAAAAGTATGCATTTTGACTCCCTTACAACGAGAACCTCCCAACAATAAGGTAAAGAGCCAGTCCCATGAGCACTTGTTGACCTCTTTAGGACGAATTTTTTCTCATCAAACACCTTTTTTTTTCAGAAGTACGTGAGCTGTCATTTACTCTTGAAATCCGTGTTCTCTGTTTTTCTAAACGTTTGTTCAAAATCGGGTGCATGTCTTTTGTGGAACATTATCAGGGTGTCCAGCAGCTGGGCATTTGAAAATTCCCTGAGATTTCCAGGTTTTACAGACATAATTTTTATTTTTCCAGGGGAAATATTGATTTTTCTCATTAAGTATAAGAGAACATTGGGTATGGTTTTTGTGGAATTAATGTACGTATTATTGTTAATCTTGCATATTTGGACAAAATAAACCAATTGCTGCATATTTGGAGTGAAATAAACAAAAACTCCAACATCATACAACACTTTCATATAGTTCGTGAGAAAATCACATCACCTTCTTAAAGTTAAACTTTATCATACTGACGTTTGGGAACAAGGTTACATTACAACCAGACTTTGCTATGAATAGCATTGATATAAAATGATCAACAATTTAAAAAAAACTAAAGGAATTGACTTTTTTCCAGGTTAATCGTCTAGGGTGGGTTAAAGAAAAAGAAAAAGTCCAACGTCATAGAACACATTTATATAATTTAAAACAAAATCATATCACAAACCTTTCTTTGCATTAAACTTATCATGCTGGTATCCACCAGGTACAAGATTACATCAGACTCATATAATAACTTTATTGGATGGGTATAAGGAAATGAAACTAAAAATACAGCAACATACAAAACATTCATGTAATTTGTCACAAAACCAGATAACAAATATTTCTTAGAGTTAAACAACTAATCGAACTACACAAAATATTCGGGTACTTCGTGACAAAATCAGATGACAACCATTTCTTTGAGTAAAATATTATCATACACTGGTAATCAGGTACATGGTTACAGTAACACCAAATAATAACTTGGTTATGAGCACTTTGATATACAATACTTTACAACTTGTCATTATGACACATGCAGTCTACTTTTAGAATCATAATTGACACACATTTGCAAGTCTTATAAAACAAACATTAATATTTGAAACCATAAAATTAAACTGTCTTTTCTATTTTCTCAGGGCTTTGATTTGGTTTTCTATTGACTCACTCTCTAGCCGAGCATTTGACAAAACCCTCTTGTTTCTTTGCCATAAGTTCTTCAATCTCTTGAGCCAACCTTTTATTTCCCTTTCTCTCCCTAGCTTTTTCAGTTACACATTGTTTCTCTCTCTTAACATAATCCTGGTAATAGGACTGGGAATTACTCACAGCATGCATGAGATCTTTCGTTACCTGAAAATTATCCAAGCCTCCTGCAGCTTTAACGGTCATAAATTCTTCTCTGTGCAATCAGAGACTGGTCATCATGCTGGTTAACAGCTAGACATTCCTCATTTACAGAAAACCCTTTCTCAAGATCTGAATTCCCATATGACAGAATCAACACAATTTTAACGAGTCCCATGAGATCATCAAAACTCTCGGATTCATGTAATGAAATTAATTGGCACCAAAATCTGTCAGTGTTCTTCAGACATTTTGAATGACTTAAGTTTCTGTTTGACACTTTCAATGCTTATTAGAGCCTTGAACTTTCGTTCAACAGCATCTACTGTCGTCCCAGACATCCAGTTGTTCTCAACAAGCATCTCCAATGTATTTTACAGGTGTTGGTGTGCAACCTGAGGGTGCAGAGCAACTGCATGATCCAGGCATGATATTCCCTTAGTCAGATGTAATGCCAAGGGCGATCTTTCTATGAGTTTCCCCACTAATTTCTTTAGGTAAGTGATACATCCAACTTTGAAAAGAAGAATATCCTTCTCTTTGTGACTGTAATCTCTCAAGGCTATCTTTGTTGCATATCCAACATTAAGATCTTTTGCGGGGATCAGATTTTCAGCTTTACTCAAATTAATATGCTGCATGTTTCCAGATGCCAAAACCTCCGGCTTGACAAATCTTACCATTACAGTTTTCAACAAATCAGTTATTGCCGAAAACAGGAACGGAGCCATAGGCTTGCTAAATTGAAATTCCCTCAAAAATGGTTCCAGCTCCGCTGCAGCTGTGGCAAAGAAAGCCAGTTTAGGACCTAACATTTGTCTTGGATGGTGAACTTAATTAATCCAAAACTGTGACACATAGGTTCACATTTCTTGCCCTTATGCTCATTAAACCCCACAACAAATTGCTGGCAACTCTCCATGCTCCGTTTCAGGCTTCATTCGAAATATGAAGAGATCCCATGAACAATAGTTTAAGCCATTTTAGACTAACTAAGTTGCACTTGATTGACAATATTACTGTCATGATACATTCTTTTCCAGTTGTCTCTTTCGGAAGCCGCCACGTATGGAGCTTTGTCACCCAAGCTTTCGCATCCATTGCAGGCCCATCATCAGATTAAGGCCCGTATCGTAAAAGTCCCCTCTACGTAGAGCCACAGGCTGGCCTACTGTGAGGCTGACCTTGCTTGCTAAGGAGGTCCCTCTATCTATTCGTATGTTAAAAGTCTCCTCCCTCTCGGCTTTTAGGAGGAGAGGTTAGAGCCGGCGGAAGTGACGCATTTTTCAAGAGAAAGTTTCTGCTTGCGTAGTTGACAGTCTTCTAGTAGTATTCTATGGTGATTTTTTCGAAGCGTATTCTGTAAAGCAATGCACAGTGGAGATAGACGCTCGAAGTCACGCAAAATGTCTCGCTGTCTGTGGGATCCTCACAATTTCTGGCAGTTGCCTGGCTAGTTGTGTGTTAATAACCTGAATAGCATATGTCCCAAATCATCAGTACCATCGTGTATGACTTACATTGACAGTAAATTGTGTGTATGTTGCCTGTTTGTGCAGAAGTACTGTGCCTTGCACTGTTGTAGCATATTACACATAATTATTCATTAAATCACCTGTGCACCTTCAAAAGTCAACTAATTTTGTCTCTCTGACGAGGACTTTATCTGTATGTGCGTTAAATACTCTGAAAGGTAAATAAATTACAAAGCTTGCCGGATACTGCGTTCCAAATTAGTGGTAAATGTAAAAATGCGACGGATCAATTTTTTCACTTATGTGAATAACAATACAATCGCATACCTTTATCAATCTGGACATTGTAGATTGCGCCAATCCAGGAAAATCGCCGGAGACAATCTAAAGCAAGAGGCGAAGGTATAGGAGTACTTGTGAATGCATTTCAAATCTATGAACCAGACGTAACTTTTATTTGAATCGCTATAATGTTGTTATCTTTACAGTGTGGTATTTATTTAACAAGGGGAGTGTCCGAGTTTCGGGTCTAGGATTTTGACGAAATTTGCCAGGCTATAAAGCTAATGATTAGCAATGTTTAAACAGTGCAGTTTGGGTTAGGGGTAAAGTACTCGCATCTCAATGTCAACGTCTCTTTTTTCTTTTTTCTCGAAGTTCTTTTTTCTCTTGCGATTAGTTTTTCCAAAAAAGCACAGCGCTGGAAAATCACGGCACCAGACAAATTAGAACAAATGTTGTACGTACGTCGGGACTGCGTTGCCAAAGATACGGAAATTAAAAATCACGATCACACTTCATGCTCTTCCGTTAATTTCGTACACAAAAAACGACACGGCGTGCGGACGTATTTCCGCCACGTACTAATTACGTGATATAGGTAAATAACGTAAAATAGTAAAAATGCATCCCGGGTAAACACATGAAAAATATGTAAAACCAGGGAGAGTCGTACAACGCAACTGCGATGAAAAAAAACTAATGCCGGGGAGTCTCGAACCAGAGACGTTGTCATTGTGATGCGAGTACTTTACCCCTATCCCAAACTGCACTGTTTCAACAATGCTAATTATTAGCTTTATATTGGCAATAAAATATTTCAAACTTTTTTTGTCGAAGTTACTGGATACCTATATAACGTTAATTGCACGTAAACTATAACCATGCAATGTATTCACTAGCATTGAGCTCTACATTACCGCTGCATAAGTCGTTTTCAATAAAATCCCACTTACTTGAAAACTTCCAGTGGCGTGAAACCTTAATACAGCCAATAACTTTATTATTCTCGGGACAGGAAGGCCTCGCATGTCCACGTTTTCTGGCCGTAGCATAAGCAATAATACGTCTGTTATTATCGCTTTATGGAACCTATACCTAGCGAAAACTTCATCGTCCGCATAAAATTCTAGAGGGTTATCCCTGTCGTGAAGTCTTATGCGTGGTACATATAAAAATACCTCATTATCCTCAAAGTGATGAAGAAACTCATCCAAGTCGTTCATTTCATAAAAATTCATTAATTCAGCCATCATTTCACGCTCGCACTGTCACCTTTACCCAGTCCTCTACGCTTTGAGGTTACTACAAACCAACCTCTAAGTATAAGGTCGGATTTAGAGGTAGAGGTGACGATTTTGAGGTAGAGGTCGGATTTAGGATACCAATTCGCCCGCTCCTGACGTCATAGAGGTAGAGGTCAGCCTAGAGGAAGCTTTTACGATACGGGCCTAAATAACCTAAGAAGAATATTTATCATTATCAACATAATATTTTATTGGAGAAGACAAGAGGGAGAGCACTGCACTATTACCCAAGGTTAATACAAGAAGCGGTCGAAAAAGAAAAATGGCTGGACAACTTCAACCGTGATGGCAGCATTAAACTCTGCGATGAGTGGAAGAGGATTCTTCGTCCCTCACCCGAGGGAAAGCCCTCCAAAACACCACGAGGCCAAGATGATTCACCACTTTAAGACGCAAGCGGGGAAAGAAGGTTTATGAGAGACAATGCCAAATAAGGCTAGGGGAGGGGGGCATGTCTCCCCAATAAATAACAAAGATGCTAATTCTTCTTAGGTTATTTACCCAGATGATGCGGCCTGCAATGGACGTGAAAGCTTGGGCGACAAAGCTCCATACACGGCGGCTCCCAAAAGAGACGACTGGAAATTCTCCACGCTGAGAAAACCTACGTTCAATTGATACATTCTTTCGTTCAAAGTTATGCTATCAGCTATTTCTCACAAAGAGCTGTGAGACAGTGCACAAAACATACAAGCCAAAACTTCCGCCTCTGTAGCCGAATCTCTGAGGAGAAATGTCCTCAATTTCCCTTCTCATGTAAAGCAGGTTTTTCACAAGTGCAAGTGGGCTTTCTTGTACTCAAAATAGCAGTGTTTGCCTCAGTGCTCGCAGAATGCTCTTCTTGGGTTGTACTTGCAGGATAGTCAAAAACTTCACTGGATTGCATAGCCATGGGTGTCACAGAATTCTGTGATAGTTGCGATGGTTAGGTAAAATATTTTAATGGGCACGTAGATTTCTGTGTTTCAACCTGCTTCATGTGCTTCTTCCCCTTGCCGTGACTTAGAAGTGCTTGAGAATCCATATTACTCAATGCAAAATGTCGGCAGACTTTGCAGAAGCAGGAGTGCACATCGTTTTCTACACCCTGCGCCCATGGATATCTGATCAACCACTTTTCATCAAATGATGTCTTACGGTGCTTGGATCGGGCCATGACGTTAGATCATCTGAAACACATAAAATGTGGGTTTCATGAAATCCATTACTTACCATCCATTCGAGACTACAAAGTGTGTTAACATTTTCACGCACTATGCTACTACTCAAGCATGGATAAGCAATTCTCCTAAAATGGCATTCTCTCTATAATGGGTTAATTTTATTGGGCAAAATCCCACTAAATGGCAAAAATGAAAACCACATGCAGTGATAGTGTAAGGAATGTGAATTTATTCAATCTAAGAAAGATTACCTTATGACAAGTACTTCTGAATAAAAGTGAGTTTATAAATGACCAATTTTACAGTTCTTTCCTGGCTTTCCGTCACTCTAATTAGGAGGTTTTACACACTTTGGTGTAAGGATATTGACTAATTTTGCATCTAGAAAATGCCCTTATTCTTCCCCTCCCATAACATTGTGGGCATGTGGAATGAAACAGTGGAGCAATGGTGGGATGGTACTTGGCCTCAAAATGGGCATTTCTTATCGTAGAAATGGAAATTATGTGGAAAATAAAACCAAAATTCAATTTTCAGTAGAAAGAGGAAGTGGAAGTAAGCATTTTCATGTGGGGAGGGATGCAGAAAATGTAGTTTTTACGAAAAAAGAAAAAGTTGTACAGTGCAATTCCAAGAAAGCAATCCAGAGAGATGTAAAAGGGCAAAATGGCATTTTCATAGGATTTAAGTCCTGTAAAGAGGCATATATGAGTGCTAAAGGAGGTATAAAAAACATTATTTTTGAGTAAATGAAGAACTTAAAGAGTAAAACGTACTTTGATTAAGGTAAAAAAAAGCCTCAGGAGTGAATCTGTAAAGCCACACAAAAAAATTGTTGAAGTAAACAATTAAACATGTCTCAGCAAGATATTTACCTCCATTGCTCTATAATCTAACATTTTATTTATTTATTATATTCTTGTGATAAGGATTTGTCCTTAAAGTGATAAAAACAGAGAAAATGGTATTTTTGTAATAATTACTGCAAAAACAAAACTTGCCTTTTTTCAGAGTTTTTTTTTTTTGCTTCTATGCAAAAACTAATGTTGAATTTGAAAGCATCAAGTACAAAATTATAGGTTTTCTAATTGCCAACTTCATTTAAAATGCATTTGTTTAAATTATCAATACCTGAGCTTCTACTAGTAAATCGAAAATACAGTTTTTTGCATTTGAATGATCGCAGTTAAAAATGCAATTGTGCCACCTGTAGCCAAACACTATGGGGAATCTTGTCTTTGCCCCCCTCTACAACTTCTATTCATCGGTTAGCCTCTTCCCAGACTTTAACCAAAAATTCTCTAATGATTTTGCAAATAGTGGAGAAGTAGGAGTGGGGAAAAGGGAGGGGTTGGTAGGATATAGTAAAACAATGGCACTTTTGAGGTAGGCGTCGATATATTATTTCATGGGAAGAACATGGATTGCAAAACTAATTATGCAGCAACAATGCTTGATATTTACCATTTTTAGAATTTTAATAATTTTTAAAGTTGTCGATGTATTTCAAAAGCCAAAGGGGAGATAACGGCGGCTAGTGACAACGTCGCTTGAGGGCGGAGGCCTGCTATGGGCTCACACTTTTTCATAAAATGTAATATTATGTATAAAATAAAGTAGATAATATGGTAATAAGATGATATCTGATGCATACTGAAACTTCATAGAAGAAGATAAGGAAGTCTCATACCGCCTTGACGCATAGTTCCAGATAAAGACATTTTATAATTGAATAACATACCAATAAGTGCTACGGTTATAAACTTCAAACTCCGCAGACGTAATAACAAAGCTATGAATCACATTGTGTTCAAAATCCCTTAGTATCAAATGCTCTTCTGCTTTGCAATTATTGGACGTCAAAGTTACGCATATCGCCGTTGTGCTAAAAATATGAATTTTTTTACTAACACACCAAAATCAGGTCCAATCTATTCTGCATATGGATTGAATAGAAAATCATTAAATCATGATAAAAATAACACGAAACTCCAATTAACAGTCTCGAGTGATGCAATGAGTTATTGAGGTTAAAACTCGAGACTAAAAGACTATGGTGTGGACAGGGAATACGTCTATGACCAAACAGTATCAAAAGTTCATCCATATTCAAGCATTCTGTAAAGTATGTACAATGATTTCTGGGCAGAGTAAGAAGTCAAAAGTAAAACTAAAGTCCAACGATGATGTCGGATTGTTTTGCTCTTCATATGTGACTTTGTTAATTCACCATTTCACTATCACATACAGTGCCATGATAGGTTATTTAAGTGTTCCAACAACGTTGGATCCCTAGATCCTCCCTCTTGCCATACAATGACACTTATATGATGCTGTATGATACACAACAGCTATTTACATAATAAGAATTTAAATAACTTTTGTACTAACCTGTGAAGAGAATGTAGGTTCGGGCTTCAGGAATTCGATGGTTGACAGCAATTGATGGTAATGCGTCCGGCCACATTCTTCGTAATGTAGGCCGAGTTCGCGACGAGCGAGGTGACGGGCCGAAAGACTTCGAGCACTTCGGCGAGAAAGGACGAGCTGTTCGCGATGACTAAGAACAGAATGTATATAGAACACATTGTACCTAATCTCGGTGATTACAGGAATGCAAAATGTGACAATGAAAGGGAAATTTGACAATGCAACTTTCCTAAAAAGGCTCATTATTTCCATTGCTGTTTTATATATTGACTCCACCAAAAATTCCAGAGTCAA